>CAWUFW010000157.1:2492500-3735000 GCA_963921515.1 Calotriton arnoldi
AGTGATGTCTACCCTAGATCTCACTAAGGGATATTGGCAGATACCCCTGGCCCCAGAGGCTAGAAAAAAACTGTCTTCGCCACCCCCACAGGTCCATACCAATTCAAGGTTTTACCCTTTGGCCTGCATGGTGCCCCAGCGACATATCAATGACTGATAGACAGATTACTCAAAACACACCACTTTTATGCTGGAGGTTACTTAGATTACATTGTGGTATACAGTCCAGATTGGGATACTCATTTATCACACCTAGGGCAGGTCCTGCAGACCCTACAACAGGCAGGGCTTACTTTGAACACCAAGAAGACAGTATTCGCCACCCACCATATTGATTATCTAGGATACTCCATCCATGGTAGGGTCATCAAGCCCCCGGTAAACAAACTAGAAGCAATCTAGCAGATCCCACAGCCTTCAACCAAAAAGGAAGTCAGATCCTTCTTGGTGCTCATGGAATATTACCGCCGATTTGTTCCACAATTTTCAGAGATAGCCAACCCTCTCACAGAACGTTTGACCAACAAACACTTAGGAAAACTGATTGAATGGACTCAGGCCCACAAAAATGCATTCTGCCGTTTGAAGGAGTTGCTTTGTAGCTCTCCCATCTTGGTTATGCCCTGATTTTGACAAACCTTTTATCCACCAGACTGATGCTTCGGGCAGAGGATTGCGGGAAGGGTTATCTCAGCCCAATCGGCAGGGGGATTTACGACCTCTGCTATATCTCAGCCGCAAACTGTTTCCAAGAGAACTTCACTATGCCACCATAGAAAAAGAGTGCCTTGCCATCAAATGCACCATTGAGGCCCTTCAGTTCTACCTCCTGGGTCGAACCTTCTATTTATTGACTGATCATGCTCCTCTCACATGGCTAGCCCAGAATAAAGACATTCTTTATGGCATTGCAGCCTTCCTCCATTTTCAGACTTTACACATACCTGGCAAACTACAAGGGAATGTGGACTTGCTCTGTCACTGTCCTGTCACTGAATGGCCCCAACGTCCATTCCTGGAAGGGAGACAATGTGATCAGGTAGCCGATGTGCCTGAAGATTCAGATTTGGCCGCTATGATGTTCCCCGCTGTAGAACACTACAGTGCACTGGATGGACGTGATGATGTCATGTCCTTGACTCCGTTGTGAGTAAGAAGGGAAGTGCAGGAGACAGAGGGAGAGGACCTGCAGGACTACGGGAGACAGAGGAGGAATTCAGGACCGGTGAGAGCCAGCACAGGAGACACCACTGTCGGCGAGACCAGCGGGCGCGAAGCAGAGGAGCAACGCCTCAGAAGACCACATTGCTGCCAATCACCCCAGCATTCCTGGGACACAGGAGCACACTGAGGGCCCCGGAGGGTCATGGCAGAAGGCAAGTGCAGGGAGACACAGGGGGCATTTGGAGGTGGTGGGCGGGACTCCGGGCACAGCACAAGGCACATGTAAACAATGAATCACCTGATAATATTAGCAAACCCCACAGCACTATAAACCTGAGCACGGTGACGAGCACCATAAGGATAGGGTACTCATCCTCTGTTGTACAGATAACTGACCCCTGCCATAACATTCTTCTGAGGGCCACTTTACTCCTGATCCTTGGCTCACAAGAAGGGGACGGACAAGACCTGGAGGGGACGACCTGGGAGAGAAATCATTAAGGGGAACAATTATAGAGATAGTATAAATCACTCAAAGGAAGGGGAGAATGAAGAAAGGGAGACCACAAAGCGATTTTAATAGGGCATAGAGTAATATTTGTAAGTAGTTGTAACAGCACTACAGTACAATTTTATATACAGTAACCATAACACACGAGTGAGCACTGAAAGTGCTAGTGACGGTGAATGGCGCAGTGACACAAGGGTGAGACAATAACGTGAGCGGCGAAAAAAGTGAAAACAAGTAGTTATGTGGTCAATGGTACAATACAGGTGTGTACAAAGTAAGTATTCCGATTTAGACTCAATTGATTGATCACAATAACGCCACGATTCGTGCTGGGTAGTCAACGGCGTTTCGACCTGTTCAATTCCAGGTCATCATCAGGACAGTGGTTACTAAATTCAGAGTAGTGCTGAATTGGTAGTACCGCGAGAATCCAGACGTCAATGGAGGTCGTAAGGATCCGGTAGGGTGGGGGGTCACGGAGGGACCACTGTGTGTGCTCCGGCAGAAGGAAATCAACGTTCTACGATCATTGGAGTATCAAGGTACAGATGCCTGACTAATTGGTATAAAGTACTTCAGGTGGGGGTCCGATAGTTCCGGTGGTGAACGCGACCAAGCGAGGTGCCCCCGCGAGGAACTAGGCTCTTCATTCGTCCACCCGCACTTCAGCGGTAATCGTCCCGCTTGCTTCCAGATACAGTTCGGATTCCTGCTGTCCTGGATAACCTTCATTCCCGCATCCCGGTCGCGTTCTCCACTGGTCCTATCGGACCCCCGCCTGAACTACCTTTAACCAATTGTCAGGTCGCGTTCACCACCGGAACTATCGGACCCCCGCCTGAAGTACTTTATACCGATTAGTCAGGCATCTGTACCTTGATACCCCAATGATCGTAGAACATTGATTACCTTCTGCCGGAGCCCACACAGTGGTCTCTCCGTGACCCCCCACCCTACCGGATCCTTACGACCTCCATTGACGTCTGGATTCTCGTGGTATTACCAATTCAGCACTACTCTGAATTTAGTAACCACTGTCCTGATGATGACCTGGAATTGAACAGGTCGAAACGCCGTCGACTACCCAGCGCGAATCGTGGCGTTATTGTGGTCAATCAATTGAGTCTAAATCGGAATACTTACTTTGTACACACCTGTATTGTACCATTGACAACATAACTACTTGTTTTCACTTTTTTCACCGCTCACGCTGTTGTCTCACCCTTGTGTCACTGCGCCGTTCACCGTCACTAGCACTTTCAGTGCTCACTTGTGTGTTATGGTTACTGTATATAAAATTGTACTGTAGTGCTGTTACAACTACTTACAAATATTACTCTATACCCTACGAAAATCGCTTTGTGGTCTCCCTTTCTTCATTCTCCCCTTCCTTCGAGTGATTTATACTATCTCTATAATTGTTCCCCTTAATGATTTCCAATTGAGACACTGTTGCTTTGTTACATACTCCACCCGGTCTCACCTGGGTTATTGGGTTTACTCCTGTATATTGTTGACCTGGGAGAGAAGGCGCATGATTTACCTTAACAAATCAGAGGAAGAGGAAGAGACACTGTACTAAGCATTCTCTTCATTGTCCACAGACTACTGCAATAAATCACTGTATCAAGATATGTGCCTCAGTGCCTATATACCTACGTCAATAGGGCCAGGACCTCCAGGGGCGACCTCTATAAGCATTACAGAGCCATTTTGAATCAACTGTAATTGATTCAGTGGTGCATTTAGGGAAGCCATATATATAGCACTCCTATATTTTAACCTGGACTGAACCAAGGCATTTACAGTTTTAATGTGGGAGTCTAACTCTATAACTGCTAAAAAGGATTATTGCTTTTTTAACTGCCAAAAACATGTCTTCACTAAATGATTTACCTGAGGTTTCATTGTCAATTTGTCATCAATCAAAATGTCTAAGTTGGGGACCAGCTGAGATGGTAAGGGACAGCTACCCATAGTTTCCGGCTATGAAAAAGGGATTGATGATGTCATATTGTTTGATACCAAGAGTACCTCAGTTTGGCAGGATTACATTTCATATAATTGACCGCCATTCACCAGCAAACGATGGATAGGGAATTCGACAATGCAGCTGGGCCGTCCTTCCAGGTCGAAGCAGGGTTTGACAGCTGAACAATCAGTTGTGTGTCATCTGCATACATGTAGAAAGAGGTTCCAAAAGCAAACTGTAATTTTGCTAACTGAAGCATGTAGATGTTAAGTAATAAAGATGATAATATGGACTCATGAAGGACACTGCAGCTGAGACTTCTTGACTTTGATCCAGAAGGTGGGATTGCAGTAATCTGGCTTCGATCAGACAAACAATTATCATAAGCGTCTTCATCAAACATGCAGGTGCTTTATCATCTGGGGATCCCGAGGCATACGTAGAATATTGTCAGTGGGCACTGCTCTGTAACCAACTGACATCGCTGAAATGAACATGTTTGTGTCCCTTTATGTAGGCTTTGAGGAAGGCAAGAAGGCTCTGATATCCAGACCTTTTATAGTTCACATCTAATTTTGTGGATTTTATTCTCAAAATGGGTTGCTAACTTTTCACATAATTTATAGGAAGGTCTAACAGAAGACATATCAAAAGTAGGTTATTAGAGTTCATTTAGGACTTGAAAGTGCTCTTTCGAGAAGTTTGGGGCTTTTAGCAGCCGATCAGAGCAATAAACATATTTTTCCACTTTCATCCGAGGAGGACCTGGCCTGGCAGTTCGGGCTGGACTGTTCCCATGGGGAGCAGGGTCAAGACTGATTTGCATATGACTGGGTCCAATCTGGAATGGCATGGTGAGCAAAACAACAATGGATTTATGCGAAGATCTTTGTGCTGGGGTGAATGTTTGACATTGCTCAGCATTCCGTCCATCAATTGGTTTTTTTGCATTCATTTCACAGTTGCAGAAATAAATGCATTTTTTTAAACGACATGAACATTCTTTCTACATGAATGTTTCTCTTCTGTCTCTTTCCATTTCAGAAAATAACAAAATAGAATACATTTCACGCTGTTGTTTACTTATTGAGCTGAAATGTGTACATTTGTGTTTCTCGAGAAGAAAGTTATGTACAGAATGTTTATGTATTTGCCATAAATTCAAGGCTGTTTGTCCGAGTCTATTCTAAGAATTGTTCATCAGTTGTACTGTCTATTGTTTTTATCTGTTGCACAAATGTCAAGTTATTTCCTTTATAAGTACAGCCCTATCATGTCAGATCTCACCATGTCAAATGTGTGGCTTTCACTGCCTGAAACCTATAAAATGTGCCCTTTTTGGGAGATGTGCCAGACTTTTTGCTTACTTTCTCAAAGGTAGACACCACATGACTTATATTCAGACTTTTCGTGCTTTCCAAACTTTGCAGACTCTGCGCTAGTCTGTCTTTTGAGTTATACTTAGACTTTCGTTGACTTTTGAAATTACCTGATTTTTATGTTAGTCCTCTTGCTGAACTATACTTTGGTTCTGGCTCTTTACTTTCTGTGGCTGTTGACCTTATGTTAATCCTCTTGCAATTTGTACTATTTGATACATTATGGAGGCTGATCTGAATTTAAATAACTAACTACTTTTTGCCTTGATTCTTAAATGTGAATAACCTTTATGGTTTTGACTTTGAATTTTTTCTGAAAATGTTTTTTTATTAGCACAAGGGCCATCATTTTATGAGACTCACACAGCCTTGGTCCTGTGTCTCAACCCCTTTAATTTATTAATTAAAAGCTTTGACAAACATTTAATGATCTTAAAGATTACCACCACTGGTGTAGAAGGGCAGTTGTTAGAGCAACGATGATCTTGATATCTGCAGGGAAAGGTTTAATCAGCAAAAAATAATTGGTACCGCATCACCTAGAATATTGTGTCTATTTACAAGAGTCACATCAGCATGTGAAACCCTATGAAACAAGGCACAAATATGTAGGCCTTATTCAGAGAATGGTGGTAACATATAATCCTCCAATAAGCAGTTGCATTATAATTTCCTCCATAGGTTTACATTTTAACAGAGGATTCCCAACTGGAGGAATTGTCGTCACTAATTATGTTACCACTGTTTTCCAGAGAATTATACTTAATCACTCTTCTATAACTCAGGTACTTTAGTTCTGTATAAGCAGTAAGACAGACAGAAGATAAGTAATGTGATACAGAAATTTCAAAGTCTCAGAAGTTTCAATTCAGTAGTAACACAAGAGAATATATTTGGTGGAATTGTGTTTCTATAATAACATAGGATTTTTTGGGAGAGGCTTGGGAGTTACCCAAGTAAGCTTTTCTTTATAAAAAGATTTGTGAATACATGTAACTTTTTACACTTGAGCTGTATGTGTAAAATCAGTGGCACAATTCTATAACACCATTGACAGATATGGGGTTGATTGTAATCATAGAGCAATATATAAAGGGGTTGATTGTAATATTAGAGAAATATTTAAAAAAATCTGCTAAGGGGCACATTGAAAGTCATGTGAAAAAACAGGTGTGATAATAGTGCCAAGACAGTTTGAAATACCAGTGAGTGTGGCATTTCACAGGTGTGCCATTACCGCTCCATTCTGATTTTCTCCCCTCGAAATGGAGTATAATGCGGTAATTGTCAGTGTTTTCACCAATTCTGAGGTACATGAGCTCAGAATGTTTGCTGTTTGCCAGCAAATATTTTGCCACATTTTACCTTGTCGTTTTTTGTAGGTGAACAGCAAAGGTTGCAGTTACTGTTGCAAACCCTCTCATCCCAAATCAGACACCAACTCCATTTTGAGTCCAGATATGAGATTGCACGAGGGTCGGAATGAAGATGTGAGTAAAGTATTATGTTACAATAAGAAAATAGGGTGTTGCAGTCAAAAGCTGCATGTCCTGACTTTGACTTTGGGAATCCTCTGTTAAAACATAAACCTATGGAGGAAATTATGATGCAAATGCTTATTGGAGATCTGAAGATAAACTGAAGAATCTAATTGAGCACAGTCCTGAGAGTACAGCAGAGAAGGAATTGAGAACAAGGAAAGGAAATAAATGTCCAGCCCCTGAAAAGACCTATAAAGGAAGATGCCTTTTCAATTGAACCCCCATACTAGTGCCAAGAACGAAGGACGTAGAATCAGCACAGAGAGTGATCCCCAAAAAATAAGTAGGACAGTCTGGAAAGTGAGGATTAGTGCACCTACAAAACACCTTGAGAAGAGATTAGAAGGAAACATTGTGCAAAGAGCTGCACAGTGAGATGAGCACAGGGGCAATTTTTATTGAGGAAATTGGAGAATATTGTGGAAGAACCTTATGGAGGTGACTTGTGCTTACTTGTCAACAAAGAAGTTTAACATCTTTCATTAAAATACACATATCACTAAGGAAACAACTTCCCCTCAATTGAAGTAGGAACTCTCTCGGGTAAAGGCCACTGAGAAACAAGTGTGACAGAAGGAAGACACGTTGTCATGGGAAGAGAATATCGATAACAGAGCTGCACAAGAACACACAGGGAGTCAGAGAAGAAACATGTTCAAATGGGGAAGCTTTGCACAAGGTAACACAGAATGTTTAAGCTTAAGAGAGACAGGAACACAAGAGGCAATTCAGCACTCAGAATAACTACCACCCAGCTCATGCAAGACTACCACATAATAACATTTATATTAAAGGGGATGTTGGGTAAAGCACTCAGGAATGTCAAACGGTAATGCTGAAGCTCAGTTCGTTTCTCGCCCACAATTGAAGTTAGAGATACTGGCTGCAAAATATACACATATAGGACAACCTGAAAGCAGAATCTATAGACCTGACACTTATGGTGATAAAAAAGACAATTCTCACAGTGGGCGAGAAACACCACCAAGGTTGTCAGTTGTGCCCACGAATCCTGGCGATCAGTCATGAACATGCAAGAAGATAATAGCAAGAGTGGAGTACCAAATGTACTGCCACAAAAGACAATGCGCTAGAGAGGAACTGTGCTTGATAAAAAAGAAGAGAAAACAAAGGGAACACTTGGTACAAAACAAGCAAACAAATCACACTTGAAACCGGCAAATAAAGCAGCAAGGATAAAATACTAAGAAACACTAAAATACAATGCAGAATCAGGGAAAAAGGATAGCGCTAGCTGGGGAATCTGGCATCTCTGGAAACAGGTCAGAAAATAAGAAACACTGCTACAATGACTATTTGCTGTACAGGAGGAAAAAGAGGCTTAAAAGAGCTCACTAATTATCATGCGCCCCAGTTGGAATCCAGCTAGCACCTGCCAGCTATAAGTGTGCTGATTCCATAATTCATCCTCCTTGGCCAGCAAGTGTGGACGTGTGCAGATGAAACTGTGAGCACTGGATGCTACAAATGGGGGGCTTTGACCGAAGAAGCATACAGGCAGCTACAAAACTCTGCATGAATCTAGAATGTGAAGTAAATCCAGAATGCATATCAGGAAGCTGTAAAGCAGTACTGGTATATGCTACAAGGACAAGGATTCTGGAAAACGTGGTGTTTGTGAGAAATAGCATGCAGGCTATCACAAAATCAGACATGGTCCAAAATGAGTGTGAAGTCCAGAATAATGTCCAAGAGGTGAAAAGTCAATACAACAAGGTCAGGGAACTTAACTGAGCACTGGAAATTACACAAGACACAAATCCTAGTGGTGGGCAGAGAGCACAGAAAGCAAATTGTGACATCTAAAGACCAAAAGAGATGTTTCAAAATCAGGAAGGGTGGCTGAAAGTAGATGGTTGCAAACCTACAATCAAGATAAATGGCCCAGTGAAGTAACTGGCAGAACAGAATTAGTAATTTACTTATCATATTCTCAAGGTGACCATGTTCTTATTGGGCTGCATTTGTGTTGTAGATTCTACTCCCTGGTCACTATAACCATGCATGTGTAGAGTTAAGGACACAACTAAAGATCGTAGCTACAAGTATAATCCAAAATATATGTAGGATGATCCTTCCTACAAGGAGCAGCAGAGAACTTTCCAAAGAACATTTTTATTGTAGCATGAGCATCTCAAATAGTAGGTACTGTATATAGACCAGTATGGTGTGGGGTCTGGATGACACCAGATTACAGAACTGTGGATGTAATTCTGAAGGTAATAACAAGTAATTGGAACTTCACAGTGCACATGATCTTACATACTCATATTACAAATTATTTACACATTTTTATGTTACACACTAACATATTTATCTGTTTAAGACACAGGGAGGTAAAGTGTTTAGTCCACAATTTTTTGGGTAACATAAGTAACATAGGATAAGAACTGAGGTTTTCAAGTTCCAAAATCAGAAATGTAGCCCCTAGAACATATTTTGTAATGTACTTCAACAAGTCTGATATCTCTCTTCTGTGATTCATCCAGTTATAGCTCATATTTTCTTCAATAAAAGCAAATCTAATTAATTAAAGTAGGAATATGCAATAGTGCAATACCATTGTGACCGAGAAGCAGCTTTGGCAAATTGAATAAAATAAGTCATGTTCTAACTCATCGTCCACATTCCAGTGTCTTAAAATTAACCATTGTACACATTTAACAAGTTCTGACTACTACATGTACTTTCAGAATATGGTTCTCTTAGAAGTTACAAAACTTTAGAAATCCTTACCTTGTAACCAACAGCTGTCAATGTTGACCAGATAGCATTCAGGTGACCGGGTATATCTTGTGCTTGCAAATACTTAATTATTCCAAAGTAAAGTACATTTTCTGCTAGAAAGAGGAAAGATACACTACATTATCATTTCACATCATTCATAGCAGATGTAGTACAGCAAAACTGTAAAACGGAGGGCATTCCATACTTTATAGATAAAAAGAGGTGCTCATGGGAGTGTGATGCCAATCTGAGATTTGTGTTGCACGGAGAAAGAAAAACGAAATGAAGGTAATATTATGATGTGAGAGTTACACCCAGTAAATTTGTGCTGCTAGCGTGACCCCTATAATGAAAAGAGATGTCCTGTTGTGTGAGCTCAAAAATGGAGCTGCATGTCCTAGTCAGATTGCATTTGCAGTTCTTGATTGCTTTGGCAATTGGCTTCTGGACTGCCTCGCCTGCCTCTACACCATGTGCTTCTGTAATTTTAATTGAAAGAGGAGGCAGTGGAAGGAAGCCATTTTAAGTAGACTGCACAGAGTCTGCCGAGGGGCGGGGGACTGGAGGGTTTCCAGGGCAATGCCTGGTTCTGAAAGGGTAACTGCTTTGTCTCCTTCAAGCCTTATCCCTCATGAAACCTTTCCTGTCGCATTGCAATGAGGGACTAGTCTATTTCTCCATCTTTTTAAATCTACCTCTGTGGAGATTTTAAATGTCGAAAAATACGCTGCCTCCCTCAGTTACTGGAAGCACACTTAGTTGCTCTTTATTCTATATTGTGTGGGACGAAAGCTCCTTACCTCAGTCCCTGCCAGTGATCCCTACCCTGTTAGTTTCCAAAGAGAGATAGACCAAGACAGGCGCTGTCTGTAATGCCATCTCTGTGTACAGACACACTACAAGACCAGAAGCTACCCGCTTCAAGCCGATCCATGACAGGAGCTTGCGAGGACCATGTGGCTACAAATCTGAGGTTTAAAATGTAAAAAAAAGAGTTACAGCGTTGGATCAGTTTTTGCTGCCTCCCCACGCTCTCGTGTAGGCTTACCACTGATTTCTCAACAATTCTCAAAGGTGCGACTCCAAAAAAGAGTGGATTTGCTGTGCCATTTGGAGCTTACTGAAATTGGCAGTGACCCACACATGGAGCAAACTCTGTACGGTCACCAGATTTTGGTACATTACCCCACAGACAAGTATATGCATATCTTTTGATACTGCAGGTGGCACAGTTCAGCCTTGTGGCAGTGTACAGCCGAGGAACCGTTTTACCAGGCGTGTAGCTTCAGGAGGGGTGTTTGGGGTGTTACACCCCCTAATAGATGTATTTTCTGATGAATAGTTGGGTACAGGTACTTTCAGTCTGGTATGGTGAGGTGTCTGTAGGATTTCACCTGGGATTTTCGCATGCACATATTGACAAAAGCACACACACACACACTCTCTCTCATCTCTGTTTTGAAAGCCCTAACAAATGTAGATTATTTGACAATATAGTGTGTTTCTCTCAGTTAGTACTCCTACCAATCCGCATTCCTCTCCCTTTCCACTGCCTCTTAAGCCCCTCTCATGCGCCCTGCTTGTCCTATAATACGAATCAAACTTCTCAGTTCCCAAAGTGTAAGCAGGGATACACTCTTGCACTTCCTAAGGTTTAATAAGGTAAAGACTCCTTACTGCCAGTATTCGTAAAGAGAAGCTCCTCTTCTAGAGTACTGTGTCCTTCTCGTCGCCACCATAGTTTGCCCAGGTATTGCTCTCTCCACAGCTATCTCTACGTCTGTTTCTATGGGTATACATTCTACATGTGCGACAACGCCTGTTCTCTGACCCACCCACAATGCCCTGTTCCAAATAGCACACATCTGGATTAAAGAACACATGGGCCGCCCAATTACAGATTGCGGCTCATACACATAGAATTCCTTCAGTGCACTTATCGCACGCCTGTTGGCCTGCAGAGAGGATGGGCCTTGCCCAGGAGGCGAGATGCGAGCGTTGCAGTGTCGCAGGGGCTGACTTCCTGCTACTTGCATGGGGATGCGCCAGACGCGTTTAATACTGGAATGCCTGCTGGCTTCAGTTCCCTGGACTTGATGATGGAGAGTCCGGTGCCCCGGAACACCACTCATGACCCTGTTGGGGTATGTTAAAGATATTTCAGCAGGCATGCAGAGCCTGACAGTAATGCTGCTGGAAGGGTGGCGATGCACTGCGGAAGTCGCCAAAGTCCCACGCATGACGACTGGCTGAGGGGTGCAGCGTATTGTCAACAAAGACTGGAGGACTACTGGGCATTGATGCCAGTGAAATCTCGCCCCAAAGACATTTGGAGCCCCCTCAGGTCCTATTTGTCACTTCGGGCAGATGGAAACACCCCCTCCTCGATGCCCTCTTAAATACTGCTATATCAGCATGAATGTTTTGCATATGATGTCCCCTTTATTTTTTATCAGAGTACTAGCACGTTACTTGTGTATTGTAAGACTATCGAATTTAATGTGAGACTTCTAATGTGATTATTGCAATTTCAAAGGGTACCTAAAGTGTTTTTTATCTTTTTCTGTTGTACATTACTGCAAAACTCAATAAACCCCCCCAAGAATTAAGAACACTTGGGCAATGGACAGCCAGGGCTGTTGCGTCATATAACAAGCCCACTTCTCCAACATCTGTGAACACTTTCAAATGCTATACCAAAGCAAATCATCTTACACAACCAAGGGTACACAACCAAGTTGGCTTCTCCTACTGTAAAGAGTTTTCACTTTCACTTTCAAAGTACTTGTGGACCACTTGTACAATTAAGGAGTTGATCACATTGTTTTCCCTTCAACTATGATACATTAATTTGTCTGTTCAAAATATGGTTATGACATTAGACTGTAGCTTAGAGTTCTCATGAATTGGCACAGGTTTTTATTTTGTATTTTTACAAAAAGCTATCCCATGGTAATTGGCATTGTTAATTTTAACCAACAAATTTAACCAGATCATTATCGTGTAGATGTTGATTAGTGTGCTCATAATAAGATAGAGAGGAAATGTAAGCTATGTAACATGCAATCTGTACCACCTGTCTCATCAAAATGGCAAATTACTGTATCAGTGCATTGAAGCTTGTATATGTTTAATAAAAAGAAGTTAAAAAAAAAATAAGATAGAGAGGAATTTAAGGGGTTAGCAGGAAAGAGATTTAATCTTAAGGCTTAAACATGCTGTACTGACATAGCTGGGCACAGCACAAATTGATGTATTGAAAAAAACATGACATGTATTATCATCGCAATAAACACCAAACGTTGAAGCACAAACCCCCTGGCAAGCACAAAGTCCCACCACAGTAAGAAAGAAACTCCTGATGGGCAAGAGAAGTAACCCATATCAGCATGCGCAGTCTGTGATGTCTCAGGAAGTCAGTGCAGTTCTTTAGTCACATCCTTGATCCTCGCTCCAATGTAAATAATTCAAGGCTTTGTGGAGAAGGAGGAACGCTCTCTTCTCTAGCAGATAACTGGCCTGTGTTTACTATAGGGTTTTCATATCATGTCTGTTCCTCTGGAGTTTGTTATTCAGATCTCCTCCCTCATCTGATCCTGCTCTATCAATAGCATGCTGTGTTGTTTCTGAGGGGATGGAAACCCAGAGTCATACAAAGGCCATTATCAACTTAAAGGCTTTGCTGTGTTTTGTACAATCAAGTCAATAGGGTATAAGATCAAACCTTTAGTTATTTCCAAGACTTTTCCAAAAAGCTAACCAGGTGATGTTTCCCAACATGATGGCTCAAATGAGCTAACGGAGGCGAGGCAAGTGTTGCACCATGTGCTGGGGATGACGAAAGGGCATGCTCCCAGTCGGGGTTATGCTAATCCTAATCCAATAAGGGACTAAATCAAACATTTGTTTTTTTTCCCCTAGGCTGTCCATTTTCTGCACCTTTTTTCCTGACAATGGGCTTTGAGTAGCATTTATTGCGAAAAGGCCTGATTTATTCTAGCTCTGCAATTGGTTCCTATTTGTGAGTCAATTATTTATTGCACCAGTGATACCTCTATTGCTCTTTCCCTTTAGTAGATATCAGTTTGGACGTTTACAAATGGGGATTTACATTTTGAATTTCCCAGACTGCTACCAGGATCTTCAGTGTATAGGAGTTCAGCAGCCCTGATGAGCCACTTGATCCTGTTGCTCTTACAATTCCATATGCTCTTGGTCTAATATAGGGTTTTCGAATGAGTTCCATATTTGCAATGTTGAGCAGAAGGCAGTCTTCCTTGAGATTCCCAGATTCCTTCACTTCTTGGTCTAAACTTGTTGTCAGCTCTTGTGACTCATAGTTACTGACTTTAATTCTGTTGACCAAGTACTTTGTTGAAGGCTGATGATGGGAAGTAGCTGGTTCCACTCACTCCAGGGACTATGCTCTTAAATCAGTGTTGCTTGCTGCAGCAGATACAGCTGCTGCAAAACTCTGGCGCTCTGATGCCTGTGGTCAGCTGCCATCTCATGACTGTGGATGACGTTAGCTGGGGGCAGTCATCTACATCTTGGTTTTTGCCTCCTGCGGGGTAAGGTTTCTTTTGTGCATAGCCATGTAATTGTTTCTCCTGCCATTTGATGGTCATATGTCCATGACCTGCTTGTTCTCCCCTATATCTACCTGGCACAATGAATAGCTGTAGCCATCCGGCAGTGCCTCAACAGACTGGGAGGATGAGACATTCTTCATCTAAGCTCCCTCAAGTGGGTAACTCATTGGTTCTAAGGCTATTTGTAGCTGGCGTCTAGATCTTGGCGTGCATGTAATCTGAGGGAGTGCAAACCTAATCATGCTCCACTTTCTCATGTTTGTAGAGTATGCATCTTGTTGCTGCCTGTGTTATGGTTGGCTCTCCATTGCATTTGTAGGCTCTTGTGCATGCAGCGCCCTTGCCAAGCAGGTATGGATTTGACTGCCATCTAGAACAGTGGACTGCTGTTTGTGGTGTTTGCATTCATTTCCATTTTCTGAACTTTGCTGGCCTTCTGTCACAGTGAGTAGTTGACGACGTGGGTCCCATGCTCACTGTGTCACTCGAACCAAGCTATATCCAGCTGATGAGCGCATAACTAGGGTGAAACTGGTCCTGGGTTGCATGTGTTCCGGTTCAGGGAGAACCTGGCTTGGCCGTTCGGGCTGTACTGTTCCCATGTGGAGCAGGGTCAAGACTAATTTGCATATGGCTGGGTCCAAACTGAGGTGGCATGGTGAGCAGAGGAACGAAAGGTTGGAGTGCTATCCTGAGCTATTGCCAGTGGTTATACTTATTGCAAGCAGCCTCCCATTACCTTGTGTGTGTTTCATATCCATTACAGCACACTGCAATAAGAGAGTGGAATCCTGGCTTCAGCAGTTCGCGTAGGACCCCCTTTATCACCTCAAAAGGTGATAAATCGAGATGTTTGGGGTACCATCCCTTCAGGTGAGACAAAATAAGGCAAAGCATCTCAGTAATTCCATAACTGAAGGAGATGATATCTCAATAATTTAGAAGCCCTCAAGTGTAAAAAAGCAGCAGAGGGAATAGGAAGTGGGTGAGAGGGTAAAGAGGGACCGGAATTAGTAGCGGACTCCAACACTGCGAAATCCTTGATGGGATTGTACTATGTAGACTGTTGGGTTGTAGGGTGGTGGCGTCACCTAACGGGCTCCTCCAAAATTAAATCTATCTCCATGGCAACGGAAATGCCCCCTTTGAGTTCAGCTGCCACTTCTTCCTGCTTCTCTGTTCATTAAAACGTGAAACTCTCCATGTCTTTTGATTCTGCCCTCCACTTGCCTCTTCCTTAACTGCTAGTTGCTAATTAATCATTAGTAAGCAGCTCTGGGCCTGGTAACCACAGCGTGGTCCAGCTGGGCTGTTGGACTACCGCCAGATGCCCGAGATCCACGGTGGGCCATCACACAGCCTCCACATTAAGGGGCTATCTGATGGTAGAGCAGGGTGCACGATGCTCAACGGGAGGGCCCAGGCCTCAGGTGGCATCTATGCCTGCTTGTGAAGCCATCAGTCACCTCGCCTGCGTTACTAAAACTGAGAAACGTGAACCGTGAAACTGGACCTCATAAATGTCTTCTGCCTAGGGTCAACAACACATCAGTTCCATCTAGGGTTGGACTGGGACAGAAAAGACACCCAGGCACCAAAATGAAAATAGGCCCTTATTAGCGAATCAGGTAGCTAAAAAAGCGGCCCACATTTGCATATTGGGGTCGTTTTGAACTTTTAAATACACGCTTTATAAGTGTTTTCCAAGGTACGGGAGACTGCATGCATTTTTGCTTGATGCAGGCAATGTTTATTGTAATATCAGGGAAATCAACAGTAAAAAACGGTGAGAAACGGCCCACCAGACTATGATACAGGTCCAGAAACAGCCAAACAATCGGCACACACGCTTACCTGTCAGACCAGCACTTTGGCCACTGCCAGATTGCCCAGTAGGCCAGTTAGATCCTGGTTCCATCTAATACAGATGGTCATTGACTGTGTGCCTGTTGGTAGGAGCCTTGGATTATAAAGCTAATTACTGTAATCCTAGAGTCAAGGATAGTTAAGAATGTACTAGATGGAAAAGACTACATTACGACCTGAAAGATGTTCAGCCGTAGAGTGCTCCTCGACTACACATGCTTGCGAAGGTACCCTTGACTCAGGTTATATACTCATTATTAGATTTTCAGATTTATACGCGGTATGTGCCATTTCATGAAGACTCTTACACATACTATCACCTGGACTGTGTGGGTGGAATGGAAGGGATGTATCTGATGAAACCTCTCTTCTATGTCCTTGATTGCTTGTTAATGACATGTATGTGCCTTCTTGGTCGTCCACAGCTGTAGTGAGGTCTTCATTTGTCTGTTGGCCCATCTGCTCGTTTTCCACAAACAAATGTTCATTTGTGTCCTGTTTATGCATTGGTTCATCATGGGTAGTGTTTGCAGAGAGCTGAAAAGTTGAGTCATTTGTTTTTTCTGCTCCATCCTCTGGCAAAACCATGTTCACTTCCTGGGATTGTTCATTCTTCTGGTCAATCTCCCCGCTGGGAAATGAGTTTTTTTCACTGCTAGTCTTTCGAGGAGCTTCACCTGTAACTGAAAACAGAAATGGATATTGAACACAATATTTACATTTTAAACATATTATTAGGTAAAATATTTCAGTACCAGTAAATGAGATACCACAAGAATGTATGAATAAATTCACGCAGATATTTATAATATGTAATGTTACTCTGCCAGGTGCTCCCTATACTGTTAGGATTTTCAATTATTTTATATAGTTACAAATATAAATAAATTTAACATAATGGTAAAAAATATTTTAAAATTGAACATTTTTACTCTTTATATTTAAAGAGTTTAACAACCATTTGTGAATGTAAAAATAATGTAACATTTTGTTATATAATTAAAGTTCTTAGAATTAATTTTATACATCACTTTTAATAGTTCTTCTTATTAAAAATATTATTTTTTTAATTTAGGGGGAATTTAAACTTCAGCAAAATAATTTTAATTTGATGCATGAATCCAGAAAACAGCGGGAACACAACATACAGGTGAAAGAAACTGCCGACAAAAATAAAAAGGCCCACACAGTGCCAAAAAGGTATGAAGGAACTCCCATTCAGATAAAGGAAGCTTAAGCCAATGTCCTACTAAAGGAGACACACAAAACAGGAAAATTCTAGGTAGATGAGTTTCTTTGTAGGTACACCAGAAGGGGTGAAACCTGTTTTCTTTTAAGTAGGTAGGTTTGGGCACATCTTATATTTAAGGACTGGGATGAGAAAGTAATTAAAAGGTAATGGTACCTTGCCTGCCCGCTGATGGAGACCTACATAACAATAAGATTGTGTGGTCTGACACATATAAAGCCATAAAGTGTGGTGGGCACTCATGGTAGCAAACAGTTGCTCAGCTCTACGCTCTGTACCCAGATGTGTACAGTAGAAGTGACATGGTGCATAACTTTCTGAGGTTTGAACTTCACTGTGGCATAAACTCTGAGGAATTACCACGCCACTGGAGACAGTCACACTAGAGATGATCTTAATCAAGAGATCAACTAAGATGTTGAATATATTTTCTGCTATTAAAAGGTCCTGGCTGTAATTTATTAGGTTCCCATATTACATTATGTGAACCCATAAACCTATTTGCTTTCGCTGCTCCTTGATTATGACCTCTATTGAGGTGCTCATTCGGGCTGACAAAGCAGAGAGAGAAAGCTCTTATTGACAGAGAGTTCTGACTTCTTTTTGAGAGAGAAAAGTAGAGGTATATATTACACTGTTTTAAAAGTGAGTAAAAAGGCTTAAGAATACACTAACAGAAGTATTCCTTTCCTCTTTATAGGAACAAGCTGGGGCCCTCTAATTCTATAATAGGTTTGGATCTTGAAGACTTTCCTGATTCCCTGATCAAGAAGAAGAGACACGCTGTTCTCACCTGTACCATTCTCTTCTGAACTTGAACACCCCTTGGACCAGTGAGTAGCATCGCCTGATGTTGGTGCCCTGCCTTCCTACAATTACAGACACACAAGCCAGAAGCCAGGATGGTTTGGTAGTTGTGGAGTCCTTGACAAACTGAGGATCCAAAGACTGCTGTGGGGCCTCTCGGCAGCTGATTGCCTGGCTGCTCTTAGCCTTGGCTGGTGACATTTATGACAGATTAATGATTCTCCAGTGGCTAAAAACTGAATCGCATAGATTCTCATGTTTACATTCACTCCCAGTGATTAATATTGAATAAGTAAACTATTTTCCAATTTCCCTTTGTCATTTTTTTTAATCATGTTACTTCAGTTGTTTTTGCCGTTGGCAGTGATGACATACGCATGCATTATTAATAGTGTGCTGAACAATGAAACTCTCAAATTCACATGTGTATACTGACTTTGAGCTATTGCAGTTGAAACACATTTGCTATGACCTGTCGAAGTGTGTGTTTCCTGGTTTATGCTAACTAGGCCTCAGTTAAGCCTCAACACCATCTTGTCCATAATGGATGTCACAACATCGCCATTATTTTCTGTTTATAATTCTGCTGCACGGAGTCAAGCAAGATGTTGAGTTCTTTATTTCTGAATGACCCTGTTTTCGAAGAGAGCCTGCTGGAGGGCCTTATGTACCATTTTCTCAAGGACCTTCCGCTTACATGCGACATTGCATTCATTCAAATGGTTTATTGTTGTATATGTAACTAGTTTGTTCTGACAGTCCTGGATTACATAAGGTCAGAGTGGCTGAATCAATATTCATGTAGTGGGTTCGTGCTAAGGTGGAAGGCTTATGTGACATTTTGTATTTCTATGATTTTACCTGTTGAAAATGTAATGCAATTCTTTGCTCACACAACTGTGACTTTGCAGTTCTAATGAAATACAAAAAAATACCAAATATATGGAGAAAATGCCTATATAAACTCTTGAAATTGGGAGTGAACCAGAATTTTTGAGAGACCTTTTCTGTGCTACTAGGGATGCTGCCCAATTTCTTACTGATTTTGCTGCACATTTGAGTCTTAGCCTACTATTAATTTTGCCTATTATTCTGCATTCTTCCTATTACTGAGTCTTCATGGCAATTATTTTATGCATTTAAAAGAGATTTGCTACATTTGCATTGTATTGTACTCTATTGAATCTTGTAATAAACCATGTTTTTCCTAAATTCCACTGTAGAGCCCACTTTTGAGCCAGTCCTTTCTTTACTGGCTGCATTTTGAAATTACGTTTTGTACCTTGTCTCTGGGACACATTGACTCTTGAAATTGGGATTAACACTGTCCTGATCCACCCAACTCCTGGGTGTGCTATTGAGCTGTAAAGTTTTTGGGGTACAGCACACCCACAGTAGCTAATGCAATTTCCCATTTTATGAAGGTGATGTGGACTTTACATATTTTAACCATAGTCCTTATTTCAGTTGTTGATAACTGCACACCCAGTAACCCCTTTAAGGATTTGCCTTCAGCTTGGTCCATGTTACTAAAGTGTGAGACGATGATTTCTAAGTTTCTAAGGAGTTGGATGGTTTGTCGGTATGATGCCTTTTTTGAGAATGCTGTTGTGAAAGTGTAGCCATAACACATGTGAATATATTTAGCTGCTCTCCCCTCTCAGACTATCTTGGTGTTTATGAGGCTAAGAGTAATGAACCTCACAAAAGTCATGAAATGCAGCATTTAAGGTAGCCAAGCAACCTTAACTCATTTCAAAATGAAAATGCACATCTAGTGATAGTATATATAATATTATAAAATTATCTAATTGATTTCATGGATTGCCTCGTATAGGACATCTTTAATTACAGCATCATTTAGGCGTGTAGTCTTACATCCATAAAAGAACTGCTCCATCCACTCACAGTGACTCAGAGACTATGGGCTACATGTATCAAGCTATTTAGCGTTTGCAAACGGGCCGATTCACAGATTCAGCCCGTTTGCGAACGCTAAAAATGCTTTTTACATGTATCAAAACCCATTTTGCGATTCGTTAACCTGTTATCGAATCGCAAAATGGGTTTGTGATTCTCTTTTAGGAAGGGGCGTGTTTAGGGCATCCCTTCCTAATACCGAATCGCATCAGTATGTAGGAATGTTTTGTGACCGAAATGCGGTCGCAAAACATTCGCATTTTACCACTTACTTCAAGTAGGTGGTAACCCATTTGTAAATGGGAAGGGGTCCCCAAGGGACCCCTTCCCCTTTGTGAATGTTTGTTACAGCATTTGTTAAAGCAGGCAGTGGTCCCAATGACCACTGCCTACTCTTAATATATGAAATGAAAACTTTTAATTTTTGTTTTTGAAATGCATCCCGTTTTCCTTTAAGGAAAACGGGCTGCATTTAAAAAAAAAAAGATTGCTTTATTTAAAAGCAGTCACGGACATGGTGGTCTGATGAGCCCAGCAGGCCACCATCCTCGTGATTTTAGCGATTCCTAGGGGGTCGCAAATTGCGATCTACCTCATTAATAATAATGAGGTAGTGTGATTTGCGACCCCCTAGGAATCGCTAAATGAAACTCTTTGAGTTTCATACATTGTAAATTGCGATTACCTAATTGTGATTCTGAGAAATTCGCAATTTACAATTTTCATACATGTAGCCCATAATCTATATCCCAATGACAGTGGATGAGACCTTGCATGGTGGTTTTGAGTTCAGCTGAGCTGGCACCAGACAGCGTGTGTGTGTTTTCTTTGTGATCTTTGTAATGAAAGACAGGTCTGATTCAAGGATAAAACTAAGGGACTTTGTGTTCCCATGTCAATGACTACCGAACATGTAAAATACCTTAGATGTACTGAAACATTCTCATGTCTGAATGTAAATGCTGTGCCTTTCTTGCCACTTTACTCCATAGGATACACAGGTTTGGTTGTAGGTAACAATATTGAGGTCAACAAAATATTGCATCCACTATTGCGCTTTCCATTACTACATCCACTTACAATAGGTTTACCATGTGCTGTATTAGTTAGGTGGATGTAGTGGTTGCAAAATATTTGTCATGCCATATAGTGACCGTGTACCCACAGGATGAATAGCCACCCAGCATGGCACTCCTGAGGTTACATAAACTTGAAGGTCAGAGTCGGGGGAGGTAACTCACAGCAGAAGATTTAAAGACATCAACTACACTGACATTATTAAATAGCAACACATAACCCCGATTACAAGGGAGCTGTAAAATTCCGATCCATGTGCAACTCTCTGGTGGCTCAAGGATCAGAATTCTGAGTAATGTAGAGTTTGCCACACTCCTTAATCACCACGCATTGTTGGTATTTACCAAGTCCGGTGAATACCTCATGCTTCTTTGCCCTGTTTGCGATCGGAATCACAGCCAGCATGAGTATAATGTTTTGACAAATCAACTTTTTAAAGCAGAAATCTACCCTTTTAATTAAACAAGTGACTGCACAGTTGATATTGGGCTGGTTGAAGGGGCGGGTACAAAAATGAAATCCAGGCTGAAAGGGGATGGTGAATACAATCTGGCCAATGCAAATGAAATTCTGACTTCCATAAAAATTCTACCAAAGAGTCAATCTATCAGTTATAGTAAATTATAAATTGTCTGTACCTGCTAATTGTATTACAAGCAAGTTATTTATCAATTATGTTGAAAACAAAAACTATTTTTAAGAAACGTATAAGTAGCTTTTATAATGCTACTAAAACAAAATTAAGATGATCAGAAAATATTTATAATTAATTTAAAATAGCAATTACATTTTATAAATGTTTTTCAATAAATCTTTACGTTTTTTGTATGTTAAAAACAGAATTCAAATATTTATTCAAACAATAACCACATTGTGCCACATTGTTTTTTCAAAACCCCAAGTACCTATAGATATAGAAAAGCACCTTTAAAGTGGGTTGGCATACATGTATAAATACATTTTAACATTGTGCTCAACATTGTTTACTCTTCTAAAAGTTATGCATATTTTTGGCCTATGTTGTACAAAGAAAAGTACTGCCAACAAGAAGCAATTCTTTCAAAGAAATTTGTGCTCTCTCCTAGAAAGGAGAATGAAGGAAGTCAAACATTCACCCTTTTCGCTTCAAACAGTCATTTTTTTTAGCTTCCTGATAATCGGTTCTAACTTGATATTGGTGATGTTCAATATCTAGGCTAGGTTTGGGTACTTAACTTAATAGCTCAAGATAGCTCAAGATATTGATATTGGTGATGTTCAATATCTAGGCTAGGTTTGGGTACTTAACTTAATAGCTCAAGATATGATTTACAAATATTGTGCTGTGAATATATGTGACTTACTTTTGTAGTAAAGGTTGTCTGACAGAGTATTGAATACAAAAATATTGTGTGGGCAGAATATCATGTCAAAATTATTGAAGACCAAAATATCATGAAGTTAAGTGCAAATAGGTAAGTATGGATTTACTACGCATAACCCCACATCTATGTACCTTGAAGATGTATATATCATCAAGGTACATAGATATGGAGTTAAGTATAGTAAAAACTACCCATAGAAACTTACCTTACTTGAATTCAGAAATAAGCCAGGAGTACTATAAAAGGAAGTCACAGCAATCATATCCAATATTAGTTAACAATAAAGTGGAACATTACAAAAGTAGGAAAGCACAATATGTGCTACTTTTAAAATCTCTACAACAACTTTTAAAAATCCTTGATCTAAATGTAAACAAACGTGCTTGTTTTCCATTTTACTTCCCCTTACATTATTGTATCAAATGTGTTTATGCATTTTGCAAGGTGAATGTAATCTGTCTAAAAATGTATTTTAAAGTTTTTTCAGAATGTATCCATAACTAAAGCTTCCTTTGAGATCAGCCCTCTGACCTAAGAGCATTTTTCACAGTGGTCTGTAAAGAATTTATAACAATTGCCACAGAGAAGTGACAGCATGATTTTCAAAGCTTTTTAAAGAGTGGTGCTTTCAAATTAACAGTGTAAAATGTGATAATACACTATTACTACACTCTGAGTTTAGTTTACATTGGTCTACAACCACATCTCACATACAACATTGATTTCAGTACACTGACTGCACTGCATGTTTATTAAGTAAATTGATGTGTTCAGTACCTGATTCTGCTTTTGACAGGTTTTCTTGAGCTGCACATTTGAGTCTTATGCCAGACAAAAAGTTTTGGCACGTTTGAAACCATTTCATTTCCTCGTTCTTCCATCTCTCACAGGCTGTGTCCCAGATGTTTCCGTATGCAGCAAACACAGTTTCCTGAGTACTTGCCGTGAAACCATTTCCACATGAAAAAGTGGTAATTTCTTCTTGCACATTTTCAAGATTTAGTTCGAGTATCTCGAGTTTATTATCTTTGCAGAGACTCCAAAAATGAGCAAACTCTATATTTGTCATCTCTGAATGCAGTTGCTGCACCACTCTGAACACTGTGTTTACTTCTGGACTAGCCTGATTCAATATTACACTTTGTCCAATTATCTCAGAAGATGCCTTGCATGGAATTGCATCATCCTTTTCTGCATCTTTCAAAGACTCTTTCATCATCACTTTTTCATGGACGTTCATCAATCCCACAGGTAATTTGTCATTGGTAATTTTTAATACATTGCTCTTGGGTAATACTTCTGTATATGCCAGTTTAATGTTAGTGTTGATGAAAGCAGGTTCATCATGTACATCAGTACGTTCTCTCATTTGTTGGATATCATTGTCATCTTTCTTGTTTAACTGATTGTCAGATACCTCTGTTTCTGAACTTGTGCTAGAAACCTTTGCTTCTGTATTTTTTCTAAATAAATTGCCAAAAAATCCAGATGTGTCAGAAATTATGCTACCTATAATTCCCTTTTTTGAGACAGGTATTTGATGTCCTAAACTATGGAGTTCTAGCCTTTCTTGTGTTACCCCATTACTTTCACTACCATCTATATTTTCTGAAGTACCTGTCATAATTTGATCATGTTGATGCTCAGGGTTAAAAACATCTCTTTGTTCAGCATTTATCATTATAACATCAGGATGATTTAGAATGTCACTTTCCTGAGCATCGGATATTGACTGTTCATGTAAGACACCAAACCTTATTGTGTCTGAATCAGAATCTTCCATTAGTTGTTGAGCATTTTCAAATCCTATGTCTTCCTGGGTGAAATGTTCTTTGTGTTGCACGGAGGGTTGTCCACTAGCTTCCACTACAGCTAGTAAACTATCCTCAACAAATGTATCATAGTAAAGGCCATCCTCCTCCTTTAAATTATTGTTACCTTGTTGAGGATGGAAACGCTCATTCTTGAGCTCTGGTGATACGTGGAGTTGTTCTAATACTTTTGTTTCAGTGGAGATAAAAATACTGTGGTCTAAGGCATGGTCCTCTGATTGAGGATCAGCTGTGTATTGTTCACTAGGACTACTATTGTCAATAATATTTGAAATGTCATCTGGGGGATACTTTGGTGCTTCTAGACACTCATCTGAGTACTTATTAGCATCTTCCTTGTTGGGAATTTCCTGGGATGATCTCACATTGCTGTCTGAAAAGTCTTCTACAGACTCTCTACTAAAAACATCAACTCTTTTAGATATGATGCTTTCCATGTATTCGTTGTGACTACAGCGTCCAAACTGTGGCTTATCTAAATCTGATGGCATACAAGTGTCCTTCATATGGCTGGTTTGCTTCCGAATCTCTTCTTCTTTAACACTGCATTTGATATACGATTTGATGCTAACATCAGATCTCTCCTTGGATGGCAAAAGGTCAACTGTTGTGAACAAATCATTCAAACTACTTTCTTTCTGGATGCTATCTTTGTTCAGGATTCCATTAGTATACTGTCTTTCAGTTTGTTTTTTCAATCTCAATTCTTCCTCTCCAAGAGATGTTTCAAGTTCTATGTCAGGTTTTTGTGATTTGTGGTCAACCAAGGTATCACCGAAATCCAAAATATCTCTAACTGTTGAATCCTCAAAATAATACTCCTTTGTATTTGAGTTTAAAAGATCTTCTTCTGGAATGCGTATGTTTTGCAATCCCTCTTCTACAAATGTCTCTATAGATTGTGTTACAATTATTTCATCAGGATCCTGATTTAATACATCATCATGAATAGAAGGATGGGTGTCATAATGGGAAGATCCCTGTGTTTGAAGTATGTCTACGAAGCTGGACTCTTCGGTAGTTGGTGCAGTCAAAATTGCTTCATTTAATTCTTCTGTACTTTTATTACATTCCACATTTTCTGCTTTGGACTTCAGTAGGTCATCATTTGTCTCTAAAGCATCGGTGGAAGGATTAACACTGTAGTTTGATTTCTTCTTTTCAATATGAAATGCTTCTTCGATAAGTACTTCCTCATTCATATTTGTGGCTTGAGCAAATGTGCTGTTCAGTGCTGAGCACTGGAGGGAATTGTCACTGTTTTCTATTAACAGTTCATTAGGTTGTAAGAGAGAAGCTGTCACTTCTTTAAAAACTACCATTTTATTTTCAATTACAGCATCTTCATGGTTAGCTAAATCTAGTTTGGGAATCCCCCCGAAAGAAGAAGTTGCAGCTGCAGGTTCCTGATTTTTTGAGCTTTCATTATCGTTGAGTTCCTTATTCGAAGATACTTTTGCAGGAGTGTTATGCTGGGTAGCCAAGTCTTCAGCATTTGAAGAAGGGTGATGTTGCCGGTTATTTGAACCATGATCACCACCATTGACAACATTTCCCTGATACACTCCCTGCCTTTCATTAATGCTAAAATTAGGCTCACTGAGATATAACGGTGTCAGGGTACCTATTGACTGCCTGTCAACATATGCTTTATGCAAGGCAGGTGATTCTAGAGGTATACTGGGAATAGAAACCACATCTTTTACTGGTGTGCTCTCTACTGTTTGTCTGTCACTATCTTTGTCAGTTTGGATGCCTACTACAAATGAGGAGTCCTTATATTTTGAAAGGTCAATATGATTAGGTGCAATCACGTGTAAATGGCTGACAGGTGGCATTTTCAAGCCATTTCCATTATGATTTTGTAAAAGTTTTCTTCCATTGTCAAACTGGAATTTTACTTCAGATATATCACCCAAGGTTTGCTTTTTGGTATAGCCCACAGATTTTGATGTAAAACTTTGGGCAATCCAAAAAGTCTTCAAATGATTTATAGATACAAGAGAATGTGGCATTCCCACCTCACTCTGAACCTGCTCCTTTTTTCCTTCTGTCTCAGTTGTGGCCATTCTCTGTGAATGCCCAACAGATGAGGACTGTGGAGCTTCAGCTGGTCCCTCTTTGGTCTCAGTATTGATAGACTCCTGACCGTTACCTCGATCGGACGGGTGCCTGTGAAAACCAATGATGTTACCATACATATTTTCATACCAACCTGGTTTGTTCCATTTGCTTTCTGCTTCTTTAGTTAGTTCCTCCACTGCTGCATGTTGTGTCACGTGACTTTCCAAAGATGTTTCACCATTGTAAACGTCTGTAGGCTGCTCAGTATAGGTAATGTCAATGGCTGATGGTGACTCATCTGTTCCTGCAGAGATCTTGACATCCAAAATGTTTTCTAAATTGTTTGAAAACAACTCAGATGTGGAAGGTTTATTTTCAGGTTTTTTAGACTCTTTTAGAAGTTGATCTGTCTGGTCGTTCATTGTGTCTTCGGTCACTGCACTTCCAATTTCTTCTGTGTCCTCACTGATTGGGCTTGAATCTGCTTCTTCAGGCATTGACTCCAGAGGTGCTTCTTTCATTTCCATGTTTGCTTCAGTTTGTTTCTCTTGCAAAATAGTGCTGTCTTTGCTACTTTCCTGGACGTTAAAAATCTTATCAATACCCAATTTAAACCAGCTAGGTGTGGGAAGCTCTTCAACCCCCTTTTTAGGTTCATATACTTCTGATGAACTACTTTCTTTAGATGCGCTGGCTTGATCAGAATATGATAATTCATTGTAGATACTGCCTGCCTCACCATTTTGCATTTTGTCTGCTCCTGACCCATCTATTTTTAGGTTTCTCTCATGATTTGTGCTAATTTCAGGTTCCAATGAGTCTAAGATCAGGTTTGTTTCACTACTATCCTTCTGATCTGTGTTTTCGTCTTTTTGGTTTTCTTCCTTGTTAATTGTTTCTTTGATTATCTGACCCAAGTTAAAAACATTATCTAAACCCAAGCTTAACCAGTTTGACCCAGAAGCTGCATTATCACGTTCCTTTTTTTCTTCTGTTTCTGTGAAGGGGTCAGTTCCTATAGAAACTGCATCATTTCCTGAATCGCCATCCATGGTATTTTCTTGGGTTTCTGTTTCAGTTATCATGTGTTTTTCCTCTAATATGTGTTCTGTTTCCTTTTTCCCAAAAGGAAGATAGTCACTGAAACCACTACCAAACCAACTGGATTCCTTCTCTCCTCTGTCACCTAGGTTGATCTCATCACTTAGTGCAATTTTTCTACTGTGGAATGAGTTCTCTTGCAATGGATCTTCAGTTGGATCCAGTTCTTTCACTTCTTGTTTGCCACCCATACCAATCCATCCAGTTAAGCTTGAAACACTCCATGCATCATTGATTGGTTCTTGCAAAATAGCCTCACCTATACTCCCAATGTCCTCTGTTTCTTCAATGGGATCATGTTCAGAATTCTTTGTAGCTACCCTTGAGCTTTCTGAGCTTTGTGATTTGTCCTGCGTGACCTCCTGGTTATAGCTTTCTGCAGTGGGATTAATTATTTCCTTCATTTGGAAGGACATACTTGAAGGCTTTAGAAGCTCACCTTCTGCCACTGTAACATATGGATCCATATCTGGGTACATATAGTCCATTACCGGATCATTATCGTGTAACACACTATCTTCGTTTTCAAAAACATATTCCCCTCCATCCAGGCAAATGAAGTCTGTTTCCTAGAAAAAGAAATGGTTTTATAAATGGCAGCAATATTAGTAACTAATAAAAAAGCATACCTGCAACAGTAATTATATATTCTTTTGGAACAAACTTAAGCAAAAATGTCATTGTCTGTTAGCTAGCTATCATGGCAAAATGCAAACAGTTAAAGTGCAAACGCCTTGTTACAAGTTGCACACAGAGGTGTCCACATTCATGTGCTATGGGGTACATTAATGCTCCGATTAACTATAGGTGCCCCGGTGTTTCTGGACCCGGTTATCCCAGGTTCAGAAACACTAGATGATTCCTGGCAGGGCCTGTGTCACCACCAGGCCCACAGTCGCCCAGATAATGCTTCCCCTAGCATTGCCTTGTTTGCCCTCATAGCCCCAGATATACAGGACATCTTCGATGGCCATCTACCACCTGCTAAAAGCAGGTGGTAAATGGTGCTGTTAATAGTTATCCATTATTTGACCTGTAATTTGGAATGAGATACAGAAAAGGACCAATTTTACCAGGTCTGCATGTTTTCTTCCCATTCTGAGGTCAATCACTTGTAATGCCTATTATTTTGGTGAGGGGTTAACGACCAAAATTGGAGATTCCAGCCCTGCAATACCTCTGCCTGTAATGAGGACCAAAGTGCCCAGTTCTCCAGCCTTTGTCCAGTGGCTAGCATGGTGAATGTTTTGTCCACAGGCAGCTAATCACTGGTTCATGAGTATGTTGTGTACATTAAAGAGTAAGCATTATGAATGGTTTACATCTACATCAATAAATACAGTTTCTAAACTCCCTATGTTGCTGGGGATGCTCATGTCCTTGGTCCTGGATAATCCATTTACTTCAGTAAACATCTGCAGTTTCTGTATTGCATTTCTGGAAATACAACTTTTTATTCAGTGATCCATTCACCAACTTAGGTGCTTCCTTTCTCTTGACAACTTTGGTGTGAATTCCAATCGAGCGAAACTGTTGATGTGGTGATTTTACACTCTGAACTCACGATACCATATGGATTGGGAAATCTGGGATACAGAGTTGCTGCAGTATTCTCATTTTTTCCTTATGGAATGGGGATTCACGCTTTGTTAAGAAAACATGTATAGAAATTACTTGATGATGAAAAAGTTTTTGACTGTCTGGTCTTTCTACAATGATGCAAAAGTTTATATGGGCAAGCTATGAAACACTCACACCTGAAGCATTAATTAACAGAGATAGAAGTCCTGGACTTGGTCAGAAAGCAAGATGGTGGCCATGTTAGAACGGCTGTTTTCTGCCCTCCTCCCTATCGAGTCTACCATATAGCTAATCGATCCTCAACAGTCTTTCTGGGTGATGAGAGCAGGGATTTGGCTTCGCTAGCGTTTCGCTAGCTGTGTGGTCATTTACAGCGAAAGGATCATCCCTGCTGCATCGTGTTTAGAGGCAGCTGGCCTCGCGAGTGGCTTGCTGTGCATCCGCAACTACAAGACACTGGGCAGAGCAGGGGTCGGCAATGCCTCTGAAAGCTGTAAGAGGCTCAAAAACACACGGAGGTGTTGGAGAAGCAACGAGAATGGAGTCAGGTCTGCGTCGTTCGGATAAGCCTTCAGTGAAAAAGACGGCAGAGAAACAGAGCCGGAAGACGGGGGCCCATGGGTCTGCAAAAGCGATAGTTACTGTGGGCTCTGCAGGATCTATGGCAGATTTCTTTAAAAAGCCTACGCACCTTCAGGTTCAAATACAGGCTCAACTACAGGCTTGTGGCCAGATAGCCCGGCTCCTGCTTCTGGTCTAGTGTGTTCTGCACGCCCCCCCTGAGCTTGGAGCTTAATGTCACTGGTCAAAACTCCTTGGAAGGGGGCATGGAGTCACCCTCTTCTCTAGAAAAACTAGAATTATCGATGCAGAGCCCGGATGGACTAATTGAGCTAACCACTAAAGAAGGTATGGCTGCCTCAATTTCTGTGACAGGGGCGAATGTGCATGACACTTTGGATGGGGAGGCTATACCTCGGAGCCCGGTAACAAAACCAGATGTAGATGGCAAGTTAACTGAGGACACCTTACGACTTCAGCAACTGTCCTCCAGCGCCGTTACTAAGGTGTGCGTGGACTCAAGGGATCATCTTTTTTCACTCTGACTGGTCGGATGAGGAGAGCCAGGGGTTAGCTGGAGGGCGCTCTAGGGTGAACTCACTGGACAGCATGCTGAGTGATATAAGCAGTCAGGATGAGAGACGGGGGCCTCACATCTTGAGGCAGGCATCAACGGTACAGGCACAGTCAGGAAGAAAAAGACACCGCAGAAGGAGAGGTCTAAAGTGGAGGCAAAGGGACATCTCTGAGATTACTTTGTTTTGGGCCGCCTAGAAGGGGATGCCTTGGAAGGGGAGAATTCCACTCAGGAGGCTTTGGAGGCGGCATCACTTGAGTCAATCTATCAGAGCATAATGGCACACCACAAGGAAATGCGCACAGAAAGCCGCAGAGCTCAGTCTGCATGCCGTAAGCTACAAGGTGCCATCCAAAGGGTTGCCAAGACCTGCACCGAATCCTTGGAAAGGATGGGGGAAGCCGAGAATAGGATTGTGACACTGGAGAGTGAGGCATTGGGGCATAAGAAAGTGATTGAAACCCTGGAAGCTCAAATGGTTGATACCCAGTGGAAATTGGAAGACTTTGAGAAGAGACTTAGACAAAATAATCTTAGAGTTCTGGGTATCCCCGAAGGACTGGAGGGAGAAGACGTCCGCAAATAAATAGTGGGGCTCTTCAGGGGAGCCTTCCTGAAACTATCTAACTGGGATTGGGACCAGGAGGTACAGCAGGCCCATAGAATCCCCTTTAGGCAGAGCTCCTGGGCTACGCAGGAAGGAGCAAAACCCAGGGCAATATTGCTCTATCTTGGCAATTTCTTGCTGCACCAGGCAGTGTCGGATCTGGCGTGCCCAGATTGAAAATGGTCAGCAGAGGAATGTACATTTTTTGATAGGCAGGATTTTTGTCATTTTACGGTTGAAGGTTGAACGAATGTGGCGTCTGCATCACCTGACACAACCCTTCCAAGCTAAGGGAGCGCAGGCCTATCTAATTAGTCTGGTTGAGCTTAAAGTGGTCTGGTAAGATAAATTAAATTTTTTTACATTAGAAATTACATCTCGCTAACCCTGTAGCAAGATTACGAATTATGGGGGTAGAGACTGCTCCTTTTTCAATCGGCAGGGGAACAAGACAGGGTTGTCCTGCTTCCCCCTTATTATTTGCCCTGTATTTAGACCCTCTTCTTAGGCGTCTGGAGGCCTCCTCAGAAATTATTCCGGTTAGTCTGCAAGGCGGTGACACCAAGCTTTTGGCTTACGCTGATGACGTGGCTATCATTTCATCTGACCCAGACCGCGCAATGACAGCTGTTGAAAGTATTGCTGAAGGCTTTGGGACCCAATCGGGCTTTTTATTAAATAAAGCTAAAACGCAGATCGTGACAAATAGGTTTGTTACAGGCATGGAGAATAGAATTGTTGAAAAAGCTATTTACCTAGGCATTACCATCTCGGCTAAGGTGGATGATATAGTGGACTTAAACATTACCCCTATAATGGGGAAAATCAAAAATTGATCTTCAACGTTGGGATAATCTGAAACTGTCTATAGTAGGGAGATGTAATCTCATTAAAATGATGATCCTGCCAAAACTTTTGTATATTTTTCGCGCAATTCCTTTGGAAATACATAATTTTTGGTTTAAGCAAATAGAGAAGGAGGTCGCTAGGTTTATTTGGTGCTATCAGAGGACTAGGAGAGCGAATATATATATCTCCCTTCCTAGGGATAGAGGAGGATGGGGGTTACCGTCTTTTAAGCTATACTATTTAGCTGCCTCATTCCAATACTACTGGCCTCTTTTTGGAGTCAAGGAAATGGACAGGGGGGGATCCTGGACAAGTACCAACAATATATGAACTACTGATAGGCCCTCGAGCTAATGGTTGTCTCCTGGAATTCTACGAAGCAAGTTACTTTAAGAAAACGTGCTTCAAGGTATTGATCGCTGCCTTCCGCAATTGGGTAGGCATAAGGAAGAAACTCGGGGTAGGTAGGTTCAATCGGTACTCTCCGATAATTGGGAACGACCAATTGCCCAGGGCATTGCAAGATACATGTCTGGCAAGGTGGGGTAAGAGTGGTATATACAGGATAGGGGATTTATTAGCTGGGGATCACATAACGTCATTTGATGTAGTTAGAGAAAGGTTTGGTGTCGGCCCCCGGGACTTTTTTAAATTTTTACAGCTGAGAGATTTTATCCTTAAAAAAGCAGGAGGTGCGGCAGGGTTTGGACAAGTACCTTTGATGGAATTACTAACTAGCAATACCAGACTCTCAATTACACAAATATATAGATGTTTGCAGGAAGGTGTGCCAGATGATTTGAATAAACATAGTCTGAAATGGCAGGATAGGTTGGGAGGCGAAAATTCTTGCTTTATGAGATCATTAGAACTGTGGGACACTGTACTGTGCTCTGCCAATCTGCGGGCTCAACATTTTAAGACCTTATTCGATTTATATATTACACCTGCGAAAATTGTTAAATGGGGTGGTACTGAGGGGACCTCTTGTTTCAGATGCTCAATATTTGGGGCTGATTTAGTGCATATCTTCGCCACCTGTAACTGTATAGAATCTATTGGTCGTGAAATTACAAGCTTTTTACAACAGATTCTTAATGTTGATGTTCCTTTGACACCACAGCTGATGTTATTAGGGGTATATGACTCAGCAGGCAATGAAGGTGAAGAACTAATTTTTATAGCTATGGCAGTACTTAGGCTATGTGTTGCTTCAGCTTGGCTTGATCCTCAACCTCCAACCTTCCAGCAGTGGAAGGGACGATTCTTACACATATATAATTTAGAAAAGGCACTATATGATAGGAGAGGCAGAAAAGGCAGAATCAAAGGGAAAAGGATCTGGGGCCCATTTTCCTCCTGGATCGCATCCTTCTCACAAACTGAAATTTCCTCCTTAAGCTAAGCCTAAAAAATTATGTGCTATACTTGGCTGCTCTCTAAATTATGATTTCTTGGTTATTGTGTATAATGTATTACTCGATTGTCTTCTGTTGATCAAATGAAAATCTATATTTATGTTTGGAATGTATGTATAGGTAATTAATGCTGCAATCGCACTGGTTTTTTTTTTCTCTATACAATAAAAAAAAAAAAAGAAGAAATTACATTAGAAATTAAGGCAAAGGAGTTTCCTAAGTTCAGGCTAAGGTATTCTAGCCCGAAGATTCTATGCTATAAATTCTGTTTTGATGGTGTTGGTGGTATTTCAGGCTGCTCTTAGTTATTTTCTTGAAGGAGTATTGATATACCTGGGGGGAGGTTTGGTCATATTTATACATGTATATGGAAGGGGTGCTGGGTTTTGGTTTATGGGCACTGGGCTTGTGGTTTCTCACGTATATCTGTGCTGGGGAGCAAGCTGATTACTGTTTGAAGATTTGCAATTGGGTCTCAGTGTGGGTAAGGGGGCAAAGCACCATCTGTGGATCTGGGTGGTCCAACTGCTTTCAGGAGTTGGCAGGGAAGGATCGAGGGTGGTGGGAGGGTTGGGGTGAGGAGGATGGTGGGGCTTCTGAGGTAAAGGCAGGTCGGGGGCTAATGGTGAAAAGGGAGAATCTCATGATAGAATATCACAGCAGACAAGATCAACTAAAAGTAAGATGTGGTCGGTAATGGTTAAGATAAGGTTTTCATTGAGCAGCAGAAGCAGCAGCAGAAAACTGCTTGTAGGAGGCTGAATGGCAGGTTGTAAATTATTTATTTGTACTATTAATATTTGTGACCTTAATCATAGGGCCAAGAGAGGCAGGGTTGCTCTCGGTTTGAGTGTTATGAAATCAGCTCTGGGTTGCATATAGGAGACCCACATTCCAAAGCATAAGCGGGGGTGGTTGAAGGATCTAGGTCTGTCACTTTTGGCATGTACATGGCAAGGGTTAACATCCAGTGGGGTAGCGGTTTTAGCAAATACATCTATCTGTTCCTGTAATTGTATAGAGGTGGATATATTAGGTTGCTGGGCCACTGCTGAATGTGGTGTTGGCAACGGCTGATACACGGTCTGCTCAGTATATGGCTCTAATTACCGATGAGGCGGCAGTGTTTAATTTTATGAATGTAGAATTGGCTTCGTGACCACTGCCTCTTATCTTCTGTGGGGATTTAAATATCCATTTGGATGTGCATGATGATTTAAGTAGGAACCAATTGTATTTAGGGAGGAAACCCGGGGTGTGCAGGGCTTTGCAGCGTTTGGTGAAGGATCATGGCCTTATTGGTGTATGGGCTAAGTGTAAGGCCCCATATCCAGGCTTCACATTTTTTTAATCCAGCATAATAAACTTGTCTGGTTGAGCTATTTTTTGTATCTACTGCTCTGGTTAGCCCGATCATAGTCCTCTGGTTCATGAAATTCCAGTAGCAAGTATCACCAGGCATAGGAGGACTTGGACCTTCAACAGGAAGCTTCTGTCAGATATAACGTATCGGGATCATATGTGTAAATGGATTCAACAGTTTCTAGAAATTAATAGAGGGACAGCCCCGGTGGGCATGGTGTGGGATGCTCTTGACGCAGGGATAGAGACCCTCCGTTTTAGCTTGCACCAACAAACGCTGAGGCAGGGTGAGACTCAGAGTCTATATAATCAGGTGTTGTAAGAAAGTGCCCTCTTTTTGCATGGTTGCCCCACCTTTTGTTGAACTGCTGATGTGCTTTGACTGAGTGGGCCCTGGGTTCCTGCCAAACAGGTACCCAGAGCCTATGTTCTTTCCCTAAACTGCATTGCAAACAAAACCCAATTGGCACTCTTTGGCCACAGGTCAGTCCCTTGTAAATGGTACCACAGGTACCAAGGGCACTGTGACCAGGGAGGGCCTCTAAGGGCTGCAGCACGTATTGTGCCACCCTTGGAGGCCCTGTACCTTTACACACACACACTGCCTTTGCAGGCTGCGTGTTTTGGTGCAGAACAAAGTGAAGAGTCGACATGGCACACATCCCTGTGTGCCATGCCCACAACCCACTGCCCTGGCATAGGTCAGCCACCCCTCTAACTGGGTGCACTATACCAGTGGTGAGGGTACAGGTGCATGAGCCCTGTACCCCTACAGTGTCTAAGTCAATTCTTAGACATTGTAAGTGCAGTAATGCCATTAAGAGTATATGGTGCTGGGAGTTTGTCATTACGAACACCACAGTACCATAATGGCTTTACTGAAAACTGGGAAGAGTTAAATGCACACTGATGCCTGTGTGGGATTTAATGAAAAATGCACACAGAGGGCATCTTAGAGATGTCCCCTGAAAAACTCACCAGCTACCACCAGCAGACATGTTTCTGGACCCCTGGGTCGAGAGCCTGCTGCTCTTAGGGGGTCTGAAACAATGCACATCCTGGGACGAGGTGCCAAGCCTCCTCCCCCAGGATGGGCAGGGTCCACGAAGGGGAAGCTTCAAAGGCTTGCCGCCTTTGTGAGCTTCCCCAGGCCCTTTGCTGCTTCCAGCAACTGGCCCCCACCGGTTCTGACACCCACTTTGGGCGGGAGAACCGGCGGGAAAACCAAGTGAGGAAGGGAGGTGTGCCCACCTTTGCCAACTCCACCCCTCAGGTGGGGAGGCGAGGTGAAGCACAACTCTCATTCCCCACCATCTTGCAGATGAGGGGACCCAGCCAACCAGAGAGAGGCCTATGCCCCCTCCCACTGGAGGGTGGCATAATAGGGGGTGTATCCACCCCAAGAAAGGGATCCATTGGTCCCGACCTGTACCTACCTGTAACGCCCTTAAATGTAGTATTTAGGTGCAACCCCGAACCTTGCCTCCACAGACAAGAACCCACCAGAAGAAAAGAAGAAGAAGAGCCGAAGAAGCCGTGCTGAACTAAGAAGAGGAGGATGCCCACTGACTTGGCCACAGCCCTACTGGCCTGTCCCCACCCCAAACCTGCGCCAGCGAAATCCCGGTGGGTCCTGCAGCCAGCAGCCCTCAAGAACCCGAAGGACCTGCCCTGCCTTCCAAAACCAAGACTTTGTCTCCCGTGAGCACCGGATTTGCTCACCCACAGACTCTAGCTTCGGCCAAATCCGCGAGTCTGCACCACTCTGCACACGACGCCCACGGCCTGAGTTCGAATGGCCCAACACCATGAGGAGGTCTCCCCGGCCATCCTGACCTGAGATCTGGTGATCTCTGACCTGCCTCGAATCTCCCAGCGAAGCCTGCAGCCTCTATCTGGAGGATCCCCCCCGACCACGACCGGAGCTGGTAAGAAAACCAGAACACCTAAAGACACCCCTGCACCCCAAGTCCCAAGGCCTTTGGGGGCCCAACTGACAGTGTCCCAGCATCCACAGGCATCCCAACTTACCTCTCCAACCGGTGGTCACCTCCAGAAGACCTTCGTCCCCGAGCCTGCAGTCTTTGTTGAAACCAGAGAACCCCCATTGAAACCAACAGGGCACCCGACGCCAAAACAGCACCCTGCACCCAGCCGCCCCCGTTCCGCTGCGGGTGTACTTTGGGTGCTAACTCGGATCCCCCTTTGCCCTGAGCCTAACACCAGGAGCTTTGCTCCCACAACCTTGTGGCCTGCCCGTGAACAGCCACCAACCGGAGGCCTCCTATCCCCCATTGTATAACATTGGGCCTCAGCACTCTGCAACCGGCCGCCCTAGTGCCGTTGAGGGTGTTCTGAGAGTGCATCCTCGACCCTGGTTCTAACTTCAAAATACCAACTCCCACAAGAAAGTACTTACCTGTTAACCGATAACTCTATTTTCTTCCATAGGATTGCATTGACTGCTTCTTCCTAAAAATAGTTTGTTTTAAGTGTGGAGTTGGTTTGTATGGAACATTAACAAAACTGCAAATGTACTAAAAGGGATTTACTTACCTTTTGTCTAAGAGATGTCTCAGTGTGATATCTAGGCATATCACACTGTTTAGCAAAAGTAATCTGAAATGTAATCCAATAAGTAACGTATAAAGTAATTTACAAAGTAACTAAAAAGTAATCTCAAAACAGTAACTTACCTGTAATTCAATCAACTGCATTTGAACCTGCATTCAATTGTAAAACATTGCATAAAAACTTTGCAAAGCATTTATTTCACTTACCTGCACCAGGCTTGGCTTGGTTCTAGAAATAAAATAACTAAATAATATTTTTTATACAAACAAAATTGGTCTGAGTTCAGTCTTTGAGTGTGTGACATCATTTGCTAATTGAGTGTGTACAACAAATGCTTAACACTACCCTCTGATAAAGCCTTACTGCTCGCCCACACTACCACAAATAGAGAGTTAAGTGCTATCTACTTTTACCTCTGCCTACCTTTGGGGTTCCACTGGAGTCTGTGTACACTATACCTCCCTTTGGTATAGTACATACAGAACCAGCTTCCTACAGCTGTCCTTAGCAAAAAGAAGAACTTACCCGGAGACTACTTAGGGGGCGGGATACTCAGCAAGAAATAGCAATTTTAAAATAAAACTGTCACTTTGGTATTGAGGTGGCCGCTAAATTCCATCAGTACAGGTCAGAATGCTATTAATTTGGAGAGAGTACCAGGCGGCTTTGCCAGGTGGATTAGACAGAAGGAGGTTGAAAATGGGATACCTGCTATAATGGATCAATGCTAGACAAAGCACAATGCCAGGCCTATAAACGCATTTTTAAATTGCCAAAATATACTCGCAACAGCCTAATTCGCTTGGAATTTGGACTGAGGCAACAAAACAAAGAATGTTTGGGAATGCATGCGAAATACTACTATCAAGTACTCACAGCCCCAGCCGGAAGCTTAAAGAGCATGCTGAAGCCGATCTACGGGGGGGGTCAACCAACTCATGGCAATGTTATATGGAGGAAGCAGTGGGAAAGTTGGGTTTAGTAATTCAAAACTGGGATCAAGGAGCAATAAACTATCTGGCCGTTAAAAACTCAATCAATAAACAATGCTACCAACTGTCACATAAAAACGACCTAGCGGACTATGTAACAGGAAGAGGTGAACCCGGGCTGATGACATCATATGCAGGGCATAAAACCCAGCCCTATCTCAGCCAAGCACTGGGAAGGAAAGCAATAAAACACATTTTATGGGCCAGACTAGTGCCCCTCCCAATTAAAGAATTAAACCCCGGGTGGAAGTTCCTTGAACTCAAAATTAGATGTAGAATCTGCAACTTTAAATCTGAATCTCTGCTACACTTGATTTGTTGTTGTCCCGGCATGCTTCAGCCCCGTCAGAAGCTTTTAAAACAAATATGGCTGCGTAACGGGGTCCGGACAGTGAAAGAAGCAACTTGGGTTCTTTTTTCCTGCACCTTACCGTCAGACTTGGCCAGATTTGGGAGATACATGGCCGAGCTGCGTCTTAGGCTTATTGAAGAAGAGGGGCCAGGCAATATAAAAGTCCATCTAGTCTGTTAAATAATCAGTCTCCAGCAATTAGTTTGTGACGATGCCGTTTTAAATACCAATTTTAGTAGATACATTAAATTTGCAATGAGGTTGAACTGGTAATCTCTCACCTTTTTTTTTTAATGTATATAACACATTTTCTTTTAGTTGGTTCATATAATGCCGTACGTGAACTCATTTTGTATGAAAGGTTTTTAACCAATTGTGATCCAAATTTTTTCATTTTAAAAAAAAATGTATGTAAGTTATATTGCAAATGGTTTTAAGTAACTGTGCAATAAAAATAAAATTCATTCATTCTATAATGGATCAGGCACGGCGGACCTTTGACTCGCCGACTGATATCCTTAGGATTTTTATGGAGTTTTGTGAAGCACTCTATACGGAAGAGCTTGAACCCCTGGCAGATGGGTATGAATATTTTTTTGTGGACCTAGATACAGTCAAGTTAAATAGGGAGGACCAAGCCATTCTGTATCCCCCAATAACTCTGGATGAGATATATGGGGCAATACAGTCTCCAGCTAAGGGGATGGCCGTGGGTCCCGATATTCTCCTGCTAGAATTTTTAAGGTGCTGCAACAAGACATAGTACAGACCTTTTGGCAAGCACAAGCAGGGACAATTCCACCATCTTGGGAGACCAACATATATATGTGTTTTTAAAAAAAAGGTAAGCAGGCTGTGCTTCCGGGGTCTTATAGGTCGATTTCCTTAATAAACTGTGACAGGAAGATATACGCCAAAGTATTGGCACATAGGTTGGGAAAAGCCATCTCGCCATTAGTCTCACTTCAGCAACATGGTTTTATTCTTAAAAGTTGATCACCTCAGAAGGGTCATCACTCTACTAGACATGGCTGAAGCCTCAAGATCACCGCTGAGCTTAGCCTTACTATATGCCGAGAAGGCTTTTGACCGTGTGTCGTGGGGGTTTCTGTGGGTGGTGTTAGACTGGAAAGTGCTTTTACAACAGCATTATTAAGGCCATTAAGGGGGCTATTGTGAGAATAATAGGGCAAGTGTTCGATGGTATACGAATTTCAATGGGCACTAGGCAAGGTTGCCATTGCCCGCCTTTATTATTCACATTATATATTGACCCCTTTATAGGAAAACTGGAGAGGAATCCATGCATTAAACCTGTCATTGCCAAAAAAGGGGAATATAAGGTATTCGCATATGCAGACGACATCACGGTGGTAACCACCAATCCATCTGCTGTGCTTCCTGAAATCAAAGATCTAGCTAAGCAATTTGGGGTGTGCTCAGGATATAAATTAAATGAGGGCAAAACTCAGGTATTATGCACTGAGGGAATGGGATTAATGATCCACAGGTAGTGGCTGATGAGGTGTATCTTGGAGTTAAACTTACAGTAGCCCTGGATAGTTGTAAGAAATTAATATGGCACCAATACTAGCTGACATTAAGCGAGATCTGGATAGAATGGATCACTTGCACTTGTCACTATTTTGAAGATGCAATGTGTTGAAAATGGCCATCTTACCAAAGGTGCTATATATTGTTAGGACTGTCCCATTGGAAATGAACAAATTCTAGCTGTCCAGTTTGGAAAGTGCTGATTTGAGCTTTTTGTGGGGTAATCGGAGACCAAGGAGGGCAGCCAAATATAGGATTCTGCTGAGGCAGCATGGTGGTCCCTAATTTTACATTTTACTATTGGGCATGTATGTTACAACACATTGGTAAATTAGTTTCAGATAGCTCAGGTAGTGTTAACATGGCAGAAACTCCAACAATATATAAGTTGATCTTGGGGAGTGAAGCTAAAGGTTGCCTTGTTAAAAAGTGGAACCTAGCTATTACAAGAAAACTAGGTTTGAGATCTTAAAGGCAACATTTAAGGTCTGGGCTCAAAGTCAAGCGGAATCTGGGTATCCCCAAAATCAATCTGTACACACCTATGATGGCTTTGTCAGTTCTCCCATCTGTGTTTCAGGATGCAATAACGTCTAGATGGGCATAGAGGGATCTTACAGCTTTGGGGGATATGTATTCTAATGGACTACTTTTCTCCTTTGCTGAGCTGCAAGAGACATTTGGACTGTCCAGGGGCGACATTTTAAAATTTCTGGGGCTTCCAGACTTTCTTTTTAAAAACATGAAGGATACAAAGGCAGTGGCAAGTATCCCTGTAGTTGAAATGATGAGGCGAAAGGATAGGATTGGCGTAATCTATGAGTTATTGATACAAGGCTTACCAGATGATGTAGAGTTGCAAAACTCTTAGTGGGAGGCTAGATTTGGTGTGGAGGGGCTTTATATCCAGGAGTCGTTAAATCTAGGTAATACAGTGCTGTTAACGGCCCCAGTTTGAGAAGCCAGCATTTTAAAACAATTTTTCATTTATATCACACCCCAGCAAAGGTAGCAAAGTAGGGCAGTAGGTTTGGTGACAAATGTAATAGGTGTGGTTTTGAGTACGCTGAAATTATCCATATGTTTATCTCATGCCCCAAACTAAATTTATTTCTGCAGGATATTGGGAGGCTTATGGGGTTAATTATTGGTGGGCAGGTTCAAATTACCTCATTGTTGATGATTTTAGGTGTGATTGATAGCACGGAGGACAATGATGCTTTGAGGCGACAGGCATATTTATTATTTGTGGCTGTGGCTGTGGCAGTTGCCCGCCTATGCATTGAGTCACAATGGCTAAGTCCTGCCCCCCAACTTTTTCAATGTGGAGGTCAAGGTTGTTAGCAATCTACCATATGGAAATCTTCCTGTATAAATGCAAAGGGTGTAAGAGACAGTGATGGGAGTCCAGGATATGGCCCCCGGTTACTACTTGTATGAAGGGGGCAGCAGTGAAGGGGGGACGTAATAAAGTTGGTGGCTTCTGGGATGCCCTAGGTTCTCTTCTGTTGGTATCTGCTGGAGTGTTCAATTCTTGGCCATCACTGTCGATATGCGATTTTTTTTGGTACCACTGAAAATATTTATTTATTATGCACTTGCACTTTATAGATCTATTGGTATTTAAAGGGATGATGGAAATGCTGCTTCTATGTAAAGACATCTGTGCCTTTATGACCTTGCATTTTACGAACATTCATATGCACTTTTTAATCTAGTTTAAGACTATGCTTTTTAACTTCTGGGGTACTATGATTATGAATTTTAATCCATTTTTGGAGTTATTCTCAATGATAATGATGGAAGAGGGGGTTTTATTTCTGCTGCTGCTTATGAACTATATATTAATAGTATGAATTGGTATTTTATACTACTGTTTCTATGTTTGCTGCAAAACATTTATCGGACTGATCATGAATTTGAATAGTATGTAATTATGGGTATTACAGATGTGCTGTTTAGATCATGGTGTTGATGTACTTTGTATTATCTATTGAAGTGTCTGCTGTGTGTAATGATGAAATTTATGGGTAAACTCAATAAAAATATATTTTAAAACAAAATGAAGACAGAGAGATCTACAGACTTTCCTCAAGGGGTGCCCCGCTCTCCCACCCTTTTGTTATGACAGTGGAAACTTTGAACTTAAAGATCAGAGGGGCAGGTATATAGAAGGAATGACCTTTGGAACACACGATTAACTTATTTATTCTCGGATGGAAGCAGGGGATACTTTACCTAGAAATTGTAATGTCACTACCTTCCCCTCGCCTCGCACACCAGTGCACGACTATACAGATTTCACTTTGGCATTCATGTGTGATCTATTTCTGTTTTGCAACTTTACTTATGTTTTGCAACTTCGAAAATATGTAATTTTACACATTATGTATCAAGAATATCCAGACACATTGTATATCTTGCAATTATAGTAATAACAACAATAATTAAATGATACTTGACTCAAGTTGTACAGATGATTGACTTCTATATTTTCATATATGGTCTAGCTAGCACACTGCAAAAATTCAGCAAAGGCTTCAAAAATCAACTACTCAACACACTTCATTATCTCCACCAGAACTGGAAGATATCTTCTTGTAAACATTTAAGTGCTTAACTACTACTTGCATATAACTCCCCTTCTTTCTTAGCCTATGCCCAGAATGCGGCCCATAACTCTTCTTGTTTATTTAATTCGTCTGTAACTCTGGCTTTCATCCTTTCCATATAATACAACTTCCAAAATTTTTGTCCAGCACATGTTTATCAGAGGTGGGTCTGGAAGTTCCCAGGATTGTGCTTCAACTAATCTGGTTGCTAATAATGTATGTGATATTAATCTACCTAATATTGTTGTAAGACAGTAGGCTTTCTCCACACCAGCATCCCCTATAAGAAGCAACAGAGGGCTCGTCCCTGGTTCAACGCCTGTTACAGCTCTTATTTCTGAGGTAACCTCTCTCCAGTGTAAGTGCCTTGTGCTGCACATTCCTTCCAGCATAAGTGTGAACTATTGAACATAGCTTTAAGATGAGTTGGGGTTAGGTACCAATGAGTGACTATCTTGTATGCATTTTCTTTGTATTGGGAACAAATCAATATTTTTATTATCTGTACCCAAATCACTGACCAAGACTCTTCTGTAGTCTCACAACCTAGTCCTCTCTCCCATCTCACCATATATGTGTGCTTAATGGAAAGTTTGACTTATTTAATACCAAATAATTCCAGTTTGTCGTGAAACCAGTTGTTTCAATGGTGTTGTTCTCAAATTGCTTGTTTTTCACACTGTTGTAGCAGCCCAATATATTATTTAGATTATGCAATAACTGTCCATTAGATTCAAGTGGAACCTTTCTTTACATGTTTCCACATCAATAAGTTGTCCATTTGAGAAGAACTCTTCTAAAAGAGGGGGATTTTTGTGTTTCTAACATTTCAACCCAGGGCCTATTGTCCAGGGATAAAGCCTGGATTGCACACTGTAGGCATCATGGTGGAAGAGGTTAGTTGTAACTTCACCTGATCTAACTGCCTCCTTTCAGTACCCTAACAGCAACAGGGATGATGATAAAAGTAGAGGGCTTGAACTGTGATGGATCCACAGTGTATATTCCAGAGGAATAGTAAAAGAAGATTGTTCAGCCCATAGCACAGGCTTAGAATAGAGTGCTGCAGGCCAGTTGAATGCATGACAAAGTTCTTCAACTTGAATATAATTCTGTATGTTTGAGAGGCCCAATCTTCCCGCTTGAAGTGCCTGATGTAGCGCATCCCTCACTATCCTAGGGAATTTTTGATTCCATGCAAATTTCTAGCAGCTTCTTGTGGATGTCGTCAACTGCTTGTTTTGTGAAACTTATGGGCAACGTTTGTGTTACATATAATAGTCTTGCAAAGATTTCATTTTGCTATTTGCATACCCTACGAACCACGAGATTGGCACCATTCTCCACTTTTATAATTCCTTGTAAAGGATGTCAAGCAAAGGTGGAATATTGGACAAATAAATGTGTTTGGTTTTATTAAGACTATTTATGCCTAAATATTTTAACAAATGCAAAAACAACAGTTGATGGACAGAATGCAGAACAATGTCATACATTCACCCCAGTACAGAGATCTGGGCCTAAATCCATCGTTTTTTTGCTCACCATGCCATTCTAGTTTGAACCCAGCCATATGCAAATCAGTCTTGACCCTGTGCCTCATGTTATGTTATGTTATAGGCATTTATAAAGCACGAGCGGTTACCCAAAGGTGTCCTGGCGCTAGCTGCTCTCAACTGTGCATTGGGGTGGAGGGTATTTTTACAAGGTAAAGAGCCATGTCTTCAGTTCCTTCCTGAAGGTTAGGATATTAGTTGTGTTTCTCAGATAGAGAGGGAGATCATTCCAGGCCTTGGCAGCACCGGCAATAAAGCTTCTCCCTCCCCATGTAACTTTTTTTATAGGTGGTACTGATACCAACTTAGCGCCGAGGGAACGAAGAGTTCTTTTAGGTTGATACCATTTGAGATGCTGTTTAAGGTAATCTGGGCCTGTACCTTGCAGTGCTTTGTGCACGATGCATAGAGCTTTAAAGCGTACCCTTTTCCTGACAGGCAACCAATGGAGTTTTTTGATTTCCTTGGAAATTGGTGTAAATTTCGGGGTACCAGTAAGCAATCTTGCCGCCGCATTTTGTAACAATTGGAGCTTGTTCAAGAAACGTTCTTGAATATTTAGGTAGAGACCATTGCAGTAATCCAGCCTAGACATAATAAGTGCCGTGACAACTGTCCGTCTGTCTTGCAAATCAGTCTTGACCCTGTGCCTCATGGGAACAGTCCAGCCCGAACTGCCAAGCCAGGTCCTCCCTGGACTGGAAACAAGCATCCTAGGACCGGTTTCGGGGTTTCACCCCTCTTCAGCCAGGATAGCTTGATTCCAGTGGCATGGAGAGCACGGGACCCACGTCTGGGCATACCCATGAGGCACAGGGTCAACACTGATTTGCATATGGCTGGGTTCAAACTGGAATGGCATGGTGGGCAAAGAAACGATGGATTTAGGCCCAGATCTCTGTACTGGGGTGAATGTATGACATTGTTCTGCATTCTGTCCATCAACTGTTGTTTTTGCATTTGTCACCCCGAGTGGGACGGGTATGCCCAGACGTGGGTCCCGTGCTCTCCATGCCACTGGAATCAAGCTATCCTGGCTGAAGAGGGTGAAATCCCGAAACCGGTCCTAGGATGCTTGTTTCCAGTCCAGGGAGGACCTGGCAAGGCAGTTCGGGCTGGACTGTTCCCATGAGGCACAGGGTCAAGACTGATTTGCATATGGCTGGGTTCAAACTGGAATGGCATGGTGGGCAAAAAAACGATGGATTTAGGCCCAGATCTCTGTACTGGGGTGAATGTATGACATTGTTCTGCATTCTGTCCATCAAAAGTTGTTTTTGCATTTGTCACCCCGAGTGGGACGGGTATGCCCAGACGTGGGTCCCGTGCTCTCCAGGCCACTGGAATCAAGCTATCCTGGCTGAAGAGGGGTGAAACCCCGAAACCGGTCCTAGGATGCTTGTTTCCAGTCCAGGGAGGACCTGGCTTGGCAGTTCGGGCTGGACTGTTCCCATAAGGCACAGGGTCAAGACTGATTTGCATATGGCTGGGTTCAAACTGGAATGGCATGGTGGGCAAAAAACGATGGATTTAGGCCCAGATCTCTGTACTGGGGTGAATGTATGACATTGTTCTGCATTCTGTCCATCAACTGTTGTTTTTGCATTTGTCGCCCGAGTGGGACGGGTATGCCCAGACGTGGGTCCCGTGCTCTCCAGGCCACTGGAATCAAGCTATCCTGGCTGAAGAGGGTGAAACCCCAAAACCGGTCCTAGGATGCTTGTTTCCAGTCCAGGGAGGACCTGGCTTGGCAGTTCGGGCTGGACTGTTCCCATGAGGCACAGGGTCAAGACTGATTTGCATATGGCTGGGTTCAAACTGGAATGGCATGGTGGGCAAAAAACGATGGATTTAGGCCCAGATCTCTGTACTGGGGTGAATGTATGACATTGTTCTGCATTCTGTCCATCAACTGTTGTTTTTGCATTTGTCGCCCCGAGTGGGACGGGTATGCCCAGACGTGGGTCCCGTGCTCTCCATGCCACTGGAATCAAGCTATCCTGGCTGAAGAGGGTGAAACCCCGAAACCGGTCCTAGGATGCTTGTTTCCAGTCCAGGGAGGACCTGGCTTGGCAGTTCGGGCTGGACTGTTCCCATGAGGCACAGGGTCAAGACTGATTTGCATATGGCTGGGTTCAAACTGGAATGGCATGGTGGGCAAAAAAACAATGGATTTAGGCCCAGATCTCTGTACTGGGGTGAATGTATGACATTGTTCTGCATTCTGTCCATCAACTGTTGTTTTTGCATGTGTCACCCCGAGTGGGACGGGTATGCCCAGACGTGGGTCCCGTGTTCTCCATGCCACTGGAATCAAGCTATCCTGGCTGAAGAGGGGTGAAACCCCGAAACCGGTCCTAGGATGCTTGTTTCCAGTCCAGGGAGGACCTGGCTTGGCAGTTCGGGCTGGACTGTTCCCATGAGGCACAGGGTCAATACTGATTTGCATATGGCTGGGTTCAAACTGGAATTGCATGGTGGGCAAAAAAACGATGGATTTAGGCCCAGATCTCTGTACTGGGGTGAATGTATTATTTATTTATGTCATTTATAAAGCGCATGAATCACCCCAGATGGGGTATCTCCGCGCTAATGGCGACTAGAGAGGCACAAGAAACTAAAAAAGTGAAGTTTTAAGTTTTTCCTGAAAGTTAGGTAATTAGTGCATTGGCGGATATCCAGAGGTAGCTGGTTCCATAATTGTGGGGCTATGTAGGAGAATGCTTTGCCTCCTAGCCTAGTTTGTTTTATGTCCGGGACAGTAAGGAAGCCCTTATCTGTTGATCGAAGGGTGCGCGAAGGTGTATATCTAACCAGTTTGTCTGCTAGATATTTAGGTCCCATTTTGTTAAGGCCTTTGAAAACCAAACAACCAATTTTGAATTCTATTCTTTTACGTATGGGCAGCCAGTGTAATTTACGTAGCAGGGGACCTGAGGGAGTTCGGGGGAGCACTGGTTACCAAACGGGCCGCCGTATTCTGGACCACTTGTAAACTGCTCAAGGCAGTTGTCTTAGCGGAGATCAGCAAAGCATTGCTGTAGTCCAGTCGGCTAAGGACCATTGCATGTATCAAGGTTTTTCGTGTTGAGGAGGGGAGAAGGTGGAAAACCTTACGGAGCAGGCTGAGAACATGGAAGCATGTCCGTTTAGTAGTAGCTATATGGTCATCCAAATTAAGTTTGCTATCAATTAGCACGCCCAGATTCTTAACCACTATTTTAGGGGATGGTGCTGGTCCCAGCTCTTCTGGCCACCAGCACGGTGACCATCTGGTCACTGCGTCTTTGAATAGCATTATTTCAGTTTTATCTGCATTTAACTGCAGAAAGTTATTACTCATCCATGATGTAATAGTTTTCATGCCATTTGCAAAAATGCTCTTGATGTTGGGTGTGTTTTTATCGAAAGAGAGAAGGAGCTGTGTGTCGTCCGCATAAGAGATGGGAGTAAATCCAATCTTTCTTAAGAGTGCAGCGAGTGGGGCGACATATGTATTAAATAATGAAGGGCTGAGACAAGAGCCTTGAGGCACACCCTTTGTTACCATAGTTGTCTGAGATTTGAAGGGGCCAAGGTTAACTGTTTGTGTTCTTCCCTTTAAAAAGTCAGTTAACCAGTCTAGTGCATTGTCCTGTATTCCTATAGCCCGTAATCTCTCCAACAAAATCTGATGTGAGATGGTGTCGAATGCTGCGGAGAGGTCGAGCAGTATAAGAATCACTGCTCGACCGGCATCCGCATGCATTCGAATGTCATCCATGACATTGACCAGAGCTGATTCAGTACTGTACTTGGGGCGGAATCCTGACTGCGAATGGTCAAGACAGTCTGATGATTCTATAAAGGTGGAAAGATGAGTATTGATATGTTTTTCCAGTATTTTACTATATAGAGGGAGAAGTGAAATGGGACGATAGTTGGAAATTACATCAGGGGGCAGTTTGGTGTTTTTCCTAATAGGCATTATCTGGGCAGCTTTCCACTCAGAGGGAAGCTTGCCTTCTTTAATTGAACTATTTAAAATGGAACACAGGGGTGCAGCCAACTCTGCTGCTAGACCTCTGGAGATTTTAGATGGAATTAAGTCTTTAGGGGATACAGATTTGATAGATTGTAATAAATTTTCTGTACTTTTAATAGTGAGCAGAGGAAATTCTTTCAGAGTGAGAGAATTATATGAATCAGGGGTAATTCTGCAGTTGGTTCATCCCTAGTGCTAGTGACAGTAGTAGTAATTTTATTGTAGATGTTATCAATCTTTTGTGTAAGAAAGTCCGCAATATTATCACAGAGTAACTGGGTTGGTGCATCTTCCTGAATGCAAGCTTTGGGATTAATGAAGGTGTTAAGTACTTGGAAAAGAGCTTTAGAGGTGTTATCTGCTTGTGCTAGCTGGTCTGCTATATGTTTTTTCGAGCAGCTTTGATGTTTTTATGGTAGGAGTCTATGGCAATTTTATATTTTACTTTGTCAGAAGGTGTCTGGGATCTGCGCCATTGACGCTCTATCTTTTTGCATCGACTTTTTCGGATCGAAGGTCTGTTGAGTACCATGGAGTCTGAGGACGCTTGGGGGCCACTGATGAGCTTTTCAGGGGGGTTAGTTCATCTAGAGTGATTAGTAATGCGTCCTGAAAATCCGCTAATCGTTTCTCTACCATGTCTGAAGATGAAAAGTATGGAGGGATAAAGGTTTCCCTAAAAAGTGTAGGTGTCAATTTGTGCCACTGTCTATGGGCTCGCGTAATGGATTTTTCCGCGCATTTGTAGGCGGCGGGGCCCTCTAGATCAAATGCAATGGTGGAATGATCGACCAGGTCAGAGGGGTGGTAGATTTATACAGTATGTGAGGGGAGTTAGAAAAAACCAGGTCTAGAGTATGACCTGCAATATGCGTCGGCGCCTCATTGATTTGGGATCTTCTGGATTCTCACTATGAACATTAAAGTCACCAAGTAAAAGAAATTTATTGGAGGATATTACATGTGGGGCAATCAGGTCTAATAAGAGGGTGATGGAATCGAGTAGTGGTCCCGGGGGGCGGTATACAAGAGCTCCCTTCCAGCTTCCCGGGGTGAATGTATGACATTGTTCTGCATTCTGTCCATCAACTGTTGTTTTTGCATTTGTCACCCCGAGTGGGACGGGTATGCCTAGACGTGGGTCCCGTGTTCTCCATGCCACTGGAATCAAGCTATCCTGGCTGAAGAGGGGTGAAACCCCGAAACCGGTCCTAGGATGCTTGTTTCCAGTCCAGGGAGGACCTGGCTTGGCAGTTCGGGCTGGACTGTTCCCATGAGGCACAGGGTCAAGACTGATTTGCATATGGCTGGGTTCAAACTGGAATGGCATGGTGGGCAAAAAACGATGGATTTAGGCCCAGATCTCTGTACTGGGGTGAATGTATGACATTGTTCTGCATTCTGTCCATCAACTGTTGTTTTTGCATTTGTCACCCCGAGTGGGACGGGTATGCCCAGACGTGGGTCCCGTGCTCTCCATGCCACTGGAATCAAGCTATCCTGGCTGAAGAGGGGTGAAACCCCGAAACCGGTCCTAGGATGCTTGTTTCCAGTCCAGGGAGGACCTGGCTTGGCAGTTCGGGCTGGACTGTTCCCATGAGGCACAGGGTCAAGACTGATTTGCATATGGCTGGGTTCAAACTGGAATGGCATGGTGGGCAAAAAAACGATGGCTTTAGGCCCAGATCTCTGTACTAGGGTGAATGTATGACATTGTTCTGCATTCTGTCAATCAACTGTTGTTTTTGCATTTGTCACCCCGAGTGGGACGGGTATGCCCAGACGTGGGTCCCGTGCTCTCCATGCCACTGGAATCGAGCTATCCTGGCTGAAAAGGGGTGAAACCCCGAAACCGGTCCTAGGATGCTTGTTTCCAGTCCAGGGAGGACCTGGCTTGGCAGTTCGGGCTGGACTGTTCCCATGAGGCACAGGGTCAAGACTGATTTGCATATGGCTGGGTTCAAACTGGAATGGCATGGTGGGCAAAAAAACGATGGATTTAGGCCCAGATCTCTAAACTGGGGTGAATGTTTGACATTGTTCTGCATTCTGTCCATCAACTGTTGATTTTGCATTTGTCACCCCGAGTGGGACGGGTATGCCCAGACGTGGGTCCCGTGCTCTCCATGCCACTGGAATCAAGCTATCCTGGCTGAAGAGGGGTGAAACCCCGAAACCGGCCCTAGGATGCTTGTTTCCAGTCCAGGGAGGACCTGGCTTGGCAGTTCGGGCTGGACTGTCCCCATGAGGCACAGGGTCAAGACTGATTTGCATCTGGCTGAGTTCAAACTGGAATGGCATGGTGGGCAAAAAAACGATGGATTTAGGCCCAGATCTCTGTACTGGGGTGAATGTATGACATTGTTCTGCATTCTGTCCATCAACTGTTGTTTTTGCATTTGTCACCCCGAGTGGGACGGGTATGCCCAGACGTGGGTCCCGTGCTCTCCATGCCACTGGAATCAAGCTATCCTGGCTGAAGAGGGTGAAACCCCGAAACCGGTCCTAGGATGCTTGTTTCCAGTCCAGGGAGGACCTGGCTTGGCAGTTCGGGCTGGACTGTTCCCATGAGGCACAGGGTCAAGACTGATTTGCATATGGCTGGGTTCAAACTGGAATGGCATGGTGGGCAAAAAACGATGGATTTAGGCCCAGATCTCTGTACTGGGGTGAATGTATGACATTGTTCTGCATTCTGTCCATCAACTGTTGTTTTTAAATATTTTAACAGACCTACAGTCCCTTCAATTCCTCATGCTCTCATTCTAGGCTCACTATGAATTGAGCAATCCCCACCTCCGTACCATTAATTTGTTTACATTTATCTTGGATTCTGAGACTTTAGGAAAACTTGTCGAGTTCGCACAGTAGGGCAGGCAAGAACCGATCTAGGTTGGTAAGAAAACACATTATGTTGTCTGTGAAGAGAGGTAAATTGTAATGGTGAGGGATGAATCTTTTGTCTGATATATCTTGGTTGGCATTGATAGCTAAGCTTAACAGTTCCATTATTAGTGCAAAGATTAAGGGGGATATAGGGCACCCCTGTTTCATGCCCCTCTTAAGTGCGACCAGCTCCTGAATTATCTTCATCCTAGTTGAGGGGCTTGCAAAATGTAAATTGATAAAGGTTTTAGTGTTGGGCCATGATTGGTTTTGTGTTAGGTCCACAATATTTAACACTTTCTCAGCATTGAGGGCTATAAAAAGCAAGCCTTCTTTCCTATGTTCAACTATTACACATAAAATTACTGGCAGGCGAGTATTATGTTAATTAGGCTGGATTGACTGGGCGAAATAATTTAGGCCATATGTGTGATATTCTGGAAATTATGAGTTTCGTAAATATCTAAATATTATTGTTCAGCAAGGCATTATGCCTATACATGCTATACGATGGTGGGTCTCATTCTGGCTTTAGGAGTAGTGTTATAATGAACTCCTGCATTGTGTTAGCTATTGTTTTAGATGAGAAGAAATATCTCACTACTTTTGATAGCCAGCAGGACATCTAAAAGCTCTTGGTAAGTTTTTTAAAATGATGGATTAAAGCCATCGGGGTCCAGTTCCTAGTTTTAAAACAATGCTCCTTCCCAAAGCCGACAACCCCTGCCCTTTTCCCTTTCGGGGTGATACATATACATGGGTTCTGGACTCCCAACATGTATCTGCGAAATTATTTAAATTGTGGGCAACAGACCCGATGCAATTCGGCTCCTCAAGAGCCTTAGTCACAGAAGTACGCCATTTTGCATCATAAATCTTTATGTACTGTGTGATAACAAACTGTGAGGACAGATGCGATTTTACAGTCTTTCTTCTACTTATGGTTTACACGATATATCACAGTCACAGCCCTTGGTCTTGCAGGACTGGTTTCAGTCCCACAGGACCAGCCAATCAGAGTGCTTTGTTTTTTCCCCCTCGGTACTCCCTCTGTAGTACTGTGTCACTAGATATCTATAAACTTCAAACCTTCATTTTCTCAAATAGCTGAACTGATTTCCATCAAATCACCAAAAGCATGCTTTCTGGGAAAAGATCTAGCTTTCTGCCAAATTTGGTGTAATTCCAGTCAGCCGATAGTAGCGGTGTCTAAAGTTCCCTTGGGAAATTGCATGGGTCAACGTGTTTTGGGACCCACCCGTTTTCTTAGCCCCCGCTTGATAGATCACCCCAAACCTATCCAGGCAGAAGCTGAGGAGGATGAACCTCTTTTTGGAACGTTTTGTGAAGATTCATCAACAGCACCAGTTATTAGCAAAACAAAACAGTGGAGGAAAGTCCCCTTCATGACTCAGTGATGCTATAGCCGGATTGCTGTGATAGCACGGCCTGATATTTCAGAGATGGCCTTCAAAGTTTCTTCCCAGTGCATGTAAAACATCTGCGCAGTTTGCTACAGGCCTAAGGCCCATCCTATGCAAGGATTCAGGGGTATAATACACTCTGAAGAAATTTTAAAAGTATTAATCAAAGTCTATAGTTGGGTGACAAGGCACATGCCTGTTTGCAGCAGTATGTCCACTAGTCACCAGTGAGTGGCAGGTGTATGTCAGTCACCCATTTCTGCCTCGCTGAAGAGGAGCATATCGGGGCCTCATGTTGCATTGCTGTATATATTATATAAATTAACCTCCTTAGTGAAGGAGATGAGATTATTTTCCATAGTGGCCCAAACATCAACGGGGGAGCTGGGAACAGTGTGTTTGTGGTCTGGCAGACCTCTCACATTCTGTAGTACAGAAAGACATCTAAGGCTGCATGACCCTCCTGTTCTTTCATTGACTGTAAAGGAAGAAAAGTAAAAATTCAAGTAAATGTCACCTAATGTCTTCAGTTGCAGTGATTCGAGCTGTCTCCTTGCTTTCAGGTCCCTTGTCAGGGGTAGATCAGGGTTAAGCGCAAAGAGTGCTTAATTTGAGCCGCTGCTTTCCGGTGCTTGGCACAAGCACTTAATTGTCAACACAGTATGCCACAAGGTGACGCTGTCTGGCTAATTTAGAGATGACCACAACAACAGGTAATTATTAATTCAATATACATTAAAAATGATTATTACCTGCCGCCTAAGCCATTTTTATAGCTTTGGAGGCCTGAAATAGTCCGAATTGTCACACTTGTAGGAGTGTGATTGTTAGAAATGGGGGTCTCTAGTTGGCAGAGGTAGGTACCTTTGTCCAAATAGGGACCCTTGCTTCTAGTCAGGGTAAGGGGGATACACTTCTAAAATAACCCCTGCTCACCCCCTTGGTAGCTTTGCACGAGCAGACAGGCTTATCTCAGAGGCAGTGTGTAAAGCATTTGTGAACACATATAGTAATACAGTGAAAACACTACAAATGGACGCCACACCAGTTTATAAAAATAAGTAATCTTTATCTAAACCAAAACAAGACCAAACGACAAAAATCCACAATACAGCTATCAAGATATCCTTAAAAATAGGTTATTCACTCAAATAAAGTTTCTAGCAACAAATAACTCCACCTGGAGTTATTACGACGTCGTGACAGATGAAAATCCCAAAGTACGGCGCAGCGTCGGGCCCGGAGTCAAGCAGACCCACAAAAAACAGTACAGTGGAATTGATGAAAGCAACTACGGTGCACGGCGTCAGGAAGGTGATACTTAGTTGGCGACTGCGGCGTCGGTTCCTTACGACCCCAGGGGAGGTGAAGCCTCTGTTCCTTACTACGGTGCAGGGGAGGTGAGACGTCTGTTCCTTAATGTGTCGGGGAGGTGACGTCACGATGGCGGCGAGGCGTCGGTTCCTTACGACGGTGCGATGTCGATGAATTCAGGAGTCACCCACGTTGAGGATCGGCTCCGTGTTGATGAAGCACTGGCGTCGGTGCTGTGGTGCGAGTCGGGACGTTGCGTCGTGGACGTCACGAGCAGTGTCCTCGGCTCCGGTGCAGGCAGCGGCCTCGCTGATGGCTTCGGAGTCGATGCGGCACGGCGTCAGCAGGCGTCGGGCCTACGATGCAAGTCGGGGCGGTACTTCATGCTCTTCACGAGCAGTGCCCACGGCTTCGATGCAGGTTACGGCGTCGCTCGCCGGCGTCGGTGTTGCAATTTCCTTCTGTGGCAGCTGAAACAGCAGTTCCAGATGCAGAGAGACAGAAGGGATGAAGTCTTTGTGTCCCCGAGACTTCAGAACAGGAGGCAAGCTCAGTTTCAAGCCCTTGGAGATCTTTTTCTTCAATCAGGTGGGAAAGCAAACAGCAAAGTCCTTTTCTCCTTTCCTTGGCAGCAAGTAGCGACTGCAGGCCAACCCCAGACAGCAAGCAGCACAGGGGCAGTATTCCTCCTCAGTTTCTCCGGCTCTTCTCCTTGACAAAGGTTCCTCTTGATATCCCAGAAGTGATCTAAAGCTCTGGGGTCTGGGCCCCAATATTTATACCACAAAATCCTTTGTTCTCTGAAGGCAGAGAGTGTCTGTACCCAGCCAAAACCAGTTCTGTCCTCACTGGTGCAGCTTCCTGGCAGGAGGTGAAGACAGCATTGTTGAAGGCAGACCAGGCCCATGCAGGTGAAAGGAAATCTCCTCTCTCTACTCTAAATGCAGCCCAGGTCTATTCAGCCCAGCCCTGACTCATCCGACTTCTGGAGCCACTGCCCCTCTCCAGCCCCTGTCATCCAAAAGCCAGACATGCAATACACAAACCTAGCAGAGGCACACTGGATGGTTAGGCAAGAAAATACCTACTTTCTAAAAGTGGTATTTTCAAACACAGAATGTAAAAATCATCCTCATTAAAAGATGCATTTTAGCATTCTGAGTTCAGGCGTACTAAACTTTATTTTTCCACCTTGTTCCCAGGGCCAGTTATGTTTATAAGGTGTTATAAACAAACTCCCCATTCTGTCCTATGGGAGCAGGTTGCCTTGCAATAGTGAAAAACGAAATTGGCAGTATTTCACTATCAGGACATGCCACACACATCAGGGCATGTCCTACCTTTCACATACAATGCACCCTGCCCACAGGGGTACCTTGGGCCTTCCTTAGGGGTGACTAATATGTAGAAAAGGGAAGGTTTAGGGACTGGCAAGTGTGTGCACTTGCCAAGTCGACATGGCAGTCCAGACTGCAAACAGGCTCTGCAATGGCAGGCCAGAGTCACATTTTACAGGCTGCTTCTGTGGGTGGCACAATCAGTGCTGCAGCCCACTAGCAGCATTTGATTTACAGGCCCTGGGCACACACAGTACACTGTACTAGGGTCTGACAAGTAAACCAAATATGCCAATCATGGAATCACTAATCCATAACAACAATTTACAAGGAACACTTGCACTTTGGCACTGAACAGAAGTGACAAAGTGCCCAAAGCATCTAGACCAGCAAAAACGGAGTCCAACACATAGCAAAAACACAGGAGGCAAAGGCAACAAAATGCAGGGGAGACCCACGCCAATGGTGCCAGGTCTAACAGTGATGGTTAGTAGTTGTGTTGTTACTATCATTGGCTGAGAAAAGAAAAACTGAGAGGCAGGAAAAATACAACTATTATTAAATCTAATGATTACATCAATTAATCATAGATGCAACTCGAACATTATGAGATCTTTCTTTTATTGGATCTCTCCAGGTATTCACATTTTATCCAAATTTGAGTAGAGTTACAGTAAATTGTGGTACATAAAACATTCAAATTTTACTATATACAAAAATTAAACAAAACAATATAGTACAAAACATTATAAAGAATCGTACAAAGCCAAATTTTATCCCTATAAAAAATACTCCTGTCTTCCACACATCTACTAATAGGAGGCTGTGCATCAGATTCCTGATACCCTATTTATGAAGTCTCTGGAAGGCTTGGATTACAGAATGTATTAATTACACTATGTGTTGCTTTAAGATTTAGTATTTTTTTGCTGTGCATAGACACACGGACCCCAGAGAGAGACTATCATCTAGAGTGATTGTGCAGGAATCTGATGCTCAGCTTCCTATTAGTAGATGTGTGGAAGAGAGGAGTATTTTTTATAGGGATCAAATTTGGCCTTGTACGATTCTTTGTAATGTTTTGTACTATATTGTTTTGTTTAATTTTTGCATATCGTAGAATTTGAATGTTTTATGTGCTACAATTTACTGTAACTCTACTCAAATTTGGATAAAATGTGAATACTTGGAGAGATCCAATAAAAGAAAGATTTCGTAATGTTCGAGTTGCATCTATGATTAATTGATGTAATCATTAGATTTAATAATAGTTGTATTTTTTCCTGCTTCTCAGTTTTTCTTTTCTCAGTGTATGATTAGCACTTGAGAAGTGGGGTGATTAGGGCTTCACCCGCTTTCTTCTTTTTTCAGTTACTATCATTGGCAGCATGGCTGGGGCAATGTGTGGTGCAAGCTGCAGTGGCCTCCTGACGAGGGCCTTGGCACTTATTGTTTTACAAATTAACCACTGAGCACAAATGACTGGCTCGGGGCATATATATTATTAGACTTCCATTTGCACTGAAGGTCATGCAATTTGTTGTGTCAGTTACACTAGTGGGGGGTCTGCCAATGGAATGGAAATTTCTTGGCTAAGCCTGCAGGGTTGTCACAGACCTCACCATCTCAGATAAAAATGTGAGTATTTAAGGTTCATTTTGTGGCACGCCAGATCCTAGTTCACGCATCTCAGCAGGGAAATGTTGTGTCAGATCCTCAGCAAGGACATGCCCCCTAACCTATTTCTTCAACGGGAGGAGGCATAATGTTGCTTACTAAGGTATCTTTTTCATATGGGAAAGTCATTTGACTCCTATACGAGAGACTTTTTTGTTGATCAAACAGAGAGATTACGTTACGGGGCTCTCTGCCACACCTACAGGGAAGATGGGATCTGACACCATTATACAAACCTTTCCAAACTTTTGTTTCATCAAAAAGTCTAATCTGAAGCATATTTGTTGTATTAAATGCAGCACAAACTTACTCAAAGATTTTTTTTTTTAACATTTTTTTTTAATCTTTTATTTTTCAGTTTTCCAACAGTAACATATAACTGCAGATCTTTTAAGGATACAGGTAATGGATTTTGTTCGCCCTAGGTCTTCATATTTTGCCAAGTTCATATCTGACCCATGCATGTTCATATTGTTTTAGACATCACAGCGGGACTTCACATTAGTCCTTATCTGTGTGTGTGTGTGGGGGGGGGTGTATCTTGATCTTTCAAGGGAATGTCAACTACAACCCACCCATCTCCCACCCTGCTACTATGTTTCCACCTGCTCGGTTGATTCTGATTGTTCATCAGTTGTGGTGTTTATCATTAGTAAGTAGGCTTTTAGCGGTTGCCATGTCTCGTGGCCTGGACGTGGGTGGTTGCAGCTTTGCGTATACCTCTCTGGTAGGGTCACAGTGGATTAGGCTTTTGATCCATGCTTGTTTGCCAGGTGCTTTTTTGCTCCCCCATTGTAGAGCTATCTCCCTTTTGGCTAGCAAGAGCGCTATGGCTACATATCTACATGCGGATTTGGGAATTTCTTCGACATATCCCAGCAACGCTAGTAGTGGGGAGAGATCGATGTGTAGTTGCACCATCTCTGACACTGTTGTGAATATGTCTTGCCAGTATGCAGCCATTTTTGTGGCATGTCCATGTCATATGCGCGAAATCTGCCATGTGTCTCTTGCATTTGGGGCAGGAATCAGGCCTCTTGGGGTCTATCCGGTTAAGCTTGGCTGGTGTGATGTATGCTCGTCGTAGGAATTTGAAATGCACTAGTTTGTGCCAATGATTTAGAGATACCTGCTTTGTTTGCGTGCAGCAACTGTGCCACATCTGGTCAGTCATGGCGTGTCCAAAATCCTGCTCCCATTCAGCCCGTATTCTAGCGTCTTGGGCAGGCATTAATTTTAAGCTAGCGTGGTACAATATGGATATGAGATTGTCCCCGTTTATGTCATTTATAAGCAGTGTAAGTGGTGTGAATTCCTCTGGCTCTAGTGGGTAGGTTGGCACTTGAGCTCTTACCGGGCCTTGCAGATTTCTAAGGACAAAGTGATCCATGAGGAGGGCGTTCTGGAAACGTGTGTCTTCAGTGCGCGGAAAGATGTGCCCTTCAGCAAATAGATCTCCAATTGTGTGTAGGGAGTATCTTGCGAGTGTGCGCTTCCTTCATAATGGGTATCCAGGGATTATCTTTTAGTGGGATTGCTGGGGAGTACAACATTGGCCCACCCACCTTGCGTAACAATCTAATCCATGCCCAGCTAGTGGTTGATACATGAAATTAAATTAAATTAAAAAGAAATTTATAAAGCGCAAAACATTCACCCGAAGGTGTCTAGGCGCTAGCTCATCAGACAGGACATACCGGACAATTTTAGAACCACATCAAAGATTGAAAAGCCACGTCTTTAACGCCTTCCTGAAGGCCAACAAGTGTGTTTCTTCTTTTAACCTCAATGGAAGCGAATTCCAAAGTCTGGTCGTACCGACCAGAAAGCTCCTTCCACCCCAGGAACACTTTTTGAACCTGGGGATTACCAAATTTTGCGCGTGAGCTGAGCGAAGAATGCGGACAGGAATATATGGTTGCAAATTCTGTATGAAAAAGGCAGGCCCTGTGTCATGAATAGTTTTAAAAGCTATACAAAGAGCCTTAAACTCGATCCGTCTCTTCACTGGTAACCAGTGTAATTCTTTGAGCACCGAGGAAACCGATTTATGCTTTGGAATGTTCAGCAATAACCGTGATACAGTCTGTACGTCTTGCGGGTCAAGAGGTAGGCCTGATGGTAGTATGGCGGGCAGTCTTAATGGGGAGGCCAGATCTGCTTCAGGCTTGGCATATGTCAAACGTGCATATGGGTGATACCAGTGCCTCGCAAAGCTACATTGTGCCACCAGGTAGTATATGAGCAGATTAGGAACTCCAAAACCACCTCGTTCATATGGCAGGGTGAGTGCGGCCCAGCCTATGAGTGGTTGTTCCCCCCCCCACCAGCTTCGTAAGTAAGGAGCGCAATGTATTAAAGAAAGCATTTGTTAGAGGTATGTGGATGTCCTGGAAGAGGTATATATATTGGAGCAACACAACCATTTTAATAACAGCAATGCGGCCCACCATTAAAGAGGGAGCCTGATCCAGCACTCCACTCGATCTGTTAGCTTGTCTATTGCCGGCCCATAATTTAGCTTAATGTTTGCTCCTTGTCCACATGTATGTATATTCCCAGGTATTTGGTGGTACCGTCAGTCCACATTAGAGGGAATTCGTTCTCTATGGGTTTAGTTACAGCTGTCAGAGGAAATAGCTCGGATCTGCTCCAATTTATGTGGAGTCCCAAAAGGGCCTCCGTATCGCGTTATTTCCCAAAGGATTTGTGCCAAATTGTCATTGAAGTGTCTTATATAAAGGATGATGTCATCTGCATATGCCATAACCAGAAGTGGCCCAGGCTTAAATTGCAACGCTCTATGCAGATGCTTGGCTTGTAGGTGCCGCATTAGCGGGTCAACGCTATTATGAATAACAATGTCGAAAGAAGGCATCCCTGTCGGGGTCCACATGATACCGAAAAAGCTTGTGTAATTGCCCCATTGATTCGAATACGTGCTGTGGGCTTTGTGTATAGTAAACCAACGAGGGAGGCGAATTCCTTAGGTATGCCTAGTTTTTGGAGTACGTCATGAAGGAAATCCCACTCTAAGGAGTTGAAAGCCTTTTCGGCATCCAACAACGCTGCTATCGCGGGTACCGCTGGATCGATTCTATGTAGCACTGCAAAGAGGGATCGAAGATTCAGGGCTGTGGACCTAAGTGGGATGAATCCGGTCTGGGCAGGGGAGATTATCTGCTCCACAAGGAGCGCTAAGCGAGTGGCCATAATTTTCGCTAGTATTTTGTTATCAAAATTTAACAGTGAGAGGGGCCGATACGACCCACATAATGTTGGGTCTTTCCCAGGTTTAAGGAGTAAGGTAATGACCGCCTCACGAAGGGTAGGCGAAAGTATGCCCTTCTCCATCGCTTCGCTATAGACCTCCAATAGTATGGGCGCTAATTCCTTTTTATACGTTTTCTAAAACGTACTGGTTTAGCCATCTAGTCCAGGTGCCTTGGAGCCATCCTTAGAGTCTATGGCTTGTTGTATTTCGTACGTTGTAAAGGGCTCAGCTAAAAATTGTTGGTGTGCCTTGGGGAACCACACCATTGCAATTTCTTCCAGGTATTTGGTGCGGTGTTGTGTGTCCTGTGTTATCCTAGTGGCATATAACTCAGTGTAGTACTCTAGTATAGTGGATTGGATATCGGCAGTGTTAGAGGCGAGGGTGCCGTCTTGGCGCTTAATGCTGGATATATATGATTGTCCCCTAGGGGGCTCAGTAAGTTGGCCAGCATTCTGCTGGGTCTTTCTTCCTCCCCGTATCTTCTGGCAGAGGCGTATTTCCCAAGGTAGAGTGCCTCTCTATCAGCCGCCTCACGGAAATCGTCTAGCAGTTTAGCATACTTTGGGAGAAAGTTAGTCTCTAGACCGTCGTGCTCCCTATTTTCAAATGCCGCTAAGTCATCCTCTATGCGGGCAAGTGTACTGCGCAGCGACCGTAGTATGCCTGCATGCTTGGATATGCATAACCCTCTGGTATATGCCTTAAAGGCGTCCCACAGAACTGACCAGGAGCCCATCGAGCCTTTGTTAATGTCGAAATATTCCTTTATGGCAGCCCGGAGTTCCGACTGGAATACTTCATCATGTATAGCCATATTTGGGAATCACCATGGCCTCTCCATCCCTTCTGGTCTTGGAGTGTGCAATTTAAGTAGCACGGGAGAATGGTCGGAAAATGTGCGTGGGAAGTGGAGGATAGTGGTAACCCAGGGGAGGAGATTAGGTGTTAGTAACCAATAGTCCAGTCTGATCCAGGTATCGTGATATGCTGAGTGATGCGCATACGCCACCTGCGTGGGGTTGCGCTGGTGCCAAACGTCCGTTAGTATAAGCATGTCGCATAGTGCCTGCAGTGCGCTCCTGGATCTAGGCTTAATGGATGGTGTGTGGGCAGTGCTGTCCAGGTTTGGTTGGAGCAGTGTGTTAAGATCGCCCCCTAGACATACGTAATCCGTTTCCAATGATTCTATTACAGTTTGAAGGCGCTTGTAAAATTCCAGGCTGTCTGTGTTGGGGAAATAAAGGTTCATTACTGTTACGCAGTGCCCGAGTAGCTGCCCTGTTACTATTAGGAATCATCCGTCTGTGTCTGATTTTAGGTCTAGTAGATGAAAAGGTATGCGCTTGTGTATCAGGATGGATACCCTTCTGGCATACGAGCTGTAGTTGGAGAAAAAGCAGTGTTGTCCCCACGCTGAGGCAAAGGTGTGTGTGGTTCTTGGTGGCAGGTGTGTTTCTTGTAGAAAGGCTATGTCCACCTGATGTCTCTGCAGGTAGCGCAGGACCTGTTTGCCCTTACGCTGGTTATTCAGCCCCCTAATGTTCCAATTTGCTAGTGTGATGTCTACAAATGGACTCAAGTTAATGGTATTCTTCTGATTGTATTAAACTCAGTGTGGACATGGGTTAACGGCCTAGAGCAGCGCTCTAACAGTCGCACTAGATTGGCAATCAATTCTAATATATGATAACACCCCAACCCTCCCTCCACCCTCCCATCCCCAGATTCTGGTGTCCGAGGAATTCCCTCCCAAAATACCAACAGTTGTAACATTCTAATTGTTTGTCCTAATAACTTTGGGTTTAGGTTGTGGTACGTATACGCATAGGGGGGGTGCAACGCCCCGCCTGCTTCTCCATTTCTTGAAGTATGATACTCTACGAATTGGTGTCATAGTTCCTTTGTTTTTAAGGCCTTGTGTACAATGTCCGACGTCTCCTCACATATTGCGCTTCCCACCAGCACGCAGGTCGTTGTGCAGCATGTTTGTGGTTGTGAGTTATTCATGACCCTATATTGCTTGCCCCATGTCCGGCTTGGTCCCAGCTCGCTCCTTTGGCAGCGAGTCTCCCTCAGGACTCAGAGTTCGAAAAGGTTGCTCCACCGGGTATTTCCAGCAGAAGTCCTGTACCGTTGATGGGTTTTCAAAGATGCGCGGTTTGCCATTTACATCCATTCGGAGAGCACCGGGTAGAGCATTCCATTCCTCAGCCCTAGATTATCGAGTGTATCTTTAACTCCGGCGAATTTCCGTCTTGCTTCTTGCACCATTGTCGTGAAGTCGGAGAATATGGTCAAGGTGGAGCCTTGCCACTGTAGCGGTCCCTTGTCGCGCACTAGGCCCAGGACTGTGTCACGGTCTCTGAAATTCAATAAGCGGGCAATGAGCGGTCTCGGTGGGCAGCCAGTATTAGGTCTTGCCCCCAGTGTGCGGTGTGCTCTTTCCACTTTAAAGGTGGATGTGAAGGAGTTTTTGCCACACAGGTACACCGGCTGGCTCTCTACGAATTGGTCCAGTCGGCCAGTATTTGTGGTTTCTGCAAGGCCAATAATGCAGATATTGTTTCTCCTGCCCTGTGCCTCCAAATCTTAATTTTTTAGAGCCATGTTTTTCATGACTTTCTCTAGGCAGTCCAGCTTCTTGGTGACTTGCAATGCCCCATCCTCCAACTCAGAGATCCTACCCTCCGCCGTGTCTAATCGGGCTTCCTGTTGGTCTATCCGTTCGCCCATCGCATCGAGATGTCTGTTTAGGCCGTCAAATCGTTCCTCCATGGCTCAGAATCCGGATCGTAATTCAGTCACAAGTGTGGCCATATCTGTCTTCTGTGCTGCTAGGGTCTCTGGTCCCCCCCCCCCGCCATTTCAGACTCCTGCGCGGTGCTAGTGTTCTTGCTCTTGTCGAAGGTAAGGCGCCGCTGCTTGGAGTCCTTTTGTACCATATTCCACACCCCACGTGGCTGCGGGTAGCAGGTGGAATGCGGGCGGGTGGGAGAAGGCTACCCAGTTGCACTCTGAGGCCACTGCACCGCGCCGCAGTGTTCTCTAGTGTCGTCCGCAGCTCTTGCGGCCCTACGCGCACCAGTTTCCTCTGGTATGTCTTTACCGTGGGTGTACGCTATGCCGGCGCGGTACGTTTGCCGCTTTTCGCCACAGGCCAATATCCTACAATGGGGAAGGGGAGGTACTTGTGTTGTACTCCTGGCTATAATTTGGTCCCCTTCTGGACCTTTAGCCAATAGGCCCCTCTTCTCCCCTGGCAGAGGCCTTGTGCCCAATCGTGAATGTGGCTATCTCAGGCACTCTGTTTGTGGCGGTTCCCTGTCGGCCACTCACTTGATGTCCCACTTCTCTGCCGCCCGACCTCTGTTTCTGCCGCAGCAGGTTCTAGAATAGACGAAGGGGGCCCTCGCTCCCAATGCCCCATGCACCGATGCAATCAAATTCGGGGGGACTGAGATCTTACGTCTCCCCTATTCACTCCCAGACACAGCGTTCCGAGCCGGTTCCCCAGGCTCGCCCGCGGCCCCTGTCACCGTGGGGCCTCCAATGAAGCAGCGGGTCGCCTCTGTTTCTTCCAGGACTCGGATCTTCAGCACGGGGAGGCGGGTCCAGCCGTGCCTCTGGTCTCAGTACGGCTTCCTAGATTTCGCCACTCCGCACCTTCTTCTCTGTGCGGAGGCCGCTCAGGGTGTTTCGGCCCCAGCGTGCGCACGCTTCCCGGCCAGCGGACCTGCCTTGCGTGTGTCCCGGTAGGCCTGCTGTCTGTAGGATCCGAGCATCAGCTTTGGCCCCCTTATCCGAGCTCTAGAGGGCCCCCTTCGGGACTGTGCACGGGACCCTGGCCTGAGAGATCCTTACTGTGTCCAAAGTGTGGGAGCCCCCTCTATGTATTTTGCAGGGGGGTCCCTTCAAGGTTTGTTACGCCACTCAAAGGACCTCTTGGTTACCCGATTCCAGCTGATCTACACATGCAATGAATGGGTTCAAGTTAATGGTATTCTTCTGATTGTGTGAGAACAGCAACCTAGCTTGCTGTGGTTGTGCAGATAAAAGGGTTGGCTTGGTCCTCTGCTTGATGTTTCCTCTAGCTGCATGTACTAGTCAACAGCCATACTGAAGGAGTTCAAATATTTTATTTTGCCCTTGCTTGACTATGCAGATTGAGCTTCTATGGGCTTAACTCACACTCATAATCAGTAACCCAACCCGCCTACTGAAAGCTGGTCTTAAATTGGAGGAGTATATTACTGAGGGACTGAAATCCCTCCAATGATTGCTGGTGAATTGAGGATCCTTTTTAAGGCACTCAGTGTTGCTCACCAGAGCAGGAAGGGCCCTGTTATTCTGGGAGTGAAGCTGTGGCGAAACCTCCGAGTAAAGTACTACAATGGGACTTAGGCACATCCTGGTAACTTCTCCCTCAGCCCAGGTGAACCAAGCCAGAAAAGCTCTACTAATGCATCTCAGAGCAATGCAGGAGCACTTTACTTTCTGAAAAGAGCTTAAAATAAATCTAATCTGGGTCACAAAAATGATGACGTGGCCTAAATAATGCTCAGGAGCAGGAAGATGGCAATGTTTGTAAAGGGGGAAATTGGAGCCTAATGGAGGAATGGACAGGAAAAGTGGTAAAGTTATGTGGATTTTCTATAGCATCATAAGACCTTGCTGGGGTAAGGTGTATAGTTCTTTACAAGAAATATGTAATATTGTAATATATAACAACATACTGCTCATGCTATACAATCTCTGAGAGTGCCACGGGAAGAGCTGGTTGAGTAAATGAGGATAAACCGGCATAACAATTGAATATTAACCACACACTACACTGTGCTGTGCAGCACCACAGATTATGCCAGGAAATTAATACAAATACCCCATAATAAGTGTACCAGATGTTCAGTATAGTTCAATATACTGTTAAAAAGCACACAACTCATGCCACAAACAATGATAGCCTTTACTTTAAACACCTGTTTATCCATGGTTTATCAAAGATGACCCATGGATGATTATGGTTTATTCAATGGCACATTTGACCTGAGAAAATGTGCTTGACATCAATCAATCAATCAGGGATTTGTAAAGTGCAGCTACTCACTCTGAGGGTCTCAAGGCGCTAGGGGTGAGGGGGGCGGCTCCGTTGGTTGCTGGGGTCATCTGAAGAGCCAGGTCTTGAGGTCCTTCCTGAACTGGAGCAGTGTAGGGCTTTGCCGGAGGTGGAGGGAGAGGTCATTCCAGGTCGTGGCTGCAAGGTAGGAGAAGGACTTTCCACCCGTTCTGGTCTTGTAGATGTGTGGGATGGTGGCCAGAGAGAGATCGGCTGATCGGAGGTTTCTCTTGGGTGCGTGGAAGGAGAGGCGGTTGTTTAGGTATGCTGATCCGATGTTCTGGAGGGCATTGTATGCGTGTGTGAGGAGCTTGAAGGCTATTCTTCTTTCAATGGGGAGCCAGTGGAGTTTGTGGAGTTGTTGGCGATGTCTAGGATCAGTCCGGCTGCGGTGTTCTGGACGGCCTGGAGCTTACAAATGAGTTTTATTTTGATTCCAGAGTAGAGGGCGTTGCGTAGTCCAGTCTGCTAGTGATGAGGGCGTGCGTGACATCAGTAACAGACCATTAACATGCCAAACTTTGATGTGAAAATCTCTTTTCCAGCATCCTTAGCAAACTGAACTATTACCATCACTATTTGGTGCAGGCCCCAATAGACCGTACATCCATTGAGTATGAATATTTGTTAAGTTATCTATGTTGACCAGTAGCCCACCTTTGAGTTGTTTTAGGTTTTATTGCACTTTTGAGTGTCAGATTTGTGGTCGGATTGGGCATCCCAGTTTTGGCTGAGACCTGCTGGAGAATCTTTCCAGCACTCAAAATTGCAGAAACTAGCACAAAGTGCGGCCAGGAATTGCCACATTGATTCCCCGGGTCTGGTACCCAGACTCCACTGATTAGAGGTTTGGAACTAAAACCTGTAAGCTTGTAAACCCAACTAGACCAAAGGTACTCTATGTTTTTGCGATCCCTATATAGAGATTAAAATGACCAATTAAGTTCAAATGTAAAACTGATTATTATGTATTAGTGCTTAAGTATTATAAAAAGGGGGTCAAATCTTGGCCCCAGGCAGTGCAACAACCTTTTTTTCCTTTGTTGTTCATCATTTAACTACCCTACCATTCCTTTCTGTTAAAAAGATAGATCTTTTTTTATGGTTTAAATCTTTTTATTGAAGTCAATGTCAATTGCAAGTAATAGTGTTATACTGTGAAAAGTTGGGCCACACAGGGCCTCCACTTCATGAAATGACATACATACTTACAGACGAAATAATAGCTATTATTAAGAAAGATGCAGTCCCCCTCCCTAACCCTGAAAAAGAAACAGAAGGAGAAAGAAGAAAGAATACAGTCCCCCCCCCCCCCCAGCCAGTCCAGCCCCCCGTGTGGGAACAGAGCTCTATGTCGTGAAAGCAGGCTCCGCAGCGGGAGTGGTCGGCGCCGTCAGGCGCAGAAGCCGTAAGTAGCTTGGACATGTAAGTTCCCTAAAATCTTGTGCAAGGAGGGACAGAAAAGGCTGCCACATTTCACTAAAGTCCGAGCTTTTACCAGCCCCCATGAACGAGATCTTTTCCATGTCTAATATGTGCCATAACCGCTGGATCCAGCCAGCGGGTGTTGGAATGCGGGGCGTCTTCCAATGTGTAAGGATGTTTTGTGTGGCAGAGCCTAGCGCAAGAGCAATCTGCTTCCCCCTCCTAGATTTCAAGGGATAGGTTAGTGGGTTGGGAACCCCCAAGAGCACGTATTCCGGGAGCCGAGGGAGCTCTGTTTCTAAATAGCGATCAATGTCATCAAGGACTTGAGTCCAATAAGGGGTCAGAAGTGCGCAGTCCCATAAAAGATGTGTAAGCATGCCCACCTTCCCACAACCCCTCCAGCAATTTGGGCTTTGTGCGCTGTCGAAGTGATGCAGTCGCTCAGGAGTATAGTACCAGTAGTACGCTAGTTTAGTCAGAGTTTCTGTGAGACCAATGTGAGTCGCCGTGTGCCGTGCCCTGTAACAGATCCCCTCCCATTCCAAACTGGTGAGATCGCGGCCTAAGTCCTTTTCCCATCGTGCTCGGCCCGCGTGGAAAGTGTGGGTGTAACGTGACAGAAGCATTTTATAGAGGTCGGAGATCAACTTCCTATCAGAAGAATGCGTTATCAACCATCTTTCATAAGGGGTAAGGTGTCTATGTGCCCGCGCCTTGACGTCAGGGTGGGAAGCACAGTGTCGCAACTGCAGATAGTGTAGGCGCTCAGATTCGGGGAGGCCGTAGTCAATGCAGAGTTGAGTGAAAGGCACCACCCCGTCTTTGTCATATAATGTACCGAGAGCCCGGCAGCCCGTGGTTCTCCAGTGAGGAAAATAAGTCTCGCCCATCCCCGGGCCAAAATCAGAGTTGCCAAAGAGAGGGGTAAGTGGGGAGGGGAAAGTCGTCAGGCCGTGCCGTCTGTTCATTTGGTCCCAGACTACCATAATAGAACGGGTCACGTGTGAGGCGTATAGATTGGGGGGGCGTTGTTGTTTCCGAAGAAAGGGGATTTTCATAAGAGAGGTGCCTGCTACCGCCCGATCTTGAAAAAGCCAGTGTTTCTCCGACTCCATTCTACCAACTGGCGTAGTTGTGCGGCTTTATAATAAAGCGTAAGGTCGGGGATCCCCAGCCCCCCTTCGTGGGGAGGGAGGAAGCTGACTAGCCTCTTCATCCTCGGCCTGCGACCCTGCCAGATGAACTGCGAGAGTTCCGATTGAACCCTCCGTAGCCAGCCCGTGGGGGGCGGAAGAGGGAGCGTTTGGAAAAGATAAAGGATTTTGGGCAGGATCGTCATTTTAACAGCTGCGATACGGCCGAGCCACGAAATGGGGTGATATTTCCATCGCCTCAGGTCCGCACGGATATGGGACTGCAAAATGTTATAATTGACTGACCGGGTCGCCGGCAGTGTGGGAGCTATCTGGAGACCCAGGTAGGGGACCGAGTCGGAAGACCATTGAATAGGGTATCGTGCTTGTAGTTCTGCCAACTGCTGAGGCGGTAGAGAGAGGTTCAAGGCGGTAGATTTCGTAACATTGATTTTAAAACCGGACGCCCTTCCGAAGGAGTCCAGCTCCTCCAGGAGGGGACCCATAGTAGTCCCGGGGTCAGACAGGGTGACTAGGACATCATCTGCGTAAAGACTAATGGTGTGAACATCCCCCCCAATGCGGATGCCCGTGATCTGAGGAGACTCCCGGACCCTCTGCGCCAGGGGCTCCATGTAGAGGGCAAAGAGCAGTGGCGACAAAGGGCACCCCTGCCTAGTGCCTCTATGGATCTGAAAGGGAGTGGACGTATACCCATTGACTCGCACCGTAGCCGATGGCCCCCGGTAGCAGTTGAGAATACGCAAACGCATCTTTTCCCCTAGGCCAAAACGAAGCAGCACCCGTTCCAAGTAGGGCCAGTGTACGCGGTCGAAGGCCTTCTCGGCGTCAACGCTCAGGAGCATAAAATCACCCGGAACACGGGAGGCCTTTTCAATCAGATGCATCACGCGTTTGGTATTGTCACTGGTTTGACGCTGCGGGATAAAGCCTGCCTGGTCCGGGTCGATAATACCAGGCATATAGGGGCCGAGGCGCGCCGCTAAGATGCTAGTGTACAATTTGAGATCTATATTTAAGAGTGAGATGGGTCTGTACGCCCCGCATATCGTCCTATCTTTGCCTGGCTTGTGGATAACGGCGATATCCGCTGTGAGCATTGAGGGAGGGATCGCCCCTGTGGTCGCGAAGGAGTTAAACAGGCGGGTGAGAAGGGGGACAAGAGTGGGGCAAAATTGCTTATAAAAAGCGGCCGTATAGCCACCCGGGCCCGGGGACTTGGCCAACTTCAGGCGTGATATGGCCGATATGACTTCCTCCGGCCGAATCTCCCTCTCCATGTGTTCGGCCTGTCCCTCAGACAAGCAGGGCAGGGTGCCCTGGTCCAAATAGGCATCTATGGCCTCCGGTTCCAGGAGCTGCGTGTCATACAGTTGTGCGTAAAAATCCCGAAACGTTTCTGCAATGTCATAATCCTCGGTGCGTAACTGACCTGCCGGGTCTTGAATTCCCTGAACCCCTTCCCGTGATCGCGTCTCTCGCAGTTTGTGCGCTAAGAGCCGGCCGCACTTGTCCCCGCCGCTGTAAAAAGAATGGCGCAGGCGTAAGGCCGCGTATTCGGCCCTGTCACTATCCAAAGCGGCCAACTGTGAGCGAGCCGCTTTCAATTGACGCCAAATGCGTGGGGCACCCGTCCGATGGTGCATCTGCTCTAATTCCCGCACCTGCTGCGTGAGGTCTTCCCGTTTATGTTTACGCTCCACGTTTTCAGCAGAGGAAAGGGCAATAATTGCGCCCCGAACTACTGCCTTCAAGGCTTCCCATCGGGTTGAGACGGACGTGTCCGAGTTGTCATTATGGGAGAGGTAGTCCGTGATCGTGCCCTGAATCTGGGCCACGGCGCCTTCCCGATGTAGGAGAGAGTCACGGAAGCGCCACCGCCACGCGGGTAACCGCCCGGGCGGGAGCGTCAGAGCGACCACCACTGGTGCGTGGTCCGATAGTGCTGCGACCTGTATGTCTACCGAAATAGCGATATCCGTAATATGCCTAGTGCTTAAAAAATAATCGAGTCTAGCATACGTCTTGTGAGCGTTAGAGTAGTAAGAGTACTCCCTGTCTCGTGGGTGAAAGTGCCTCCATAGATCCGTCAGCCCCAGGTCGCCCAGCCGCGTGTGGCCGGCGCGAGAGAGAGCTCCCACTTGGCCATATCGCTGTGCCGACCTGTCAAGTTCATTGTCAAAAACTAGATTGAGGTCACCCCCGAGAAGCATGCTACGGACAGGAGTACCCGTGACTTCAAGCAGGGCCTCATGCAAGAACCGTTCTTGGCCGTCGTTGGGCGCATAGATGGACCCAATGATCATGGAGCGTCCCCCGATAAGAAACTGATATGTTAAAAGTCTGCCTTTGATTTCAGCCTCCTTCTGCACCACTTTACCCTTAAAGGATCTGGAGAGCAGGATTGCCACCCCCGCCGATTTAGAGGGCCCAGAGGAGAAAAACTGGGTGGGGAACGCGCGGGAGCGCATCCTATGACAGTCCTTGCTCAGCAAATGTGTTTCCTGTAATAAGCACACATCAGCGCCCGAGCTTTCCAGATACTCAAGAATCGCTCTGCGCTTAACCGGGTGGTTCAGCCCCCTCACATTCAGCGTGAGGACTTTAAGACTCAGCGGAGCCATCTATCGCAGTGGGTGTATCGCGCAGCTAAACTCGCCCTATCCAGCACAAAGAGGCGCACATCGCAGCAGCAGCAGGCAGCACTCATGGACTGACCTTCACTAGCATCACAGGTTGGTAACAGCAGCATGGTGGACTTGGGGAGAGACCGAGAGTAGAGAGAGAAAAGAGAATAGCCCCAGAAGGATAGTAAGAAGCCCCGGCACAACCGGTGCCAACTCAAAAATACATTCTCAATAATAGTCCATCTTCCGAGGAAGATCAGAAATAACAGCAGTTCAGGCATCAAGTGGCCAAGTATATCCCCCTCCGATCGCCCCGGAAACGGCAGCGATAGAAACCATCACGTCGGCTCAGGACCATTAAGGGGACTGTGTCCGAGCTAGGGCCAGCGGCAGTGTCTCGAGGGCCTCTAGCTGCCCCTTGGCGATCAATCCGGGGGCCGGTCTCTGTATCCCGTTTGGGCGGCGTCGGCGTCTCTGCTGTCTCCAGCGCGGCTGCGTTGCTCGGGGGCCCCCGTCCGGGACTCCTCCAGTATCTTCGTCGTCTGGGAGCTCGATCCCTAACACCTTGCAGGCCTCGGCCAGGGATCGGAGTTGGAAGAGCTTTCCATCGTAGCGGAATATGAGACGAAATGGATGCCCCCAGGAGTAAGTAATATTGCGCTGGCGAAGCGCCGCGGTGATTGGTCGAAAGGTCTTGCGCTTTTGAAGGGTGAGGGCAGCTAGGTCTTGATACAGGACCGGTGACTGGTCGCGGAATGTGATCGGATGTTGCACTCTGGCTTTCTGGAGGATCTCCTCTTTAATGCGATAGTCCTGAACACAAACCAGGATGTCCGCCGGTGGGGCGGTGGCAGGGCGGTTAGGGCCCACCCGGTGAGCCCTGTCTATGCGAATGTCGGTTTCCAGGGGGCTACCCAGAACATGGTTAAAGAGTTCACGCACAAACTGGAAGAGGTCTCTTGCTTCCACCGTTGAGCTCACCCCCCGAATGCGCACATTATGCCGCCAGGAGCGGTTCTCTAAGTCCTCCAGGTGGGCCTGGAGATCCACCTGTTGATCGTGGACACGCAAGAGCTCCTGTTGCATGAAAGAGAGTTCCTCGTCCCTTGTGTCGCTTTTGTCCTCCAGAGCCGCCACTCGGTCGCCGACGGAGTCCAAATCCTTCCGGACATCTTTGAGTTCTGCGGTGAGGTCTCGCTTCACAGTCTGTAGGTCATCCCGCAGGGCCGAGAACAGAGATTCCATGAACTCCCTCGTGACCGGTTCTTCCCTGTGCCCACTCTGGGATGACAAGGGTGTGTCAGCTTGCTTTGCGGGCTCCGCAGGCACCTGTGTACGCGCAAACAGCTCCTGGAGGGACTTACTCTTCTTGCCCCGGGTAGATGCCATCTCCCCACTCTAGCTGTCCAGGGTGTGTTCGTGGTCGGCTGCCAGAGGATCCCCACGCCGCCTCAGAGTGGATCCGGCCAGACCCACTAGTAGGAGGCTGCCCCGGCCTCTATCTCTCCAGGTGGCTCCGGCGCCCAGGCTACTGCTCGGCTCCCCAGGTACACCAGTCGGCACTGGTCGCGGACTGTTAGGGGGAATCAGGGCCTTGCGTCCGCCTCAGCGCCCCCACCGGCCTTCTCGCGCCTGCAGGGTGGGCCCCACACCGGGCGTCCAGCGTCTAAAGCCCCGATGGGCCCTTTCTTAGATCGGGCGAGCAGCGCTCCCCTCAAGCACTCTCCGCCGGTCCGGGGCCGTGCGTGTGGGCCACTCAGCAGGGACTCAACACCATCAGAGCTGCCCTCAAAGCCCCCGGGGTCTTCCGCGAAGGAGTGGGGTCTCCCCTCTGCGGCGTGGCTCAGGGCTCGCACATCCGCCCCCGCTCACCTCTATCTTTGTCCGGGCCGCCGCATCAGAGGAGCGCCGGAGAAGAGTCCTCGATGGCGGCTGTCCCAGTCGCGGTCTCGACGTTCGGCGCAGGTATGCCCAAGCTCCGGTGCAGGCTTCGCCTCAGCAGCAGCGGTGCGGTGGGCCCTCAATCTTCGCTCCGCAGTCAGGTCTCGCCAGCCCGCCGCGCCTCCGCACCCACCACCACCGGGCGGTGTGCTCTTCCAGCCGCTTGGGTACGCAGCTATCGCGCCAGCCGGCGCGCGCTTCACCGCGAGGTCGCGGCTCCGCCCTCCACTGCAGGCCTCACACTCGCGGGCAGTCCGCCGCCGCTATCCGCATGATCCAGTCCCTGAGCGCCGGTCAAGCAGGAACCGTCGGCCTCTGCGTGCTTTTTGAGGGCAGGTTATGGCCCCAGGTCGACCGCAGACAGCCCGAGCGGTGATATCCCGGGACGATCGGAGGGAGAGACGAGAGGTTGCGTCTCACCTCGTCGCCATCTTGGCCACGCCCCCTAGATCTTTTTTTAAAGAATAATTCTGACTAGCCCTTGAGCTGTACAGTGTGCAATTACTCTGTTATGTTGTATCTGATGACTAGCATCTTCTGGAGTAAGCCTTCACTGCTCACCACATCTACCTATAAAATGTTAGGAGAATAAAGTGAGTTCTTGGTTATGATTAGTATCCCAGGCCATTGGACAGCATTGGAACATTTAATCTGACAGAAATTGTATTTTAAAGTATTGTTTAATGAAAAACAGCATGTTCGGCATCTGTGGTCAGAAACAGAAATACAGCATTTTTAGGACACAAATGCACTAAAATACAGTATTTAAACCCACCACTATACCTGTACACAAGTATAAGAGGAAATCACGTTTAGATGCTTGTTCATGTCTACTCTGATGTTACCTACCTTAGCTGGCACCTCCACTTCTTTTGAAATGAATACTTCTTCAACTTTAACTGCATCCTTTGGAAAATATCCATATTTCTTTCCTTGCTTTAAAAAATACAGAAAACAAAATAAATAAACACATTTGTTATATTTTTCTATGATATTGTGATATAATTTTAAGAGACTTACTTTAAATTTTCTGTTAAATTTTCAATATTTCTCAAACAATTTTGGAGACTATTTTTTCTTAAATCAGAATCACTCATTTGCAGCCCACGAAAAAAACAGAAAGTATTATTAAAGAGAAATTTTGAAAGAGTGATTTACTTTGCATTTCTAGGCTTTGGAAAGAGAGGGTAGATTTGTGGGAATATGAGCAGTGACATATTAACGTCAGGAAACAAAGTAAAATAGATGTAATGCACACATTGTGGCCATAATTGAGTGGACAATCTGATGTTACAGGAGAAATTAAGTTTTTGGTAGGTGGGATCGAAAAGGGGAAAACAAATGCTTATGATGTAAGTTAGAAAACAATCTTAAAGCAGGCTAGAATCATCCCGACCATTGTGACGCTCCTACATGAAGCATAAGTGAGTGCGAAAGTTTATGCATTGTTTTATGCTTGCACATTATGTTCTATTTTGGCAGATCCTACAAATGCAAGCATATTTCTCAATTATTGTAGTAGTTCAGTGTTAATGGTATTACATTGACTTGTTGCCCTCTGAAATACTTACACTCCCTTGCCACAGATCATCTCGTTTTCCAGAGAGCTTATAATAAACAAGTATTTCTTCTCCAGACTTGAAGTTCAGGTATCTGCAGTCAGGACCCTTATAGTCGCGAGAAGCTTGAGCTCTGATCATCAAACCTGTGTTATGACATGAAGAAGAACAGAGTGAATATTCAACCATCTGAAGTCACAAAGTTGATCATTTTACAACATGCTAGAAATGTAGTGACATGTAATCAACATTCAAAACATTCAAACATTCAAAAAAAGTATTATGCCGTATATTTGATATATGTCATGATGTGGACAACAATCGTAAGATTAGAAATAGACAGACATGAAAATATGTAAAAAGAACTGTATTTGATTACGCCGGTTATGTTTTAACAGCGAAATCGAAAATATCTAATTTGATAGCATCTCTTCTTCAATACTGCCTCTTCAGTCCCCATCACACTTGCTGATCTCGATCCTCTGGCAACTTTCTGAACATTCTATTAGAAATGCTTGACTTATTCTTGTAATGTTGCTGTTGTTATTCAATTTTTATAATGTTTTTACTTTATTTAACCTCACAACAGTGTCGATGAAGTATGAATGTTGAAAGTTCAAATGAAATCAACTGTAAGCTTTGTGTGTCAACAGAGTCCTTGACATTAGGGAATCAAGGTGCACCTCGCTGATGAGACCCAATAAGGACAAAATGTATTTGTATCTCACTGGGCTCCCATGTACAGATGGTGTAATCTAACATTTTGGCCTGAGTTGCTTCTTTCTAGCTTGCTTAACACTGATTTGCAGGGTGTTGGAATCCCTCGTTACCAGAACAGAAAAGGTAAACATTGATAAACTGGAATGAAGCTCTACTCACAGGAGTCTATTGATTCAGAAGCATCGTCTCAGCCATTTCCATCCATCTAATTCCAGTTGTCTTTAGTCCCTTAGCCAGATACTCCAGGATAAGGAGGTTTCCATATAACACATTTGCTACAGGTAATACAGCTAATACACTTACACAATTGCAGCAGAAGGGTACCTAGAGTGGCTAGCAAGCTTACAGGGAGGCAAAATGTATTCCTTTTATTTCGTCACTATATGAATCTTACAATTTTATTATGGCCAATGTCATGACAATTATTTCTAGTGTAAGCCTCCTCCCACCGAATAAGTTCAGCACAAAATGTTGCTTCTTGGCTGACAATAACAAAAATCAAACCAGCTGTGAATGTAATTTGTGTGTTAATTATCTAGTAAATAGTACACTAAATGTAGGCCGGGGCACATTTTGTTACTCCTTTTTTGGTTTGCTCCTACTTCCAGCCAATGGGATCTCCTGCTGCAGTGCAGCATAAGGTTCTTCTTAAATCCATGTGAAACCTTAGCTGTGGGCGGCCATGACACATTTGTACAACTGATGGCGACTCTGGCCAATCCCCTGCTAGTTCATCGTTGTTCCCATCTCAGCTCTCTTTTCTCCATTAGACCACGTAGACTGCTACCTGTTTCGTGCCCTTATGATGGATAGGGTGTTATTATCCCAATTTCAGCAAGCATGTTGACCAGGATACCCTGGTCTTCCTTTCACATCAAGGGAAAACAGATTTTTTTTAAAGCGGAACAAGTAATTAGGGCCTCCCGTGGTATTCTGGCAGGTAATACCACAACCATTAGATACTACAGGATGTGATATTTACTAGGTTTAGTATTATCGATTCATTCCAATATCTGCATCTTGACAATGGAAGCTCACAAGGTATGTTGTGGTTTCCCCTTTCTGAGTGGCCTGAACTCACATTTGCGTAAACAAAACGTGCCAGGTTTTATCTGGATAAAATCGTGATGGACAAAATGTTGATGGTCTGGCATTTACTGCAAAACTCAGAATCTAGCTTCAAGAGCAAACTCCAATATGCTTCCAGACAGGAATAGCGCTGGAGTTGGGATGAGATCCTCTGCATGGTGTCAGCTAGCAGCATCATTTTTTACTCAGTCGAAAGAATGCTCTACCTATTCCAGGCACTTCTATCTATTGCAGAGCTACGACTCCCTTACGGTCTGTGTAAGTCATCTTTCCCAATGCTCTGCACTGTCAAATATTTGGGAAATTGTAAAGCATTGGGCAAGAAGTGCGCAATCATCACCCATGTGCAAAACATGATCAAGTGTGCATTTTATTAACATGGATGTATTTTATCTTTGTTATTATTGTGACTTTTGTCTTTTATGGATTGTGATAATCCAAATAAAGATTTATTTGACTTGCCTTGATCAAGGGTGTCAATCAAATTCGGTATCTTCGGTAGAAGATGAAGTTGGTGTACTCTCATTTCCCCAATTACATTGTTGGGCTGCTCGGTTGAGTCTGGCCTGGGACCGAAGATAGCTGAACCCTTTTTGGGAAGTGGCAGCGGGTAAATCCTGGGAACTGGGCTCATAAACACCGAATGATGTCTCATGTGGCAGATGTCCCAATCTGGTGTCTCCCTAAGTTTCAAGATGTTGCTAGCAGAACTGTTACCAGAAATTGACTAGCTGCAGGCTAAGAGGCTTATATAATCTGGGGGGGGGTCTTCTAATCAATCAATCAATCAATCAATACTGTTTATTCGGGTTTCAACAAAGTAAAACCATAAAAGACAAAAAAGCAATAAAAACAATACATCATAAAAAACAGAGATTTCCTCAGGCTGACAGCGCCAGATAAAAAGCAAACAACATAAAAACACATGTGAGCATCAGATAACATCTGTATGTGCAGCAGTGCAGGTCTAACCTGTTTAAAATCTCTCCCAACCACCAAAGGATATAAAAAAGTCAAACGCATTTGTTTATAAAAATGGACAGAGCATAAGAAAGTGCCAAAGTATCCTGCTTAGAAACCGAATCACATTTACAAGGCTCAAGGATCAAGTCTTTTGTCCAGCCTTTGGCACAATTAATAAGAAATGAAACAGATTAAACCAAAAGCGGGTTAATAAAGAACGATGATGGTTGGACATATTTAACAATAAATAAGGCTCAATCGATGGGGTAGTTTTTGCATACAACTCCTTCCCATCCTTTTTCCAGGACAAAAAAAAGCCATTTTAATCCAGGCTACGTCCGCCTTATCAATATACTTAGTACGGTCATAAATGTCTGGTCGCCCCGAATTTTTAAAGCAAGATTCGACATAGCTCAGCCAAGGTATTCTTGAGGCATGATCAAGGCTCAGACAATTTTTAATAATAAGACAGGTGAGACCAGCTTCAGGTTTCAACTAGACTGAGAGCCACATGATTAGTGGTCACAACTGCAGGATATTAGATCGATACCCTATCCCCAATTCCTCTGGGTGATAAAGGAGGTTGTGATCTGAGGGAGAGATAACAGGCGTTTCAAAAACATATTTTTCTCTACTTAAAATGTGGAGAAATGTACATATCCCCAGATGTTACTACCAGGAACTGCAATAGAAGTACATTTAGCTTTATACATCTTCACCATAGCATCCAAGGACATGTGACCAAGCCTAGTAGCAAAATCAAAGAGATGCAATGCTCCTTCCAAGGCATGTCTTTTAGACGTTAGCAGAGAGGACCAATGAAGGGCGGAATCAAACATCACTCCCAAGTATGGGAATGAGTCAACCTTGCTAATACAATGACCCTTAATGAAATAAGCTCTCGATTTAATGTCTCTGCCGCTAACCACCATGAGATGAGATTTCTTAAAATTAGTACTAAGGTCCAAGCTATCCATAAAACATACAAAGGAGTCAAAAAGACGCTGTAGTTCTAGTGCTGTTCTTGAAAGTAGACCGGCAACATCAGCATACAATAAAGTCGGTATTGGTTACCTACCCACCAGGGGCATATCTCGCCCACCACCAATCAGCGCCTGCCCCAGGTTATTAATATAAAATGTATTTATTTATAGGGTTTTGTATAGCGCGAACTCGACCTGAAGGTATCAGAGCGCTTTACCTAGATGGCAAAACTAACAGTTAATGAGTTACATATGGGTTAAATACCATTACATGTATAGGCACAATACATAGCTACAGTATACATGAGAAGTATACGGTAAACAGTAGCAGTTGCACAACTTACCTTTGGAGAAAATGCATAGCCAACTGTATATACAAGAAGTATATGGTAGACAGTGCCAGTAGCAGGAGTTACATATGGAGTAAATGTAGTTATATGGGGTACACACAGATACATGGCAACAGAGTATATAGGACATAAACAGTGGACAGTAGATGTAGTCCGTATGGTTCTGAGGAAGTTATGCTAGGGTATGTTGACTTAGGAAACAGTGTATACAACATTGTACACAGGAGGTATACAATAGACAGTAGCAGTTGCACAATTTACATATAGAGTGGGTGTGGAATGTGCAAAAGCGCGTATAGGCACAAATACATAGCAACGGTATACACATGGACTATACAGTACACAGTAGCAGTTACACAAGTTACATCTGCAGTAGGTGCTGTTGCATGTGGTAAGCTCAGATACATGGCACCAGAGTAAATAAGAAATATACTATGGACAGTAGGAAATGTGGGCTGTATAGATTTGAGGTAGCTACGGTAGGGTGTGTCACTTAGGAAACAGTGAACAGGTATGCAGTGGACCATAGCAGTTGCACGATTTACAAATGGAGTAGGCGTATAATGAACAATAAAGCATACAGGCATAGAGTAACATATAGGCATAGAATAACTTTGTAGCCCAGCTTTAACATAGGATGAGCAAATGAACATATGGGCATAGAATAACAGTGAGGTCCCAAACATATGGCAGTCCCTTGGTCAGCAGTCATTGAGGACAGTGCTTTGGGCGCCTACCAGATTCGAGCAGCACCAGGGGTAAGGTCAAGCGAGCCGCAGGAGGATTAGGAGCAGGGGACCCCTGCAGGCTCATCTTGTGTTGATGTTATCCCTTTTGGATGCCACAGTCTCACAATTTCCCCGATCTCGGGTCCAATAAGCCGGGTGCATGAAGGGGGTTGGCAGGGTGTGGGCGAGGGGACGTCTGCTTGCTTGTGTAGATATGTAGTTAGCCCAGGTTAGATTTCTGAGATGCGACTGACGCCGGTCATACTTATCGGGGGCTCTTCGTCCAACACTTTTTGTTGCCAGCGATACTACAGGAGCGCTGGTGAGCCCGGGCGGGACTCCCATGCATTCGGGGAAGTAGATTGGTCACACAGCCCGGGGCTGGCAAGGAGGGGGCCAAGCGGCCACCAGTCCAGGCGGCAGCGGGCCTGCTTTGTAGTGCACGCGTCCACCTTACCTCATTGCACCCACAGAGGGGAAGACTCCAAGTGCAGCATGACGGTCTCCTGCCTGGTCAGCCCAGGGCAGCGCTCGTCCAGCGGAGAAAGAGAGTCGAGGAGACCCCACAGTCGAGATGAGGGGGTGTGGCGTGGTGAACTCTGAGGGGTGACCGTTGAGGCCTCCGAGGTGCTGTGCTTCGTTGCCTTTCTCACCCTCGGGGGCTGGAAATAGTCCCTCTAGTCCTCCGATCTTGGGTGGTGAGCGGAAAGGGTCCCCTCCGTCTTTCAGTCCTGGGCGGTGTGAGGCAGATGAGGCCTGAGCTCCTGAGCATCCCGAGGGTCTGAGCAGGATCCTGTTGTGTAGTTCCTAGGAGTCCCCCAGGACCTGCACGTTTTGGATGACCTAAACTGAGGGCTTGGTGTCCCAACCGCTTTCGGACACCCCCACAGGATATGTCAGCCATTAGACCAGCTAGCTCTACAGTGCCACTACCACCCCCCCCCCCCCTGGATTCTACAGTGGAGTAGGTAGTCTCTGGCAACCACTGAACATGACAACCCTGATTCCTCAGGGATCGTGGAAAACAGTACAGTACGTTTCGCTCAGACACTCGTGCTTGCTCTCTCTCAGAAAACACGCAGGATGGCAATTAGGACTTTTCAATAAGAATTATTGGTCCAGTGACAGCCTCGTGTAAAACATATGTGCTGCAACAATCAGGAGACAGAAGCATACAAAAGAGATTGCTAGTACCAATATAGTGAATAGTAGATACATTTCTACCATAGTGCTAATAAGATGAACAGAAACAGTTCAGATAAAAACAGTAGCACTTGCATATTCCTAAAATGTGCGCCCTAAGTAATTTGCTAAAATGTACCTAGCCTAACCTAGATGTGTTGGTGTATGTATGGGCAGCCAAGAAACCCCTAGGGATGAACCAGCCCCCTCACCTGATGGTTTAGAACGAAGGACCCCGTCTCTGCATCGAGGTTGACAACCCGTAAGGGATGTCAGACCGCTGCTTGTCGGAGATTCGGGATGCAGGACCCCATGCTCAGCTTGGAAGGAATTCTCCTCTAATTTGTAGGGGGAGTGAGGGTCTTTTATACTAAAGTGGTCACTCCAGGGTTTGTTCTAGAATCGATATGTTTTTAAAACAACCATGGATGTTTTGAAAACAATCATAAATGTTTTGAAAACAATCACCGTTGCTTTTCTAAACAAGTGCGATCATGCACAGCTGGCTGTTGGCCAAGGATGAGAAAAAAGTGGTGATCCTTATACAGAATAAATCTGCTGTGCCTGGTGACATGTTTATGTACGTCAGGTACAGGGATTCTTATAGAAGACTAAGAGCCTGGTGTCGAAGAGACAGGAGCAAGCTATTAGGTAAAAGGTCACCTGTTTAGAATTGTTATAGTCGTGTGGATGGGATGTTGTATGTAAAATGGAGTATACATGACAGGGCTATCCTAAAGGACATGGCAATCCTCTGTCGCGGGGTCAGGGAGCGTAAACCAAGGCTCGATAGAGGGGCTTTGTTGGGGATTTCTGCAATATGGCAATCCCTAGCCCGAGAGCTCCCAGCGGGAGCTCCTTAACAGTCGGCCATTTAATGTAAATAACAAGCATTTGCAATGCAATAGGTCTCGCATTTGCGAGAGTTTGACCTATTGGCATTGTAAATGACAATGCCTTTTATTTATGTGTTTTGAAAAGCTGCAAGCTGTGCGTAAACACGCACTTTGTACTTCTAGTCCTTGCTTACAAGACGCAAGGCTGGCAGTAAAAGATGCGCAGTTATTGCCAGCCTTGCATCTCGTAAGCAAGGACTATAAGTACAAAGTGCGCCCTCGAAACACAGAAATAAAATGCATTGTCATTTGCAAAGCCAATAGCTCAAACTCCGCAAATGCGACACCTATTGCATTGCAAATGCTTGTTTTCTTTAGCATACCCAGAAGCCACTGCACAGCCATAAGACGGCTCATTTCCTTATCACAGGTAAAACAGTATTAATTTTTTAGATATTCATTTGCTGGATATTTCGACCTTTCAAAGCACAGAAAACAACAGCTGTTATTATTACACAGTTCAGGGGTGCACAAGTGTAGTGCCAGGATATCCTTTTGGCATCAAGTAAAACAATTGTTTGCTGAAGGTACTTACATTTCTCCCCCATGGCTAATAGTGGGTGTTCTCCGTAGTCCCGAGAAGTTAAAGCGAGACCTTTAGCAAAGATTAACTGATCACATTTTACTTTAACTTTTAGTGCCTTGTGTGAAGACGCAGCAAAAGTAAAAGCTGAGCTGGAGCGCGCGCGCGAAAGTCAGAGCGCGGTGGGAGCGCGTTGCCATGAGCGTGCACATCTGGTGTCCCAGCGCAAGCTGAGAACGCCAGAGAAGACACGCCGTCCTTGCCCGGGACATAGGCGGGGCATGGAGCGCGCGCGCCGGAAGTGTCCGGGGCTCCCGTGAGCTGAGGGAGCCCCGCGTATTGCAGCCCGCGTGTAGGGGAAGCGAGGCAGGAGGCGGGAACCCACCCCGCACTGGCAAGCAGTAGAGGAAGTCCGGCGGGAGCCCACCCCACCTTCGTGAATGCCGCATGGTGCGGCCAAAGCAGGATTTCAGGCGGGGCTCCTGTGAGCAAGACGGAGCCCCGCATGTTGCTGCAGTGACCGGCTGAAGACGCGAAACCAGCCGAGGAGCAGCCGGTAAGTGGGATGAGGCATAGATGTATTGATAGATGTATTGAAGGCGCTTGAAGGCGCTTTTTTTTTTTGCTTGTGATTGACATGCAAGCTTTTACGAGAACGGGTAAGAGCGCAGCATGTGGTATAAAAAATAAACTGTGTTATTACGTGCCATAGGCTGTGGTATGCAAATATTAAATCATCTCCGTTGATCAGCTATAAAAAACAGAAGCAGAAGATATATAAACACACCGCTCGGTGAAAGCTGGCGCGTGCATATCTCCGGTGTTTATTTAGTGAAAAAGCCAGTTGTACACGCGCCAATTTACTGTCGTGGGAGTTGTTGTATAAGGAAGCAGGAGGCGCGTAAACGCGGCGCCAGCTATACACGTGCACATCCCCTGTCCTGCAAGTTAATCTAACGCCGTGGTGCGCGTTCACGGGCGCGTTCACATTTCCAGTCCGTACTGCGCGTGCACATCTCCTGTCTCCCTTCCAAAGCAAGTCAGTAACAATAGATCTCGCTAGCGACAGCGCTTTCGCGCTGCGTCGCCAGGCGAGACCTAAAAAGGGTGTAAAAATGCAACCCTGACGCACACCCCGCTTAAGGTTAAAGTGCTTAATGCATTAACCATTTTCGCCATGTCTACCAAAAGCAGATAAATCCAAGTGCAAAATACACAAACAGTGAACAATGTTGGCCTCAACACTCAAGTTCAGCATAATAATCCAGAGAAATTGTTCCTATTAACCCGATCAAAGGCAGCACTTAGATCCATAAAAGCCATATTTAGTGAACCTTTATTAGCCACTGTGTATTTATTAACAATTAAATGCAAATTCAAATACTGATCCACAGCTCCTGAACCCAGTCTAAAACTGTACTGTACATCGGATAATATGTGACCGCCATTAGTCCAGGTAATCAGTCAATTGAGAATTTATCCTCAATAACAACAAGGGTCTTCTCTATGACTCTTTTTTAGAGATGGGAATGATTGTTGATTTAGACCAGGAAAGCTGTGATACATTCTTGCTAATGTGTTGTGGAATGCCAGCTTTAAATATATACAATTTAACTATTTAGAGCAAACCCTAAAATGTCGGTGTAAAATATTCTGGCCTCAAAGGATGACTGTCCCGGATGCCAAGAAAGGCAGGGCACTTTTTGGCACATGCTATGGGATTCTACAACATTGAGAGAATATTACCTTTTTGGTAGAATGCCTATGCCTGCTAAGAGAAAGCTGGCATGTAGATTTGATGGTCTTTCTTTTCTTCTGGCCAAAAGACTAATTGCAATGACGTGGAAATCCCCCAATGCAGCACTTGTGGTATCCTTGGTTGAGGAAGTTAGGAAGTTGAAAATGCTCTGATGGTTATGGAACAGAGATGTCTAGGCAACAAGCATTGTCAAAGCCAATAGGTTTTCTTTTTCAAAGGTTTTACATGGCATTTTGGCTTTGCCAGTACGTTCTGTTGATGTTGTTGTGCATCAGCAAAAAGCAAAAAAAAGAAGGGCCTTATTTACAAAGAATTAGCGCAGCGCGGTGCCGCAAGCCTTTTGGCTGCGCCACGCTGCGGTAATTCCGAAGCACGGGTATGCGTCATATCTACAACTATATGACGGAGCCCTTTGCTTTTCCATGCGCTGGCGCACAATTAGCTGCCATGCGCCGATGCATGCATCCTTGCCCCATGGTGCAAGGATGCCTGCCTCACGGGGATGGTTGTTTACGTGCAGGAAGATGTCCCTTCCTGCACATAAACAATCAGAAATGGTGTTTTGAAACTTCTATGTGTGCTGCATTAGCAAACATAGAAGCTACAAAACGTCATTTTTTTAAATGATTGTTTATGTGCAGGAAGGTGTCCTTTCCTGCACATAAACAATCACAAGAGGGGATTTCCTCGTTTTATGTGTGCTGCAGAATGCAGCACGCATAGAGAGAGGAAAAAAACGAGGAGAAAGGAATACATTTCTCCCCTGGGGAGGCGTAGCAATCTGACGCATTTCCAGGTTTACGATTTCTCGTAAATCTGGAAATGCGGCAGAAGCATGGGTGTTGCGTGAGAACACCCACAGCAACACCCATTGCACGCCCCTTTCACGCAAAGTGTTGTTTGTAAAGGGGCAATATTTACAAGGACACGAAAACCCACGCAGGGTGGCTTCACGTGTCCTGCTAAATATGGGGCAGTAGGTTGCGTCACCGTTGCGCCACAAAAAGTGAAGCACCGGCAGCGCAAGGGGCTTGTAAATAAGCCCCGAAATGCCTGTTTGAAGGACAGCTGCCTCAAGCTTAACTCGGAGAAGACCGAGGTCCTCATCCTCGGACCCTGCAACTCAGCCTGGGACAACACCCACGCCTACAGACCACGCACGCAACCTCGGCATCAACCTCGACTCTTCCCTCTCCATGAACCGCCAGATCAACGCCGTCGCTTCCACAAGCTTCAACTGCCTGCGCATACTCCGCAAGACCTTCAAATGGATCCCCCCCCCGACTCCAGAAAGACCGTCACCCACACGCTCATAACCAGCAGACTGGACTACGGCAACGCCCTATATACCGGAATCAACAGATACCTCCTTCACAGACTCCAAACCATCCAGAATGCCGCCGCCAGACTCGTCCTCGGGACTCCACGCCACGAACACATGACTCAACACCTACGAGATCTTCACTGGCTCCCGGTCGAAAAGAGGGTTACCTTCAAGCTCCTAACCCACGCCTACAAATCCCTCAACAACATCGGACTCAAATACCTCAACGAGAGACTATCCTTCCACGTACCCAAGCGGAACCTCCGCTCCGCCGACCTCGTCCTGGCAGAGGTCCCCCGGATCCGCAAGAACAGAACAGGCGGGAGAGCTTTCTCCCACATCGCGGCCAAGACCTGGAACGTACTCCCCGTGAACATCAGACGCTCCCCAACCCTACAAACTTTCAGGAAGGACCTCAAGACCTGGCTCTTCGACTGATCCGGAGCTCCACCCCCCCCCCCCACAGCGCCTTGAGACCCTCACGGGTGAGTAGTGCGCTTTACAAACCCCTGATTGATTGATTGATTGATTGACTGTTTGTTGATGCAAAACAGCATTGGCAAAATGAAAATAAAACATTGAGATCTACGTTTCCAGGAACGTATGTGTTGCATCATGATGCTACTGTGGCCAATATGTCATAGTGTCTTGCCAGGGCAGCAATTTTATTTTTTTGTTCAGTTTACTATTGCAAGATGGTGGACACCCATGTTAGAGCGACAAATTTATAAAGTGTGAAAAGTGTGCCATGGGGCATTTGTTTTTTAGATTAGAAAGGAGCGAACTGGTAACAAATTGAAGCTACATGGTCCTCCAAATAATATTTTATTTAAAAGGAAAGAGTTGTGGAGAGGACGAAAAATGGTGGCACAGGTGGACAGGACTGGTTGTAAGAGGTGATGAGTAGGGGGGAAACAATAAACAAGCTTATTTGGGAGAGTGGGGGGTAAAAATTTAAAAACAACAGAAATTCAAGAGCGATGGGGTAGCAATGGTCCAGCTGGGTTGGGAGGAAAGATCAATATGGAGAGCGGGTTGGGGCAGGTTTCTGTGGGGAAGCAGCACGACAACACATATTCAAATGGAGTTCTGAATGAAAAAGTAAGAGCAAAAAATAGTTCCCAAAATGTAAGCAGGGCACAATACAAGGCATCCAATCAATCAATCAATCAATCAGGGAATTGTAAGCACGCTACTCACCCGAGAGGGTCTCAAGGCGCTGGAGGGTGAGGGGGGGTCCGCAGTTCCGTTCAGTCGAAGAGCCAGGTCTTGAGAGCCTTCCTGAAGGTGTTCAGGGAGGGGGTGCATCTGATGTCGATCGGGAGCTCATTCCAGGTCTTGGTCGCGATGTAGGAGAAGGCTCTTCCCCCTGTTCTGGCTCTGTGTATGCATGGGGTTTTGGCGAGGGCGAGGTAGGCGGATTGGAGGTTTCTTTTGAGTACGTGGAAGGTGATTCTCTTGTTGAGGTATTGGGGTCCGGTGTTGTGGAGGCATTTGTAGGCATGGGTGAGTATCTTGAAAGTGACTCTCTTCTCGACGGGGAGCCAGTAGAGATTCCGTAGGTGTTGGCTGATGTGCTTGTGTCGAGGGATGCCGAGGACGAGTCTGGCGGCGGTGTTCTGTATCATCTGGAGCTTGCGGAGCAGAGACTTGCTGATGCTGGCGTAGAGGGCGTTATCGTAGTCAAGCCTGCTGGTTATAAGTGCGTGGGTTACTGTCTTCCTTGCCTCGGGGGGGATCCATTTGAAAGTCTTATGGAGGATGCAAAGGGTGTTGAAGCAGCTGGAAGCGACGGCGTTGACCTGTCGGTTCATGGAGAGGGAGGAGTCGAGTACGATGCCGAGGTTTCTGGCATGGTCCCTGGGGGTCGGAGGGCTGCCGAGGGCAGTGGGCCACCAGGTGTTGTTCCATGCTGATGAGGTGGTTCCGAGGACGAGGACGTCTGTCTTCTCTGAGTTGAGCTTCAGGCAGCTGTTGCTCATCCAGGATGCGACGTCCTGCATTCCTTCCTGGAAGTTGAGTCTGGTGGTGGTGGGGTCCTTGGTGAGGGAGAGGATGAGTCAAAAATAAGGTAGAAAAGCTAACCTCCAGGGGAGAGACAAACCTAAGGTAAATGTTGCACAACTTTATCAGTGTGCTCTTTTTGTGATGGTAACTTAAAAAACAATAAAACATATTTTATAAAACATAGTTGTTCTGTGGACTGGCTTACTTGTAGAAATCAGTAACTTCTTAGGAGAGAAATACATCGCAAAGTGCACATGAGGCATGGTGTTTCATGTGCACTTTTCCAAGCCCAGACCAGGGAACAGTTTATTGAAGGGAATTTCATTGAAACGGTTTCAAATTAAGTTAGCATGAGCTAGCAGACCACCACTGTAAAAAAAAAAGGATATCAGAAAATTATTAGATGGTATCTATGCTCCAGGCACACATCCATCAGCTGGAAGAATGAACTTGGAGCACATGCCAACTGAAGCATCTATGTAAATACTGATATCCTGAGACATTAGCATTAAAGTGATCTTTGCGATGCAAAACAAACATTAAATAATATTCTCGAATTGTTACGTAAGGATCCAAAATGTTCAGTAAATAAAAAGGCAAGGGGTTGAGGTGTCAATTGGCCAAAGCCTTCTAACGTTGGGTAGTTCCCTAGCCAAATCCCCTCCTTAGAGCTGCAATCATCATTCAGTGTCTACATGCCAAAGGTCAAAGCCTGCTTAAAGGACATGAGGGGCCACATTCTCTGCAATGTCCACCACCAGCTCTCCTCCTCAGTGTGTTCCTCGGCACAACATCTCCCCATCTCGTTTCTATTGACTTCTTGGCTGGTTCAACTGTTTTCTTTCTATCTTGGTCTTCCCCCACCTCAATATGTAGAGTCCCTTGTCCCACTCTTACTCGCTGTACAATCCAAGTACACCTATCCAGAAAGTCTGAGCACTGAGCAATATCTAACTCTCATTGAAAGACAATGAAAAACTTCCATTTCTCCCTCGATCTTACACTTCTGTTTGCCAGAGCACTTATAAAGAGGATCTTAATGCTGGTGCCTAGAAGTACTCCCTTGACCTTCAATGTTACCTGTGACATTTAACTCATCATGGTTTTATTCAGGGGATCTCCTAGGCATCCTCTCAATGGCTTCTTACATGGACATAAGTAGCAGCAGTTCATGTGGCATTATAAATGTCTATCTAGCATGCATGTACTTGGATACTACATCCTTCTCTCCTACCAGCCCAAAAGGATTGCCCGACCATCATACATTCCTTAGATGTCATCTCACCTACCCTTTTTACCTCCAAACAAGGGGTCTACTTTGTCAATGATATTTGTCTTTACTCCAGGTGGAGAGTCACATTATCAAATTTTTATTATCAAGGCTTTATTATCGAGCTGCATAAGTATTGACTCCACAGTAGCAATTTGCACTGCATTGTCAAGGTAAACAGATGTGGAATAACTCTGTCCTTCTCTATATATTCTTACCTTGATAACTTTGTAATAGTCGATATCGTGGAGCCTATCAGCCTGATTTATAGTTTGGCAGTCATAGGATATTATAATGCATTTGCAATAAGGTAGGTGGAATATGCGTCACATTTGTGATGGTTTAAACCATCCGCCAAATTCTAAATCAGGCCCTATAAGTCTGTTGGTTCATATTTCTGTCCTCGATATTGTGACATACAGCCGTACTCATTTATCACCAGTGTAGCCGTGAAGTGTGACTCATTCTACTCAACATCTTGAAGATCTGACCCTTCTTGTCTAGTAAAGAAAATTCATGATCAATGCACTATTCACCACAACACCTGATTATTCCTAAATCTCTCCTAAGCCTATTCCCAACTCACATTTACTGCTTTCAGCCACAGGGAAAAGTCCACAACTTCATCATCTGCATGCATTCCATCCTTCTAAGATCCATCTCACATTCACGTACTACCACCAGGCAGCCTAGCTATTGATACACTTTCAAATATTTCGTGAGTTTGTAAATTTTGACAGAAGTTTAAAAAATGATTGTAATATTATGTGATTGATAAGTTGATATCTAAGTTATGATGTTCAAAATGGTGTTTTACGTAACCAAATTAACAAACCAATTTAATCTATTAATTTAATAAATACCCTAAAGTGTTTATGAAGCAGAAATTTTACAAAGGTCTGAATTTCAGTGATTTGCAGACTCTCGTTCACTTTGTGGTAGCTGCACCATAAGTTATAAGCCATGCTTGTTGCACTTAGTAGATATACACAATAATGAGAACTTGATCAGTAATACTTGAGGTCAAATGAAGTGTTCACTGTCTAGCGTTTCTTTTGCACTTTTGATTGGCCTACACCCCATGAGGCAATCTCTTGAGACTTTTTTTTAGATACAACCTGTGGCCTCATTCACATTAAGCACTGGCAAAGCAAATTAATCTAGCATATAAATAAATGAAAATTATCTTTAGTCATTTATGGATTTAGGCACTAAATGAGTTGTCATATATGGAATCTGTCACTGATCTTTGCACTCATCCACCCACTTACTCATTCTTACATCCACTCACCTTCACAACCATAATAAAACATACACACAAACTCAACAATAAATTCAAAAGTAAATTAAAGAATCAAAGTAGAAAAAAGAAAATATGCTGCAACCTAAACATAGCTGGCATATATTTGTAATAACAAATACAATTAAACATAGCAGTGGGTTACCGTCTTGCAGTGGTCTTGTACATAGTGCATTCTTGTTAAAAAATGTCACCATGACTGCTAATTTAGAACAAATGTAAAACAATGATACCCTATGGACAAGATATTCCGTGGTGGTCGCCTGGTTTAGAGGCAGTGGCTGCATGGGATGGGAAATGAGTAGCAAGCAAGCGACCCATTAGCCCTGTCTGGGGAGCGTTAGGATGCTCTAAAACATTTAAATAAAAAGAGAAGAAAATAAATGAAAGGGTACCTATAATGGAGAAAATGAAAAAAACAAAAGATGGAGAAAATGCAAAAACAAAAGACTGGCCCACCAGCCCTAGAAATGAAGCACGCTAATTCTCAGGCAGATGTGCACATGTGAACAGACAATTGCCATCACTAACTGGCAGTAGGGCCACTGGCGGCTGAAGTTGGCTGATCCATTGCCCATGCTGTCATGTACAAAAGCAGAGTGGAAATGACCCTCATACAGACCTATGGCAGAAGAGACGCGACCCAAACCCCCCCTCGACACATATATATTGTGTGTTGTGTGGGGGGGGGTGTATGCGTGTGGTGTGTGTGTATGTGTGTGGTGTGTGTATGTGTGTGAAGTGTGTGTGCTATTACAAGACTGACAAACCTGCCGGGACTTCTGAAGAGATTCTAGCTAGAATTATTACAGTGCAAATCTTCTAACCCCAGGATTTATAAAGGGCCTATTGGCTTCAACATCTATGTTTCATAAAAAATCAATCACACCTAATGCCTTTGTCATAATGTTTCATAATAAACAGATCAGACCTATGGCGTCTGATATATTTTTTACCAATGAACCAATCAGGCTATAGTCTTTATCATTGGCTTGTCATTATAACCAACTCAGACCTAATGGATTGTGTATAAGCTGGCAAACTCCAGACACACAGTTATACAATTGTAAATATGAGCAAATGTTACAGTTTTCCAAGAAATATACAACCCTTCTCAAAAGGACCTAACAACGAATATAACAGTGAAAAACTTCCACCCCCAGGATTTATCAGAGGGGGGCACCAATAACAAAACCCTTCCCTACAGTGGTAATGTGTGAGACTCCATAAAAAAAAATACCCGTCTATAGCCTGTAACAGTTTAACAACAATACAACAATACCCTGTTTTTGGAATATTGTCTTTAACAAATTCTTTTGACGTTAAATAAATAAGCCCTGCTGTCTTTATCATAACTTTTCACAGTAAACAAATCAAAAGTATGACATCTGAAATAACTTTTCCTGATGAACCAATAAGGACTTTAGGCTTTATCATTGGCTTGTCATTGTGTGTGTGTGTGTGTGTGTATATATATATACACACACACACAATTACACCTGTCAATCAAAATAATATCTCTCCTAAGAAGACCTACCAAGGATTATTAAAGTGCAAACATTCTATCCCCACGGTTTGCCAGAGGAGGTAACCACTACCATAGCCCTTGCCTACTATGGTATTCTCTGAGAGTCCATGTAAAAAAATACTCTCTGCAGGCTTTAATAAGGATGAATAACAATTCACCCTTAAATGCCTATTGACTTTAACATATGCTTTTAACAATAAAAACATCAAGTTAAAGCCTTTGATATAACTTTTCATAATACACATTTAAGGTCTCTAGCCTTGATCAGTAGCTTCCCACCATACCCAACTCAGTTCTGCTGAATTTGGTGTAAAATTTCCTACAAGACAAAAAGTGCAACACACTATTTTTTTTCAGTGAAAGAAGACAATTTCTATCCATTGAATTGCTGTACTCAAAAATATTAACTTGTATGTAGGCGAAACCCAAGACGTTCTCTCAGTAGCACTTATGTAGCTCTTTTTCTGTTGATCACATAAGATCTGACAACAGCCTTACAAACCGTACACTTCCACATAACATTTGCGTAAAGTTGCCACTTTTTGGGAATTCACTACAACCCCACATGCCATGAACCAAAATCTATGTAACTGTAAATCAGAGGATTTTCCGCAGGCAAACATCATGGTAGTTTAGGGTAAGGAAAAAGATACAGGTGAACTGAAATCTGATAATATTGGGCTGTTAGGAAATATTTGCAGACATAGTCCAACAAATACTCTAACCTGTTTTGTCTCATTAATAGACTGGTGTAAACACTAGGTGCAAGAGTACTTAGGGCCTGATTATGAGTTTGGCGGTGTGGGAGCGGGCCGCCACGCCACCGCCCCCCTCCCACACCGCCAAACCCAACCGTCGCCCGCCCACGAGATTACGAGTAATTTCATTGTCTGGTGGGCCGACAGCGTGACAGTCCTGCAGCAGTGCAGTTTAAAGGCTCATAGTGAGCCCTATAACTGCACCGCCGTGGGATAGCCAATGGACATTCCTGCATGGCATGGACTGAACAGTCCATGCCGTGCAGGAACAGGGGTTCACACTGGGGGGCACATACACCCCCATAAACAGGGGCAACAGGGGGCCCTGTAATGCCTCCCTTTGTTCCTCCACTGTCAGCCTTTTCATGGCGGGCTCACCTCCATGAAAAGGCTGGCAGTGGGGAAACTCGTAATATGCATGGTGGTGCCCCAGCAACACTGCCATGCATATTGCTTCCCAGACTGCTGCGCCACAGCCAGGGATCGGGTATCCCTGGCAGTTGCAGCAGTCCCAAAGCGATACGACCACCATACTCGTAATACGGCGGTCAGACTGCTGGTGCGGTGGTCCCCAACCGTCACCGCACCTCCACCACAGGTTTGGTGTTCCGATGGACTGTCAAACTCGTAATCAGGCCGTAAGTTGCAAACACAATTTGCTCAGAATGTTCTCTGAATTTTTACCCCTGATTTTATTATTGATGAAAAAATGTCTGTGATTTCCAATTTTTTTCTTTGTGGTAATCACCAGAGCAAACCTGGTGGTAGAGTGAATGCAAAACATGAATAAGAACTATTTCCTCTCAAGACTGAGGGCGTCATTCACAAACAGTCTTTGTAGTGCATTTTGTAGTACAACAAAACATTCTACAAAATGATATTCACCAACAACGTGCAGAGTTTACATCTCTAAAATTACCTACATTAATGTGTGCAGAGTTTTATACCCTGACTGCAGAGACCCCGCACACATAAAAAACGTTTTAATAGTAAATCTGGGTGGGACACCGGAGAGTGGCTTTCAAAAGTGGCAGACTTACTCCAAAAGGGGATGGGATTTGGGAGGAGTAAGAGAAGTTAAGGGAGGGTCAGGTAGGGGTTTAGGGAGGGATGTCACCCACCCAGCGGCGGCTCCTCGGCAATGGCGGAGAGCATTGCCCCACTGCCCGGTTCAGAGCCAGCAAATGAAAAATAAAACAGTGTTCTAGCATTGTTTTCTTTTTCATTTGCCGGCTCTGAGCCAGACTGAGCAGGGAGGGTCGAGGCGAGGCATGGCATGGGAAGAGGAGTGCTATGTGCAATCCCTAAGTGCGCATTTGTGTTTGGCACACTGTCTCAGACCAGCCAAACACACATGCACACTTAGGCTTCTCCAGCCCGGCTGTATTGAGCAGCCGGGCTGGAGAAACCCCACAGACTCACTGGCAGGAGAGGAGCGTCTTTTCAGCCCACTCAGGCCAATCCCCGTGCTGCTCTCATAGCATGAGAGCAGCACTGGGATTGCACAGGGAGTCTGTCCCAGGGGATCCTGGGACCAGGAAGAGAACAGGAGGCGCGACGCAGGAGGTGGCCGGCACCTTAAGGTGCGTTTATTTTTTATTATTATTATTATTAACTCACCACCCTTTGCTTATGGCGGCCGCCACTGCACCCACCCACACAAGAGAAAGCCAGTTTCTATACTACATTGGTGGAAACATGTAACTTACAATATTGTTTTATATTAACACTAGGAGTTTGTGAATACCGAAAAGTAGTAAATTTGCTCCATAGTGTAAATTACTCAAAAGTGTAAGTTACCTTTGTGAATCAGGCCATAAGAGTCTAGTGTATGGAGGGAAATTGAAGTTCTCCAAATTCTAGATGAATCTCTAACTACAGAATACAATTTACTGGTTGAATTTCCTTCAAAATAATATTGCTTTGTTTTTCAAATTTTACATGGGAATTACATACTTATTATTTTGATTTTCCTTCAGAAATGAGGATTTTTAGTTCCCTTGCGGCCCTAAATCCTGTTTGCACCCAGTACTGGACTGGTCATAGCGGGCACTGGGCGTTTTCCTGGGAGACTGGAAGGGTGGGGGCTAGTTTTGCAGCAGTGGGGGCTGTTTTTTTTTTTTACTTGGGGGCCAGTTTAGTAGTGGTGCTGCAATATCGGCCCCCAGTACCAAAAGCAGCATTGCTTCACACTTTCACTCCACTCCATCCCCCGGGGCTGGTCCTATCAAAATTGCCAGGGCGGCTTTGGCTTCCCTGTCCGGCCGTGTTTGCACCCATTCTAAGCGCTGCACAAAACATAATATGATGAATTAAGTGCAGGTGCTCGAATCGAATGTCATAGTCCATTGGGAATGTTATTACCCCCAAATTTACAACTGTTACACCTTCACAAGTGAGACAAAGAGACAGGGGGTGTAGGGTGGTGAAAGAAGGAGGTGAGAGGTGGAATGAAGGCCCGACAGCCTTGGTGCTCAGGAACGCTGGAGTTCGGCAGCAGAGCGCCCCTAAGAGAAACATTTGGGCACCTACATTTCATTTAGTCTTATGATTTTTTTGTATACAAATTAAACATTTACTGGCCCATCAAGCATTAAAATACTTGCAGTGTCTTGGCTTTTAGGTATATACTGAGTCATTCCACTTTACTTTGAAAACAAATCGAGTCTCATTGTGCTGTACCTGTCAAAAAAGAAGTGATTAACTTACTTTCGCACCCCGGATCCCCGCATCGTTTTGTCTCCGACAGAATCTTTTCACCTCGAAAGCCTGTTACAAACAGCAGTGCTAACACCAGGAGTCGGACGCCCAGACCTCTGGTGAACTTCCCGGTAGCCATGAGTGCTCCCAGGAAGACCCGACAGGTCCCACGGAGTGTCCCGCGTCCTCTTTTTGTTCACTTTAGCACGTCCGGGAGGCCGCCGATCTTACGACGGAATCGGCCACATTTTCCAATGTCTGCAAACACAGATTTCAAACGCTGTTCGTGATTTCATCTCGATGTGAGCGAGGACCGTGGGGGAATTATCTTGCCAGGGGTACTGTGTGACTACAATTCACAGGGTCAGTTTACCACATCACAAAATGTAATGATTAGCCAGTTCTTGCAGACTTTGCCCCAGTTCACAGAACGGCAGACATGTTTGAATTTATCAGGCGTGCTTTAGCAGGCTCTCCAGCTTGATGCAATCACAGAAATTCATAGATAAAAATAAACACACTCATATATTTATGCCAGTAAATCTCTCTTATATATTTATGGGAAACAGCATTTATAACGTGGCATGAACCACGCATGCCATTTCAACGAAAGCGGTACCACGCAGTCTTAACCACGCCTATGCTTTTGCCACACATACCTTTACCAAGAAACATGTAAGTATTATAATGGCAGGGGTGTTTTTAGGGTTTAGGTTGGGTGTGGGTTTTTGGGTGGCAAGGGTATTTTTAGGGTTTAGGGTGGGTATGGGTTTTTGGGTGGCAAGGGGATTTTTAGGGTTAAGGGTGGTTATGGGATTTTGGGTGGCAAGGGGATTTTTACGGTTTAGGTTGCATATGGGATTTTGGGTGGCAAGGTTATTAGGTCGAGCCTAGCGCATCGTGCATGCGCTGCTCTATGGGAGGCTTCATGTAATAACTCCAAATTTCCCCGCAAGTTCTCCGTGTCTGTTTGGCAACTCCCACAGATTCCATTGGCCTTTGCGTGTGGCTTTCAATAATGAAAGCACGCAAATGTCTAAAGGCGGGTGTATGTCCCACCTTTTCTCAAAATGTTCACTCCCATAGCGTTTTGGTGTCGGGAGCGAGCAGCGGCGCGCATTGTGGCAGCTGCATTCCTCCCTTGTTTACCAAGCGCCCTGTTGTGCGCTTTCATGTAATGGCGGCCGCGGCGCGCCACTTTTTTTTTTTTTCGTTTCCATCCTGTTGTCCCTTACTTTGTTCCTGCCCCCTTCCGTTGCCCCGAGTCCCTGTGCGACGAGCTGAGCTGGCGGGTGAGCGAGGACAAGCAGCTGGAGAGGGACCCGCGGCTCTCCTGCACCGTCTGGAACAGCTTGGTTTACATTACCGCGTCTATTTACATTACGCGGCTACCCTTCTGAGATCACTGCTTTTTTATGTCAATTTGTACAATTATTTAGCGACCGCACGGGGGTGATTAAGTGATTTGCCCAGATTCACTGAGGCTCGAAGACTGATCCTCAGGTCCAGAGTCGGCAGCTCTGATCTGATGCAGCCGCTCTTTGGAGGAGGTGGGTGGGTAGAGTCGGGACCACTCTGGGCGCTTGTTTTTGAATATTGCAGCACTTTCCCAGTTGCCATATGAGCCACCCGGGGTGTCACGAAAGTGCTTTGATCACCGCCACTCTGTTGATTAATGCTGTGGCAGTGGAGAGGTACCCCTGCTGTCACAAAGTGTATCTAATTTTTTAGCCTCCCGCCCCATTAGTTCCGCTCCCCAGCCTCTCTCCCGCCCATCACTTTCCACCCTTGTTGCACTACGACAGAAAGCGAAAGTAAGTGGCGGCACCTCGTTAAACAAAGCACTGTACCCCATGGTACCGTGGTCCGGGCACTGGCTGACACAGAGCGCGCAGGAAAATACAGGTATTTCGATGCAGGCTAAAACCTGAAGTCTCAAACAATACCATGCACTTGTTTTCAGTTGGTATTGTGAAATATGGGGGTCTTACAGCTTAGGTGGAGCTCGTTTTCACCCTTGCACCGTGTGTAGCTCCCCCAACCTCATTCCCCCCAACCCTCCCACCTCCCAGTGCTCGTTTCACCTGTTGCCCCTCTAAAGGTGGTTACTAGACACAACACAGCTTGGCATAGCCTGCACCATTCAAACAGGCCTCTGCCCCGGGCGAGCTGCAGAGCCTTGGGGGGTCACTTCTTCACTGCCCGTTGCCAGACAGGCCCCTTCAGTGACCTAGACCCTGTTTACTGCTCCTACGGTGAGTGGGGGGTGGGGGAGCCAGCCTCAGCTGCTGTTGGACCCATCATCCACACACAACCAACATGCACACTAACCTGCTGTTCTTTTTCTGCCTCGGAGCCACACATTACACCGCATTGCATGAACAGTGACACGTGGAGTCATGTTTCGCTCTCAGCACACAGTGTGCTCCTGGGCATACATCTCTTCTTCGCCCCTCCTAAGTGTCTATCAGAGTCCGTGCCCTACGTCTTCGCACCCCTCCCTCCCTCGCACACCATCCCACACGGTCCCCAACCACCCCCAAAACATCTGAACCTGAGTCTGCCCCAGTTCATCTCTCTCTGAGCCTGTCTCTCTGCCCTCTCTTGCCCTCGGTGCCTTTCAGTTACTCTCAATGTCCCAAAGGCAAGACCTATTGGCTATGCCAATGCTTGTTTTTAGGGTTTAGGTTGGGTATGGGTTCTTGGGAGGCAATGGTATCTTTAGGGTGAGTTTGGGTTTTTGGGTGGCAAGGGAATTTTTTGGGTTTAAAGTGGATTTGGGGTTTTGGGTGGCAAGGGAATTTTTAGGGTCGGTTTTGGGTGGTAGGGGAATTTTTAGGATTTTGGGTGTGTTTGGGTTTTTAGGTGGTAAGGGAAGTTTTAGGGTTTAGGATGGGTTTGGGGTTTTAGGCATAAGGGAATTTTTAGGATTCAGAGTGGGTTTGGTGTTTTGGGTGGTAAGGGATTTTTTAGGGTTTAGGGTAGGTTTGGGTTTTTGTGTGGTAAGGGGATTTTTAGGGTTAAAGGTGGGTTTGGTTTTTTTGGAGGTATGGGCATTTTTAAGGTTTAGGGTATGTTTGGGGTTTTGGGCGGCAAGGGAATTTTTACGGTTTAGGGAGGGTTTGAGTTTTTGGGTGTCAAGGGAATTTGTAGGGTTTAAGGTGGGTTCGGGATTTGGGTGGTAAGGGAGGTTTTAGGGTGGCAGTGGGTTTTTGGGTGGTAAGATAATTTTTAGGGCTTAGGGTGGGTTTGGTGTTTTGGCTGGTAAGGGAATTTTTAGGGTTAAGGTGGGTTTGGTTTTTTGGGTGGAAAGTGAATTTCTAGGGTATAGGATATGTTTGGGGTTTTGGGTGGCAAGGGAATTTGTAGGGTTTAGGGTGGGTTTGGGTTTTTGGGTGTCAAGGGAACTTTTAGGGTTTAAGGTGGGTTTGGGTTCTTGGGTGGTCAGGGGATTTTTCAACTTTAGGTTGGGTTTTTGGGTGGTAAGGAAATGTTTAGGGCTTAGGGTAGGTAAATATGTATTTTAAAAATATACATATGTAAAAATCTATACACTCATACATGCATATATGTATATGTGTATACAAAATACATATAAATATATATATTTATTTTTCAAAACGCATATGCCTTTACCACGCATGATAATACAATGAAAATGTAAGTATTTCACAGGTAACTATAATGCCTCCAAATATACACACCTATATATATATATATATATATATATAAATATATATATATATATATACATACATACACAGGGGCGGCCGGCGCGGGTTGGGGGGTGGGTGCGGGGGCCTGGTGGGAGGGGCAGGTGTGGGGGCAGCGGGGTGTGTCACGCGCGATGGGGAGCGGGGTTTAGAAATAAAAAATAAAAAAAACTTACCTTGAGGCCTGGTCCTGCGTCTTCTGTGCTTCTGCACTCCTGAGTCCTCTTCCAGAAACAGGAAGGAGGCAGCCGGGCTCTCTGCCCTAAGCCAATCACAACGCTGCAGTGCAGCGTTGTGATTGGTCTGAGTGCTGTGACACGGCGCTCAGCCAGGGGCTGTAGGGGTGGGCATGTTCTCCATGCAGGCTGTAATGCAGCCTGCATGGAGAACAGGGAAGTGTGCATGACTGCTTTGGGTGGCCCGAGAGGGCCGGCCAAACAGTCATTGCGCACTTGAGTGGGCAAACCACTCCGCCCCTGCCCTGCTCCGTGAGCAGAGCAGCCCCACCCACCCTCCCGCCCGCAAAGAAAACATAGCATGATAATAACTGAAAGTTATTATCATGTTATGTTTCCTCTTCTCGCACTGCTTGAAAGCAGCGGACGACGCTCCTCCGCCATAGCGGAGGAGTCGACACTGTACATACATATACATAAAGGCATACTACTTACCTGCTAAATACATTTTCGTTATAAAGTCATGCGATGTAAAGGCATGCGTTGTAAAGGCATACGTGGTAAAGATGCGGTCGTGGTATCATCACTGTTTACATCACCCAGTGAGTGTAAGTGTTTTGTAAAAGTTTCTGAGGCTCAAAGATATAGACTAAGCTACTGCATAATTTAAATTACTATTCTTTTTGTACTACTAATGAGTGATACTGTTTCTAATATATGTCATCTCAGTGGCACTGTGACTGTATTAGTGTGGGAGTGTGTATCTGATTGGCTGTATGGGTGTGTGAGTGGCTCTATAGGTGAATAAGTGGGTGTGTGAGTAGCTTTATGGGTGAGTGAGAGAGTGACTGTGTGAGTGGCTGTATGGGTGGGTGACTGTGTGTGAGTGGCTGTATCTGTGAATGAGGTGGATGTGTGAGCGTCTCTATGGGTGGATGAGAGCGTGTTTGAGTGGCTGTATGGGTACTTGAGTGGCATGTGAAAGGCTATGGGTGAGTGACTGGGTGTGTAAGTGGATATATGGGTAAGTGAGTGGCCGTTTGACCGGGTGTATGGATAAGTGAGTGGGTGTTCTGCACAGTATGTATTTGTGTGAGTGGCTTTATAGATGAGTGAGTGGTCGCGTGAATGATTGTATTGATGTGTGAATGGGTATGTAATGGTTTTGTGGATGAGTGAATGGATGTGTGAGTGGCTGTATGGTTGAGTGAGTAGCTCTGTTAGTAGCTGTTAGGGAGAGTGAGTGGCTGTGTGAGTGGCTGTATGGGTGAGTGAATGGGTATGTGAGTGGTTGTATGGGTGTGTGAGTGGCTGTATGGGTCTATCAGTGTGTGTGAGTGGTTTTGTGGGTGTGTGAGTAGCTGTATGGGTCTGTGAGTGGCTGTATGAGTGAGTGGTTGTGTGAGTGGCTGTATGAGTGAGTGAGTGTGTGTATCAGTTGTATGGGTCTGTGAATGGTTTATATGAGTGGTTGTGTGAGTGGGTGTATGAGAGGTTGTATGGGGTGTGTGTGAGTGGGTGGGTTCTGTGGATGATGTCATCAGTGATGTCATTTGAGATGTCATCAATGATGTCATTAGTGATGTCACTGACCATGTCATGAGTGATGTACTATGTGAGGTCATAAGCAGTGCATTGCTGGGGCATAAGTTATAGTTAGCTTAGGTAACTATAACTGAGAGTTTTTTGTACGAGTGAAATCTGAGCCTAGCTATACCATCCCTGTAACCTCTGTTTTTTTCAGTGAATTTCTAAGGATTTTTAAATTCTTATTTCTTAACTATAATGTCCCCGTAACCTTTGTTTTTTTCAATGAAGTTCTATGTTTTTTAAAATTCTATTTCCTAACTATAACTTCCCTGTAACCTTTGGTTTTTTCAGTGTATTTCAATGTTTTTTTAAAATGTTATTTCATAATTTTAACCTGTAACCTTTGAAAGTGGGTGTGTTTGTGGCTGTATAGGTAGGTGAGTGGGTGTGTGAGTGACTGTATGGTTCTGTGAGTGGGTGTGGAGTGTGTTTGTGGGTGTGTGAGTGGCTGAATGGGTCTGTGAGTGGGTGTGTGAGTGACTGTTTAGATGTGTACATAGCTGTGTAAGTGGGTGTAGGAGTGCCTGTGTGGATCTGTGAATGGGTGCGTGAGTGTCTGAGTTGGTCTGTGAGTTGGTGCATGAGTGTCTGAGTGAGTCTGTGAGCTGGTGTGTGAGGGTTTGAGTGGGTCTGTGAGTGGGTGCATGAGTCTCTGAGTGGGTGTGTGAGTCTGAGTGGGTGTGTGAGTGAATGTGTGAGTGTGTCTGTCAGTGGGTGCATGAGTGTCTGAGTGGGTCTGTGAGTGGGTGCAGGAGTGTCTGACTTGGTCTCTGAGCGAGTGCATGAGTCTCTGTGTGGGTCTGTGAGTGGGCATGTGAGTGTCTGAATGCTTCTTTCTGCTCATTTCTGATCTCTGTTTTGCCTCTTTCTGCTCGTTGCTGACCTTTATCTGCCTCTTTCTGCTCATTTCTGACCTTTATTGTCCTCTTGCCTCTGGTTTCTGACCTCTATTTTGCCTCCTTCTACTCATTTCTGACCTTTATTCAGCCTCTTTCTGCTAGTTTCTCGCCTTTTTTTGCTTCTTTCAGCTCTTTGCTCACCGTTTTTTTGCCTCTTTCTGCTCGTTTCTCATCTTTATTTTGTCTCTTTTTGCTTGTTTCTGACCTTTATTCTGCCTCTTGCTGCTCGTTTCTGACCTCTAATTTGCCTTTTTTCTGCTAATTTCTAACGTAAAAGTTACTTATCTTCCGTAATGTAATATCTGGTAGTGACACAGTCTAGCTGCAGATTCATTAACTTTTGAATTCTCCCCAGGCGCCAGTCTGGATCCGGAAATTTTTCAGCAGTAACTCTGCACGCCATGACATCTACTATGACGTCTACTCTGGCCATGACATCAGTGGAGCCATATAAGTCCCCTCCGGTGCGCGGACGTCAGTTTCTTCTGTGAAACCTTCCACGCCAGAACGTGGAGCCACTATAGAAACCGGTTGTGGAAGCAGTGTGCCAAAAAGATAAAAAAATCTTTGAAACATTAATAAAGAAGAAACTTCAAATGGAATGTTAATACAAGACATGGTTTTTCAAGAAAACCCCAAAAGAATCAACGAAACACAGGGCTACATGAAACCCCGTACCCTGGTGAATAATCCTCATGTAAGGGAAGAAAACCTTACACTCTGTAGTCAATTCATCAAAGGTAATGAATGGCATGGTAATAGCAAAACAAAACCTATAAAAACAACACCAAGCTGTTTGTTGAATCACACCATTACGTGACAAATTGATAGTGTCAATACAAGGTATAATGATACCAAACAAAGACTTTCAAAGAAAGACCAAATAAATCAATACTGCCCGCTGGTGTCTAATCCAGAGTGAAAGAGAAAACATCCCCCACCCTACCGACCACACACATTTGGAAATGGATGGTATGGCAATTTCTAAACAAAACCTATGTGGCCAGGCCAAGTGGTCTGTTGAATCCCCACATAAGTTGAGATAGTAATCACCTGTAAATAAAATGAGTACTGAAAAGGGGTATAAGTATAACCCTTATCTCATAGGTCATTCGCAGAGTGGGGCGGATTGGCAGGGAGTTAATGAATCTGCACCTAGACTGTGTCTCTACCAGATATTATGTAATGTTGTTGAAGGTAAGTACCTTTTACATCTGATAGACTCATCGAGCTGCAGATTAATCAATCAATCAATCAATCACGCGTTTGTTAAGCGCTTCTACTCACCCGTGAGGGTCTCAAGGCGCTGGGGGAGGGGGGTTTCGCAGGTTCCAGTCCATCAAGGAGGGGGTCTGTCGAAGAGCCAGGTTTTGAGGTTTCTTGTGAAGATGGGGAGAGATGTTGTCTGTCTGAGGTGGAGAGGGAGGGCGTTCCAGGCTCTGGCCGCGAGGAAGGAGAAGGAGCGGCCGCCTGATCTGGTCTTTCTGGTGCGGGGGACCACGGCGTAGGCGAGCTGGGCTGATCGTAGGGTCCTTTGGGGTGCGTGGAATTTGAGTCGGCTGTTCAGGTATGCTGGTCTGGTGTCGTGGAGGGCCTTGTGAGCGTGGGTGAGCATCTTGAAGGTGACTCTAGCTTCGATGGGGAGCCAGTGGAGTGTGCGCAGGTGCTGGGAGATGTGGCAGTGTCTTGGCAGGTTGAGGACCAGTCTTGCGGTGGCATTCTGGATGTTCTGTAGCTTGCGTGTGAGGTTTTTGTTTATTCCGGCGTAGAGTGCGTTGCCGTAGTCGAGTCTGCTGGTGACCAGGGCGTGAGTGACGGTATTTCTGTGTTCGAGGGGGATCCATTTGAAGGTCTTGCGTAGGAGGCGGAGGGTGTGGAAGCAGAAGGACGAGACGGCGTTGATCTGGCGGTCCATTTTGAGTTCGGAGTCCAGGATGATTCCCAGGTTGCGTGCGTGGTCCGTGGGGGTGAGCGGACTTCCGAGGGCAGGGGGCCACCAGGTGTCGTTCCAGGCGTCGGGGTGTGGGCCCATGATGAGTACTTCTGTTTTGTTGGTGTTTAGTTGAAGGCAGCTGTTTTTCATCCATTTTGCGATGGCTTCCATGCCTTCTCGAAAATTGTGTCTGGCGGTGTTGGGTTCGTTGGATAGGGAGAGGATGAGTTGGGTGTCGTCTGCGTATGACACAATGTTGAGTCCGTAGGTTCTGACGATGGGGGCGAGCGGAGCCATGTAGACGTTGAAGAGCGTAGGGCTGAGGGATGACCCCTGGGGGACTCCGCAGGTGGTTGGTGTAGGGTCCGAGAGGAAAGGGGGGAGTGTGACCCACTGCGTTCTGCCGGAGAGGAAGGAGCGGATCCAGTCGAGGGCCTTGTCTTGAATCCCTGCGTCGTGGAGTCTGCGTATTAGGGTGCGGTGAGAGACTGTGTCGAACGCTGCTGAGAGGTCGAGGAGGATGAGGGCTGCTGTTTCTCCTTTGTCCAGTAAGGTGCGGATGTCGTCTGTTGCGGCGAGGAGGGCGGTTTCCGTGCTGTGGTTTTTTCTGAAGCCGGATTGGGAGGAGTCGAGGATGTTGTGCTCTTCGATGAATGTGGCGAGTTGGCTGTTGATGGCTTTCTCGATGACTTTCGCTGGGAAGGGGAGCAGGGAGATGGGTCTGTAGTTTTTGAGGTCGGTGGGGTCCGCCGAGTGTTTCTTGAGGAGGGGGTTGATCTCGGCGTGTTTCCAGTCGTCGGGGAACGATGCGGTTGCCAGGGAGCGGTTGATGGTGTGGCGGAGCATGGGTGCGATGGTGTCGGCGGCTCTGTTGAAAATGTGGTGGGGGCAGGGGTCCGTGGGGGCCCCAGAGTGGATTGAGTTCATCGTCTTCAGTGTGTCTTTGGTGGTGAGGGCTGTCCAGTTGTCGATCGTTGGCTTCATGGTGTCGGGGGTGGTTGGTGAGGGTTCAGTGTGTTGGTAGTCTTCATCGAAGTTGTCGTAGATGCTCTTGATTTTGTGGTGGAAAAAGGTGCTGAGTTTGTCGCAGAGGTCTTGTGAGGGTGGGATGTCGGTGGACTCGCTGGTAGGTTGGGCGAACTCCTTGATGATGTTGAAGAGTTCTTTGCTGTTGTGTGCGTGGGTGGAGATTCTGTCTTCGATCGCTTTTTTCCTTGTTTTTCTGATGAGTTGGTGGTGGACTTTGGTGGCGGCTCTGAAGTTGTTGTGGGCTTCTGTGGATAGGGTGTTCCTCCAGTCCTTTTCGAGGCGGCGGCAAGTGCGTCTGGACTCTCGAAGTTCGGTGGTAAACCATCTAGCTTTCTTGGCGTGGGTGTTGTTGTTTTTCTTGAAGGGGGCTAAGGTGTTGGCGCTGTCGGTGATCCAACTGTGCACGGTTCGGGCTGCGGCGTTGGGGTCGTCGTTTTCCTCGACGGTCGGGGTTGAGTTGCTGAGTGATGAGGTTATCTGGTCGTCGGTGATTCTGGTCCAATTTCTTCGTGGGAGCAGGTGCTGGTGTCTGTGGATGGTGGGTGTTCTGAAGGTGAAGTGGACGCATCGCTGGTCGGTCCATGGGAGTTCGGTGATGTGGCTGAAGGTGATGGAGTTTCCTGTTGTGAAGAGGGGGTCGAGGGTGTGTCCTGCTGAGTGCGTGGGTTCGGTCACGATCTGGCGGAGTCCAATGTTGTGGAGGTTGTCCAGGAGGGATGTGGTGCTGGGGTCACGTTGGTTGTCGAGGTGGAAGTTGAGGTCTCCCAGCAGGGTGTAGTTGGTGGATGCGATGGCCTGCGGGGAGATGATGTCCGTGATGGATTCGGCAAAAGGTCCACGGGGTCCAGGGGTCGGTAGATGAGGGTTCCTCGGAGGGTGGTGGTGGGGCTGGCCAGTATCTTGAAGTGAAGGTGTTCCATCAGGTCTGTGGGCTCGTCGGGGAGTGTGCTCAGGCGGAGAGTGGATTTGTGGACAATGGCGATTCCTCCTCCCGGGCGGTTGGGGCGGTCCTTCCTGGAGATCTTGTATCCTTGGGGGATGGCGATGGCGATGTCCGGTCCCGAGGAGGTGTTGGTCCATGTTTCGGTGAGGAACGCCACATCCGGGGTGGTGCTGTCGAGGAGGTCCCATATTTCGGTGGCGTGTTTGTGGAGGGATCGGACGTTGAGGAGGATGCATTGCAGGGTCTTCAGTTCGGGTGTGTTCTTGCGGGTGGGTTGCGCTGGGTCCGTGGTCTTGGCGGTGCTGCAGGTGTGCCGGCAGCGGTGACAGCTGAAGGGTCCGTGGGTGTCGGCCGGTGACGCTAGCTTGCAGTTGTTGTTGCTGCCTGGGTTGAGGGCGTGGAGTGCTGCCGGGTCGTAGCGTTGGCGGTGCGGAGATCCAGGGTTCCTGGCGCTGGTCGCAGTCAGGTCGCGGACGGGCTTGCCTTTGGCGCGGCGCGCCGGCTGCGCCCGTCCGCTGCGCGGCCACGCAGCGGCTGCCATTAAGTAGGGGTCGGGGAGGGCTGGACAGCTGGGAGGCGGGAGCGGGGAGGGGAGCAGGAATGGTTGCCCTGGTCGTGCTTGGGGGAAGGGGCCGCGGGGGCAGCAGCGGCGGGGAAAAACGGGCGGCAGAGGAGGAATAAGGGGGGAAAACAGGAGAAAAAAGAGTGAAATAAGGCAGAGAGCAGGAAAAGCACAGAAAGCAGAAAAGTACCGAAACGATTTAAAAAGGGTGAAAAACGAGTGAAAAAACGGAGCGGACAGCGGAGCAAGACAAAGGAGAACAGAGGTCCACTGGACCACCAGGGAGGCTAAGGGAAATAAGGAAATAGGTGGAAAAATGAGAAAAAGGCAGAAAAAGTTCAGAACAGAAAAAGACAGAGGGAGAGGCAAAACGAGTGGAAAAAAACGGAGCGGACAGCGGAGCGAGGCAAAGGAGAACAGGGGTCCACTGGACCACCAGGGATGAGGCGCAGGTGATCCTGCGGGTGGAGGAGGGCCTCGAACACCAGCAACACTCAAGAGTTCCGGGGCTCGGGGAGGGCCTCACTCAATGGTGGAGCTGCGAGGGTGGGAGAGCAAGTTCACTGACAATTAGTCAGTGGTCTTGCTCGCCTGTCCCCGCAGCGGCCGCCATTAAGTTGGGGTCGGGGAGGGCTGGACAGCTGGGAGGCGGGAGCGGGGAGGGGAGCAGGAATGGTCGCGCTGGTCGTGCTGGGGGGAGGGGCCGCGGGGGCAGCAGCGGCGGGGAAAAACGGGCGGCAGAGGAGGAATAAGGGGGGAAAACAGGAGATAAAAGAGTGAAATAAGGCAGAGAGCAGGAAAAGCACAGAAAGCAGAAAAGTACCGAAACGATTTAAAAAGGGTGAAAAACGAGTGAAAAAACGGAGCGGACAGCGGAGCAAGACAAAGGAGAACAGAGGTCCACTCAACCACCAGGGAGGCTAAGGGAAATTAGGAAATAGGTGGAAAAATGAGAAAAAGGCAGAAAATGTGCAGAACAGAAAAAGTCAGAGGGAGAGGCAAAACGAGTGGAAAAAAACGGAGCGGACAGCGGAGCGAGGCAAAGGAGAACAGGGGTCCCCTGGACCACCAGGGATGAGGCGCAGGTGATCCTGCGGGTGGAGGAGGGCCTCGAACACCAGCAACACTCAAGAGTTCCGGGGCTCGGGGAGGGCCTCACTCAATGGAGCTAATTCAAAAGTTAACTTTTGAATTAAATACCATAGCTATACCTCCGTGGAGGAGGGTCTGCGAACTAATCCTATAAAAGTTCTCAAAGAGAACCAGCTGGTCATAACTAACAACTAACCAAATGTACGTAGGAATAGCCGAACAAGAGCTTGGCTCTTAATAGAATCCATGATCACTGTCACAGAACATATAAATAAAAAACAACCCTACAGGCCCGAGAGAATCGGTCCTTGAAGGAAAAGGGGGAAAAACCCTTAAAGAACCTTCTGCCAGTTAACAGGCATTATCCTCTATCCCCCAAGGGGAAAGAGAAATCGCTGGCCAAAAAAGGCCAGAGTGCAAAGCAAAAGTCTTGTAATCAGTATTCTTTACAACAATAAAGAGATTTAAGAGAAAAATCTGTCCTGATAAAATCCAAAGAAGGGCTCTCAGAACTCATTCCGGTATACCAAGATGAATGAACACCAAAAGAAAGAAGAACAATAATACCTCCACGGTATAAAGAATTTTGTGTGAGTAAAATGACCACACGAAGGTTACATAATGCCAGTTGTATAAAATCTTGCCACAAAGATGTATTATCTGGACATTAAAAAAAATATATATAATTGTGTCACAATAGACACTGAGTGGCCTGACAACTCATAGAATTTCATTGGCCAACATTTACTGCCGGACTGCAAGTATCTACAAAGCTTGCCCCCACATGACCTTCAGTGTCATGGTCCGACAGTCTGAACATGACCCCAAGCCGTGGGCACGCTCAAAGTACCAAGGCAAGCGAGAAAAGAGAAGCAACCACAACTCACATTAAAACCTCTTTCTGTTCTTTTTTTTTTTTTTTTTAATGAAGACCAAATATTTATATTGCAAAAGGCTCCGGAATGCACCTATTAGTGCAGTACCAAAACATAACATAAGGAAAAATTGAAATATTAAAGGGCAATCAAAAATAAAATGAATCCTTGTTAGCAACAAGCGCATGCAACAACACTTGTGATATGAAACAAAATTTGATCGCAAGTCCTCCTCACGAAGCAACATCCATGATTTCCCAAGGACTTGTGAAGCACAGAGAAAATAGATACATACACCAAGAGGACAGGTAATATATAGCCTCCAGATAGATGCAAAAAGCATTGTAGGAGAATAACAAGAAGAGCTTCCTATAAATCCTAAAAACTCAATACCATGAACTGTATGACCGAAAAGGTAAGGAATTTCCAGCTAGAAGTCTCCAACAGATTGTTTCCGACACTGCCTACCACACAGTGTCAGATACAGAGTTCACCCCTTCATGTTCCAAGGATGAACCAATGAATTACCTATCCCCTCCCACAGAATATAAGGCCACCAACTCATGTCTTCCAAAAATACACCATAAACTCTGAATTTACTTGCACAACTCTTCAAAAAATTGAAGCACTCATAATAAATATGTAAATATGCAGTCTGCTCAGAAAGAGAAAACAACCTGCACCATAAAACGCATAGTCCAAAAGGACTTTAATGATGGTTGAACCACAAGAGCACGTATTCAAATTAATACTACGGGGCCGATTCCGATTCCGGCCGGAAATCTCTCCGACCGAGCCGGACCCGGAGAGAATTCCGACCGAATCGGACCCTAGCAGTCCGACCGGACGAGTACGATGCATTCGCATGCTATCGGACTCGATTCGGTCGGACTCCCATTGAAGTCAATGGGAGCCGGTCGTACAACGCGTACGCGGGCTCCCATTGACTCAATGGGTGCGAGGCGAACAAGGGCGCCCCCTACAGCGGGTACGCGTCCATGCGCATCGCGGCGTACATGCACAGGTAGGGGGACCCATGGGTCCCCCTGTGTGCGACTCGCGCGCCTACGCGTACAGGGAGTCCGACGCGGACCCCAAAGTCCGGCTCCGACAGCTCTTTCGAGCCGGACGGCGCGAGTCGGTCGGACTGTTCGCGGCGCGCATGGTACTTACCCGGCCGGGAAACGTCTCCATAGCGCGGTGCGAGTCGTGTCTGTGCGAGTCGGTCGGAGCGTGTTGAAGCCGCGTACGAGTCGGTCGGCGATTTCGCGGGAGCTTGCATCGTACTCGCTCGGCCGGACCCGCGTTCGATTCGGTCGGGAAACAGGGCTCCGAATCGGATCCGGTAAATCCGAATCCGATTCGGAGCACTACCGGCCGAGATCGGAATCGGCCCCTAAGTGTAGGCTCTGAATCAATCAGCGCCATAATAAATAAGCACACCACAAGAGTAGTGAAGACTATAGGAAAGTGCCCCTTTTTGCATGGTTTTCTCCCACTTGTTGCATAATGTTGATGTACTTTGACTGAATGTGCCCTGGGTTCCTGCCAACCAGGTACCCAGGCACCTATGTTCTTTCCCTAAACTGTACTGTTGCAAAACCCAATTGGCAACTCTCTAGCCACATGTAAGTCCATTGTAAAAGTTACCATAGGTACCAAGAGCACTGTGACCAGGGAAGACCTCTAAGGGCTGCAGCACTTATTGTGCCACCCTTAGAGGCCCTGTACCTTTACACACACACACTGTCATTGCAGGCTGCTAGCTTGTGGTGCAGAAAAAAGTGAAGAGTCGACATGGCACACATCCCTGTGTGCCATGCCTACAACCCACTGCCCTGGCATAGGTAAGCCACCCCTCTAGCTGGGTGCACTATACCAGTGGTGAGGGTACAGGTGCATGAGCCCTGTGCCCCTACAGTGTCTATGTCCATTCTTAGACATTATAAGTGCAGTAATGCCAAAAAGAGTATATGGTCTGAGAGTCTGTAATTAAGAACTCCACAGCACCATAGTGTACTGAAAACTGGGAAGTTTGGTATCAAACTTCTTAGCACATTAACCCACACTGATGCCAGTGTGGGATTTAATGAAAAATGCACTCAGAGGGCAACTTAGAGATGCCCCCTGAAGAACGACCTAACTCTAGCATCCTGGCTGAGTGGCTGCTCGCCAGCTGCCACCAAAAGACATGTTTATGGGCACCTGGGTCGAGGGCCAGCCGCTCTCGGGGTCCTGAAACAAAGCACATCCTGGGACGAGGTGCCAAGCTTCCTCCCCCTGGATGCGCTGGGTCCTCGAAGGGGAAGCTTTGAAGGCTTGCCACCTTTGTGACCTACCCCAGCCATTTGCTGCTCCCAGCAACTGGCCCCCACCGGTTCTGACCCCCACTTTGGGTGGGAGAATTGGGGGGAAAACCAAGTTAGGAGGAGAGGTGTGCCCACCTTTGCCAACCCCACCCCTCAGGTAGGGGAGGCGAGGTGAATCACAACTCTCAGTCCCCGCCATCTTGCAGATGGGGGTATCCAGCCAACCAGAGTGAGGCTTATGCCCCCTGCCACTGGAGGGTGGCATCATAGGGGGTGTACCCACCCCAAGGAAGGGACCCATTGGTCCCAACCTGTACCTACCTGTAACGCCCCTAAATTTAGTATTTAGGGGTAACCCTGAACCTTGCCTCCTCAGACAAGAAGAAACAAGAAGAAGAAGGACCGAAGAGCCGTTCTGAAGAAGAAGAGGAGGACACCAACTGACTTGGCCCCAGCCCTACCGGCCTGTCCCGACCTCGACCTGCTACAGCAAATTTCCGGTGTGTTCTGCAGCCAGCAGCCCCCAAGAACCCGGATGACCTGCCCTGCCTTCCCGGATTTGCTCACCAACAGACTCTGGCTCCGGCCAAATCTGCGAGTCTGCACCACTCTGCACGCGACGCCCACGGCCAGAGTTTGAGAAGCCCAACGAGGAGGCCACGAGGAGGTCTCCCCAGTGATCCTGACCTGGGATCTGGTGATCCCTGACCTACCTCAAGTCTCCAACTGACACCTGCAGGCCCTTTCTGGAGGATCCCCCGACCAGAGGCAGTAAGAAAACCCGTCTCCAAACGACACCCGACGTCCCACGGCCTTGGGTGGCCCAACTGACGGAGTTCCAGCATCCTAAGACATCCCAACTTACCTCTCCAACCGGTGGTCACCTCCTGAAGATCTTCGTCCCCGAGTCTGCAGTGTTTGTTGGAACCGGAGAATCCCCATTGAAAACAACAGGGCACCCGACGCCAAAACAGCACCCTGCACCCGGCCACCCCTGCACCCCTGTGGGTGCTCCTTGTGTGCTAAATCGGATCCCCCTTTGCCCTGAGCCTAAGTCCAGGAGCTTTGCTCCCACAACATTGTGGCCTGCTCGTGAGCAGCCACTAACCGGAGGCCCCCTATCCCCCATTGGATAACATTGGGCTCAGCGCTCTGCAACCGGCCGCCCTAGTGCCACTGAGGGTGCTTTAAGAGTGTATCCTTGACCCTGGGGGAACCCTGGTTCTAACCACAGAAAACCAACTCCCAAACCTAAGTACTTACTGTTAAGTCGATAACATTGTTTTCTCCTATAGGACTGTTTTCTTGTGAAAATAGTTCTGTGTGGAGTTGGTTTGTATGAAACCCTAAGAAACTGCAAATGTACAAAAACTGACTTACCTTTTCTCTAGGAAATGTCCCAGTGTGATATCTAGGCATATCACACTGAGATGAAAAAGTGACGTAAAAAGTAATCTTAAAAGTAACTTGTAAAGTAACTTGAAAAGTAATCCGAAAAGTAACTGAAAAGTAATTCAAACTGTTTTATAAACAAATGACTTACCTGTAACTCATCCAATTGCATTCAACTGCATTCAAACTGTATTTAACTGCATTATTCTTGCAAAGTGTTATTATACTTAACCTATACCAGGCCTGGTTTGGTTCTAGAAAATAAAATACAACTAAATAATATTTTTATACTAACAAATTGGTCTGACTTCAGTCTTTGAGTGTGTGACATCATTTCTTGCCTGAGTGTGTACAATAAAAGCTTAACACTACCCTCTGATAAAGCCTTACTGCTCGCCCACACTACCACAAACACAGAGTAAGGTATTATCTACTTTAGCCTCTGCCTACCTTAGGGGATCCACTGGACTCTGTGCACACTATACCTTACTGTGGTATAGTATATACAGAGCCAGCTTTCTACAAGGCCATACAATGCTGATTACTCTAACGAGCAAAGACCAAAGTGTCCCTATATACCAGACTTACCACTGGCATACCAACATGACCATATGAAAGACAACGAAAGGTCGAAACCATGCACATTTTTAGCAAACTGAACTGCTTCACAGAAGCTTGCTACAGAAAATCTTCCACACAAGATGATACATCTCTTGATAATAACCTCTTGAGCACAAAGCCCATCCATCCTCAGAGGCAAAGGGACAAAGGGAAACCTCCCTCGGTCATCTAAATCAATACCAACATGAAAAAGGGAAAATGGCATTGAGAATAAAACAACTGCTCTCGCAGGATCACCACATGGTCAAACCCACAACGGACATATAGAATGCCCCAACTAAGCTTACTTTCTCACAAAGAAATAGTCTGCATCTCATACTTTAAGACAAGTTACACCAGTAACAGAAAATGAAGGTTATGACTCTGAAGACCTTTGTCTATCATGAAAGCGTCTTAACGCTGCATCAGCTTGACTCCCAAAAAGATGTGCACCATCAAATGGCATGTCAACCAAAGTCAAATGGACAGCCTCCGAGAAACCTGAATTTACCAACCAAGCACGACGCCTTAATGCCACTGCCGATGCCATGGTGCAACCTACAGAGTCCGTAGTGTCCATACCACACCGTATGGTAAGCCTAGCAGCCTGCTGACCATCTCTAATCATATCACCAATCTCCGAGCGGCGGTTATCCGGAAGAGATGTACTCTGTAGCGAATCCCATAAAGCATGGGAATATTGCCCCAGCACACAAGCCGTGTTTGTGGATCTCAAGGCTGAGCTTGCAGAAGCAAAGTTATGTTTACCAAATGCATCACGACTCCTAGACTCCTTACCCACTGGAGTCTTAGGTATAGAATCTACATCATGTGAAGAAGTTGCAATCTGAGTCACCAAGCTAACTGTGGAAGGATGTCTATGAAGACAAACCGGGTCTCCAGGCGCAGGCAGGTGTCTACGAGCAATATCCCTGTCCACTGATGCCCCCAACTCAGGCTTGGCCCAAGTACCTAATAAAATATCAAAAAGGGCCTCCCCAAACGGAAGAACAGGTTCTTCCCCAGTCTGTCCCTGAAAAAGGACCTCAATCAAAGGGTGTGTGGACCTTTGCATCGTAAGAAGTAACAAGCTTAAAACTGTAGCCACTTTCCTTAGCATGTCTGCAAAGGAGGAACTTGCCTCCGTAGCTAGGCCAGGGGGAGAAAGCAACCCCGAAGTCGGTGAAGAATCCAGGCCACTAGTCTATCCCAGAGCAGACAACCAGCTCTCCTCCATCTCAAGCAGATTAATGCCGGAAATGGGCTGAAAAAGCGCTGCCTCAATCGACATAGGCTATCTATCCACAACCTCTTCCTGAGAAGGAATCAAAACCTGCATATTCCCCTCAGGTTGAATAGTCAACTCCGCATTCGACGTCGTACGACGCCTACACAGAGTAGGAGAAGCAACTTCAACCGACGCCGCCGACGTCAGTGTCGGAGTCAGCTGATCAAAGTCCAGCGTCGTCGGTTGAGATCCCAAAGGACTGTGGACCTGCGCCAAAGTGGCGCCGGCTGACATAGACTGGCGCCAATCCATGGACTTCAACAGCTTAACCATCACCGTGGGCAAACCCTCCGATGGGGCCCACTCACCTCCTTGGGGCCTAAAGGCGCTCCAGAGGGAGATGGGGTCCCAAAGATGAGGTTCAAGGAATTATAATGTTCCCTCATATTAGCCATCGATGCCCCGGCTCCTGGAAACACGGGAGACACAGTGTGGAGTCGCGTACGGCCTCCTCAACCGTCGAGACGGAGTCTCCACGGGGTGTGGTCCAAGAATGCCGTGACTTCACCCACCCCTTAACTTTTGACTTACATGGAGAACGACGTCCTCCAGAATGGCTTCAGCTCCTAGATCGACCCTGCAAACGCTCTTCCCGGGATGAAGAAGACCGAGGCTGGGAAGCCTCCAAGGACCATGACACACGCACCGCCATCAACTTCAAACGCCGCTCTTTTAGCGACTTCTGTTTTAGTTTCTGGCAGGAGCCACAATCCACAGAGTAGTGGTGCTTGCCTAAACACCACATACAAGACCGACAAGGTTTGGAACCTGTAGACATAGAGAAGGCACACTGTTCCACAGATGACAAAGCATCGAGGCAGGTCAAAAAATCGACTTGAGGAACCGCTTCTCCAGATCTGCGTTACAGCGCGGAAAAGAAGAAACTGACGTCCACGCACCGGCGGGGACTTATATGGCTCCACTGACGTCATGACTGGAGTCGACGTCTTCGCGGAGCCGAACAACGCCGTCCCCCGGGGCACAGAGGTACTGCTGAAAAATTTCTGGATCGAGACTGGCGCCTGGGGAGAATTCAAAAGTTAACCCTTTCGCTGCTAGGACTCCCCCCCACCCCCCGTGCTAAGCCTTTTTTGGGCTATTTGGGGAACTTCGCGCTTAGGCCCCTGTAACTTTTTGTCCACAAAGGGTTACCACACCAAATTTGCGTCCTTTTCTTCCAACATCATGGGGATTTTAAAGGTACCCAGAGTTTGTGGATTCCCCCGGAGGGGATCCAGAAATTAGCCAAAATACAGCTACATTTTGTTTTGTTTTTTAAAAATGGGGAAAAAGTGCTGCAGAAGAAAGCATCTGTTTTTTTCCCTGCAAATGCTATCAACAAAGGGTTGTGGTGCTGAAATCACCATCTTCCCAGCTTTCAAGCACAGGCATACGTTTGTCAGAAAACCAAACTTTTCTACACAGTTTTGGCATTTTACTGGGATATCGTCTATTTTTGCTACATTTTGTTCTTTCAACCTCCTTCCAGTTAGTGGTAGAAATGGGTGTAAAACCAATAATGGATCCTGGAAAGCTATACATTTATGAAAAGTTGGCAAAATACCGAATTCAGCAAGGGGTCATTTGTGTAGATCCTTCAAGGTGTTTTTTTTTAATAGAAACTAACAGTTGAAAATAAGAAATATTAAAACTTAGTTGATAAAAACAGCCATTTGTGCCAACGTTTTTACCTGTAACTTTTTCTAAGATTTTTAAAAGCAATAAACCGTTACATCCGCTGGACCCTTCTGTTTGTGGGAATATATAGGACTTCTAGGTTCACCAAGAACCGGAGGAACGCAGAGCCAATAACGGAGCTGCGTCTTGCAATGGTTTATCATTGTGTACCTGGTATATAGCAATTCATTTGGTAAAATATAAAGAGTGAAAAATAAGTATCAAGGACACCTATGTATTTCCAAAATGGGAACAAAATATAGAGTTTGGAAGCAGTAGTTATTTGCACATCTCCGAAATTATTGTGGGTACCCATACTAACGTGAATTATGGGACATTTTTCAAAGTGACTTCTTTTTTACACATTGTCTTACTTTTGGAAGGCAGAAATGCATAGAAAGTCAATAGGTAATAACAGTTTCTCTACAATTCTGTGTTCCCCTAAGTCTACCGATAAAAATGGTACCTCACTTGTGAGGGTAGGCCTAGTGCCTGCGACAAGAAACAGCCCGAAACGCAACATGGACATATCACATTTTTCTAATGAAATCTGACCCTTTTTCACGATGTGCCTAGCTGTGGATTTTGGACCCTAGCTCAGCCGTCACCTGGGGAAAACTAGCAAACCTGTACATTTTTTTAAACTAGACACCCAGGGGAATCCAGGGTGGAGTGACTTGTGTGGCTCTCACCAGGTTCTGTTACCCAGAATCCCTTGCAAACCTCAAACTTTGTAAACAAAAACACATTTTCCTCACATTTCTGTAATGGAAAGTTCTGGAATCTGCATGGATCCCCATAATTCCACCCACCCCGCATTCCCCAAAGTCTCTCATTAAAAATGGTACCTCACTTGTGTGAGTAGTCCTAGTGCCCGCGGCAGGAAACGGGCCAAAACGCAACGTGGACACACCACATTTTTTCCGTGAAAACTGACCCTTTATTTGCAAAGTGCCTAGCTGTGGATTTTGAACCCTAGCTCTGCTGGCACCTAGGAAAACCTAGCAAACCTATACATTTTTTAAAACAAGACACCCAGGGGAATCCAGGATGGGGTTACTTGTGTGGCTCTCACCAGGTTCTGTTACCCAAAATCCCTTGCAAACCTCAAACTTTATTAAAAAAAACACATTTTCCTCCCATTTCTGTGATGGAAAGTTCAGGAATCTGCATGGATCCACAAGCGTCTACCCACCCCGCATTCTCCAAAGTCTTCCTATAAAAATGGTACCTTACTTGTGTGGGTAGGCCCAGTGCTCGCGACAGGAAACGGGTCACACCACATTTTTACAGTGAAAACTGACCCTTTTTTTGCAAAGTGCCGAGCTGTGGATTTTGAACCCTAGCTCTGGCGGCACCTAGGGTAACCAAGCAAACCTATACATTTTGGAAAACTAGGGAAATCCAGGATGGGGTGACTTGTGTGGCTCTCACCAGGTTCTGTTTCTCAGATTTCTGTGTGGGAAAGTTGTGGGATCAACGGGCTGACATAAATTATCTACCACCCGCTTCTTGTCCCCCACCTCCTCAGCATGTACGAGGAATTCTTGGAGCGTGGCGCGCTGCCCCCCTTTCTTAGGGAGGCATTAATTGTCACCATTCTCAAACCTGACAAGGATCCGAGTTATGCGATTCCTATAGGCCACAGTCTATGATTAATCTTGATAATAAAATACTTGCAAAAATGCTGGTGGCCCGATTGCTTCCCCTGCTACCTGCGGTGCTTAGGCCCGACCAGTGCGGATTCGTCCCTGGGCGGAGCACCTCTCATAACCTCCGCACCTTCTTTGCAACCATGCAGGAGGGGACTGTTCTCTCCCTGCTGCTGCCGTTTTTTTAGATGCGACCAAGGCCTTCGATACCTTGGAGTGGCCGTATCTCTTCACACTCCTTTCCCGTATCGGCATCAGCCCCTTTTTTCTTAAAAAAAATCGCACTATTATATTCGGCCCTGACGGCGAGATTGAAGATCAATGGTCGAGTGTCCCCCCATCCCGATTGCCCGGGGCACACGGCAGGGGTGCCCACTTTCCCCCCTCTTATTCGCGGTGGCGACGGAGCCGCTCGCGGCCAGGCTCAGGCAACACCATGCTCGGCGTCGCCTAGACTTCTCCCCTCGGGTAATTTTGGTATCCATGTATGCTCACAATGTGACCTATATGTCCAACACTCAGCTGAAAACCTGGACCCGCTCATCCGGGAAATTATCCGCTTCGGAGGCCTCTCGGGCGCCACCATAAATTGGGGGAAATCCACTATTTTCCCGCTCACTCCTGCCCCTGACCTATTCCAGTCGGAGTTCCCACTTAAATGGGAGGATTCCACGGTGAAATACCTGGGGATCTGGCTCAGCCGGAACATAGATGAGCTCTGGAGCTACAGTTACGGCAAGCTCATGGAGTGGCTGGAGAGCAGATTGAATAGATGGGGGACTCTCCCTCTGTCTTTGGCTGGCCGGTTGGCCATCGCCAAGATGGTGGTCCTTCCTAAATTTTTATATGTATTTGTCAACCTGCCGCTCCCCCTCACAGCTGCAATTAAACGGCGGTTACGCTCAAATTTGATATCCCTGGCATGGGCAGGTAGACAGCCCGGGTTGCGTGGGAAATCCTGACACTGCCATTTGAACAGGGTGGGATGGGCGCCCCAGACATGGGACTGTACTATAACTGTGCCCAGGCTCAATTTGGATATCACTGGGTGTGCCCGACCCTCTTCATGGCGCACACCGCCCCGGAGAGTGACCAGGTTGATCCGAACCCACTACACATGGCGTTGTTTGGACCCCAGCACAGACCGCGAGCCAGGGTTAACACGGTAGGCTGCACAGTGTGGGTGTGGCGGGAGCTTAGGCATGGAGCGCGATTGGAGACATTATTTGCTCCCTCGATACCACTTACCAGACACCCAGAGTTGCCCTTCACTGCGGAGGCGGGGGTGTGCCGGAGACTGCGGACACTTCAGCTCCGCGCGATGGGGCAGGCGTTCCCCAACGGTGTATTTGTCACTATGGATGAGGCGCTTGGGGAAGACGACACAGGGCTACTGGACAGGCTGACATACTTTCAGCTGCGAGCAGCATTGCGCCACTTTTTGAATCCTTTCCAGTGGCGCCACCAACATTTCAGGTGCTGGAGGAGTTCCTGGTGAATCCATCGCCACGGAAGCTTATTACTCGCCTGTACTCTGGCATGCAGTGCACGTCACCGATATGCGTCCCCCCTGCGCGGCGCGAATGGGAGAGGGACCTGGGAGGGCCCTTTGAGGAGGGTACGTGGGCTTATTGCTGCGCGCAAATCAAGGAAATGTCACCTAATTATAGACTGCGGCTTATCCATTTTAAGTTCATCCATAGACTGTATAGGACCCCTGTCTGGCTGCATAGAGCTGGGTTGAGTGAGGATGCGAGATGTGTGCGCTGCCAAGCGCCGGAGGCCTCTTTCCTACACCTGGCGTGGGAATGCCCAGAGGTGGCGAGGTACTGGGAGCACATCTTTGAGGTGTTGGCCTCGATGCTGGATGATCAAATTGAATGCTCCCCTTCGGTGGCCCTCCAGGGGTATGTGCGAGGGGTGTCTGCGGAGCACAGGAAATTGGTGGCTATGCTGCTACTGCTGGCAAAGCAGAGGGTGGCAAACTGCTGGGGCTGCAGGCGCAGCCCGCGATTGTATGAGTGGCTCAGGGACGCTGCATTTTGTCACAACCAGCTATCCAACTACTGGGAACTAATACCTGCGCAGTCGCGACCAAAGAACATATGGGAACCACTGCAAAGCTATCTGGATTCTCACCCCCTTGAACAAAGGGAAACCACATCAGTGGAGGCACTGGCACTGTGAATTGATTATGTTAACCATTTGTAGGAGCGACGCGCTCGTCGCTACGACTGGCAAGAACTGCTTCATAAGGGCCAGAGTGTAGTCCTCTCATTCCCCCCCCTCTTTAATCCCCCCTCCCTTTCGCTTTCTTCTATCTTTACTTTGTCTCTCTAATGGAGAATGCCTGGCACCCTGATGTTCATACAGGGTAGACAGCTGATACAAGAGACAGTGGTACATTAAAGGCTTATCGGACTTCCGTTCAGTAATAAGGTACGAGATTGTTGATCACTGCTTGATATTTCCATTTAATTCTGTCCAGGAACATCAATATGTAAGTCACGTGCTTTCGTGGTTTCTTGTATTTTGCAAAATTCAATAAAAAGAAAATTTAAATAAATATTATAGTGTGTAGAAGAAGTCTTTAGGGTGCTAAATGACATTCTAACTAGGATTGTTTGTCTCTTGAGCATGGAAAGAAAATACCTTAGTTGGAGTATATTCGTAACCTATTGGCATGCTGTGAGATAGAGCTCGACAATACAAATCCTGCAAATATACAAAGGATTAGTAAAAATGAATTAAAGTTGAGATATATCTCAGAAAGTGAACGTGTTAGATTTGAAGCCGTCAGGCAGAAAAAAAGTGTGGTTATGTATTGTGAATTACCCTCTGTCGAGGGCATTGAAACATACTTAACTTTGATAAGAAATACCCAACAGAGATTTTATTTTACAAGACTTAGATTGGGTACTCTACACTATTTAATTGCATTTTCTGACACAGAAAAATGGTCCCATATGCTACCAAATTGCCCATGTAATGGTCGCACCCCCAGTCCACGCTACATTTTATGTTGTTTTGTACTCTGTATAGTGATATTCGGAAAATGATTTTAAAACCACTCTTTTTAGCTAATAGATTGTTTAATAATAAAAATGCCTTTAACTTCCTCTGTAGTACGGACAATATGAAAACTGTATACTCGGTTATTCATTTTATTGAAAGGGCGATTAGAAAAAGAAAGGAACTTTTATTTTTAAATGTACTGAAATATGTGAAACATGAAGAGGATTGTTAATTATGTTTGGAAGTGATAGTCTATGAAGATCAACTTTAGATATTTTAGCATATTTTTAAGATGCGGTATTTTTTGCACAATGCACATTTGTTTGCACAAATGAGATCTTGCAGTTTTGCACACTATGCATAAGCTTTGCACATGGGATATTTTGCACTAACAATATAATTTATTGTAACAATGAAAGTATGGAAATCATGTTATTTTTAATATTTGAGTATAATATCTGAGTCACCCCCGAGATTTTATAAATGTTTTAAATATAATATTGAAAATCTGGTATCTTATGAAAAATTGTACGTTTTTAGAGTAAATATTGAATTTGCCGTGTTTTAGTATGCTTATATGGATGTATGTTTTACACCGAATAAAGCTGTTTTGACTTGACTTGACATTCTAACTATGTTAGAAATGTTCATAATATTCTCGTTTTTAATGGCATGCATTAGTGCTGTTTTTAAAAAGAAAATCTTTACTTATAAATTTCAAGTGAGCCAACATTGCAGCATTTAACACTAGACACATTATGCAGTGTATAGAGAAGAGAACAGAATCACATCAGTATAGGTGACAGCAGCTGCCCACACATGGGCAGTCTATCAATCTATGCATAGCAAAAACAACTACCATCTACCAGCGATGTTGTACCCCTCCAGCCCAATCCTGCTCGGGGCTTTAGTTTTCCATATCAGTAGACATATTACTGGATGAACCATCTCCTTGAGTCACAAATCTGTCTCCCTGGTCCCTCCATGCATGCACATCATCGTATACTTTCTCATGTTTCCCATGGGCAAGGACTAGCGCGAGCTGGAGATATTTATATGCCATCTTGCGCCCTTTGGGCCTGCTTATATTGCCCAGTAGACAAAACTGTGGGGTGAGGGAGCCCTGCAGTGAAGTTGTGTGTGTGAGTTTCTCAACCCCCTGCACCCCAAAATTCCTGTACTTTCCAACACCCCCAGGCCAAGTGTGAAAAGTCAGCCCCTGGACATCTGCATCGTGGACATGTTTCCGACCGGCTTCGAGATATCCTATGCTGTAGGACATTATAGTGGACCAACCTGAATCAACCATTGCTCGATACTGTCTTGGTGAGTGTACATATGTGCGCCCAGTCAGTGTCCGTCAGGTGCGCCCCCAGTTTGGTCTCCCAGGTCGCCCAAGCCCGAAGGGGGCATCCTGCAATGTCAGTCACTATTGCTTTATATAGTAGGGGCACTAAGTGCCTGCCAGACCAGCAGGTCAATAGGGTTTCCAGTGTGCAGGATGTCGCCCACGCCTCAGGAAAAGTAGTCCAGATCTCCCTGGCAAATTCAGCTAGGCCGGCATAATGCAGGAAGTGCCCAGGACCCAGCGCAAACTCCCCCTGTGCATCCTCAAATAAAATAAAATGCTTGTTGAGGTACAGGTCCCCGAGCATTTCACAACCACCCTCTTTCCAGTCTTGGAAGGACATGTTGTCTGCCATATGCCTGACTGGCGCAAGTGTCCAAACGGGTAACTTCCTGTGACATGGGGCCCTTGGAAGTACAATCTTCACGAGTTTCTACCCTATATGTGCAGTTTGTTGGATCACGTATGGTGAGCTGGGTGGCACACCTTCAACCTCCATCAACAATGCCGAGAGATCCGCTACGTCCACCACTCCTGCAAGCATACGTTTCTCATAGCTATTTCCGCCCTCCAGCTAGCAGGCCGCGTGTTGCATTTGCACAGCGCAATGACAGAATTCCAGCTGCTGTACTTCTAGTCCTACCTCCTTGTAACAATGTGTCAGGGTGGTCAAGGCCACCCGGCTGCATTAACCAGCCCAGATAAGCAAAATCAGAATGGAGTCCAATTTCCTGAACACCAAGGAGGGCTGCGGACAAGGGGCATTCTGTATGACATACAGGCAATGCGGCAGGAGCACCATGTTGGAGATCGCTACCCTGCCCATCAGTGACAGGGGCAGTGTGTTCCAAGAGGTGACCAATGAGCGCAATGAGTTAGTCAGCCATCCCACATTAGGGCGAAGCTGCTTTTCCTGTGAGTGTGCTACCATTATACCCAAGTAGCAAAAACGATCCAGTTCCCAACGTAAGCTAGATGTCCCACTGGTGTCCCCACCAACACTGAGAGAGGAAACAATAACGACTTATTGCAGTTGATCTGTAACCTCGAAATGGCCCCGAAATCGTCTAGAAACTTTAGCAGGATTCCTACGGGTTCTCCAGGGGCCCTGAGAAAAATAGAGCATTATCGGCATAGAGTGATAAAATACGTTGCATTTCCCCCAGCACTATGCCCCAGTCGTGCAGCTCCCACAAGTCCACACCACCAGGGGCTCCATCGCAAGAGTGAACAAGAGTGGGGAGAGAGGACATCCCTGCCGTGTCCCTCTACTCACTTCCCACCTCTCAGACCTGCATCGTCCCACCCGGACTCTGGCACTTAGCTTGGCATGAAGCAGCATGACTCAGGCCCGGAACTGGGGCCCAAGCCCCATGATTCTTAGCAGATAACTCCAATCGACCGTGTCGAAAACCTTCTCCAGGTCTATTGAAACCTGAGTGCTGCCTTCAACCTCATGTAATACATATGTCAGTTGTCTGAGATTGATTTGTATGCTAGGCCAGGGTTGAACCAGCATTGGTCCTCGTGTACCAAGCCTGTCATCAAGGGATCAATCGGTTAACCAAAAGTTTGCTCAGGACCTTGACATCGGAAATTATCGTGGTTAACGGCCTATACGCCGTCGGGCCGCTTCAATCCTCGTCCAGCTAGGGCAACTTGCAAATCTCCCCCTCCCTCATGGAAGGGGGCAAAAAAACAACCTTCTCTTTTGCTTCTAGAAAAACCTCCCCAAGAGGCCCTATGTAATCACCGCCAAAAACTCCTGGTAGAACTCCTCCGGGAACCCATCCCTGCCCGGAGTCTTGGACCTTGGGAGCATACGCAGAGCACTGCGCAGCTCCTCGAGGTCAGCATCCATCTCTCCCGCTGCCACCTCCTCGATCCTAAGGAGCTCCAGGTAAGTCATGAACACCTTATAACACTGAGTGACCCGTTTGTCTGCCCTATATACCCCCTCCAGGTTCCCCTTGAAGGTGGCTCTACGTCCACGCAAGGAGTCACTGTATCTCCCCCAGGGGTCACCAAGTGTGTGACCGGGGGGTTTGTAATCTCTCTATGCATGATCCAGGCCAGTAGTCTCCCCGGCTTATCACTCTCCCTATGCAATTGTTGCCTATAATGCCGCAGGGTGTACCTGTCCAGCCTGTCTCATGTGTCAGCTATGCGCCGTCGCATATCTGCCTCCTCCCACCAGGTTACTCCATCAGCCAGCTCTCTCTCCTGCAGCACTGCCAGCTTTGCCTCTGCTTCCAATAGGTCCGCCTGTAACTGATGCCGCACCCCGCATGTCAGACCTAGGCAACTCATGCGCAGCACTGCCTTGATCGCCTCTCATTCCGTGGCTATGTTCGCCATGGAGCCCAAATTGAACCCAATGTATTTAGTCAGCAACTGTGGCAAGGCTTTTCTCTCTACAGTATCAGGCAAAACCTCCACCGGTAATCTCCACAGGGCTTTCTGTTCCTAAGGGCCACCTCATCGCAATGTTTAAAATGATAGAGAGTGATCTGAGAGGAATCTGGCTTTGTGCGTTACTGTGATGCACTCTGCTACAGGGGTCTCCCTCCCCTATCAATATCCTATCCAGCCTGCTGTGGGTGTAGTACATCGGGGAGAAGCAAGTGTACATTCTCTGCTGTGGGTGAAGTGTCCTCCACGCGTAAATTAGCCCTAGGATGTCCATCACCTCCCGGAGGGCTCCGGTCATTTAAGGCTTGGCGCCCTCCTTGGGCGGCAGTCTGTAAAGCGCCTCATCTGTGACACTATTAAAGTCTCCCAACCAGAACAGGGGCATATCCGCCTTCTGTGCCACCAAGTCTAGCATTGAATGGAAGAAGTTGGGGCCATCCACATTCAGGGCGAATGTGTTGAGCACAGAAATCTCCCTGTCTACAGTGCATCAATCACAGGGAGGTGCGATCATCGATATAGGGAGTGACAGAGGGAGTGAGAGGCCCTATGTAGTTGTGTCTTGACTGATGGAATATGAGGAGGACGCATCAGGGGGAGAAGGAGGAGTTGAGCTCTGGGTGTCTGACTCCAGAGAGAGTAAATAAGTTAAGAGGGGTTGCCAAATATCTTTGGGTCTAAGGGTGGGGGGTTGCAACGTGGCAAATACTTTACTGGTCAGGTCACAGTAAGTCAGGCTCCGCTGCCAGTCCTTAGTGGTAGGGCATATCCCACTGCCCCAGTGAAGTGCAATCTATCTCTTCACTAGCAGCAGAGCGATTTGCTGTGAATCTGCGGATGCTTTTAGGGATGGTCGCCACATTACAAATAAGCGCCATTAGGGGAGAGGGTTCGAGAGTAATCGAAATCATGCGGGAAAGGATAGTGAATACATCAGTCCAAAACATGGCAATGGGTGGACAGGTCCAAATCAAGTGGGGGAAGTCTGACCCCGGGAATCTGCTGCACTTTGGACACAGGGATGACCTTGAGGGGTTGAGTTGGGCTAGACCAGCAGGGGTAGTGTAGGATTTGTGCAAAAATCGAAAGTAAAGTAGCTTGTGGCAGTGATTACAGCAGATCAGTTTAATCTGTGCACAGAATAAGACCAGTTCGTGTCAGAAGTAGGGTGGCCCAGATCTTTTTCCCACTGCTGTTGAACCTTGCTGTCACGGGCACGTCTGATGGCCACGCATGCGCTGTAGAGTTTAGTCACCATATAAGCCCCCTCAGAATCGCTTACTAAAAAAGAGGGGGAGGGAAGTCATCAGGGGCAAAAGGGTAAGAGAGGATGTGGAAGCATAATGTCCCATGCAGCTGGCGAAATACAAACGTATCCATGTATGTGGCATCAGCAAATCTAGCGTCCACCGAATGGGATAGTACATAGCCGTCCGGGAATAAGTTACCCAGTGTGTGGAGGTTGTGTCTTGTTAGTGTGCGTTGAACAAGTTTTTAAAGTGTCAAAGGCAGCCATGGGTTTTGTGAGATAGGAAGTTCAGGAAAATATAAAAAATCACAGCCCAGGACCTTAGTATGTTTTCTCCAGGCCCAGCATGTTGTAGAAAAAGTCTTGAGATCCAAAGGGTCTAGCTTGAGACCCTGAGGCAACTGAGTTGCTAGTGGTGTCGGGTCTGCCAGGTCTCGTTCGGATTTAGCATAAGGTAAAAGGGCATCTGGATGATACCAGTGGTATGCAAACTGGGACTGGGCTACCAGGAAGTGCGTTTGAAAATCTGGGACTGCGAACCCACCAGGTCATATGGGAGGATAAGAGTATTCCAGGTGATCCAGGGCCTGCGACCTGCCCAGATCAGTTTCAGAAGGAGGCTACACAAGGTGGCAAAGTATTAATTAGTCAATGGAATGGGTATATTTAAAAGAAAATACAAAATGCAGTAGGGGGGGCAAACTATTTTAATAATGTCAATACAACCTGCCATGGAGAGAGGAAGCCGAATCCAGCGCTCAATTTGGACTGCTAGTCTGTCGATGGTCGGGCCGTAGTTAAGGCAAATCACTTATACTTTGTCCCTATGTAAAATAACACCCAAATATTTAGTAGAGTCTGCGTACCATTTAAGGGGATATTCGCACTGTGAAAACCCAGTGACGTCTGTAAGGAGAAAGAGCTCGGACTTCACCCACTTAATGTGCAGACCGGAAAGGCCACCAAAACTAATGATTTATTGCATCAAGGAGGCTAAGTTGACAGAGGGATGCGGAACAAATAATAAAATGTCTTCTGCGTACATCAAAATGAGAAGTCATCTAGGTTTTAAATGTAGGCCATGGTGCATGTGATGTTCTTGGAGGTGGCGGGCCAAAGGGTCCATAGCTATAATGAACAGCAGGGGTGAAAGAGGACACTCCTGTCTTGTGCCTCTGGATATGGCAAGAGCTATTTACCCATATGTGGGCTGTAGGGTCTGAATATAGGAGAGATATGAGGGTGGTAAATCCTGCTGGAATCCCAAGGCACCGCAGCGTGGCATGGAGAAAGGGCCATTCTAAAGAATCAAAAGCCTTCTCCGCATCGAGAAGGGCAACCACAGCGGGTATTTCTGGGGAGACCCTATTTAAAATGGAGAATACGGAGAGCAAGTTGAATGAAGTAGACCTATGGGAACAAATCCTGATTGGATGGGGGAGATGATTTGTTCAAGCAGCAACAATAATCTGGTGGCCACTGCTTTGGCTAAGATCTTATTGTCAAAATTGAGTAAGGAAAGCGGCCTACAGGAGGCACAGAATTTAGGGTCTTTACCTGGTTTAAGCAGTAAAGAGATCACCGCTTCTCACACAGTGGTTGGGAGGATCCCTTTGTCTAGGCCTACAGCATAAATATCTAGTAGATGAGGGACGAGTATACCCTTGTATGCCTTGTAAAAGCCACTGGTGTAGCCATCAAGGCCAGGCACCTTGGAGCCATCAAGGGAGTCGATCACCTGGGTGATTACTTCAGCAGTGAAGGGTTCACACAAAAATTGGGATTGCCCGGTGGTGAGCCAAACCATGGCTATTTACTCAAAATAGGGCGTATGTGACATTTTGTCAGGATCTAAGCGTGAAGTGTATAGAGTCTTATATGACACTAATTCTGGGAGAATGTCTTCATTAGCAGTAACCTGGGCGCAATTGTCCAGATGATGTTCAGTAATGCACTTGTGACCCTAATTGGGGCGTAGGAGGCAATCCAAAGTGCGACCAGGGCGCGCACCCTCGCATATTTACGAGCTGCAGAGTATTTGCCGAGATAAGCAGACTCCCTAACGGCAAGGTCCTGGAACTCCGCGAAGAGAATCGACCGTCTGTGTAGGGAAGAGGACTCAGAATGGGGAAAGTTATACTTGTAGATTTCAACAAATTTGGCCACTATCCATGCCAGAATGTTGCGAATGTTTCGTAGCACATCTGCATGTTTTGAAATGCAGCTCCCATGAATATATGCCTTAAAGGCATCCCATAAGATGGCATGACTACCAAAGGAGCCCAAGTTAATTTAGAAATATTCGAGGATGGAGTTGCGTAGTTCTGAATGAAAAATTGCATCCAACAAAGCAGTAGTGGGGAAGGACCACCGCCTCTACCAGCCCCCACCATAGGGGAGGGTAAGTAGCAGTTTAACTGGCACATGGTCGGACAGTGTACGTGATAATATATGTACATCCTTAAGCCACGGACCAGCACTATCGGATATATACCAGTAGTCTAGCCATGTCCACATTGAATGAGAGGCAGAGTAGAAAGTGTATCCTGGTGTATTGAGGTGATGGAGATGCCAAGCATCTTCGAGAGTATGTGAATCAAGAATGTCCCAGAGAACATGTAACAAATGCGGTTTACCACCAGAATATGCACTGGTTGTGTCTAATAAGGGGTCAACAATTAGATTCAAATCCACACCCAACAATATGGTGTCTGTGTCAAATGGGCCGAGGAGGGCTGACAGCTCCTGAAAGAAGGAAGGATCGTCCACATAAGGGGCCTAGACATTCAACAAGAGGACCCTTCTCACCAGCAACACCCCGGCCACAAGGACATAATGCCCATGTTTGTCTGCGATAGTGGTATGATGGCTAAGCGGGAGACTTCTGTGAAGGAGTATGTATACCCCACAGGAATACGTGCTATAACTGGCAAAATATCTATGGGGCCCCCAGGATGCTGCAAACACAGGAGAAGAGGGAGATGTGTTTCCTGTATGCACTCCACCTAAACACCATGTCAACTGAGATATGATAATACCTGTTTACCCTTTCTTGGATTGTTAAGGCCATGAATATTCCACGTAAGGAACGTGAGTTCTGCTGGTAGTCTATCACCCTTCATCATCAATGCAAAGTGAACGGTTGTGGAGGTCAAGTCGTTCATGTGAAGCCATGAGTGGTCTCGTCCAACATATTTAAAGAAACAAAGGTAACAGAAAACAATACCCACAAAAACTAGCAATGACTCCCCCCCACCCACACTGGGCATTAGAGAGCCAGTGAATCCCAGCAACACCCAAACAACAAACATAAACCCCAACATATGAGACATATTGCTACGTCAATCGATGCCCATAATGGAAAGTGATAACTTGTGCTTAAAAGAAAGAATTTAGGGTTACAGGTTGAACGGACATTGAGGCATAATATGGTATTGGTGAGCTATAGCATTAGTCAGCCATCAGAACAAATGATAAACGGTAGGAAAAGCGAAGAGGCCACTGAGCAATTCAGCCAAGGGGGAATAAGGTCGGTGCTAGCTTAAACGTGGAGGTTCGAAGAGGAACGTTCCAGTGTAGTGCAGGACGAGAAAGGTCTATTAGGGCCCAGTTGTTTGCAAAAAGAGAGCACCTCTGCCGGGTATCATAAAAAAGGGCCTTGCCATCCACAATCACCCAGAGCCTAGCTGGATACAACATACCATACTTGAGTCCATGCTTGCTGGGCTTTTGTGTTAAACTTCCGCCTCGCCTCCTGTGCAGCAAGTGTAAAGTCAGGGTAAATAGAGATCGTGGTGCCCTGATACTGCAATGGACCATGTTAAAGGGCTAGGCGAAGTATAGTATCACGGTCTCTATAATTTAAAAGGGCAGCCACAATGGGGCAAGGGGAGGTGGATGGGGACCCAGCGATCTGTGGGCTCTTCCGACAACGAATGTAGACGTAAAGTGGTGGGAGCCAAGTAATTTGGTGAACAGGTTTTCTACAAAATGGTCAGGACGCCCCATATTTGTGGATTCCACAGGGCCAACTATGCAAATGTCGCTCTGGTGTGCGCTGGCTTCAAGGTCCTCGTTTTTAATAGCTACTGTTTTCAGGCGATGCTCCGTTTTCTCCAACCACCGGGTCAGGGAGGTCGTGCTGTCCTCCATGCCAGAGATACGCTCCTCCACCGCATCAAGACGAGTGCTATGGCGCTCCAGGTGCTCAGCCATGCAGTCCAGCCACGCGGCCAGGATGTCAAAACGGGTGTCGATGGCGCAGAAACCAGCCCAGAGCTCTGCAATTATGGCCGCAGAACCCTCGGGGGGGGTCAGAGAGCTGCGTCGCGCTGTGCCCATCCGACAGGGAACTGGACGTCCCCGTTGCCTTTGCGCGGTCAAAGGTAAGTTTGCGCTGTTTGGGGTTCCCACGGCCCATGACGAATGAATCTCCCGGTGTACCACAGGTGAAATAGCAGTAGGATTAGTGGGCACCTTACACTTGGGGAGCTGGTTAGAAGCTGTAGGTAGGCCAAGAACACCTCCAGGCCTGTAGCTGGGAGAAGGGGGCTCACAGACAGAGGCACAAATAGGAGCGGCAGCAACAAGTAGGGGCCACAGTGTGGGGGATAGCTCCAATTCTACCAGCCAATGCACTTGCAGTGAAGTGTGATGAGGCTACAGAGACGGGGCAGGCCAACCCCAGTGGACAATGAGCTGATTAGGAGGCAGAAGGGTCTCACAGCACGAGTTGAAGGGTCGAGGGAGAACAGCAGGGTGAAGCGATGGCAGAAAGTATAATGTAGAGCGTCAATGGCCCTGCGCTATCATGGAGAAACGGGAAGTAGCTCTAAGAGGGTCCTGCAGAACATTAAAGGACAGCCAGCAATGTGCTCACATGACAGACTTCTGTAGGCTGTACCGGTGGAGGGGAGGTAGAAGGATCCAACCTCCCCACGGAACCTTGGAAGGGGGCAGAGTCAGGGTAAGTCCAGCAGCTGTGCGCCCCCAAAGAGCCAAGGGACGCCAGTAGGAGTGGCAACACCGGCTCCATGCCCCAGTCTCACCCGCCAGGCCTCCGCAATGTGGTGATGCCGGTCGAGTGAGGCAGCCGCATGGCCCAACACCGGGCTGCAAGGGACACCAGGTAAGGTGGGTGCCGATACGGCACACACAGCACTCCCCCAATCGAGTCTCAATCAGGCCATGCACCTCAAGGCCTCACGACTTACGCTGCTGCAAGGTTCAAGGCGGGTACGGCGAGCAGGCTGGAAAGCCGCTGGAGAAGGAATAGGCTTCATCGGTCCGGAGTGAAGATGAGGAGAGGTGATGGGGTGTGTGGGTGGGGGCCCAACAAGGCTCGGTAGCCTCAGCCTCACCCATGACCCCTGTCACCGCTGGGCCTCTGAGGCGCACGAGGCTGCACCCTCCCATCCCGCAATTCCTGCAGAATACGGCATCAGCAAGTAGCAAACGGTACATCTTGCCCCCCCCCCGGGACTGGGGGTGACACGTTCTCACCCTTTTGGAGTGGATGGAGCAGGGTGGAGTGCCGTAACCCTCAGGATACGTGCTAGCTGTGCTGGAGCTTCACTGCAGTGTGGCCATTATGGTCGACGGCATGGACAAGCCCCCCCCAGGTGGCAATTAGTTCTAAAGCATTGGCAGGAACCGTTGTTATGGCAGTTCTTGTCAATACTGTTTACAGTTTGGTGCACAGCTCTGCCACAATGACGGAGCCGTGCACTCAACTGTTTTGTTTTTTTTTGTTTTTTTTTACACAAAAACAAAATCCCAAAGTGTGATTTTCTTTTTTGAAAATAAAAAATGAAATTCTCTCCTTGCTATGGGAGACATCTCCTATGGCGAGGGGAGCATTTAGCAGTTTTCACTGCCCCTTACCGCCAGGGTTTTCCTGGCAGCAAAAACTGACCACTAATTCCACCTATCTAAATTAGGTTGGCAGAATTAGAGGTCTGCCTCTGACAGCCCTTACTCCGTAGGGCTGTCGGAGGGGTTCAATGACGGGAGGGACGGATTTGTCTCCACTATGATTAAACCTAAGGTCTGCCTGTATTTAAATTTGGCGGGCGGACCATTATCTTGTGACGGAGTTTCTATACCGCCAAGATATAAATCGGCCCCTAAATTGGATGTTTCAAAACAATACTTTCAGTGTTCCTTTATCCGAATCGGATTTCACTGGAATCATTTGATTTCATACTTGATTTATGGAGCAAAACTGATCTACAAAGATACAAAATAAGCCTCTCATAACAAACAGACTAAATTACTGGTCTGGAAGCAATTAATTCTCATGGGCCCATGTTTGGATACAATAAGGACACAGTATCTTTTTGTACCCACACAGTCTCACATACAGAATATCAATGGAGAAGATGTAAGTTACAATCAATCTCTACATCACTTATAATATAATAATTTGAAAGTATCTCCATGTAAATAGATCAGTGAATATTTCACCTTATCATAAAAACTAAAATCATTGACCTCATTTATTTTTCAAAAAGTGGAATCTAGAAATCTGATTACAAAAATTATATGCAGTCGGGGGGCGTGGCTTGGACGCCAGGGTAATGGCCGCCTGATCGCGTCGCTCACCACGGGGAGGAGTGTTTTCCAGGCCATTCTGGAGCAGCAGCTGCCGATCAATGGCGGAAAAATGACCTTCTGCTACGCGAAAGTCTGAGGAAACAGTTGAGCGTGGGGATATTAGCATCCATGCCCGGGTTGAAGAGAATTCTATCTTGACCCTGACAGCGCTGCTCGGACCACCCAAAATGGCGGTGACTGGGAATGGAGGTGCAGAGAAAAGCATGGAGCGATGAGCGGCTGTCCTGCCCAACACCAAATATCGACAACCGAGGAGTCTCCTGGTCCCAAGAACTGATTTACCAGTAAGAGCGACTCCCTATCGCGCATTCCGGTGAATATTCAGCCTTCACGTTGCGCACCCGTCACCCGGCATGCCTGACCCTTTAATGGCGCCCATCTTATTGCCTATACGTACTCACCAGTAACCACGCGCTGGTACCAGGCATAACATCTACTGTTAAAGTGGAAGGAGCTTCTACTGCATTAGCGCCTAGTTCTCAGCCCGCGCAGGCCAGAATTAATAAAAAACTTAACAACGAGCTAATTGTGTTAGAACACGATATAAAAACCCTCGAATCCTCGCATGCCAGAGATGTAGATAACTCAGGCATTTTTAACAAGTTGACTCAGAAAAAGTATGAATACAATAAAATTCTGAGCAGACGTGCGGGGGTGTGGATAAACAAATTCAAAGCCCTTAAACTTTGTGATGGCAATAGAGCGGGTAAACTACTTTCCTCTTACTTAAAGCACAAACAGCGCCAGTTCTCTATCACCTCCATTAAAAACTCAGCAGGGGTCACTCAAACCAAGCAACAAGAAATAATGAATGCCTTCAGACACTTCTATGAGGATCTGTATAAAAATAAACACTCACCGCAACCGGAGGATTGTACCAAATACTTAAAAACATTAAACTTGACAAGCCTCTCTGTTTCCGCACGTACGGAACTGGGAAAACCCTTCTCAGAATCGGAATTATCCTTTTCTATCAGATCCTTGAAATGCAACAAAGCTCCAGGGCCAGACGGATTCTCAGCGTCATTCGTCAAGGCCTTTAGTGACTCGATCCAACCAGCTATGCTGAGGGTGTTTAACACAATTGCCAAAAAGGGGGACATACCCACCTCAATGAAAGAAGCCAATATTATAGTAATACCAAAAGAGGGAAAAGACCACCTACTACCCAAAAACTATAGGCCGATCTCATTGATCAACGTAGATTGCAAAATATACGCTAAAGTACTAGCCACACGCCTAAATGGGTTCCTCCCGAGGTTAATTAGTAACTCACAAGTGGGGTTTCTCAAAAATCGCCTTTCTAACGACAATACCCGCCTACTATGTCATGTACTAGAGCATGCTAAACAGACACCTGCACCATCAGTAGCTATTACACTGGACGCGGAAAAAGCGTTTGACCGTGTTTCGTGGTCATTCCTTGAGCATTGTATGCATTCTTTTAATTTAGGATCCCCGTTCATTAACATGGTCATGGCCCTTTACTCAAACCCCACTGCCCGCATCGCGATCAACGGGTCATTATCCGACCCCTTTGTGCTGGAACAGGGCACTAGGCAAGGATGCCCGCTCTCACCCTCACTTTTTCTATTGGCACTCGAACCGCTAATACAAGACATCAAAAACAATAGGGATATAAAAGGCATAACTCTCAAAGATTCTGTCATCAAACTTGCCGCCTACGCGGACGATATCCTCATTGTTACAGAGGACCCCTACCACTCTATCAAAGCCATGTTGAGTACCATCGACACATATTCAGCGTACTCAGGCTACAAGTTAAACAGGGATAAATCTGAAGTTAAACCCCTTAACATACTATCCACCAGGGATATACTGGGCGACTCAGGCCTTACATGGCAAACTGAATACATAAAATACCTGGGGATCGAATTTGGCGATAATATCTAGGATCCCTCCGACAAAACGAAACCACTACCCTAAGTAAGATCAAGACCCTCTGGATGCATGGTCACCAAGATTCATCACTTGGTGGGGTCGTATCGAAACCATCAAGATGATGATCACACCCTTGGTGAATTACTTGATCACCATGCTCCCTATGTTAATATCTGAGGACTGCCATAAGAGATTGGATATTCTCCTAACCAAATTCCTATGGCAAGACAAAAAGGCCAGAATTAGTTTAAAAAAACTCAGATTGGATAAATCTCTTGGCGGAGTCAATTTAGCCGATTTCAAACTATACCAAACGGCCTTCTTAGCAAAACAAGGCTCATATTGGCTTATCCCCCCGACAGATTACACCCCAGTATGGCTAGAAATCGAAAGATCCCTCCTGAACAACCTAGCACCAGCAGCCCTTCTTACCTCAAACTTCGCTAATGTCACCTGCTCAAAAACGATATTTAAGAACACAAAAGCTGCTCTCCTGAAAGTAGACAAGAACCTTGAGACCAGTATAAAACGTTCACCACATGAATCATTGTGGGACAACCATAACATACTATACAGGGGGCAGACCCTACACAATAACTCCTGGATAGAGAAAGGTATCCACTTTCCGCACCAGCTGCATGTCGCTTCTCAACCACTCACCTTTGAATCTCTCAAAGATAAATACAAACTAGACAAGCAGGACTTTTACTACTTCCTGAAAGTCAAGGCGGCTGTATCTAGAGCGAACCTAAGGTCCTCCCTTCCTTCCCTGCCAGGTTACATTACAAAGATAAATAAACTTGGCCACCAAGTATCTTACATCTACAAACTGCTTCGCCCTAAACACTCGACCCTCAATAAGAACATAATGGGCCTGATTCACAGAACTAACTTACGTCAAAAACGTAAAGTTAGTACTTTTTGGTATTCACAGAATACACTTACTCATTTTGGTATTCACAGAATGAACTTACTCATTTCGGTATTCACAGAAGTTAGTAGTCCTAACTTTAGGACTCCTAAATGCCTTCTGTGAATACCGAAAGTCTTAAAGTTAGGATTTTTCTCAGTTTAGGAGTAGTAAAGTTAGGACTCCTAACTTTACTACTCCTAAACTGAGAAAAATCCTAACTTTAAGACTTTCGGTATTCACAGAAGGCATTTAGGAGTCCTAAAGTTAGGAGCTCTAAGTTTACTACTCCTAAACTGAGAAAAATCCTAACTTTAAGACTTTCGGTATTCACAGAAGGCATTTAGGAGTCCTAAAGTTAGGAGTCCTAACTTTACTACTCCTAAACTGAGAAAAATCCTAACTTTAAGACTTTCGGTATTCACAGAAGGCATTTAGGAGTCCTAAAGTTAGGACTACTAACTTCTGTGAATACCGAAATGAGTAAGTTCATTCTGTGAATACCAAAATGAGTAAGTGTATTCTGTGAATACCAAAAAGTACTAACTTTACGTTTTTGACGTAAGTTAGTTCTGTGAATCAGGCCCAATATCCTTCTGGGCCTCACACTCCTCACTCCCGATCCCTGAGAAGTTTTGGTCCCAAACATGGAACTCAGTCTTCAGAAATAAGATTACCCCTGCCCTCTCCCAGACTAAATGTTGGCTCCTACATAAAGCCTTCTGGACGCCGGCCCGGTTACACTCCCACAATATCCGAGATGTCCCAACATGTTGGAACTGCGAGGAAAGCATAGGAGACCTAGCCCACATGCTACTCTTTTGCAAATGTGTTGTGCCATTTTGGGACAAAGTTTTTGAATTCATCTCTCAACTCTTCTCCTGTTCGCTTAAACGGGAATTAGCCACGCTGACATTTGGCTTCCTCCATATTGAAAACCTAAATGACAAAGACAAAGCATTATTGGACCTCCTTCTTATAGCAGCGGTCAAGGTAGTTCTAAACAACTGGAAGGACACAAGAAAGGCGAACTTCAAATGCTGGCTTAACTGGGTCTCCCATCTCAGAGGAGCAGATAACCTTGCTATCCAAAACTCACCATGGAAATCCCCCTTTAGACACTTGTGGGACAGTCTCGACCTATACTTCAGTTCGCACAAACCACCGTGAACCTTACCCCCCTATTAGGGTCTTTCACCCCCCGAACCAAAACCGACAACATCTTGTCCTCTACCCAGGGTAATGTATTGATTGGAACCATTATTATTTACTTCTATTCATTCATGTATTACTGTTTCTTAATTTGTTGTATTTCGCATTGGCATATATATTGTATACCTAGGATTGATAATGCTCCTTCGTTACCTCAGTTTTGTTGTTTGATTACAATTGTTTTCCCTTCTGTACTGTCTGATTATTTGGAAGCATCCAATAAAAATATTTGAACTCAAAAAATTATATGCAGTCTTTAGTCCAAGCCCAGCACACTGTTTATTTTAGAGTTGCGTAAAAATAAACATGTCAATAGAAACCTTCATAATTATTATATAAAGGAAAAACTTCTCATGATGAATCCAAGTAGTACTAAATATCTGTGGGGCATATTAGCAAGGCGATTATCGCCACTTTTTCCCGCTAAAGCGGCGATAATATTATCGCCTTATCAACAAGCTGTCGCTAACTGCTGTTAGCGACAGCTTGTAGGCGATAGCGACCGGGTTGGGTGCCGCTTTGCATGCCAGCGATATTTATCGCTAATGGCATGCAAAGTAGGCGTTCCCCACCTAACAGCGACTGGAAACAGTTGCTGAGGTCGCTAACGCCTATCAGCGAGGCAGGGGCGGTGATTAGCGAACCAGCGCTAAACACGTTTAACGCTGGTTTGCTAACACCTGGTCCCACCCTGACTTAGCCATGTAATCCAATGAGAGGTGGATTACATGGCTAAGTCCCCCTCGCACTATCAGCAAGCAGAACTGGGGAACAGTGTGAATATCGCCTGTTTTCAGGCGATATTCACACTGTTCTCCAAGGTTTCTATCGCTTTGGAGATTAGCATTGCTGATTGCACGCTAACTCCGCGATAGAAACCGGCGATGCCTGGCGATAATTATCCAAGCGCTAATTGCGCTTTGCGATAATTATCGCCAGGCATTGCTAATATGCCCCTAAATTTCCTAGTCAAACCTAACCTAGAAACAATAACCGGCGATGCACCTTCAGACAATCAGTAGGATTCATGCAGGTAAACAACAATGTTTCTAATTGGAGCCCATATTTGTATCTTATCGATCAAACTGGCCACCACCAGGTGCTTGCAGTTTTTTACCCAAGATTTCTATACTTAAAAGCTACTCCATAGTTTCGCTGCAAATGTAACTGAAAAAAGACTCATATTTGCATCTTCGAAGCAAGCAATCTCGCTGCTCTCTTTCATTTTTTTTTATCACTTTTCAAATCTGGTTTGTCAGTTTAGATATCAGTTACATTACTGATATGCTTGAAATTTATTTTCTGAAAATATATTTTTATAAAAAGGAATTCACTTTTATTTTCAAAATGTCACAGGACAGACTCAAACCTGTGCACCAGTGCAACATTTTGATGGGTAGAGCTATGTAAATGACCACAGACCCAACTCTCTGATCAGTTGGCACTATTCTTAGGCCATTCACATTCTCTCAATGCCTATGCTACAAAAACGTCCCACTGACACTTTTTATTCCCATCTCTTTTTACTTTCTATCCAATTAGGTTTCCATAATGGACAAATTATCTCAGTGTAACACTTCTTCCGCGATTCACACCGTGTAAAGCTCTCTTGCCGAGCCCTGCTAGGACAGGTGAGTCCAGTACTCGAAAGGAACGGGAGAGACCAGCAGACCCTTACAGCGGCTGGCCCACTGGTCTTGCCCTTGGAAACGTTACTCCTTGCATTGGAGGGGGGGGGCAGAGTCTCCAACTTGATGCTTCGCCTCTTCCTGTCCAAAGGTTTCTTCTGATTTATAGATATCCGTTTCAAGAAGGCCACCACATAATGCTTATCTATGGTTCATTCATAATCCAAGATGGGGTACCTATTCTTGATGTAACTTCCTGTCGGTTTTTTCTATAAAAGTGGAAGGAATCCAGTGGCTCCTTGCGTTGCAACGCTTTGTGCAGTGGATTTGCAGTGTTCCTCGCTCCTGGCTGTTCTTTTCTCCTATATTTTGCAAGTTTTCCTCCTTCCCAGTTTTTCCTGTGCCTTCCAAAGACTTTAAGCCATCTTATTGTCTCCTGTTCCTCTTTTGCATTTCTCGTTATCCTATTCCTGGAATATCCTACAAGGTGCTGGTGGTCGTCTGTCCTTCTACCATCCTGAAGCCCCTCTTTACGAACTACAGGGAGATTCACTAGTCGGCAGCATTGTGGCTACTGGAAGGGGTCGCCAATACTTCAAGCTGGCCAAGTAGGTGAAGTTCATATCCTCCAGAGTTGGGGTCAGAATCAAGAGCTCATCTAGACGTCAACCAAGTGACAGTTTGTGACACCCGCTTTTCAGTCTTGAAGAGACAAAGAGAACCACGCTCAGGATCTGGCTCTGACCATTCAACACAGGCACAAGAACTTCAACCCCTACAGAGTGAAAACGCAGTCTTACGTCAAACTCCAGCAGCCAGAAGTACAGCTGTTCTGGTAGTGTCACCTAGTACTTCTCATTATTCCGGTGATCCTAAAAAACTAAAGGAGTTCCAGGATTCCTTAACGGTATTCTTCATTTTCATCCTGGCCAATTTTCATAGGTTGGGTATCTCGTCGGTGCCTTGGCTGGGCCAGCATTAGCTTGGGCAACCATTTTAGTAGCCACTGAGGACCCCTGTTTATCGCATTACTCCAATATAAAGAGGCTCTCTGTGATATCAGCAGGTTGGTCGGGATGTGCTGACCTATATAACCCAGTTCCATCAAGTGGTGGCTGAGACTACTTGGGTAGAATGAGCGATGCTTACCCTTTTTTGCAGGGGTCTTAAAGAAGAGATTATGGACAAACTGATGCATTCGCCCAGGACAGAATCTTTTTCTTTTCCTAACTGGTTGTTCAAGCCTTACAAATTGAGCATCGAATTTGGGAACGTAGGATAGAACGACAAAGGAGTTGCTCATCTTCTGCGATGAGCAGTTCACAGATCCCAGGTCGGAGCTTGGTGCCCCATTTAGAAGTTCCATCGAGCTCATCTAGTGAAGACCCCATGCAAAAAGGTGTGCCCCAGGGACCACTTTCTGAAGCAGAGCAGGATCATCATCGGAAGCATTGTTTGTGCATGTATTATGGATCCCCCAAACATTTAGTCAAAGCATGTCTGGTATGCCTCCAGACAATGTCAAGAAACTCAAAGTCCCGTCTTTTGGGAAGGGGGAAAAGATGGGAATACAGCAAGTCCCTTTCATTGGTATGTCTGGAGATAACCATGTTGCACTTTTTCTACTTCCTATTTTAGTTGAATTGCCAGATAGAAAGAAAGAATTCTGGCACTCATCGACTGTGGAGAAGTGGCCTATATTTGGATAAGAGGTGGGCGAAGGAATGACACATTCCCTAAATTACCAAAGAATCTCCTGAGCAGGTTCAGACAGTGGAGATAACACCCTTGATGTCAGGGCCAGTAAAGGAACTGACAGCGTCCTTGAAGATAACTCCAGGAAACCGTCTGTTTTGATCTTATTGCCTCGCCTAATCATAGTGCCATATTCAGAATTCCGTGGTTGGCACGCCATAACCCTTATATTAGTTGAGAAACCAGAACCATTTCCTGTCATCTCAGTTGTGTCATAAGAATGGTTACTCTTCTGAAGGTTACTGGAGTCCCAAGCAATTGGTGCAGAATTCTGGTCCAGAGACCAGTGTGATAATCCTCCTTTAAGAGATTCCAGCTCAGTTCCATAGCTTTACAGATGTTTTCGAGAAGCACAAAGAGTTAAACTTTCCTATTCATTGGAAGTTTGATTGTGCCATTCCTATTGAGCCCTGAGCAACCATTCTTTTTGGAAGAATCTATTCTTTTTCTGAGTCCGAGAAAGACGTTTTTGCTTAGATGCTCTTTCTTTCTCATGTCTGATGTTGACCTCCTAATCTCTACTTCAAACTCTGTGGTAGGTATCCCTGTAAAGTCTCATATAATGTTCTGTGATATTATGCTGGTGATATATTTCAGATTTGTAGGATTTCTTATGTTGCAAGTCTATACCACCTCCCTTGTCTGCAGGCTTGAGTATAAGTGATGTGTCATGCTTAAGTGTTTCTAGTGAAGAGCGTTTCTGTATTATATGATGTACAGACCTCCCTCTGTTGTAAGATTTGGTTGTCCTTCAAAATAATATTCGGCAGGAATGCCACTGACTGGAGTTGAGAAAGTGGATAGTGGGCAGAAGCCCGTCACAACTATATGATTGCTGATCTTGCTATTTCTGGTTTCCTTACTATCTAACTTTTCTTTATTTCAGCATGTTTCTCCGGCTCAGTTATATCTAGAGTCCTGTTTTCTCCTTCAGGATAGAAACGTCAACTGAAACCGAAGACCCTTTTCTATATTGTTGATTAGCCAGGAACGGGTCGTGCTATTCATGTTTTTAGATTTGCACTTTGGATCACTATTGTCATGTGTGTGTAACACCTATGAGAAAACACCAAACACGTTTTTTCACTCACACCCACTGCGTCTATTACAATGCTTTTATAAAGAATAATTCTTGATTATTACTTGGAAGAAATAACCATTTGGTTGTTAGCATTGTTGTATTCAAATGTCTAAGTGAAATTGTTTTGTATAGCAGTGTTTACCCAAGGCCCCAGACGACTCTCAGGTTCCCTTGTTATGTAGAAACATACTAAACCGTGCGGCTTCTGGTATTTACATTGATGAACATCAGACTCGAAAGCAACAAATTCTGTCATACATGAAGAAAATGCCGGAACAAGTCCAGATGGCAGAGGAAACCCCTTTATCCTCTGGAACAGTGAAAGAAATATGTATTTCTTTTTCTGTTTCTTTGGGTACTAATACCAAAACAGTTTCATTTGGCTTCACTGCTTTTTAGGTCTCGCCTAGGCAGTGCGCATGCGTTGCTCTAGGAGGGCCTTTAGCCATCGATCTGCTCCTTTTCCCCACACTCGTGCTTGTGCTGGCATCCACCTTGCGGGAGCCAGCAGCGGCGCGCGTGGTAATTGACAACATATGGCTCTCGCGCCGGTGCTGCTCGCTCCCGCAAGGCGGATGCCAGCACAAGCACGAGTGCATGCACTCGCGGGCTTGTTTCCTTCAGTAATAGTATGCTTACACTTCCTTTATTAATCTTTTCTGAATGCTCTGTGTACATTCATTTTATTCTTTGTTCAGTAAGTGAAACGAAGCGAGGTAATTTATTCTTAATTGCTCCGCTTCACTCTGGCCTAAACCAATTTAATTCGTCTCAACCTTCTGACTAAATTTTATTCCGGAACTCGGGTGCTGAGTGAATTTATGGCTCTGCTTACTTTTTTTTGCCTTCGCTAACCTGTTCCCCTGTCTGCTCACCGCCTCTGCCACTCTTCTCCATGCCCGTGCATCGCCGTCCTCCCTGCCACCCAGCACCGCAGCCGTCCTCCCTGCCGCCCAGCACAGCAGCCGTCCTCCCTGCCACCCAGCACAGCAGCTGTCCTCCCTGCCGCCCAGCACAGCAGCTGTCCTCCCTGCCGCCCAGCACAGCAGCCGTCCTCCCTGCCGCCCAGCACAGCAGCCGTCCTCCCTCCCGCCCAGCACAGCAGCCGTCCTCCCTCCTGCCCAGCACAGCAGCCGTCCTCCCTGCCGCCCAGCACAGCAGCCGTCCTCCCTCCCACCCAGCACAGCAGCCGTCCTCCCTGCCGCCCAGCACAGCAGCCGTCCTCACTCTTGCCCAGCACAGCAGCCGTCCTCACTCCTGTCCAGCACAGCAGCTGTCCTCACTCTTGCCCAGCACAGCAACTGTCCTCCCTCCTGACCAGCACAGCGGCCGTTCTCACGCCTACCTTTGCACACTCCTATCTTTGCACGAGTACGTGTGCACACACTCTATAGCATGAACACCCTATGGTCAGACATCGATTCCTGACACAGGCTACACTCGTTCATAAGATGTCTTTGCCAGAGCCCGAGGCCCTTCTCGCAATGGGATACTTTTCAGCTACTCCGTCTCTTCTCTGGTACCTGGCCACCTCCCCGCCGTGACATTCCCTCCCAATCGCAGCGTCTGCTTCGTGTGTGCTGGCGGGGCTCCCGCTCGCACTAGGCGCCCACCATCCTCGTGGGTTAGGGACTCGTAGCAGCCTGGGCCGCTTGCGTCCTGTGGGCCGAGGCCATCCCGCTACAAACCTGTGTCCAGGCTAGAGGACATGTAAGAGGCCGCACAGTTGGTGCTCCACGCCCAGGTTAGGCCCGTGTGACCCGGCTCGGTGTTCATTGCCCCTCAGAGTACCCCTTCAATTCTCGAGTCTGGCTCGTAGTTCTCATAGACTCTTGAGCCCAACACAATCCGGGCCCAGCCCCTCCCATTAAGTCAAGGAGCTCAAGCACCCACGCATTGTCTATTGACATCTTTCACCAATAGACAATGCAACCCTGTTGGTGTTTTTTAAGGTTGTAACAGCTTATTGGTTTTCGCAAGCAGTGAAAAGCAGCACCTTCTTACTACTCTAAAATACATACACAAACGCAGTGTCTTTTACCACGTCTTTCTAAAAGACAGTGTCCGTGTTGGTGTTTTTTAAAGTTGTAACTGAATGTGGCGAGAGGATGGGTCGTCATTATGGCCAGAACTTCCAGCTTTGGACCTGGGGAACCAGGCTCGAGTCTCGGCGTCACTCAACAACACCCTATGATTCTGGGCAAATCACTTCATCTTCCCGTGCCTAAAAAATAATGGGAACTTGTGTAATGTAGCTGGTGTTCATGTAAAGCGCTCCAATACCTTCAGGTCGATTTCGCGTTTTATAAAACTGCAAAAAAAGCAATGTTGTTTTTCACAGGCTGTGAAAAGCAGCATTGGGCTAAAATTCTAAAAACATGAAGACCAAGACATTTTAGTATCTCTGTCTAAAAGCCCCTGTTAGTGCTTTTTAAAGTTGTAGCACAATGTTGGTTTCACAGGCAGTGAGAAGCAGCATTGTGCTGAAACTGTAGAAGGAAGACACTGCCTCTTAGCACACCATCAGGGACCCCCAGCCCAATGCCGAGGGGGAGGGGTGTTAATTGCATTAACATCTACCTGCCCGCACTGCCTTCTAGCACATCAGCACGGCAACAAGCACGGCAAACAATTTACTGGACTCACGGACCCCCAGCCCAATGCCCCAGGAGGAGGGCTGTGTTAATTACTTTATAATCAGCCTGCCCTGCTAATTTTTCAGTTTTTGCGGGGCTGGAAAATGTTACATTTTTGTGGTGCCCATGCTTATTTTTTTTACAGACTCGGCTCGTTCTTGGGCCCTTAGAGCCAAGCCGGAACCCTGGCTCGGATCGTCACATGAATTCTTGGCCTCCCCACCTCTGTTAAATGCCCATTGTGGTTGGTGGCGGCAATGTCATGTCTTGGGCCAGAGGCGCAACTAGAGACAAATTTCGGGGGGGAGGGGGCTAATTCTTTCAGCAATAGGCAGAGTGGAGATGCAGGGGCTCTAAGAAGGGGTAACAAGCATTGGCATAGCCAATAGGTCTCGCCTTTGGGACCAAGGATATTGTGCTGCATAACTAAATACTTATAAGGTCCCAAAGGCGAGACCTATTGGCTATGCCAATGCTTGTTTTAACTATGCCATTATATCTGGTCTGCAGTGATTTGACAAGACAAAATCCTTTCAGAAACGAGTTGGCTCGACTATTATTACTCTGTCTCTAATCGTAGTTGTATCAAGACAATTGTTACGTTTCTGGTTCACACTTGTCATTGGTAAAAGACTGTGTACAGGAGGCTTAGCACTCTTCCATTATTGCTATTTTGGCACATATTGCAGAACAGTATCTTGGCGTTCTGGGTGAAATCCAAAATCCAACTATATTCTCCCTTCTTCCAAATAGAGAGTTTGTCTAAACTATACCCATTGTGCCTCAAGCTTCTTTTCCTTTGGGTATATTAATTTCCTATCAGAAAAGGAGGCCCTCAAAAATATCTTGAGGAAAATCTGCAGAATGGTCTTACTGTTCACTTCACCTCTCCAGCTGCAGCCTCCCTATTTTTATGCCCGATAAAATCAAGAGTTACAATCTTGTATTGATTACCAAAGTTTGAATAAGATTCCTATTATAGACTGATATCCATTGCCTTTCATCAAAAATGTCCTGGAGTCTGTCTGGTGCGCTAAAGTATTCACTAGATTGGAGAGCCGTTATCTCCTTTGTATTAAGGTCTGTGATGAGTGCAAGCTGGCTTTTTGTAGCCCATTTCATCACTTTGAATAAAGGCTGATGTTGTTTGGGTTGGGCAGTGCTCCAGCTTCCAAAGATTCATGGACCATGTTTTTACTGATTTTCTTTATTATTATGCTGTTTTCTACCTACGTGGCACTAAGTTCTACTCTCAGAATTTGGCGGCACACAGACAGCTTTTCAAGTTAGTTATTGTTAGACTTTGTTAACACCAGCTGTCCTGTCAATTTGAGAAATGTGAGTTTGAGAAGGATTATGTTGAATACCTTGGTTATTCTCTACCTTCTCAAGGATTATCAATTGACTATCAAAAGATATCAGCCATCACAGATTGGCCTTCCCAACTTCTGTAAGTGTTTCCTTGACTTAGTAAGTTTTCATAAAGAATTTATTCAAGATGTTGTCTATAAGATATTCTACATTTCTCATACCTTAAAAAAGAAAATGCAAACCATGGATTTCGTTGGCCCCAAGAAGCTGAAGTAGCATACCACAAAATGAAGAAGGCATTCACCCAAGCTCCTGCCTCTGACATCCTGACGCCAACAAGACACTTTATTGTTGAGACTAATGCTTGTGAAAGAGGAGCTGAGGCAGTTCTTCTGATGGTTCAGCATGGTGAGGGATTGGAACACTTGTATTTTATCTATCTTGTGTCTTCACACTCTGTGACTGAGTAATTCTGTTAGGTGTTAACTTCTAGCCATAAAGCATGCCTGTATTGAATGGCAGCATCTTTAGATATTTATATTAAATACATTCCCAGATCTCAGGAAATAGAAGTCGATGCTTTATCAAGCAACATAATTAAGATCAAGTAGTCAGAAGCCCCCATCTTCTCTTACCAAGATGAGCAATTAGCATTGTACAATCCTACCTTCAGAGCTTAAGAAACATTCACACTCTAATGGACAAGTGAGAGTTGGAAGATATACTTTGTTAAACACACTTTGACTTACCATCATTATCTTTATTTCCAACAAAAGGCCTTATATTTTCCAACCCGCTACTTACACAAAAATTTTCTATACATGTGTCATGACTTTGCAATTTTAGGTCAGTGCGGTATCAAATCTACTGCAGACCTAGTTCGTCATTCCCTTTGCTGGCCTTCAGTCAACCAGGACGTGGAAGTATATGTCACAGCTTGCCCAGTTTGTACTCAGGGAAAATCTACTCATCTAAAGCTTTTTAGATATTTGCAGCCATTTGTCATTACACCTCAACCATAGCATACAACATCCAATGACTTTATTATTGATCTTCCTCCATCTGGTTACAGTTGAGGAATCAAGGTCGCTGTAGATACTTTTTCGAAGATTGCCCATTTCTCCTCTTTCCAGTCCATTCCTTTTGCTACTGAAATGGCTAAGCAATTAATTCTCAATAGTTTTCAACTTCATGGGTTGCGTCATACCATTAACTCAGATAGAGGTACTCAGTATATTTATCATGTTTCTGGACGGTCCTTAGTTTTTCTTCTGGAACACAACAATCAATATTCTCTGGGTTTTGTTCTCAGACTAATGATCAGATGGAACGTGTGAACAAATGTGTGGAACAATGTCTTCGATGCTAAAGTCATGCCACTCATAATAACAGGTTTAAATATCTGTGTGACTGTTTGCCTATAACACCATCAACTCTACAACCAACTTTTCACCTTTCTTCTGCTTACAGGTTTGTCATCCCAGAACTTTTCCTTCAACACTTTGGTTGTATCCTCTGGTACAAAGAGCTGACGATTTCCTCAAATAGTCACAAGAACAAAGACAAATCATAACAAATAATCTACAAACTACCAAACACACCATGAAAGTTCAAGCTGATAACATTAGAAGGGCTACATTTAATTTTCATCCTGGAGATAAGGTTTGGTTGTATTCCTCTTTTGTGCCAGCCAGATGAACAGCAATTGTACTAAGACCATGCAATTTTGGGCCTCCTTCTTAAGCTTCCTGCTTCTAGGAAAATGCATTCTACATTTACCAACTGAAGGTATATGTGAATGATCCATTTCACCATGCTCCACCTCCTCATCTTCCTCCTTCTTTTCCTTGCATTATGGTGGATGATCATCTTGAACATGAACTTGAAGAAATGTGTGACTTAAATTTTTGCAGCTATTCTGATTTTTCAATTCTTTGTAGAGTCTATCCACCCACTGATGGATCTTGGGTTCCTACCCCGATTTAGGTCTTTTTTTTCCACACTTTCTCAGATAAACTGGGTGCTCCAGGGAGGGCACACTGTTGTGCCTGCCAGATGGAGGCCTGTGTCTACCGGGCTGAGGAACCTGGAGCAGGACCGCAGTATGACATCATATTGTGCCCGCTGGGTGCCCCATCTTGTCATGGCTTGGGCTGACTCTATAGAGCTCCCACTATATTGCAGCCAACCTTGCTCCATAATGTCAGCAACATGTCCTCTTCTATTTTTTCAGGTGTTTAATTCTCCATAAGGGCATCTCTGCTACATACGGAGGTCTCCAGACTACCCTGTTAATCACTCTTTCCCACACTTCAGCTACATGTTGTACTTAGCAAGGGTTGTGCACTCTGGTATAGCTACTCATCAACAGCATATCTTATAATGAGTCATGTCCATTCATATCCCACAGTAAACGACTTCCGAGGTTTCGTTGGTTTTGTAGCACTGAATCACATGCTGCAATGTTAAGTAGTCTCAACACTCACCTCCCTTTTTTTATCTGGGCAGCTTCAAAGTACAGAGTTTGACTCTACTCCTTTTCCATTGCCACATTAGAGACATGGGGGTTATATGACAATGGGGTGACCTGAAATACTACTGGACCCGGGTAAAATACAGTACAGTGAGAAGTGGTCACAGTAGAAGTAAATTTTGCGTAATACAAAATTGAATCATTAAAACATCACCATGACACATCAAAGATAAATGTGATTTGTTTTCTAATCATTGCATGATTATAGAAGACAGCATGATTGTCTGTATATTGGGTAAAAACGGTGCTCAAGGAAGGGGGGCAGAGTGCTGAGGAGGGAATGTGTGCTTGTAAGGGTTGTAGGAAAGGAAAGGCAATGTGCAATATATACATCAAATTTAACAGAAACCTGTCCAGCCTAGTGAAGGCAAATTAATACATAATAAACATAGCATTCTATAGACGCAGATAATAAATCTCTGTCATCTGGGATTGAAAGATAATAATGGATTGTCGATTTTTCGACCCCTGTGTGCAAAAAAGGTGACTAGATCCTTAGCCTGGGGTCTTCATCAGGACAAGAGGAGGGGAGCACCTAGGGTTAATCAGATACTTCATATTAGTCAGGTGATGAAGGGTGTCATTCGAAGTAAGGATGCGTAGTAACAATGAATGTTTACCGATTTAATAGCGTGAATAATCTGGCTGGTGAGTAAAAGGCGGTGGACCCTTAGGCTCCTAGGTCAGAGAGAACGAGAAAGAAGGTTCACATTAGGCTTATATGTCAACAAAAGGAGAGTAAAGCCTTAAGCGTTGTAAATGGCACTTACTCCAAGTTGTGAGATAGGATCATAAGTAATCCTAGGAACTGAGTAGGCGTTGAGGCCTCGTATTCCACGGAGGTTGGTGGGTCGGGGACCCCACACTCCTGAAGAGGTTGGTCACTAACCTCCTAAAATAATAATAAGAGGTCTACGTATACCCTTCGGACTGGCACTAGGTTGAGCAGTGCCGCTCAATGCGAGGGGGGACTGTCAATGGTGTTAGTTGGACACATGTGAGTGGTGTGGATCAACACCGGAGGTCAGAAGGGACTGGAAGGGAGATCCATACATGCATCTCTGTTTCGGCGTGATTGTGATAAAAAGACCCAAAGGGCGGGTGCCGTCTATACACATGCGTCACTGAGTCAGAAATACATGGCCTAAATTAAAAATTATCTATGCGCGTAAAGTCGTGGTTGTTAGTCGCAGCGCTTATTGAAGAGAAAAAGAACCCAAACGGGTTAAAAGGTTATGCGTGTCTTTGTATTTACTGGCGAGAAACAGGCAAAGGTTTGCATCTGTCAGACACCCTGGAAATTGACACATGCATGGGCGTGTGAATGCGCTTGCTGTGAGGTAGACACAAAACCATAAATGTGCCTACCTTCCAAGTAATTAATACTGTGGGGATCTTGTCAATAGAGGTGACAATGAATCTGTAAACGAGAAATACCCCGCATTAGAGGGAGCCTGTAAAACAAAATTTATAAGTGGCTCAAAGAAGTCTGCATCGTCTAACTCAACGTACCTGCACCCGCCGTCCGACAGATGAGACTGACAGCCGGGCCCGGTAAGGGCCACAGTTAAAGGCGTGAGCTGCCGCGTGCACGCAACCCACGTTGAGTGCTCAGTCGCTAGATACTGGCACATGGTAAGCGAGGGCCGTGCTCCGGTGGAGAAAAGGATGCTAGGGTCAACCTGATTTTACGGTGAAGAAAGAAATCAGATGCAATTGACTTAAGTGTGTCGTGAAAAAATCACCGACGTCATCCTAAATGTCTATAGGCTTCCGGGGGCGGCTATTGATGATAACTTGATGGTATTTTAAGCACAGGAGAACTTGTGTTCATAAGAAAAGGAAGGTTTTCTCCATAAATGATAAAACATCTTTTGATCTACAAAGCAACAACGTCTTGATACCGAATAGGCCCATTAAGGAAGTGCAGCCTGATTCGTACAGACATAAAGACAAAGCATAAGTAATTACAGTACATTAATGTATTTACTGGCCCACATTGATTCAAATTGGAAAACACATTTTACGCTAATGACATATTGATTGAAGTAAATACGTTTAGCATATTAGTGATAAAGATGTGATCCAATGTGGCATAAACAAAATCTGATGTGGCTCAAAAGTGCCTCGTGACCTGTCACTTTTAGCATACAATGTGCATCTCCTTACCTTCCAGTGTTAACTGGAAAGCATTAACAGCGATAGCTGAAAGGCAATGGACAGAACAAACATACATGCAGGTATTACATTTGCTAATTCCTTTGTAGTGAGCCAGCCCCAAATGGGTGACATGTCATTGGGACAGTTCCGGTAAACATAAAACTCTTACAAATGGAGCCTGGCTACGGTTACACCCCCCAAATGGGTGACATGTCATTGAGGTAATACCGGCTAACATGAAACTCTTATAAATGGAGCCTGACTACAGTAACACACTGCAATGCATTGTGATATACCAGCTGGACATGGTTGGACAGTGATTGGCTATTCATTGCTCAGACAAGATAGTTGGGCATTTGTAGCGTCCAGTTCATTTAAGCCATTGTGTACAGTGTCCATGGTATGCATCCATTTGCATTCCCGCACATTGAGTACAGAATTTATGTCACCACCCCTGATTCCCAGGGTAACCTTTTCCAATACCACCCATTTGATGGATTCTGGTTGATGTCCCAGTGTCTGGAAGTGATCTACTAGGGGCGCCCCCACAGTGCCACATCTGATCCTGCTGTAATGTTGCAGGATCCTAGCCTTTACCTTCTGACATGTCTGCTCTACGTACATCTTTTCGCAAGGGCATAAGATGGCGTAAATCACTTCTGTAGTGTTACAATTGGTGTGTACCTGTAGGTCAATTGTGTGATGTTTGTAACAAAACTGTTTGGTTTCGATGGTCAGTCTGCAGGCTTTGCAGTGGCCACACTTGAAATGCCCCACAATCTCAGGCAAATTCCACATTGTATGAATAGTGGGTTGGGGAGGTGTTTCAAGAAGTGATCGTACCATATAGTCTCTTACGTTCTTGCCCTTTTTAAAGGAATGCATCGGAGGGTCAGGTATCTCCAGGTCATCGGAAATGAGTTTCCAATGTCTGTTGATGATCTGTTTTATCTCAATACTGCGTGTGCAGTATGTTGTCACGCATATCATCCTGTCAAGGGTGTCTGTTGAGCGTTGCTTGGGTGTCAGGAGAGAATCTCTGGGGTTAAACCATGCTCTCTTCCTAGCACGTTTAACCATTCTTTTGGAATATCCACGTTCCACGAGTCAGACGATGAGATAGTCAGATTCAGTGAAATAATCTTCTTTATGGGAGCAATTCCTACGAATCCGCAAGAACTGGCCGAAGGGCAAGTTGTCTCGTAGGCCCCTCGGATGGTGGCTACCATATCTCAACAATGTGTTCCATCTCCGTTGGTTTTCTGTATAATGTTGTATAGAAGCAGTTGCTCTCTGTTTTAATAGATATGTCCAGGAAATCTATTGTGTGTTGGTCCCAATGGATGGTAAATTTGATGTCATCTGATCTCTCGTTGAGCCATTCAAATGATGTTTGTAACTCCGTTGTGCTGCCCGTCCAAATGAGCAGCACATCGTCTATGTACCGTTTCCAGTACGTCACGTTGTCCTTGAATAGGTTAGTCTGATTGTAGACAAATTCGTCCTCAAAATTGTCCATGTACAGGATTGCCAAATCAGGGGCAAAGCTGACGCCTTTGGTCTGCAGATGGTACTCGCCTTGAAAAAAGAAGAAATTCTTCATCATTGCTATCTCCAGGAGTTGGATTATGAATTTAGTTGGAATTTTTGCTGGATGAGGTCTCTTGTCCAATGCTCTCCTAATAACTTCCAGGGCAGGCCGTTGCGGGATGCTGATGTATAGCGAGACGATATCCATGGTCACCAGTAGCTGGGACTCTGTGTCAAACGGCATGTTGTCAACCAAGTTGATGACTTCCAATGTATCATGGAGATATGATCTGGTCGATTCTGCCAAGGGTTTTAGAAAGAAATCCACGAATTTGCAAAGTGGTTCCAACAGGGATCCACACCCGGACACGATGGGACGTCCAGGAGGATGCTCTAGGTTTTTGTGTACCTTCGGTAGGGTGTAGATGGTGGGTAGGCGAGGTTGCTTCTGGTTCAAATAATTGAACTCAAGGTCGGACAAAAAACCAAGTTTCCTTCCATCATCCGTGATACGTAGGGTCAATTTGCTGATTTCCTTGGTGGGATCTGAATTGAGCCGTGCATAGCTCACCCCATCCCTCAATTGGGAGTAGATCTCGGTCTTGTAGTCAGGGGTGTCCTGCACTACAATAGCCCCGCCTTTATCGGCTGACTTAATCACAATCGACTTGTTGTTTTTGAGTGAGTTGAGTGAATCACGCTCTCCCTTGGTGACGTTGTGCTTGACGTATTGTCTTGTAGAACATACCTTCAGTACATACCTAAGGACCACACACTCATAAGTAAGGATCTTATGTGACCAGGGCCGGACTGGTAATTCCGGGCACCGGGCAATCCCCCGGTAGGCTGGATGGGGTGGGGGCCGGTTTTTTGACAGGGGGCCGGTTTCCGCATGAGTCAGAGACTCAGAGTCAGTTCAGCAGTCTCCTCGCTCCGCTCCGTGCGGGGAAAGCACAACTATCTATCTGCCCTGTGCATAATGCATTGGGAGGCACCGTCCGTGTCCGTGACCCGGTGCAGGTGGATTTAATCATTTAATAACTAATCAGAGAGTTCTCTCTCGTTTGGCTTCAAAGTGCCTCCGGTTGTTGATCTCAACGTAAATAGCAGCAAAGGGAAGAAAATGCAAAAACGAGGCAGTGGTGGAGGATTTGGCTACCAGAAATCTAAGAGTGTTCACAAATCAAAGATCTTCAAACACATCAATAAAAACACATCAGACCGAAGACAGTTTACCCGTTGATGAACCATTATCGGATTGTATTGTAAAAATTAAAAAAAAAGAAAAACTCAGCTGAAATATTTTGTACACTTTCTTGATGGCTTCTTTAAATTTTAGCGGAAATGTGAAATAAACTGTATATACTCTTTTTGCAAAAGTAAAGTCAAAATTCTGTTCTGATGAAGTGCTAATTTCGTGTACGCAGCAAGTATTGCTTTGGAGTTCTGATGAAAGACAACTATGGGTCCAGAAGGAGAAGGGTGAATTGATACAGCTGTAAAATACGCAACTTTTATTTCGACTTCGTGCCTGCGCCTCTTTCCCGGTCTTTCAAACCGTTCCTTTGCACTTGTTTTCTGCATTCACAAGCAATCCAACTTGCCATTCTTGTACAGTCTTCAGCTGTTAAACGATACGCACCTCTATCTGTATATTTCTTAGCTTGGGCCATTTAGAAATAATTAAATTGCCAGCTTTGTGTTTTCCAGAATTGTAAATACCTCAAAATGCAGCTTTCCCGTGTCGTTGGTTTATGCTGAAAGTATTTATATTAACTTGCCTCTAATACGATTTTCTAAAGTGTTAATCAGAACATAAAGTCCTGTCTCGCGGATGTTTTTTTAAACGTCGCGGGTGTCTCTAAATATCACGTTAAGTGTTTGAATGCAACTGTGGGGAAAAAAGTAAAAGTTGATTTAAAATAAATAAATAATTGTTGCGCAAAAAAAAAACTAATCAGAGGTGCCGGCCGCGCGCAGATGTCTCCGCCGCCGCGTCTGTGCGGTCTCTTCAGTTCACCCTTAGGGTGGGGCTGGTGTCTGGTGGTAATCTTGCGCATTGGGGCTCGTGCAATAAAAAGTGCGCGTGACTGGTGAGGCGAGGTTGAGGAGGCATCCCAGAGGCCAGGGCAGAGAGACGACAGAGAGGCACCCCATAATTTAATTATTTCTAGCCCCCCTGTCTGCCGCCCGCAGGTGAGTCAGAGTCTAGTCGTTTACAATCATCATGGCACTGTCTGGGCGGGCGTCGCGACCGGGCCGGGATTAAAAGCAAAGGTATAGAAAATGGCTTCTTTTTAAAGGGGAATTAATGGAGCAAGCTTCATCTGGTTGGGGGGTGGGGGCAGTGCGTTCCAGATCTTTAGTGACTTTAAATTCCAGACAAAGGTTGAGCTAAGCTCTTCTGCCATGTTAGTCTTTCATGACCTATGTTATGTTGGCTGCATATGTGTGCCAAGCTGCTAAACAAAAAAATGTAGCTCGGAGCATGTTATTTTGTTTCCGAGAGGACCAAGCCATGCTCCTCGGAATGACCCCAAGCAAAGTCCTGAGTCCTACCCCTTATTTTGCAGCCCTTTGGTTCCTGCCACGGCTCCAGCACTGACCTCAAACATGAGCTCAGAGAAGGGTCTCTTCCAGTTCTTTACAGAGTGCTGCAGGATTCTCTAAATATGGGTTTTCGTGAGTGGTGTTCATGTCCGAGCGAGCAGGGCCAGCTGAAACGTTCCGAGCCAGCAGGATACATGTGTGCTCCCTTTGGTGGCGCTGTGCTGTTTGCCACTGCTTGAGCAGCACAGTTTGACTCTTGGGGGCTGTAACTGGGGCCCCTGGTAGCCTTAAAATAACGGTTTAGGTGAACCACTCCGCCTAGACTTGAGAAACAGAGAAGGGCTGTCCCTGTACAGGATGCCACTGCGAAGGTTGGGGTCAGTCTGCTTAAAATATATTTTTCAGCACAAGCCCCAACCAGGGCTTTCTAGGTTTCTTTTTTTTACACAAACTAGTCCTTTTGTTTTCTTATAAGGTGTTGCCGCTACATAGCTCCTGTTGGTAAGGCTAACGTGTAAATTTCTAGTTAAGGAGCTCTCGGCGCGTTCCCTTGATGCTGGCTCAGTTCATGACCTATGTTTTTTTAAATTGTCCTGATTTCACAAGAAAGGAGTTTGCGCTGTTACAATGTGCACTTGTGTGTTCAACCATATGGGGGCTGGTCTCGCTTTTACTTTGTTCTCTCTGATTCACTACTCGTGCCTATTTTTGGTACTCTCTGTAAGAATGTCTATGGGTACATATGACTGGGTGGGTAACCTGGTGCTCTTTAAGGTCATCATCTACTATTTACTGTGCTTTGAAAGTTGATACAATTGAATATGTAATGAAAAATGTGCTGTAAAATTCACCATTTTGGTCTGTCTTTTTCCAAACTTTTCTTGGGGGGAGAACCCCCCCAACCCCCCCTAGTAGTGGTCGGGCTCGCACGCTGCCCTCGCTCGCTGCATGCCGGACGGGCGCTAGTCTGGCAAAATTTGCCAGGGCTGCTTTCAGTTCCCAGTCCGGCCCTGTATGTGACTATGGGGAAAGAAACACCTAGGCACGGTGGATTAAACAAATTGCAGGCATATCAATTCCAGACATTCATAGAAATAACATTACTTATGAAAACCAAATGACAAACTGATAATATATATATATTTCATTTATTTTTTCACTTTTGATAAAAATATATAATCTTTTTTTTGAATTACAAAAATATATATCCAAATGTTAACAATTAGTTTTAAGAAACTTCCAGAATGTTTTAATCTTATTTATGGTTGAATTGATGTACATATTTTCATTACATTCCGGCGTTTCCCAATAGGTGAAGTACAGCGACTGACACAACAGACCGTTACTCTCAATTTGACATACGCGCATCAAGAACCTTGCAATTTTTAACTTCATACTATGGGACTAGTATGAGCATTCCTTGACAGTGGCATGAAGATTGCTGAATACACAGCCATTCAGGCACCATAGGAAAGAAATTGAATATGAGCTACTCACCCGAGATGGGAAAGTAAAAGCTGTACAGCAAAAACAAGGTAGTTGCCGAAAATATCCCTATAAAACGGACGAGAAGGGCGCATTCATCCAGTAGATGCCCTCAAGTAACCACTGTGACGGAGTCCTGACGAAGGCCTATGCCGAAACGCGTGTAGTTTGTCAACCAGCCGCCAGTCTCCTCATACCATTACAATGATGGATGGTTTTAACATATTGTGTGTATGACCAATTGTTAAATAAGATTGCTAGTTCCTTTTACATTGTTAAACTGACGTATGGTTTCAATTATTGATTATATGACCATAAATATGATGGCAATGTTGTTGTGAATAACAAAGAATGGAGAAATATGACAACTATGAGATTTTTGTGTAATTAACTCCCGGAATGTAATGAAAATATGTACATCAATTCAACCATAAATAAGATTAAAACATTCTGGAAGTTTCTTAAAACTAATTGTTAACATTTGGATATATATTTTTGTAATTAAAAAAAAAGATTATATATTTTTATCAAAAGTGAAAAAATAAATGAAATATATATAATATCAGTTTGTCATTTGGTTTTCATAAGTAATGTTATTTCTATGAATGTCTGGAATTGATATGCCTGCAATTTGTTTAATCCACTGTGCCTAGGTGTTTCTTTCCCCATAGTTGTAATTCCCTGTCAAGGCATTTTATCCTAGATTCAGGGGCCCCTCTTCTTTCCAAAATTAGGATCTTATGTGACATCATGTGTGTAGGTGGCATGAACGTGGATGGTACCCTCAAGCCCGTGTGTGATGTTGATGGTGTAGGTTGGGAATGTCTGAAGTAATATCTCAGCCTAACTTTACGAAATAAACGATGCTACTCCGTTTTTTTGTTGAATTGGATGGGGTGTGTTGTTGGTACAAAGGAAAGCCCTTTGCTCAGAACCCTTGTTTCCTCTTCGGTAAGCTCATAGGATGATAGGTTAATGATCGGGCTTTTTGGTCTGGTCACCAATGGTAAACCCGCCGTCGGGTCTGAATCTCCCCATGACTCTGCTGGGGGAATCGTACCTGTTTCTGGTTCTGGCCTCATTGTCTCCCGCCTTCCCAGTTCTGGCCTTGTTGGTGTTGACCCCTCTGTGGTCCCCTGTTCCAATTGTAGCCTCTCCCTCTGGGCGGTCTCCATTGGGCGTCCTCTAAAAAAGGCGATCCCTGTGGTGGCTGATACCAGTTATCTTGATATTGGTACCCTGAGCTAGTGCCTGGTTGCTCCCCTTCACTCCCAGCACTATTGGAGCCTGACGATTCAGAAAATGTTGTGTAACGTCTGTTGCCTCTGTATCCACCTCTGCCCCTATTGAAAAGGCCCTGCATGTCTTGCTTAAAGTAGTCTCCTTGGAGGTAAGGGTAAGTTAGCTTCTTCTCATAAAAGCATATATCCTTTGACAGGGCCCACTGCCTTTTACTCACCAGCCAGATTATTCACGCTGATATTAAATTGGTAAACATTCATTGTTACTACGCATCCTTACTTCGAATGACACCCTTCATCACCTGACTAATATGAAGTATCTGATTAACCCTAGGTGCTCCCCTTCTCTTGCACTGATAAAGACCCCAGGCTAAGAATCTAGTCACCTTTTCTGCACACAGGGGTCGAAACGTCGACAATATGTTATTATCTTTCAAGCCCAGACGACAGAGATTTATTATCTGCGTCTATAGAATGCTATGTTTATTATGTATTAATTTGCCTTCACTAGGCTGGACAGGTTTCAGTTAAATTTGATGTATACATTGCACATTGCCTTTCCTTTCCTACAACACTCACAAGCACACATTCCCTCCTGAGCACTCTGTCCCCCTTCCTTGAGCACCGTTTTTACCAAATATACAGACAATCAAGCTGTCTTCTATAATCATGCAATGATTAGAAAATAAATTGCATTTATCTTTGATGTTTCATGGTGATGTTTTAATGATTCAATTTTGTATTACGCAAAATTTACTTCTGCTGTGACCACTTCTCACTGTACATTAGAGACATGAGCAGCAGATGAAGTGTCTTTGATGCATGTTGCGGTATAGTAGCAGTGGACCCATGCAGCACAATAGAGACAACATTGGAGAAAGAACATCTTTTCAAGTGCCACCCTACCTATCATCGGCATCAGTAGTACATTACAAAATTCTACTGACTTCTGCAGACCTTCCTTCGTTCTGTGATACTGAGTACCTATTGAGCTTCTTTATCATACATCGCCTTTATGCCCTGATAACGGAATTTCTCCACTTCCCATCCTATTCGGATTTCAGTGTAATCCGCCTACCTAGTGAAGCATGATCTGCCATTGGGAACATTTTGGATTTCTCTCAGCTAATTTGTCGCCCCAATTTAGCCCTAAAGTCTTCAAACGTGTCCAATAGTATAGGATCTGACATGCATGTTCTCTCAGGTACAGAAGTGGCTTACATACATACATTGACACCTGATGTGTTACCCTGCCTAGCCTTAGGCCCCAACCATTAGCCTCTCTCACTGTGGGTGGTAGCATTTTCTCATCATAAGCCTCCTAAGAACCATGGATGAGGTGCTCTACAAGAGCCCTGCTATATGTCTGATAAAGTTTGGTGGAGACCCCATCACTTCTAAGAATTTTCAATTTTTACATAGTCTCCAGTGCCGTCCCAACCGCGTTTGTAGTCAGGGGAGTATCCAGCATGTTCTTCCTTGTGTTCTCCAGTGAGTTTGGGTAAGTCTAGTCCATCCAGATACCCATCAGTTCTCCCTGTCTCCATATGCTGCAGTTACGTGTACACTCTTTCAAGGTAGGTTTTATACATTTGGTTAAAACCTTTCTGCATGATTGCAGCAGTCCTGTTTATGCCTTTCAGCAATTTATGCCTGTGGTCATTCCCTCTTGAGCGTTAAGGCAAGGAGTTTTCCCAGTATATCACTCTCTCAATGTAGTTGTTTATAATCTCCCCTAATGTATTTGTCCGATGTGTCTCATTTGTCTCCATACAGTCATTTTAGTTCTATCATACTCTGTGTTTTATTGGGGGCAGCCGTTATTTCTGCATAAAGGTGTTGTAATATCTTTTCTTGTTCACTGACTGTGTGGTCTGTTTTCTAGAATTGTAGATCTTTGCTAAGCAGTCTCCCCTAAACAGAATTTAAAAAAAGTTTCCCATTCATTGGCCCTGGTGTGATTAGTTTTCCATTTACACAGCACAATATTGTTCAACCACTTCTTTAATGCTGTCTGTAAAGGTATGGTCAGCCAATGTCTCAGTCTGGAAGTGCTTCGAGGGTATTCTAGGCCTACTTCTTGTTTAAGGACAATGTATAAGCAAAGATGAATGATCCGACAAGAAGCTAGGAATATAAACTGCATTGGCAAGGCAGGCGCAGTCAGCGTTCTTAGCTAAAACTAGACCAAGCCTGCTATAGATGTTGTGTCGAGGAATAATATGCGTGTAGCCTATCTGTCAAGTGTTGCAGTCGCCAAGCATCTTTTAACCTTATGTCCCTATAAATTACGCCACATGCCTTTCATGCTTAGTTTTCGTTATCTTTTAGTTGGGGTTCTATCAATCTAGCTGCCCATTCTATGTCTCCTGCCCAAAGAAGCAATGCGTTGCAGGGTTGTGGAATTTAATAAAATATCTACTTGTCCATGGGGCAGGTTGCTTCATAAATCTACTTGTCCTGTGACAAAATCCACTTTTCCCTTTTGTGCCATGTAATGCGGCAACAAATTATGGCAGCAATCTAATTATATAAGAGCTCTGATATAACGTCTCTGATTATGCCAGGGCTCCTTCCATAGTAGGGTCTGAATACTAGCAATTCCCTTATGTTGCCACGTTTCCGCAGATCTACACACTGGGGCTGAAGGTAATGGTAAGCAACAGTTCCAGGGTTGGAATGCCCTTTTGAGTCTGTGCAAACCTACTAACTTGCATGTTTTAAGGGTTTTCACCAACTCTTCTCAAATCTTATCCCATACTGAAAAAAGTTGGAAATTTACTCCTGACAATAGCAGACCTAAAACGTCTTCCAGGGTTGGGAAAAAAGTGGATGGAGGGAAAGTGAACTTGCAATAACTCAGATGTTTTCAGGAGCAAATCTACACATGCATATTTGCTCATGCTAAAATGCAGTTCACAAATATTTTCTAGGAGTACTATTTCTTGCCTACTTCTGTAAATTCTTTTGAATTCACGAAAGCTGTATATTTTGCATCTAATGCAAAGACATATACCATGGGTGCATTTTTGAGACTTTCTTTAATAATTGGGCCCCTAATTAGGTCTGGCATTAACCAGGACCTTTTGTGCTTAATGAAATTCTGTTTTTCTCTCTCTCTCGGTCTATCGGCTGGCTTCACTGTGAGTGACAGCATTCTGCTCTTTCACAAGGAGCATATTGGCACACAAAGTAGTTTTGTTCAGTGCCAGGAACTACTGTGGCAATGTGTGCTTTTTGAGACCAAAAACAATTTTTGCTTTTGCCAATGTTTGTTATAACGGCGAGGGCCCAGCAGCTCCCACACTATTAAGGCTTTACAAAAACAATGCCAAAACAAGTCACACCTTGTGTTATATCCCGGATAGAGGCCCTAATGTAGACCCGTTCGTACATGCCCTAAAATGGACGTATTCATATTTACCCTAATATGGTCATATTCGTACTTGCCTTATTATGGTCATAGCCGCATATGCCCAATTATGGTCATAACTGTACATGTCCTATTATAGTCATGATACCTTATATAGGCATGATCTTTCACCTACATTGGTCCCAGCTAGTACACAACGAGCTCTGAGGGCTGAACGTTATCTATCCTGTGGTTTTGAATACAGCATGGTTTTTTCCAAACACAGGCCCACACTGTACTCATTAATTATGCATGGCTCTCTAGGAATACACCACTGGCATAATATGTATGTACAAAGTTCACCCCTGACGTCTTCCTCATGTCCAATACAAACCATACTGAGGACTGAGACTCTTTAGGGTATAAATACACCACATCTTGCCCCGGTAAGAGAGAGGGAACCGAGACTTCCATGCTGACACACTGACCAGAGACGCTGAGGCTCCTGCATGCAGTCGCTCCAGCTGACAGCGGTCTGACACAGCACTGACGGGGTGTCCAACTCGAGACCAGGACGGGGTCCCACACTCTCTCTATTCAGGTATGGGGGTTCGACTAAATCCTAGAAGGATTCTTGACTCTTAGGCTTTTAGACCTACACATATGCTAGGTACACTCAGGTACATCTAGTTAGGCATCGTAGGAGTACGCGCACTTGCATAATGCTTTTATATTCATGTATGTATTCATGATTGTCGCAATATGGTAGAACTGTTCTATCCCTTTGCTTTTATCGTACTGCTGATAATATATCTCTGCTATTGTCTGCTGGTTGCCGCAGCACATATATTTTACACTAGAATAACAACTGTTCAATAAATTCTTATTGAAACGCCCGACTGTTTATTCTGTGTAACTCTCTGAGACAAACCGAATAAGTGAGCACGAGTGACTGAGCGAAAGGTAGTACATTGTTTCCACGATTCTGAGGGAATCAGGGTTGTCATGTTCTAAGGTTGCCAGAAACTAATCTCTCCCCGACAAGAGGAGACACTAGTGGCACTGCGAGCTAGCTAATGCAAACTAGGCTAACATATACGGTGGGGGTGCACGGAGTTAGTCTGCCACCAAGCCCGCAGTATATGTTATCCAAATGCGCAGGTCCTGCAGGGGTACTATAGGAACTACACGACATGGCGCCACCAACGTTGGTTTGGTACTAATTTAACAGTAGAATCTGAGTAGTTCAGTCGTGCTATTCTCAGAGAACCGACTCACAAAACCCCAGAGACGTCTGGAGTGGGTGGGCACAAAATCCGCCGCAGCTGAGTAGTACGAGAATACTATTTATTGGCTGTTGGTTATTCAAGCTTGAAGGACATATAGTTCCTACAAATTGTGCATTTACACCTTATCTTAAAAATTTCCTTAAACACCCTTCATCCACTTAAAAATGGTTGAAAAAGCAGAAGAAACAAGGAGAGTTGCAACAGACCTCTTCGGTTTAGGAGAAAAAGACCCTGAAGATGCAAAACAAATTGCACCAAATTTCAGAAGGGCAGTCACCATAAAACTTCTAGAACATGGCTTAAGAGCCAGGGGTGGTAAAGTAATTTTCGTGATCGAGGCACACGAATCTAATAAAACAGAGGTGTTCTATTCATGGGTTACATTCCCAGCAGCGAATGCAGTTACAGATGTATTTCACTACTACCTAAGAGATGAAACAGCAGAAGACTATACTTCTTTTGAGGAGTTAGAAATTCCGCTCACTTACCAGGAGCATAATTACTGGTTTAAAGGCGCCCTACCCCACGTATGAGGAAGAGCAAGATTAGGCCCGCTCGGAGGAGCAGGAGCCACATGGCCCATATTAGCGGCATACACACCACATCCTGACATTGGCACAATGCCACAGCCAGACTTACTCATACAACACAGAGATTTAATTAAAATCTACAGAAACCTCACACAATTTGTGATGAGGACTTTAACAGTACAGCCTGCACCAGCTGCAGCACAAGATACTCCAGTTCAGAGTACAGTTAATAAAATTACTCCACAAACATTACACGCAGTAATGGGCAAAACAAATCCCATTCTGGATAGCTCAGAAAATAACTCAGCTTGAGGCAGTATTCCCGAATACTACCACCTGTGATAAACACAGAATTCTAACAATCTGCTTGCCCATGGGTCTCACACCACAAGTAGAGGACTGCACCTCTTGGGGTTCAGTCTTTGCTGCCATATATACCAGAACACATGGTATCCCGTCCTTAGCAGTAGTACCTGATGCATTGAGACAGATACAAAATGAGTACGGAGCAGAGCCTGCCCTTAACTTAGGGATGAAGTTACTAAATAACTTCGACCAGGTATCAGCCATAATACTAGCTAACATAAAGGGGGAAGCAGCTTCAGTGGCGATCCGCCAACGCCTAAGGGAGTTCGGTCCAGAGGATCAACAACACGAACTACCCAAAATAATTGAAACTGCATATGCAGAACTAGGCAGAGACAGTTTAGGTGGGAAAGCATTAAAACCACAACTGGTGGGCAGTCCTGAAAAGGACACTACAAAGCAGACACCTACTTCTTCTAAAAAGAAGTGGGAAAATAAAAAACAACAAAAGTCTAAAGACAGCAGATCTCAGTCCAGAGGTAGGTCTCCTCAACAGGAGCCCTCTGAAAGGAGGTATAACCTCAGGAATAGGGATAATATTAAAAAACCTGACAGGTATCAGGATACTGATACTCGTTCCTCTCGTTCCTTTCAGGGTTCATCAAAAAACTCAGAGAGGGAAGGACAGTCAAAGGAGCGTACAAAGTCCAGAGACACGCAACGCGCTGCGGACTACGCACCTAAAAAAGAAGATACACAAAAATCAAAACCTCAGTTCAAAAAGAAGAAGGTAGCAGGTCTCTAGATCAGACATGCCCAGAATTCTGAGGACACAGCTTCTGAACGGGGAATTGGCTCTGACGATGCTAGACAGCGCGGCAGAAGTAACAATAGCTCGCCAGAACCTGAAGGAATTTCTGGTGACAGCGGAGTTGAGTGAGTATATCACGGTGGAAACACCTGATACTCGGGTAAGTGTCCCACATAAGTTACATGAGATAACACTCCGGCTGGAGGGGTACAAACCCAGAAAAGTTAAAGGTCTCTTTTGGAAAAATCTATCATCTGGTTATGACATTCTATTAGCAGAACAAGACTGGCCGCCAGCATTCGTCATGGAGTGCCCTAGGGGAGAAACTGTAATTTTTCCAGCCTTTTCCGACCTCGTTCCCATTCACCTAAAACATGCATATGCACAGGAGTGGGTGGTTGCCCTAGCTCCAGCATTGTATAAAAATCATGTTGGTTGGGATGAGGAGTCAACCCACCACGTGATCCCGTTAAAAGTTTCCCCAAATGCTCAAAGGCAATACCTTATAAAGCAGGAAGCTAAAAAACAAGTCAGGGAGATTCTAGATCAACTAGAATACCAGGGGGTGATAGAAAATTGCACTTCACCTATGAACAATCCTTTGTTTCCCGTAATGAAACCTGACAACACATATCGTTTAGTTTTGGATTACAGACATTTAAACACTTGCACAAAGACATTTGCAGTTCAAAATGCGCACAGTGCCGCATTAATGAATAACATTGTGCGCAAAAATACAAAACAACACTTGATATCTCAAATGGATTTTTCTGCCAAAATATAGCGCCTGAAAGCAGGTATCTGACCGCCTTCAGTGCGTTAGGGTCCCAGCAACAATTTTGTCACCTAGCCCAAGGGTATAGAAACAGCCCGGGGGTATTTTCAGCAAGAGTAACGGAGTTACTCCAAAATTTGGATGAAGAAGCATTGTCCTATGTGGATGATATTTATCTGACGGACGATGACTTAAAGAGGCACTTGACCAGGGTGAGCATCATTATTATGGGATTCGCCTCTGAGGGCTACAAATTTAATTTAAAAAAATCAAAAATTGCCCACCTCAGTGTCCTATTTTTAGGATACGAGCGGTCAAGTGAGGGGAAAAAGCCTAGCAGCAAACTTTTTAGAAATATGTGCGCTGCTCCAACCTCCAAAATCATTAAAGAATTTACAATCAATTCTGGGATTCCTAAATTTTGGTCGAACATACATTTTGGATTACGCAGAAAGAGTAAAACCTTTCTACGACTTAATAAAACATGATTTTTCAGTCAGACAATGGACACAGGAACACACAAATATCCTGCGTTCCCTTCTGGAAGACATGATAGCTTCTAAACATTTACAGACACGCGTAAACGCACAGAACTTAGTGATCCGAGTCATAGCGGGTCAATGAGGGTACACTTATTTAACTTTTAATGAAGGCGAAACAGTACCAATCGCATACAAATCACACCTGTACACAAACGCAGAGATGCGTTTCACTTCAACAGAAAAAATTCTGACAGCAGTGCAGACCGCTGTAGCAAGAGAAAGAGCTCTGGCTCAGGGTTAAATGCATAATTGTCGTGACCCCAGTACCAGCTTTAGAAGCTGTTACAAAAGCTAGCATTCCAAATGCGAAAGCCTTACATCCGAGATGGATACAATGGGCTAATTCTCTTACTGTAACGGATGTTGAATACAGATTCGATCCAAGTTTAAAAACACAGGCATTCCTGCAATACGAACAAGAATATCCTCTGCCAAATGAAATGTTGCCTCTAGATCAGTATGAATACATTATTTACACTGACGGTTCTGCTCAACCAGCCATAGGAAGTAAGCAAGCTTACAGCGCGGCGTGTGTGATTGTTAAAGGTCGCATGCACGATGGAAAGTTCCATCCGATTTGCACTAAAACGTAATCTCTAGGAGACTGCACGGCTCAGTTGGCAGAACTCAAAGCACTGATACTGGCACTTATAAATACGGATCACGAATTCCCCACACTGATTGTGTGTGATTCCTTTTACTGTGTACAGTTGTACAATGAATATCTACATCATTGGGAACAAAACGGGTTCAAAGATGCAAAAGGTGGCACAATTAAGCATAAAATGCTAGGGGAACAGGTAGTGGAGTTGAGAAACGAACTACCAACGGCTCACGTGATACATACACGGAGTCATCAGCGTGATGGCGTTCACGTTGAAGGGAATTCATTGGCTGATGAAGCCGCAAAGGGGCTGTTCGCACAGCCGCCGTAGCTGCAGTTACTCGTTCAAAGACGAGGGTAGACGGCGAGATAATGGTAGCTGTCAATGCTTCACGCAAAGGCAGCACAGCAGTACCTAAAAAATTTCCACTCAAGTACTCCTACAAGTTAGATGCACAAAACATTCCATATGCTCAGATTCCTGGAGTGGGGGATAGAGTAATACCAAATATGGATCGTAGGCTAGGCTTAATTTTAGCAGCACACGAGGGTTTGGGTTCTGCGCATACAGGCGTTACAGCGACTATTTCTTTATTGAAACAGCGCTACTGGTGGCCAGGGTTAACAAAGCAGACCAAAGACTATGGGGCTGATTCCGATCTCGGTCGGAGGCGCACCCAATACCATTCGGTTGGGAAAAAAGCCATGCAAAAGCCTGTTTCCCGACCGATCCGTACAGCACACCGAACGAGTAAGTACGATGCGCACAACAGCACAGAATCCGGCCGAGCCGTACTCACCCAAACCAGGTCCTGTTCCCCGACCGAGGCGAATCCGGAAATGCCGAATCGAGTCGCACGGAAGGAAAAATGCAGCTCCGACCGGCCGAACGAGTACGATGCGCTCTCCGTACGCGCCGAACCCGTCGCTACGCACGGCACGTCAAAGCATCCGGGAGAGGCGCACATAAGCTCCGATTCGCGCCACAACACGATCCACGGCTACGAGACGAACACGCCAGCGACGAGGACGAGGCGAAGCGACGAGGACGACGCGAAGCGACGAGGACGACGCGAAGCAACGAGAAGGACGAACGACACGAACCAACCATGAATCCCTTCGTCCCGATCATACCAATATTCTACATTTACTACCGGAACAGGCACGGACGCGTACGGCGCAGAAGGTAAGTCAGACACCAACCACAAAACACATACAACACGTACACGACACATCACACACACACAGAGGGATGCAGAATATACTTACACCAGCAACAGCAGCACCATAGGGGCGGGATGCCCATCACCAATGCCACATATGCACACAGGGGCCTGAATGCGCACCACCACCCCTACCCAGGGGGGGCAGGATGCCTACCACCACCCTGAGCCAGGGGGGGCTGGATGCCCACCACTACTACCACCCTCACCCAGGGGGGGCTGGATGCCTACCACTACTACCACCCTCAGCCAGGGGGGGCTGGATGCCTACCACCACCCTTAGCCAGGGGGGCTGGATGCCTACCACTACTACCACCCTCACCCAGGGGGTGCTGGATGCCTACCACTACTACCACCCTCACCCAGGGGGGCTGGATGCCTACCACTATAACCACCCTCACCCAGGGGGGCTGGATGCCTACCACCACTACCACCCTCACCCAGGGGGCTGGATGCCAACCACCACCCTTAGCCAGGGGGCTGGATGCCTACCACTACTACCACCCTCAGCCAGGGGGGCTGGATGCCTACCACCACCCTTAGCCAGGGGGGCTGGATGCCTACCACTACTACCACCCTCACCCAGGGGGGCTGGATGCCTACCACTACTACCACCCTCACCCAGGGGGGCTGGATGCCTACCACCACTACCACCCTCACCCAGGGGGGCTGGATGCCTACCACCACCCTTAGCCAGGGGGGCTGGATGCCTACCACTACTACCACCCTCACCCAGGGGGGCTGGATGCCTACCACTACTACCACCCTCAGCCAGGGGGGCTGGATGCCTACCACCACCCTTAGCCAGGGGGGCTGGATGCCTACCACTACTACCACCCTCAGCCAGGGGGGCTGGATGCCTACCACCACCCTTAGCCAGGGGGGCTGGATGCCTACCACTACTACCACCCTCACCCAGGGGGGCTGGATGCCTACCACTACTACCACCCTCACCCAGGGGGGCTGGATGCCTACCACTACAACCACCCTCACCCAGGGGGCTGGATGCCTACCACCACTACCACCCTCACCCAGGGGGGCTGGATGCCTACCACAACCCTTAGCCAGGGGGCTGGATGCCTACCACTACTACCACCCTCACCCAGGGGGCTGGATGCCTACCACTACAACCACCCTCACCCAGGGGGGCTGGATGCCTACCACCACTACCACCCTCACCCAGGGGGCTGGATGCCTACCACCACCCTTAGCCAGGGGGGCTGGATGCCTACCACTACTACCACCCTCAGCCAGGGGGGCTGGATGGCTACCACCACCCTTAGCCAGGGGGGCTGGATGCCTACCACTACAACCACCCTCACCCAGGGGGGCTGGATGCCTACCACCACTACCACCCTCACCCAGGGGGGCTGGATGCCTACCACCACCCTTAGCCAGGGGGGCTGGATGCCTACCACTACTACCACCCTCAGCCAGGGGGGCTGGATGCCTACCACCACCCTTAGCCAGGGGGGCTGGATGCCTACCACTACTACCACCCTCAGCCAGGGGGGCTGGATGCCTACCACTACTACCACCCACACCCAGGGGGGGCTGGATGCCTACCACTACTACCACCCTCAGCCAGGGGGGGCTGGATGCCAACCACTACTACCACCCCCACTCATAGGATGGACAATGCAGGACACAACCAGCACACCACAACCTAGGGAATGCAAGAAGAAGACATCCCCCCAACACCATGACAAGCGTGTGTAGACTGGGTCAAATGCCTACAACACCGAACATAACTTTGAACATACAATGTGACCCCCTAGCACATGTGCCACACATATATGTGTGTGGCACCCACAATGCAAGCAGGCCATGACCATTGTGGCAATGGGGTCCAAACCCCCATCATCACAGTGACCAAAATGTAAGTGTGGGGTCCATAGCTGAAGCACATTTTGAACATTGTGGCAATGGGGTCTAAACCCCCATCACCACAGTGACCAAAAAGTAAGTGTGGGGTCCATAGCTGAAGCACATTTTGAACATTGTGGCAATGGGGTCCAAACCCCCATCATCACAGTGACCAAAATGTAAGTGTGGGGTCCATAGCTGAAGCACATTTTGAACATTGTGGCAATGGGGTCCAAACCCCCATCACCACAGTGACCAAAATGTAAGTGTGGGGTCCATAGCTGAAGCACATTTTGAACATTGTGGCAATGGGGTCTAAACCCCCATCACCACAGTGACCAAAAGGTAAGTGTGGGGTCCATAGCTGAAGCACATTTTGAACATTGTGGCAATGGGGTCCAAACCCCCATCATCACAGTGACCAAAATGTAAGTGTGGGGTCCATAGCTGAAGCACATTTTGAACATTGTGGCAATGGGGTCTAAACCCCCATCACCACAGTGACCAAAAGGTAAGTGTTGACAAAGAAAGAGGTGCAACTGCCAAACTGCATGGATGATTCCTGGTCACAGAACAAAAAACACATCAGTGGCAAAGTAGTGTATGTGTCCCATTGCAACATAAATTGGGGGAGCCAAATACTGCAGTGCAAATAAGACATACCTTTGGCAATGTGCAGACAAACAACACCCATGGGGGCTGACACCGTCAACAATCATCAATGACACAATGACAGAAGTGACCATCAGAATGCAGACCCACATATTTGCACCAATGGGCACACAAATGCAGATACCCTGTGGAGACTGCAGATGTGAGGTGAACAGATACCATACCATGGCAGCAATGGGACACATAAACCATGATCATTGTGCTGACCGATGACCTAGGAGTCCCAGGGACAGCAGGGGAAACCCACCAAACTACATACAGCCAATGGCACACCCAAGATATGCCAATGCAGTGGTGCAGATGCACAAACACAAACAGGCAGACCCACACTGCACATCATACACAACAGGTGAGGGGGGTGCCAGTGTCCCCAGGCAACCACACAACACATGAGGAGACCTGAATACCAATCATACAGATGTGCATACAGTGCCACACAAAGGTAACTCATGGATCCAAATCCCCTATGTGGGCAAGCAGGCATTGTCAGATGAGAGGGAGCACAAATCACACATGTCACACAGGCACGTAGGGACAGCAACTGACACAGCAAGACACAGACACACCACAGCACCACCCCCAGGGCCCCCACAATGTGGTGACCCTGGGCTGCATTACAATCCCACTGTGATGACAAAGCTAAATGTGGTTCACACTGTGAACCACAGTCATGTGTCCTGAGCAACTAACTACCATCACACCTACACAAGCACAAATCAAACAGCATGGCCAGTAAGCCAAGGCCAACATGGAGGCAGGGGCCTAGCCGGGCAACAACTCTCATCTGCACACACTCAACACCACACCCCTCGACCTCCAACAATGTGCAGCAGTGAAGTACACATGCACTGGTGACATTGCACATGCACCCTTGACTATTCCAGGGTGGTGGGTGGGAACCAAGGTGCAGAAACACATGACACATGGCCACTCAACAAGACTCCTGAATGTCTGACACACTGCACACTACGCTGTACATGGACATGACGGCAATACCACACCAACCAATGGGATCCCATCCACAGTCACACACCAATGAAGAAGCCAAGGTCACCCACAAAGAACACACATAGACAACAACCAACATTGCAGCCCGGACCCTGAGGAGTGCCAGCAGTCACACACACAACGTGTCACAATCACTGAAAGATAACACAAACTGGAAATCACATGACAGGGGCAAACAACAAGTGCCAAGGGGAAACCTGACTGTGACCCATCTGCGTCTGCACACAAACTCAGCCCTGACAGCAAACACACCTATGGGTGACACCCTGATGACCAGTAATGTGCCATGCACCCACATCACAGAGAACCCAGGGAGAAGACTTTGGGGGAACATAGGTCAACTCAGCTAGCATCACAAACAGGTACAACACTAAAGATCACAGCATGCACAGCTAAACGGAAGTGAACACACAGACATGCACATACAACACACACCTTGGGCGCAGGCAATGTCACAGGAGTACACACTGCCATGAGGGGACTCCACTCCTGTGTGAGGAAAGCTGTGCCATATGTTGCCTCAGTAGGGCCCCATCATGTCAGCTGAGCACTTGCTCACACAATCAACAATTAGCACCAAATGAGGGCTCCCGTAACATCAGCCTGGTCATGGAAGTGCCAACGGAATCATCAGCACAGATCCAACACACTTGTATAGCAATGTTGCACTGACAACACAGATGAGTCCTTCCCCATTGATGCCCAAACCTGCATGTCCACTGGAGATGGCCACACGGTCAGGGAAGTAGACGAATTGAACAATGGCAGGCACAACAGATGTGCAGGGGTGGAAGCCACAGATGTGAAATAGGCAATCTAAGTAGGAAATCCCATTGCCAAATACTGAACACATGACACCCTCAGATGCTGCTATGGATGACATGGATACACCACAGGATAGGACACATTCCCCCTGGACCACATGGGTTCCTGCACAGTAACACTTCATTATCATGAGACCAAATATCACCATCACTGCAGCAAGGGCATGGTTAGCATCATCAACATCATGTACATCAGAAGCAAAAGCACTAGAGAACAGAAAGTTGCTTTATTCAGCATATGTGGCATTAAAAGTAGAAGTCCGGTAGAAAATAAACAAAGGCCAATGGCCAGTCCATCAACAAAGTCACAAGTGGGTGACAGTGGCAGATGCCACCCTACACATGCCTGCACAAAACCAGGGACAATCCACTAGGAGGGGCAACCGGGGGGGTAGGACAGGCACCGCAGGGACAGGATCAGGGCTCACCAGGAGGAAGCAGGGAAGGGGTGGTGGGTGCTGGAGAGCCACTGACAACTGCAGTGGAGGTGTCTGACATGGTGTGTGCCGGCTCAACTGGGGGCATGACTCAGATGTTGTGGGTGCCGGCACGACTGCAGTGGACCCTGCAGATGGAGTGGACAGGTCTGCCACTGCAGTGCCCAAGTCAGACAGGGTGGTAGTGGACTCCACTGCAGTGCCTACCACCAGGGGAGGAGAATGGGGAACAGGCAAGGTGGGCTGGACAGAGGGGGAGGACACCCTCACCACATCAGTGGCACAGACAAGCGCAGCGGGGGTGTGGTGCCGGGAGAGCAAGTGGCAGGGGGAGAAGGCCGGATCCTCTCGGGGATGGTATATCTGTGGGTGGGGGAACCTGGGGCAGGGTGTGGTGGGGGCACCTGTGGAGTGGGGGCCTGAGGGATGGAGGAAGGAGACCTGGTGCTTGAGCTGCAGGGCGGCGGCGGGGTCTTGCTCTTACCACTCCGGGGGACTTGCGGGTGGGGGCCTCAGTCTGTCTGCGCCTGGGGGAGGGTGTCCGGGGGCGAGGGGCACTCTGCTCCGTGTGGGGGCTTCCTCTTCCCCCTGGATGCTGGAGCAGCTGGATCGGAGGGGAAGAGGCCGAGGTCACTGAGGAAGAGGCGCTGGGTCTTTGGGGTTGCAGGTGAGGCAAGGGAGGGTGTTTTGGAGGGAGAGGCAACTGAGGACTGCGCAGTGCCCGTGGATGCGTGTGTGTGTACCAGGGCCCCATCCCCTGTGAGTCTGGTTTCAGTCCCCTGACTGTGCGTGCGTGTGCGTTTTGTTTGTGGCGTGTGTGTCTGTGTGCTGGACGTGTGTGTGCTGGTGTGTGCCTGTGCCGGTGTGTGTGTGCTTGGGACGGGTAAGGTGCTGGGGAGTGTGGATGGAGCAGAGGCAGGAGGGGTGAGGGACTGTCTGAGGAGGGACACTGCTGCCGTCAGGGAGGAGTCCATGGACCTATTGCCCCTCTGTAGGTAAGACATGCCCGATGAGATGCCCTCCATGAACGACACCAGCTGAGTCAACAGAGCGGTGTGCGCATGGAGGACACTCAGCATGGCTGTCTGCCCTACATGGAGCTGGCGAAGGAAGTACACAGACTCCTCACTCAGGGCAGCAGGGGACACAGGGGCAGGGGGTGCGGTGCCTGGCCCAAAGGAGACACGCTCCCGAACATGGGAGCCTCCACGGACCTGGGGAATGGGAGCCGATGGGAGGGCGGTGGTGGTGCTGGTGGTGGCGGGGACAGCAACACTAGCTGGGGTATGGTGGCTGCTGACACCCGCCTCCATAAGGGAGTCATCCTCCGAGTTGCTCTGGTCCTCAGCTGAGGTGGATGGTGCTGAGGACTCCTCGGTGTGGCTCCCCTCGCCCTCCGTGCCACTGGGTCCCTCCGACCACTCCTCGGCTGCTGACCCAGTCTGGCTCTCTGGCTCCTCCTGGTCCGTGGAGCTGTCCCCTTCCGTGGCCGTGGATGTATCTGCAAACAATGGGGAAACAGACAGACATCAGTCACCTGCACCAAACGCACACACCACTGTGAGCACAGCACATTACAGAGCAAGCCCTGGCATCATTAGTTGTACATTGCTAAAAGTGCCCTAACTGAACAGGAGAAGCCAATTGTCAGTCTGATGCCAAGCATGGCACTCACATCCCACATGGCCTTGCACCCATCTGTCTGGTGTCTGTTGGATTGCAACACCCCAGTGTGGACACATGCACCAAGTACACAGTAGTTGGACAGTGCAGAGGACACGGTGTGGCATGTGGACATGCACACATCACAGCTCTTGCCACTGAGTCAGTACAGGTTTCCGGATGAAAGGGATGCCCAGAGTCAAATAGGAAATGCATGTGATGCATACCAGCGACAGACACCATGATGCACCCATGTCCTGATAGCCATCGCCACAATGGTGTGCATGTAGCACATGTCACTCCCCTGCAGGACCACCAATAAGTAGACACATGCCATGGCAGACGCATGACTGCTAAGTCATACATCACTGTCTCAGTGATGTATGACTTGGCAGCCAGACAACAACACTATGCACTGTGTCACAATAGTAGGTCATGGGGAATGCAAGTCCTGGAGCTGCACAAGTGCACATGTACATCCCCCACACAACACATCATCTTAACCCTCATCTGTCCAGGTCATACCTATTGGACATATGGGAGACCTGTGACACTACCCTCTGAACCTGAGCCCCTCACAATCTGCTGTGAATGGGGAACAGCTGCCTGAACTTCACATTCGCATACCCCAGTCTGCACGGGCAGCTGATGAAACACCTATGTGACACACAAGTATCGTCTCCTATGGTCACATCTCCAGGGGCATGCTGAGCCCCTACCAAGAAACACCCCAGCAGTCCTGGCAACTAATCCACAGCACACTGACACAGAAGCAGACACCTGAGGGGTCAAATCACTGTGCACAATGTGTCAGCTGATACACGGGAGTGGGAGTACAGAGTGCATTGCATGGCCTGGAGTAGGCATGACTGTCCTGCTCCACATGAATGAGGGATGAGCCCTGGACAGTGGATAGCTGGCTATGTATGTGTGACACACGTAATCTGCACACTCCTGGGGCCCAAACATTGTTCCCACCCGCTGCATGGGCGTGTGCCACATACCCCAGGCACATGTGGTGGCTCAGCACAGCAAGTGGACCGCATATCAAAGCAACACGCAGATTACATGTCCGAACACAGGCGTAGTGTGAACAATGGACCCACCCATGATGCCCACAACAGAGTTAGGGAAACAGATGCTGTCCCCCACCTTTAGTGAAGCAAACTGCAAGGACACAGTCCCAAGTGACACAATTCCCTGAATGTAAGGGCCACACCTGGGTATCAGATGAGCAGTGGGCAGTGCACAATAGAGGGACATGGCTCCTGGACAACATGACTGCTGCACTGTGGCAGTTGAACCAGGCCAGAGGAGGGCACACAGCATGTAATACAGAGTTCACAGTGCAGTCTTTGACTCACCCCCTCCTTGCTGCTGTCTGGCCTTCAGCTGCCCATCCAGGTCTGGAAACACCACCGCCAGGATCTGGAGCATGTGGGGGGTCAGGGTCCGTGTTCCGCCCCTCCTGCGAGGAGGCGACAGCTTCAGCTGGACCCGTGCAATCCTCCGGGTCCAGCCCCGAAGGTCCTGCCACCTCTTCTGGCAGTTGCGGATCCGGCGCTTGTAGACCCCCACGGACCGGACAGCCCGGACGATGTCCTTCCAGATCTCCTGCTTCCGATGGGCATTAACCTGTCAGGATGACAAAGTGAAAAGGCCATTACTACACATGCAACATATCCGTGCATGACACAGTTGTATATACATGTCTCAATCACAGGGGCACATGATGTACACAGGCAGTGCAAAGCTGCCCATGGACAGTTTGCCAGACGTCACTACATGGTATCATTGCATGGGAAGTAAAACCTTGTTCAAATGCACTGTCACTGCACCATACCTGTCCAGTGCATGTCACTACACACTATGGGGGGTGACAACTACTCAGTGAGCCTGCTAGCCAGTGGCGTGCAGACTTTCAGCCTTGCTAGTCAGACAATATGCACATTCAGAAAGGCAGTGCACAGAACACTCACCTGCTCCCCTGGTGTCCCATACAGCTTGCTGTACTGTGGAAGTAGGCTGTCCAGCAGGGCCTGGTTCTCCTCAAGGCTGAAGGCTGGGGCTCTCTCCACAGTACGTGCCATTGCAGGGTCCAGAGGGGCAGAGACAGCAGCAGTGCAGTGGCAGATGTCGTCCTGGAGCATGTAGTGCAGGCAAGTGAGCTCTCAGGGGAACAGCCAGCAATATATATGTGCTGGAGAGGCAGATACTGTCCCTTGTGTCCAAAGTGATAGGTCCAAGTCGTTTGCATCTTCTGAATCTGGCCAATCCATGGAATAGCAGCACCAAAACACGCCCACAGCATCCTTCAAATCTTCAACTTCATGACATACATGATTTTGCAACATTGTTGTGGGTGACCAACTGATTTTCCAGCAACCGACTCGTTCGAAATTCGAAAACGCGTCCGTTGCCAGGCAAGGCCATTGTCAATGGGTGCGCACCGATCGGTCCATTGCGGTACAACGCGTACAGGGGTACAACGCGCACCCGCACACATTGAATGCAATGGGCCAGCCGGGGCACCGATCGGTCCATTGCAGTACAACGCGTACAGGGGTACAACGCGTACCCGCACACATTGAATGCAATGGGCCGGCCGGGGCACCGATCGGTCCATTGCAGTTCAACGCGTACAGGGGTCAACGCTGCATAGGGGTACAACGCGTACCCGCACACATTGAATGCAATGGGCCGGCCGGGGCACCGATCGGTCCATTGCAGTACAACGCGCACAGGGGTACAACGCGCACTCGCACACATTGAATGCAATGGGCCGGCCGGGGCACCGATCGGTCCATTGCAGTACAACGCGTACAGGGGTACAACGCGTACCCGCACACATTGAATGCAATGGGCCGGCCGGGGCACCGATCGGTCCATTGCAGTTCAACGCGCATAGGGGTACAACGCGTACCCGCACACATTGAATGCAATGGGCCGGCCGGGGCACCGATCGGTCCATTGCAGTACAACGCGTACAGGGTACAACGCGTACCCGCACACATTGAATGCAATGGGCCGGCCGGGGCACCGATCGGTCCATTGCAGTTCAACGCGTACAGGGGTACAACGCGTACAGGGGTACAACGCTGCACCCGCACACATTGAATGCAATGGGCCGGCCGGGGAACCGATCGGTCCATTGCAGTACAACGCGTACAGGGGTACAACGCGTACCCGCACACATTGAATGCAATGGGCCGGACGGGGGCACCGATCGGTCCATTGCAGTACAACGCGTACAGGGGTACAACGCTGCACTCGCACACATTGAATGCAATGGGCCGGCCGGGGCACCGATCGGTCCATTGCAGTTCAACGCGTACAGGGGTACAACGCGCACAGGGGTACAACGCTGCACCCGCACACATTGAATGCAATGGGCCGGCCGGGGCACCGATTGGTCCATTGCAGTTCAACGCGTACAGGGGTACAACGCGTACAGGGGTACAACGCGTACCCGCACACATTGAATGCAATGGGCCGGCCGGGGCACCGATCGGTCCATTGCTGTTCAACGCATCACTGTACATGTGACTGGCATATGTCAGCATGCCTGTCTCAGATGGACATATGCCAGCCACAGATAGCTCCCAGGGAGTGAGGGGCACACCTACATCACGACAGCCTGTCCAAACTTTATCATAAGGCATGTAAGGCTGCATTTCCTATTGTGTGTATGTTGGTGTACATGTTGTCCTGTGGGTGTCACCTGTGGGCAGCCACCCCCAGGCTGTGCACGTGTTAATGGGGACAGGATCCTGGGTGTTACGTGTACATGACCACTGTGATGTGCAACTGTTCATATCTGTGCATGTGCCATGGTCACATTTCACGGTGGTGTATGTGTATGTCATGTCACATACCCCGTGAGTCCCATGTGGGACGGTATGTTTGAGCCAGGGTGTCCCAGTGGCACAATAGTGATGGTCCTCCACAGTCTTTGTGCATGTAGTGTTTACAATGTCTCTGATTTCATGTGCACAATGGGAGACAGTCTCCACATCCACGTTGTGTGTGCATGGACTTTGATGTTGTGCGTGTGTGTGTCACAGACGTCCATGTCTGTCCTGCCGTGGCAAGTGGGACCACTACCTGTGGGGGTCATGGTTGTTTTGCTGTGGTGTATACATGATACTCCATGTAATGCCAGTGTCCATGTGGCAATACAGGGTCCCTGGGAATGTACCTGTCGTTGAGCTGTGGTGCCTGGGGCACATCTGTCCTCACATGTCACTGTGGGGGGTGATTGTGACACGGCAGCAGGAGATGGGAACTGTGACACGGCCTCATGATATCCAATGGGCCAACCTGGGACTAATTGATGCCACCTGTTGGACCGTGTTGACAGATGTTGGCCATGTATGTACCATACATGTCCTTACGGAACTGCACACTTCATGTAGTTGTGCCTCATAATGATGTATGTTGGGATATTGAGTGTGTTCAATGCCGCATATGTGAGGTGACTGACAATCTTGCTTACTTCTCCTCTGCACTGCAGGGCTCCTGCTGTCCATCGACCATTCCCAGACCTGGCAACGATGGTGGAACGGGACAGCATCCGACGGTACCGCTTCACCAGGCAGCTGATTGAGGATTTGGCAGTGCAGTTGTCCCCACATTTGCAGCCTGGCCGGCCGTATCCTACAGCGCTGACCCCCAAGGTGAAGGTGATGGCAGCCCTACACTTCTTTGCCACCGGTACCTTCCAACATACTGTGGCGACTGCTGGTGGGATGTCACAGACCATGTTGAGCCGTGTGCTCCGCGATGTTTTGGCGGCAATGTTGCTATTCCTGAACCGGTACATCTATTTCCCTAGACTGCGTACGACTCACTGACGTGAAGAGTGACTTTTATGCCCTGGGGAGGATGCCGCATGTCATTGGCTCCATTGATGGGACACATGTGGCTTTGGTACCACCACAGGCCCAGGAGCAGGCCTACAGGAACCGCAAGCACTACCACTCGGTCAATGCACTGGTGGTGTGTCTTGCAGACATGACCATCACACACGTGTGTGCCCGTTTCCCTGGTTCAGCACACGATGCCTTTGTGATGAGGAGTAGTCGCATCCCCAGGATGATGGCACAGATGCAGAACCAGCGTGCCTGGCTTGTCGGTGTGTACTGACTTTGTGCCATTGTGTGTGATCTGATCTGTAGTATTCCGCCCACTTTTCCAAGTCAGCTAATGTGCACTTGTCTGTCCGTAGGTGACTCGGGATACCCCAACATGCCGTGGTTGCTGACACCCCTCAGGAACCCTGTGACACCAGCCCAGATGCGTTACAATGAGGCACATGGTCGGACCAGGAGAGTGATTGAGCGGACATTTGGTCTCCTGAAGAGCCGCTTCCGCTGCCTGGACAAGACCGGAGGGTCCCTCCCATATGCCCCTGCGAAAGTGTGCAAGATTATCATCGTCTGCTGCATGCTCCACAACCTGGATGTGCGGAAGGAGTTGCCTCTCATCCAGGATGACAATGACCAACATCCGCCACCTGTGGAGGATCCTGGCCTGGACCACGATGCCAGTGATGATGATGATGATGATGATGAGGGTGATGTCCGCACACAGCTCATCACCAACTTCTTTAGCTGAATGTGAGTATCCTGAGGTGTCATGTCAATGATGTGAGTTGGCATGATGTGTAGGTGGTGCTCTGGTGCTGTTGGAGTGTGTCCATGGGCTACTTGACTGGATGTGTGTTGCGATGTGTGCTTACAGGTGGGCTGTACTCCCCAACAGTGTTGACATGCTAACTTGGTTCTGGGTGGGTATCTTGTAACATGTATTGTGCATGAGTTTTGCTGTTCTGTCCTGTACTCCATTGCTTTTGACTGTGTGTCATTTCTGTCCTTCACAGGGTACTTTCAGATTCGTTTGGTCAACTGTGTCCACCGACGACGTGATTGCACTTCCAGGCTGGTAGCTGTTGTGTCCCTACAGGTGATGTGCGCCACACCCATGGACTTCCTTCCGTCTACAGTTGTTGACTGTGTGCCCGCTGCCAGGTGGGATTACCTTGCATCTGTAGTGGTTACGACATGTTGCAACTGTGTAATAAACCTGTGCTTCACTTTGTGATGTGCGTTGTCTGTGGTCACACATTTGACTGCCATTTGCTTACTGCACCTGTGGGCTACTTGACTACAACTGGGAATGGGTGTGGTGTCTGTGCATTGCACCGACTTCCCTGGCAACATCAGTGTAGGCAATGAGTCAGATGGCCTAGGTGTGTATGTGTTGTGTAGCCCTGGTGGTGTGTCTCCCTCATATGTGTCACGTTGCCTTTACTCACATGCCTGTGTTGTACTTGCTGTTGCAGTTCGCATACACAGTGTAATTTTGCAGTTCATCATCCCCATAACAGCACCCACGTTGGAATCACAACAGAGGCAAGTATGGTGTATTAGTGTGTTTATTGTGATACATTTGCGTGAATAGTGCATAGGATGGGTAGTGCTGTACATAAATCTTGCAATCAGAAGTTCCTAGGTGAATTGAAAGTCCTGGTAGACAGAATCCCCAGTATCGGGGCCACAATTGTCTGACACATTGGTCCAACTTGTACTCCCCATGCAATGTGTGGGAGTAGTGTTGCCGTCAACAGGGTGAACAGTCTGTGCACAAAGGTGAACATCCAGAACAGGTTCAGGCTTCCTGGGAGTTGCGCTTGGCCATCGGCCTCTCACTTGCCCCTCTTCGAACGACCCCTCTTCTTGGGGGGCCCCTCAAGTACAGGCTGCTGCGGTGCAGGGGACTCTCCGCCAGAGTCATCCTCCCTCCCTGTGGCAGTTGCAGTTTGTTCGGCACCAGATGTTGTTGGCACACAGGGAGGTGTGGACTGGTTGCTGTTCATCTGGCGGAGGCATTGTAAAATGTCCCTGTGCACCGCCGTCATCTCATGCAGTGCATCCCACTTGGACTCCACGCGGGACATGTGTGAGTCCACGCGGGACATGTGTGACTCCACGTGGGACATGTGAGAGTCCAAGCAGGCATGATGGGCAGCCTGCTGCTGTTTCATGTCTCTGAGGAGCCCCACTACCTGGCTGAGGTCTCCGGTGCTAGGACTGGTACGCATCAGCTATGCGTACCAGTTGTGGGTCATCATGCACACCAGCAACCTCTGCAAGCAGCGACCTTCTGTCTCCCACCCCTCCCACCACCCCTGCTGACATGTGCAGTGCGTGCAGTGGCACGCACAGATGACCCTGGTCCACCTTGGGGGTTGGTGGTGGTGGTGGTGTCCATGGCCCCAGGTTGGTCCAGGGTCCCTGTGCTGGTGTTGCTCCTTGTTCTGTCCATGTCGGCAGGGATGGTATTTGTGGTGACAGTCGTTGGAGGGGTGGGTGCAGGGGGTGCAGCTGGTGGTCCTGCTGGTGCTGCAGCTGGTGGTCCTGCTGGTGCTGCATGTAGACTTGCACCGGATGTGCCAGGTTGGTCTTCTTCGTCCGAGGAGGGCAGAGGCTGTACGACGCCAGTGAGCTCCGCATCCTCTTGAGCCTGGGACTCCTCAGCGTCTGCTGCTGTGTCCCCATCATCACCTGTTTTTGGGAGACACACACAATGTATGTTATGTTTCTGCAGGCATCAATGGTTGACACACATGACAGTTGTGACTGTGCCGCTGGGTGCGGGCCTGTACATTGCATTGTCCTAAGTCGTCACAGTCAGGGGTTGATATTGGTGTGGCACATTGTCCTGCATTATTTGGGCATTTCTATGTATTTTTTGGGGTGTGAACATGGTCTGCATTGGTTGTGTTTGGTTGACAGCCGGCCCTCCTTCCCACCCACCCAGCCAGTCAGTTATCCCACCATGGACTGTGCTTGCATTGCAGGGAGTGGAAGTTGTCTCTCAGGATGTCAGTCAGTGGTGTCCTGCTGTTTGTTGGTGCACAGTTGCCAGCAGGGCCTTGTGCTCCCCACAGCAGTAGCCAGTGTCAGCCATCTTGTGAGTCCTTCTCCACTTCCTGTGATGTGAGCATGGTTCAGGGTGGTGTTGATGGGACAGTTGTGGGGGTGACCAATATCAGTGACTACGACTCCCATCATGCTATTGCCTCCACCCCCCTTCCCAGCATGCCCATGCTTCCTTCCTTTTGACTCTGCTTCCCTGTGGGGTGGGCTGGCTGTGCTGACAGGATGGCTGGGAGTGTTGTCCTGGCAGTTGTTTGGCTTAGAGTCCCAAGAGTGTCCCTGTGCTTCACACAACATAACCCAGGGTGGTGGTTCTTTGTGGGATCTTGTGTTAGGATGGGGGCATTGCATTCTACCAGGTGGGTTCTGTGGAGTTTGTGTTGGGGGTGTGTGAGGGGAGGTGCTTGTGACTATGGTCAGTGCTGCAAGTCCTCCTTCCCACCCAGCCAGCCAGATATCCCACCATGGAACGTGCTTGCATTGCAGGGAGTGGAAGTTGTCTCTCAGGATGTCAGTCAGTGGTGTCCTGCTGTTTGTTGGTGCACAGTTGCCAGCAGGGCCTTGTGCTCCCCACAGCAGTAGCCAGTGTCAGCCATCTTGTGAGTCCTTCTCCACTCCCTGTGATGTGAGCATGGTTCAGGGTGGTGTTGATGGGACAGTTGTGGGGGTGACCAATATCAGTGACTACGACTCCCATCATGCTATTGCCTCCACCCCCCTTCCCAGCATGCCCATGCTTCCTTCCTTTTGACTCTGCTTCCCTGTGGGGTGGGCTGGCTGTGCTGACAGGATGGCTGGGAGTGTTGTCCTGGCAGTTGTTTGGCTAAAAGTCCCAAGAGTGTCCCTGTGCTTCACACAACATAACCCAGGGTGGTGGTTCTTTGTGGGATCTTGTGTTAGGATGGGGGCATTGCATTCTACCAGGTGGGTTCTGTGGAGTTTGTGTTGGGGGTGTGTGAGGGGAGGTGCTTGTGACTATGGTCAGTGCTGCAAGTCCTCCTTCCCACCCAGCCAGCCAGATATCCCACCATGGAACGTGCTTGCATTGCAGGGAGTGGAAGTTGTCTCTCAGGATGTCAGTCAGTGGTGTCCTGCTGTTTGTTGGTGCACAGTTGCCAGCAGGGCCTTGTGCTCCCCACGGCAGTTGCCAGTGTCAGCCATCTTGTGAGTCCTTCTCCACTCCCTGTGATGTGCGCATGGTTCATGGTGGTGTTGATGGGACAGTTGTGGGGGGCAATATGTGTGACTGCGACTCCCATGATGCTATTGGCTACACTGACTTGGCCAGCATACACAGAATTCCTTCCTTTGAGTGGTCTTCACTGTGTGTTGGTGTTGTTGTGGTGGCTACATGTCTGGATGTGTTTGTTAGTTCTATTTGTGCCACTGCCTAGCTGTAGTTGTAGTTGTGTTTGTACATGTGATGGCACAGTTGGATGTGACTTTTTTGATGGCATGTGTTGTGTTCATCTGACTGACATACACATTTTGGGATGATTCTGTTCTGGTTGCTGTGTAATTGCTATGAGTGCATGGTTTGACTCTCCCCTTGACAGTGATGTGTGTGTGTTTTGTGGCAGTATATTGTGTACATTTGTTGTGTACTCACCAGGCTCTGGGATGTTCTCTAGTCCATATACGCTCACTGGCGGAAGGATGGCCCGCACCTTCTCCTCCCAGGGCCTGAGGTATATTGGCTTGGCAGGAGGGCCACTGCCGGTGTGTTGGCTGTTGATGTAGTCTTTCTTGAGCAGGTCCCGTACCCTCCTGCGCACGTCATACCACCTGTTCTGGATGTCGCTCTTTGTGCGCCGACATGGTGATAGTGCGTTCACCCTGTTGATGATCCTCTCCCACATCTTGGTTTTCTGGGAGATGGGGGTCTGTTGGACCAGTGTGCCAAACAGCTGTGGCTCTACCCTGAGCATCTCGTCTACCATGACTTCCAATTCACAATCTAGGAACTTGTGATTCTTCTTGGGGGGCATGGTGATGGGTGGTGATGGTGAGTGATGTGTGTGTTGGTGTGCAGGTGAGGGTGTGTGAGTGTGTGTTTTGCTGGGTGTATGTGAGGTAGGTATTTGTTGGTGTACTGATGGTGTGTGGCTTGTGTGAGGAATGAGCTGTGGGTGTGTGGTTGCTTTCTCTTGGGTGCTGGCAGTGGAATGGCATTTGCAAAGGATCATGGTTGTGATTTGTGTCCTTTAGATGGGTGGAGTTGTGGGTGTGTCTTTGTTCTCTGTCCCCACCCCCCCCCAGTATTTATTGGCTTAGTAATTGCTTGTTTGGCCTTTTTTGTGTGATTTTTCCTTTGTACTGTCTGTGTATGTTGGAAACGTTCTTGTGACCGAGTCGGACCCTGCATTTGTCTCGTACGGTATTCTCCGTTTCGTTCACGCTGTGTTTGTGCAGTTTTCTATGCTGCGTACGCGTCGGTCGCGGTGTTTTGTGTTGCTTCGGCTCGGTTTTGTATGCGTGTCGGTCGTACGGCTTGGCCTCCGTCCGACTCGCTCGTGGTTTTCGCGCCTTGCATCGTACTTTGCGGTTTGGAGTTCGCGTGTACGTTTCGGTCGGATTTGTTCCGGGTGCGTGTCGGTCGGTTGGATTCGCCTGTTTTTCCGACCGGATTGCTGTTTTCCGTGCGGCTCGGTCGTTCGACTTGGGTTCGGTACGTGTCGGTCGGATTTTGCACGCATTGCATCGTACTTGGCGTGTCGGGCGCCACAGGTACGTGTCGGTCGGTATAATTTCCGGATCCGAGTCGGTCGGTGCTTTTTCCGGCCCGAATCGGAATCGACCCCTTTGTCTTAAAATGCGACATCTGTCAGCAGATGAAAGGCTGCACCGTAACACGCCCAGCACAGACACCATTGCTAAAATCAGACAAACCTCTCGCATGTGTATATCTGGACCACTGCGGACCCTTACAATCTGATGGGTCCAAGAAATATATCATGGTTGCAGTGGATTCCTGCTCTAGATTCCTATGGGTTTGGCCTCAGCGCTCGGCTGACGCTCGAACTGTTATAAAAGATTTGCGAGTCTTTATCGGCACATACGCAGTTGGCACGTTACATTCTGACCGTGGTCCGGCGTTTAGCTCTCGGGCTTACAAAGAGGCCATGGAAGGAATGGGCGTAGCATTGCGGTACTCCTCTCCATACCATCCCGAGGGAAATTCTGTTGTGGAGAGGAAAAACCGAGACTTAAAGCAATCTTTAACAGCTAGGGTATTAGGCAAGGGCGGTAGATGGGTCGATCACCTTTATGGGGTACAGCGTGCAATTAATAATCAGCCAAGAAGCTCTCTAGGGGGTGTCACTCCTTACGAGGTCCTATTTGGGACAAGAATGTGGGTACCTGATCTTGATTGTGAAGGCACAGTGGCGGATGAAAAACCATTTGATATCCATGATCGTATGGCTGTTTTACAGGATCTAAATGAATCCAGAACACAACAAAGTAACGTGCTCCAAAATCAGACCGCCACTGAGGAAGTCAAGGCAGTAACGGCAAGACCTGTCTGGATCCCAAAAATCGGAGATCTGGTCAGAGAGAAGATTGCTGATAAGAAAGAATTTGAGCCATCCTACAGAAAAAGCCTGTACCGGTCCTTGCAATCCACGGCACAAGAACTGTACTTCTTGCCGGAAAAAAGGAGAAAAGATTTGTCTCAATTGACTTAATCAAACCACACTATGTGGCCGATACTAAACAGTAGGCCTTGTGGACTCCACAGTAGCAGACCCCCTCCTCTTGCTACAATCCAAGAAGTTCAAACAGAAAGACTCATCATGTTTGAAGAGCCACCTGTACGGAATGAAGGACTAAGCAACAATGCTATGGAACTCGCTCCACTTCAACAAGAAATTCATCTTCAAAATGAAAAATCAACTCAGTAACCAAGTTGCAATCAGACAGACTACAGACATCTACGTCAACATGCCTCGTCAAGAGCAAAATCCGATTTCAACAAATCCAGATGCAATTCCAACAATTGATCGAACTGCTTCTGGCTATTTCATGAACTTTGATACGTTTTCACTGGATCCAAGCGAACCGGAAACGACACCAGCCAAAAAATCACTCCAACAGAAACTCAATGACTTTTTGAACTTTTTTAGAAAGACTTACCTGGTGTCACCTTGGATAGAACTATGGTATATCACTGGGATTTTATTTTTCATTTTCTGGCTAGGTTTAATTATAACTTTTAGTATGCTTATTAATGGACGATATCTCCAGCAGAGCTCTACAGCCCAAAGAGTCAATTTGATTTTAAAACCACACCAGTCTTCACATCGTGAACCAAGAGACTTGTCTTCAGTGAACATCACAGCAGTTCCTATACCGGATGGTATAGAATGGGACAAGATTGATTATGATATATTCGGTCCGACTGAACTTTTAAAGCTAAAACATGTATTTAAAATTTCTTTAAGTGATATCATTACCTCCAGTACATTTTCTGATGATTGGGACACTGAAAATGTAAATGCTATGATGTCTGATTTAGAAAAAACTGCCGCATTTCCGAACAATGAAATGTTAGAAGGTACTTCAGACTATGACACATTGTACTGTTATCAGCAATATGGTCATCATTTCTTACACAAATCTATAACACCTAGAAATGTCTTTCAGTACCACCAGTGGGAACACTGCCCAACACCTCCAAAAGGTAGTTCGCAAGCATTTGCACAGAAATGCACATACTTCTCAGGGTTTAACACATCCGACCCGAAGTCATTTTAATATAAAGTGGCGAACATTTCAGCTCAGAAAATTATGTTAACAAACACCAAACATATTTACTCTGCATCCTTTCTGAACCAGTTGTCTAAACGGGGTTTTGATCTATGGAAAGACACAATAGATTCAAAATCGATCTGGGGTTCGAGGGACTGGCAAGTCCAGGGAATAGAAGCACTTTTTAGAGCATGCATCATTCCGCAGCAGATATTATTTCTGAATGAAACTGTGCAACAAACAACCTGCCTTGGTTTAGCCAAAGGCAAGGAAATGAACACACCGGTGTTTCCAACACCATCGCAGATGGGTGGGGGGCAGAATTCCACTACACAAGGGGTAGGATTAGATGACATTTTCCAATACAACAGATCATATCCTGATTGGACAGTATGGCTGGTTTGGCCCATTGACACAAACAAATGTCAGCAGAGATTTATGAATACAACCGAAGGGTTTAGTATCCATAGGCCAGATCCACGCTATTTACAAAGACAACACCCAGGGGTAGTGACATCCTATAGTGTTGGGAAGTTGTGCCTTGATTGGCTAGAGACCTCAACACTCACAGAAGTGAAGCACCACTTGACCTTACTCACACCTGACATGGATCTTAGAGATTTTCTACTGGGACCCAGGAAACAACGTCAGAAACGTTTCATATATGCAGGCCTATATGCCTACTATAATGAAAACTTGAAAATATCCCAACAATAGGCCGCAGAGAGGATACGGGAAATAGACCGTATTAACTTAAAGAAGGCATTAGCTGTAGTGGATAATGGGTTAACAACTTTGACCTCCAGGATTTACTCCTTACGCAACATTGTGTCTTCGGCGATCGACATACTAGAACAAGACCTGGCCTTGTTACAACACGGGCAATCTCAGCTACGTTCTATTATGATGTTGAGCTGGATGCTGCTATATTTGAGTGCAGGCTATGTGCTCTGGCGTTTTATAAACACAACGTCTCTGTTTTCAGAATACAATCTAACTGATAAACAGAAGGAAATGGCACAGAGGGGAGCCAAATATACAATGCTGCGTATTGAGAAACTGGAAAGGTTACCATTCACTGTAGCCGAATCATCATCAACTGAATGGCTAATTCATGGCCAAATCACTCTGCTTGTCACCACGTTTCAGTTTCAATATTGCCTTGAGCAAAGGCAGGCAAATATGAGAAAATGGGTAAGGGATACATCAAGGAAACTTGGGAGTTACCATATAGATACCGATGCCGGAATGGGGATCGAGAAGTGTATCTGAGTGGTACAAACTGCAAGAACGCTTTAAGCGGTTCTCTCATGTGGCAGGATATTTCTCTACACGGAGCCTGCAGTGGTTCAGTGGCAAACGTATCTTGTCACGTCAGGGACCCCAGCGGCCATGATCATGCCGGTTTTCCAGCTGCTCTCGAATGGGAGTTACTTAATGCTAAATAATCAAGGTTGCTGTGGGATGCTTCCGGGCGTCGCCTATCTGGTCACTGTTAACTCCAGGGTTACTTGCTGTATGCAAGTATTGTTTCCGCCACTGAACACAGTCAGGGAGGCACCGCTATGGCCTTCACTGAATGTTTCTTTCATACAGTTTGATACTCTGATCAGATTGAAAACCATGCTTTTATAGCAACCCGTGCCCTTAACCTCCGCTCGAGAAACCTATGAACTTCAAGTTGCAAGGACCTCGACCGAGATACAGGCACTCATATGTACAAACTGCCCCATTCATTTAGCAGAAATGGTTAGTCGTATCTTCAACATGTCTGATACGAGCGGTATTGTACACCTATTTAAGACCATAGGGTCCGGACTGTTAATCACCTTTCAGACAGTCCTCGGAGTAATCCCAAATTTTATACACTCCGTATTGGGAAGCGTATTTGGAGGATTCCCGCTCATCTTGTTCCTAATTGCAGGAATCCTGATTGTAATATTGCTGCTACGCAATGGACGGCCCACTTCCCGAGGGAATGGTGAACACGCTCCTGGAGCGGAAATACCGTGAACGCATGGTACAACTTCTGGGCATTCCTTGCCTGCGAGAACTCAATGCCTCCTGGTTTCTATTGTTTAGACCAGTCTGGGTAGACTGCATCTTACCTGTTCTTCGATGCCTGTTCTGCGAAGAAGAATGCGTATTGGATCTTTGTCTAACATTTCCATCAGATGCGCCTCCGGACACGGATGCAATGCTGGACACCATAAAGGCCCACGCTCTGCATTGTCCTCAGTGGCTTTTGATTCTGATGAATGCATTCCTGGAGAATCCACAGGTGCCGTTTGCGCCTGCTGGGTTAGGTGACTCTTCCACAGGCACCCAGGTTACAACTGCCGCACAAGCTGCCGCAGCACCGACTGTTGGCAGTACTACATTCCATCTATGTGCGATTGACGTTCTCTGTGAGGCGTTGGATTTGTCGTCTGCAGCAGCTGACACCGATAATATTGTGCTTCCCAGCCAGGACGCTTAATCTTGAATTGGCTCATCGTGTCCTGGGAAAGAATTTGGCTTCTTCACTCGTTTCAAAATAAACGATCTAAATTTGGAACATTTTCTTACATTGACACTTTCGCTTGAGAAAAGCATGGCCTACTCCTGCTTATGGTAATGCAACTTTTAGAGAGAGACGATATTGACTTTTTAAAAGTGGCACTTAGCAATAGCTGAATTATAACATTTTTTTTTTAAGCACCTCATTTTTAACGATTTTTTAGAACCATGTTTTTACTTGCTTTTAAAAATGTTTTTAAATTGTCCAGATTTTAAGTATGGTCATTTTTATCCAATTCGGAAGAGGAGTGGGTGTTATATCCCGCATAGAGGCCCTAATGTAGACCCGTTCGTACATGCCCTAAAATGGACATATTCATATTTACCCTAATATGGTCATATTCGTACTTGCCCTATTATGGTAATAGCCGCATATGCCCAATTATGGTCATAACTGTACATGTCCTATTATAGTCATGATTCCTTATATAGGCATGATCTTTCACCTACATTGGTCCCAGCTAGTACACAAGGAGCTCTGAGGGCTGAACGTTATCTATCCTGTGGTTTTGAATACAGCAGGGTTTTTTCCAAACACAGGCCCACACTGTACTCATTAATTATGCATGGCTCTCTAGGAATACACCACTGGCATAATATGTATGTACAAAGTTCACCCCTGACGTCTTCCTCATGTCCAATACAAACCATACTGAAGACCGAGACTCTTTAGGTTATAAATACACCACATCTTGCCCCGGTAAGAGAGAGGGAACCGAGACTTCCATGCTGACACACTGACCAGAGACGCTGAGGCTCCTGCATGCAGTCGCTCCAGCTGACAGCGGTCTGACACAGCCCTGACGGGGTGTCCAACTCGAGACCAGGACGGAGTCCCACACTCTCTCTATTCAGGTATGGGGGTTCGACTAAATCCTAGAAGGATTCTTGGCTCTTAGGCTTTTAGACCTACACATATGCTAGGTACACTCAGGTACATCTAGTTAGGCATCGTAGGAATACGCGCACTTGCATAATGCTTTTATATTCATGTATGTATTCATGATTGTCGCAATATGGTAGAACTGTTCTATCCCTTTGCTTTAATCGTACTGCTGATAATATATCTCTGCTATTGTCTGCTGGTTGCCGCAGCACATATATTTTACACTAGAATAACAACTGTTCAATAAATACTTATTGAAACGCCCGACTGTTTATTCTGTGTAACTCTCTGAGACAAACCGAATAAGTGAGCACGAGTGACTGAGCGAAAGGTAGTACATTGTTTCCACGATTCTGAGGGAATCAGGGTTGTCATGTTCTAAGGTTGCCAGAAACTAATCTCTCCCCGATAAGAGGAGACACTAGTGGCACTGCGAGCTAGCTAATGCAAACTAGGCTAACATATACGGTGGGGGTGCACGGAGTTAGTCTGCCACCAAGCTCGCAGTATATGTTATCCAAACGCGCAGGTCCTGCAGGGGTACTATAGGAACTACACGACACTTGACAAAACCAAAAGGCTGACCACCAACTTCAGACCTACTAGCTTTGCCAATGCTTGTTTATTTTTATGTTTCCCATAATCGTATTGAAACTGTTAACACTGATTTTCTATTATGAATATTTTTGGGAAGTATTAGGATACATCAACACACTTTACTAAATGATGCTGCAAAGAAAGGGTACCTAAAATTTTACAGTAGTTAAGCAAAATGGTTTTTTTTCTACTTGCATTTTTTGTGAACATTTTATTTTGAAAGCAAAGAATCTATCTTGCTTTCAAGCTTTTGCAGATATTTGCATCTAATCAGAAACCATTCTGAGAGCATTATACATAGCCTCATATTGCTAAACTTGTGTACACATTTTTATACTGGAACCACTGTCAGTAGTGCAGTCTGAGCTTACAACATTTACTTAGAGCGCTCGCCCTAATAATAAAGGCTTTGCATTAATAAAACATAAATAGAAGTTTGAACAGCATTAACACATGGACACAAATATTACCTTAACTGCAGACAATGCTCTTCCCTGATCCATAATGTGGTACTGAAAACTGGCAGCCAGAGGGTTTGTGCTCTAGGGAGTTGGGCCTACTTGTCCCAAGGACAAAAAACACAGGAAAACTTGTTGCCCTTGACTCCAAACAATATATCCTGGGCGTCGGGCTATAGGAATTCCACATCCCTGCATTGACATAAGGGAGTACCACACACATCTCTTTCCCATTGGCCATGCCATGGAGTATTAGGTATCTACCATCCAGGGTCAGCTTTCACCGCTCTCATCTGGAACTGGGCTCCAGGCACTACCCATGTCAGCACTCTCCTCGCAAATGTCGAGTAAGGTGGTGTGTATAGTTGACCTCTACATCTCTTATGCAGCTTTGCTGTCTTCTCAGCACAGAGGAATGTCTCCTGTAGGAGCACCACAGTCACATTATGCCTTTCAGTTAAGAGTGGACTCTATGACCCTGATTTAGAGTTCGGAGTATGGATAGCACTCCGTCAGGGCGAAGGAGTAAAGTACTCTCTCGCCCAGACAATGTACCTGTACTTTGAATTTAGATATGTCGGATGGCCTACAAGACATCTCTAGCCACTGATAGGAATCGCCATCACAGAAGTTCCTGTCAATGAGTTGAAAGTGTGGCAGACCATACAATCAAAATGACGGTACCATCGTCAAACTTTCAACTTGATTTTGTTTTTGAATAAACAAAATCCCCAAACTGGATTTTGTTTTTGAATAAACAAAACCTAATGACAGCCATGGTGTGGGCGTAATTTAAGCTTTTTCACTGTCCCTTCCAAATAATACTTCTCTTATCATGAGCAGCTATACACACTTCCCACTCTTACTTTCTGACACATCAGTTCTTATCTCTTGGTATCTGCTTCGAATGTCCAGTGTTGCTGTGTCCCTCACGCCAGACTTTGCCTGCCCTGCATTCTCACTGCATACAACATAAAAAACTTTTCAACAAACCCCTATCCTCACCCTCTCTGAAGCAGGTACCTATATGCAACATGAATCCCACTTCTGGTTCTACCAAACGACTCCTAAACTGATTCCGTTAAACAATACTTTGCCCTAGTTGGCTTCCTCGACTACCTAACTCCGGGGATGACAGATCCTCTCCACCTTAGTGAATCTCTTGTACTAACCATTGCCTGGTATTGCACTCTAATATCCTATTCAATGATGGAGGGAAGCAATTAACGACCCCGCTGTTCCCTGCCCACCTTGCAGGAGATCACGGCCTTCAGCGCCAGTCCACAGCAGAGCTCTGAGCAGCCTCTCTATTGGCGCCCCTAATTTCTCACTCCACTCTTCGCATATGGGCTCCATAGTCTCCTTCACCTTTGCTTAGTGTAATTGTTTTCGGTTTCCATCAGCTCTTCACCCCCTCCATTTTGCTCCATCCACTATAATGAGAAGATCCTGTCTTACATCAAATTGTCGGTGAATATAATAATTTGTTTCAGCATACGCCTCTTACTGGCAGTTATTTCCTGTTATTCCATCACCTTCTCCTCTTTACACTTCCTGGGTCTCTTCGCCTCGTTCTCCCTCCTCTTCCTGCTCCCCACCAGTCTCACGGTCTTGCACAGTAATTCTGGAAGCATGCCATCACTCCTCCCTATTCTTGGAAACCCGCTCTCTCTGCACAATGCCTTTCCAACCTTATACTGCTCCTCGCTATGCCGGCTCCAGGCACCTGGTTTGCTAGGAGGTGATAATCTTCTGCCCCACATTTAATCCATTGCCAAATACTTTTGGGATCCCTAAAAACAAAGCTTTGCCTGGGTGCTTGAACTTGAGTTTCGCTGGCTATATCAACATACACTTTAGTGCCAGAGCTCTCAATTTTTGTTTCACCAGAAGGAAGGTTTTCCTTTGTTCTTGGACCTTTCAGTTGAAGTCTGGGAACATTCTTCCAGTGCTGTTCTCAAAGTGCAGCTTCCTTTTCTTTCCTCACATGATGATGCTGCAGTCTCTTCTTTAGGAGCTGTGTTATAATTGTTCTGGGATGGGAACCAGTTTAAGGCTGGAAGCTGGAGGGCTTTGTGTGCTCTCTCAATGAAAAACATTTTTGGCTCCTCTGCTCTCTCTTTAAACCCAATAAATCTAGGGTTGTTTTGCCCTTAGTGGATCTTCGCATCCCCACTATGTCCTCCAGTCTTCGTGTTGGAGTCATCAGAGCTGCCACCATTCACTGTAAGTCTTTTACCTGTTTCTGGGGTGCTTCTTCGATTCCCTCCATTGCCTGCAGCTCTGCCTCTCATTTTTCTCATGTTTGCACTCAAAAGCTGATATCAATAGACAATGCATCATTTTTTTGTTTTGAAACAGTTTCGGAGCTCTGTATGGATTGCATGATATCCGTGGGTAAGAGCCCTGTATTTTCCTTTGCTTTGGGGTCTACAAACTGTGCATTGATACCAGTGTTTACCACTTGTGTTGAGGTATACTGGATTATTTTGTTGTTCTTGGCCAATTTCCCTGCTTTAACTTTTGACATTTTATACGTGACAGCACGCCTTTTATCTCTCTGTTAGGTCGTCCCTTCTATTTTGGTGTGCTATCTTGGCCTCCCCGTTCACCATTGTGCTCAACTCTTCTACTGCGTCTTTATTAGGGCTCACAATTTCTTTCTTTCACTTTTTTCTCTGGATCCCCAATTTTTTTAATTGTCTTTCTGCCACTCCGCTACTTCTTAATTAAATCAATAGAAATACGGTTGTGGTATGCTTTCACCGCACACTGTTATTACTTGAGTATACAAAACGTGCTCACTCTCCAGGTCAACCGTTTGAACCACCCGGACAAACAAAGTACAAAAATACAGAAAGTAGAGGAGCACTGTTTAAGTTAATAGTTCCGTAGAACACTAGAATCTTCTATCCCTCAAAAAACACTAACACTGCAGAGAAGACAATAATCAAGTATAACACTCTACTGAATACCAAACACTTCTGTGATTGCAAGGAAACAATAAATATTTTGTATGTTTTATCTTTTTTTTTTTATTATTTCATTTTTCATTCTTTTTCACATAAACGCAAATCTAGAAATTACAGCCAACGCGTTTCATCCCAAACTCAGGGGACTTCTTCAGGGCTGTTAAAAAACATACAGGACAAGACTTTAATATCAAAACAGTGATCATGAATCTATTTTAAATATTACAGAATACAAATTCATACATCTCTCAAGTGAATTAAAAACATTGTATACAGACAATGAGTGTAAACATATAACCTCATGACTAATTGCAGAATAAAAGACACCTATCTTATGCAAGCAGTCATTGTTTGATTTCATATATTCAAGATGTGAATTTCATACCCTACACTATGGAGTCATATCCTTAGCGATCCTCAATTTTTGTCTTTGATCATTGTATATCACATTTATAGTATTATAAACATCGTATTCCCTATATCTAATATTCTATCACAGATCGTTCCCTTTATTAACAGAGTCTTACATCCCTTATCTATAAATATTCCTTTTTCTGAGAAGAGATTCAAGAAGTGTTTAGTAGGAGGAAAATTCAACTAAATGCTAGATAATTTTACAAACAGAGGCGCGCTCCACTCTAATCACCCTCTTAATGTGTAAACACAAGACTCACGAAGATATAGGTACATGATAATCAAGTTTCATTGTGAATGGAATCACTACCTAAAGCGTCCATAACCAGTAAAGGTGATTCCTAAATTGGAAAAATAAAAATACAGCACTATATGATACTTAATTAATAGTGACACAGACATAATTTCCAAATACAAAACTATAGTATAATGGTTGCCTTCTTCTTACCAAGAAAATGTCAGCTCACAAAGAATAATAGTGCCGAAAAGGGGAGAAAGTGTTCCTGATATCCTATTTTCGCAATTACTCAGGAAAGTCCAACAGCAAATTTTGCTGTTTTATTAATAATTCAAACACTTGATAGCCTGTATGAGAAACACCAAGAGAAACCAACATTGTAAATCTCTCAGTGAGTTGGCCCATATTGGCAGATCAAAATGATCATATAAATAACGCTCACCATTTTTAAAGGGGCGGTTCTTCGATACAAATCATGTGTTCCTTTGCGGTACGGTCCCTGTGAAACATCTCTGGGCGCCCGACATAGCGTCAACAATGGCTAACAATTAGCCCATATTAGCAGTCATCGCCGCCTAAAATTTGAAAAAGAAACCCACAAAAAGAAATTCTTTGATAACACCAGAGAATTCACTCCAATTGCATGCACAAACTTTCGCATCAAGGTGCAGCGCGCATAATTTGAATTATATAGGGTTGAACAAATATGTCTACGCTGAACCGCCATAGTTGTAACAGTCCCAAAGGTAACAATAGCAGTTCATTAGTTTGTAAAAAGATGAAAGAAGGAAAGCTTTCCACTGTTTTAGTAGTCCCAGAGGGAATTGTTAGCAGTTCGTTAATTAAAAAAACGATAAATATTGCAGTCAGGAAGCAAAACGTCCTGTATGTTAGTAGACAAAAATGCTTAAAGTCAACCAGTCCTCACCTTAGCAGTACAAGAGGCCCTCGGACACAGTGAGCACGAAACCGAGTTCACAAACTTACAGCGTTTAAATACCCTGCATTGTACTCCAATAGATTGTCGACAGCGCGAAGGGACAAAAAAACATTCCCATCCCTAGCAATTCTGTGTCGGCCATCTAATAAAGAATAGCGATCGATAAGAGAATGAATATCAGCTGTCCCTGTATCACTAAAAGATATACATTTTTAGAAAGTCATATGCATCATGTCTGTGAATCCTAATAACATCTAATTGCCGGCAGCGCGAGGAGACAAGGACACGTTATCGTCCCTAACAGTTCTGTGTCGGCCATCTTGTAGTGGATAGCGTTTACTAAGAAAAAACAATGTTACATTGGAGGCTAGAATTTTCACAAGATTATATTTATCGTGCCTGTGTATCCTAGTCAAATTAGTGGTTTGGAATAACGGCCAAATTGTAATACTTGGAAAATTTCAATAAACAATGTTAATTATAACAGAAAGCTCACTACGTTCAGTATTCACTATCAAAAAGGAAAAAGATTCTCTCATGATCCAGCTAGGACTTGAAAGTACAAGTGATAAAATTCCCTCACACCTTTTCCCAACGGGTGTTCTGAGTTGTATAAGCAAATTTTTAAAATATGTTTAAAAGTGCTTATATACCATATCTGAAAAACACCGCATGAGATTAGGTGAACTGACAATGTCATTAATCCTATAAAAAATGATGGTATTTATGATCTTTATTAAGGCCTAACTCCACTGCACGTAAACGAGAAATCCATTTGGATTCCCGTTGTCTCAAGATCAGCTCCCGGTCTCCACCCTGCACGTTTGCCTTGACCACATCTATGCCATGAAATTTAAAGGGGCGATCTCTGTTTCTATCACATATATGTGTATCTAAAGGGTAGCTTGTATCTCTATTCCTAACGGCTGTAGCATGTTCCGATATTCTATGTCTGAGTTCCCTAGCTGTGCTGTCAACATATACCTTCCCACAGGTGCAAACAATGGCATAGACGACAAAGGTAGTACGACAGCTGCTTCTTAATGTCCATTTCACATGTAGTACAGTGCTCCTCTTGTGCTTGGCCACCTTCTGGAAGTCCACTGCTCTTCATACTGTTAGTGTCTCAGATTCTTGGCTGCACTTTCTCATGGCAATTCACAAAAACATTTGTGAGTAATTTACTTGCGTAAATTTACTCTTGCATTTTTGAGTGAATTTGCTACTTCAGAATATTTATCATTTACAAGTGTAAAGTTACTAAAAAGTATAGTGTTACATGTTTGCACCCCCTGGAACAGAGGGTGGAGCCAAATTTATGAGAGTAAGTTACTACAGCCAAAAGGAAAAAGTAGTAAGCCCAGCACCACACATTGTCAATGACTAATACTGCAACAACCTGCCATAGAAAATAACCCAGGTAGGGACTTAAAATTGAACCTCATAGAAAATCAGAAATAATGCTAAATTCAAATATTTTTCTCAACTTTTTAAAAAGCTATATATACACAAATTAACTTGAATGTAAAAATTATATATATATATTTTTAACTAAGTATTGTTTAATGATAAACTATTTTAATAACGTTTTTAATGTAAAAATACATTTTTAATAAATAATTAAAATTAATTCTATACATTACTTTTGTATTTTTAATATATAATAAGTAAATACAAACATTTTACTTTCGGTGAGATTTTAAATAAATCTATAAAAAGTATTTTTATTACATTCAAATTAACTACATATTTAATTCAGAATTAAACAGTGCCGCACCATTTTTTATTTTGTTCTACATTTAAAATAAATATCTAAAATTATTTACATAAAAAAGTAAAAACTCTTTGTTAAATATTCAAGTTTAATACATTTTTTAAATGTTTCCCATATTTTACCAGAAGCAGCTCTTCTCCACTAGGACAGAGACCTTCCTATGGTAAAGTATAGGGAAAAGTGAAAAGAAAAAAAGGTTTATTTCACTTTTAAAAATAGTAAAAATATTTTATGTTAAATTTTAAAGTAAATTAAACATATATATTTATCTTAAAGTAAAACAATATAAAACATTACAGCATTAAGAAATGAATTTACATTTAAAATGTAATCATTTTGAATATATTATATTGAATTACCGTTTTTTTCCCAGGTTGAACTATAAAAAAACATAACGTAAACATGTATGTTTTATGGTGTATTACTATTTATTAAAAGTGATTATAACATTAATTGAAAGTAATTTAATAATATTGTAATAGGCATTATTATTATAAATGTTCAAATAAAGGGGCTAAATGTTTTCAAACTAAATGTATTATTTCTAGATATTTTTAATATTAAATTAAATTAAATTTATTTATATGTTTAAATAGTTTTAAAAAATGTATTTAGTTTACATTTTTTCCTATGGGTTTTATCTTAAGCCCCTACATCTATTATTTTTCTTAGGGCGGTGTTGCAATAACAGTGCTAGGCCATGTGTGGTGCTAGACTTACTCTAGGTCTGAGTTGGAGTACATTTACTACTGTTTTGGATCCTTTCTGGCTGTGGTAGTTTTAGAAATGCAGTTTGTCAGGCGTGGCTTACGCGCTGAGACAAGATGGCGGCGGACCGTTAAGCTCCGTTTCCTCACAGAGCTTCTGAATCATTTTCCGGACGTTTCGAGACCATGCCCAGCGCTCTTTTTTGCTGGTCTCATGTTATTTAATGGTGCAGCGCTCCTGTGGGCTGTCGGGAGACCTTAATGTCTCATCCTTTCAGCATTACAGCCGCGACGAAGATTTCTCTTCCCATACGAGCGACGCTCGTATCGATCTTTTGAGCTCCAGTGATGTTCATGACGCCTGGGTGAGCCTGCATTTGTTTTTCTTCTCCAATATTCTCCACTTATGCCCCAGTGCTGGTCACTCTGAACTACTGCTGCCTATGCTGGCTTTATGACACGTCCTTTTTAACCTGAGGACTTCTCAACATGGGGCTTTATCTCTAGCCTGCTTTGAGCCTAATGCCCCTAGCTCATATATTGGGTACACTATTGTTGAGCTTAATGACATTATGGCATTGGTGCTTGCGCTCTTCTATGTGACTACTCCTGAAAGGATGTGGATATGTTTACAAAACATGTGGGACGTTCTCTAAGGAGGTCTGCTGCTCCCTGTTTCCTTGCATGTTTGCAAGCCAGTGGGAACTATTATAGCCTCTCTGCTCCACATCCTGCTAAGTAGACGTGTGCCTGTCACATATAATTCATCCCCTTTTCTGCACTATAGAGTGTAAACTCCTTCGTAATTCTGTTCTATTGCCTCTCACCAGTCATTCATTATATGGGCAGACTCTCTACTAATAAAAAGCTCTTTCATGGATCAACGCACGTCATTAAGATGGCCAGCAACACTCTCAATCTCGCTAAAGCATCTTCCTCTGGTACTAAACCAAAAAGAGACAAAAATGATCCTCCATCTCCAATCCAGTCATCTCCTAATCCGGTCTTGAATACAATTTTACGAAATACGTGCCCTTAAACCGTTCATGAGCTCCACCAATGAAAAACTACAACAAATTGAAGACCCCTGGCTCACTATGGAAAGCAAAATGCTTGAATTGGAACAACGCGGGGGCCACCTACAGGACATTACTACTAAAATACCCATGCCGGAACAAAAAATTCACAAGCTCAAGCTCCACACTGAGGACCTTAAAAATTGCAATAGGAGGAATAATCTTCGCCTATATGGTTTACCAGAGAATGTTGAAGGCCCTGACCTTCTTTACTTCTTGAAAAAATTCTTACCTGATCTTCTCAACCTATAGTCTTCTGCTCCTCGTAATATTCAGCAGGCACATTGTTTAGGTCGTCCTCAACCTCAATCTTCCAGACCTCGTGGTATTATAATGCTCTTCTTGGAATTCACCGATCTTATGCGTGTCTTAAAATCTGCCCGAGAGAAACGTCGCCTTGTGTGGTCTGGTCATAACATTTACATTTCTCAGGATATGTGCAATGCAACCAATGCTAGACATAAAGAATTCCTAGCTCTTCGCCCTCAACTGAGATCTCTGAACATCCGCGATGGCATACTACATCCCTGTCTCTGCAAAATTACCTACAAAGGTGTCTCTCGCTCGTTTGAAGATCCGACTAAACTAAAACTGTTTCTGCAAACCCTCACCAATATTCCTATGGACATAAATGCGCAATGTCCTTAAATTGCTATATTGATCATATTGCATGGCTTCTCATTTACTGCTGTACTCTTTAATTTTGTTCCTTAATATGTTTTATATGGCCTGATTTTCCCCATTCTAGTTCTACTCTTTCCCTCCGTTGTTGTTCTTGCTTCTGGGTGCTGACATGCCTGGTTCTTATTTCTTTTTCTCTTTACCTCAGATCTGGCTTTATGTCCTTGATCTGTCCCTTTGTTTTTTCTTTTTTTATCTTCTTTACTCTTCTCTTATTCCCTATTTCTCTCTTTTCTCCTTTCCTTTCCTTTCTCTTTTCCCTTTTGTATCTTCCTCTTCATACTTATATAATTACATGAGTGTCTATCTGTTTTTCTTATTTATTCTTCTGGTAGTACCTTCATGTTATTCAATTTTTGACAAATGGTGTCTTTTTGTTTCCATTGTTGTTTTTGCAATTCGTCATCATCGTTCCCGTATCTTTGTCTATTTTCATCAACATGTTTAATGTTGTCTTGTGGAACGTTCGTGGTTTGGGTCATCCTGTTAAACGTCAAAAGGTACTTTCACATTTATCGAAACTTAACTGTCAGATCACTCTTTTACAGGAAACTCATTATAACGATGCTTAATCACTTAAACGTCAGTGGGTGGGGGGGAGGGGGGTGTTCTATTCCCCTGCTGTTAACCGAAAGGGTGGGGTTGCCATTTTATGTCACAAATCTTTAAAAATTCAAATTCTATCAACTGAATGTGATACGAGTGGACGATGGGTATTACTTAACGCCACTGTCTATAATAAACAGGTCACTTTTTTCAACATTTAAGGGCCGGTTAAGTCTGATCCGGATTTTTGGCATAGTAGTAAACTAAAGCTATCCTCCATTACCAACCCTAATATTATTGTTGCTGGTGATTTTAATGATTGGCTAGACCCATTTTCCGACAGGAAATCTAAATGTAAATTCAAACCAGATAAATCGCCTAAAGCATTTCAATCTGCTATTACCTCTCGTCCACTCAATGATGTACGGAAAACCAGTAATCCCGATACATACGAGTATACATTCTATTCTAATGTTCATCACACTATGTCTCAAATTGATTATATTTTGGCTTCAAAATCTTTACTCCCTTCCATCTAACCTTCTGAGATTGGCCCCATTTTGAATTCTGATCATGCCCCTGTTTTATCCACTTTTCATTTATCCCTTACTACTCCTAAACATGCTCGATGGAGATTTAACAATTCTTTACTATCTGATCAAAATTTGTTTCTAGAAGCTACCTCCTTTATAAAAGATTTTTTTCAATTTAACAATACTTCCGTCCATAACAACAGGGATTTTTTTAAAGCCTCTTTTAGAGCCTTTACCATTGCTTACACTGCTAGAAGGAAAAGGTTGATGAGTTCCCAATACCTTTCCACCCTCCAATACATTAAGACTCTTGAACACACTTACTATACTTCTAAATCCCCTTCTCACCTTCGGGACCTTATTAAAGCTAAGTCCACTCTGAATAAGCTGGCTATCACTGATGCTTGCAATATACTTCTTAAAATAAAATACAAGTATCATGGGGGACAGAATAAAGCTGGTAAAATGTTGGCTAATTATTTAAAAGTCAAATCGGAAAAGAAAGCTATTGGACCTATTCGAAATGACCTTACTAATAACTTATTAAATTCTGATTTAGACATTGATAATGTTTTTCAATCCTATTGTAATACATTACACACGGAAGATACTCATCCCTAGTCATTCTTTAAAGATCTCCCTTCTCCTCCCTCCTTACCGGAAGCTATGGCCCTTCTTGAAAAAGATATAACTCTTCAGGAGATTTTGGATGCTATCAAATCTCTGAAGAGAGCTAAAGCCCCTGGACCTGATGGTTTTTCCATTGAACTTATTCCTTCTTTTTCATCTACTTTTGCACCACATTTACTTGAGCTTTTCTCCTCCTTTTTATTGAAATCTAAGCTCGAAGGCTCCTTTTTAGATGCGCTCATTGTAATCATCCCCAAACCTGGCAAAGATCATACTTCGTGTCAAAACTACCATCCTATTTAATTAATTAACTATGATTGCAAATATGTTGCTAAAATTCTGGCCTCTAAGGGCCCGATTCTGATGCGGGTTGGAAAAGCTTCCCGACCGAGGGCCTGATTCTGATGCGGTTAGGAAGGCCTCCTAACGGCATTTGCTCCTTCCAAATCGGATCGGGAACGTGTCTTCCCGACCGAGGGCCCAATTCTGATGCGGTTAGGAACAAATGTTCCCATTGAAGTCAATGGGAGTTCAACCAAATCGTATCTGGAAGCATCCGGATGCATCCTACTCCGCCGGTCGGACTTTCCCGATCCGAGTGGGTCGGACACCATTTCCCAACCGATTCGGTCGGGAAGCTTTTCCAACCATCAGAATCGGCCCCTAGGTTGGACGATGTTATACCTTTTCTTATTAAACCTGACCAATCTGGTTTCATTAAAGGAAGGCTTACCTCTGATAATGCTAGGATGTTCTCCAATATCCTTACATTAGGGAGAAGATATCCGGATCCTCTCGCTGCACTTTCACTTGATGCTGAAAAAGCATTCGACCGCATAAATTGGCAATTTATCTTAAAAACTCTTCATTGGTTCAGTTTTGGCCCCAAATTCATTTTGTTTATCAAACTATTATCCTCCGAACCACGTGCTTGTGTTTCTGTCAATGGATTTCTATCCCCTTATTTTACTTCACACAGAGGTACTAGACAAGGTTGTCCCTTTCTCCTCTTTTATTTCTTCTTTGTCTCGAACCTTTTCTTGAGCGCATTCGTTGTAACCCTTTGATAACAAGCTTCCAACATAATTCTTTTGAAACAAAATTATCTGCTTATGCAGATGATATTTTGATATACCTCTCAAAACCCTTAACTTCCCTACCTCCCTTTTTGCAGGAGATCGATTTATATTCTAAAATATCTGGCTACAAATTGAATTTCTCTAAAACTGAGATTTTACCTTTAAATTCTTTATGTTATCAATTTATGTTCTCTGATACTAATTTGATGTGGTGTCCATCTAAGATTAAATATCTAGGTGTCTGGTTTTCACCTACCATCCCTCAAACTCCTGCCCAAACTTTTAGCGCACTAAATCTCAAGATTCTACACTCGCTTTCCTCTTGGTCACCTATCCACTTATCCTGGTGGGGTAGATTGGATACTATTAAAATGATGATTGTTCCCCTTATTCTTTTTTTACTTTCTATGCTACCTTTTAAAATCCCTAATTACTATTTTAACCAAATTAACTCTCTTTGTACCAAATTTATCTGGAACAATAAACCTGCCTGTATTGCCTTATCCAAATTAATTAAACCAAAAAATGAAGGAGGCATACACTTTCCTAATTTTAAGCTATATCATACTGCTTTTTTAATTAGACAAATCTATGCTTTGGATAGACAATATCAAGACTCCCCCATACCCAGCTGGATTAATTTTGAACGCTCTCTATTAAATTAATTTTCTTTTTATGATGTTAGCTTTATGTCCAACTGGACATTTATATCTAAAATACCCTGTCTTAAAATACTCCCAACATCTATTACACTCATTGTTCACTTTTGGCTCTAACTTCTATCAAGCTTTTCTTGTTTCCTTTATTTGGTATAATAAACTCATTAAGTTTCGCCATAAATCATTCTAGTTCAAGCATTGTAAAGAAAAGGATTTCCTATATGTTCACCAACTAGTATCTCAAAATTCTGTAGTACCCTTTACTACATTACAGGAACGCTATGATCTACCTTCTTCTTGTTTACCCCAATACTCCCAACTAGCAAAGATACTTCAAGCATTTTTGCTAGCCGAAAACTTTGATGCAAATTCTACTCCTTTTTAGGTCTTGCCTGAGCCAGCGCGCATGCGCTGCTCAGCGAGGCTTTAGTAAGGGCTTTTAAATTCTAAACACACGCTCGTGCGTGTGCTTTTTTTTTTATCACCCGCAATTGGCCTTTGCATGCGTCTTTCTAAGAAAGACAGCACGCAATTGGTCCAAGGCGGGTGATTGTCCCGCCTTCTTTGTTCCCTGGCCTAGGGTGCTCGGGAGCGAGCATTAATGCCATCTGTTTCCGATTATCGCGTTCGCGTTAATTGGAAACAGATGGCGCGATGGTGGTCAGCGCTGGTCGCGCTGGTTTTTTGCCTGCAGCGGCGGGCACAAGCGCGCGCGCACCACTCCCGGGCTTGTTTATTAGGACGTGGTCGCTGATTTCGGGGTTCGAGGGGTGGCAATCATGGGTGTTTACTGCTGGTGGTTTGGCGCTACACAGAATTAATAAATACATTATTTATTGTTCTTGGACTGGTGAGTTATTTCAACCCAGGGTTTTTTTCCATGGCCCATCGTACTTGTGAATAGAGGCTTCCTTACGGGCACGCTCGTCATCTCTCTTCCATGGACTCTTGTGATCTCGGAAACGCTTTACCGAACCTGGCTCCCATGGCTTGGGGCGTCTGTTGTTCCCACTGCTTGTTTTTGGCAGTAAGTAGCAAATGTGATTATGAAATAACTTATTTTCATTTCCTTCTTGCGTTGCTCTGTTTGTCGCAGCTCTTCAGTTTATTAGATCCGAGGGGGAGTCGTTCCCAGGAGCGGGTATCTCTGTTACATCCGGGTACTCTGGTGCTGGGGTCCACACTGCTCTGCCAGCAACACTCTAGCTCTCCCCGTGCTGGGGGCCTGCACACATGGCTGCAGTACACCCCAAGTGCAGTCCTCTTGATGTTCCTGACGTGGGAGGAACGCACAGGCTGAGGATGTGGCGTCAGGGCCAGAGATGCCGACTTCGGAACTGGGGAATCAGGTTCGAGTCTCGGCGTTGGCTCAACATCCCTTGATTCTGGGCAAATCACTGAATTTCCCCGAGCCTACAAATGAACGTGACATATGTAGTGTAACTGGTGCTCGCGCAAAAGCGATCCAATGCCCCGGGCAAACAATGCTCTGCCACTGCACCAGAGTCCTACCCTGCAGCGCCTCGTGTCTGCAGTGCCTCGTGCCTGCAGACAGCTCTCTCTGTGAGCTTCAGTCCTGCCCTGCAGCGCCTCGTGCCTACAGACAGCCCTTACTGTGCGCTTCAGTCCTGCCCTGCAGTGCCTCGAGCCTGCAGTCAGCCCTCACTGTGCGCTTCAGTCCTGCCCTGCAGCGCCTCGAGCCTGCAGACAGCCCTCACTGTGCGCTCCAGTCCCTGGCCTGTACCCTTTGCTGTTCCAGCAGTGAGGCCAGTGCCTCGCCCTTGCCTTGCCGCTCTCCAAGCGCTTCATGCTTCATGCGAGAATCGAAACCCTCCATTGTGGCAGACACGCCTGTCGGTGCCGGGCTGGAGCCGCCGAGGCCTCCCCGGGGTGGGCAGGGCCTGCCGCGGGAAGGCGGGCAGAGGGCTCGCCTATCTATGACACCTGCTGTATCTCCGCACTGCTGGGGTGTCCGTGGCGTCGGAGGGCAGCGGGCAGGCTGCGTGAGCCGGGACGAAGAGCCGCCGACGGCGGACGCTGCAGAGAGCAGGTGGGACAGTGTGAAGGGGTGTGCACGACACTCGCGGCATCCCACGTGCATGTCGCTCTCTTCCTTCCTATCTAAGCGCTATCCTTGTATATTCATTCAGTGCGCCTCTCGCACCCAGCATAGGTACTCCCGACCTCCGAAGCCCCCCTCCCGCCTATCTCTGGCCATCAATATCTATCCCTGTCCCAATCTATGTCTTTCACCCTACCAGTGTCTGGTACCCTCGCCCTCCCATGGTCTCTCTCCCCCGCTCATCCCTGCACATCAGTATCTATCCCTGTCCCAATCTACCCCCCCTCATCCTACCAGCGACTGACACTCGCAGCCTCCCATGATCTCTGTCTCTGGCTTTCTCTATCATACACTCCACACAATACCACTCAGTGCCACATAATTACACACCACATAATTACACTCTACTGAATGCAACATACACTCCACACAATACCACTCAGTGCCACATAATTATATGCTACATAATTACACTGCACTCAATGCAACATACACTCCAAATAATACCACTCAGTGCCACACAATTACACTCTACTGAATACAACATACACTCCCCATAATACCACTCAGTGCCACATAATTACATGCCACATAATTACACTCTACTCAATGCAACATAAATACACTCCACATAATACCACTCAGTGCCATATAATTACATGCCACATACTTACACTCTACTCAATGCAACATAAATACACTCCACATAATAACACAGTGCCACATAATTATATGCTACATAATTACACTGCACTCAATGCAACATACACTCCAAATAATACCACTCAGTGCCACATAATTGCACGCCACACAATTACACTCTACTGAATGCAACATACACCACACAATACCACTCAGTGCCACATAATTATATGCTACATAATTACACTCTACTGAATGCAACATACACCACACAATACCACTCAGTGCCACATAATTATATGCTACATAATTACACTCTACTCAATGCAACATACACTCCAAATACCACTCAGTGCCACATAATTACACTCTACTGAATGCAACATACACTCCACACAATACCACTCAGTGCCACATAATTATATGCTACATAATTACACTGCACTTAATGAAAAATGCACTCCACACCATGACACAATTTCACTAAGCATAATTTCACTCAACACCACAGTTCCAGGCAACACAATTCAACTCTACACATTTCCAATACACACCGCATAATTACACACCACATAATTACACTCTACTGAATGCAACATACACTCCACACAATACCACTCAGTGCCACATAATTATATGCTACATAATTACACTGCACTCAATGCAACATACACTCCAAATAATACCACTCAGTGCCACACAATTACACTCTACTGAATACAACATACACTCCCCATAATACCACTCAGTGCCACATAATTACATGCCACATAATTACACTCTACTCAATGCAACATAAATACACTCCACATAATACCACTCAGTGCCATATAATTACTTCTGTTACTCTTTTTAATCCCAATAAAAATTATTATTTAAAAAGAAGTGCAGTTTGCGAATAGTAATGGGCTTACTCTTTTGTGGGTGGATGCATGTCCCCCACACCCCTCCTTAACTCCGTCTCTACTCCTCTTTGTCCCTCACACGATTGCTACTAAACCATATACTTCAGGACTTTAAGTGGGCCGGGTCCCGCAGGTGATCAGCACTGGCAGTTCTTAAAAGCAGGTGCTGAGATGGGTCCCTATCGGGCTCTCCATTTTTACCTTTAGGGTGGGGGTAAAAAAAAAAAAGCTGAACTCTGCAATAGTACCATTTGTCACTACTTTTGATGCAACTTCAAAAAGAGACTCATTTTTCAGTTTTATATTACGCAAACTTGGAGCAAACCAGTTACATTACACAAGGACATACTCGTGTTTTAAATCACAGGATGTTGAGTGGACGTGAGGCTCGAACCTGCTTTCGCAGCTCGAAAGTTGGCAGCTCTAGCCTTACGCCACAACCTCACCCGCAAGAACAGAAGCATTTTCAATCTTCTATACAACGAAGCCATAGTTGTTGCTTATTTATCTTATGCAACTAACAACCATTGACAAAGCCAATAGTCCTGGCTCGTTGTGAGTGTAATATTTTTTGTTGTGTTATATATCAGGATGAATGGACAGAAGCAGCAAAATACCAGTGGGGCAGCACACAATGCCAAGTACAGATTTTTAGCTTAAGTGTTTTAAGCCACGCCCTTAATTACATCGGCCACGCCCCTATGAGACCCTCCAATTTTTTCATCCCACTTAAAGCCCTACATGTGGACACTTGCAGTCTGGTGAAGATCTCAGCACAGAATAAGATAGAGGTTTGTGTGTAGCATTTTGCAGTAAGTTCATGGTACTACTGTAGTACTACTAACCATACTACAAAATGATGTCTGTGAATATGCCCCTGTGTCCACGAATGCACCCTCTAACTTCATAAATGTTTTGGTCAGTCGGACCTGTTGTTTTAGTCTGTCCCGTCTCTAGGGCTTACACTCTGCAATTCAGTCTTGTTTGTATCCTAGCCCTCCCTTTCACTTTCACCATTCCCTGCTGCGGTTCAAGCAGACCACGCTTGTCTCTTACCTTGCCAAAATGGCCTTCTTCCATCTCCCGCAGCCCAACCACCACATCAGACTGCAGTGGCACTCTCTCCGTCGGGCTCCAAAGAAGCCCAGCGCACTGCAAGTGCACCGCTCTCTCTGTTACATCTCTTTCTCCTTCCGCAGTAAACTCCAACAGCTCAATCTGGCCTCCTGTCATCCTACGCCAATTCTCAGCTGTTGCCACAGATCCTAGGTAGGCCCAACATTTCCACCTCCGACACACCAGGAGCTTCTTTCACTGGCAGAGGCCCCGCTTTCAGTCACGTGCCATGCGGTCCTTGAGTAGGGGGCGTGGCCTGCTTTCACCTTCCCTGCTACGTGGCGTTGGTGCTCCTCCGTTCAGCCCCTGCACCTTCCAGGGCTCCTTCTCAGTTCCAGGAGCACAGTTAATGTCGCACATACTTTCGTATTCCTCTATAGCTTTAGGATTCTGAATTAATGATGTCCGGGATCGAGAAGCCAGATTCCTTGGCCATGCCCACCTAGGTTTTTATTTTTTTAATTCATACTTGCCTATTGCAAGCATATGGCTGCTATGTTTAGGTGGCAGTATGTGTGCTTTGTAATTCTTTTTATTTTGTGGCATACACATGCAATAAAAAAATAAACTGAACCAAGGCACCAGCTTGCCAAGGCCAAACCTATTGGCTCTGCCGATGCTTGGTTGAGTTTTTTTTTTTTTTAAACTTCAAATGATCTTTTATAGACTGAATGCATTTCAAACTTTAATGAGCTCTTCCAAATTAACAAGTTACCGAGCATATCACAGCGTTATACGATAAATCTAGACACACACACTGTCAAAGTAAATCTCTTCTGTTGACTCCCAAGTTAGTCCAACGCAGACATCTAGAGCAAAAAAGATATTAGTCACAGCTAGTTATTGTACAAAACAAAGGAGCACAAGTGCATGTTTAAAGTGCCATAGGGCAATAAAAGGAAGGGAAAAAAGAGGGTTCCAACCAGTGCTTGATTTGTTAAAAAAAAGAAGAAAAGATAAGTGTCACGGCTCTCGTAAGGAGGCCACTGCAGTTTGCACCACACATTGCCCCGGCCAAGCTACCAATGATAGTAACAACACAACTACCAACCATCACGCTCCTACAAGTGTGATAATTCGGACTATTACAGGCCCTAAAGCTATAAAAATGGCTTTGGCAGCAGATAATCATTTTAATGTATATTTAATTACCTGTTGTCGCGGTCATCTCTAAATTAGCAAGACAGCACCATCTTGTGGCAGACTGTCAAAAGCGCCGGTGTTGACAATTAAGTGCCGGTGCCAAGCACCGGAAACCAGTGGCTCAAATTAAGCACTAGTTCCAACCCTTGTTAAGCTGAAGTTTCACCCAAGTCCATGGGCTTTCTTAAGAACACATGATCTCAACACAAGCTCGTTGTTACATCAGCATTGCACATTGACCATAGCTGCCATCCATCAGGAGTGTGACATCACAGGACATTTATGGTACATCCATATTGGTATATTATGGGAGCCTGAAGTTCACAATAAGGTCTTCTTCAAGAGTAGAAATTACCTTTTCATTAGCTGGGCTCTCGAATCCCTTTCTGGAAGAAAAAAAGCCCTTTTCTTCTCATTAATGGTCACTGGTAATCTTTCTACACTCACAATAATAGATGATGAATATCGTTACTTACGTGTTGAGAATGCCAGATTTCCTTGCATTTATATTTTACCGAAAGTGCACAAAGGGTGTGAGTTTCCTCCCGGAAGACCTATCATCTCTGGTGTGGGCTCACCCACGGAGCAACTATTTGAGTTTGTCGATATTACCTTACAAAAATATGTAACGAATCTGTCATCATATAGCAGAGATAGCAAGGATATTCTTGTAAAGTTCAATGATTTCCCGTGGTCAGACGAATTGCAATTTGTTACATTTGATGTGGTCAGCTTGTATACTTGCATCCATAAAAGCTTTGGTTTGATGGCGGTACGACACTGCCTGGACAAGGATGGGGCTGATCACTACGCGTACAATGCCATGATATTGGACATGATAGACTTGATTCTTTCTAAGAACTATTTCAAACATGATGAGAGATGGTATCACCAGTTGCAGGGAACTGCTATGGGCTCACGCTTTGCTCCCACTTATGCCGGCCTTTTCATGGGCTGGTATGAGAGGGTGCATGCCTGGGGCAAAAGTGCCTCCCTCTGGAGAAGTACATCATCTTCTGGGGGAGGTACATAGATGACATCATTTGCCTCTGGGCAGGCCCAAATGACTCACTACTTGACTACTTGGTGTATCTTAATGACAACCCCTACAACGTTTAGGTTTATGGATTTGAGCGCATGGCTGCCCGGTGGCTTTCCAGCGCTGAGGAGAAGATGCAGTCAGGGTACAGAAGTTGTTATGGGAAGAGCCAAGTTTTTTTCCTGAAAGCCAGTTCATCAGTCAGCAGACGCATTTCTTTAGGAAGGGAGTTCCAAAGCCTAGGAGCCAGATGTGAGAAGGATCTACCTCCCCACCTGGATCTTTATTCTTGTACTTTTCATGAGTAGATCTTCAGAGGATCTTAGAGATCTACTTGGGACATATGGTGTGACAAGCTTTTTCATTAAGGCCGGTCCTTTGTCATTCATGGCTCTATGGGAAATACAAAGTGATTTAAATTTGATCCTGGCTTGGATTGGAAGCCAGTGCAGTGTGTTCAGGGCTGCTTTCGCTGACTGTTGTCTGGGGATGCGCAGCAGTATCCTGGCTGCGGCATTCTGGACCACTTGTAATCGGTTTATGACATATTCGGGTGCGCCAAGATAAAGGGAGTTACCGTAGTCCAGCCGTGACACCACCAGGGCCTGAACCACAGTTCTGCGAGTATGTTCCGGGATGATAGATAGGATCTTCCAGAGCATGCGCAGTATTCCAAAGCATGCCCCTGATAATTTCCTGGCTTGAGTCTCCATGGAAAGACTGCTGTCTAGCCATATTCCCAGATTTTTTACCGCATTTTTTTGGGACAGGGGGTTCTCCCAATTCTGGAGGCCAGCAGATAATGTTTCTTGGGACAGCTTTATTACCCAGGAACATAAGCTCTGTTTTTCCTCCATTCAGCTTTAGGCTGCATTTGTTCATCCAGTTTGCTACTTTTACCATGCAGGGTGCCAGATTGGTGTGCATGGATTGGGGCCCCTCTGTCACTGATAGTATCAACTGGGTATCGTCTGCGTAAGACACAATGGATAGCCCAAATTCTTGCACTATCTTTGCCAATGGTTGCATGTACAGATTAAATAGTGTAGGGCTCAATGCAGATCCTTGTGGGACTCCGCACGAGATTTGGAGGGTGTCTGAGAGGTGCTCACCTTTCAGTATTTGGAAGGATCTATCTTCTAGGAAAGAGGATATCCAGTTTAGCGCAGAGTCTGTGATACTCGCTTCCTTTAGCCTGAGGATCATAGTGCTGTGATCCACCATGTCAAAAGCGGCACTAAGATCCAGAAGCAGGATGGCCGCTGTGCACCCCTGGTCTAGGATTCCCTTAAGTTCCTCCGTGACCAACAACAAGGCTGACTCTGTACTGTGCTGGGGTCGGAAGCCCATTTGTGTGGGATGCAACACCCCATTCTCCTCTAAATATTGGTACAGGGTCTGATTGACGTGTTTTTCAGCTATTTTGCCTAACAGTGGTAGAAGCGAGATCGGTCGATAGTTCCCAGGCTCTGACGGGTTTAGATGGGGCTTTTTCAGCAGCGGTCGGACTATGGCATGTTTCTAGGTTTTGGGGATGATCCCTTGTGTGAGAGAGAGTGCGATTAGTGCGTCAGTTGTAGTCCTAGTCTTTTTGCCTCCCTGTAGTAGGATATGTGGCGGGATCGGGTCTTCTGGGGAGCCGGATTAATCTTCTGCAGAATTGAAATCATAGCTTCCTCACATAGGTCTGAAAAGTGATCTAGTCTTACCCCTTTATTAATTCCCAAGTCATCACCGATACTTGGGTGAACATCAGCGTTATGTGGACTAATGTTTCCTTGAAGGGAGTTATATATTATTTACACCTTATTTTTGAAGAAATTCGCCATCTCGTCACATCTCTCTTTGGACGAGGATTGATTATTCGTCTCCTGATCAATGGAGGTAAGAGAGCGCACTACTCTAAATAGTTCCCTTGAGGAATTGCAGGCTGAATTGATTTTATCCTCAAAATATTTGCCTTGGGCTTGGATCATCTCATTATGGTACTGTCTAATAGCCAACTTATAATGGCTCTTGATGTCGGGATCATAGTTTTTCCTCCATTGTCTTTCTAATTTTTTACAGGATTTTTTCATCAGGATTAAGATAGCGTTAAACCAAGCCGCTTTTTTCCTAATGTTAAACTTACGATGCACCATCATAGGGATAGCATTGACTTTTTGGACATTCATTTTTACATCAAATAGGGGTTGGTTCACAGTTCATGTACCGCAAGCAAATGGTGTGCAACAGTGTCCTGCATGCATCAAGTGCGCATGCAAAGTCAGTCATTAAAAACATTCCCTACAGAGAAATGGCTCGAAAATGGCATATCTGCAGTGAAGATACTAATTTTAGGGATAACATACTTGACATTAAACAACGCTTCGTTCACCGGGGTATGACTGCAAGGTACTGTGTGAGGCAGAAGAAAAAGCCGCTCGTTTGCTAAGGGCAAATACACTTCAGAATAGCACATGGAACAAGAAAAACAAAGGAAATGGCCAGGGACATACTACCAGGAAATTGGTGTTCTACACCAAATACACTCTACATAGTGGGAAGATCTTTAAGACACTTAGGAAACATTGGCATTTATTGTGGGACAACCCTGGATTACGACCGTTCATTAATAAGAACCCGACGGTTGTATATAGAAGAGGATGTACACTTAGGGGTTCATTGTGTCCCAGCTATGTGACCACAACAACTACAAGGAAAAAGACGTGGTTACCATTAAAGCCCATGGGTTTTTATAACTGCAATAATTGTAATGTTTGTCAATTTGGTGAGAACAAGAAAAAAAGAGTTCAGTTACAATATCAATCAGGTCCACAAAATAAGGCATTTTATTAACTGTAACACAATTTGTGGTATACATCATTGGTTGTGGCTGTAACTTGATCTATGTGGGCAGTACATCGCGCAGCCTTAAGACACGCATCCAGGAACACTGCAGAGCCTTGTGCAACAAGGACTCTAGATACCGCATGACTGACCATCACAGTGGCGGTGCGTCCATTGGGGGCGCTGGGGCGTTGCTCCACCAGTGCCACATGGCCCCATTCCAGTATAATTAATACAATAACCGCGCACTGTAACCGCGGCTGAAAACGCTAATGTGTACCGGGAGTCCGGGACACGCCCGAGGCAATCGGCCGCTGAAGGTGGTGGGGGCGGGGCTGCGCCGCGGCAGCACTCAAGGGTTTGAGTGACAGCGGCGCGTACTAAGCGCAGCTGCAATAGTGCGCATGTTCGATTTTGGGCTGGTCATTTATGACCAGCCCGAACATGCGCACTACAGCCACCTACTACCTTCCCCAGTAGGAGAGCGAGGGCCGGGGGGGCCGTCACCCGAGAGGCCGAGGGTTGCTTCATGCAGCAGCCCCCCGGTCTCCTAATGGGCGGTCCGTATCCCTGCTCTAGCCAATCCTGGCGCTGCTAATGCAGCGTCTGGATTGGCTGAGACACCGCGCAGCCTGGAGGCATAAAAGCATTGGGTGCCGCGCGTGGGTGGTGACACTGCCGCACTTGGTTAGACGTATGGCCAATCACTGTGGCTTATGCAGACAGTGATTGGCCATTTTGTTAATGAAGTGACTCGCAGCGCACTGCAGTCAGTCCGTCACCGCGCCGCCAGTGCCACACGACACCACAGACCTCGTCGTGCTGCCGGTGTCCTAGTGAGTGCTCAGTGCTCGTAGACGTGAGTGACGACGTACTTCAGATCATCAGTGATCGTCATTCACATTGATTCCTCCTCGCTCCAAAAAAGATCCTGATCATCGACGTTCACCAGAGAATCTGTCTGATCGAGTATATTTGTATTGAAAAGTAAGAGTCAACTTTTTTCCTTGTGTAGGCCAGGGCGATTGGCGAATCCCTGAGTGACCCCCCCTGCGCCGCGGGCCTGCGCTGCGCACCGCCACCTAATTATACAGCAAAGGTTTAATCCGATTAATCGACAAAAATAGCACGAAGCCAAAATACCAACGAAACGGAGGAAATCTTTCTTCTTTCCCTCTCTAGTAGATTCTCCCCGAATCTGTCCACTTTCGACGTCATGGAGTGAGGCTATATGTGCATAGTAACTGTTGGAGGTGTAACAGAGGCGCAGCCTCACCAAAACCTCTGAAATTCCATGAAAATATTACACATGCCATAAGAACGGATATAGCAGTTTTCGAAGTTTCTAATAAAGAAAAGGGTTTCGTTTCGTTTTTTAAAACTTTACTGAGTCAAACAGTTCATTATAACGTACCCATCATTGACTGACAGGTCCAGTGAAATGAAAGTGATCCGACAGTGAGTTAGAATTCACTTTCTGTTTGTTAGTTACTCAGAGAACCCTTTTCTCTGCGAGTTGAATCGCCCGTTGCTGACCTTTTTTTAGATTTAGTCTTCATTATTCTTTGATCACGTAAGACTTGCTCATACGTCATCTGCTCAAAATTACAAGATAAAATGCAGCCACACACAGGTGTTTCTACCCCCCGCTCCCCTTTCAGATTCTCTCAGTAGCGAGACCTACCTGCGGCTACTTCCGGCTTCAGACCAGGCCTTAGCCAACGGTTAAAGCGATAGGTTTTGAGCTCCTTTGTAAAATGTAATAAGGAAGGAAGCGCGCGCAGCGATAATGGAAGGGAAACCCAGATCCCAGCTGCTGCAGAAGAAAATGCTTCATCACCGTAAGTGACCGCACGAGCTCGTGGAAGGCGAAGAAGGCATGTTCTTTGCGAGTACAAATAAATGTCTTACTGGTTTACAACAAACACTTTGAGTTGCAAGCAATTCCGGCTTCTTTGTGTAAACGCACTTATACACTATGGACTTTGAAAATAATTATTTTATGAACTTGAAGCCAATGTAAAGCGACCCCGTCTGACGCATGCCCCCCTCCCCCCCAGAATATGCACTGTAAACATCCTGTCGCCTACATCTCCAGACTACTCGCAACAGGTGAGCTCAACCTCGATGCACATAATGAAACACCATTTATGCAATATTTTAAAATAAATCACCTTCAACCTCGCTACCCGCAGCCCCTAATGCTTGCCATGCAATTCACCCCATTCCTCTTCTGAATATTCTAAAGTCTGTTTTCGCACCAGATATTTAGCTTATGGTATTTGACGTGAACATTTCTGTGCAACAACAGTCCCGATACCATGCCTTTTCATGCCCCCCCTCTGCACAGTGCCCCACATGTCTGTAGGTAATGCAAGCAGTGCAGCCTTCTGGCACCTAGCAGCTGATACCGGGGGAACCAAGTGTGCCAAGGGAAATATTCACAACTGCGCTTTTAAAACCTCAAAGTCTTCCTTCCAGGCTCCTTTCTGAATAACAGTAGCAGATGCAAGAAAAACATTCCGAGCAGCTGGCTGCGGCCTACATTTAACTCTCAGGTTACTAGAAAGCGGTGCTGTATTTAGCAGCCACGCAGCATCCTTAAAGATGAAAACTCCTCGGACACTGGCTCCGAAAAAACAAGAGGAAAAGGATGCGACAGTGGCCGGCGGAGTCTTTTTGGGTTTGTTGGCTTTGCACATTTGAAATCCTCGTGGGAAGGTGGATCACTTCTTGGGTTGTGCGAGAGTAAAATTATCTTGGCAGGTCTTGCATTTTAAGCAGTCAGCAAACCAAAAAATGCACTTCTTCCTAATAAGAATAACAAATGTACATGAAAACACATTTCATTTTTTCACGGGTTCAGTTTCTAGCTGTCCCTTATGTACAGATTAATAATCCTTTTAACTGTAGGTAATCTGTTAGTGGCGGGCTAAATAGTTTATCAAAAAACAAAACTGATGAAATCCACCTATTTTTATTAGCATACGGGCGACGCAAAATTAAGTTTGGAAGACTCCATCCACCCCGCTGGTTAATGTGAGAAAAACCAGACCCGGCTGCCTGCCATAGAGTGGTCCATGGAGGGGTTTGCTACTCATATTGATTTTGAATGGCTACAAAGAGCCAATCAGAAAGGACCTAAAACAAGGAACAACTAAAAAGGACGGCCTATCACACTACTGCTCTTTTTTGCAATCTGATTAGCCACACTTTAACCTTTCAGAATAGGGCTATGTGTTCGGCTTATTCAAGTCAGAGAAACTTATTAAGCGCACATATCACCATGTATTAAAATATATGTATTAACCAGATAGGCCAATTAACGGAAGAGCTCAGCATAATTATAACATTTAAAATACATGCAGCTCTGTTCCGTGTGCCCTGTCACCTACTCACAAAACAGGTCATGCAAGTTACAACCTGTGTGAGCGCAGGGAAGTACTCAGCTCGGAAGCACTTCCTCAACTTAAGTTATTGGCCGGAAACAACCTGGGGTAACTGGAGGCATTAAGTAATGTCCACTCAGCTTGTCATCGTTGCACACTCAAGCGTTCCTCCAGTTATGATGGCCCTTATTCGGCACTTTCTCAAAGCGCTTTAGCAAGCGGCCTCCTGACGAGAGACAATAAAAATGTCATGATAACGCTGATGTTTAATGTTTTTCCTAGAGAGAGATCAGAGTTTTGTGTTTTGTCTAATGGAAGTTTTGACTCATGGAAAGGTAGCGCAGAAGGTTAATGTGCATGCTGCAAATAACATGTACCTGATGCAGATCACAAAATGCACATGATGTAAATAGGTCAGTGAGTCACTGCTTTTGTCAGAGATCCTTTAGTTACGTGCAGTTTGTAAGTTAAAATCCTAACATAGAACAGTGAGCTATTAACTGTCATCTAAGAGCTGCATGCAAACTGCAAGGTAAAAATTGGAGCGTTATGTTTTTTACCCCCAGTGTTTGTTTCATTACCCTAATGTTTTAAAAATAAATTGTTATATTTTTATTTTCAGCACCTGGTAAAGCCTGACAACCATTACCTAATTTTTGGGCAATTTTTCAGCGAAGAACAAGAGGCCCCAAACCTCCTTTGCTGCTCTTTCACCCCGGCTACGACCCAGCAAACACCAGTGTTAAAGGTAAGGGAACTGATGCTATATTCCTTTAGATTGGAGTTAGGGCTATGTATGTGGTCACTCTACATGGTGGTTGGGGTGGGTGCACATTCATTCTGAACATTGTACCCTCAGTGGATGGAATTTACTAATAGCCTTAGCCCTGTGCTTTGGGCAATAACGGTTGTTAAAGGCACTATCTATCCCTTGCCTTGTTCAAGGCCCACAAGCAGTGTCTGTTTCAGTGCCTTCAGCAACCAGTATGGCACACAGAGGCAGCAGGCAGTAAGGCTGTATTTTTGGCAGTCATGTTGTCCAAAGGGGAGCTGTTGGAAATATATTGCGATAATGCACAAGATATATGTATTTATACTGAAATTTGATATTATTGCACCAAACCTTATACGTTGTACTTTGACTATTGACAGGTTTCTTTAATATTGGTAAGGACAGCATCGGCATGATGAATACAGTAGAACAGCTAATTACAATGTCATTCCATGCACGGCCACTAGAAGAGAAACTACATATAAAGCGATTAAGACCTGATCGGCCTGACCTACAACTAGAACAAGTTACCCAGGACAGAGGAAAATCTTACAAACGTACATTCTCAAACACCTGGTACACAAAAGCTGATTGGCTTACAGGGTGCCCGTCAAGAAAAACTCTGTTCTGCTTCTTCTGCTTGCTGTTTAATGGTGACTTTTCTTGGACAAGAGAAGGAGTAAAAGACTTGAAGCATTTGTCTGAAAAAATAAAGAAGCATGCACACACAAGAAAGCATATGGGAAACCTGACGAGACTGGGAATGTTGGGAGACACACCGATTGAGCAGCACAAACGATGCATACCGCAAAACAATACAGAAACACAATGAAGCAGTTGATAGGAATAGACACATACTATCAAAAATAATTGATTGCATTCGTTTCTGTGGTGCTTTCGAACTGGCATTGCGAGGCCATGATGAATCGGAAGGTTCCTCAAATCCTGGAATATTCAGAGGCCTCGTGGATTTAATAGCAAGCATTGACAAGGAAATGGAAGCACATTTAGCAAGTGCTACAGTCTTTAAGGGCACCTCTAAAACGATACAAAATGAACTCCTTGAGTGTATGCTAGAAATTATGAGAAGCCATATTGTCCAAGAGTTGCAAAACACAGACTTTGTGGCTATTCAGGCTGATGACACCACTGATGTGGCCACAAAAACACAGTCTGTATTAGTCTTTCGGTACCTGGACAATGACAGTAATGTTGTGGAGAGGTTCTATGGTTTCACACATTTAAGAGACTCTAGTGCAGAAACCATTACTGCAGCTATACTGCGTCAACTGAGCTTAATTTTTCCAGAGGTGCCTCAAAAAAAACAACTTACCGCACAAAGCTATGATGGTGCGTCCGTAATGAGTGGAAGCCTTGGTGGAGTACAGAAAAAAATTAAAGATGTGTACCCTAATGCTCATTATGTGCACTGTTACGCCCACCAACTTAATCTTATTATGCAACAGGCAGTATCAAAGATCTCCGAGACACGAATTTTCTTTCAGGATGTAGGAGGCATGGCAGCATTCTTCTCACATTCCCCCAAAAGAATGGAAGCACTTCAGGAGATTGTGGACAAAAGGGTTCCAAGGGGATCCTCAACTCGTTGGAACTTTAACATACTTACAGTCAAACTAATATATCAATATAGGGAGGACCTTGTGAAATGTTTTGACGCCATAGAAGCCAATGCTGACTTTGATTTCAAAACTCACAGTGAAGCCTGTGGCTTTGCTAGAACACTACAAGACAGAGTTTCAGTTCTTTCTGTTTTTATTTCATGAGATAATGTTATCTGTCGGCATATTATACAAGCAGTTACAACCACGATAGATAGATACTGTCTCTGTGAAAAGATATACCACTATGTTTGTCGAAAGCATAAGCAAAGTGAGAGATGAGGTTGACAATTTAGACAGCAAACTGCCAGAGGATTCTACTTTTTCAAACCGCAGGAAAAACATCACCAGTCTGGTCCGTATTGCAAAGGAGATATGTGACATTGTAATTGTGCATGCACAAGAACGTTTTTCTTTCACAAAACATTTGGTGAGTGCCGCATTATTGCAAAGTGAACACTTTGCAAAATATGATGAATCCTTCCCTGAGCATGCTCTGAATGAGGCTGTGGAAGCTTATCCTATGCTCAACAAAGAGGACCTGAAAACTGAGTTGACTACTGTACGGAATGTGTGTATACCAGAAGGCCAAAGGTGCCATTTCTTTGCTGGCTTTAATTCATAAACTTAATATGGAAAAGTCACTTACAGAGACAGTGGCTTTACTAAAAATTGTCATTACCACTCCTATGACAACAGCAGAGTCAGAACGATGTTTTTCCACCTTAAACAGGATTAAGACATTCCTGAGAAACACCATGCTTGAGGAAAGACTGAATGCTTTGGCAATGCTCTCTATAGAGAGCGACCTAGTGAAAAGAATCCCAGACTTTAACGTTCAAGTTATTGAAAAGTTTGCTGCTCTTAAAGACAGACGTGCTGATTTTAGATACAAAAAGTAAACAATATGTTGAATGCTGCTAGTTTGCGACCTGTTTAGTTGTTTGTTAAATAAAAAACATCTGTGAGGTACTCAGAAATGCATTGTATCTCGAAGTCTGTTATGAAGCTCTGTGGTTATACTGAATAAGCAGCTACCTATGTTATATGACATCTCTTTATTAATGTAATAACTGCACTTTCGCAATTGCTTTATTAACCTTCCTGCTTTCTCAAATTTGCTTGAAAATGCACAATTTTTCCACTCTTTTTTCAAAATTTTCTCGGGGGAGAACCCCCCCGAACCCCCCTTAGGTTGTTCGGGCTCGCTCGCTACGCTCGCTTGCTACGGTGCAGTATGGCAATCATTTTACGCCCCACTACTTTCAAATGCCACCATCCGCCACTGGACCATCATAGGGTTGCACATGCAGGTGATCCCACTTTCTGGTTCTTTGGGAATGCCCATATTACTGCAAACACACGAGGTGGAGAAAGAGAATTAATTCTGAGACAAACTGAGGCCAAATGGATCTGTAGACTACGGTCGGTCTCACATGGTCACAATACAGATAATGAGTTTCATTATTTCCTAAGATAAGTTTAGAAGTTCTCCCTGGTCTGTTCTCCAGTCTCTATTTTGTTGCTCACTCTTAGACTGCTCTTTTTTTGACCATCTATATGTGAAGACATCATGGTCCTCATGAAATCAGATGACTCCTTGTTCGTGGCTCCTGTGATAGGGAGTATTAATCTTGTCCATACAGAATGGCAATATAATTTTATATCTTGTCGATCTGTTATGTGGGCTTTATGGTTAGAATTTATTGCCACAATAGATCCAAATCGCAGTGCTTGTTTTTTAATTTTGAGCTTTACTCCTTGAGTGTAAACTTTGAATCATGATGACGCCTATTCTAGTTTGGGACACCTCCAATACTTTCAAGATGTCTGCCCTCTTTGCTCCAAGATGAGGACTGGAGGATTAGGGATGCTTTGATTCGATCAGTATGTTTTTACGGGGTCATAATAAGCGGAACAGCATTACCTAAACATACTCTATTTTCTTCATACGTTTAGAATTTTTAGGATACTCGGCATATTTGGATATTAGTTTGTTTTTTATTAGAAATAAATTTTTATTGCTGAACGAAAGAATTATTTGCATACGCAATTATTAGTGATGCTCAGCATGCCGGCTACATTTTAAAACTACAGGGTGATAGTCTCTTATGTCATTATAGCGCTATGAGCACTCGGCTCACTGTTGGGCTATCACCTTGACCCCTCTAATATGGCTGCCACATTTCCCACGTTATACACGGTTTGTTGTGCCATGGAGCCGGTGTGAACAGCATCGACCAATCAGTCTTGTCGGTGTTAATGGGACGAATAGTGCGGCTTTATAATCAGTGGCCCCGACAATCAAAATGTGTTGGCGATATTTGACGTGTGGACGGCGTTGTTATTTCGGAGGTAAGGGATGATTATATATATATATATATATATATATATATATATATATATATATATATATATATATATATATATATATATATATATATATATATATATATATTTTTTTCGTCTTAGCATAACTGGACCATGACGCTAGTTTTGCGCGCCTTGAATTTTCAGACGTCTCTTCACAGGCCTATGATTAATTTCAGCGCTCTGTGTCCCTCCTCTACTATACGCGCTAGTCTTTTGAATTTGCCCGCAGACTCAGTCTATGATTTTCACTTATAACAGTATTATCACGCTAGTTTCGAGTGACCTGAATTCTCAAGTGTCTCTCCTGAGGTCTACTGTTAAACATTGCGTTATTTGCCTCCTCTCCAACATGTGCGCTTTTGGATTTGCTGCAGACTATTTGGTCCTTGAACTCTCTACTTCATGCACCCTTATGTACCCTCTTTCTACGCACAACATTTGATCGATATGAAGAACAGTTCAAGTGTTGTTGATGCTATGTTTTGGATATGATGCCCTATAATGAACATCACGTGTGCAACTTTTCGTGCACTCTGTCTTTTCCCTGGGCTGTGGTGGATTGGTTGGACCACGGCTGCAATCTCTGGATATTGCTATTACGGCAACATAAAGTTTGATCATTATATACTCGAAAAGAGAATTGCGCTATTTGGAGTTAATATTCTTGGGCCGTGACGAGTGTTCTGCTGATCTGTTATAGCCTTTGTAAATAGAGAACACGTGGTTGTATGCGTATGCCTTCCATAACAGTTTGAGGCGGCCAGTGCCTAGTTTTAAGCATACTGGTTGCTTGCTCAAGATGCCAATGTTGCAAATTGGGTATTTGGACCTAAAGTGTTGTCTTGATTTTTTGACAACCGGCGTCTAGAAGTGGCATTTTCTAACACTTCTGGTTATTGTAATAGCTATATAATGTCCCTGTAGTAAAAATGGTGAAAAGACCATCTTTCCCATATTAATACCTTTTTGCTTTTGGTATGAACTTTTAGGTTTGTTTCTTTATTGATCGCTTACTTAATAATGGAATTTATTTATTTAGGTACCATTGACGTGGACATCCAACCTGTGGCCATACGTATGGATTGATCATAAAATAAGGATTTATTGATGATATATCATCTAATACAAAGAGGAGGAATCCTATTTACACAACTATTCCATGTACAATTTAGTGGGAACACTCCAATTATTTACATGTGGAAGGTATGTTCAACTCTCCTTCTTACAACTATGACATCTCTTGCTTATTAGCGTTATACAATCACTCTAGTCATAAATGGTTGCTTTATGGTATAGTAATAGAGATACCTATTAGATGGATAAATATTTAAAAGGGCTATGAGGGTGCCCCAACCCTATTAACAATATTATCAGTTTTTCGCATTTTTTCATCATTTTTGATACTTTTTGTCATTTTTGTAGTTTACATAAAACCGGTTTGATTTGTATGTGCTGTGTGTATTATTGCTGTTCAAAGAAATGGGGGATGGTGACTATTTATGCCAAATATCTATTTATCACTACTTTTTGGTACTGTCACACCATTGATGTTGACACTATTCACGTTTTATAATACACGTGTTGTCGAGAAAAAAAGAGTCTGTGCCAGTTATGTGTTTGTAATTGTGCATAGTATGTTTTCTAACAGAAACTATTTACGTTTTGGTTTTTTATGTCATTTGTTGTCATCTTTGTGTATTTATATGTATATATGTGATGTTTACAGCCCTGACAAAGTTTAAGTAACATAAATTGAAAGAAACGCGCTGGTTGTATGTTTTATATGAAAAAAGATTAGAAAATAAAATAAAAAGGAATATCTATCACAAAATTGCTTGGCTTGTCATTTTGGATAAGAAGATTACCGGTGCACCATTCTACATCAAGTACGGCTTTCTTAAGAACACGAACACATGATCTCAACACAAGCTCGTTACACCAGCATTGCACATTGACCATAGCTGCCATCCATCAGGAGTGTGACATCACAGGACATTTATGGTACATCCATATTGGTATATTATGAGAGCCTGAAGTTCCCATTAAGGTCTCCTTCAAGAGTAGCAATTACCTTTTCATTAGCTGTGCTCTCGAATCCCTTTCTGGAAGAAAAAAAACCACTTTTGTTCTCATTAATGATCACTGGTAATCTTTCTACACTCACAAAAGTAGTTCACGGAAGACATTTCATAGGACTCTGTCACATAACCTACGAGTTCACATTGTTTCAAGGAATCAAATGCAAAATGTTCTCTTTTAAATAAACGAAGATGTATTGGTTTGCCTTTTCATATTCTTTCCAAAATTTTAAACCAAATATTGTTACAATTGCGACCAGAGAGCCTTCTACTGGAGCTTTGATGTTACGCTATTTAAAGTTTAATTTTGTGGTCTGCCCAACAGAGTTCATGAAAATCTGCACTGGAGTAATATTTTTCTTTAACTGGTTTCCCTTTTTTGTGCACGGGCGCCTCCTATCAAATATGCACAGTCAGTTGTGAGGTTCTAGTTGTCTGTGCTCCTTTGCACCACCAATTGATCACAGCTAGGACAACACTTGGACACACATTGAAGTAGATTATCCGTGAAGTAAGACATCATGCAGCCATGTTGGAAATGAAAAAGATCTCTCCGCATCTCTTTAAGGAGAAGCACACTGAATGTGGGTGGGTGCCTCTGAGGCATTAGCACACTGCACGGGGACCCAGGTGGGACAGTTAGGAGAGGCTGCCCAGGGAAAGCCAAGGCCAGGTGGAAGTTATGAATAGCTGCAGAAACCGAAATCGGTCTCGTCTCACTCTAGTCCAACTTAGACTCTGATGCTTCTGGTAAAAGAGGGTGGGGGTCTGGGTTCTTGTATAAATATGTCACTCTTTCGTGGTCGAAAATGTTGCATACCCTAGAACCCGCATCACTGTCTTGGAACAGATGAAAAACATGGTCTAATCTTGAGTTTGAAGGATAAGAAGTGGTTACCAGAAGGTATCATAAGTAAAAACTTGGATGTTTGGCACTCAAAGCAAGATAGCTTTTTATTGCTGGAGTTTATTTACAAGAGGGTAAAAAGATCAGTATGAACTCAATGTTAAATTCATCCTCAAATGTTTAATAGGGTTTACACACCAGGGGCTACAATGTCTATAGCACATGACCTTATAGTTAATGTTATTCTGTTGAAACATTTGGGGCGCATCTGGTTTACTCTGTTTACTAAGAAAGATTAGTAGATAGGCCAGAGGGGCTAGGTCAGAAACACAACATAGCAACACAGCTATGATGTGTATTGCCCTCTGTATCAATCAGAGCACAATTCCGCCCAAAAAGGGGGGGACGAACCTAGTTAGGCAGTATGCAAGTGGCATCACGATACATAACATCACACATGGCATCACAGGAAGTGGCATCACAAGCCATGACTTTACAGGAACGGGCATCACAAGAAGTGACATCTGATCTTAAAACCTCACACATGTTTAGCAGGTCTATTATTAGTACATTTGAGCGGATTACGATTATACATGCAAACCCTCCTGATTTAGGCAAAAGACTTGCACTTTTGTAAGCAACACATAAAACAATGTTGCTTTTTGTCAGCGTAAAGCTTCCTTAACCCAAGGATTGAACAAACTAACTCCACTGCCAGCCTACTCAACAAGGCATAGTATTCCATATGCAGCACATTTCCATGTAGATGTGATTTCTTCACCTGCCACCACTCTCCAGAGGTGAGACCGCTCTTCTATGTGAAGTATTTTTATTCGGCCTTACCCACCTGCACTCATTTTAGGAGATTGGGACTTATTTTCACCAAAAGATCATGACCCAAAGCAAGATAGAAAGACAGAAAGGAGAAAGATACGAAAACAATGATGAAGGCAGAAAAGGGAGTGAAAAAGAACCTGCAAGAATAAGCAATTGTAGGGTAGTGAAAGAAAAGGGTTATGGCATTCAGCAATAGGACCCTTAGAAAAGTTTGGGGCTCTGCATTTATGTTTTTACAAATTACACACTGCACCCCAAAATGTCACCTCGACATTTAGAAGCAGACATCTTATGTTCTTATTGCTGGTCTAACTATATCTAAAACACCTTCACATTAACCAGAGCAACCTGACAGCTCACCCTGAAATCAGTACTACCGGAATGCCTACACCAAGAATGGACCATAAATTTCAAAGTAAGAGGTATCAGCTCCACATCAAAATAAGGCTAAGCCGCACAGTATCCAAGGATGGGAAGGAAATGGTGACAATGTTAACTCACAAGAAAAAGACACATGCAATTCCAGTCCCAACTAGCATTTTCAAGAAAATATTGGCCTTCAAAAGGAAAAATTACTAGTTTGCATGGAAAAACTTTCCGGGGGGGGTGGTGGAGGAACAGCGAGAGACACCACAAACTATGGCCAGTAATCAGAATATATACTAGCCAATGCGCGCTAATAAGAACTTTGCAGATCCTAGACATGTTACACTGCCAACATGGTGCACCGGGGACGGCCTACTTGTTTACAGTAACACTGACCTGTGGACTCGCCTAGTCACTAACCTCATCCTGAAGGAGCCAGCCCTAAGTAAACACACATGATCTTTCATTTCATATATATTGTGAGAAGTTGGCCTGGCATATGCTGTCCACTAATTATAGTGGGCACCTTGCACCAGTCCAAATCGACTCTTATGGTAGGTAGGTTAAAGACAACCTTATTGAAAGCTATCCTAGTGGTAGCTATGGAGAGCAGCCTTCAGGCTAAGTCTTGAAGGAATGTAAAGCAGCTTGTTTTACCAGTCTATAATCTCTTGAGTGACCAAATGAAAGAGCACCACACCAGGTATATATTCAAAATATATGTATTTATTACTAAACACACCCCTCTAGTCTCTTTATGAGGCTAGAGTTCGAAATACATAGGTTATAAGATCTTAAGTCACAGTAATAGCACAAATACACGTTTGGGCCCTAGAGGCGTACCAAACCATATACCAATAAAGTGGTATGCGAACCACGACTGAACTAGACACTAGGCCTAGAGCCTCTAGAAGTGCTTGGACCACAAGGAACCACCCAAGGTAGTGACACAGGGGACCCACGGGAGACAGCGTGCAGTGTAAATACACAACCGCGATACGCCGTTAACTTCTATGGAGAAAGTCGGGATCGGGAAAATAGAGGAAAGGGACACTTAAAAGAGGACTAGGACAAAACCCTTTGAGATCTAGGACTTTGAAGAGTCTCTACCCACGGGAGCACCCGGAGTACTCGTGTTACCTCACCCAGGAAGCCGGGTGCATAGGTGCCTTTCGGGGTCGGGTTTCGTCGTCGTTTCGTATGGCGATCTGCTGCAAAGTGCTGCTGGCGACCAGGAGAAAAGTGTCCGGGTGGATCCAAGAGTGGATCGGAGTTCTGAAGAACCTGAAAGCAGAGGGGACAGAGTCTGGGTCACTAGCCAGTGACCAGGAAGGCGATGGACAGATGCCCACCGATGTCGAGTGCTTCAGGTGCGGTGACGGTCGTCTTGACTCTTCAGCCACGAGGTCCGGGAGGCGTTCTCGGCGACCAGGAGCAGGATTCGGGCTGTTGCTCGATGTCTGTCGAGTGCTGAGGTGTCGGCGACCGGATTGGACCCAACAAGCCTTGGCAACGGCAAGTCTCGAGTAAGATGTAGATTGTCGATGATGCAGACCAGCAAGGTCTGGGGAACTCACCCAGCGAGGGTAAGTGAGGGCAGGCCTGGAGCAACCAGGATGCCATGTAAAGAAAAGATTGGCCTTCGTTAAGGGCTACTAGCCAACGGGCTAGCGACCGCGAAGGAGCCTCGTGACGCCGCACGTGGAGCTGGCTTACAGGACACTCGTGGAGTGGGGGCCAGTGATCTTCGGTGCAGGTGGTGCTGGAGGCTAGGGCTACTCGGAGCCCAAAGCACGACTTCTTGGGAGACCCAGAAGATGGTGCACTTGCAAATGTGCTCGGTGTCCAGGGGTCACGGTCTCAAGTCACCCACGATAGCCACGGGCCTCAGCTTTGCTGGGGACTCAGGAGTAGCCTCGGGGAAGTCTGAGAATCCACCTCTGGTGATGCGATGACTTCGGCGTCCGACGGGAGCTTCAGTAATGCGAACCGGACAGATGCTTCTTTGGTGCCTGCCAAGCAGGGAGTCACTCCTTGACCCCAAGGGAGATTCTTCAGTCCTCTAATCGTGAGTAGAGCGTCGAAGGTCCAGGATTCCGTTTCAGAGTTTCGTCCAGGTATAATCTAAAGTCCTAAGGACTGGGTTCCTACCTTTATTCTAAAAATAGGGGATGGACTACTCTGTGGCCCCATCTATGGGTGGGTCAGGGCAGAGGGGTGGCTACACCCTTTCCCTTTGTCCAGTTCGCGCCAAAGCAGGGGCTGCGAGCCCCTGATCCGGTTTGAACTGGGGTATGCACTAGGGACACCAAATGTGCCCCCAGTGCAGGACTTCAAAGCACCCGAAAGTGCTCCCGCCCAGCCCCAATACACATTGTCCTGTCTGGGGAGGTGGTCACACCTCCCTGGGACAGGAAACCTAGTGTCCAGGCCTCCCCTGCCGGAGTTTCGTCCAGCAGCAGGAGGCCAGACTCGTGTCTGTGGCAGCAGCATCCATTTTGTGATGCCAGGGCTCTGGAAAGAAGTTACCGGACTCGTCAGAGTTAACATGCCTTTCCCTCTAGAAGGGTGGAATGCTACCCCCGCCGCCAGGATTGGCGGGAGGGTAGTATTCCAAGATGTTTGACACCAAACACGACATGTTTAGGTGCAGCCATTCCAAAGTTAGCATTTTACCGCGAGGATATAATGCGCTTACGAGTATATGGTCAGGCTGCACTACAAACAGCATCAGAGATGGTCTCCGAACGCTGCAGAGGGGCCCTGCTCATGCAGGGGCACCCTCTCACATAGGAACCATGCACTCTGCCTTTAGGATTGATAAGGCCTGCCTTAGGAGTGACTTATAGGTTTATATGTGTGTATGCTTTTAGTGATATAGGTAACCTATACCACAGTAAGGGGTGCATGCACCACCTTACCCAGGCTGCAGTAGCAGACCTGTGGTGTCAGTTTGGATGGCCTCCCAGGGGTGGCATAATATATGCTGCAGCCCCTGGCAGGCCTCTGAGGTACCTATGCCCTTGGTACATAGTATACCATATACTAGGGACTTATAAGGGCACTCCAGATCCCAATCAGTGATGTGCCTAAGGCACATGGAGACCCTTTTAAAGAGGAAACAGCTAGGCTGGGGTTCTGAATAGCAGGGCCCCAGCCAGACTAATGTCGAAAACCAGTGAAGCATCAGCAAAAAGTGGGGGTACCCATGTGAAGCAGATCCTACTCTCCTACATATATCATAACTCTGAATAACATTAGTCTCCCAAACTTAAGAGCATAATAACAACAAAGCTAACCTGTATTATTGTGTTAATAATCAGGGCCACTGGGATCGTGCGGCTGCTGCGATTTTCGAATAATGATAAATTTGTAGCATTTGCCACATAATCCATCATCTGCCGCATATTCTGCAGATTTTAACATAAAAAATTAGTTTCTACCTCAAACAATTTAGAAGTCACTAAAAATGCAGCAACGTGTTGCTGTCCAGTGGAAGGCCCTTTGCAAAGCTGCACTCCTAACCTTTCTGTTGCTTATTTCTGTATTTAGGTGTTAAACTAGTACTAATGAGGTGCAACCAATGGCCATACAGTGTTACCAAGTTTATAAATGACGAAATAATGAAGTAATACTATTATGAAATGTGCAGTATTGTGCTGCATAATTTGCAGTTTCTTGCCGCATAAGTTACTCAACCCTGCTGCACACATTGGCCCTCTCCTGCCGCATATTTACAGTGGCTATGGTTATAAAACAGTACAATGCAAACTTTGCAACATTGCTGCAGTAGGTAGGTGTGAGACGGTCAAAAAAATAAGAACACCCATACCTCTTCAGGGAAACAAATTGGCAAAATTTAACACAGCCATATCCAGCGCTCGCGAATTTTCAGAGGTACAAAGAAAGCAACTTGCCATTTAGTGATTGGAACTGGTAAATAAAACACAATTTCAAATGTTTGGAAATCATTTTTTGTTGTGGTGAGCCGGATTTAGATATTTCTACACAAAACTGAAATTTTTGGGTGATGGAGGAGCAAGCAGGATCATGCTAGGCAGACATTATTTTAAGTGAAAAGTGCACAGTTGCGGCATCTGCCTTCCACCCACGCTTCAACCTCATGTGAATTAAAGACAAAGCATTAACATTTGATGTAAAACAAAAGAAATAGGAGCAATAAAGAGATGTCCAGCTAATGGCTGAAATGAACAATGTGAAAGCAGAAAACCTGGGATCAATCCCCGCTTGACCAAATTCTGTGATCCTAGGCAAATCTCTCGTGTTTGATTTAATAGACTAATATTGCACCATGTATAAAAAGACTCTAGGATACGGGGGAAGGAGGAACCAAATAGGTTCACGGCTGGGAAGAGACGTTTGATGAAAGTCTGACTACAAGGTCCACCTGCCTCCTTACCCTCATGAAGCTCTAAATAGGACGGTACTAAAGAAATGCGAACATAGGGACCAAATGGGTCGGTATGTATGGCTTCTGAGTATGGTGAATGGAAGTTTCACAATTGAATGCAATCAAATAGGATATTAAGGGGATCCTTGTGAGGTCCTGACGAAAGCCAAATAGCCCGGTGAGGCATTAGTGTGATGACTGAAACATGTTGACCCAGGGATACAGAGGATACTAATTTCCTTAGTGCATTCCCACCTGTTTTTTTTTTTTTTTTAACTGGGTCAAGGTGCCCTTTGAAAATAAAATTAACACTCAGGACACCCTAGACTATTTTAAAATTAGGATCCCATCCAATAACCAAAGAGCTCCCTTGGCTACCAACGTTGAGCCTGACCATATAGGTATCTGAACGAGGACTCTATATTGAAGCATGCCACTTGGAATTCCAGTGGGTGAGAGTCCTTTTAATATCATAGGGTGATCCCCTTGGGCTGGTATGGAGAGATAGGCTAAGCACGGTTGGGGTTCCCTCCTGTTCTTCTTGTATGGTTAGGTGTTTGGGAACGTGAGCGAACCATGTATCATTTCTCACTTCCTCCTTCTTGGACTATAGTAATAAGAATCCAGGCCACATATAGGATGCATTTGACACTTGACTTTCATGTGGCTTCTGCCTGCCAGCCACACTCTAAACTCATCAGCCAAGAATTAAAGACAAAACATTGACCTTTGATGTGAAATAGAAGAAATAAAGAGATGTCCATTTAGTGGCTGAATTGCACAAAGTGAATGCAGAAAACCTGTGTGCTGCCCATCACCTCCGTATGCCAGGTGGGGGCTGCAGTGATGATTGGGGGCTGTCATCCTGGTGCATTGCTCGATCAAGAAGAGGGCTGTCGCCCTGTGCAATGCTGTGACCTGAGGAGGCAGTTTCCCTGTGTGCGCTGTCACAAACCCCGTATGTCAGGAGGGGGGCCATGGTGAAGTGAGAGGGCTGTCTTCCTGGAGCAGCGTGCAGCTGTGAAGAAGAAGCAAGCTATTACCCATGGAGGAAGATCAACTGTTCAACTACCGTTCATGTGGCCGGTGGGGACATTGTCGACATCACTAAGTTAGCATGAGCCTTTCAGCCATGATTCAGCTTTGCACACGTTACTAACTGCTTTTATTTTGCAATGACTGTCCGTGCCTTTCACATGGGAACTGTTTGCTGTGTTCGTGCTCTGCCTGTTCCTGGAGTTTAGTATGAACATTGTGAGCAAGGTCGATAAACAATGCCCCTTGTTGTTCTGTTCTGGTCAGGCCCTAGCACTTAGACACAACATACCAATGCAGCTGGTGGGAGACTAGCATTTTGATATTACGGGGATGCACGCATGAAAAACACACACTTGGAGAGGGACTTTTCCAGGGAGAAGAGCAATGCGGTTCCTATGATGTAGATCTACCATCTAGGCATTAAGGTATGGGGTCTGCTGACAAAACCCATAATAATACCTATTCCTAGCAAGGCGAGGAGGTTAGGCTGAACTGTCTTTTCTCTATAGTCTTTTCAATTACATCTCCCTTCATGATATAGGGCCTTGTTGCTATGCTGACAATATTTGTATTATGCATTTTTCTGCTTGTTGTGGCACGTATACTGCATTATAGAGCACTATAGTTCAAATAAATATTCTAAACTATTTTGTGTCTCGGTCAGACTTTATTGTGGACAAAAGCAAGAGTGCGAGCGAACGGGTTGTGCCTCGTTACTGCGATTCCTGAGCGAGTCGGTTGTGTTCTGGGGTGTCCAATCATTTGCTTCTCTGAGTGTGTAGGAGGGCGGTAAACACTACAGCTAGTCGGTCCTGGGCTAGAGGGCACTAAGGTGGTGGGAAGGTTTAGCCCCTATACACCGAGGTCCCATAATCCTGCGCATAGTTCTGTGTATGTGCAGAATCCCTGCAACGTGGCGCCACCAACGTTTGGTCTGGTTCTTATTCACGGGGCACCTGAGTAGCGCGTGTGCTTGTCCACAATCCCCTCTCACCGTTAACGGAGACGTCCGTGGTGTGCGGGTTTCACCTCCTATATTAGAGCCTTATAGGTTATTCAAGCTTGAAGTTTAAAAGGTTTTGTAGTTCTAATCTGAACCAAACTGTGTGCTACCGTTTTTCTTGTTTCTTCTATACTGTTTTAGTGATGGCAGTAGCTATTGCGGCATGCCGGTCATAGCACATTTGACTCAGCATGGAGTCCCTAATGAGGGGGCTGATTTTCTATTTGTAGTCGAGGCGGATCCGGCATTCTGCTTCGAGGTTTTTTACTCATGGGTTACATTTCCAGCAGTGGATGGAAATGATCATTTATTTAATGAATATACACGAGCCGCTGTTCCGCAACAGTATCGTCCTTATCGCTTACTTGAAGTTCGGTTGTCAGCTTTGGAGCATACCATCTGGTTTAATGGCGCCCTTCCTCACCCAGTTTCAGTGGTCCGTTTAGGCCCTTTATCGGTCGACGGAGCCACATGGCCCATTTTAGCGAGATTTACACTTCATCCCAATTACACTCGCAGAGCTCAGACAATTACATACATCTCTGATTCATATACACAGAAGTGTTATACAGTATATGTCTCATAATTTACAAGTGGCCCCGGGTAGAGCCGTTCCACAAACACCAGGGCATTTCTGTGATGGGCAAGCATCCTCAGAATAGGGATGCTTTACCATTTTGGTTAGTGGAAAGGTTTGAGCAACTCGAGGCTGTTTTTCCACACACTTCCCCTGTTGAGAAACACAGGATCCTGACGATAAGTTTACCAAAAGGTATAACTCCCGATGTAACTGATTGCACCACCTGGGGGACAGTGTTTGCTGCAGTATATGCACTGTGCTTTAGCACCCCCTCCATGACAGTTCTGCCGACCGTTCTAAAGAAGGTTCAGGATGAGCACGGGGCGGGGTCAGCCCTGGAATTGGGTATGAGATTAGTGGGTATTTTCCTTATAGTCTCGGATATGATTCTTGCCAACATCAAAGGTGAGGCAGTTAGCTTACAGGTACGTCAACGCCTATCAGCTGTGGCGGACGTCTACGAACAATGAGAGTTGCCGCTTATTATTGCAAATGTGTATAAATCGTTAGGCCGCAATAATTTGGGTATTAGACCTTTTACACAACCTCCTCAAAATAAACCTCCTCCTGAGAAAGAGGGATGTCCGGTCTTTCCTAAAAAGGCTTGGAATAGAAATCAGCGGCAGCAACAACAGAAGCAAGGGTCACGTGCTGGTTCCCTGCCGCCTACAGCTTCTGAGCGTAGATATGATTTGCGTGACCGCTCTACTATTAAAACTCCCGAGAGGTTTCAGGTTCCTGATTCTCGTTCCTTTCAGGAAACATCGGATCAACAATTCAGTGGCGGAGAGTGACAAGAACGCAGACATGGCGAATCCACACCACAGCGACGTGATCCGCAGCGCCAGTTTGACGTAAAAGCCAAACCAGAGGGACCACCTCCATATCGAGCCCCATTTCAGAAGAAAAAAGTTGCAGCGTTAACAGCAAAGTATGCCTCAGACGGTGAGAACCCTGCTCCTCGATTGGACATGGGCGGTAACACTCCTAGACAGTGCGGCGGAAGTTACCATAGTGCGGGAGGCACTCCACCAATGTCTGGAGGCGAGAGCAACTGACACGTTCATAACAGTGGAAACGGCAGACACACGAGTTGCACCCCCTAATAGGCTTTATGAGATAGGCCTCCAAATTGAAGGTGATATAAAACGCACGATTAAGGCGGTCTTTTGGGACGACCTTACATCTTCTTATGATATTTTGTTGGCGGAGGCTAATTGGCCTCTACCATTTGTCTTAGCCTCTTCTCGAGGTGAGAACGTAATACTCCCCAGCTTTTGACGTTATGTCTTGGAGGAGGCTAAACAAGCTTATGCTGCAGAATGGGCGGTAGCCCTTGCGCCGGCTGTGTATCGTAATCAGGTGGGCTGGGATAAGGATTCACCAGCGCATGAAATACCATTACGATCAATGCCACAGCCCCAGCAACAATATCCAATCAAGCGTGACGCGAAAGCGTCCGTGAGTGAAATATTGACCCAATTGGAACATCAGGGTGTCATTGAACCCTGTGTTTCATCTATGAATAATCATCTTTTTCCAATATCGAAACCGGTCGGTTCGTATCGTATTGTTTTAGATTACAGACATTTAAACAGTCACGTTCGTACATTTGCAGAACAGAACACACACAGCTCTGCGTTGGTGAATAACATTGTTCGCAAAAAATACAAAACACTGAATATTTCCAATGGGTTTTATAGTCACAATTTGGCTCCTGAGAGCCGTAACTGGACAGCATTTACCGCTGTCGGCAATCAAAAAAGATTTACGCGCTTGCCTATGGGCTATAAGAATAGTCCCGGTGCTTTTGTGGCGTGTATAGTGTCGCTTTTGCATGATATTGATCCTGATGCATTCTCTTACGTCGATTACATCTATTTGATGGATGATTAATTAATACCGCATCTTGTGCGCGTAGACCTTATCATACTGAGATTTGTCGACTTGGGTTACAAATTCAACTTTGCAAAATTCCATATCGCCTGCTTGGCGGTACTTTTCTTCGGATACGAACTGAATAATGAAGGTAGGGGGTTGGCCCCCCACTTTCTGGAGAAATGTGCACAATTGCAACCTCCATCTACTTTGAAAAAACTACAATCCTTGCTGGGATTTTTAAACTTCGGGAGGACATATATTCCTGATTATGCCCAGCGTATCAAACCACTTTACGCATTGATACAACCCACTTTCTCGTCTTCCAGCTGGCATCCAGAACACACAAAAATTCTTCGGTCTTTGCAGTCTGATCTGCTTGCGACCAACTTCTTGTTAACAAGTGACAATTCTACTAACTTGGTCATAAGGGGGGGCGTGGCCTTGCATCATGGCCGACAGGACGTGAGCTCGTTATATCCCGGACGGCCCGCCAAGAAAATCCTGAATTATCCTGAAGTATGGACTTAACCCTCAGCCCAGACCACAGAATCGTGATCGGCTACCCGTGGTGCGCCTACGGCACGTCTCCAGTACAGAAGCACAGTGAAACGAAGGTGCTGAGAGCGGGGCTACGCTAGGCCCAGGACGACGCGGGCTCCGTGTCGTAGTGGCCCGAGAGAGGGGCGCAACCGGGGCCTCAGGATGGCCGGAGTACACCATAGCCCTAGAGGACTGGGGTGTGTGTCTGCTCTGTTGCCCCGGTGACATCTCTATCCCCCTGAAGCAGCATGGTAGGAGGCAGCTGTACTGGAATCGCCTCCGGAGGTGAGGGAGATGCCGCTGACCCGGGCCGGCCGTGGCAGTGAGGGAGCCACGCCCTCTGCAACTTTAGCGGCGGGAGCTCCCCCGCTGAATACAAAGAGGACTTCGCGGAAGAGAGACCTGCAGTCTGGCGGTGGAGGGAGCCCGAGCTGGTGATTCGAGGGCCGTGGGCCCACGGTGCAGAGCAGGCCGAATTGGGCCCGCCCGAGGTGCAAGAAGGTGAGGCACCTCTGGCGGCCATTTTGGAGTGTGGGAACCTGAAAGACTGGACGGGGGAGCTCCGGTAAACTGTCGGCCTCAGCAGAGCCAGATGTGTGTACGGGGGTGGGGCGCGGTCCTCGGGGGAGTCGTTGGCCTGGCCCCCCCCTTTTATCCTGCGTTATTGCTGTGGAGCGAGGAGACTGGCAAGAGCCTCTGCGCGACCCACACAGCTGTGGAGGGGTGACTCCCTTGACTTTTGGACCTTGATCGTGGTAGGGGCCCTCTAGGTAGATCTCTATTCCAGAGCCGCTGGAGGAACGGCAGGCACGGGGCACAGCGCGCAACGCAACAGCGGAGGGGGTTCCGAGTTGGCCGTGTACTCTTGCTGGCCCAGAGCTTGCGGTGGGGGGGGGTGAGGGCCACATCTCGTGACCCCGGGTGGTCCGGCCTGTGAGAGTGCTGAGTTGAAGGTTGGCCCCTCCCCCCGCAGACAGACCAGAGGAACGGCGGGGCCGGGTGCGGCCCGGGGCGCGGAGCTCCACTGTAGAACAAGGTTGGAGCTGGGAGGGGAGACACCTTCGCCCCGGACGCATCTTTTGGCGGAGTGCTATGGCCCAGAGAGACTGTGGAGTGTCATCTGTCATAATATGGGAATTCAGGCTTATTGGAACCACGACTGTTGACCGCTACCTGCGTAAGAACAGATGAAGTGGGAGCGCTATATTGTATTACACTAAAACGCTGGCTGGGGTGTGGGAGCCCTTGGGCCTCTCTGTGAGTTGATAACAGGAGCTGGCCTGGCAGACATAGTCAGAGTTAGGAGTGGGCACTGATAAACAGGCCAACGTAGTGTTGCCCTGCTGTGTATCAGTATGGGTAAGGACAAGAGCACCAAGGCGAGAGCATGAAACACCATCACACAATACACAACGCCGCGTCATCCCGGGCCGCAGCGCATAACACCCCAAACAACTGGAACGGATGAGGAGGATGGGGGGGGACGCGGAGCCCACACGGGCAGAGCTCCTAGCAGCTATACAGGGATCCCGAAAGGCTCTGGAGGCCCAAATAGACACTGTCTCCATAGACGTCAATTTACTGCGGGCCGACCTTCACAAGGTAGCAGACAAGGTCACAGTGGTGGAGGAGGACATATCTGGCCTCAAGGGAGAAATGGCTGCTTTGAAAAAGCAAGTGTCGCACCTAACCTCATCAACGAAAGCTCTGGGACGCCGCGCTGAAGACGCGGAGGGTCATGCTAGACGCAGTAACATCTGCGTGCTGGGCTTTCCCCGAGAGGGCGGAGGGGAGATCGGCAGAATTGTTCCTGGAGTAGTGGATCAAAACCCAGCTGTGTCCGACAGGCTTATCGAATATATTCGCCATTGAGAGGGCGTACAGGGCACTGGTGACTATGCCGCCGCCGGGCCCCCTCTCCCCCGCGGGCGTTCTTCGCAAAAATCCTGAATTACAGAGACAGGGACTGCATCTTACGGGCTGCCAGAGAGCAACAGGATCTCCTCTTTGAAAACAGCAAGATCTCCATCTATCCTGATTATACCAAGCATGTGCAAGAACAAAGGAAATCGTTCTTAGGTGTTAAGAGAAAGCTAAGAGACATGCACCTGCAATATATGCTACTATACCCCGCGAAACTCAAGGTCCTTGCGCAAGGTAAGGCGCACTTCTTCGGGTCCCCTGAGGAGGTGTGGGAATGGTTGGAGATATGGGGAGATGCACTACCTTCGCGAGAACCACGGAACCAGAACAGGAAATGGGGTACCAGCTCGTTGCAAGGAACGCAAAACAGGGGGGGGGAAGAAGGGTGGACACTTGTCGGGGACTCTGAACCAGATCAAAAGATCAAGGTTGGGAGTGATGGAACATTGCACATAAGTGCGGACTCCCTTTCGGCACCGGAGGCGGAGGAGGACGCTGCTAATACGGACATTGGCGAACAAGCGCAATGGCCAACTGCATCAGTGGATGTAGTCCCGGAAACATTGCTCGATCAGGAGGTGGAGGCTGAGGGGCGGGAGATGGGGGCAGGCAAGGGCCTTCGTGCCGGGCGGGCTGCGGGGACTTATCTCAGGTGGGTGAACCAGTTAAAGTCTGAAGTGCTTATTATCTTGGAGGGGTGGGTGTTGTTGTATGCGCTGGGGGTGGTTGTTACCACATCGTTTATATCTACCTGGAGCCATGTAGATTCACGCCTTGGGGCATTTACACCTGAAGAGGTGATAGGGAGGGTTGTGGGAGGGGTGGGTTCAGATTTCCTTGCATTAGGGTCGCTAGAGAGTATCTTGCCCCAGTTGGGCTGTACAGGGTGAGGCGACTGTCCTGGCACGTCATAGGGGGGAGACATTTTTGATCAGTTTGTTGTTTGTAAAATGTCTGTGGGAGGGGGGATGGGTCTTGTTATTACAAGTTTTCATGTTTTGGTTTGCTTGGAAGGTGTGCATTGCAGTGGCATAATTACAGGTGGGCAGGGAGCGACTTCGGGGGCTGACGCGAGCATACTCCATGATGGGGGCGGAGTACACATTTTTGTCCTGGAATGTGAGGGGGTTGGGCACTTGCACCAAAAGACAGAGGGTTCTGACATTCCTCAAACACCACCACATATCAATTGCTTGACTCCAGGAGACACATTTGGATGATAGTGCGGCAGCCAGAGTAGCCAAGAAGTGGCGAGGTCAGATCCACCATTCTTCCTTTTCTACATATGCTAGGGGTACTATGATTTGGGTGGCCCCGGGCACACCATGTACTCCGACGTATAGTGAATCAGATGTGAATGGCAGATATGTACTTCTGCGAGGCTCCCTAGATGGCAGGGAAATTGTCATACTAAACACATATGCACCGAACATAGATGACCCCGCATTTTTCCAGGTCACCCAGGAACTATTCTCCAACGAGTTGGATGTCCCATACATATGGATGGGCGATTTTAATTGCGTCCTGGACTCAGCTCTCGACAGATATCCCCCTAGGCCGGGAACGAAACCTAGAATGTCTCAGATGCTCAGGAAGGTCATGCATGATTTGGGGGCCCATGATATATGGAGGGAGACACATCCCACACTTTCACTATTCACATGTCAATCGTTAACACATGGAACACAAAGTAGGCTGGATAGGGTCCTGGTTTCAGGTGTGCCAGCCTTCCCGGACGCAGAGGTTACACACTTGGCGCGTTACTTGTCCGATCACTCACCGGTGCTTTGCCTAGTGAGGTGGGGGTCTCCCATACTGGGTCAGCGGGGTTGGAGATCCCCACACGACCTACTAGAGGATGAAGTGGGGAGGGCCACACTATCAAAGACAGTAACTGACTACCTAGAGACGAATTGGGGGGGGGTCCCACTGGTAGGGCAACCGAGTGGGAGGCTCTGAAGGCAGTGACTCGCGGGGCGAGTATGGGACTGGTGTGCGGGGTGAGGAGACAATTGCTAGGGGAGCTCGACAGGGAGGAGAAAACATTGACTGTTACACAGGCGGGGTCCCCAACGGACACAGACTTGGGTACGAGGGAATGGGAGCAGCGCGAGCGTATCATAGACATCTGGGATAGGCTAGATAAATATACCTTGAGGCGGGGTACCGCCAGAGGCTTCACGCCGACAAGTCAGGTCACCTATTGGCATGGATTCTGCAGAGGGAGTGGACGCCCCCATTGACTACTTCTTTGATAACTGCCGGAGGGAGCCCTGTTTACACAAGGGCTGGTATCCTAGAGGTGTTCCAGCACCATTTGCAGCAGGTGCACACTGAACACCATGGAGTAACAGCAGAGAGGTTCGTCCCCATGGTCGAGGGTTTGGCGCTCCCGCAGCTCACACCCACAGGTCTAGAGGAGCTCAAAGCAAATATCACAGCTGAAGAGGTTCAGGAGGCACTCCGAGCCATGCCTGGAACCAAGGCCCCAGGGGCGGATGGGTTCCCAATGGCCTTTTTTCAGGTCTACTCGAATCAGCTTATCCAGCCCCTGCTGCAAGTATATGAGGAGGCCTTTGAAAGGGGAATATTGCCCCCAACAATGCGCAAAGGAGAAATTGTCATGCTCCTTAAACCAGGGGGGAACAAGCAGGACCCCTCTGCGTACTGCCCCCTTATGATGATAAATTCGAATGTTAAAATTCTATGCAAGGTCCTTGCTGCTAGATTGGCCCGTCACATGGTACATCTGATCCACGAAGATCAATGCGGCTTTATCTCAACCCGCAACACGGGCATGAACATTAGGCGGTTAACATATTTTGCATGAAGTACGACAAAGAGAAGAGGACCTAGCCCTGGTTTCTATAGACCTGGAAAAGGCCTTCAACTCAGTGGATTGGGGTACCCTTTTGGAGGTGCTCAGGGTGGTCGGATTCGGCCCGCGGTTTAGATGATGGGTACAGATTCTATACACGGCACCCAGCGCTAGAGTACGGGTGGGGCAGAGTAGGTCAGGAGAGTGGAGGCTGGGGAGGGGCACATGCCAGGGCTGTCCGCTTTCCCCATTGTGGTTTGCTATGGCAATAGAGATCCTGACGATTTGGGTGCTTAGGGATCTGGCAAATAGGGGAATAAAAGTTGGAGGAACCTCCCATGTCATATCATTGTATGCGGACGACGCATTATTCTATGTATCCTCACCACAGGAAGCGGTACCAAGATTACTACAGGTGTTGGAGGAGTTTGGTGGGTGCTTGGGGTTACGTCTTAACAGGTCATAATCCTTGATATTCCCTCTGGCACGATTGGCAGGCCTAGCTGTGGAGTCCCTTCCTCAACTGGGTTTGAGATGGGAGACGGGACACTTTAGGTACTTGGGTATACAGGTAGCGGGTGAGGACTCGCAGATATTACAGTTTAATATCTATAAAACGATAGAGGCACTCAAAGGGTCAGTGAGTTTTTGGAATACCTTACCGCTCTCATTAAGGGGCAGGCTAGCGATAGCAAAAATGGTGGTACTGCCCCGGTGCCTTTATATGCTACAGAATGCTTTGTGTCCTATCCCAAGACGGATATTTTGGATTTTGGACTCCATACTGATAGACCTGTACTGGGCAGGTTGGCGAAGCAGAGTGGCGCTCGCCACTCTTAATCGCACATATGAGAGGGGCGGACTCGAGGCTCCTAGATTGGAGCTCTACTATTATGCCGCTCAACTACAACGTGCCACTAGATGGTTCTCTGAGGGGGACAACTGGGAAAAACGCCTACTTCAGAGTAACCCTGGGCAAAGTACTACGCTACGCTCGCGAAGTTTGCGCTACTTCGCACTACGCGAATTGCACGTAGCACAGTGCAAACACGCGTAGCGGTCATTTTTTGCTTGCTCGCGGTCCTCAACGTCAAGTTGGCGACCGCAAGCAAAATGACATCCCGGCGAGACTTTTTCCTTGTTCGCGATCAGCAACATCAAGTTGCCGATCGAGAGCGTGGAAAATAAACCTCCCGGCGAGATTCTCAACGCGGGAGGTCAGGTTTCTCATTGCGAGTGGTCGCGTATGCCGCGACCGCTCGCGATGAGAAACTACCAGTCCGCGTTGAAAGCTGCCGCTCGAGTAGAAATCTACTCGAGCGGCAGAGCATGACCGCTTGCACTGTGCAAGATGCGGTTTGCACTGATTGCACAGTGCGGACAAGCATCCGGCACTGTGCAATCAGTGCGAACAGCATTTTGCACAGTGCACTGCGTAGCTCGCGTAGTGCGAAGTGCACTTCGCGTAGCTACACGTAGCGCTACTACGCGAACTACGCCCAGGGTTGCTTCAAAGTCTAGTTCCAGTTACCGGACCTGCCGGCTTCTCTTCGGAAACCACTCTTCTTGGAGTAACAGAGATGATGCAAAGCCGTCTGGATGCTGGAGAAACTGTGGCACTCATATTACTTGATTTGAGTGCTGCTTTCGACACGGTGTCTCACACCGTGTTATTGAAAGCTATACAATCAATGGGTGTCATTGGCTCCGCACTAAATTGGCTTGCAGATTTTCTGGCAGATCGCACGTTCCAGGTATTCTCCTCTAAGGCCAGCTCCAAAACCCATGTATTACCTTATGGAGTACCGCAGGGCTCCATTCTTAGCCCCCTACTATTTAATGTTTATGTTAGGCCTCTGGCTAACCTTGCTGAAGATGCTGGGTTGTCCATTTTCTCTTATGCTGATGATACCCAAATAATTTTCTCTCTCTCCGCTGAACAAACGTCTAAGTCATCTTCTCTTCAGAGTGGACTGCGGAATATTGCAAGTTGGATGCAAACCAACTTGCTTAAACTCAATAGCGAAAAGACGGAAGTGCTAATTTTGGGTAAAAATAAAGATCTTTGGGGCCCTCAACACCGGCCTTCTGAAATGGGGGCTTTGCCACAGCCTAAGCACCAGGTCCGCAACCTAGGCTTTATCATTGATGACCAACTATCAATGAAGCAACAAACGGTGAAGGTGGCTTCAACCTGCTTCACTATCCTTAAATGGCTCAAAAAAAATCCTCTGGATGTTGCCTGGTTCCACTCAAAGAACTGTGGTCCAGGCTCTTGTCACTTCCAGACTGGATTATGGCAACATTCTATATTTAGGAGCCAATAAGGATGTGGTACGTAAACTACAGGTGGTGCAGAATGCGGCTGCTAGGCTGCTCTGCCAGGTTCCCAGAATGGCTCCCATTTCAGGTTATCTTCGGGACCTTCACTGGCTCAGGGTGGAAAATCGGATTAAATTCAAAGCCCTGAGCTATATGTTTAAGATCAAATTGGGCAAAGCTGCCCAATACCTAAATGTCCAAACTCACCCTTGCGTACCACCGCGCCTTCTCCGCTCTGCCACTCAGGCCAAATTTTCGGTCCCTAGGACCAGATTGTTGCGAATGGGGGGGGGGTCGGTCCTTTTCTTGTCTGGGCCCCTCTATGTGGAACTCCCTTCCTTTGCCGCTTCGAATTGAAACAGTCTATGGGAATTTCCTAAAGGGCTTAAAAACCTGGCTGTTTAATCAATAGATCTCCAATTCTTCTTCTGCTCCCGTCAAGCGGCGCCGGGAAACCTTCGGGTAGCTGTTGCGCCTTACAAGAATAAATAACATAACATCACTACTCATGGGGGGCGCGGGCATCGCTGACGCAGTACCGTACGTGATTGGGCAGACCGCGCGCATCTGGCAATTATTTGTGAAGTGAATCTTGAGGCACGCTCCGTTTCATCAGGAACTGTCGGTGAGGGATCTTGCGCTGGTAAGGAGGGTTATGTCCAACATGTCCTTTCGGGCGTGGCAGGAGGGGGGGTGCGATACGCTTGCCGATCTGTACCCGGGCGAGAGCTTTATCACATTTTAACAAGCTTGTGGGGACTTTGGGTTAGGGCAGGGACAATATTTACAATATGCAGCCTTAGTCAATATATTTAAAGAAATATGGCCTACGTATCCATCGATCCCACAGCTCACACAGACATTAGACATACTACTTATGTGCAGGGAAGGCAGGCGTACTCTCTCACTATTGTATAGGGCAATGAGGGCGGACTCCGGTGCTCCACCCCAGTGGCATTCACAGCCTGGAATACAGATCTGGAGGAGCCGTTGGACGACAAGGACTGGAGGGTGGTGGGCGCGCTCACACATACGATCTCCTGCAATGACCGCTTCCGGTTAATACACTATAATTATGCACATCGCACATACATGACTCCTGAGAGAATACATCGCCTGGCCCCTAGTAGGCCCAACACATGTCCCAGGTGTCACAAGGCAGGGGCCAATTTCCTGCATTTGGCATGGGAATGCCCTGAAGTCAGTAGTTTCTCGTTGGAGGTGTTGGAGTGGATTAAAGGCAGTGTGAGCAGCAGGGTGCAACTGACACCCAACCACTGTCTATTAGGGTTGATCCGTAAACCCAAACAGCAAAGTAAGATGGGGTATAGGCTCCAGCAACTTCTCTTGGTGCTGGTGAGGCGTAGAATTGCCATTGTGTGGGTGAGGGCGCCGACGATATTGGCATGGATTCTGGATGTGCGCAAATGGATAGCTGAGGAAGTACACAAGAGGTGTTGCAGGGATGAGAAAATAGAGGATGATTTAAGGCTCTGGAGGGAGCTCCGTCACAACTTTCTGGCTGTAGACCACCAGACGGGTTCCCAAAGAGGCATTACTAGGGGAAGTGATGGGAGTTCTGAAGGGGAAGGGGTTTAAATGCTTCTGATGCCTGACTGCGGGTTGTGGGGGGTGGAGGGATGCAGTGGAGGGTCCGTTGTCTTGAACTGTAACCATTGTGATGTATAGCCATTTGATTCCTTTGATGGCTTGTACACCAATGTTAAGTTTTCATAAAAAACTTTAAAGAAAGTTTATAAAAAGAAAGTTGGTCATAAGAATAGTGCCAGGGACTGTAGGTTTCACTTACTTAACGTTCAATGAAGGTGAGACAGTATCAATAACTTACAAATCGCATTTGTACACATCAGCGGAACTGCGCTTTTCCACAGTTGAAAAAATTGACAGCTGTGCAGATGGCGATTCTGAAAGAACACTCTCTGGCGCAGGGAAAACGCATTCTTATGGTCTCGCCAGTACCTGCTTTGGAAGCAGTGACAAAGGCGAGTGTTCCGAATTCTAAAGCTTTACATCCCAGATGGATACAGTGGGCAAGTTCCTTGACATCGGCTGATGTCACTTTTATCTTTGATCCCTCTTTACAGACACAGGAGTTTTTACAATATGAACATGTTCATCCTCCTCCATTGCCTTTGCTTCCTCTGGATCAGTACAAATGTATCATCTATACCGACGGTTCTGCTCAGCTAGCCGTTGGGTCGAAGCATGCTTATTCGGCCGCCTGCACTATAGTGGCTAGCTCAATTGTTGATGGTGAGTTTAAATCTTCCATAGTGCGCACAAGGTCACTTGCTGACTGTACGGCTCAATTGGCTGAGCTACGTGCTTTGATTTTAGCTCTAGAATTTGCTGATCCTGATGTACACACTCTTGTAGTGTGCGATTCCTACTACTGTGTACAAGCTTTCAATGACAATTTATTCTTCTGGTCTCAGAATGATTATCGAGACTCTAAAGGTAGCGCAATAAAGCATAAAACGCTTTGGGTTTGAGTGGCCGAACTTAAGGAACGTTTGCCAATCACACACGTTATCCATACTCTTGGACATCAGCGTGTGGGAGCACATGCTGTTGGTAATTCTTTGGCTGATGAGGCCGCCAAATCAGCAGTTGCCACGTGTTCAGTTGCAGCGGTTACTAGGTCAATGACTAAAATTGATAATGATATTCTTGCGGCTATTGCTGTGACGAAGGATGGGACGGAGTTCCCACAAGGTTTTCCTTTGCATTATTCATATCACTTATCTCCTGATCAAGTCCCATTTGCAACTATTCCGTCCGTTGGGGATCGGCTGATTCCCAATGAGGACCACAGACTACCGTTGATCAGTGCTGCACATGAAGGCATGGCTTCTGCACATGCCGGAGTTTCAGCGACAGTTTCTGTTTTACAGCAACGTTAATGGTGGCATGGTTTATACAAACAAACCCGTAATTACGTACCGTCTTGTAACATTTGTCAACAAATTAAGCCCTCTTCGGTTGCACGTCCACCACATACACAGCTATTCATTTCAAATCAACCGTTTGGTTGTATTTATCTTGATCATTGCGGTCCTTTGACGTCCGACACTGCATATAAACATATTATGGTTGCAGTGGATTTGTGCACTAGATTCCATTGGGTTAGGCCGCAACGCAGTGCTGACGCTCAAAATGTCATTAGGGATTTGCGTGTCTTTGTTGGAACGTTTGCCTGTGGCACCTTCCATTCAGACCAAGGTCCTGCGTTTGCCTCTAAGGCTTACAAGGATGCAATGAAGTCTCGGGGGTGCAGGTGCAGTTTTTCATCTCCATACAGGCCAGAGGGCAATTCAGTAGTGGAGCGAATGACCCTGACTTAAAGCAATCTTTGACAGCTAGAGTCTTAGGTACTGGCAGGAGTTGGCTAACTAATTTGTACGGAGTCCAACGTGCACTTAATAATCTCCCAAGAAGATCTCTGGGTGGGCAGACCCCATACGAAATGCTCTTTGGCATTAAAATGTTTGTGCCAGACCTTCATGGTCTAGACGTTGTGGCGGCTGCCGCAACATTTGACGTAGATAACCATTCTACTATGTTACAGGAACTACAAAAGAACCGTGACACACTGGCTAAAGATCATTCACCCTCGTCCACTGAAGCAGCGGTGCCGATTCCTGTTACTGGCTGGCTTCCTAAAGTTGGTGATCTGGTCCGAGAAAAGCTGGAGAACAAAAAATAATTTGGTCCCTCTTATCGTGCACCAGTCCCAGTTCTTGGATTAAAGGGTACTCGTACAGTGATATTGCCACCATTGCCTGTTCGCAAGGAAAACCGATTTATTTCTATTGAACATGTCAAGCTACACCATATGGCAGATTCTGAATAGTAGGTCTACAACCATTCCTCGTCGGGATGTTTCTTTGAGTCTGATGACTTCGCCTGCTTCACCGCCAGCTACACAACTGGAAAGTGATGTGGGGACTCGGATCGATTTGTTGTCTGTTCCTCCATCAGCTTCAATCGCACATGAATATGCCTCTCCACCTGTTGAGCTTACAGTTGAACTGCCTGATACTGAAATTCGTTCCTCTTCTAATACAGAACAGCCACCGTGGTTATTATATGGACAGAAATAGCTTTTCCTCTACTTCTTCGTCTTCCACGGAACAAGAACCCCCATCTCGGATTTGCATTTTCATCTCCTGGTTTCGTAGAACATATCTGGTTCCTCCTTGGACATACATCTGGATGGTGCCAACAATGGTGTTTCTCTTCATGTGGATTGGTTTTGTGACAGTCTTTTTCCTTCTAATAAATGGCCATTATTTACCTGAACGCTCTGCTGCCCAGCTGGTAGATGGAGTATTGGCACCACATACTTCATCTCATAAAATGAAACGGGATAAAACATTTGTAAATATTTTGGCATTTCCTGTTAGTGATGGTATTGTTTGGGACAAAATTCCATTTGAAATTTACGGCCAGACTAAGATAATTCAAATTCCATACGTGTTTCGTGTTTCTTTAGGTGATGTCGTCACACCAGGAATACATTCGGACGATTGGGATGTAAACGCAGTCCATTCCCTGTTTTCTGATTTGAAATAATATACTGCATTTGAGACTGAAGATTTGTATTTAAATTCTGCAAACTATGCAGACTTATTCCGTTTCCAACATTATGGTCATCATTATTTACACAAAACAAATACTGTCAGACCTGTAGTGAATTATACTCAATGGGAACATTGTCCAACACCGTTTAAAGAGGGTTCACCGACACAGAAAAATAAGTTTGTATATTTTTCTGGATATAATCTTTCAGACCCAACATTGTTTTATTACAAACTGAATACTCAAACACGTTCGAAATTTATGTTAACCCAAACTAAATTGATATACTCTTCATCATTCATAACCGACCTGTCCCTGAAGGGGTATGATTACTGGAGGGACACCAATGATTTGAAATCAATATGGGGTACAAAAGTTTGGCAGGTCCAGGGTACTGAATCATTACATCGAGTGTGTTTAATTCTATCACAGTTGATATTTTTGAATGACGCGGTACAACAGACTACATGTTTTGGTTTAGCTACTACAAAAAATGTGAATGCTCCCTCATTTCCGCAATTGGCTGCCTTTGGCGCAGGGCCACACCACAAAAATTATTCTATGGCCTCCCTATATGAAATGATTCTAAACGGTACTCTTAACTCCTCCGATAGTACCTAATTCGGATGGTTGTTGTGGCCAATAAATACCAATGCGTGTCAATTACGCTTTTCTAATGCTTCCACCGGGTTTACGCTCTGTAGACTTGACCCTCGCTTCCCTCAGTCACATACCGTTACTACATACTCCGTAGGTAAATTATGCCAGCAATGGTTGGGACACTCCACATTGTCATCTGTCAAACAACATTTATCTCTTTTAAATGGGGAGATTGATTTTCCCGACTTCCTTTTAGGGCCAAAATCCCCTCGTAATAAACGATTTATATATGCTGCATATAATACATTTTGGAAATTATCCCAAATGGAAGCCGCTTTCCGCTTACGTCAACTTGATCAGGATAATTTACACAAAGTTTTTGATGTAGTTGATAATAGTATCAACACATTGTCTTCTCGTATTTACACACTTGATAATATTGTTTCTTCTGTGATTGATATCGTACAAAATGATGTTTCTGTGTTGTACCACGGTCAAAATAAATTATGGTCTGTAATGCAGTTTGGTTGGACATTGCAAACATTGAAAAGTGCCATGGGATTATTTGAATGCTTTCGCCTTGTTTTTACCATTTAATCTAACAGACAAACAGCGACTTATGTCTATGAAAGACGCAACATATACTATGTTACACATTAAAAGGTTAGACCAGTTACCTATCTCTATCGCTGAGACAGAATCTTCGGTGTGGTTAATACATGGGGTTATCTCATTACCAATTTCCCTGTTTCAATTCATAGCATGCATGAAGCATTATCCTATTGGAAGGTACGAACCGCTTGGTAGTACTTTTCTCCATGAATTGTGGTCATTACCTTTTAAATTCCGCTGTCAACAGGAGGAAAAGGAAGTATTCCTTACAGGGGAGGACTGTGATTCTACCGTGGGACATTCCTTAGTATGTAAACAAGGTAAATTGCACAGCGCTTGCAACTTGTCAGCCCCTAATTTGGCCTGTTTTTTAAAAGGGACTCCAGTCCCTGCGATAATTCCCACGCTAACTTTACTTACTAACGGTAGTTATCTTATCCTAAATAACCACAATTGCTGCGGTTTACGGGCAGGCATCCCGTATATAGTACCTGTTTCACAACGTGTTACATGTTGCAGCAATGTTCTCTTTCCACCCCCAAAGGGAGCTGTTGATAGCTCGCTGTGGCCTTCAATTCCTACTTTAAAGACAGACTTCAACAAGTTAAGCAGACTCAAAGCGCTATTGTTTCAACAAGAAGTCGCTCTCACATCGGCTCGAGAGACCTTCGAATTGCAGGTGGCTAGAACTTCAAGTGAGATTCAGTCACTGCTGAATACAAATCTCCCACTACATTTTGGGGAGTTAATACACCAAATATTTAATGTGCCTGACACCGAAGGACTGGCTCATTTTTTCAAACTTGTGGGATCCGCCCTGGTGTCATCATCTCAGACTATATTTGGTGTCATACCCGCTTTTATTCATTCTATTTTTTCCAGTGTCTTCGGTGGGTTTCCCCTGGTGCTCTTGCTGGTTGGCGGGGCACTGCTTCTTTTCCGCCTGCTGCGTAATGGCTTCACGTCCTGTGATTAGGCCCAGCCCCGTACTATTGCGGCTGTACTGTGAACGAATGCAGCAGCTTTTTGGATGCTTGCCATTGGCCACTTTGGGCATCAGTTATCGGCTCAACTTCTGCTACGCCTACTTCACCTGCGTGCAACCTGTGTTCTACTGTCGCCGGTGCCCCTTCACTTGGGCCCTGGATATATGCCTCTCCAATACATCTCTCGTTGACCTGGATTATGAACTGTTGGTGGGTCCGTTGTTGGCCCACGACCAGGACTGTTCCGGGGACGACCACTTGGTGTATGCAGCTACTCTTGGAGTTCTGGCTGGCTTGAGTACCTGTGCTTCTGCGCAGTGCCTCTTACAGAAGTGTGTCATTGAATTTCACGCAGGTTGCCCACTAATGCTCCTCGAAGCACAGGATTATGAGGAGCACGTCTGTTCATTTACTTTGCTAGATTGGATGGCAACCCTCTTTGGAGGAAGGGATGCGGATGCCGTTTTGGAACTGATCGCCTTCAACAGTACACGTGATTTTTTTGCTTTCGTTGGACAATCTTAGTCGAACTTGGGGACCCACCTGCAAGGCAGTCCGTTTAACATTTTAGGCCGCACCTTCTAAAAGCTTTTCTATTCATTTTTTCTTTTTGTTAGTCTTGCTTCTAAATATATATACACGGGAAAAAAAAATATGTTTGTTTTGGATTTTTAATTTGGCTTATTGCGAATAGCTTTGGCTCTGCTTACCTACATGTTCTCTTAGCATCAGTGCTACTGACCTGGCCAAGGGGAGGGTGTCACGTGGCCGGTGAGGACATTGTCGACATCCCCAAGTTAGCATGAGCCTTTCAGCCATGATTCAGCTTTACACACGTTACTAACTGCTTTTATTTTGCAATGACTCTGTCCATGTCTTTCACATGGGAACTGCTCGCTGTGTTCGTTCTCTGCCTGTTCCTGGAGTTTAGTCTGAACATTGTGAGCAAGGTCGATAAACAATGCCCATTGTTGTTCTGTTCTGGTCAGGCCCTAGCACTTAGACACAACATACCAATGCAGCTGGTGGGAGACTAGCATTTTGATATTACGGGGATGCACGCATGAAAAACACACACTTGGAGAGGGACTTTTCCAGGGAGAAGAGCAAAGCGGTTCCTATGATGTAGATCTACCATCTAGGCACTAAGGTATGGGGTCTACTGACAAAACCCAGAGATCTTCAGTTATATAATAATACCTATTCCTAGCAAGAGGAGGGAGGTTAGGCTGAACAGTCTTTTCTCTATAGTCTTTTCATTATGACATCTCCCATCATGATATATGGCCTTGTTGCTATGCTGACAATATTTGTATTATGCATTTTTCTGCTTGTTGTGGCACGTATACTGCATTATAGAGCACGATAGTTCAAATAAATATTCTAAACTATTTCGTGTCTCGGTCAGACTTTATTGTGGACAAAAGCAAGAATGCGAGCGAAAGGGTTGTGCCTCATTACTGCGATTCCTGAGAGAGTCAGGAGTGTTGTGTTCTGGGGTGTCTAATCATTTGCTTCTCTGTGAGTGCGTAGGAGGGCGAGTGAGACACTATAGCTAGTCGGTCCTGGGCTTGGGGGTACTAAGGTGGTGGGAAGGCTTAGCCCCTATACACCGAGGTCCCATAATCCTGCGCATAGTCCTGTGTATGTGCAGAATCCCTGGAGCAGCGTGCAGCTGTGAAGGAGACGCAAGCTATTACCCATGGAGGAAGAGCAACTGCTCAACTACCCAACAATCCAGGTGAATCCAAGACCTGTCGCTGGATTCAGGGAGGCTTACCACGTAGGCAGAGGAGCGTATGGACGCCAGCCGCCTCTGCCATAGCATCTTCTACTCACCGCCAGTCCACAGATGCATGCCAGAGCACTCCGAACCACCACTCCAGGACAGCGGGTAAGACTGAATACTGGGCTGCCAATACTGGGCTTGCTCTGACTGACACACAACAGCGCGGAAGCACTTTGACTTTCTCAAAGCCATTATGGAACTTCTAAGACTGGACACACTAACAAGGCCTAGCTGGAATGTTGCCATACATAAAAAAGGAATAACCTTGATTACAGGGAAGTGGAACTTGAGAGCTGATCCAAGGAAAGCTGGTGTGCCTGCCTTTAGAAAACTGTGTATATTATTTGCATACAAAATACATGGGTGGATGTACAGTACCGCTAATGCACCACCCATGTAATGCGTACCTGATGCGTTGTAAGGAAAGGCAGCGCAATGCCCTGTCTTACGTTAGTTTTTTTTTTTTTTTACAAAGCAACGCAAAAACTATCATATGAGGCTATTTCCTCTTTGTATGTGTGCTTAAGAATGCAGCATACATGCCAAGAGGGAACAGCGAGGAGAAATAAAGATATTTCTCCTTGTTACGCCAGCCTCAGGTAGAGTCACCAGTTTGGTGCAAACCTATGTTTACAAGTCTTTGTAAATATGGGTTTGCATCAAAATACGTAGGTGGATGCACAGGAATACCCAAGAACCACCCATGTAATACCTGCCTGGATTTGTGTGGCACTGTAAATCCCAAAATAGATTTTGCGGCATGGTTGTGACAGAAAAGTGATGCAACTCAAGGCAAAATCTGGGCATATAATTGTTTTTTTTTTTAAAACTCTGCCACAAAGAGATTGACAAGAAGGAGAAAACTGATAGTAAATCTGTTCTGCTCGGGGACGTGTCTTGGAAGGCCAACATGGCGGACGCACCTTAACAGGGATCCGCACATCCACGCCAGTATCACTCCAAATCCGGCATAATCCTGTCTTGCGAAGCCTGCAAGTCGCACCGTTGTGTGCCTGCGTGACCCAGTGAGACATCTGGCCGCAATCCCGAGATCTGGAGATAGACGGACGGAGCCGTGCTGTACCGGGCCTGCAGCGGGCTGGTGCGGGACTGCGCACGCCGTGCACCCCGTCCTGGGCTTGTCCGTGGATCAGTGGCCGCGGCCGGAATATCGATGCCCTAGAGGTAGGTGGGGGGCGCCTTGAGTCCAGGAGACTGCCTGCTGGGCCCTGGGGCGCAACAGCGAGCGACCCAGCGGCCGTGCGAACGGGCCGGCAGTGAGCGCTCCGGGCGGGCTTTGGGCACGGGCCTTCCTTCGCGGCCCGACCTCCCGGCAGCATAGAGAACTCTGCGGCAGGACCCGGATTAGCCGCGGTGGGTGCCTGAGTCGGCCATGGGACCTGGGGGCAAAGCAGTGCTCCGGGGCGGCCCTGGAACAGCCGAAGCGGGTGCCGCATCGTGGACGCGGCCTGCATAGTGAAGCTGCCGGAGACCCGCGGCGGCCCGCGGGAGCGGAATACTTCTCAAGACGGGCCCCCCCCCCCGTCGGTGGGCCCCCCAATTGAGCCGGCACATTGTGGCAGTGGGTGGCGCCCTCCCTGGCAGTCTACCTTTCGGTTGGACGGCTTTGAGCAGACCCGGAGGTGGCCTGGCGCCCTCAAAGTCCCTGGGGCGTTGGTGTCTGCCCCTCCCACTTGGCATCTCCTTCCAGAAACCCTTTGAGCTGCTCGAGGTTACTGACCAACGCGTGGTGCAGGGGGCGACACTGGCAACATCGGCGTAACACATCCGTGTATGCCCAAGAACATCGCTGGCCCCATAAGTGTATCCTTCCCAGCGTCGACATTGCCTGGAGCCTGCGACCTGGCGAAGGAGATCAGGGTGAGCGACCATATATAAGTTGTGCTGCGGGGTGGGGACGACGCACTTCCACGATAGGGGGGTGCGTGGTGGGTCGAGGTCCGGCGAGTCTGGTCCCTATAGCGGGGCCTACTTGGCCAGCAGTTGAGGGCTGCAGAAGCGGCCTGGCTAGGCCCGGTGCGGCTTGTGGTCCGAGACTAGTTGGATTCCGTGAGGCCTGGCTCACCGCGTTCCCTCATCTGCAACATAGTGGCCGCCGACGGTCAGGGGTGGAGTGATACGACGGAGGACGCACTTTCCCGCCCAGCTCTCGCACTAGGATCCGTGATTGATATAGCAGACGGATCGCCCTTCGCCATGGGCAAGGATAAAGCGGGTACGGCCGGTACTAAGCAGAGCATCCTCGACCAATACACCACGGCACCGGGAGGTGCCACAGGAGGTGACTCGAGCAGCGCAATGCCAGACAATGCAGCGCTCCTGGCGGCCATCACGGAAGCGAGGAACACGTTGGAAGCTAAAATCGGTGCAGTGGGCACAGAGGTCTCTTTCCTGCGCCAGGATCTTCGGAAAGCGGTCGACCGCTTCACTGAGGCGGAGACGCGCGTGTCAACAATAGAGTAGACCGTAACCACCCTTCAAAAGAAAGTCAAGAGGCTCACAGTACTGACACAGAACTTGGCATCCCGGGTCGAAGATGGAGAAGGACACGCACGACGCAACAACTTATGCTTTGTTGGCTTCCCGGAGGGCTGCGAGGGAACATCCATGACCCATTTTCTCACCCAATGGCTAACGGACCTCATGCCACCAAACAAATTGTCCGCCTGCTTCGTGGTAGAAAGGGCACATCGTGCGCTAATGAAAAAACCACCCCCGGGGGAAAGCCCAAGACCCGTGATTGCAAAATTCCTCAATTATGCGGACAGAGACTCCATTCTGTAATTTGCTAGGACCCAAAGGGACAAACTTAAACATGACTCCAAGCACATAATGATATTTCCGGACTATACCAGACTGGTACAACAGCAGCGCCAGTCCTTCATGGAGGCAAAACGCAGATTACGATCCTTGAACATACAGTACATGCTTCTATACCCAGCCCGAATGAGAGTCATTTACAATTCCAAATCCTACTTCTTTGACACGCTTGAGGCGGTCTTTGCCTAGACGGATGAACGGACGCACCCGAAATCACATACCCCACCGCCAATGGAGTCAGATTCATCTCAAGACCCACACAGGAACAGTCGGAAGAGAAACAAATCCAAACGGCGTTACAGATCAGGCTCTGCCCGGCGCTCGTCAGATCCGGAAGAAGCTTCCTAACATTACCCATGCTCATTAACGCTTTCAAGAATCGGGGTCACTTTAGCAGGCGATTTTTCAGCCCGCTTGCTTCGCATAGACCTCAAGATGGCGTGGAGGTTCGGCCGCACACTTCCTCCCGCCCCGGACACCTTTTATTGTTGGTTAAAGTTATATGGGTGTTCAGGGTACCTTTGGTGGAGGCGCCCTAGGTCCCTCTGTTAGGGACCTGAAGGTATCCTCCGCCGCGACAGATGCTCCGTGTTTCAGGCAGTATCGGGTGGGGGGTGCAGGGTTTTTTTAAGGTATTATGTTTATATTGTTTTTTGTTCTTACACACGCGCAGAGTTCACATCCCGATCCCACCGTCTTAATCCTTGCACATACAAATCCAGGGGGTAGATGACAACTAAACGGAACGATCCCTCGCTCTGGGATCCGACTATAGTCTCGTGGAATGTCAGGAGTCTACTTAAAGTGAAGAGGGGCGCCATTCTTCGCCAAGCCAAACGCTATGGGGCTGACATTCTCCTTCAGGAGACACACTTGATGGGCACTAAAGCTCCCTGTCTCTCTAGATTTGAAAACCATACTGTATACTATGCGGGGTTCACTAGAGGGTCTTGCGGGACCTCAATTCTTATCCACCGCCGTATCCCCTTTGTGCACACCAAACACTGGCTGGATCCCAGCGGTCGATATGCGTTGATACCGGGGACACTTTATGGGGAACGTCTAATTCTAGGGAGAATCTATGCCCCCCCACCTTTGGGCGCCACCTTTGTCGAACGCCTAACCCGTCTGTGGGGCGAACTCTCCAACGGCCTGACGCTTCTGGGAAGAGACTGGAACGACATCATGACGGTGAAAGATAGAGCACGTACATCAGGGCAAGAGCTTCCGGCAGACAGATCCAAACTCAATACATTAGCAACCACACTAGGCTGGTCTGACGTCTGGCAGGAATATAACCCCTCCGAGCTAGGCTACACATACCTGTCCGCTGTTCATAAATCTTTGTCCCGTCTGGGCTACATATTCGTCCCGCGTGGATACGTTCATCGGGTTTCCAATGTAGCTCACCTTCCCAGAGGTCTCTCAGACCATTCCCAAGTCAAGTGCCTACTCGGGGTACGCTCCTACAAACCCCCATTCAGGTGGAGGATGTCCCCCTGGCACCTACGTGACACGGAATACCTAGAGACTTGGTCTCTTGCGGTCTCAGACTACTTTGTGCATAACGAAATATCGACTCTTTCCAAGTGTACGTTATGGGAAGCCATGAAGCCTACTATCCGTGGGGTAGATATCAGTTTCCGCGCCACGTCTAAACGTAAACGAATGGCGCAATTAGCAGAGTTGGAAGACCACCAGAGAACCCTGGAGGCACAGTGTCTCACCGATCCAAAACCCGCTTTAAAACGTGCCTTACTGCAGGCGCAGCAATCCCTACAGCGCCATCTCATGGGTGAGGCCAAAGAAATTTGGCTGGCATCACAGCATAGAATCTACCAATAGGGAGACAAATCCAGCAAAATGCTCCATAGATTATGCCAAGCAGAAAAGTCCCCTACCAGTGTCCCGGTGCTTCGCGATGATGGTGGGGCTTTGTGCTCGTCCCCTGAGACGGTGGCTGCGGAGTTCGCATGCTACTTTTCATTGCTCTATGCGAGCCAAGAGCAACTACCGGAGGCCGCTATAGACAAATTTTTACGAGCTATTCCCCCCGCAGACTTACGGACTCTGCACGGGACCAACTAGATGCCCCCATTACGATGGACGAGCTCAGCGCCGCACTGGCGGCTATATACCCTGGTCGGGCCTCCGGGCCAAACGGCTTTCCAATGGAGTTCCTCAGACCGCACATGAACGTATAAGGCCCACGTCTGCTAGATGCCATACAGGAGGCAGCCGACCAATCCCAACTCCCCTGGAGTGGCGACACGCGGAGATAGTCCTTTTCTTAAAACCAGGATGCCCACCGGAAGACCCCGCATCGTACAGACCTATCTCACTTATCAACTTTGAGCCTAAGGTTCTCGCTGACCGCCTTAGATCCTGTATATTAGACAGGATACACTCGGACCAGTCTGTGTTTATGCCCCTTCGCTCCACACCTCATAACATCAGACGCGTGCATAATGCTATGGCTAGAGCCCCAGAGCTTGGACGCCTGGCAGCTATCTTGATCGCAGATATCGACAAGGCGTTCGACTCTCTTAGCTGGACATACCTTTTTCGACTCCTAGAAGCCGTTAATTTCGGCCCGCGCTTCTTAACTTATGTGCGCCTCCTATATACAGGGCTAACTGCCTTGATTCGTGTTGCAGGACATCGCTCGGCCCCATTCCCAATGCATCGCGGTACGCGGCAGGGCTGCCCCCTATCGCCATTACTGTTTGCCCTTGCCGTAGAGCCACTGGCGGTGTGGGTGCGCAGTGATCCGGTGCTCAGAGGCTTCAACTGGGATACATCTCGATCTGACCGCATAGCATTATATGCGGACGACGTCCTATTCTTTATGACAGACCCGTGGTTCTCGGGGCCCGCATCCTTTAGATCTTGCGTGTTTTTGGCCAAACCACCGGGCTTCACACGGACCCCACTAAGTCGGTACTATTCCCGGTACACGGACACAAGGGCCGCGAGAAGTGGGCTGAGCAGTTGTCACGCGCTACCAATGGCCTCAAGTACCTCGGCATCTTTATGTCGCCCTGCTCACAGACCTCCGGGGCTCGTAACATTAATCCCCTCCTTAAAAGCCTTAAAGACGAGACGGCGGTTTGGTCCTCTCTTCCGCTTTCATTATATGGGCGATCGGCAATTTTTAAAATGGTTTCCCTACCTAGAATACTCCATAGGTTACAGAATTTCCCATATGCCATACCGCTGGCTTGGTTTGCTCAGGTGAATGCCGTACAAAATAAGTTCCTCTGGCACGACGGAGCCGTGCGAGTGGCGTTAAGCACATGCACGCAGTCAACCTATTGCGGTTGCGGACATTTACGCCTACTATGTGGCCTCTCACCTACAAGTGGTTAATGAATGGTGGTACAACCCTCCATCAGACCCAGCATATGCAGTGGATCACATGGCGATGGGGAATATACCACTCCTCCAACTCTTATATAGTTCGCAGACCTTTGATTTTCTACCCCCCGCCTGCAGCACTGTCATCCGTCTATGGCGGGCCACTGTCCGACAGATGGGATGGCATGGTCGCCTGACCCAGACGAACCCGCTATGGCATGGTACACTGCTGCGCCCGGTAACGGCACTTACGGGATTCCGCGGGTGGGAAATGGTGGGAATATCCACCCTGGGAGACATAGTGCGAGGCACCGTTTTAAAGTCATTTCAACAGCTCCAGACGGAGTTTCAACTACACAAGGCGCAATACTATAAATACCTCCAACTTCGGCATGCACTTAACCCCATACTACGACAGACCGATACCCTGCCCGAATTTCATCCCTTAGAAGGACGCCTACTGATGGGTGACATAGGTGCCCACAAGATCCGTCAGTTATACCAAACCCTGACAACGCACAATCCTACTACATTACACAAGACCAAAACAGCCTGAGAGGAGGACATACCAGATCTAACAGACGATGACTGGGCGGAAGCCTTGGCCAGCCCCCGAGGTGCAGCAATCTCAACACGATACCGACTGATACAGTCCAAATACTTGCACCGCATATATTATACCCGAATCAGACTATGGAAGATGGGTGCTATCCAGTCCCCTACATGCCGGAGATGTGGGACAGATGAGGGGACCTTCATGCATACGGTCTGGGGCTGAACCACATTGCAACCATTTTGGCGGAAGGTAGTGGCTTGCCTGAGTGAGGTGCTGTCGTGGGATATACCTCTTGAGCCTAAGTTACCGTTACTACACAGCACTGATAGTATTGGGGGGAACCGATACAAACAGCACCTATTGTTTTTAGCCGTCACTATTGCTAAAAGAGATATAGCCCAACAGTGGAAAAGTGTACTTCCTCCTAAGATCAGCAGATGGAAAAATGCCATAGATGACTGCATGAATGCAGAGATTGCAGTGTTTCAGGCTCTGGGATGTCCCCAGAAACATAAGAAAATATGGCAGTGGTGGGCAGACTACAGGGGCATAGACTTACCCCAACTCATCAAGTCAGACCCTTGAATGAATATGTCCCCTGGATGCGACTGGTCCCTATACAATTGAAAGTCCCATTTAGTCACCTCCGACCACATATTCAGCAATTCGATTGTAATTTGGTGGGGTTTGAAATGAACTGTGCAATGTTGTTATTGTTACGTTTGAGTGTTATACAACAAACACAAACAGATGTTCATGGAGGTATGTATATTCATCACAATGTATTCTCCGGGTCAAGTCCCGGGCTATACCATGTAAAATCAATAAAATATGTTGTTAAAAAAAATCTGTTCTGCTCAATTTGTTGCAAAGCCTGAATTTTAAAACATCTTAAGGGGTTTAAGCACCTGTTGCAGAGATCTGTGTGTTACCAGTAAATCTGAGTGAATAATAATGGTAAGGTAACACCGAGGTTAGTGCACTTGCCAGAAAGATCTGTGTTTTGTCTAGCCCCAGTTTTGACTCAAAGTAGCATATAGGGTTAATGTGTCTCCTGCAAAGCACATCATGTAACATGCAGATGGCAGATTTTATTTTACGTAGATTGGTAAGTGGGTTACTGCTTTGAACACAGAGATTCTTATGCTACTTGCAGTTGCATTGTAATCCTTCTAATATAGCACAGTGAGCTATTGTAGGCCTTTCTGAAAACACGACATTGCACACTCCCTGTGGGTAATACCCAAGTACACTGCATGTCTTATATGTAAGTCACCCCTCCAGCAGGCCTTGGAGCCCTAAGGTAGGGTGCAGTATATTACATGTGAGGGCACATCTACACGACCAGATATGCCCCTGTAATGTCTAGCCCCATTACTAAGACATTGCAAGTAATCAGGAAGCCATTTTAAAGGTTTGTACTGGGCACTGGTCATTACGAGTTACCCAGCTACATAATGGCTTCACTGAAAATAATGGTGTTTGGTATCAAACACCTCATCTCAATAAACTATACAGTATCAGATTTATAGTGACATGCACTCAGAGGACACCTTAGAGGTGCCCTCTGAAAACCCACTAGTCCTCTAGTGTACTGGTGACTGGTATCATCCAGCCTGCCACTACAGACATATTTCTGACCCCCCTGTAGGTGAGAGCCCATGCTCTGAGGCCAGAAACAATGCCTGCTCTGGAGAAAGGTGTCCACACCTCCTCGAGCAGGATGGCTAGTGATTTAGCATATCAAGGCCAGAGGCTTCAAAACCTCAGTCACCTTTGATACGCGACCCCGGTTTCCCCCCAGATCTAGGGAATGCCACCCCCTGCCCTGGGGCCCAGCTGGCACCAGAGCAGGTGGGAAGTTACATAGTCAGAAGGTGTAGGAAGCTGGCCGTGTATATACTGTATCAAAAAGAGATCTGGTGTGCACAGAGTCCAGTAAGTCCCCAAAGGTATAGCAGAGGATACAGTAGACAATACCTTACTCTCAATTTAGTGGTAGCTGGGTTGAGCATTTAGGCTTATCAGAGGATAGTGTGAATGCATTTGCTGTACACACTCATGCAAGGCAGGAACACACACTCAACGACTAACTCCAGGCCAAAGTTTGCAAAAATATTACTTTAGTTACTTTTATTTTAGAAACCAAGTGGGGCTCAGTTACAAGTAAGTAGACCTTTTAGAATTGTAATACTTTCAATATACAGTTGGCAAATGTTTGTATAAGCATTCAAAATACTTTACAGGTGCCTGTAACATTTGGCAATGTCAAAAGAGATCCTTTGTATTATTCTCAGAATCAACACTTCGTGCAATACAGAGAAAAACCAATGCAATCCTATTGGAGGAAAGACAAGTAAGTAATTTGCAGGTAAGCACTCGACTTACAAGTTCAGTCTTCGGAGGTAACCAACACTAGGCAAGGGTTGGACCAAGGTAGGTACTGCACCACCAGCGGCACTGGGGCAGCCGGGTGCAGAGGTCACTGGGCCCAGTGTTAGCCTATGGGAGCAGGGGGTACCTCGAAGAGGCACCGGTTGCAGGTAAGTACCTGCGGTTCAGGGACATAGGCCCTGGGGGTTGAGGTCAGCACTGTAGGGGCCACCAAGTAGCACCAAGACTGCACCACTAGCAGCACAGGGGCTGCCAGGTGCATGGTGCAAAGGGGGAGTCGGGTGCCCTATAGGAATCAATGGAGATCCTTGGTCAGAGACAAAGGCCGCAGGCTGGGTCCAGAAAACTGGCTGAAGGAATCTAATAACTGCAGAGGTGAGTTGGATAATGAGTGGATGCCGGGGCACTGTCGGTTAGGCACTCCAAAGCCTGGGGGCTGTGGGTGCAGGGGTGTCTTTAGGCGTCAGGTTTCTCTCACCAGATCAAGTCGTGGTCGGGGGGGCCCTTCAGTACAAGGCTGCAGGCATCGTGGGGGAGGTCAGGAGAGGTCATCCAACGCTGGATCCCAGGTCAAGATCGCCAGGGAGATGTCACTGGATCGTTGGGCCACCTGGACTCAGGCCGTGGGCGACGGGTGCAGAGTGATGCAAGTGTTGTGGATCCAACTGGATCCGGTGTACTTCGGTTTGTTTCTTTCTGGACAAATCCGGTGTCCACAGGAGAAGAGAGTCTTTGTCGAAGGCAGCTCAGGTCTCTTGGATGTTGCTGGCTGCAGGACACACTAGTTTCTGTGAGCAGGGTCCTTGAAGCGGGAGACAGGCCGGTAGGGCTGATGCCAAGTCAGTTGTCTTCCTCCTTCGCTACTGCAAGGCTCTTCGGTCCTTCTTCTTAGGTCGTCGAATCTGAGGAACAAGGTTCATGGGAGCCCTTAAATACTAGTTTTTAAGGTAGTTACGGAGGTTGGAGGGCAGGAGCCAATGGCTACTGTCCCCTAGGGTGACTACACCCTTTAGGTGCCCCCCCCCTTTGGGGAGAGGGGCTCATTCCTGTATCTATTGGACCTAATTCTCCAACCCAAGATGGAGAATTTTGAAGACAGGGGTTCACCTCAGCTCCTGGCCACCCTAGGGGGTGTGCCAAGCCAAGGTGGACACTCCTACTCTGCTGGCTAATTTTCCCACCTGTCCTGTTGCCAAAAGTGGAGCTGGGATAGGGGGGGCAGGAATCTCCACTAGTTGGAGCTGCCCAAATCTCAATAACACAAGGTGAGAGCCTTTGAGGATCACTGCCAAGTGCTGCTGTTCCTGCAAGGGGAAGGTGTGAAGCACCTCCACCCAGAGCAGGCTTTGCTTCTGACCTCTGAGTGCCCAAAGGCTCTCCCCCCCATGAGGTCAGAAACCTGTCTGGTTGTGGCTGGCTGGCAGGGACCAGCCAGCCAATACACTAGAAGAACAAGTTACTTACCTTCGGTAACACTTTTTCTGGTGGATACAGTATCTGCCTGTGGATTCCTCACCTTATGAATATCCCCCTGCGCCAGCATTCCGCGGAATTTTTCCTAGCTCTCCACGCCGACGAGGACGTCGGCTCCGCTCGCGACTCCGTATGACGTCACTGGAGCCATAAGAGAGCCTCGTCGGCGTGATGACGTCAGTTCCACCCATTTTTTCCGTGCCTCCGAGGCGAACAGGTGGACCGACAACAGATTTAAAGTATACACAGTATACAACATTTGAACCAATATACACAGTACAAAATCACAAAGGAAAGCTAAAGAACATCAGCATTTCCTATAAATGTACCAGATACAATTGTAAAACAACAACAAGCCAATTAAGGCATACCTCAAGGTATACAAAGGTGGACAACGGGGAGGAGGGTGGGTCAGTGAGGAATCCACAGGCAGATACTGTATCCACCAGAAAAGCGTTACCGAAGGTAAGTAACTTGTTCTTCTGATGGATACATCTGCCTGTGGATTCCTCACCTTATGAATAGATTCCCACAGCAGTCCCACTCCCGGAGGAGGGTGTCCACCTTTCTTATACCAAAAAGTCATGCAAGACAGAGCGCGCAAATGGCCCTCCCTCCTCACCTCGGAATCCAAGCAATAATGCTTAGCGAAAGTGTGGAGGGAGGCCCAGGTCGCTGCTTTACAAATATCCAACACAGGAACCCCTCTGGCTAGAGCAGAGGTGGAAGACTTAGCCCTAGTAGAATGGGCTCTAATACCCTCAGGTGGTTCCTTACCAGCAAGGGCGTAGCAGATCTTGATGCACAAGATGATCCACCTGGATAGAGTGCGCTTGTGCACAGCTTTGCCTTTTGAGCGTCCAACATAGCCCACAAAGAGCTGATCGTCCAAACGCAAGTCCTTTGTTCTGTCCAAATAAAAGCTCATCGCTCTTTTAGGGTCCAGGCAATGAAGTCTCTCGTCCTCCTTGGAAGGGTGAGGGGGAGGATAAAACACAGGGAGAGTTATGGACTGCCTTAGATGGAAGGGAGTAACTACCTTAGGCAGAAAAGCAGCCCTGGTCCTGAGGACCATCCTTTCAGCATGTATGGTCAAAAACGGGGTTTTGAACTAAGAGCTTGAAGCTCACTCACCCTCCTTGCTGAGGTAATGGCTACCAGAAAGACAGTTTTAAAAGATAAAAGCCTCAAAGGACAGCTATGAAGGGGTTCGAAGGGGGAACCCATCAAAAAGGTTAAAACAAGATTAAGATCCCATTGGGGCATAACAAAAGGAGTAGGCGGAAATCTATTGGTAAGGCCTTTGATAAATCTCAAAACGATAGGAGACTTAAATAAAGACGGCTGATCAGGAAGACACAGAAAAGCTGATAAGGCTGACAAATAACCCTTAACCGTGGCCACAGCACAACCTTGCTGAGCCAAGGAAAGGGCAAACAGAAGAACATTTGACAAGTGGGCCTTTAAAGGGTCAATGGATCTCTCTCCACACCACTTTACGAATCTTGACCATCTGTAGGAGTAAATGGACTTGGTGGAGTGTCGCCTGGCCGATAAAATAACATCCACCACGTCAGGCGGGAGAGAGAAAGAACTCAGGTTGCCCCGTTCAATCTCCAGGCATGAAGGTGCAGGCTCTGGAGGTGGGGGTGTAGAACCTGCCCCTGCGACTGCGAGAGGAGGTCTGCCCTGAGAGGGAGACGGAGCGGAGGGTGCGATGAGAGGTGAAGAAGATCTGTGTACCACACCCTTCTTGGCCAATCTTGGGCGATCAATATGACTTGGGCCCGGTCTTGGCGAATCTTCCTCAGAACCCGAGGAATCAAGGGTATGGGAGGAAACGAGTAAAGGAGTCGAGAGTCCCAACTCAACTGAAACGCGTCCCCCAACGCCCCCTGCAACGGAAACTGGAGACTGCAGAACGACGGGCAGTGCGTGTTCTCGTGAGTGGCAAACAGGTCCACCCGAGGAGTCCCCCACGTCCAGATGTGTCGAACCACCTCCGGATGAAGCCTCCACTCGTGGTCGTTGGAGAACTGTCGACACAGACTGTCCGCACGCACGTTCAACACTCCGGCCAAATGATTCGCTATCAAGCAAATCCGATGGTCCTGAGCCCAGGACCAAAGCCGCAACGCCTCTCTGCAGAGACGGTACGACCCTACTCCCCCCTGCTTGTTGACATACCACATCGCGGTAGTGTTGTCCGTCAGGACTTGAACCGACTGACCGCGAAGGGAAGGGAGAAAGGCCTTGAGCGCCAAACGTATCGCCCGCAATTCCAGAAGATTGATATGAGACAACCTTTCCTCTGGAGACCAAAGACCCTTGATCTCCAGATCCCCCAGTTGAGCACCCCACCCTAGGGTAGAGGCGTCCGATATCACTGTGGCCACCGATGGAGGAAGATGAAAGGGCTTTCCTTGAGACAGATTGCTCTCCACGCTCCACCAAGTCAGCTCCGCTGCAGCTTCTTTGGAGATCCTGACTGAATCCCTGAGATCTCCGTTGTGCTGATACCACTGCCTGCGGAGACACCACTGGAGTGCCCTCATGTGCCAGCGTGCATGGTTGACCAACAGAATGCAGGAGGCGAACAGACCGAGCAGGCGAAGGACCTTCAGGACCGGAACATCCGCTCCATTGTAAAACAAAGGGATCATCTCCTGAATGTCGAGAATTCTTTGTGGAGGAGGAAATGCTCGACACAGTAGTGTCCAGTACCGCCCCTATGAACAGGTTGCGCTGAGAGGGCACCAGGTGTGATTTGGGCACATTGATTGAAAAACCCAAATTGAACAACAGTTGAGATGTTACCCGCAGATGATAAAGCACCATCTCCGGCGACTCCGCTTTGAGCAGCCAGTCGTCCAGATAGGGGAAAACTGGAATCCCCGACCTTCTGAGATGAGCTGCCACCACTGCCATCACCTTTGTGAAGACTCGAGGTGCAGTAGTAAGACCAAACGGGAGGACCGCAAACTGGTAGTGCTGCGACCCAACCGTAAAACAGAGATACTTCCTGTGCGACTTCAGAATGGGGATGTGAAAATATGCATCCTGTAAGTCGATCGACACCATCCAGTCCTCCTGTTGCAGCGCCAGAAGAACCTGAGCAAGGGTCAGCATCTTGAATTTCTCCTGCTTCAGGTAAAAATTCAAGACCCTGAGGTCCAGGATCGGACGTAACCTGCCGTCCTTTTTGGGGATCAGGAAATACCGGGAGTAGCATCCTTGACCCCTTTCCTGCTCTGGAACCACGTCTATCGCACCTTTTTGTAGCAATGCAAGAACCTCCTTCTGCAGAAGAAGCAAATGGTCCTCTGAGCAAAAACCCTGGCAAGGAGGGTAAACAGGAGGAAACTCCCGAAAGGGAAGGGCGTACCCATTCTCCACAAGGTTCAAAACCCAAAGGTCTGTTGTGACCGATTTGCAACCATGCAGAAAGTGACACCCGACCCCCTACAGGACACACATGATCCAGGATGGGGGATCTAGGGCTGCTTTCCTGCGGTACCAGGGGGAGCAGGGGAGGCAGAAGAGGAGGAGGAGGAGAGATTGCGGGCAGAACCTCGTTGGCGACCTCTAGCTCTTCCTCTAAGATCTATAGAGTGGATTTTGCTGCTGCTGCGGAGGTGAACGGAAGTTGCGAAAGGAAGACCTTCCAAAACCCCGATACTTCTTGTAGCCAAAACCTCTCGACTGGGCTTGCAATCCCAAGGATTTCGCTGTAGCTCTGATATCCTTAAACCTTTGTAAGGCCGAATCCGCTTTTTCCCCAAAGAGCCTTGACCCCGTCAAAGGGCAAATCAAAAAGAGCGGCCTGGACATCAGGGGAAAATCCGGAGGAACGAAGCCAAGCCTGCCTTCTTGCAGCTATGGAGGAGCCCATGACCCTGGCCACTGAGTCAGCCGTATCCAGGCCTGACTGAATAACTTGCCTAGCTGCCGCTTGAGCGTCTGACAGGACCTCCATAAAATTTCCCTTCTCCTCGTCAGGTAACTTAGGTGCCAATTGCTTTGCCGAGTCCATCAAGGCATGTATGTAACGGCCCAATAGACAAGTGGCGTTGGTCGATTTCAGTGCCATGCTAGAAGAGGAGAAAACCTTTTTAGCTGACTGATCCATTTTCTTTGAGTCCCTGTCAGCTGGGGCCTGAGGGAAAGCACCTGAAGATTGCTTGGAGCAAGATGCCTGCACCACCAAACTCTCTGGAGATGGATGGGATGAGAGAAACTCCGGATCCCCTGGAGCAGTCCTATACCTCCTAGCCACAGATTTAGAAACGGCAGGCGAAGAGAGTGGTTTACGCCAAACCTCGAGGATAGGATCCAACATGGCCTCATTAAAGGGTAAAAGAGGCTCAACTGTGGAGGAAGGAGAATGTAACACCTCCGTCAACAAATTTGGTTTATATTCAGCAGTGGGCAACTGCAAATCCAACAGCTCCGCAGCTTTCCTTATAACCAAATGGTAGGGAGCTACCTCTTGAGGAGGAGAAGCCCTTGTAGAAGAGAGTTCCCACTCAGGAGAGGTATCCAAACCGCTCGCCTCCTGAATGCCCTCAAACTCATCCAGAGACTCTTCCAACTCGCCCTCCTCAGGCTCCTCTGTACGATATTGCTCCTCTTCTAAAAGTCTGAGCCTCTCTTCGTGAACGAATCCGTGGATGCGGCGTCGGTGGCGCCGTACGCGGCGTCGGTGGCGCTGTACGCGGCGTCGGTGGCGCCGTACAGGTCGCCGACCGTCCCAAAGCCGGCGTCGAAGGCGGCATGAGATCCACACGAGGTCGAGAGGAGGGCTCACCAGACGGCGCCGAGGATTCCACCAACTCTCGGCGCCGGAAACTGCCATGACGGCGCCATCGGCATGAAGGGCATGAAGGGTGACTGGGCATAGTGCTGGGGCACACCCAAGTTGAATGCCAGCGGACCCACGGGACCCGAAGGTGCTCCGGATGGGAAGGCCGCCTTTGTGAAAACTCTGTACATGGCATTTAAAAAATGCGACGGATCCGCCCCTGGAGCCGGGAATTGAGGATATGGATTCAAACCAGTATCCAAACGGGGAGTCTCCGAAGTCGGACCTACCGGATCCACTGCCGAATCCACTGGTTCAACCTCAGGCACAGGAGAAGGTGGCACATCCTGAACCAACTCGACATCCGAGGTAGCCGAATCCCTCGGCGCCGGAGAATGCGCCGGAGTACCTCTAGGCGAAGTCACACGAGGAGAAGGAGAGGGCGAAGGAGAAACAAAGTCCTTACGGCGACGTCGAGGAACTGGCGAAGGCGACCTCGAAGCCTTACCCTTGGCCGAACGGCGCCGAGATCCATGTCTTCTCTTTTTCTTATGCTTTTTCGACTTCGATGTGTGTGAAGTCGACGACCTCGACTTCGACTTTTCACGCTTACGCCCTCTTCCTTCGTTCTTCGCCTTGGCCAGAAACAACTTGGCTTCCCGTTCCTTAAGTGCTTTTGGGTTCATTTTCCTACAACAGGAACAGTCCTCCACGTCGTGATCCGACGACAAGCACCATAAGCAGTCTTCATGGGGGTCAGTGATAGACATGCGACCTCCACATTCCCTACAGGGTTTAAAACCAGACTTCTTCGAAGACGACATCCCTTCTAGCAACAGTTAAAGATGAAAAACAACAAAGTAACTCCACCAAATATGGAGAGTGCTAGAAAACCGTTACGCGTCGACGGCGCGGAAAAAAGGGAACTGACGTCATCACGCCGACGAGGCTCTCTTATGGCTCCAGTGACGTCATACGGAGTCGCGAGCGGAGCCGACGTCCTCGTCGGCGTGGAGAGCTAGGAAAAAATTCCGCGGAATGCTGGCGCAGGGAGATATTCATAAGGTGAGGAATCCACAGGCAGATGTATCCATCAGAAGCTGCTCATTTTTCAGGGGGCATCTCTAAGATGCTCTCTGAGTGCATTTTATAATAAATCAATCACTGGCATCAGTGTGGGTTTATTATGCAGAGATGTTTGATACCAAATTTCTCAGTCTTCAGTAAAGCCATCATGGAACTGTGGAGTTTGCATTGACAAACTCCCAGCCCATGTACTCAAAATGACTTAACTGCATTTACAGTGTCCAAGAATGGACTCAGACACTGTAGGGCATATGGGCATATTGCTCATGGAGCTATGCCCGCACCTGTGGTATAGTGCACCCTGCCTTAGGGCTGTAAGGCCTGCCAGAGGGGTGCCTTACCTATGCCACAGGCAGTGGTGTGTAGGCATGGCACCCAGGAAGGTGTGCCATGCCGGCTCTTGTAGTTTAGCTACATCACAACACAGCCTGCAATGGCAGGGTGTATGCGTTTGGTGTGGGGTCCTTTAGGGTGGCACAATACATGCTGCAGCCCTAAGGGGCCCTCTCTGTTCACAAGGCCCTTGGTACCACTGGTACCTTTTACAAGGGACTTTTAAGTGGGCAAGAGGTGTGCCAATTGTGGGAGCAATGGTACAGTTTTGGGAAAGAACACAGGGCCTGGGAATATGATTGGCAGGGACCCGGGGCACACCCAGTCAAAGTGCATCAGATATCAGGCAAAAAGTGTGGGGGGGGGGTTACTGCAACAGGTACTCTCCTACAGAAGGCGTGTCACACTTGCAGGCTGGGCACACCTCTAAGGTGGGCCACCTAAAGTGGATAGACGAAGACGTTCTTCACCATCTTCACCACTATCAGATCACGATAGAGCCTCCCTCCAGGAAAACCCCGGCTCCCCGAGCCTAGAATATTTTCCCCATATTACTGGTGAACAGGTAGGCTCTTTACTATCTCAGGTGAAATCAGGCTCTCCATTAGACCCGGTGCCACCTGCGGTTATGTCTGAACTAACCCCGGTCCTAGCTGATGTGCTTGCGGAAATCTGTAACATTTCGCTAACTACAGCAACTTTTCCACGTAAATGGAAAAACGCACGCATCAAGCCTCTGCTCAAAAAGGCACTAGCAGACCCCACTGACTTACAAAACTACAGGCCGATTTCTCTTCTCCCCTGTTGTTCTAAAATCATGGAGACACTAATCAACCGGCATCTCTCTTGCTATTTGGAACAGAACAAATTACTAGATACATCCCAGTCGGGCTTCCGTGCATCTTATAGCACAGAGGTCGCACTACTGGAGGTCACTGATACCTTAAGAATGTCATTGGATAGGGATACTCCAGCCATGTTAGTGCTGCTTGATCTGTCGGCAGCGTTTGACACCATCTCTCGTATCCTGTTGAACAGGCTTCGAGAGATTGGTGTCAGAGGACTGGCCTTTAAATGGATTCAGAACTATCTGTCCAACAGAACACAATGTGTCCAGGTGGACTACTTTGTGTCACAAACAACTGCGGTGGATAAGGGGGTTCTACAGGGATCTATTTTGAGCCCTACCTTGTTCAATGTATATGTGGCCCCCTTAGCCTCAATCATCAGAAACTGTGGGTTTGAAACCATATCCTACGCTGATGACACGAAGGTGATAGTTCCCATAGAGGATAACCCTGCAGTAACCAAACGAAAGTTCATAAACTGTATGACTAGTATAGCAAGCTGGATGAGGAAGAACTTTCTGCAACTTAACTCCTCCAAGACAGAGATACTGCTGTTTGGTAAAGCAGCAGAACTATGGACCCCAGACTGGTGGCCACCAGAACTGGGAGAAGCACCCTCCCCAAGAGGATGTGCCAAGAACCTAGGCATCAGAAATGATAATAAATTATCCATGGAAGAACAGGTGAAGACCCTGTCAGGCACCTGTTTCGGAACCATGCAGATGCTTAGAAAGATCTTCCCCTGGATCCCGCTTAATGCCAGAGAGGCCCTCATTCAGTCGCTCTTAGTTAGCCGACTGGACTATGGCAATTCTTTGCTGGTAGGAATAAGGGAAGACCAGTTATCTAGATTGCAGGTTGTCCAGAATACGGCAGCCCGCCTTGCCCTCAAACCAGCGCGAACCCCCTCCCTACCTCTCCTGCGCCAATTACATTGGCTTCCAATTAGGAAACGAGCTATCTTCAAGCTGCTTTGTATGGTCTTTAAGTCTCTCCAGGGGACTGGCCCTACCTATCTGACTAAGAAAATTGAACGCTATCAACCCGTATGACAACTGAGATCCAGCAACAGTAATTTGCTCTGTACGCGGAGAATAAGGAAGACCAAAATGGGTGGCCGTGCGTTTTCTTATTTGGCCCCTAGCCACCGGAACAAGCTCCCTGAACAAATACGTACCTGTTCCAATCTATCTCAATGTAAAAAAAATGCTCAAGACCTGGCTATTCTAAAGAGTTCACTGTATATAAGGTTTCTCTTCTCCGGCGCCGAGAGATCCCCTGGGGGATGATTCGTTGCGCCATACAAATGAGTTAAATAAATAAAATAAAAACCATCTTGGCTTTGGTGAAACTAGGAACTCTCGGTCAGGATTATGCCCACTCCTCACAAGATGTGGTCATATAGGTGGTGTAGTCACACCAGGTGTAAGTAGCCCATTGGCTACTACACTGCACTCCCCTTAGTACCCCTAAATACAGTATTTAGGGGCCCCCTCAACACCAGATCGACAGATATGTCTACCTAGAAACAGAAGGACAAAGAAGAGCAGTCACAGCGAGAACTAAGGACTTACTATGAACTTGGCGCCATACCCTGCCTTGCTGCTGGTACCTCGACAATTGCACCGACTCGATTCGTCCAAAAGCTGTGCATCCTCCCATGCCCTTGAAGGACTGTCCAGTGCTTGAACAACCACTTAGCAAATCCCTTGGGGTGTAGGAGCAATCCTCCTGCATCTGCAGACACCGACCGCTCTTGTCCGGTACTCCGTTTTGCTGGCCATCGGGCATAGAAAGGGGGAATCTCACCAGGAGGAGGTCACCGTCATCCCAGGAGGCCACTCCCATCTCTCCAGTGAGTTGCACAACACTAGACCCTCCAGGCGCCTCCCAGCACTTATACCCTAGGTACCTGAGCATTTGCTGCAACCAAGGCTTGTTGAGTATCCAGCCCCGATGCCACCGCAGCAAATGCCGACCTGCTGACGTGGGACTTCAGGGCCGAACTGCTGGTGGTTCTTTGGACCTTGGCCCCTATGCGCCTTAAGCCCTAGAACGCATCCTCAACAACCATTCGCAAGTACATGTATGCAGTGTATGTTTCTCTCATAGGATAACATTACTGCGTTCGAGGCTCATACCTCAAAAAACGTTTTTTGAGCATTTTAGTGTTTTACTGTACAATCTATATTTCCGAAAGTACTTACCTGATTCCGATGATCTTAGTGTCTAAAATTATATAAAAATCAGTGTTATGTTTCTAAATTAGTCTCAAATTTCTCCTTGAGTGTGTGTCTCATTTATTGATATGTTACCAAGTATTTTTAAAGTGTGTACACACCAGAAAGGTTTCATGGCGCTGGAGCAGAAGAGGCAAGGGACTTAGAGCTTATCCATAAGCCTGTCTAAAGAGCCATGTTTTTAGCGAGGTCCTAAAGCTCGAATAGGAAGTTGTGGCTCTAATATGTGGGGAAAGAGAATTCCATATGTTTGGGGCAATCATGGCCAACCTTGTGCCACCCAGTCTCTTTTTGTTGTACTTGGGAACCTCAAGCAAATTTTGATGATCTGATCCCAGGTTACGTTTGGGGGGTATGGATTCGGATTCTGGAGGTCACAAATGTAGGATTTTTGCAGTGACTAGATTTAAAAATAATGCACCCAGTTTTAAACAAGGTCCTCTGGGTGACTGGCAGCCAGTGTAATTTTGCCATCAGAGGTTTAGTGTGAGAATATCTAGGCTGGCACCAGACTAGCCTGGCAGCTTGGTTTTGAACCAGCTGCAGCTTCTGACTCAGTCCCTTAGGAAGTCCCAGATAGAGTGAGGGGATATGACCAAGACGATTATAATCTGAATATTCGCCTCAGGAGTGAAATATTTCCGGCTTTCCAGAGCTGGAAAAAGAAAGATTAAGTTACTGTGCCTATCTGAGGCTTCATAGGTAGGTCTTAATCTATGATGACCCCCAAGGCTCTTGACCACTTTTGTTGGGGGGGGTGGGGGGAGGTGGCACCCATCTCCCATCTCCACTGGCCAAATGGAAGGGTTCCAGCTATGCAGTTTGTTTTTAGTTGTCACAATTTCAGTCTTATCTGAATTCAACTTTGATGACAATTCAGCCAGTCAAGGATGTATAACATGGTGCTTTGGATTAATTTTGCAGATTCTGTTCATCAGGAGGAGGTCATTGTCATTCCAGGAGGCCAGCCCCATCTCTCCAGTGAGTTGCGAGACACTAGACCCTCCGGGAGCCTCCCAGCACCAATACCATGGGTACCGGAGCATTTTCCGCAACCAAGGCTGGTTGAGTGTCCAGCCCGGACACCACCACCGCAAAAGCAGACCTGCCGACAAGGGACTTCAAGACCGACAAGGCCAACACCAAAAGTGGCCCTGCTGCCCCATTTTCTTCCCCTCTCCAGGTCACCCAGAAACCATAATAGCCTCTAACTCAAGCAAACCACCGGACAAAACACCTCTGCACTGGAGCCCCCCAGCCTAGGTCCACAGAAACTGTGTCCGCTTGCTCCAGAGACCCTCATGAGACGAGCCACGCTTTGGGTTCTGCCGGACTTGTCCCTAAGTTCCCACTTGCAGCCTTTATGTTACTGGTACCCTTCCACTGACACTAACGTATAGCGCTCCAGGCTACCAATGCGACCAGCACCTCTGCACCCGGACACACCAGGTCAGGTAAACCCGAACTGCTGGTATCCCTTTTGCACCTTAAGTCCTAGAAGGCACCCTCAACAACTGTTCGCAAGTATAAGTATGCAGTGTATGTTTCTCCCGTAGGATAACATTACCAAGTTCGAGACTCATACCTCAAAAAACGTTTTTTGAGCATTTTACTCTTTTACTGTAAAACCTCTTTCTCTGAAAGTGCTTACCTGATTCTGATTATCTTGGGGTCTAAAATTATATAAAAATCTGTTATTGTTCTAAATTGGTCTCGAATTTCTTCTTGATTGTGTGTCTCATTTATTGACTGAGTGTGTGCAAAAAAATACTTAACACTTCCCTAGGATAAGCCTAAGCTGCTCGACCACACTACCACAAATAGAGCACTTGGGATTATTAATTTAAGCCCTGTAAACCAATAAGGGTCGTCTGGACTTTTTGCATGGTGCGCCTTTACAATTGCACTACCACAATAATAAAACCAGGTTCCTACAGCTATGACAGATGATTTGTGCATTCTCCACCTTGTAACTCCCTCTGTCTTATGTAACATATCCTGTACATTGATTTACGAACTTATATGATTTATTATATATGTAATGTGTACATGTGATGTAAAGCACTCTGATGCCCTGTATTGGGATGAATAGCGCTATAAAAGAAAAAAATAGTGGTATTTAAATTGTTATTTCAACGCCTCATCAGGGGTAGCAAGCGCTATATAAAGGCAATTTATTTTGTGTAATTACTGGGAAAGACCAGCACATCTGACATTCTTACAGTGCCTAAGTATCTTACATACAGAGACTGAACAAAGTCAAAAGAATGCGCCTCTTAAGTATGTGTGAAGTGCTAAGGTGTGTACTTTGTTTCCCTCCCACTGCATTTGCATCTAGGTGCATTTAGGTGTGAGGCTTCAGATCGCTCCCAGCCAGGAGATTCGAACAAAGGGGGCCTGATGATTCCTCAAATTCGGCCTTTTATTATGGTCCCAGCTGGAGTCTGATATAAGAAAGCCCCTTCCCCGCCTGCACGTTTTTGCAGACTGAGTTGTTGCGGAATGAAAGCAAACATACAGGCGCTGCTGAATGTATCCTGGTGTTAGAAGATTACACCGGGATGAGTTCAGCATATTTTACAGTGAGGCGTCCACCTTGTGAAAATAGTAGACGGATGCCGTCCACCCGCATGTACCCCCGACTTGTGCCCTGGTATCAATGGTCTATGGCTCTGGGTGTCTTGGAGCAACAATAGATGACTTAGTGGGCTGAACCCCATCAATAACAGCTGAAATACCTTTGCCGAAAAAAACCCACCACCTAAACCACTGAAGCACCACCCAAGTTAAGTCTCCTGGGCCACTTGGAGGTGGGCAGTAATTGGGCATTCACCAATAATTTGCAGTTTTATGCCCACCTTCCACTAACTGTTTCATTTAGAGGTCATCAGATGGCTCTCTGCCCCAGAGGCCTAGCCACTGCCAGCTCTGCAGCTGGGAAGATCTTTACTGCCAAACAATCACAGGTGGGTGTGGCATATTCCGACGCCAGGTCTGCAGTCTTTTTAGGTTGAGCCCGGGCTGCGCATGCGCTGCTCTGCGAGGCATGCTGTATTCAGGTAGGGACTTGAAGCTCCGCCCATATTTCTCATTGGCTTGTGTCATTTCCACTGTAAACTGTGGCTGTTCATTAGTCAATAGGCTTAGTAGTCCCTCCTTAGTACAACCTTGTCTCATTTTGTAACCTCCCAAGGCAACATCCCCCGTTACGCGTGTTGTTACTTGGTAGGCTTTAATTACAGCCTCCGAGCACTATTTTCTCAAACAGCTTTGTCCTCTGTGCTCTCTCCTAACGCTTTTTTTTTGTTTTTATAGCACAAACGCATTTGCAATGCAATAGGTCTCGCATTTGTGAGGGTGTAAGCTATTGGCATTGTAAATGACAATGCCTTTCATTTATCGGTTTTAAAAACAACACCTAAATAAAAGGCATTGTCATTTACAATGCCAATAGCTCAAACTTTCGTAAATGCGCGACCTATTGCATTGCAAATGCTTGTTTCCCTGTCTGGTAATGGCCAGCAAAAATGTTCAGATGTCTCCCGCTTGCTGATAAAAATGTTTTTTAAAAACTCCCAGCGCTGGGAGAAAATTCTCAGGACATTAGGGATTTGATTTATTTTCTGAAACAAAACCACTGCTTTAGGGGCTTGTTTCCGTCAATTAATATGTATGTCAAACGGTTTGCCAAAGCAGTTCCTACAATGGAAACATGTGCCACTTCACTGAACAATGCCTGCTCAGCCAATGTCAATTTTTAAATAAGGGAGTTCAGCCATGCTTCTAACTCATGAGATGATTGGAGACTGATTCGCCAAACTCTAAATGAGGGAGTCAGTGACCAGCTCCAAATGGCTACTGATTGGCAAATCATCAAGGCTGACTCGCATTACGATCCCACACACTCACCTTTGAGAAGGATTAGACTACATACCGGGCACACGTCATTTGATAGATTAGCTACCAGGCAGTGCCACTGGCGATTCTGGCAGACAGGGCATGGGAAACTGGGTCTGCAAGTCAGGACGGAAATAAACCTCACCAAGAGGAAAAGACGTCTGGGTACTACCGTACTAACCAATCAGAGACAAGCATGCACCAGCGCTTTCCGGGGTACCATGGGCCGTAGAAACATAAGACAAGACTCCTCTCAGTAGACTGTGTAGCAAGCCAGTTAGGCCTTGGGCTGCATCACACAGGACCCCCCCCCCCCTAAAAAAAGAATACACACGCACACTGTGGTTGTATTATCGGCAATAGCCTCGAGCGACCATCTGCCCTTATATTTGAAACCGGTCCTAGGATGCTCGTTTCCAGTCCAGGGAGGACCTGGCCTGGCAGTTCGGGCTGGACTGTTCCCATTGGGCGCAGGGTCAAGACTGATTTGCATATGGCTGGGTCCAAACTGGAATGGCATGGTGAGCAAAAAAACGATGGATTTAGGCCCATATCTTTGTACTGGGGTGAATGTATGACATTGTTCTGCATTCTGTCCATCAATTGTTGTTTTTGCACTTATATTTAACACTTCACACCGAATCTGGCCCTCGGCGTGAGGAAATTGATACTTTGTAGTGTAGAGGCCGGGTGGCGCTCTACAGACTGTACCTGGCAAAAGCAACTGAATGGCTACTCTTGCGCTCGACAGTGCGCACCATTTGCGTCCCTGCTCCCTTGTTATTTTGATCCTGGTCAGGATCCTTGTGGTTAATTATTGTAGTGTAGGGCTACCTCTTGACTCCTTACAGCTCTTACTTACTAGATGACCTGTTGGGACCAACAATTTGTCTCCTAAGTGAGTGACCATTTCTAGGCTGATTCCAGGTAGCCTGGGGACTAGTCACAGCACTCCCTCATCAGTCTATAAGACTTCCCCTTTTCCCCCAGATAGCCACCCAGAAGCTTTTCCTCATTAAGTTTAACTAGCGATCTTGACTTGGAAAATGTGAAGGTCGGCAGCCGAGTCCTGTGGCATACTCCATAAACCAGAATATCTCACAGTGGCGTTGTGAGGCCCACACTCCTCCAGCTTAAGCGGGGGCTGGTTAACTCTTACCGAACCCTCTAGGCTGGTTACAGGCAGAAAATTGAGCAACACTACCAGTGGCATTTAGGGTCGCACCTCCGAGTGACTGGAGACCCGTTGCTTTATAGGAGCTGTATTCTACAAGCAGAACAACGCCCTCCAGAGTTCCTTTTATAAATGGGGGTGCAGCAGTGGCTAGCCCCGCTTCCCACATTACATGCCGCTTCACACTGGATGCGAGCAACACTCATTTGTCCAATGTTCTCTCATTTCGATGAAAATTAAAACTTAATTATTGGCATAACTAAACGTACATCTACTGCTGCAAAACTGTACCCCTTCACATATATGGCTGAATTTACAGTGAATGGTTATTTTTTTCTTCTTCCTCGATTTTGCAGTTGAAGTTAAATGCCCAGCAGATTGTTGAACTTTGCTGTGCAAGCTCGTTACCAGAAAGTAATATGATTCTTGAATACCCGAATTCCCCTTTCAACAGCTCACTGCCTTGAACAGTTAACAAAGGGAAGATATTGGTCTTCAAAGATAGTTTTACCCAGGGTATTTAGTTACTGTTATGTAACATAATAATTTGATGTACACTGGTTGCTGCATCTCAAACTTGTAAAAACGTAAAATACGTAAACTGTAGTTGACGATAGATTAGATGTGTGATCTGGGTAAATTGATTAGATGCACCATTTGATGTTTTGGAGTTATAGGCATCACTACTTTCTTGGAAGCAATCCATAAAAAACCCTGTGGAACGTGAGACTCAGTAAGCAGACTAAGTTTTTTGCCACTCCTACAGAAATATGTGGAAAACATGAAGCTTTTCTTTCGAAATTCTTCAATAATTATCCTGAAATTGCCTAGATAAATTTGGGTTTGCACAATTCACATGTTCTCACTCAAGGTCATGCCAAACGTAGGTCAAAGTGGGGGGTATTTTTTTTTCTTCTGGAAACTCCCCTGATCTCACACCAAGCATCTGGTAACTGGTGCCCAGTTGTAAAATGTTCGGTTCGTTCAGAGACCTGTTCGTACTCACTTAACTTACAAATCCCTTGACTGGAAGTCGATCAGGATCCATTAGGAAGTCTCCAGAGGATACAAAACTTTACGAACCCATATCTCACAACCAGGAAGCTGCATTCATGATTTTCTGGTGATGGTGTTCCCTGAGCTGCAGCCTAAGGTAAGCACTTTTTTCGCAATACTAAATTATTACTTTTCAACCCTTTCGTAAAATACCTGGGATTTTTTCTTTTTTTACTTTCAGCAAAGCACCAGACTGCACCACTTTTACAGCCAACTTTTACCACCCAAAAGAAACAACCCCAAACTTAGTGCCAAAATTACTAGACCCTATACTCACAGCGGAACAAATCCAGAACCGTTTTATTACCTCAGCAATTGGGTCAACAGTCCTGCCAATTTATATACCATTGCCTTCTTTAGTATGGGCAGACTACTGCTGGGGTTCCCTCCAAGAAAAACTAAAGTTCCTCCTTGCCCCCCCAACAACTTAAACCTCCACAGCAACCCTAACAATGTTTTCACCTTAACAAACGTATCCCCTCAATATTTAAAGGCTACCATTGGTTCTAAAACTTCGGAGCTACTTGTCTATGATTGATTCCACCTCCACTTTAGACTCCATCTCCCCTTTTCGGAGATGGAAGCCTGAAAATAATGGGCACTTTTCCTCCTGCATATAAAGGAAGAAATAAGGAGAAAGGTGATGACATGCAGGAATTCAAAATCACCAGAAGAGAAGTCACCAAAAGGCACATGCCGGCCATTTTCATACAAAGCAGAAAACATACTTCGATTTTAACCAACGAAAAAACTATTCACAGGGTGCTCGAACTCAAAGCCTGTACTTCATTCTCCGTAGAGGGGGTAAAACGTGATTTTTCCCCCCAAAGTAAGGATGCAGAACCAAAGTGCAATCTGAGCACCACAAAAGTAAAGTGAAACTCCTCGGACAGAAGTTCCAAGGAAGACACGGGGACAATTGAACTAGTGCACAACTTTGACTCACTGTGATGGTTGTATACCTTGGAATACACAAATACTTCTCCTGGGTTGACCTGATAAGACATTTATCCCAGCTGACTGTAATTAGTGCTTACGGGGTGGAGGGGGGTTCTTTTTTCTCCCTGTCCCCCATCAATCCTCCCCCCACCCCCTCCTCCCGGGGATGGTCCTGCAGAGCAGTCCATAACCCGTAATCAGGATATGTATAGGACGAGCCTATACATTTACGTATGTAACCACTCACCACAGCTGAGCCATTCTCATTCATTACTATGAGGACATTCTTCCAAGGAAAGAAGTAATCTGCCCCGCCAATTGGACACAGTTAAACATTATCAACTCCATCTTTACATAAAGGCTTATATCCTTTCAATACAGTTCATCCCTTTCCTGTCTCTCAGTGACCACTACAGGATCATATACTGCTGTATCCAGCACACGACAGGGGTTGGTGACTAGATATATTAGCTGATAATTTCTACAAGGGACCAAATAAACTTTTCACAGCAACCCATTAATGTTACTGCCTCTCCAATACTTCTTCCCACCACTACACTATTAAGCGCTGCACCCCAAGATAGCATAATAGCACCACTCTAGTCACTCACACACAACACACTAAAATGCTTCCCACCTAGAAAACACAACAGGACAACAACCTTGCAACCACACACTCCCTCAAAGTGCAGAAGAGCGAACAGTCCGATAATGCGTTTAGGAACCTCCTCATGGGTATGAAGTGCTATATAAATGCAATCACAATACAACACTTAGCAAGCTTCTCCTTTCACACTTTCAAAAGACTAGTGCTTGAAACTCGACTTTTTTTCCACAAAATACCCACAAGATAAACACCTCCGTTTTTCTCAAGTTATGCCACCTTTCAACAGTTCACAAGCGCAACCTTCAAGCCTTCCTCTATTCTATACTAAGCAAACCATCATAGAGCTTAAGTCCTTCAGCTCCCCAGACTCCTGCTGCTCCCACTTTCCTCACCCCACCGATAGCAGCCTGGATCAGACCCAGACTGGTCACCCAGTACAACTCTCTTGATCTTAATATCCCTATGAACATCCTCAAAACAGAGGTCCTTCCATTCACATCAGAGATTAATTACCAACAACTCTGGATTACACACCGACACATGCACAAGGCAGCTATATGTTAGCCTTCTGGGCACCAGCACCAGCTAGTTTGACAGCAGCTAGTTAAAATAATAAAAACGTGGATTAATAAAAATATGCTCTGCACAAAATGTGACAGACAGTAGGTGCGTGCACAGTTCTGCCACTAAAAACCTGAATGCACAAATGGTCTTGATCTCAACAAAAATAACCAACTATCAACAAAGTTAAAAGCTTGACTTGTGCCACCTATCATTCAAATAGCACATTAGCTCAATTGCTTCATCTGAAAACGTCACCATCAAACGTGCACATAAACAAACATCTATCAAGTGATGACATCACAATAACACACAAACTGGACTAATAAAATGCCCTCTTTGAACCCAATGTCTATACAATTCTACACTGCGATTATTACCCATTGCCAACCGCATGCCCACGATGAACAGACTGAAATGCATCCGCCAGTTCCCAGTAATATATCTTTGCTGCAAACGGCATCTGATTTTAACTCCCGAAATCCCTTACCAGCATACTGCTAAATATTCCACACAAGGCCGCAATAGTCTTTTTTAAAGATACATTTCAAATCTGGGCTTTTTAGGAGCACCTTAGATGAATGCAGCACTCTCCTCCAGTCTTCTCCCAGGCCATTCTATACAGCGCCTTGACTTAGGAGGAAATGTTGCTCGGTATAGGTTTCCAAATTGGATAATTAGTCTGTAGTGTGCGGCCCTGAAGAGTTCTTAGGCAGAGTTGTCCCCATTTGCGACACAGGACAGAACATACGATGTATTTACATTGATGGAGGGAATGTTTGCCACTGCAGCAGTGACTAGGGCAAACTGTGCAAGCAGCACAGTGGTGCGACTTTTTTCCATCATCCTTTGAATGCTTTATCAAATTCAGACAGCAGAGTCCTATTTGTCCTCAGGTTTGAACGAAATGGGCTTCTCTTTTGTTAGGGAGACACCAGGCCAGTATCAGGAAATGTCATTTTCATTAGGGCTGGCTTGTGAGAGGTTTATTTCTGCAGTGGCTCAAAGTATGGGAACACCTGAAGATTGTTGTCTGTCCTGTTGCTTCTTAGATGTCTTTTCTTTTGGATAAAACTCTACAATCAATAACACTGTTAGTTTGTGAGGAAAACAGCAAGTATGAGTTATTACGCTTTGCAAGAGCGGTCTTGCTTGCGGACCTTGGTACCAATTTAATCATGAATGCTGAAATTTATATTGGCACGGTCGGGCTAGGAAATAGACAGGTGGCCATGGAAAGATCTAGAATATGGGAGAAGATATGGTCATGGACATATCCCGTCCTGTGGGATGCTTATAGACCAATTGGTAACAAGGTTACTTGTGTTCTTGGCCACCCATTAGGCTCATAAAATTGAATTCTCAGCCACCCAAATATGTTCATTGAAAATACATTTGGCAAGACTGACAGGACGTATTTTGGCCCAAGTCCCAAAAGGGACAGTCCAGACTAAACTACCCTGTCTCCTCATAACAGGAACAGAGGGAACTTTGGAACGGTTTCAACCTTGTTGCTGTTGAAGGTTAACCAGAAGTCGTCAGGTGGACAGCCTAGTCACACTTTTCAAAGAAAATTTCATTTTTGAAGGCTTTGCAGCATTTCAAATGATTACTTTCATGTCCCAGGCAAAGGAACAAGAGTTAACAGGTACTCCAGGAAAAATGGAAGACAATGACAGCCAATAGAATTTTAGATGCTTATTTCAGATAATTTTTTTTTTTACTTACTTAAAATTTGGTGTTAAGTTCTTAGATGCCGTTTTGAAAGTTGGAACCCTACGAGTTCTCTCTAGCTCGAATTCTTTTGTGGCTTTTAATCCCTTGACTTGTGGGAGCCAGCTGTCAAGTAAGGACATGCATGAATTTGATGAGTCTTCAGAGCGCTTGGGAATACCAAAGATTCTTAGGTTCCCTCTTCTGTTTCGATCTTCGCGTTCGGCCATTTCTTTTTTCATGAATTTCGTAGTTGGAGCGTTTTTATTTCCTTGGTTGTTTGGAAGGTTGAGTCTTCATCTGCGCCGATTCTTTGTTCTGCATCTGTTATTTTATTATTAATGGTGTTTATGTCAGCTCTTATCGCAGTCATTTCTAGTTGCATAGTCTGCATTTTGTTTCGTAGACTTTGCTAGATCATGCACTTCTGCCAACTTTTTTAGTATCATGTCCATTGTGCTGTTTATGTCCGTTTTGTTTTTGATAGAAGCATCTGGAGTAGTTGGTTCAGCCTTTGATCATTTGAAATGAGGTTTGGACTCTTTCTGCCATTTTGATTCTTTTGGTAAACAGTTCTTTCGAGTACTGATGAGATTTTATTCTAGCTTAGATTGTGCGTTGTAGTTTATATGATATAGGCTGTCACTAGTAGCCTCCCAATTTAACTCTTTCGTTTTGATGTGGCGTTGTGACGCTGATGGGTTCTTGGTGGGGGACTGTTGTTCGTTCACTGGTGTGCGTTCAGTTTACCGGACCTGAAATGTTTGGGAGTTTGTGTTGAACGCTTGTTATATTGTCCCAGAGGGTCCTGATGTGCGATGGAGTTGCTTTTGAATGATGATTGAAGAATTACACCGGGTATTCTTAGTAATGCCCAGAGTTTTATTCAGCTTCCATTCAGACCATTTTAGGAGGTATTGTGACAATATCTGGAGGGTTGATTAGCTGGTTGATTTATTTGGTTTGTAGTGTAGGCAAATTACTGCAGATTGTAGCAGGACATGCATGTTTAAACACGGGTGTGTATTTAAGACATTCAGGCAAGTCAGGATGAAGGGATCAAACATATATTTCAAGCTTGGCAGGGCATGTGGTAGCAACTACAACAGAGCAAGGATGCCAGATTGCGTTTTGTATTGCTGCCGAATGCTATAGACAGTCAAACAAGTGCTTTAGGCACTTTTGAAAACTGCGAGCGCCATTTTGTGTGAATTTGTAATTCAGCAGATGGCAGGGAAGCCTAATTGCGTCCCTGATACAGCTAGTTAATCTCTCAAGGTACAGCCAAAGAAAGTCAGCAGTTTCCTTTTAGTTGCAATGGCAAGAAGTATGCAAGACTATCTCTCCGGCCTTGTCACCGTAGGGGCATACCCTCAAATCCCGGGAGGCAGACGTTGGGGGCATTTGACCAGTGCGCTACATTGCGGGGTAAAAACCTCGACTGAGGACCCCGATGGCCCTAAGAAATGGGGCCACAATTCAGCAATCACTGTAACCTTACTAAAAGGAGCATTACATGCCCTAAGTACTATTATATGTCATTTTGTGCCTTATACTGGTCAGGATAATGAATACTATATCATGGGGCTACATTATATGCACAGTAATGTTTTTCATGCTGTATGAACTTGGTTTTCACGTATTGCATTTATTGTGATGGTTGACCATTGCCTGTTTGGCAAAGTAATTACTGATATGTCGTTTTGGCCTATGGTTTATGTATAATATATTCTATAATTTCATATAACATTGTGTGGAAGAGAATTCCAGAGCTTTGCAGAATTAAAACTGAAGGATCGGTCAACCATTCCAGCTCTTTTAATAACAGGGGCTGTGGCCAAAATAGGGTTCGAAGATTGAAGTGATCTGTTGGGGGGTATAGGAGGTGATGAACTGGCATACAATAAATGGACCTTGACCCTGTAAAGCTCGGTGGGCAATACATAGTGACTTAAATTCTACTCTTTGGGCAGTGGGAAGATCATGGAGGTCTCTCAGTCCTAGCCGGACTATGATCTGGGAATTCCAAGCAGCGTGTGTGCAGCTGCATTTTGCACAACCTGCAATTTGTGGGTAACTCCTTTAGAAGACCCCAGGTACAGTGAGTTGCCGTAGTCCAGGCAGGATAAGTCGAGGGCTTGAACCACCACTTGTCTCGAGATCTGGGGAAGCAAGGGTAGGGTCTCGCGCAACATCCACCAACATTCCGAAACAACTGGTAGAGGTTTTGGTGGCCTGGACTTCCATTGTCAAAGTATCTTCAAGCCACATTCCTAAGCTTTTTAGAACAGCTTTAGGGGTTGGGGGAGGCTAGAAGGGGGCCGTACCAAGACCAGTAGGCCAACCCAGACCTTGTTGGACAGAGGAATCGTTCCCAAGAATCATTAGTTCTGTTTTAGCTCAATTAGGCGTCAGACAGGAACTTATTTATCCAGCTGACTATCAGCTGCAGAAAGGGTCCCAGAGTAGATGCTAGGGGATTCGAGTCTGGGGCAAGAGGAAAAAAACAGCTAGGTGTCGTCCTCATAAGAGACTATACAGATCCTAAAGGGGGGTACAATATCTGCCAGTGGTTGTAAGTATATATTAATGTGGGACTAAGTGAGGACCCTGCTGCACCCCACAAGCCATGGGCAGAATTTCCAAGGAACAATCATCTCTGTCAAAGACCTGGAATGTTCTTTCCTTTAAGGAGCTCATCCACTCCAGGGTTTTCCTGCGACTCTGGCCTTACCACCTTACCTAAAAGTGTAGGGTGGTCCACAGTATCAAAGGCCGCACTGAGATCCAGGAGCACAATGGCCACCGGGGTCCCCTGATCGTCTTTTTTGCTCTTTCACCACCACCAATAGGGCGGTATCTGCACTGTGCTTAGGTCGGAAGCCAATTTGTGTGTGATGGAGCATCGAATTAGTTTCCAGAAAATCTGACAGAAATCTATTCATATATTTTTCTGCCACTTTGCTTAGACCTGGAAGCAAAGAAATCTGGCAAAAGTTCCAAGCAGGCAGGGTCGAGTTTTTTTTTTTCTTTTAAAGATCAGCTCTGATCATCGCATGCTTCCATGGAGTGGCATCACACCTGTTTCCAGGGAGAGGTTGACCAGGTCTAAAAAATAAAAATAAAAAAAAAAGTAGGGAAAATTATTTCAGGCTCAAGAGCAAGAATTCTCAAAGGTCCCGGGTCCAGAGGGGATCCAGATTTAATTTTCCCAAAAAGAGCAATAAAGTCGTCCAGGGAAAGGGAGGGGGGAGATTGGGAAAGGATAGGTGAACGTCCATACCCACTAATCTTAAGTGGAATGGACATATCGCTTTCAATGATTTCTTGAAACGACTGATGTTCATCATTTTGGTATTGAAGTCGTTGGCCAAGGCCTTACATCGGTCAGTAGAGGCTTCCGCCAAAGGAGCCTTAGTGGTAGATTCCAACAGGGACTGTGTGATTCTGAACATCTCTCTAGGTGAATTAGCAGCATCGTTAATTGGTTTATGTGCTGGGATGAACGTGTTCATCTGGTAAATTGAAAAGGAGTCTTATTCGAAGGAAAGGAGAAATATAGTATCCCAGGCAGCAAGCTGGTGCAGTAATCAATTTGCTCATCACAAATGTTAGCAAATGGTTTAGGCATTTCCACCTCAAAGGCCCATAGTGGAAGGATTGTCCATATATTGAGAAATGAATGATTCCCATACTCCTTGTTGAAAGGGCTTCTGTGTAAACTGGGCCATAAAAGAAGGAGAAGAACAAGATTGAAGAGAACAAGATTTGGGAAGCACCAGTGTAAATGTGGTAGGAGAAGTAAACAAAAAATATGTTCAAGTGATGTTTTGAAAAGAGGATGGGACAGGTATTGATCACTGAGGAGGATACTTACTGGAAATGAGGCGAGAGGAGACAGTAAGAAGCACCTGGATATAGAGAGAACAAGCAGTCAGGGATACGCAACACAAACCATTTTACTGCTGTATACACAATGCCTAAAAAGAAATGGTTGATGGGGGGTAAGGTTATCGACAATGCGAAATAAAGTTGAACAAGAGTACAACAGACATGGCTGTTGTGGGGTAAACTGATCACATAAGTAAAGACTCACTAAGGAGTGGATCTGCCAATTAATCGGTTGACTGAAAAGGAAATTGAAGGATGAGGCGGATGCTAAAGAGCAGCTGCCAAAGGGTTTTTGAGAAAAAGCTAAGCCATACTACTGCAGAGCAGAGGGTAGATGGACAGGTAGAAGGGATCTGTAGCACGGGGAAGCCACAACAGGATTGAAGAATTCTATAAGTTCAGAGGGAAGAGTGATTGAAGGAGGGGAAGTGATACAAGGACAGCAGATTATATAGCAAATGGATTGGAGAGCTGTAGACAGAAGGAACAGAGGGGCACAGGGTGTGCTTGCGGGTTGTGGGACTGTTATCAATTTAGAGGGGGAAGGTGAGAGCAAAGGATTGTATCCAGGCTGTGAATGAGGAGATAAAGTGAGGCATGCTATGTAAATGCTTAGTGAGTTTGTGGGGAGTCTGGAGAATAAGGCTCCAAGTGGCTAGTTAGGATTTAAAGAGGGGGACACAATAGGGTATGGAAGGGAGAAGAGGGATTGGAGGTTGCAGGGGAGGTCACATGAAAGCGGTTGCGTCAAAGAGATTCACATACCATTTGGATTTAGCATTTTAAAGAGTTGTTCAGTTTGCAAGCATCTTTGTACTCCTGGAGGTATTTCACAGCGGCAGATTTAATCTTTCTAGGTAGAGTGTGAATACAAAGTGATACCTGTGGTTGAGAATGAGACAGGGATTGTTGGTTTGTACCAGTTACTGGCTGCCTCGTGCTGCTTTAAATATGGTTTTGCAGTCCTCAGGGGAGATGCTGAGGGTCCAAGATTACTGCGAGTTTGATCTAGACTTAAGTTGTATGATTTTTTTGGGGTTTTGAAATAGAAACCTTGACCGAAGGGCTGTAGGGAGGCAGGGGTTGTGGGAGATGCATCTATACTCAACTGGGTGCATGTACCAAGTGTATGTATGTATGCCTGAGAGGAATACATTACATGAGAGATGTAGTGCTGTGCAGTGTGTACGCAATGAAAGAATGTGCTGGGTGTATGTGTGCTTGTGAAAAGTATAATACATAAAGGGTAAAGTGTTGTGCAACACGCGCATAGTGAGTGTGTGTGTGCTGGCAGCGTGTTTTTGCAAACAGCATATTATGGCACAATACATAAAGGATACAGTACTGAGTAGTGTGCAGGGTGATTGCATGTGCTGGATAGATGTGTGCCTGGAGCAGCAAAATACATGGAGATGACAGTACTGCACAATATGTGTGCTGTGTATGTAAACGGAGTGTAAATGTGCATGCAATGGTACATTGCATGGAGGACCTTGGGATTCATTTTGGGTAGCCTTCTTGGTAAAAACATGAGGAGTAGGGGAATCTGCCCAGATAGATTTGTGTATTGCTGCATTCCTGTGAGCTGGGAGAGAAGAGAGAGCGAGGAGGAGAGAGAGGAGAAGAGAGAGAGAGACGGGAGAGACACGAGAGAGAGACAAGAGAGAGACACGAGGGGAGAAAGACGAGAAGGGAGAAAGATGAGAAGGTTGAAAGACGAGAAGGGAGAGAGAGAGAGAGAGAGAGAGAGAGGGGGGGAGAGCGAGAGGGGAGAGAGAAGAGAGGAAAGATTCCCTCTGTACACTTTAAAAGGGTGCTCTTTGATTCAATGATAGATCACAAGGAAGAGGCCTGGACACATCTTAGGAAGGAGAGGGGGCTGATAAGAGAATCAAAGTGTAGGGCTTTGAGCCCTGGATTAACCTTTTGATACACATCACTGTGGCTGATATCTGTGTGAACTCTAGTCACTCCCACGGCCTGTGTTGTGGGACTATCAGATTCCAAGTCTCTCCTGCTGTGACAGAGCTTTCAAGAGCAAGGAGAGAAATGTGTACACTTCAAAAGCAGAACCCCCAAAATAAAACTTCAAAGACCCAGATCCTAAATCAAATGTGGTCTGGAAATGGACTATAAGAAGGGAAGGTTAAGAATTCAACATTCGTCATCTGCAAAGCAGCCAGACAGGCTGTGCGAGAAGGGGAAGCTCTGCAAGACTTCTGCCTGTGACCAGGACTGATGGGTCAAAGCCTGCTGGTCTCCTTGCTGGGTGAGGGTGGCATCACCCAGAGAAACCAAGACCACCTTCCCTGGAGTTCCACCATCTGCTTGCTTGCCAAGACTAGCATGCCCTGTGAGGAAGAGGAGAGCGTTGGAGGGAGCGAGGTCCAGTGGGGAGCTCTACTGAGAGGACTGCCCATGCGAGGAGACAGCTGTGCACTGACTGGGTCATTGCAAGTGGACTGAGCCATGCATTGAGTGCTTTGCAGGGAGCACCAAGCTCATTCCACCTCGTTGCGGTCCTCCCATATGCAAGAGGGAGGCCACCATAGAAGTGACTGTGCTGACAAAGCGCCAATGCTTCCTGTGCCATTGGTTGCTTGGACTAGGGTTGGGACTACTGGTAGGGCTAGGGCCTCTATTGGACGTAGAGATCAAGGGTTTTTGAAACTGATTGGGTGCTTGGACTAGGGCTAAGATTGGCTGTAAGGTCCTCGTCTCCTATTGGTTCTAGATTTTAGGGCTAGTGCTGTGATTGGATACTGTTAGGGCTAGGGTTCCCATTGGCTGAAGGGGTCACCTGACTACTAGGGCTATAAACGGCCAAGGCTTAGGGCGTCTCAGCTAAGGGTGGAGAGGACAAGGGTGAGTGCCTGTTTGAGCCTGGTCGAAACTGGTCGGGACCAGGGCCAGGAATGCTGCCCATTTTCCCATTCATTAATACCCACCCTATGCATTTGTCCCTCTGTACATAAGCATTGATTTTCACTATAGATATGTGCCTATCTTCGTGTATTGCTTTGTATAAACATGTACAATAATTATGTTACAAAAACAAAAGAAAAAAAAAAAAAAATCTTCTTTGGTCTACATGTACTTGCTTCCATTGGGCATCTATTTACCTCCATGCACTTGGATGTGTGTGTGTTACTTTTCTCCTGAAAAAGCATATCCAATGCACTACCCTATTTCTCATCCGCTACCTCTATCAATATCTTTAATCTGCATATACTTACCTCCTTTATGCATCTATATACTTTCAATGTACTTATGGATCTATATATTTATCACTTTCTAAATTTAGCATTTCCAATGCACTACCCAATTTCTCAGCCTATACTTCCCTCAATATATCTTCTAGCCCAACTTTCTGACTCATCTCAAACTTCTTTCTACTACTCTTTCCAATTCACTACCCTATCTCACCCTATACATCTATCATTATATCCTCTACACCCACTCTCTCATTTATCCCAAACGCCATACCACTAATGTTCCCCAAAATAACCCTTTCTTGACTCTCTCGTACTCTACCCCTCCTTGCATCTTCTGACACCTCCTTTACTGTACCGATCCCCCAAAACAAACCTTTCTAAACTCTTCCCTCTGACTCTTCCCCTCCAAAAACCCTTTTTACTCATCCAAAAGCCTCCTCCTGCTATGACCTAAAAAGAAATCCTTCACTCTTCTATCCCTCCACTATCCTTTTCAATCAAAATAACAGACTAGCATGTTCACTTCTCTAATTCCATATTCCACTATACTAATTCACCACTAATCCTTTATGGGTTCCAGAGTAGCGTGCTACTCGCCAACAGAGCGTTTCAACACCTCATCAGGGTTACAAGCGCTATATAAATGCAAACCTTTTTTCCTTTTTTACCCCTCCCTAACCCTTCTCAATCCAAATAACTGACTAACATATCCACCACTCAAATTACTTCATATTTCACTATACTAATTTTTAACACGAATCCTTTATGGGTTCCGGAGAAGCCTGCTACTCGCCAGAAAAGTGCTTCAACACCCCATCAGGGGTAACAGGCGCTATATGAATGCAAACCTTTCTTTTCCCTTCTATCCCTCCGCTATCCTTCTCACTCCAAATAACTGACTAATATCCACCACTCAAATTACTTTCATATTTCACCATACTAATTCACCACTAATCCTTTATGGGTTTCCGGAGTAGCGTGCTACTCGCCAAAAAAAGCGATTCAACACCTCATCAGGGGTTAGAAGCGCTATATAAATACAAACCTTCTTTCCTCTTCTATCCTTCTGCTATCCTTCCGAATCCAAATAACTGACTAACATATCCACCACTTAAAATTTACTTGCATGTTTCACTATACTAATTCAACACTAATCCTCTATGGGTCCCGGAGTAGCGTGCTACTCGCCGAAAAAGCGCTTCGACGCCTCGCCAGGGGTAGTAAGCGCTATACAAATGCAATTACAATACAATACAATACCCAGTTTGCCCGGTGGGGGGGGGGGGCAGTGGTATCGGTGATTGCACAGAAGTATCAATCAATCAATCACGGCATTTATAGAGCGCGCTACTCACCCGGGAGGGTCTCAAGGCGCTGGGGAGGGGGTAAGTTACTGCTCGAACAGCCAGGTCTTGAGCTGTTTCCTGAAGGAGAGATGGTCCTGGGTTCGCCGAAGGTGAGGGGGAGGGAGTTCAGGTCTTGGCTGCCAGGTAGGAGAAGGATCTTCCTCCGGCGGTGGCTCTGCGGATGCGTGGTACGGTGGCGAGGGCGTGGCTGGTTGATCGTAGCTGGCGGGTGGGCGTGTAGAAGGTCATGCGGTCGTTGAGGTACTTTGGGCCCAGGTCGTGGAGGGCCTTGTGTGCGTGGGTGAGGAGTCTGAACGTGATTCTCTTGCTGACGGGGAGCCAGTGCAGGTCTTTCAGGTGTCCGGTGATGTGGCTGTGTCGGGGGATGTCCAGGATGAGTCGTGCGGAGGCGTTCTGGATGCGCTGGAGTCTTTTTTGAAGTTTGGCTGTGGTTCCGGCGTAGAGGGTGTTCCCATAGTCCAGTCGGCTGGTGACGAGTGCCTGGGTGACGGTTTTCCTGGTTTCAGTGGGGATCCATCTGAAGATCTTGCGGAGCATGCGCAGGGTGTTGAAGCACGAAGATGAGACGAGCGTTGACTTGTCTGGGCATCGACAGGGAGGAGTCCAGGATGAAGCCCAGGTTGCGTGCGTGGTCCGTTGGCTTGGGCGCGGTGCCCAGGGCCGGGGGCCACCAAGAGTCGTCCCAGGCGGAGGGTGATGAGCCCAGGATGAGGACTTCCGTCTTGTCTGAGTTCAGTTTAAGGCGGCTGTTCCTCATCCAGTCGGCGACGTCTCTCATCCCGTCGTGTAGGTTGGCTCTGGCGGTGGTGGGGTCGTTGGTGAGGGAGAGGATCAGCTGGGTGTCGTCGGCGTAGGAGATGATGTTGAGGTTGTGTTGGCGTGCGATGGCTGCGAGGGGGCTCATGTAGACGTTGAAGAGGGTTGGACTGAGTGAAGATCCTTGTGGAACGCCGCAGATGACTTCGGTGGCCTTGGATCTGAACGGGGGAGGCGGACTCTCTGGGTTCTTCCGGCGAGGAACGAGATGATCCATTCCAGTGCTTTCTCTCGGATTCCGATGTTGCTGAGGCGCTTCACTAGGGTGCGGTGGCAGACGGTGTCGAACGCCGCGGAGAGGTCCAAGAGGATGAGGGCTGCTGTTTCCCGTTGTCGGTTAGGGTTCTGATGTCGTCGGTGGCTGCGATAAGGGCGGTCTCGGTGCTGTGGTTGGCCCGAAACCCGGACTGCGAGGGGTCGAGGGATCCATTCGTCTCGAGGAAGGCGGCAAGCTGTCTGTTGACGGTCTTCTCGATGACTTAGGCCGGAAACGGAAGGAGCGAGATGGGACGGTAGTTCTTGAGGTCGGTGGGGTCCGCCGTTGGTTTCTTCAGGAGGGCGGTAAGCTCGGCGTGCTTCCAGCTCTCCGGGAAGGTGGCGGTGTGGAAGGAGGAGTTGATGATGTCCCGGAGATGGGGTGCGATGGTGGCGTCGGCTTTGTTGAAGACGTGGTGTGGGCAGGGGTCGGTAGGTGATCCGGAGTGGATGGAGTTCATCGTGCGGGTGGTGTCTTCGGTGCTGATCGGGGTCCAGTTGCAGAGGGTGGTGGTGGCGGGCGTTGGTTCGGCGGTAGGGTGCGTGGTTTGTGCGTCGAAGCTGTTATGTATGTCGGTGATCTTGCGGTGGAAGAACGCGGCGAGTGAGTTGCAGAGGTCTTGCGAGGGGTGATGTCGTTGTTTCCGGCGCTGGGGTTGGAGAACTCTTTGACGATGCTGAAAAGTTCCTTGCTGTCGTGGGCGTTGTTGTCCAGTCGTTCTTTGAGTGCCGACTTCTTGGTGGCACGGATCAGCTGGTGGTGTTTGCGGGTGGCGTGCTTGAGGGCGGTCCTGTTGTCTGTGGTCTGGTCGAGTCGCCAGGTTTTCTCGAGAGTGCGGCAGTTCTTCTTGGATTCCTTGAGTTCGTTGGTGAACCAAGGGGTTTTCTTGCTTCCGGGGCTGCTGGGAGGGTTTTTAGTGGTGCGAGGTCGTCGGCGCAGGCGGTCAGCCACTTGGCGAGGTTGCTGGCTGCTTCGTTTGGGTCCGTTGTGTTGGTGGGTGTGTTCTGGCTGAGGGAGGCGGTGAGCTGCTCGGCGGTGATCTTGCTCCAGCTCCGGCGGGAGCCTGTTGCGGGTGGTGGTGGGTCGCAGTCTTTCTGAAGCTGAAGTGGACGCAGCTGTGGTCGGTCCAGTGGAGTCCGGTGGCGTGGCTGAAGGAGATGTGCTTGCTGGAAGAGAAGACGGGGTCAAGCGTGTGGCCGGCGTAGTGGGTGGGCGTGTTCACCAGTTGCTTGAGTCCGAGGTTGGCGAGGTTGTCCAGCAGGGCGGTGGTGTTTCTGTCGTTGTTGTTCTCCAGGTGGAAGTTGAGGTCCCCTAGGAGGATGTAGTCGGCGGAGGGCATGGCGTGCGGGCTGATGAAGTCTGCGATGTCTTCGCTGAATAGTGTGCGTGGTCCCGGGGGTCTGTAGATGATGGTGCCTCGGAGGGTGGTCTTGGGGTCAGTGTGTATCTGGAAGTGTAGGTGTTCGGCGGCGGTGAAGGTCTCGTCGGAGTTAGTCGAGATGCGGATGGTGTTCTTGTGTACGATGGCGATGCCTCCTCCCGTCTGGTTGACGCGGTCCCTCCGGGTGATCTTGTATCCGTCCGGGATGGCTATGGCGATGTCGGGCGCTGAGGAGGCGTTCATCCAGGTTTCGGTGAGGAAGGCGACGTCCGGTGCTGTTGCGTCGAGCAGGTCCCAGAGTTCCACGGCGTGCCTGTGGACGGAGCGGGTGTTCAACAGGATGCATTTCAGGTGGTTGCTGCTGGTGCACGTCTTGGCGGAGGTGGTGCACGTCCGGGGGCAGGTGAATCGGCAGGTTTGGCAGGTGAAGGGTCCGTGGGTGCGTCTCGGTGAGGCTCGGCAGCAGGCAGGGTTCCGGCCGGCATTGAGTGCGGTGAGGGTGGCGGCGTCGTAGGTCCGTCGAGTAGTGTTGCATCGGTGGGATCCAGGGGTTCTGGCGCTGGGCGCGGTCCAGTCGCGGACGGGCGCAGACGGGCTTGCCTTAGGCGCGCCTTGGGCGCGCCAGCGGCTGCGACCGCGCAGCGGCCGCCATTTATGGGGAGGTGGGAGGGAGGAGCAGCTGGGAGGCGGGAGGCAGGGGCAGCGAATGGGCAGTCAGGGGGCGGGGCCGCAGGGACGCAGCGGCGGGAATGGCTAGAGGCAGCGGGGGCACAAAAGTAAAAGGGGAGAGAAAACAGACAGAAATATGGGCACAACGCAAATGGGGCAGTGAGGGGTACAGAAAGGAAAATGGGGGAGAAAACAGACAGAAATACGGGCACAACGCAAATGGGGCAGCGAGGGGCACAGAAAGGAAAATGGGGGAGAAAACAGACAGAAATACGGGCACAACGCAAATGGGGCAGCGAGGGGTACAGAAAGGAAAATGGGGAGAAAACAGACAAATACGGGCACAACGCAAATGGGGCAGCGAGGGGCACAGAAAGGAAAATGGGGGAGAAAACAGACAGAAATACGGGCACAACGCAAATGGGGCAGCGAGGGGTACAGAAAGGAAAATGGGGGAGAAAACAGACAGAAATACGGGCACAACGCAAATGGGGCAGCGAGGGGTACAGAAAGGAAAATGGGGGAGAAAACAGACAGAAATACGGGCACAACGCAAATGGGGCAGCGAGGGGCACAGAAAGGAAAATGGGGGAGAAAACAGACAGAAATACGGGCACAACGCAGATGGGGCAGCGAGGGGTACAGAAAGGAAAATGGGGGAGAAAACAGACAGAAATACAGGCACAACGCAAATGGGGCAGCGAGGGGCACAGAAAGGAAAAAACAGACAGAGATACAGGCACCGGGGCCACAAGCGGAAGGGCGATCTCACCTACAGAAGCAGCGGGCGGCCAACACAGGCGGAGCTGTGTGGTGGGGGAGCGACCTACCTGGCAAGGTCAAGGGCCAGCAAGTATCACAGGAACCTGTATGCCAGGAAGGGCTGCTGGTACTGACTTTTGGCAAGTTCAGGCTGTCACCCCAGGAAAATTAAAGCTGCGACCTATGGGTCGAACTTGTGTATTGAGACCTGCCCCCTTACCAGCCCTGTGCACTAAGGACAACGCAGAGAGGACCTTGCTTGGTTGCTGGGATCTGGTTGGTAGCACCCTTCCCTTGTATGAGGAAAACTGAACTTACAATGCTGATGGAAGTCGGGAGCACCTTGGATCGCTGTTTAGGCCGACAGGGCTGCCCAGGAGAGAGCCTGCCCCGGTCAGCTGCAATCGCATGTACCACAAGCAACCAGACTCCTCCAAACAGGACCATAGCTTGCAAATGCCCGTGGTCAGGGCACCTGCTGAAAACTTTGATGCTGATGGAGCAGGTAAGACTTGAAACAAGCCCGTCGGGGCCCAGGGACTTGTTGCTGAAGGTGATTCGCCACTGTACACACTTTCGACTCAAAGGGGACTCTTAAGTAAGGCCTACACTAGTAGGCATTTGCTGCATGCGGCCACCAATGAATGGGGAATTACCCTGACCACATTGCAAGGAAGAGGCTAGGACAGGGATTTGCCAGTTAAACACAAGACCCCTGTTCTCAAGGGAATTGTGATGTTGCTTACGAATGTAGTTATTTCTTTGAATGTGTATAGTTAGAAGTAAAAATACTTCTTTTACATATACAAGCAAGTTTTTGAATGGACATTGATTTATTGACATTACTGAGTATGCTTTGAGTCATGTTTGCTAACTTGTATCTACACTTCCACACCCCAAACCCACAGGGGGCCTTTGACTGCTCGTCCACAGCTACCACAGAGTCAAGTGCAGAAAGGGTACTTGGTCCAGTTGCTCAGGATCCATAGTAAGTCAGGGCCCGGGCCTCAACCACCACGGTTAGGCCCAGTAGCCCCTGCGTGCCCCGTGGCCCTCTGCCCAATTGGATGTGTCAGAACCCCTTTCAGAGAAGCTGTGCCACCAAATAGTACTAAGTTCAGCCCCTGTGTCACCCCACTCTAGTGGTTGCATGACCTCCGCTCTGAAAAGCCGTTTTCTCGTTTGTCTCCAAATTAAATATGATAGTAGGCTATTAAGTTCAGCAAAAAAGGCTCTTAAGAATTTTGGGGAGGACTACAAAATATTACCAATCTGAGGAGTATTAGCATCTTTTCTATTTACACTCTCTAGACCACTCTCAATATGTGCAACTAAGCACAACCCGAGAGTCAACAAGCTCCAAATTTACACCAGGGACAAAGCAAGCACACACAAATATCGCCAATGTCGCATGTTGACAATTTAACGAAAGCTCTTCACTTGTTCCAGTCATATACCCACATGCAGTTTAAAACGGTCTTCACGTTTCAAGCCATTTGGCAAAACACTCTACCCGAGACCTAGCTAAAAAGCTCAACTCTGGTGCTACAAAAGTACTGTGTGAATGCTGAAAGGAATATGAAGCTTACCCAGTAACCATCTGTTCGTAGTGTGTAGTGCTGTAGATTTATATGCTCTTCATATTCTTGCCATCAAGTGTTGGCTCAAACGATGCAAGTTGGTAATGTTCAAAGAAGTGTTTTCAGTCACTGGGTGCCTTGCGATTCCTCCCTTAGTTGGGAATGCACATAGGCGCAGACTCCACAATTTCCTCAGTTTGAAACAAAGGCTTGAAAATCCGCTCCTCAAAAAAATTATATGTTCAGAGACAGCAAAAGTCTGAAATAGGATTCAACTGAATCATTAATCAACCATATTTTGTTTTGCTTTCAATAACTTTTTGAAGGCAGTTTTACAATTGCCTTTGGCATCCGTCCCCCTGACAAACTACTCAATAGGGCAAGAGCTGAAGGAAGGTTGGAGTTCCAAATGAGGCAGCTCTCCATGGAGATGAAATTAAAGACATTTTTCGACAAATAGGATTTCAGAGGTCCATCTCTAGTGCATATGGCGCAAAAGGTACGTGGGGAATAAGAAACTAGTTAGTTACTTGTAAAAATAGTTTTGCATCCTGACTCTCCTATTAATGCAGGTAGCCCAAGAGATAGCTGAATTGTGATTATGTTTAGATCCCAATGCAAGTGAAGGGTCTTGGCTGGAGCAGTGGGGTAGTTATGGAAGATCAGTGCAAGGGACCATCCAGCTAAAGGACAAGTTACTTACCTTTGGTAACGCCTTATCTGGTAGAGACATGATTTAGCTGCAGATTCCTTACCTTTGAATTTCCCAGGCGTCAGACTGGAGCCGGAAGATGTTTCTTCTAGCAATACCCTTACGCACCGGTAGGTGGAGTTGGTCGGCTAAGCGTGACGTTGACAGTGTTGCCTCCGCCGGAGTAACGTCCGCGTCACCTCGGCGCGCTGACGTCAGTTACTTTTCACGACTTTCCACGCCAGGAGCACGGAGCCATGAGGTGCACTGACAGTGGTGTGTTTCTGAACAACTAGGGCCCTGAAAGGGAACAGCCCTGACCCTAAGAGCGTGTCCGCAGTGCGGGGAGGATGGGTGGGTCGGTAAGGAATCTGTGGCTAGATCATGTCTCTACCAGATAAGGCGTTACCGAAGGTAAGTAACTTGTCCATCTGATAGAGACATCTAGCTGCAGATTCCTTACCTTTGAATAGATACCCAAGCAATATAATCCCCGGAGGCGGGACTGCGGATACGTTATACCAGGAAGTCCTACAGAGCAGCCAAAAAGTCCATCCTCTGCGGACTTGAACGGCCAGGCACCTGTGCTCAGTGAACTTGTGCAGAGATGCCCACGTTACTGCCTGACAATGTCGAGGACTTGGACATCACGTTGCAACGCCATGGTAGCAGCCTTAGCTCTGGTAGAATGAGCCCTTAAGCCTTCAGGAGGCTGCTTTTTAGCCAAAGCATAGCAGATTTTGATGCAAAGGACGACTTATTGAGACATTGTCCTTTTTTGCACCGCATGACCCTTCTTCGCTCCCACGTACCCCACGAAGAGTTGGTCATCCACCCGGAACTCTTTAATTAGGTCAAGTTAGAACAATGCTCTCTTTTGGTCCAGACGGTGGAGTCGCTCTTCTTCAGAGGGATGTGGAGGAGGGTAGAAAGGGAGCAGAGTGACAGATTGCCCAACATGGAATGGTGCAACCACTTTTGGTAAGAAAGAGGCCCTAGTGCAAGGCACCAACTTGCCAGGAAAGACGGCAAGGTAAGGAGGCTTGGATGACAGAGCCTGCAATTGCTCACCCTCCTGGCAGATGTTATTGCCACTAAAAAGGCTGTTTTGATGGTAAGCAGCTGGTGTGGGCAGTTGTGCAAGGGTTCGAACGGAGCATACATCAGGTGGAAGGATGTTACCCTGTAAGCATCTGTTTTTGGCATGTAGTGCTGTAGATTCACATGCTTTGCATAAGTCCCCCATCTAGTGTTGGGCTCGGATGATTACAAACTGTTTTTGTTCCAAGACATTTTCTTCGAGTCACGATGCTGTAACACTCCTCTTGGGAATACTGCGCATGGTCATCGACGCCATTTTCAGATTGTTTTGCCGTGGGTAGGTGAGAATGTAAGAATGCTGTATATGTAAGCAATGAGATGTCCATGCGTTAGTATGAAATAAAGTGTATGAACTGCAACCTACACAAGATTTATCTTGGGAGGAGAGTTGGCGCATGTGATTCTACAGCACTACATGCCAAGAACAGCTGCTTACAGGCTAACATAATCCGTTTGAGGCATGTGTGTTGTAGATACACGTTTTGCATAGACTGTAAAGCAGTCTCTCCTAGGCAGTGATTAACTTGTTGGGGTAGCAGTTGTTTGAAAAAGAGTCTTAAGTACTGCCTGACCAACGTTGGCTTGTTGTCGTGCAAATACATCCACAGTATGTTTTGTGAAGGTGTGTGGAGCAGACCATGTTGCCGCTTTACAAATATCATGAATGGGAATGTTCGCTAAGAAAGCCATGGAGCTACAATCTTTCTAGTGGAGTGAGCTTTTGGGGGAAGAGGTAAAAGTAGTTTGGCTTTTGCATAGCATGTTTGGATGCATTTAACTATCCATTTTGAAATGCTCGATTTTGAAACTGCCTCCATACGAGGAGGTGCAAAGGCATCAAACAATTGTTTTGCTAAATGATTTAGTCCTGTCAATGTAATTAATACATTAGTGCCCTTTTGACATCTAAAGTGTGTAATGCCCTTTCTGCAACTATGTGTCTGGTTGCGGAAAAAAGACCGGTAAATCAATAGATTGATTAATATGAAAATTGGAAACTACTTTTAGTAGGAATTTTGAGTTAGTTCTAAGCACTACTCTGTCCCGGTGTAGTTGAAAGAAAGGCTCTTGGAGAGTTAATGCCTGAATGTTGCTGACTCTTCTAAGTAGTAAGAGCGATTAGAAAGGCAAGTTTCCATGAAAGGTTTTGCAATTGACAAGATGTAATGGTTCAAAAGGAGGACCAATTAGTGTTGTTAGGACAATGTTTAAGTTCTATGCTGTGGAAGGTGGAAGTCTAGGAGGAATTATCCTTTTAAGTCCCTCCATAAGGGCTTTGATAACTGGAATTTTAAACATAGATATGTATTGTCTATTTTGCACATATGCTGCAATAGCTGCAAGATGTAATCATATAGAAGTGTATGCCAACCCTGCTGTTTTTAAATGCAATACGTAAAAATAATTGTTTGTACATTTGCTTGAAGAGGGAGGGTTGACTTGTTTGTGGCAGAACATAGCAAATTGTTTCCATTTTGCTGCATAGCATTGCCTTGTCGTTGGTTTACGAGCCTCTAAGAATGTTCATATATTATTGAGGTAAATTTAAGTATCCAAATTCTAAGACTTCAGGAGCCAAATTGCAAGATTAATTTCCTTGGGATTAGGATGTCGTAGTGTTCTGTGTGAGAAAGTCCGGGTTGAGAAGCTTCTCGTGTGGGAGTAGAGACTGTTCCAGGAGTGTTGAAAACCACTGTTGTTGAGCCCATGTTGGAGCTATTAGTATCCTGGTGAGAGAGGTTTGTCTGAGTTTCCTGACCACTAATGGAAGTAGTGGAAGAGGTCAAAATGCATATGCAAATATCCCGGACGAGTTCATCCTTAGAGCATTGCCTTTGGATTGATGGTGTGGATACCTGCTTTCGAAGTGTGGGCATTTCGTGTTTTCTTTTGTTGCAAACAGGTCCATTTCTGGAATCCCCACTTGTGAAAGTATGGTTGAAGAACATTGAGGTGAATCTCCCATTCGTGGGCGTCTTGTTGCATTCTGCTTAGAAAGTCCGCAATTTGATTGCTTGTCCCTGGGACATGTTCTGCTAGGAGATGAATGTTGCGGTGTATGGCCAATCTCCATATTTTCTGTGCCAAGTGGGATAATAGGTGTGTGTATCCTGTTTTTGTAAATAATACTTAGTTGTCATATTGTCTGTTCGAATTATGACAACTTTGTGTTGCAGGTGAGGTAGGAAGGCTTTGATTGCTAGATGAACAGCTTGCAGCTCTAGGTGATTGATATGTAGATTCTTGTGTTAGGTTGTAGAGATGTGCTCCCCAACCTGTTAGGGAAGCATCTGTTAGAATTATGTGGGGAACTGGGTCCTGAAACGGCCGCCCCTTGGATAGATTCGGTGAATTCCACCATTACAGAGAGTGATGCGTGCGGCTGTCTACCAACACTAGATCGTACAGCTGACCCAGTGATTGAGTCCATTGTTGAGACACATTGTTGTAGAGGTCTCATATTTAGTCTGGCATGTGGGACTATGTGAAAACAGGATGCCATCATGCCCAGAATTCTGAGAAATGTTTTGGCAGGAATTTGACTGTTTGAAACTGTTTAATTAATGTTACTAAGTTATGTATTCTGTTTGTGTTTGGGTATGCCAACACTAAGTGTGTGTTGAGCATGGCCCCTAGATATGACTGAGTAGCAGCTGGTTGTAGAGGAGACTGTGTGAGTGTTTTGCTTTGCAAAGATCGAAGTTGTTTGCTTTGATTAGCCAATTGTCTAGATATGGGAAGACCTGAATATTTTGTCTGCGCATATGTGCTGCTACCACTGCTAGACATTTTGTGAATACTCTTGGTGCAGTGGTAATCCCAAAGGGAAGAATTTTGAACCGATCACGTTTCCCTTGATATAGAAATCCGAGGTATTTCCTGTGTGCAGGATGAATTGGCATATGGAAATAGGCGTCTTTTAGATCTAAACCGGACATGAAGTTCCCTTTTCGGAATGATCTCTTGGAGAGTGACCATATGGAAGTGTTCTGATATAATGATTTATTGGTCTGAGATCGAGAATGGGCCGCAGGGATCCATCTTTTTGGGGGATAAGGACGTATATTGAATATACTCCTCTTCCATGAAACTGCTGTGGAACTGGTTCTATTGCTCCCTTTATGTAACAGAGCTGTTATCTCTTGTTGCAGAAGGATTTGATGTTGTGTAGATAGTTTGTGAAGTGGGATGTTTGGAGGAGTAATGAGCTCCAGGCAATAATCATGTTGGATAATGTCTAAGACCCATTGGTCTGTTGTGATTGATTTCAAATTATTGAGAAACTGTTGAAGACAACCCTCTACAGGTGTTGTGTGTTCTGGGGGAATGGTAAGGAAGTCATTGCTTGTTATCAGCATTTGAGGAATGGGCCATGTTAGCATTGTCTCTGAAGAGACAGGTACCCTCAAAGGGTATGTCCATGAGGGAAGCCTGGACATCCCCAGAAAAGCCAGAAGTTCTCAGCCAGGCATGGTGTCGAACAGCCACCGTCAATGACATCACTCTGCCCAGCAAGTCGGTCATGTCAAGCCCACAGCAAATGGCAAACTTTGCCGCATTTCTCCTGTCTGATACTGCTTGGGATAGGCTGGCCCGGGCCTCCTCCAGGACCTGTGGCAGCACTTGCGCAATCATTTCACACAGGGAGTGGGAATACTGGCCCAAAAAGCATGTAGTATTCACCGACAGCAATGCAAGGCTGGGGAAGAAAGGATAATGTTACTTACCCAGTAAGCATCTGTTCTTGGCATGTAGAGCTGTAGATTCACATGCTTTGCATACTCCTGCCATCTAGTGTTGGGTCTGGATGTCTGCAAGTTGTTTTTGTTCGAAGAAGTCTTTCTAGTCACGAGGTAGGTGACTCCTCCTTTCGGTGATGGTGCGCATGGGCATCGACTCCATTGTTAGATTGTTTTCCCGCGGAGGGTGAGAACGGAGTTAGTAAAGGTAGAATAAAGATGTCCATGCGTATGTATGTAAAATAAGAAAACTGCAACAGGTATAGGTACCCGGGGAGGCGGGTGGGTGCATGTGAATCTACAGCTCTACATGCCAAGAATAGTTGCTTACTGGGTAAGTAACATTATCCGTTCGAGGCACGTGAGCTGTAGATCACATGCTTTGCATAGACTATACAGCAGTAAACTCCCAAAGCGGTGGCTAACCTGTAGCTGTTGCAGTTGTTTGAAAAAGTGTTTTAAGTACTGCCTAGCCTACAATAGCTTGATGCCTTGCTAACACATCTACACAATAGTGTTTGGTGAATGTGTGCGGTGTAGACCATGTTGCTGCCTTACAGATGTCAGCTAGGGGAATATTCCCTAAGAAGGCCATAGTAGCCCCCATTTTGCAGGTGGAATGCGCTCTAGGGGGTATTGTCAAGGTTCTTTTCGCTTTCACATAACATGTTTGGATACATTTCACAATCCATCTTGCAATGCCCGATTTAGATATGGGATTGCCTTTGTGTGGTGGAGAAAACGCAACAAAGCTGTTTTGTCTTATGAAAATCTTTTGTTCGTTCCACATAATATAGTAGAGCTCTTCTAACAGTGTGTGTAGAGCTTGTTCTGCTACAGAATCAGGTTGAGGAAAGAACACAGGTAACTCAACTGATTGATGTGAAAAGAAGAGACCACTTTAGGAAGAAATTTGGGTTCGTGTCAAAGAACCACTTTGTCTTTGTGAAGTTGAAAAAAAGGCTCTTGTATAATTAGTGCCTGGAGTTCACCAACTCTCAAGGAAGTGATTGCAATAAGAAAAGCGACCTTCCATGAGAGAAATTGTAGTTGACACTTGTGCATTGGTTCAAAAGGTGGACCCATGAGGGGCGTGGCTTAGCAGCCGTCGAGAATGGCTGCAGCCTGAACGAGCTCCTTCCTTCCCGGCGTTTATCCTGTCTTAACTTGTGCCATCCACAAATAAACCGTAAATTGCAGCGTGAGTGCTCCACCCCCGGACCCCCTGGGCGACTCTGGGGCTCCTGGTGAAGAGTGCACTGGGCGATATAGCCCTCTCCGGCGGTCCGTGCTGGGCGACAACGGAGGCTCCCGGGTGCAGAGTGAGGTAGACGGTGTCCTCTGGACGGGGACTGCACCCTGTGGGCCCGGAGGCCACTGGCGAGGTATTCCCAGCGCAGACGGAGTAAGCGGGGGGGCCCGAGGCGGCGAAAAAACGGAAAACGGCCCGACAGAGCGGACGGAGAAGGGAAGCCCCAGCGAGCGCCCTACGGCCGGAGGCCCCGGTTCTGCGGCCTGAACAACGGGTCGCACTGGGCGGACATCGGCGGATTGGAGGTGAGGGTACAGAGTTGCAGCCGATGCGTCAGAGGCCCCAACTGACTGAGCTGGCTGAGCGTGGACGCTGCAGCAGGCTGTGAAGGCCCGCGGGAGGGTGATCTGGCGGGGCCCAGCAGACGTGACAGTGGCAAATCGAGGTCTTGGCTTGGGGCCTGTGAGTGGAGGAGGCCTCGCCCGGGCCTTTGACCTTTCCTAAGGGGGCGGTCCTCGGAAAGACCTACTGCTTGCTGGTGCCTGGAGGGGGAAAGTAGGCAGAAGCCTCCGTCCTGGCGAAGTGATGCCCGACTGCCCTGCTGTACCTGCGATCCGGGGGGCACAAGGGTAGACAAACAGTGCGTGTAGCTGGCCCCTGAGCAATTATCTCACGCTGAGGCCGGGACTGGATAGGCCTTTCAACGACGAGCTGAAAGCTGGGCCCTGTGGAAGGCACCTGACGTGTGGGCAGGGCAGGAGTGGCTGCGAGTGAGAGACTCTGGAGGTGCATACTTGGAGCAGAGACTGGGCACGTTGAGGTCCTAATTGCAAGGGGCGTTCTGGACTGAGGGAGAGTGACCCTAAAGATTCCCGGTATTTGCACCGGAGAGGTGCAGAGGGCACAAGCCCTTCCTGCGCGACCACGAGAGCAGCAAAGTGTGTAGTGCGGGGCTGCTACTGAGGTGGGGGGAAGCCCCAATCCGCCTGAAGGAAGACGACCTATCCGAGTGCAGGTGTGGGGGCCAGGAGAGCGTTTGACACTCAACATATATTGAGGAGGAAAAGGGTTGGACGCCGTAGCTCATACACAAGAGAATATTGAGCTTAGGTGGCGTGGACAGTGGTCGAGGACGCCGCGTGCAGGTGGCAGTGGTCCTGCTCGGAGTAACACGTGCTTTGAGGGAAGAGGCAAAGAAGCGGTTGCGCCCAAAATACTACGTGCGGGCTTGGTCCATCTCACCACAGGGCTGCCCCTGCGGGGCCACCTGGTGCCCTCACCCGGTGGACTATCAGGAGGTGCGCAGCCATGGCGACGGGGGAAGGGGTCCCAAGGCCAGCACCCAAAAGCAGCTAGCAAAATTTGCATGGTCCAAAAATGGTGAATCGCCGCAATCTGAGAAGGAAGGGGGGGCAGCCGCCTCTACAAAAGGCCCGGAGCCGACTCTCCACGATGTCATGGAGGCAATAAACGGTGTGCGTGCGTCAGTGGACTCGGTCACCGTGGAGGTCTCTCTAATCAGAGCCGACCTCAAAAAGATGGACGAGAAGGTCAAAGAGCTCAAGATAGTAACAAGCGCCCTGCAGACAGATACCTCGGAACTTCAAATGCAAATGCTTGAAATGCAGAAGAAGCAGGATAGAATGTCGCAACAGCTCGATGATTATGAAGGCCGTGCCCGCCGCAATAACATTCGTATCTTAGGGGTTCCGGAGAAAACGGAGGGGCCGGCTGCTGACCTGTACGTGGAAGATCTCATTACGAAGCACCTTAAACCTAAGACCTTGTCCAGCTATTTCTCCATTGAAAGAGCCCACAGGGTACCAGGAGGTAGACAGAGACCAGGCGCGCCTCCGAGGCCCCTTATTGCTCGGGTGTTCAACTTTCGAGATAGGGACACTATCCTGCAGACTGCACGCTCGAATCCACCCCTGAAGATAGATAACTATGAAGTGGCTTTCTTTCCTGATTTTACGGCCAAGGTTCAAGCTCAACGTCGCAGCTTTCAGGCGGTGAAGAAGGAACTGCGAGATCGGGAGGTGAAATATGCGATGCTCTTTCCTGCGCGGCTGAGAGTGGAGTCCGAGGGCAAGTCGTGGTTCTTTGACTCACCAGAGGCAGTCTGGGAATGGATGGAAGGCTGGAGCACGGTGGGAAGCCACAGGAGAGATCGACCTGGTGGCCGTGGCCAACACAGAGGGGCCAACACGGAGGGGGCGAATACTGGCTCCGCATAAGCAGACAGTCAGCTGAAGGAGCAGGACTGATGGACCGGGGCTGCGAGACTGGAGAGTCCTGGAGCCGCTGGGGGCGCAAGTAGGGGGAATTGGGGGAGGGGTGGCAATACCCATCGATACGAGACTGTGTAACTGAGTGGAGCTAACGGAATGAGACAGGCTGATGGGTTTCATTGATGTGATCTGAAAGGGATAAGTTATCATTAAGTGTGGATGGCTAAGATACAAGTCAACTGTGATGTGTACCTGCGGGAAGGGGGATCAGTTTACCCCGTGCATTTTCAGCATTTTGGGGGGAGAGAGGCACTCTGCCATGTTTGGCGGTGGGTAGTTTTAAATCCACGGGCAGGGGGCAGGGAGGGGGTGGGAGTTGAGGGGGTCGGGATGGGGGGCTGGGGGAGGGGGTGTTTGAGTTCTTTATTGTTTTCTCGAACTACAAAGTGGTTGTGCGATCCTCAGGCAAGAGATGGACACACTGACAAGTAGGCGCTTCTGTGACAAGTCACAATATCAATGTAATGTTTGGCCATGCAGCGACTTTCAGGCTAGCTTCGACAATGGCAGACATAGGTGGGAAAGTGTTACTCTTATCGGTGGGATGAGTCAGGATTTCTTTGCTATAATGCGGACTTGTCAGATAGTAGATGTAACCGTGCTATGTGATGGGGGGTGACACGGAATTAGTGCTGTCCCATCCTGGAATGTCCGCGGATTGGGTGATAAAATAAAGAGAGGGACGGTCCAACAATATCTGAAGAGACAGTCCCCAGATCTTGTTCTACTGCAAGAAACCCACTTAGTGGGCAACAAAAGTAGGGCTCTCAACAGGTGGGGGTACCGGCTCTTGGTGCATGCCGACTATACCACTGGTTCCAGGGGGACGTGTATTCTGATTAAAAAAGGCATACCCTTGATAGTACACAAGACATGGACAGACCCGGGGGGACGGTTTGCTGTGGCCGAAGCCCAATGGGAAGGGAGGGCGCTTAATGTAGTTTCTGTTTATTTGCCACCGGCACTGGGTAGAGATGCCTTAGCAGATCTGGGCAAAGCATTGACTAGACTCCCTGACGGCACCTTGATAATGGGCGGAGATTACAATATGACAATGGATGATACGGTTGACAGATACCCGCAGAGACAAGGGGCCAGACCAAACGAACTTATGGCAGAGTTCACCGCGGCAATGGGCCTCTCAGATGTGGGTCGGAGTTGCAAGCAGCGGATTCCAAATATACGTACTTTTCAAGTGTGCATGGTAGTCTTTCCCGAATTGATTATTTTCTAACATATACGGCCTCTGTAGGCAACTTTAGGCTCCGCCGGACGCTACCCAGAGGTATCTCGGATCATTCCCCTGTTGGGGTTGAATTTACTCACGGGGAACGACAGCTGAGACATACTATAGTGATTAACCCGTGGCTGTTGAAAATACCTGATATCAAGGAAGAGCTCTGTGTGCAAACTGGGAATTTTTCACCGAGAATCTGGGGTCGGTGGACTCGGCACAAACGATATGGGAAACATATAAGGTGGTCCTAAAGGGATATGCTCTCTCACTGAAAACGAAATATATTGCAAATAGGCGCAAGCTCCTAGTCCAACTAGAGGAGGAGCTTCGGGGACTTGAGGCTGAACATGCACGGAATCCCTCAGAAGATACACTACATAGTTTGACGCTGAAACAAGACGAGTATAGACTTAAGGCGCGTGAACACATGATGGCTAAGCTTGGGGCTGCCCAGCATAGGTTGTACGAGCTGGGAGATAGGGCGGGGAAGACATTAGCTTGGCTGGAAAGGAGAGAACAGGGTACGAGGTGGGTGCCCCGATTAACATCGCCTATCACCCCAAGGATATAGCGGAAGCATTTGCAGGCTACTTTGAGGGAGTTTATTCTCCATCCACTAAGTATACCGCAGAAGACTCGCGCCAGCTCTTGGCAGAAAGTGACATTCCGACTCTCTCGAAGCTGGATAGGGATGCGCTGGAGGAAGATCTGACAAACGGTGAAATCCAGAAAGCTATTGGCCAAATTAAGTCAGGGAAGGCGATGGGGCCAAATGGCACCCCATTGAGTTCCTTAAGGTTATGGCCTCTCAGGCTGTCCCACATCTGCGGGCAATGTATGAGGAAAGCTGTGAGAAGGGAGTTCTGCCAGTAGACCAGCGTCTGGCTAGCATAGTTGTTATTCATAAAGCAGGAAAGACTGTGGATGATTGTAGCTCGTACAGGCCCATCTCGCTGATAAATGTAGAGGCAAAGATCTTAGCCAAAGTACTTGCCACACGGCTTGGAACTGTAATTTCCTCCTTAGTGCACCCAGATCAATCTGGCTTCATGCCCAGGAGAAATACGGCTCTTAATATACGCCGATTGCACAACGTGATGGCCTGAAGGGAATTTTTGAGAGAAGATGCGGCTATACTGTCCTTGGATGCCTCAATGGCATTCGATTCGATCGAGTGGCCATATCTCTTCGAAGTGCTGGTGAGGGCTGGGTTGGGCCCTAAATTTATAAGCTGGGTGAAGCTGCTATATACCGACATCCAGGGGCAGGTGAGAGTTAACAACTACACGTCGCATACGTTTACGCTAAGAAGGGGCACCAGACAGGGATGTCCACTGTCCCCGATGCTGTTTTCCCTGATGTTGGAGCCCCTCGCGGCATGGATCCGCCGGGATGTGAGGGTGAGAGGTCTCCGATGGTCGTTGGAGTGTGAGGACAGAATATCCCTATATGCGGACGACATCTTGCTTTACCTGGCCTCCCCATACGAGTCTATACACACTGTTCTGAACATTTTCACAAACTTTGGGAAATACTCGGGTACGCAATAAACTGGGGTAAATCTGTATTGTTTGTTTTACATGGGAAAACTCCCCGTCTCCCGAGAGATTGTGCGTTAGTGGTAGCGGAAGAAGGCTTTAAGTATCTAGGAGTTTTTATCACGTCTGACCCAGCTCTCTTTTACAGCCGCAATTTGGCGCCCCGTTAGCTAGATTGAAAACGGATGTTAAGCATTGGCGGTCGCTGCCTCTGTCTTTGGTGGGCCGCGCTGCTCTTTTCAAAATGTTGGCGCTCCCGCGATTCTTGTATATTCTCCAAAACTGCCCACACCGAATTCCAGACGCGTATTTTGTAGCGGTTGAAGGGGAGATACGCACTCTGTTATGGGATGGCAAGGCCCCTAGAATCTCGCTTCAGAAGCTAACGAAGGGGTGGTATGATGGGGGAATAGCGCTGCCCGACATCAGGTTGTATTACTGGGCTTCCCAGTTGGTGGTCGTAAACTATTGGATGTATGCCCCGCCAACGGATCCGGCCTTTGCCCTAGATAGGTACCAGATGGATCGCTCGGGCTATTTGGGTGCCCTATATTCCCGCACACAGAAACAAAGCTATATTGGCCCAACACTGCACACGGTGCAAATCTGGCGTTTGGTGAATTCGCGGCTGGGATGGACGGGCGTCCTCACTCAGGCAACGCCACTATGGTATGCTCAGAAACTAGGCATGCTGTGCTATCAACCAGGATTTGACAGATGGGATGTCATTGGTATTTCGACAGTGAACGATTTGGTTAAAAAGGGCGCAATACTCAAATTTGAGGAGCTCCAGAAGAGCTATCAGTTGGCGCCGGGAGAGGTTTTCAGGTATCTGCAAATCAGACACGCCCTGCGGGCGGCCTTCCCGAGCTGCGAAAATATACCGGACTCCTCGCCTCTGGAGGATCGCCTGCTGGATGGGCCACTGCAGTCTAAGGCGATATCATTGACTTATAAAAAAACTTAGTAATAATTTGCCAGATGCCTTTGGCAAGCTCAAGGAGCAATGGGAGAAAGACCTGGGACCGATCGATGAGGAGGATTGGCGACAGGCTCTTATGTCACCCAGAGAGGCGGCCATAGTGCTTAGATTCAGACTAATACAGCTCAGGATTCTGCATCGCTCTTATATGACGGGGGATAACGCTGGCCAAGATAGGGTCTCGGCCAGATGACCAGTGTTTGAGGGGTTGTAGGCAGCCAGCTACTTTCTATCATATACTGTGGGAATGCCCGCTGGTGCGAGATCTCTGGGAAAGGGCCACGAACCCTATGCAATCTACATTAGGGAAGAAAGTGAACCTGACACCCAGACTGGGTTTGCTCAATATATGGGAGGACACGGACCTGACTGACATAGAACAACAACTGGTGACGCTGGGATACACACTAGTAAAAAGGGAACTGGCGAAGGGATGGGGTGGAGTGGCACCGCCTAAGGTGTCGGTGTGGCTGAAAGAGCTTGATAGGTGCATGATCGCGGAGAAAGCGGTCTTCATAACTAGAGGATGCCCAAAGAAGTGGGATAAGAAATGGATGAAATGGAATAAGCATAGAGGAGAGATCTGTGAATCACCCATGGTGGAATTGGACATGCGGAGAAATACGGACAGAGATGTAACTATTTAACATATCTGCTGCCTCATCATATGTAACATGTATGGAGATGTTTATAGCCTACGGAAAATGTAACAAGCGCTGTATATTTGTACGCCACAAAATGTTACTAATAAAAATATTTATAAAAAAAAAAAAAAAAAGGTGGACCCATAAGTCTCGTAAGGACTATGTTCAAGTTCCATACTTGTGCAGGTGGAGCTCTTGGTGGTATTACTCTTTAGTCCTTCCATAAAGGCTTTAATCACTGGTACTCTGAATAGAGAGAAGTGTTGTCTGTTTTGTAAGTATGCAGCTACTGCTGCTAAATGCAATCAAATGGATGTGTAGGCTAATCCAGATTGCTGTAAGTGTAAGAGATAACAGATGTTTTGCACTGAAGCAGCGAGGGGATTGATATGGTTATTGTTACAGTAAATAACAAATCGTTTCCACTTTGCTGCATAACATGCCCTAGTAGTAGGTTTCGCTAGGTTGAGTCCCTTGGGATTTGGATGCCTGATTTCTCCATGGCTCCGAGTGAGGAGACTGGAGTGGAGATGCAGCTTCTGGTGTGGAACTACTGAGAGCTCTAACAGGGTGGTGAACCAAGGCTGACGTGCCCATGTGGGAGCTATGAGAATGAGTTTGAGGGATGATTGCCTGAGCTTCCGAACTACCAGCGGAATGAGTAGGAGAGGCGGAAAAGCGTAGGCAAATATCCCTGACCAGTTCATCCATAGGGCATTGCCTTTGGAGAGCGGGTGTGGGAACCTGGAGGCGAAGCTTGGGCATTTTGCGTTTTGAGCTGTGGCGAACAGGTCTATGTGAGGAAATCCCCATTCCTGCAAGTAGGGAAGAAGAATCTGGGGATTAAGTTCCCACTCGTGGATTTGCTGTCTCCGTCTGCTGAGAAGGTCTGCAATCTGATTGTTTTCTCCTGGAAGATGTTCTGCTAGGAGATGCATTTTGTGATATATGGCCCATTTCCAAATGGCTTGTGCTAGGCGTGACAGTTGGAGAGTGTATCCCCCCCTGTTTTTGTATAGAATACATAGTTGTCATGTCTGTGCGGACTAGGACAGTTTTGCCTATTAGGTGAGTTTGAAAGGCTTTGAGCGCTAGAAACACTGCTAGTAGCTCTAGGTGATATATATGGAGGTTCTTGTACTTTAGACTCCACAATCCTTGGATTGTGTGAGTCTGTAGGTGAGCGCCCCAACCAGTGAGCGATGCGTCCACTGTTAGCCCGGTCTGTGGAACAGGGTCGAGAAAAGGCCGCCCTTTGGATAAATTTTGTGGGTTCCACCACTGCAGAGAGCGATGGGTACGGCCATCTACCAACACTAGATCGGTCAACTGACCCTGCGACTGGTTCCACTGACTTGCTAAGCATTCTTGAAGGGGACGCATGTGAAGTCTTGCGTGGGGAACAATTATAATGCAAGACACCATCATCCCTAGCAGTTGCATGAACACTTTTGCTGGTAATGATTGGTTGGGCTGAAATTGAGTGAGAAGGGAGGGACTGAATACTGGGAATCCTGGCTGTATTAGGAGAGGCTAGAGCTTTCTGAGCATCTATCATGGCTCCCAGATAAGTTTGTGTGTTGGAAGGCTGTAGATGAGACTTCAACGCATTTACTGTAAACCCTAGTTGGTGAAGTAAGTGAATAGTGGTTTGAGTGTGTTGGAGACACATTTGGTAAGTGCTCGCTTTGATGAGCCAGTCGTCCAGGTATGGAAAGATTTGGATGTGTTGTCTTCTCAAATGTGCTGCGACTACTGCCAGGCATTTGGTAAATACCCTGGGAGCAGTGGTGACTCCAAACGGTAGTACTTTGAATTGGTAATGATGACCCGCTATCATGAATCTGAGGTATTTGCGATGAGCGGGATGAATTGGAATGTGGAAATATCCGTCTTTTAAGTCTAGAGTAGACATAAAATCACCCTGCTGTAGAAGTGGGAGCACTTGTTGAAGTGTCACAATGTGGAAATGCTCTGAAAGTATGTAGAGGTTTAGTTCTCCGAGGTCTAGAATAGGTCTCAAGGAGCCGTCCTTTTTGGGGATGATAAAGTACAGGGAGTACACGCCTGTCCCTTGATGTTGTAACGGCACAGGTTCTATGGCTCCTTTGGACAGGAGAGATAGGACCTCTTGCTGAAGTAGATGTAAATGTTCTGGTGACATTTTGTGAGAATGTGGCGGAATGTTTGGAGGATTGTTGGTAAGCTCCAGGCAATAACCATGTTGGATAATTCCTAACACCTGTCTGTGGTGATAGATTGCCAAATGGGGAAGAATTGTAGAAGATGTCCCCCGACAGGTGTTAAATGATCAGGGGAAAGTGTAGGCAAGTCACGACTTGTTAGGGGAGGGGGAATTAAGTGGTGTGGAACCCCTGCCTCGACCTTTGTTGTTGCCTCTGTATCACCCTCTAAAGAAGCCCCTTTTAGAGGAAGATTGATTGTTGCCCTTGTAGGAGGGGGCAGTATTTTCTGAGGACATGGTTTTCGACTCTCCACGGTAGAAGGAGCGACGAAAGGAGCCCCGATTAGAGGGAGACTGCAGAGCTCCCATAGACTTGGCTACTTGTGTCTTTTTTCATTTTTTCTAATTACTTATGCACTGCGGGCCCGAAGAGATGTTACTTGTCAAAAGGAGTATTTAAAATAGACTGTCGTACTTCGGGTTTGAAACCAGAAATCCTCAACCATGCATGTCTCCTTAACACACTAGTGTTGATCTCTCTAGCTGCGGTGTCTGCAACATCTAAAGCGCATATAATTGAGGAATTGGATATGAGCTTCCCTTCCTGGACTAAATCCTGGGCTTTTGCTTTGTGCTCATCTGGGAAGTGTTGTAGCAATTGCTCCATTTCACCCCAGTGTGCCCTATCGTATCTGGCTAGCAGGGCCTGGGTGTTGGCAATGCGCCAATGATTTGCTGCTTGGGCGGCTACTCGTTTACCGGAGGCGTCTAAAAGTTTTGACTCTTTGTCTGGAGGGGGAGCATCCCCTGTAGTCTGTGACTTGGCCCGTTTATGGGCATTAGAGACCAAAGAGTCTAGTGGTAACTGTCCTTTAATAAAGACTGGATCTGAAGGAGCAGGCTTATATTTTTTATCAATTCTGGGGGTGATAATGCGAGCACGCACTGGATCTTTAAAGAGATCGGCATGTCTCATCATACCTTTAAGCATAGGTAGAATGTGGCTAGCCTAGCCCTTTGTGTGCTACTGAGTGTTTCAAATAGGAAATCTTCCTCTAGAGATTCCTTGTGTAACTGTACCCCATGATATTCTGCAGCTCTAGCAAGTAATTCTAGATATCCTACATTGTCGTCAGGAGGGGAAGGCTTTGCAGGGTAAAGATCTGGGTCGTTATCTGTAGGTGAATCCGTGTTATAATCCTTCCAGGGGTCTTTTGGTAAAATATGGCCCCCCCCCATCTCCATCATCATCAAGTGGTGGAGAGTTAGTCGGTGTAATTAGCAAATGCTGCAAAGGTGGAGGAGTTGGTGTAGGGGAAAGTGGTGGAGGAGGGGAGGGGTTAGTATCTACTTTCTTGCTCTTCAAAGGAATATGGTAAAGGGTGTCCTCTGACTCAGGTTTGCGTTTGAGGTGATTTAGTCAGAACACGTCCTGTATCTGGATTTATATAAAGCTCCTTTTGTTTTGGGTCCGATTTGGGTGTTGGTGCGTCGAAAATCAGATCCTGCAGCTTCGGAGGAACAGTTTTAGGTTTCGGCACAGAGGATTTCGGTTCCGGGGTAGAATGACTTTTCGGCACGGAAGGTTTCGGTGCTGAAGGAGGCTTTGTTTTTGGTGTCAATGATTTCAGCTCCAAAGCGGTTTTCGGCTTCGAGCCTAAAGGTTTCGGATCCGGGCTAGACTTTGGCCGACTTGATCCCGAGGCGGAAGGCTTAGTGATGTGTTTTGGTGCCAAGCCAGAGGGCGGGACGTCAAACATCTTCTTGGTGCCGACAGTGGCCCAAAGGTGGGGGTGGGACCGAAGCCTTTTGTTTCAGCTGAGTTGGAGTTTGGGTCAAGGGGTGTTCGGTACTCATGGGACGTTGACCTTCTGGCAAGTCTTCTTCCATCTTGGAGTCCGATTCTGGAATGGAGACAAGTTCTTCTCGTTCTTCCTCGGCCCCTTGTGCGTCAAATTCATGCTCGGATCCTTCGCCGAAGATGTCCGGCGTGTATTCGACGTTTTGACTGCATTTCGCAACATCGAGCCCGACGATCACGGAGCGTTTTCTTCGATCGGAACGATCTGCACACGTCACAGTCCTGTTCGTTGTGCTCCGGAGACAAGCATAAGTTGCACACTTCGTGTGAGTCGATGCGCGGATACTTGGCGTGGCACTGAGGGCAGAATTTGAATGGAGTCCGTTCCATCGACTGCGAAGTGGACCGACGCGGTTAGGCCGGACGGCCTTCCTGAAGATCTTTGATCGAAATAGAGGTTTTCCTCGATTGATACAATACGCGGAGAAGTGGGATATGCATTCAAAACAATACCGACGCGGGTAGAGTGGATTGCGCACCGAGGGGAACCTGAAGAAACTGTTTCGAAGCGGAGCGCAGCAATACACGCCCCAACCCGATGGCGGAAAAAAATAATCTAACAATGGAGTAAATGCCCATGCGCACTATCACCGAAAGGAGGAGTCTCCTACCTCGTTACTGGAAAGACTTGTTCGAAGAAAAACAACTTGCAAACATCCGGACCCAACCCTAGATGGCAGGAGTATGCAAAGCATGTGATCTACAGCTCCCATGCCTCGAACATATTTTCTTACTCCAACTATCCAGCCTCTTGGGGTTGCAGAAGGAAACGCGGCTTGTGAGGTAGAAGCTTGGACCCCCACACTCTCAGTGGGAGGGAATTTGGGTTGCCCGGTGCAGGGCATGGGTGGCGGGCGATTGTACTATTCACAGGAGCCGTGTGCTGGACTTGGAACAAACTCTTGGAAGGACATCAGTCAAGGCATTATTGAATGGCAGGAGGAGTACCGAGGAGGAGACACCCAGCTGCAAGACCTCTGTCAAGATGTTAGTCTTGACTACAACCGAAGGGAGCTGCAGGTCCAGGACCTCAGCTGCCCTTCTCACCACCTTAGCATATGAAGCTCCCGCCTCTGTAGCCACGGTAGGGTAAGAAAGCAGGCCAGAATCTGGAAAGGTATCCAGTCCACTGGCCTCACCCAATTCCTCATACAAGTCCATTTCAAGTTCAGGCTGATCTTGTAAAGAGACCCCTCCCAATCTTCCTTCAGTCTTAGCCCTTTAAAATAAGGCGGAGGAACCTACCTAGAACCCATGGGTGCTGTCGGTGCCGGAATCTGTGTCGATATGCGCCGATCCTGCTCCGGGTCGGCAGGGATAAGAATGGGGTTGGTGCCGGCAGAAGTGTCCGGGCCGGCACCAGGGTTGTCTTAGTGGCACTACCGGCCATGTGTGGGGGGTTGGTCATCGACGCCGGGGCTGGAGCCGCCGGCGCGGAACCTAATGGGGCCTTCTCTGAGCCTGCGGGGCCCGAAGGCACACCATGAGGTTCAGGTCCACCCAAAATTTGAGGCGTATGGCGTCATAAAATTCCTTGGGTTGGGCGGGGGTCACTCCGGCTACCGGGAATGTGGGGAAGCGCGGAGCCAACCCAGGCACAGGTTCAGCCGAACGAGGCCTAGAACACAGGCTCCTCCGTCGACTCTTGTGCTTCTTACCTGACCGACTCAAGGACTTTGTGAGGAAGGACAAAGACTTAGGGCTCCCGGAGTGGCCTTCCTCTCGACTGGGACCAAGAAAGAGACCTCCCAGGCAAACGACAGTGCCGAGCGCCGGGCCGCAAGTAGCTTAAGGGACTGCTCCCACAAAGCTTTAGGAGGCATGGCCCGGCAGTCAGAACACGACTTCGAATTGTGGTCGCTCTCCATGCACCAAAGGCACACCAGGTGTGGATCCGTTACGCGGTGACAGGCGCCACGCGGCTTGAATCTGGAAGCCTTTAAAAAAAAAAAAAAAAAACAACAAAAAGTCGAAAAAAGCCTGTCAAAAAGAGAGAGGGTAGCTCTCTTCACGAATCTGCTCTAACTGGCGCGTAAAGAAAAGAACTGACACCAACGCGACGAAGTGGCTCTTATATAGGTAGCACGGTCCCACAACGGTGGAGTCGACACCGACGATGTCACGCCGAGCCGACCAACATCACCTACCAGCACGCAAGGGTATTCCTCGAAGAATACCCTTGGATCTAGTCTGACGCCTGGGAAATTCAAGGGTAAGGAATCTGCAGCTAGATGTCTCTATCAGATAGACAGTCCTGCATCACTAAAAATCACCAACAATAAGCATTCTAGACTGCTCTTTTGTGTGAGGATGATGCCTTGGGTTTTGAGGCATATTGTGATATTCACCGGATGGCTCCTTTAAGGAGCAAAAATTCTAAACATAGGAACTGCCCTCTACCCCAAATACAAACTGCATTGTACTACATCCTTCAAGTTTTCATCTGGTCAAAGATCCTGGGTAGATGGTGTAAAGACTGGTTAATACTTGCAGTACACAGATTTCTTATAAGCATACACAGCAGTGCTCCAGGGAAATGTGACAGACTGGAGTATTGGAATCATGGGTTCCTCTTGTGAATTACTAGACATTATATTTAGGCAATATATTTGGTAAACTGTGTTGTATCATTGAGTCTTAACTGCAAAAGAACATTTTAGAACACCATTTCCTTGAAATAGGATATAACTGACGACTTACTCTCAACATCAGTGGTTTAGATTTCTGCACTTAGCCTTATGGATCCTAATATAGTGGGTTTGAAAATAAATATGCACTTACACCTTTGTATAAAAAGCCATGTTTATTTTGCACAGGTACAGAACAGGAAAACAGTATAATCTAAAGTAGTCATACAAAATTATAAAACAAATACAATTTTGATAAAATACTTTGCCACCATAACACTTCTGTTTATGTCTTGCATTTATTTTGAACAGTTTTTTGTTTCCCAACCACTTTTCCCACAGTGCATTTTTTAAAATGATTTTTCCAGGATGAACTTCATACACTGAAATATTTAAGAAGAATAACGCCCATCTGAACTGAAGCCATTAGGCCATTGAAGCGACCCCACTAGATTTTTACAGGACCAAAAATAGTTAAGTGTTGAAAACATTTACACTGGACAACGTTATGAAAAATAAAATCTTTATACATACACCTCGCTCCTCTCAGCCCCTCCCACCCAAAAAAAACTTCAAACTGTCAAAACAAAATAAGGTAATTAAAAATAATAATTAAATGTACATTTATTCTACATAGAACTATGTTACAGAACTGGAAGCAATCACAAACTTCAGAAAAAAGTCTGTCTTTAAAAATACAAAGAATAGGGTTACGGTCGTTTAAGAATAAAGAAAACAAGACAAAGGAATGTAAATGCCTTCCTTTGTTTTATTACAAGTTCTTGATCGTTCCATAATTTGATACATAACCTTTTACAAAACTTTGAAAAAAGTACAAGAATGTCTGGTACTTTTAACAGCCACCGCTTTCCCAAACAATTTTACAACATGCAACTGTTAAGGCAGTGTCCTCTTTCCATAGTTGGGAAAGGAATACTTTTCATTCCTCAAAGTCTCTCTTCCGGTGTAACGAGTGAGTCTGTTCCGTCAATGTCTTTTGTCTTTCCTGTCTGACTTGCGATCTCTTTCACTTCTGGATGGTCTCTTGCCTGTTCGACTACTTTCTGACATAGATCTCTTCCTGGTAGTCCTGTCCGACCTTGAACTTTTGTCCTTTGATCCTTTTACATCTCGGCCACTAACTTTTGAAGACTTGTGACTTCTGTCTAACCCCGTGGCATCCCTTCGCTTCTTATCTGCACTCCTTCTGCGCTTCCTGTCCCTAGCATGCCCACCTCTTCCTCTGCTACGGCTTCTACTCTCACTACTGCTACTGGTGCTACTGCTGCTGCCTCTGCTACTGCTGCCGCTACTCGTGCTAGTGCTACTAGAACTGCTCCGACTAGTACTACTACCAGTGCTAGAACTGCTCTCACTACTACTGCTCTCACTACTGCTAGTACTGCTGCTGCTACTGCTACGGCCTCTAGTCTTACTGATTTTGTTTTTAGTTCGACCCCTACTTCGGCTTCTAGCTTTACTTTTATGTGGTAAAGGTGGTAATGGAATATCCTGTACCTGCATCTCAGCCAGTTTAAAAGCTGATAAAACAGCTTCTTCATCCACGGTTTCGTGTAATGTATGGATAGAATGAGAAAATGGCTCAGACTCCTGCTCAGGCTCGGCCTCCTGCTCGGGCTCAACCTCAACCTCCTGCTGTGGCTCAATCTCTGGTTGAATCTCTACTTCAGGCCTGAACTCTGGTTCAAGCTCCCTCTCCTGCTTCTCTGGAGATTCAGTTTCCATTTCAGGATAATCATTATCTCTCTCCATTTCAGCAACAGATTCATTTTCGGGCTGAGTGTCAAACTCTGCCATACTATAGTCTATTTCTTGCCTAGCCTCTGCTGCTGCTTCAAAGTCATCATCATGGTTATTTTCAGTCAGGCTTTGATCAACTGCTGAATACTCATTGTTTTCATCCCTTGCTTCCTCACTTTCCTCATACACTAACATACTTTCCTCATACACAAGTGTACTTTCCTGATAACTACCCTGGTAACTATCTTCCTGCTGCTCACATTCACGCATGTCCACTTCATCCTCTTCTACTGCAGCACTAGCTTCCAATTTTTGATCTTCCTCCTCATGCACTACCTCCTCTTGCTCCTTTTCTACATCACTATGAGTTGGACCCACTTCCTTTTCTTCCTCTCTTGCTGCCTCCCTTTCTAGATCATTGCTCTGGTTACCTGTTACCTCCATCACCTCTAGAACATCCATCTCTTCCTCGAGTTGAACCACCTTACCCTCTTCGCGTTCCTTGTTCTCTTTGTTCTGCTCTTCACTCTGTTCTTCCCGTTGTGCCGCTGGTTGTTCCTTTTCTTTCAGAGACTGGCGCCTAGGCCTGGCCTCCATTTTGTTAAGTTGATCTGCAAACTCCAGGCGCCTTTTCTCAAGTAATGCTGTGAAATCAAAATCACACAACATATTAAGGCAAATGGACAAAAACAGCAAGATATAGGCATAATTAAAAAATTGAGTCAGATATGTTATTGCTGCTATTTTACACAACTTTTTTTCTGGGTGTCTAAAATATTTCAAGTGACCTGCAAATCCACAATGTTTTCTACAGTAACCACTGCAGTGTTATCAAGGAGCAGGACTGGTGACTAAACTCAAATTACATACATCTCAATTACAATTAAAACTCAAAGTGCTCTTAAACAGTCTAAAGATGTGATACATCAGTAATGCCAGTATAGCTTTGTTCAGTAGAGATGTTTTTCTTAGTTGTTAAGTTGGGACTGAAGCAATTTTCAACTTTAATCCTTACCTGCAAGTTTGACTTGCACTCCAATAACACGAACATACCCAATTCTAACTTACATGCCATTTGCAAAGTCAAAATGTTTATTACACTCAACAGAAAAAAATATGTTACTTGTGCATACCTTACACAGTGCATACTCATACGCAGGATTTGAGAATAAGTGTGCAGCAGATGGAGTTCAGCGGGTGCACCCCGTGAACCCCGGGTAATAGAAATGAGAAGCAGTCTTTACCTTTAAAATGCACTTGCTAAATTTATGGAAAGCTCAACCATGCTCATAAAAACAACTGGTGATGTGAAATGTGTGTTAACATCTACAATGGTTTCTATAATGGCATAGTGTGTAGCAAGGAGTTGCATCAATGGGAAAAGGTTTATTGTACAAAAAAAAAAAAACATTAAAAAAATTCCCGAAACTGCAACAACAGTCAGTAAATAGTGAACATTTCCTTTTAGTAGATAAAATATGGGTACGCTGTGCATGCTTAGACTGAGAAGATAATGGAAGTGTATGAATTTAATAAAAAAATTACTACTTCACACAAGCATGAAAATTCTACAAATTGAACAATGCAGCACTTTTACCACCAGAGTGAATCAGGCTCACTATATTAAGTTAGAGATATTTTTAGATTACAGGTTTGGACAGAGTCGGGGAGGAAAGCAAACAAAGATATTGCATATGACAAGGAAAAAACTAATTCACATTGCATTTTTGCATTCAGGAAGAAAAGAAAAAAAGTTTAGTCCCATGTTTTTATTTTTGTGGGCAGATAAACGGGTCAACTTTCATAATGTCACATTTACTACAAAGGACTAAACTATGGGCGACTACTAAATATCTCGCAGAAACAAACATTAGCAAAGCCAATAGGTTTTGCTTTTTGACCTTTTGCCTTTGCTTTTTGCAGATGTGTCACATCAAAAAAAAGCTGCAATGATGCAGGCATGCACAAGTATATATCACAATGCTGCTGGCATGGGTCACGAGGTGCACTTGTGCAGGCTGAAGAGGGCACCATTTTAAAAATTGTTTTATGGACCAAGATTGTGGATGCCACTTGGATCGATGCATTAAAAAATATATTTACTAGCACAAAAGACCTTCTGCCAAAAAGTAACAAGTTGTGAAACAAATTGGGCAGTTGGGGCAGGAGGAGGAGCAACCGAGGATTGGGTTGGGGTGGGGATGTTGGGGCAAGTTAGATGTGGAGATGTGATGGAGAAAATAAAAATGAACTGGGGAGCAACAGAGGAACCTGGAATGTCAAAAAAGAAAACAAATGCACAAAAAAACACCAAGTGGAGGGAACTATAAACAAGCTGGGGTATGGGGGAAGGAAGAACAAACAGAGCCTGAAAGGAGCACGCAGGGGTGAGTATTTGAGAGGGGGGGGTGGGGGTCGCAGGGGGACATAACACGAGGGTGAGTGCAAGAACACATGCACTTTCATGCAGTGCTGAAAGAAAAAAGTATTTTCCTAAATATATGAACAGTGGAAGGATATGCCATTTAATCAAAAGGAAGGTAAAGAAGCTCTGGGGTGGGTGGGGGTTGGCCAAATATAAAAAAAAGGAAATAAGAAGCAAGCAAATGTGAGTAACACGAAAACCAACTAATGGTAATCAAGGGGTGGCTCCAAGCCCACCGCAGGTTTTTGGTACGGTCCATAAGATGTCTTTCGCAAACAGATATCTAAAAACAGCCTGAAGGCAAGAACTGAGAGGGCATATTTTCTAACTGTTCAATGTCTTAAGGTCAGAACTACAAAGGCAGCAGCTTATGTGGCAGAGAAGAATACCTTCTTCAAAGGCTGGCACAATGAATGGTATAGATTTGGGTAACATTAAAATGGGAAACAGTCTGAAATAACTCTGGACAGAGTCACTAATACATGTTAGTGTCAAGAGAGGATTCTGTTACTTTCCCTGTAAGCATCTGTTCGTGGCATGTAGTGCTGTAGATTCACATGCTCTGCATACTCTTACCATGTAGTGTTGGGTCTGGAGCTGTGCAAGTTTTTTTTCGAAGAAGTTTTTCGAGTCACAAGACCGAGTGACTCCTCTCTCTGATCATGCACATGGGCATCCACTCCTTTGTTAAATTGTTTTCCCGCAGGCTGGTGAGGAGTCTAAGAAGAGTGTAAGAATGAGGCTGTCCATGCTAATTGTATCACGCAAGTATGAAATGTAACTACGGGGCGCCAGAGAGCAGGACGGCCGCACCTGTGTGAGGCTCCTGCAGTTAGGGGTCATCATCCGGTAAAATCATGTCCCAGATGGCTGAGACTTGCCACTTTTGAGCCAGCATGACATAGCTTAGGCATGGTGCCCATTTGGAGCGCCAGCGAACCGGCGCGGCCCAAACCGAAGACAAATAGGTGACCCGCGAAAGGAGGACTGCGCTTCAAAATGGAAGCCTTGATGTGGAGACCAAGCCGGCTCCCTTCATCGCGCTGAGGTGAACGGGTGGTCTGCGCTGGGCAAGCGGAGGCAGGGGCAATGCAGTCTGCTGGCTGGGCCACTCCCCGCTGAGAAGGCATCCCAGTTTCGCTGTGGAGTGGGTGCACTGCCCGCGGCGGGTGGAGGAGAGCCCGGGACAAGCCTGTTCATAGATTGGGCCGTGAGCTATGGCCCGCACTGCTACTTGGCTGCCCTTCGTTGTTTTGATCTTGCAAACCGCGCAGTGCGGTCCTGGCTGCCTCGCTTGGCGTCGCCGTGCCTGGGCTGCCCGGGGACCCAGGTGATTTGACCCCCACTGCCACACGACCGCCCGCTGGCCTACTACCCATGGCTGCTAGTGCGCGCTGCGGCCTCACGAGACGCTGCACCACCTGGGGGTTTCCTGTGCTGCCCCTAATCTGTGTGCCATCTTTTGCTGCTGCCCGGAGAGCTCTTGGTCTGCTTGTGCCCCTCATTACAAACTTGGGGAGTTGAGGTGGGACCGCGCGCCTCCCGGACCTCTACCCGAATTCTGGGTGGCTAAGTTTGCCCATTTGCTGATTCCACATTGCTGATTCCAAATGGCAGCACTGCCATAACTAACGCTATGGGTAAGACTGAGGGCAGGCAGACGAAACTCCAATTTGACACCCTCAAACCACCAGCGTGCAGGGTAGCAGCGTTGACCAAAATATGCCTGAAGACTTACATCCTGAGGTGCAGACTGACACCACTGATATGAAGACACTTCTTGTAGCAATGCAACATAGCCTTACCTCCATTGAGTCAAATATGGACTCCATGTGCTCCCGTATGGACTCCAAAGCACAAAAGCTGGAGAAGCAGGATGGCTGCATGGGGGAGGCGGAACACAGGATCTCCACTCTTTAAGATTCGACCTCCCATAGAAGTGAACTCCTCCTCAAAATGGAAAGGGTTCTGAAAGTCATCTGCTAAAAAAGAAGATTTGGAGGAGCGCTCACGCAGAAATAGCATATGGATTTTAGGCGTACCTGAATCTGTTAACATTGGGAGGATGGAGGACTTCGTGGAGCGTTTGCTCACGACACTATTCAAGGCGTTGTCCTTTTCCAAGATACTGGTGGATGGAGAGTGCCCACTGCTCACTCGTGACCAGGCCTCCACCCAGGACTCCATTGAGACCAATTATTGCACGCCTATTAAACTATTGTGTTAAAAATACTGCCCTTAGACTGCACGCTTAGCTTAAATGGGTATGCAATATCTGTGATAAAGGGCCTCTTTTGCATGGTTACCCCCCCCCCCACTTATGCCTGGTTTTGATGTGTTTTCAAATGTAGTGCACAGGGTCCCTGCCAACCTGGCCCCCTGTGCCAGTGCTCCTTCCCTAAAACAAACCCCCAATTGGTACTTCTGCCTCCTGTAGGTCCCTAGTAAATGGAACCCCAGGTATCTAGATCCTGGAAGCTGAAGAGGGTCCCCTGGGACCCCCTTCACAGGGAAAATGCCACTGCCCTTGCAGCCTGCATGCTCCTGGGAGAGAGAAAATGACAGTCGACATGGCACCCTGCCTGGGTGCCATGCCAGCTAGCACTGCCTGACAGTATAGGTAAGTCATCCCTCTATCAGGCCTCGCAGCCCTAAGGTAGGGTGCACTATACTCAAGGTGAGGGCCTATCTGCATGAACAGATGTCCTGACAATATTGCGCACCATTTCCCAATATTGCAAGTGCCAGTGAAGCCATAGAGAGTACATGGGCTGGGCAACTCGAGTTCCACAGTACCACGATTGCTTTACTGAACATAGGAGTATTTGGTACCAAACTACTCCTTTCAATAAATCCACACTGATGCCAGTGTGGGATTTATTGTACCATGTACCCAAAGGGCACCTCAGAAGTGCCCCCTGAAACCCTACCAATCCTGGTGTGATCTCCGACAGGCTGTAGGCAGCCGGCCACCACCAGACATGTTTCTGGACCCCTGGGTAGACAGCCCATGCTCTCTGGGACCAGAAACAATGCACATCCTGGGCAGAGGTGTCGTGCCTCCTCCCCCAGGATGGGCCAGTGCTCGAAGAGGGAAACTTCAAAGCCTGCACCCTGCCGCCACTGTGACGCTGGTGGTGTATGTTTGGTACTGCTTTGTGCCCCTGTGCTTGTTCTAACTCCCAAAGCTTGGCCCCTATAACCGATTCACTTACCCGCAAGCAGTGTGGCTCCAGTCACCCCTAAAGGATACCCCTACTGCAGTTAACTGGTTCTTTTTTGATTCTTCCTTACTTACCGGACTCTCTTCGGAGCTTACTTCTCTACTTTACCACTTTACCTTATCAAACACCCTACACCTCCACTTCTATATCCTCTTACCCCTTCCCCTTTAATTTTTCCTTTCTTCTTCCCCTTTTTTGACACCCTTTTGTTCTCTTCTACATATCCTCACCTTTCTCCTCTTAGCTCCGTCTCTTCCCCCAGCTGCACTACGTAAACTCTACTTCTCCACTCAACTTAAGGAGCTCTTGCCTTGCTCTATTCCTTTCTCGCTCCCTTCTAACACTCTCTCTGCCTTTACCGTCTATTTAGTTCTACGATACAGCAAGTGTATTGCGAGACGTGTTTGTTACTCTTATTGTTTCGTTGGTGGGTGGGGAGACATTCTCTGACTGATTGGGCCTCCAATGTGGGGGGGGGGAGGGATCTATGGGAAAGTTATACACGGTACTCTAGTGCACATTAACGACAAACACAAAGCCCGTATTTTTAAACAATCATAATGCTGCAATGCCCAATCCATGACCGTACACTCCGCATTAATAGGCCAGGAGGACTAGCACTGCAAGCAACTGCAACACTACCACCAGAGTTGCCTGTAACTTCATAACATGGAATGTTCGAGGATTGTGGAATCCCCACAAGCGCCGACACACATTGGCTTATTTAGACAGACAACATCCATATAGCAATGTTGCAGGAGAAACACATTGGCCATGACACCCACTCCAATTTTGCTGCCCAATGGGCACCGCACAGGAGCTTTGCAGCTTATTGAACATATGCCAGGGGCACAGCCACAATTGTTCGTAAAAATACACCCATATATTCCGAGCAGCTCCCTTAGCGTTCCCCAGGGTCGCTACACCCTTATGTGGGGAAGGTTGGCTTCGGAATCCATAACTCTTGAAAACTGCTATGGTTTCAAACACAGATGACACGCCCTTCTTTGATAAATTGTATGACCTTGTAATGGATCTAGGCTCCACTCTCACTATTTGGGGAGGAGACTTCAACACTGTCCTTGATCCAGCTATGGATAGATCCCACCCCCAGACTCATTACCCTGCTGCCAATCGTCATATCCAGGACATCATGATAGAACACCAGCTCTTGGATGCTTGGGGGGCCCTCCATCCCCTGGAGAGAGGGGATACCTTTCATTCAGGGTTGCATTCCAACTGGTCGAGATTAGACCACTGGATCATATCCCTTGGGTTGGGGGTTTAGCTACAGGATGCAGCTCATCTGGCACGCACTTATTCAGACCACTCTACGGTTCTGCTAAAGCTGTGCCCTCCGGCTAACCCCTCACCCAATATGTTGTGGAGATTATCTCCTACCACTTTGTTAGACACCCCATTTTGTGAGAAGCTGGGACAGGAGATTTGAGACTTCTTTGAAAGAAACACTCTGTACCGGAGATCTGTACTGTATGGGAGGTCTTCAATGTTAGAATACGAGAGTTCTGCATCGCCAGAAGCGAGGGTATATTACTAGACATTTGGGGGGACACTTTGGAGGCTAAAGGGTGATAGCAAGAGGCTGGAGGGGCAATTGGACTTGCCGCTGGATTTGGAGACGGAAGCCAAGCTCAGACAGGCACTCACCGATTGTCAGACCCCTGCTGAGCACGGATGCTTGCTCTGTAGCAAATACTTCAAAGCATGTGCATTTGGAGAGGGCAAACGCCAGGGCAGGCGCTAGCAGAAATGACATGCAAACCCAGGTTCTCCAATTATATCCTCGAAGTCATAGGCGCAGATGACACCCTGCTCAGGGACACATCTGAGATGCTCAATACTTTTTCCGCCTTCTACTCTCTACTCATTTCGCAGGACCCACAACGTAGATATATCTGGGAGATGCTGGGCTGGCTGAGCAACGTGCAGACGGAGTTCCTCTTGGCAGACAGAGGAGGATGAAATCAGAGGCCGTAATGCAGTTGCAATCCGGCAAGGCTCCTGGTCCGGATGGACTGCCAGCTGATTTTTACAAACACCATATTGGTCCCCTTGTCCCTATACTCAAGACTATTTAGAGGGCGAGGGAATCAGGCCTTCTCCCACCCTCGATGAGGGAAGCGATGATCATATCCCTCCTTAAGCCAGGTAACCAGCAGAAAAATGTGAATCCCATCGCCCTTATCGCTCATCAAATGGAATGCCAAATTACTCGAAGATATTAGCGATTGAGTCTGCTGATAGACTTCCTAGTCAAGCCTGACCAATCTGGTTTTATACTAGGGCGCGCCACATCACATAACTTGCGCACACTCTCTTTGCTGCTACAAGACACAGACCTCGGAGCTGGCCGCGATAGCAGTATTCCTTGATGCCACTAAGGCTTTCGATTCTCTCGAGTGGGACTATCTAATGGTGGTGCTCTGGCGTATGGGTTTCCCCCTCCTCCTTCCTTTCCTGGATCGCATTGCTGTACTGGCGACCAGCAGCAAAGGTGAAAAAAAATGGAACCTGCTCTCCCTTATTCTCTATTTCGCGTGGCACCAAGCAGAGGTGCCCTTTGTCCCCCCTGCTGTTTGCGATGGCTGTTTGCAATGGCAGTGGGGCCACTCAAGGCCAAATTAAGACATCAAGACTATGCCATCCGCTACCCTACCAGGCACCTGGTGTCGTTATATGTGGATGACATCACATTGTATGTTAGACACCCACGAGATAGCCTAATAGCATCCTGTGTGAATTTGTCCACTTTGGAGGTCTGTAGGGTATCCACATAAACTGGGAGAAATCTCAGATCTTACCCCTGCCACTCTGCGAAACTGCCTGGACTACCTGCTGGTGTGGTGCGAGTCGGAACTCGTGGAACCTGGGAATGACAGTTACTAGAGACAAGGATGAACTGCTATGGGCAAACTATGGTGAAGCCTTGGACACAGTAACAGATGGCATCACACGCTGGATCTCCCTTCCCCTTTTGTTGGCGGGCAGAATCTCTAATGAAAATGATAATTTTACCAACATTTCTTTATCCATTTCTTAATATCCCTCACTCATGGGGTCGCCATTTCTTCAAGGCCTTAAAAACACAGCTTATCAGACTAGCATGTGGAGGGAAACAACCGAGGCTGAAATGGGAGATACTCACACAACCATTTGCAAAGGGAGGGTTTGAAGCCCATGACATGGAACTTTATTTTCTGTGTGCGCAGGCCCACTATGTGTGCTTACTGGTATTGACCGCTCCCCTTCATGCCACATCTAGCAATAGACATAGCTGCTAAGGTTTCAGATTAAGAATGTGTGACATTTTCATAATTTCAGTGTAATTATGAGTGACATTCAACAACTATGATTGACTATCTCTTGCATGGTAGAATGTCACCAACACTTAGTAACTGCATGCCACGTAGCAAATGCCATAATACCCTCATGGCCTATTGGGGACATTTTGCGGTACAGGCAGTAAATACAGCGATTTGCAGGATGAAGCAGCCCATTTCCGAGACTTTCACATGCGAGTGCTCACATCCACTGACAAAGCAAACTGTTCGTCCACATCAGCAGTTGTCAGTTCCGAGCAAGACACTTTGGAAGCAGAGGTTTCCATTTGAGACCGCCCTCAGAACACGCATGCAGCTTGACTCAAACATTCAGCTCCAGGCATTATCATACACGTTTGCACGCAGAATGCCGGTGCCTTATGAGAAAGATCTAAAAACAATGTGTATTGCTTTAATGAAAATGTATTAATTTTAACAAAGTGTGGCTGTATTGGCAGTTTGCGAACAACCTAAAAACATGCAGCTTGGGGATTTCTTGCCAGCAGAGCATACAGTCAACCACATGAAACTGATAAAAATACAGTGGACCAGGCTTCCACTACCAACACATGCATTGGCAGACAAGATTATATAAATAAAAACAAAATAGTGGAAAACTATGCGTGACAGCCATTGGAAAGTTGCCATCAAGTAGCTTTCCTAAATACTAACAAACACTATAACAATAGCACAATGAAAGTACAACTTTACAAACTAGAAATCTGAAAGTTCAATCCCTTGGAAAAGCGCGGAAGTGTGCCCCCCTTCGGAGGCGCCCTGTCAATAGTAGTCACTTTGCTAGTGACGGTGGGACCCTGCTTCTTCAGGCCACATGCCCCCGGGGACGCTGTAGGAAGAGTGGCAGGATAAGTAGCAGCACAGAAGCTCAGTTGCTCCTGAGGAGGAGAGAGCCCATTCCTGCAGGAGCTGTAGGAAGAGGCAGCAGCGACCAGCACTACCGGAGGTAGGATACAGGACAAGGAGGCGGTGAACTTCTGAGAGCAACACTATGTGCATGTCTCTGCTGATGCGCCAACTAAATGCCACATCTTCTACAACTCCACTTAGCAGTGCTGCTCTGGTAGCTGTACACTTGGGTGAGTTTTAGAAGTATTAAAACTAACTGCCCTTTTGTAATGTGACTGGTGCTCTCAGAAAAATGCTCCAATACCTTTGCGTCGAGTTCGCACTGTATAAAACTGCAAACAAAAGTAATGCTGCAAGCCCCAAGCCTGCGGGAGCAGTGCATGCATGGCGCTCTGCCACCGACTCCACAGTTCTATTTAGGCAGCGTTAATAAACGGCTTGTCTTGTGACAGCTGAGGCGCTATGCATGTGTGCGACAATGCATTTCAGTGCGGTGATGCGGAGCACCCCACTGAAATGCGTTAGTCTAACGCCGGATGCGTGGTACGTGGCAGGACTGCATAGAACGAGGATATATGGCCACTGTTCCCACAACTGCGCTCATGGGAGTACAGGTGCAGACAAGGCGTCCTCTACTGTTGCCTGCACGATGGATACCTGGGACAAATTGGCTAAACGACTAAAACAGGCCTAGCCTTTACTTCCCGCTCATCCCGGTACCTTACCATACACTACTCTCAGCGACACATGAGATGGCGTGCAGAAATGTTACACAGGGCGGGTGTCACAGCTTGGGGGGCGGACCTGTACCCTGAGGAACTGTTCGTCACACGCAACAAGTTCTTTCCTGGAGAGGTACCTACTCCCCTGGAGGTATTTTGTATATCAGGCTCCATCATAAATAATGTTAGGGCGGCCACTCCAGATTTCCCTCGGGAACCCCCCACACACAGCACTGCACTACACTGCACAGCTAGAACACAGGTGCCGGGGAATGCGCGTTCCGATGGGACAATGAGTTGGAGGCACTGCTCAACAACAAACAATGGCTCTACTGTTGCCAGCAAACTGGTTGCATAGCAGCAAGTAGCCGACTACACATCATTCACTTTACATTTTTACATCAGCTCTACTACACCTGTCAGACTACACAAGTACAACTTGCAATCAGATGATAGGTGTGCAAGATGTGTGGTGTCAGGTGCAGACTTCCTCCACCTGGCCTGAGTGTGCTGGGTGGTCGGAGAGCATTGGAAAGAAGTTACTAATGCTCTGGCACAGATGATGGGTAGCCCCCCGACCCGTACACCATTAGTTGAATTGTTGGGCTACTCAGAAAACATTAAAGTTTCCCTTAGAAAGTTTGTGGCATTAGGCCTCCTCTTGGCCAAGCGATGGGTTGCATGCAGATGGGGAAGAGGCCAGGCCCCCAAATTTAAGGAATGGTTACAGGACCTTATATAAGACCAGATGACCACCTATGCAGAACTGCTCCCACAGAGCTCTCGACCGCGAGACATATGGGACTCTCTTCAGGCTTACCTGATGGAGACCCCCCCAGCGCGACTGGCAAGCCTGTCCCTTAGTCGGCCCCATGGCTTCTCATTAGGGGTACGGCAATCTAGTACCCAGGCTGCACGTGGGAAGGAGGACCCTATTATGTAATGGACTGCCTTCTCCCAATCATGGACCTTGCTATGAATGGACTGGAAACCTGGTAAGGGAGATTCCGCCTAGACCATCTAGTCATGGAACTTTAAGGCCTCTAGGTCAGATAAGATATGGATTGGGATAGCAAACATGTAACAATGCTAGATGGTGAATGCTGCAACTGTTTGGTACTAAATGCAAAATGCCAATAAAGAAATAAAACAAATATATGACATGCAACTACAACAGCCACAGGTGTTCCGGGAAGGAGGGAGGGCAACTGACTCTACAGCACTATATGCCAGAAACCGATGCTTACGGCGTAACAATCTGTTCCATGGTATGTGTGGCTGTAGATACACAAGCTCTGCATAGGCTGTAAGGCAGACCCTCATAAGGAGCGGTGGCTAGCCTGTGAACGAAAAAGGGTACGTAGCACTGCCTGACCTACATTGGCTTGTTGGCATGCTAAAACATACACACAGTAGTGTTTGGTTAAGTGTGTGTGGGGTAGACCATGTAGCTACCTTAGAAATGTCAGCTATTGGAATATTTCCTAAAAAGGCCATAGTAGCTCCCTTATGAGTGGAATGTGCTCTGGGATTAACAGGTAAAGGTCTTTTGGCTTTAATGTAGCAAGTTTGAATACATTTGACTATCCCATCTGGCTATGCCCGATTTGGATATAGGGTTGCCTATATGAAGTGGAGAAAAAGCTACAAAAAGTTGCTTTGTTTTTCTGAAAGTTTTAGTTCCATCTATGTAGAGCATGTGCACTCTTAACGTCTAGAGTATGAAGCGCTCTTTCCCCTACAGAATCAGGATTAGGGAAAAAAAAAACTGGGAGCTCAAGGTGCTGATTGAGGTGAAATTGAGAGACTACTTTAGGATTAGTACAAAGAACCAGCTTGTCTTTATGTATTTGAAAGAATGGTTCCTATAATGTTAAATTCTGGAGTTCACTAAAACGCTTCAGTGAGGTAATGGCAACCAAAAATGCCACTTTCAATTAAAGAAACTAAAGGGGGCATGAGTGAAGAGGCTCAAAAGGGGGACCCATGAGCCTGGTTAGAACAATGCTAAGGTTTCAAGAGGGAGCTGGAGGAACCTCAAGAGGGATGACTCTTTTCAGACCTTCCATAAAAGCTTTATTGACCGGTTTTTGAACAATGATAGATATTGTCTATTTTGGAGATAGGCAGCTAGGGCAGCAAGGTGTAACCTAATGGAAATATAGGGTAAATTAGCCTTTTGCAGATGGAGCAGTTAGCAGATAATGTCTTGCACTGTGGTCCAGCCTGTTGGGGAGCTTCTCATGTGAAACTACTGAAAGATCTAGTAGTGTTGTGAGCCAGTGTTGACGCACCCAAATGAGAGCTACTAGGATCATGGTGCGAGATATTTGCCAGAGTCTCCGAACCAGACATGGAATGAGAGGGAGAGGTGGAAAAGCGTAGGCAAATATCCCTGACCAACTCATCCATAGTACATTGCCCTTACATAGTGGGTGTGGTTACATGGAGGCGAAGTTTGGGCATTTTGTGTTTTTGGCTGTTGCGAAAAGGTCTATTTGAGGAAACCCCCACTTTTGGAAGTAAGGAAGGAGGACTTGTGGGTGGAGTTACCACTGTTGGGTCTGTTGTGTATCCTGCTGAGCAGGTCTGCAAAATTGTTGTCTGCTCCCAGCAGATATTCTGCCAAGAGATGAATGTGGTGGTGAAGAGCCCAGTTTCATATAGTCTGAGACAGTTGAGAGTTGAGCAGACCGTTTCCCCCCCGTTTTTGTAAATATATGGCGCTCATATTGTCCGTCCGAACTAAGGCAACCTTGCGAGGTGAGTGAGGAAAGATTTCAGTGCTAGGAAGATCGCCTGAAGGTCCAAGTAGTTGATGTGTTGAGATTGATGTTTGGTATCCCAAAGAGTTTGTACTGTGAAGTCTAGTAGACTGGCACCCCAGCCCATCTCCGATGCATCTGTGGTGAGGTGAGGAACAGGGTCCAGAAAAGGCTACCCCTGTAGTAGGTTGTTGGTGTTCCAACATTGCAGAGAACGGTGAGTGTGGAGGTCTATCAACACTAGATCTTCGATGACCCTGTGATTGAGAACACTGGAGACCTAGACATTGCTGTAGGGGAAGCATATGCATGGGGGGACTATGGCAATACAAGAGGCCATCATCCCCAGCACACATCACAGTTCGAAAAGTCAGATGAGTTGGGTTGGAAATGTGGAAGAGTTACCTGAAAGTTCTGAACTCAAGCTGGATTGGGATAAGCTAATCCTGACTGTGTGCGGAGGATTGCTCCTAGGTAGGGTTGAATTTGGAGAGGGTGGAGGTGAGACTTGGGAACATTTATTGTAAACCCCAAGCTGTGAAGCAGATCCACTGTCAACCGAGTGTCCTACTGGCACTGTAGGTAGGTACTGGCTTCGATGAGCCAATCATCCAGGTAAGGAAATACGTGAACATTTTGTCTTTCTTAGATGTGCTGCCACTACTGCCAAACAGTTTAAGATGCACTCAAGGTGCTGTTGTCACCCTGAAAGGTAGAACTTTGAATTGGTAATGTTTGGCTGCTATGACAAATCTCATGCAGGGTATATTGGTATATGAAAATATGAGTCCTTTAGGTCCAGTGTTGCCATAAAGTCGCCTTGTTGGAGAAGTGGGAGGACATCCTGTAGGGTAACCATAGGGAAATGTTCTGATAGGATGTATTGATTGAGGGGTATGAGATCTAAGATTTGTCATAGTGACCCGTCTTTTTTGGGAACGAGAAAGTATAGAGAATATACCCCTGCTGTCAAAGCGGGACGGCTCTATAGCTCCTTTGAGAAGTGTTTGAGGATCCTGTGACAACCTGCGAGTGCAAGGTGGGGATGATAATGAGCTCCAGACAATAGCCATGTTGGTTAATGGCTAGTACCCATTGGTCTGTAGTGATGGATTCCCATACAGGGTAGAAAGATTGTAGTCTGCCCCTGACAGGTGTGTAGTGGTCATGGGGGAAGGAGTGGGTACTCACTGCTTTCTAGTGGGTATTTCTCCGTGAGCGGAGGCACCCCGGCCTCTTCCTTTGTTTCCGACCCTGAAGGAACCCCCAAAAAGGCTTTATTGTAAGCTGACAAACCTTGTTTTTGTTGGGTGGTGGAGGCGTCTCTGGCGTTCGATTTATATCCACCCCTGTAACTTTTGTGACGAAATGACCCTCTATTCGTTGTCATCGAACGCTCTCATAGCCGTCACTGTACTTTTATCTTTCTCCATTTTATCAAGGGTGGTGTCTATTTGTGGGCCATAGAGGTGTTTTGTCAAAAGGCATATTAAGGACTGCCTGCTGGAGCTCTGGTTCAAAGTCAGAACACCTAAGCCATGCAGCGTCTAAGTAATACACTGGTGTTGACAGCCCTAGCAGCTGTATCCGCTGCATCTAGTGCACATCGGATGGAGTTATTGTTGATGGTTTGACAGTCTTTTACAATCTGTTGTCTCCTTTTGCAGTGGTCCTCAGGGAGGTATTGCAATAGTTAATCCATTTCATCCCAATGGGCTCCATCACAGCGTGCCAGAAGAGCTTGGGAATTGGCAATACGCCAATAATTAGCTGCCGCTGCATCTATTCTCTTATTTTCTTTCTCAGGAGGCGGGGTATCCCCAGTAGCCTGGCTGTTTGCTTGCTCTTTTATGAACTGTAGTACCAACTATAGAGTCAGGATGAACTTGACCCTACTCCACCGAGCCTTCTATACTAGCTCAGTACTTGTCAACATGGGGGTACTAGACTCCCCGGTCTGCCCCCGAGGATGCAGTCACACCGGTACCTACATACACCAATGGTGGGACTGCCCGATCCTCCAGACGTATTGGGGAAAGGTTATATCGGTTATGTCCCGGATAAGTAAAGCACCTATAGATGTCTCCCCCAGACTGTCTTCTGAATATCTGGGAAGCCACGGATTTGCCACGAACCGAGAAGTTGTGGGTCACTTTGGGCTGCATGGTAGTAAAGCGCAATATAGCCAGAACATGGAAGGGAGGGGTCAAGCCAAGATACACTGACTGGGAGTCAGATATGGATTGGTGTATGCAAGCGGAGAGGGTCATCTACGAGAGCAGGGGATGCCTGCATAAATGGACAAAAATCTGGGGCCCTTAGAACGAGTAGAGGTTTGCTATGTACCCCTTTCAGTGACTCTTCCCCCATCGGAGGTTGATAATGAGGACATTTAATGTTTTGAACATAATGGGAAAAATGATACATGTGATTGCACTGTAGACCCTGTGCTACGATTTGTCTTTATTGTACTAGTATACTGCGACTTCCTGAAAATGTTGGACTGCACCGCACTGCATTTGTTTTGGTTGTTATTTTTATGTTGATTCTCTCAATAAAAAAAGATTTTTTTTTTTTTTTTTTTTAAACACTGTCCTCTAATACTGCCTTACTGCTCGACCACACTACCACAAATAGAGAGTGAGGTGCTATCTAACTTTACCTCTGCCTACCTTTGGGGATCCACTGGACTCTGTGCACACTATACCTCACTTTGGTATAGTATATACAGAGCCAGCTTCCTACATTGGTGGACCAGCGGTGGGATATACAACTTTGCATTTGTTGGACTACTTGGTTACCACCTGATCACACGACAGAACTCTTAAATTGTCTTTAGAATTCAGATTTTTTTTCAAATTGGCATTTTTGCAAAACTACTAAAAGTCTCGTTAGGGCCTTGGTTAAGTCCCTTTAGAATTTTAGAAAAATAAAAAGTCACTTTAGCTAGGGTTAGAAGTTTTTTTTAACAATGTCTCAAAACAAGAACCCAGCTGTTAGTGAAAATAACCACAATGACAGAGGACTTGGTTGAGGAGCTCGACCTCACCCCTTACCTTCACTTGTCTTTCAAGGAAGTAAGGTCCCTATGTAAACTTAAAAACAGCCATGGGTCCCCATCCCACCAAGCAAAAGCTCCAGGAGCGGTTAGCTGGGTATGCTAAGGACCACCCATCTGAAAATGGTGAAGACCAGTCAGATGAGGAAGAAGAGGAAGGGGGTGACCTTGTAAACCAACCCCCTCCACTTCTCAGGGAGAAAAGGGTTCAAGTACCCTTGACTCCAAGAATCAACCTCTCAGTACCTAGGTCCCACACAGGTGGGTCCGGCACTACTGAAGACATTGAGGACAGCCTCAATGAGGAGGACAGCCTTTTAGTAAGGCTGGCCAAAAGACTGGATCTAGAGACCAGGTTGCTGGCTCTAGAAAGAGAGAGAGCAGAGATGGGCCTAGCACCCATCAATGGTGGCAGCAATTTACTCAATAAGGATAAAGAGCAATCTTATAATCCTAAAATCCCCAAAGGGATTGCCCCCAAATATGAAGAGAGTGATGAAATCACAAAATGGTTCACAGCCTTCGAGAGGGCTTGTGAAATGAGAAAAGTGAATATGTCACACTGGGGGGCACTCCTTTGGGAACTGTTCTCTGGTAACTGCAGAGACAGACTCCTGACCCTTACAGGGGCAGATGCTGGGTCTTATGACCTCATGAAGAGAACTCTGATTGAGGGATTTGGACTCACAACTGAGGAATATAGAATTAGATTCAGGGGGGCTCACAAGACCCAAAACCAATCCTGGATTGACTTTGTAGACTACTCAGTTAAAACACTAGATGGTTGGTTAACTGGACACAATGTGCATGATTTCAATGGACTTTACAATCTGTTTATGAAAGAACATTTTAAGTAATTGCACTAATGAAAAGTTACATCAGCATTTGGTAGACCTAGGTCTAATTTCTCCCCAAGAATTGGGAAAGAAGGCAGACCACTGGGTCAAGACAAGGGTGACAAAAAAAAACACTGGGGGTGACCAAAAGAAAGGGGTTACAAAACCTCCCCAGGGGAAAGGTGGTGAGAATCCCCCAGATAAAAAAGCCTGAGTCTTCTAAAGGGCCCCAAAAACGTGCACAGGGGGGTGAGTCCCAAAACTCTTCCCAGTCCAATAATAGGTACAGGGGAAAGAACTTTGATCCTTTAAAGGCCTGGTGTAACAACTGTAAGAAGTTGGGACACTTAACTGGAGATGCTGCTTGCCCAACCAAGAAGGCCCCTAGTCCTACTACAGCTACTCCTGGTGTAGCAAGTCTCCAGATGGGATCAACAGTGTGCCAAGAGCAAATCGGGTTGCACACTGAAGCAGATCTAGTTTCAGAAGGGGAAGTTGAGTTTGCCACTGTAGCTGGGTGGCCACCCAACTTAAAAAAATACTTACAATACCCTTGGATTCATGGAACTAGGATAGAAGCTCTGAGGGATACAGGTGCCAGTGTCACTATGGTGAGAGACACACTGGTTTCCCCTGAGCAATACTTGATTGGGAGAACTTACCCAGTCACCAATGCGGACAGTGTTACCACTAACCATGCAATGGCTATAGTGACATTAGACAGGGGGGAGGAGGGGGGTTACTGGCCTGAAACAGGTAGTGGTCTCTCCAAAGCTACCAGCTGCAGGTCTGCTTGGCAATGACCTGGAAACCTCAGCATGGGCTGAGGTTGCACTGAAAACACATGCAGCATAGCTGGATATCCCTGAATTGGTGTGTGTGAAAACAAGAGCACAGAGCAAGAGCCAGGGTGAAAAAGAAGTGTTGGAGCCTGAAAGAATGGCCCAACCTTCCAAGAGAAAAGGTTAGAAGACTGGGGAACCAGTTTCTGTACAGCAAAAGGATCAGGACCCCTCTCCTCAGGGAGAGGACTTGGACACCCCAGAGGGAACTGAGCCCATGGAGCTAGACCCTTACCAGGTTGAACTCTTAGGCCCAGGGGGACCCTCTAGGGAAGAGCTGTGCCTTGGACAGCAGGACTGTCCAACTCTTGAAAGCCTGAGGCAGCAAGCTGCTGAACAGGAAAATGGAGATGTCATTGGTACCCACAGAGTTTATTGGGAAGAGGGACTACTGTACACTGAGGCCAGAGACCCCAAACCTGGAGCCACTAGGAGAGTGGTAGTGCCTCATTAGTACAGGGAGTTTCTCCTAACTTTAGCTCATGACATCCCCCTAGCTGGACATCTGGGCCAAACCAAGACTTGGGGAAGGCTAGTTTGCCACTTTTACTGGCCCCAGATGCACCAAAAAGTAAAGGAGTTTGTCAGCTCCTGTGTCACCTGTCAGGCCAGTGGCAAGATAGGTGGCCCCTCAAAGGCCCCCCTGATACCACTACCTGTGGTGGGGGTTCCCTTTGAAAGGGTAGGTGTGGACATAGTGGGTCCACTAGAACCTCCCACAGCATCAGGGAACAAATTCATTCTAGTGGTAGTGGAACATGCCACTAGGTACCCTGAGGCAATTCCCCTTAGGACTACTACAGCTCCTGCAGTAGCCAAGGCCCTCATTGGTGTCTTCACCAGAATAGGGTTTCCTAAGGAGGTGGTTTCAGACAGAGGTTCCAACTTCATGTCTGCTTACCTAAAACACATGTGGAAATAGTGTGGAGTGCAGTACAAGTTTACTACACACTATCACCCACCAACCAATGGCCTTGTTGAGAGATTCAACAAGACATTAAAAGGCATGATTATGGGGCTCCCTGAAAAACAAAAAAGGAGATGGGAAGTCCTCTTACCATGCCTGCTTTTCGCTTACAGAGAGGTGCCACAGAAGGGAGTAGGGTTTTCCCCCTTTGAACTTCTGTTAGGCCATCCTGTGAGGGGACCACTCGGTCTTGTAAAAGAGGGTTGGCAGAAGCCTCTCCATGAACCCAAACAAGATATTGTGGACTATGTGCTTGGCCTAAGGTCCAGAATGGTTGAGTACATGGAAAAGGCATCCAAAAATCTTGAGGCCAGCCAGGAGCTTCAGAAGCACTGGTATGACCAAAAAGCTGCACTGGTTGAATTTCAACCTGGGCAAAAGGTGTGGGTTTTGGAGCCACTGGCACCAAGGGCACTCCAGGACAGGTGGAGTGGCCCTTACCCTATCCTAGAAAAAAAGAGTGAGGTCACCTACTTGGTTGACCTGGGCACAAGCAGGACACCCAAAAGGGTTATCCATGTGAACCGCCTGAAGCTCTTTCATGACAGGGCTGACATCACCATGCTGACTGATGAGGATCAGGAGACAGAGTGAACCTCTCCCCGACCTCCTCTCATACAGCCCAAAAGATGGGTCAGTGGATGGAGTTGTCTTTTCAGACACCCTCTCTGACCAATAGCAGACGGATTGCAAGCAAGTCGTGCAGCAGTATGCTAAGCTCTTTTCCTTGACCCCTGGTCAGACAAACTGGTGTACCCATGATGTGGACACTAGTGACAGTTCACCTGCCAAAAACAAAATCTATCGACAGTCTGATCAAGTCAAGGAAAGCATCAGAGCTGAAGTCAGCAAGATGCTGGAGTTGGGGGTTATTGAACCCTCTGAGAGCCCGTGGGCCAGCCCAGTGGTTCTAGTCCCCAAACCTCAACCACGGGATGGAAAGAGAGAAATGAGGTTCTGTGTGGACTATAGAGGACTCAACTCTGTCACCAAGACAGATGCTCACCCTATCCCAGGAGCAGATGAGTTGATAGAAATTTGGCTGCACCCAATTTGTCTAAGTACCTTTGACTTAACTGCAGGGTACTGGCAAATTGGCATGGCCCCAGGAGCAAAAGAAAAGACAGCATTCTCTACACCCGATGGGCATTATCAGTTTACTGTTATGCCCTTTGGTTTAAAGAATGCCCCTGCCACCTTCCAGAGGTTGGTGAATCAAGTCCTTGCTGGATTGGAGTCCTTTAGTGCAGCTTATCTAGATGATATTGTCGTCTTTAGCTCCACCTGGCAGGATCACCTGATCCACCTTGGGAAGGTTTTAAATGCCCTGCAAACTGCAGGCCTAACTATCAAGGCATCCAAATGCCAGATAGGGCAGGGAACTGTGGTGTACTTGGGCCACCTTGTTGGTGGAGGCCAGGTACAACCCTTGCAGCCCAAGATCCAGGCCATCCTGGACTGGGCAGCTCCAACAACCCAAACCCAAGTCAGGGCATTTCTTGGCTTGACTGGGTACTACAGGAGGTTTGTGAAGGGATAAGGGTCCATTGTGGCTTCCCTCACAGAACTCACCTCCAAGAAGATGCCCAAAAAGGTAAACTGGACAGTTAGTTGTCAAAAGGCTCAGCACCAATTCTCAAAGCTCCAGACTATGCCAAGCAGTTCATTGTGCAGACTGATGCCTCTGAGCTAGGGATAGGAGTGGTCCTATCCCAGACCAATGACGAAGGCCAAGACCAACCTGTTGCTTTTATAAGCAGAAGGCTTCTCCCCGGAGAGCAGCGTTGGAGTGCCATTGAGAGGGAGGCCTTTGCTGTGGTTTGGTCCCTGAAGAAGCTGAGACCATACTTGTTTGGTACTCACTTCCTAGTTCAAACTGATCACAGACCTCTCAGATGGCTAATGCAAATGAAAGGTGAAAATCCTAAACTGTTGAGGTGGTCCATCTCCCTACAGGGAATGGACTTTGTAGTGGAACACAGACCTGGGACTGTCCATGCCAATGCAGATGGACTTTCCAGGTTCTTCCACTTAGAAAATGAAGACTCTCTACGCAAAGGTTAGTCTCATCCTCTTTCGTTTGGGGGGGAACAGGGGGGTTGTGAGAAAGTGCCCTTTTTCGGCATGGTTGCCCCCACTTTTTGCTGAATTGCTGATGTGCTTTGAATGAGTGTGCCCTGGGCTCCTGCTAATCAGGTACCCAGGGCCTATGTTCTTTCCCTAAAACTGCATTGAAGCCTAAGCCCAATTGGCATCTCTGGCCACAGGTCAGCCCCTGGTAAATGGTACCACAGGTACCCAGGGCACGGTGACCAGAGAAGGCCTCTAAGGGCTACAGCACTTATTGTGCCACCCTTAGAGGTCCTGTACCCTTACACACACACACACACACTGCCTTTGCAGGCTGCACACATCTCGGTGTGCCATGCCTACAACCCATTGCCCTGGCATAGATCAGTCACCCCTCTAGCTGGGTGCACTACACCAGTGGTGAGGGTAAAGGTGCATGAGCCCTGTACCCCTACAGTGTCTAAGTCCATTCTTAGACATTGTAAGTGCAGTGCTGCCAAAAAGAGTATATGGTGCTGGGAGTTTGTCATTACGAACTCCACAGCACCATAATGGCTACACTGAAAACTGAGAAGTTTGGTATCACACTTCTCAGCACATTAAACCCACACTGATGCCAGTGTGGGATTTAATGAAAAAATGCACACAGAGGGCATCTTAGAGATGCCCCCTGAAAACTAACCCACCTCTAGTGTCCAGGCTGAGTGGCTGCTTTCAGCTGCCACCACCAGACATGTTTCTGGACCCCTGGGTCGAGAGCCTGCTGCTCTGTGGGGCCTGAAACAATGCACATCCTGGGACGAGGTGCCAAGCCTCCTCCCCAGGATGGGCAGGGTTGACGAAGGGGAAGCTTCAAAGGCTTGCCGCCTTTGTGAGCTTCCCCAGGCCACTTGCTGCTCTCAGCAACTGGTCCCCACTGGTTCTGACCCCCACTTTGGGCGGGAGAACCGGCGGGAAAAACAAGTGAGGAAGAGAGGTGTGCCCACCTCTGCCAACTGCACCCCTCAGGTGGGGGAGGCGAGGTGAAGCACAACTCTCAGTCCACACCATCTCAGCACTCTGCACCCGGCCGCCCTAGTGCCCCTCCCCCCCCGAGTCTACCCCCAGAACCTCAACTCCCACTACCAAATACTTACCTCAAAACCGATAACACTATTTTCCTCCATAGGATAACATTGACTGTTTTTCTTGGAAAAGTTTTAAGTGTGGAGTTTGAAAACCTTAAGAAATTCTTTAAAATTGCACTAACAAAAACGATTTTACTTACCAGTATGCAGGAAATGTCCCAGAGTAGTATCCAGGTATACTACTCTGAGTAAGAAAAGTAATCTCAAAAGTAACTTACCTGTAATTTTACTGAAAACCACATTCAAGTCTATGTACTGTATTTACAAAGTATTGCATTTCTCTGAAACCATACTGTAAGTCAAAACAAAGTGCATATACAATTTCATTCAAACTGTATTTCCATTGCATTACTACTGTAAAGTATTTATTGCTTACCTGTGCCAGGCTTGCTTGGTTCTAGAAAATAAAATAACTAAAAGAATATTTTTTATACTAAAACAATTGGTCTGAAGTTCAGTCTTTGAGTGTGTGAATTCATTTGCTGACTGAGTGTGTACAACAAATGCTTAACACTTTCCTCTGATACTGCCTTACTGCTAGACCACACTACCACAAATAGAGAGTGAGGTGCTATCTAACTTTACCTCTGCCTACCTTGGGGGATCCACTGGACTCTGTGCACACTATACCTCACTTTGGTATAATATATACAGAGCCAGCTTCCTATAGGTGGTGGTGTAGGAGGAGGCTGGTGTGCAAGACTGGTAGTTTTGTCCTTCATCCTTTTCTTTTGGGGAACAGGGGTGTCTAATTTCTCATGGAAGGACAACCTCCTTTATGGTGGGGGAGAAGAAGGCATCCGTCCTATTCCCTCCTGGATCTGAATCTTCTACTGTCGAGTGTCCATTTCTTCGAGAATGGGCTCGACCAGAGACAGGGAAGCCGATGAAGGCTTTGAGGGTTTCGAATCTGTAGTTTTCAGAACCGATGCTTTCGGTGTAAGACCAAGTTTTTTGCTTGGAACTGAAGTGAATAAGGTTGGATGCTGGCTCAAACTCGAAGGTCGATCTTTGTCTGAAGGTCAGTCTCGGTCCAAAGAGGTCGATTTCGAAGGCTTGGCCTTTGGATCAGTTTTCGGTGCCGGGCCCGAGAGCAGGGCATCCAAAACATTTTTGGATCCGACCGGGACAAGAAGGCAGTGGTGGTCCGGCAATCTCTGAATGAGTATGTACTGAGGCCTGCTTGGGTAATGGAGCAGGGGCCATAGTACTCACTTGTTGACCTGATGAAGTTGCTCATCTCCGGGTCGATCTCTAAGTTGGAGCTTTCATTAGGGGAGACCCCTCCTTGTTCTTCCTCCAAAGCTAGCTCCTCCTGGGTGTGCTCCTCACCTAAAATGTCGACATTTCCATACGACGTGCCCTTTGATCCCTAAGGGTCTTCTTGGACCGAAAGGACTTTCACGTGCCATAGTCGGTCCAACGATGGTCCGGCAATAGACTAATTGCACATGAGATGTTGGTCAGTGTGCGGATATTTCGCATGGCAACGCAGGCAAAATCGAAAGGGTGTGCATTTCATCAGAAGGGCATCTTAGATGGAAAGGAGATCACAGGGGAGTAGGCCCGAGATGGGTGGCGCCCCAAAGGGCAATATGTCGGATCCCGAGTGGATGCACATGCGCAGTATCACCGAGAGGAGTCACGCGGTCCCGTGATTCAAAAGACTTCTTCGAAGAAAAACAACTTGCACAACTCCGGACCCAACACTAGGTGCCAGGAATATGCAGAGCATGCCACACATGCCATCGAACATAATATTTTGAGAAAGCATACAGAGTATCCCAATGTTGCTGCCCTACAATTGTCAGTAATGGGTATAAGGTCTTTAGGAGGCCACCAAGGATGCATGTGATATGACACTAGGAGTATTAAAGTCTGAAAATCTAAATTTGAATGCCATATTCTGAAACCAAAAATGCCATCCACTTGGGAAGAGTGGTGTCGAACATTTTATTTACAGTGCTAACACCACAGTACGTAACGTTATGCTAAGGGTATTGTCTGAATAAAGAAAACGAATAGTTTACCTGTCGGTGTAGTTTTGCAGCTTGAAGACTTTCTGGATTCACTATGCTGTGCATTATTCCGCCATCTCGTGGTTGGGTCCGGATTCGTAGTCTTTTCTTTGTTTTTGTGTTTTTTTTTTGTTGTTGGCCCAGGTGGGCGGCGACGCCCCACCATTTGGTGTCTTCGGTGACGTCGTCGCGCTTCCGGCGGAAGCTCCCACCTTTGGTAGCCATCTTCGGATTCTTTTTTCTTTTCCTCTTACAGTTGTTTGTTGTCTATGTCTTTCACCTTTAATCCTTCAATTATTCTTTGATCCCTCTAAACCTTGTATGTAGTCTAGTTGTACCCTTAACCTCCTATGTTATCTTCCTGGCGGAGGCGGGTGGGATCGCTAGTGAATCCAGAAAGTCTTCAAGCTGCAAAACTACACCGACAGGTAAGAAACTATTCGTTTTGCAGCGTGAATCTTTCTGGATTCACTATGCTGTGCATAGACTTAGTAGCGGTTTTGTTATTGCGGTGGTTGGGTGGAAGATGAGCATTGGTTGCTGAAAATGTGCTGCAAGACCTTCTGTCCTACTTGTGCCTCTTTGTTCATTTGGATATCAACACAGTAGTGTTTGGTGAACGTGTGCACGGAAGACCATGTTGCCGCTTGGCAAATGTCTTGTATAGGTGTGTTCGCTAGGAACGCAACCGTTGCTCCCTTTTTCCTTGTTGAGTGAGCCTGGGCGGCTCCTTGTAATTCTTGTCCTGCCTGCTTGTGGCAGAGTTGTATTGCTTGTGCAATCCACCGTGCAATGGTATTTTTTATTACTGGTCGTTCCAGGAAACTGCTTGCGAAGGAAACGAAGAGTTGTTTTGTTTTCCTGCATTCCTTCGTCCTTTGTATGTAGTGCATCACTGCCCTTCTGGCGTCCAGCGTGTGTAGCGCCTTTTCTGAGGGTGTTGAAGGTTTCTGGAAGAAACTTGGTATCTGTATGGTTTGATTGATATGGAACCGCGACACCACCTTTGGCAGGAAGTGTGGGTCCGTCCTCATGACAATTCTGTCCTTGTGTATTTGCAAGTAGGGCTCTTGTAGTGTGAGAGCCTGTAGTTCACTGACTCTTCGCAGTGACGTGATAGCCACTAAGAATGCAGTTTTTAGTGTGAGCATGTGCAGTGTGATCTTGTGTATGGGTTCAAATGGTGATTTCATCAACTGTGTCAGTACAGTGTTGAGGTTCCAGCTTGGGGCTGGCATCCTTTTAGGGGGCTATTCTTTTAGCCCCTTCCAGGAATCTTTTGACCACTTGGGAGGTGAAGAAGCTTTTCACCGCTTCTCCCCTGGTGTAGGCCACTATGGCTGCTAGGTGAACCCTTAGTGACGAGTAGCTCAGCCCGCTTTGTAGTAGGTGTGTTAAGTATCGCAGTACTGTTGATTCTTTTGTGACTTTTCGTTGCAGTCCCTCTGTAATGCACCATTGCGAGAACCTTTTCCACTTTGCAATGTAGCATTTTCTTGTAGTGGGTCTCCTTGCTTCTCTGAGTACTGCCATGGTGCTTGGAGGTAGCTTGAGGTGTGCGAATTCTAGGTCCTCAGGAGCCATGCTGCTAGGCTGAGGCTGTCTGGTTCTGGGTGGAGCACTTTTCCGTCTTGCATTGTGAGGAGGTCTTTCCTTCTGCTGAACCTGTGTGCTGGTTCCTGCGCCATTTCCATTATCTGTGAGAACCATGATTGTCTGGCCCACTGAGGTGCCACCAATATCGGTGTCATGCTGCTGCTCCTGCATTTGCTGAGTACCTTGTGTAACAGTGGTATCGGGGGAAAAGCGTATGCAAATTCGTTCGACCAACTTATCCATAGCGCATTCCCTAGGGACCTTTGGTCCGGTTGTCTGGATGCGTAATGTTGGCATTTTGCATTGTGGAGTGTTGCAAACAGGTCTATCCGTGGTGTTCCCCACTTTTGGAACAGCCGCTGCACCTCCTGCTGGTTGAGTTCCCATTCGTGGGATGCAGACGTCTGCCTGCTGAGTCGGTCTGCTTCCACATTGTCTATTCCTGGAAGGTGTATTGCTAGCAGGTCTATCCTTAGAGGGATGGCCCATCTCCAGATCTCTTGTGCCAGGCTTGATAGCGGTCTTGACTGTGTTCCACCCTGTTTGTTGATGTAGAACATCGTTGTTGTGTTGTCTGTTTGTATCAGCACTCGCTTCCCGTAAAGCTGCTTTTGAAAGGCTTTTAAGGCTAGGAACACCGTTTTTAGTTCTAGGAAGTTGATGTGTTTCACTGCATCTTGTTGTGACCACAGCCCCTGACGCGGAGTCTGTCCATGTGTGCGCCCCAGCCCTGCTGTGAGGCGTCTGTTGTGATGGTCACTGTTGGAGTTGGCTGTGTGAATGGCTTCCCTTGTAATATGTTCTTTTCCTTCCACCACGCTATTTCTTGCTGCACTGCGTGTGTGACAACCACTAGATCTTCCCAACTCCCTGTCGCTTGTGACCACTGCTGCTGTATCCATTCTTGGAACGGTCTCATGTGCAGTCTGATATGTGGGACAAGGTGAATGCATGATGCCATCATTCCCATTAGTCTGCTCACCGTCCTCACTGTCAGAACTTGCCCCTTGCGGTAATGACGTGTTTCCCTCAGGAGCGCTATAGTTCTCTTGTCGCTGGGGAACACCTTGGACTGTGTGCTGTCTATTAGTGCCCCTAAGAATATTTTGATCTGCTGAGGTTCTGTTGACGATTTCTCCCAGTGTATTGAGAAACCTAGTGTGGACAGTGTTTGTATGACTTGTTCGATGTGGTCTTTGCAGAGTTTGTATGATCCTGCTTTCACAAGCCAGTCGTCGAGGTAGGGGTATACATGTATGCTCTTTCTCCGAAGGTGCGCAGCAGCTGCTGCTAGGCATTTTGTGAACACCCTTGGTGCGGACTTTAGTCCGAAGGCCAGCACTGTGAACTGGTAGTGGTCGTGGCCTATCACAAATCTTAATAGACGTTTGTGTTTGTGGTTGACGGGTATGTGCAGATATGCATCTTTCAAGTCCAAGGTCGCCATGTAATCCCCTTCTTGGATTTGGGGTATTACTTCCTGAAGTGAAGTCATTTTGAATTTTTTAGTTTTTATGAACTTGTTCAGGAATCTGAGGTCTAGTATTGGTCTTAGTGTTTCGTCTACCTTTGGCACAAGGAAGTATGTTGAGTATACTCCCTTGTTTCTTTGGTTTTTTGGGACTAGTTCTATTGCTCTTTTTGTAGCAGCTCCTCTGCTTCTAGACGGAGGAGGGCGAGTTCCCTTGCGGGTATTGTCCGATGTCTTGGTTTTTCCCGGCGGGTGTTTTAGGAGGTCTATGCAGTACCCGTGCTGTATGGTGTTTAGCATCCACTTGTCCGTGGTAATTTCCCTCCATTGTGTGAGGAATTTTCCTAATCTTCCTCCCACCGGTGTTGTATGCTCGGTGGTTATTTGTTGTATGTGTGTGTTCCTCATTTTGTCCTTTTGTGGACTTCTCCTCTCCCTTGGTGTTAACTGGGGAGGGTGTGGTTTGTGTCTGGAGTCACTTTGAGGTGGGCTGCTGGCCCCCTCTTCGGGCCTGTCCCCGTCCGTACCCGCGCCCTCGAAAGGACCGTCCTCTTGGTTGGTACTGCCAATTTTGCTGCTGTTGTCCCTGCAGGTTTTGGCCCTGGTTGTTCCCCTGATATCCTTGCTGGGGTGATTGGTGTGAAGTGGTGGGTGCATTGCCCCTCTACCACTGGGTCGCCTTGAGGGGTTTCCTCTTCTCATCCCCCTGAACTGCAGCGCTCCCATGGACCTTGCAGTTTCGTTGTCCGTTTTCAGTTGAGTTAACTTGTTGTCGACTGTTGCCCCAAACAGTTTCTCACCGTCGAAAGGTGTATTGATGATGTTGCTCTGTACTTCTGGCTTGAAGCCGGAGATCCTGAGCCATGGGTGTCTCCTCTCAGTTACTCCTATCATCATTTGCCTGCTGGAGTTCTCTGCTGCGTCCAAAGCTGACTTTAAGCAAGTGTTAGCGATGGCCTTGCCTTCCTCCGCTAGGTCATTTGCCCTTTGTTGGTGTTCTTCTGGCAGGTGTTTAATGAGCTGACTCATTTCTGCCCAATGCTGGTACGCATGCCTGCTGATGAGGGCGTTGGAGTTGGCGATGCGCCAGTGTATGGCTGCGTTCCTCTCCACTTTTCGTCCTGTGAGGTCTATTCGCTTGCTCTCCTTGTCTGGAGGTGGGCCTGTGTTGGTGGGCACACCGGCCCTTTTTCTGGCCGTTGCAGCGATAATGGAGTCTGCTGGTACTGACCCTTGGATGTACGCCGGGTCTTTTGTAGAATGTTTATATTTCTTCTCGCTTCTAGGTGTAACCGCCTTGCAGACTGCCGGTTCCCTGAAGGCCTCCCTTCCCTGGTCGATGACGCCAGGCAACATGGGTAGGAATTGGCTCCTTGTCTGTTGAGGGAGCAGGGTTTCGAAGAGGAAACCTGCCTTTGTTTTTTCTTCCTGCATTTCGACCCCATATGTCTTTGCAGCTTTCTGGACGACCTCATTGTAGACTCCGATGTCGTCTGGCGGCGAAGGCCTCGAGGGGTAAGAGTCTACCCCTTCTTCTGGTGACTCTGCGTCGAGGTCTTGCCAGTCTATGTCTTGTACCTCCGAGGACGCTGAGTCCCGGTAAGACTGCATCTCTTCTTCGCCTTCGGCTTCGAAGTAGTAGTCCTCTTCGTCCTAGTCTTCGAGTGGTTCAGGTGTTCTCGGGGGCTCGATGTATTCGGCTTCGAACTCCTCGAGCGCCTCGTGGGCTGGCTTCGATGGGATAGCGTATTGCTTCATCTTGTCGTCCAAGTCTTTTTTCCGTTGCAGGATGCTCGCCATCTCTGCCTCGAGCCTCCTTTTCTTTTTCGCCTTTTCGCCGTCGAGTGGTGCAGTGCTTCTCTTCGCGGTCGTCGAAACAGACGCCGGGCCTTCCTTTCTCGGTGCCGAGGCTTCCCTTTCGGAGGTGACCTTCGACGCCTTTGTTTTTTCGGAAGCTTTCGCCGATTGTGAGTCCTTGTCAAAGGATCCGCTCGACTGCTTGTCCTTGGACGCTGTTGCTTTCGTCGAGGGTTTCGGCGGCAACGCTCCCTTCGAGGACTTTGCTACACTTCTAGTAGTGTCGCTAGGTGTTCTGGCTTCACTCTTTCGAGCGTCGCTTTGGTGTTTTGGGGTCGACGACTCCCTTACCTCCTTCGATGTTTTCTTATGGAACTCGACGACAGCGCAGTCCTCTGGTCCCTCAGCGATGTTGTCTTCCTCTCCGCTCGAGAGGCCCAGGTCTCGGAGCGATGGTGCTGGTCCCTGGCCCTGCATGTTGTAGTTCGCCCTTCTCCGTCTGTCTCTCACCCGGAGGGTCTTCGGGGTGAACGCCGAGCACGCGTTGCAGTCTTCGCTGATGTGGTCGAGCGGCAAGCAGAGGTTGCAGACTGGGTGCTGGTCTTTTGGGCGTACTTGTGGTGGCAGTTTTTGCAAAACTTGAACGGAGTCTTGTCCATAACCGCGCTCAGGGAGCCCCCTGCGAGCGCATTCTCTGTAGGCGTCGAGGTTTCGGTCGTGGACCTTCTACCTCGTCGTCCTTCTTGTTGTCTCCGGTACTTGTGTCGTCGTCCGGTGTCTCAGGAATCCATCCTCTGTGATGATATTTCGACTTTGAGATTCTTCGTCCAAAATTTCTGGAACTTCTCGGCAACGATCCAGACCCCACGGCGGAAAAAAGAATCTGAAGATGGCTACCAAAGGTGGGAGCTTCCGCCGGAAGCGCGACGACGTCACCGAAGACACCAAATGATGGGGCGTCGCCGCCCACCTGGGCCAACAACAAAAAAAAAAAAAAAAACACAAAAACAAAGAAAAGACTACGAATCCGGACCCAACCACGAGATGGCGGAATAATGCACAGCATAGTGAATCCAGAAAGATTCACGCTGCAAAACGAATAGTTTACCTGTCGGTGTAGTTTTGCAGCTTGAAGACTTTCTGGATTCACTATGCTGTGCATTATTCCGCCATCTCGTGGTTGGGTCCGGATTCGTAGTCTTTTCTTTTTTTTTTTTTTTGTTGTTGGCCCAGGTGGGCGGCGACGCCCACCATTTGGTGTCTTCGGTGACGTCGTCGCGCTTCGGCGGAAGCTCCCACCCTTGGTAGCCATCTTCGGATTCTTTTTCTTTTCCTCTTACAGTTGTTATCGTCTATGTCTTTCACTTTTTATCCTCCAATTTTCCTTTTGATCCCTCTAAACTCTGTATGTAGTCTAGTTGTACCCTTAACCTCCTATGTTATCTTCCTGGCGGAGGCGGGTGGGATCGCTAGTGAATCCAGAAAGTCTTCAAGCTGCAAAACTACACCGACAGGTAAGAAACTATTCGTTTTGCAGCGTGAATCTTTCTGGATTCACTATGCTGTGCATAGACTTAGTAGCGGTTTTGTTATTGCGGTGGCTGAGTGGAAGATGAGCATTGGTTGCTGAAAATGTGCTGTAAGACTTTCTGTCCTACTTGTGCCTCTTTGTTCATTTGGATATCCACACAGTAGTGTTTGGTGAACGTGTGCACGGAAGACCATGTTGCCGCTTGGCAAATGTCTTGTATAGGTGTGTTTGCTAGGAACGCAACCGTTGCTCCCTTCTTCCTTGTTGAGTGAGCCTGGGCGGCTCCCTCTAATTCCTGTCCTGCCTGCTTGTGGCAGAGTTGTATTGCCTGTGCAATCCATCGTGCTATGGTATTTTTAGTTACTGGCCGTCCCAAGAAACTGCTTGCGAAGGAGACGAAGAGTTGTTTTGTTTTCCTGCATTCCTTCGTCCTTTCTATGTAGTGCATCACTGCCCTTCTGGCGTCCAGCGTGTGCAGCGCCTTTTCTATGGGCGTTGATGGTTTCTGGAAGAAACTTGGTATCTGTATTGTCTGATTGATATGGAACCGCGACACCACCTTTGGCAGGAAGTGTGGGTCCGCTCTCAAGACAATTCTGTCCTTGTGTATTTGCAAGTAGGGCTCTTGTAGTGTAAGAGCCTGCAGTTCACTGACCCTTCGCAGTGACGTGATAGCCACTAAGAATGCCGTTTTTAGTGTGAGCATGTGCAGTGTGGTCTTGTGTATGGGTTCAAATGGTGATTTCATCAACTGTGTTAGTACAGTGTTGAGGTTCCAGCTTGGGGCTGGCATCCTTTTAGGGGGGGGCTATTCTTTTAGCCCCTTCCAGGAATCTTTTGACCACCTGGGAGGTGAAGAAGCTTTTCCCCGCTTCTCCCCTGGTGTAGGCCACTAGGGCTGCTAAGTGAACCCTTAGTGACGAGTAGCTCAGCCCGCTGTGTAGTAGGTGCGTTAAGTATTGTAGTACCGTTGATTCTCTTGTGACCTTTCGTTGCAGTCCCTCTGTAATGCACCATTGCGAGAACCTTTTCCACTTTGCAATGTAGCATTTTCTTGTAGTGGGTCTCCTTGCTTCTCTGAGTACTGCCATGGTGCTTGGAGGTAGCTTGAGGTGTGCGAATTCTAGGTCCTCAGGAGCCATGCTGCTAGGCTGAGGCTGTCTGGTTCTGGGTGGAGCACTTTTCCGTCTTGCATTGTGAGGAGGTCTTTCCTTCTGCTGAACCTGTGTGCTGGTTCCTGCGCCATTTCCATTATTTGTGAGAACCATGATTGTCTGGCCCACTGAGGTGCCACCAGTATGAGTGTCATGCTGCTGCTCCTGCATTTGCTGAGTACCTTGTGTAACAGTGGTATCGGGGGAAAAGCGTATGCAAATTCGCTCGACCAACTTATCCATAGCGCATTCCCTAGGGACCTTTGGTCCGGTTGTCTGGATGCGTAATGTTGGCATTTTGCATTCTGGAGTGTTGCAAACAGGTCTATCCGTGGTGTTCCCCACTTTTGGAACAGCCGCTGCACCTCCTGTTGGTTGAGTTCCCATTCGTGGGATGCAGACGTCTGCCTGCTGAGTCGGTCTGCTTCTACATTGTCTATTCCTGGAAGGTGTATTGCCAGCAGGTCTATCCTTAGAGGGATGGCCCATCTCCAGATCTCTTGTGCCAGGCTTGATAGCGGTGCTGACTGTGTTCCACCTTGTTTGTTGATGTAGAACATGGTTGTTGTGTTGTCTGTTTGTATCAGCACTCGCTGTCCGTAAAGCTGCTTCTGAAAGGCTTTTAAGGCTAGGAACACAGTTTTTAGTTCTAGGAAGTTGATGTGTTTCACTGCATCTTGTTGTGACCACAGCCCCTGACGCGGAGTCTGTCCATGTGCGCGCCCCAGCCCTGCTGTGAGGCGTCTGTTGTGATGGTCACTGTTGGAGTTGGCTGTGTGAATGGCTTCCCCTGTAATATGTTCTCTTCCTTCCACCACGATATTTCTTTCTGCACTGCGTGTGTGACAACCACTAGATCTTCCCAACTCCCTGTCGCTTGTGACCACTGCTGCTGTATCCATTCTTGGAACGGTCTCATGTGCAGCCTGATATGTGGAACTAGGTGGATGCATGATGCCATCATCCCCATTAGTCTGCTCACCGTCCTCGCTGTCAGAACTTGCCCCTTGCGGTAATGACGTGTTTCCCTCAGGAGCGCTATAGTTCTCTTGTCGCTGGGGAACACCTTGGACTGTGTGCTGTCTATTTGTGCCCCTAAGAATATTTTGATCTGCTGAGGTTCTGTTGACGATTTCTCCCAATGTATTGGGAAACCTAGTGTGGACAGTGTTTGTATGACTTGTTTGATGTGATCCTTGCAGTGTCTGTATGATCCTGCTTTCACAAGCCAGTCGTCGAGGTAGGGGTATACATGTATGCCCTTTCTCCGAAGGTGCGCTGCAGCTGCTGCTAGGCATTTTGTGAACACCCTTGGTGCGGACTTTAGTCCGAAGGCTAGCACTGTGAACTGGTAGTGATCGTGGCCTATCACGAATCTTAGTAGACGTTTGTGTTTGTGGTTGACGGGTATGTGCAGGTATGCATCTTTCAAGTCTATGGTCGCCATGTAATCCCCTTCTTGGATTTGCGGTATTACTTCCTGAAGTGAAGTCATTTTGAATTTTTGAGTTTTTACGAACTTGTTCAGGAATCTGAGGTCCAGTATTGGTCTTAGTGTTTCGTCTACCTTTGTCACTAGGAAGTACGTTGAGTATACTCCCTTGTTCCTTTCGTTTATTGGAACTGGTTCTATTGCTCTTTTTTGTAGCAGCTCCTCTGCTTCTAGACGTAGGAGGGCGAGTTCCCTTGCGGGGATTGCCCGGTGTCTTGGTTTTTTCCCTGGGGGGTGTTTTTGGAGATCTATGCAGTACCCGTGCTGTATGATGTTCAGTATCCACTTGTCCGTGGTAATTTCCCTCCATTGTGTGAGGAATTTTCCTATTCTGCCCCCCACCGGGGTTGTATGCTCAGTGGTTATTTGTTGGCTGTGTGTGTTCCTTATTTTGTCCTTCTGTTGACTTCTCCTCTCCCTTGGTGTTAACTGGGGAGGGTTTGGTTTGTGTCTGGAGTCACTTTGAGGTGGGCTGCTGACCCCCTCTTCGGGCCTGTCCCCGTCCGTACCCGCGCCCTCGAAAGGACCGTCCTCTGGGTTGGTACTGCCAATTCTGCTGTTGTCCCTGTTGGCTTTGGCCCTGGTTGTTCCCCTGGTATCCTTGCTGGGGGGATTGGTGTGAAGTGGTGGGTGCATTGCCCCCTCTACCACTGGGCCGCCTTGAGGGGTTTCCTCTTCTCATTCCCCTGAACTGCAGCGCTCCCATGGACCTCGCAGTTTCGTTGTCCGTCTTTAGTTGAGTTAACTTGTTGTCGACTGGTGCTCCAAACAGTTTCTCACCGTCGAAAGGTGTGTTGATGATGTTACTCTGTACCTCTGGCTTGAAGCCCGAGATCCTGAGCCATGCGTGTCTCCTCTCAGTCACCCCTATCATCATTTGCCTGCTGGAGTTCTCTGCTGCGTCCAAGGCTGACTTTAGGCAAGTGTTAGCGATAGCCTTGCCCTCCTCCGCTAGGTAATTAGCCCTTTGTTGGTGTTCTTCTGGCAGGTGTTTAATAAGCTGGCTCATTTCTGCCCAATGCTGGTATGCATGCCTGCTGATGAGGGCGTTGGAGTTGGCGATGCGCCAGTGTATGGCTGCGTTCCTCTCCACTTTTCGTCCTGTGAGGTCTATTCGCTTGCTCTCCTTGTCTGGAGGTGGGCCTGTGTTGGTGGGCACACCGGCCCTTTTCCTGGCTGTTGCTGCGATAATGGAGTCTGCTGGTACTGACCCTTGGATGTACGCCGGGTCTTTTGTGGAATGCTTAGATTTCTTTTCGCTTCTAGGTGTAACCGCCTTGCAGACTGCAGGTTCCCTGAAGGCCTCCCTTCCCTGGTCGAGGACGCCAGGCAACATGGGTAGGAATTGGCTCTTTGTCTGTTGAGGGAGCAGGGTTTCGAAGAGGAAACCTGCCTTTGTTTTTTCCTCCTGCATTTCGACCCCATATGTCTTTGCAGCCTTCTGGACGACCTCATTGTAGACTCCGATGTCGTCTGGCGGCGAAGGCCTCGAGGGATAAGAGTCTACCCCTTCTTCTGGTGACTCTGCGCCGAGGTCTTGCCAGTCTATGTCTTGTACCTCCGAGGACGCAGAGTCCCGGTAAGACTGCATCTCTTCTTCGCCTCCGGCTTCGAAGTAGTAGTCTTCTTCGTCCTGGTCTTCGAGTGGTTCGGGTGTTCTCGGGGGCTCGATGTATTCGGCGTCGAACTCCTCGAGTGCCTCGTGCGCTGGCTTCGATGGAATAGCGTATTGCTTCATCTTGTCGAAGTCTCTTTTCCGTTGCAGGATGCTCGCCATCTCTGCCTCGAGCCTCCTCTTTTTTTTCGCCATCTCGTGGGCCTTTTCGGCGTCGAATGGTGCAGCGCCTCTTTGCGGTCGCGGTCGTCGAAAAAGACGCCGGGCCTTCCTTTCTCGGTGCCGAGGCTTCCTTCTCGGAGGTGACCTTCGACGCCTTTGTCTTTTCGGAGGCTTTCGCCGATTGTGAGTCCTTCTCAAAGGATCCGCTCGGCTGCTTGTCCTTGGATGCTGTTGCTTTCGTCGAGGGTTTCGGCGGCAACGCTCCCTTTGAGGACTTTGCTACACTTCTAAGAGTGTCGCTCGGTGTTCTGGCTTCACTCTTTCGAGCGTCGCTTTGGTGCTTTGGGGTCGACGACTCCCTTACCTCCTTCGACGTTTTCTTATGGACCTCGACGACCGCGCAGTCCTCCGGTCCCTCTGCGATGTTGTCTTCCTCTCCGCTGGAGAGGCCCAGGTCTCGGAGCGATGGTGCTGGTCCCTGGCCCTGCATGTTGTAGTTCGCCCTTCTGTCTCTCTCTCACCCGGAGGGTCTTCGGGGTGAACGCCGAGCACGCGTTGCAGTCTTCGCTGATGTGGTCGAGCGGCAAGCAGAGGTTGCAGACTGGGTGCTGGTCTTTTTGGGCGTACTTGTGGTGGCAGTTTTTGCAAAACTTGAACGGAGTCTTGTCCATAACCGCGCTCAGGGAGCCCCCTGTGAGCGCATTCTCTGTAGGCGTCGAGATTTCGGTCGTGGACCTTCTACCTCGTCGTCCTTCTTGTTGTCTCCGGTACTTGTGTCGTCGTCCGGTGTCTCAGGAATCCATCCTCTCTGGTGATATTTCGACTTTGAGATTCTTCGTCCAAAGTTTCTGGAACTTCTCGGCAACGATCCAGACCCCACGGCGGAAAAAAGAATCTGAAGATGGCTACCAAGGGTGGGAGCTTCCGCCGGAAGCGCGACGACGTCACCGAAGACACCAAATGGTGGGGCGTCGCCGCCCACCTGGGCCAACAAAAAAAAAAAAAAAACACAAAACAAAGAAAAGACTACGAATCCGGACCCAACCACGAGATGGCGGAATAATGCACAGCATAGTGAATCCAGAAAGATTCACGCTGCAAAACCTGCTAAGCCTTAAATCGTTCTTCATTTTGCAAGATTTTCTCAGCTGAAGGAACAGGAGGTTTAGGCTGAAAAACCTAAATGACAATTTGATTTAAATTAATTTCCATGGTTACTACTGTAATGATTAAAGTGACTTTCCAGAGAATACTGTCCTTGTAGAAAACTGTACAAAGCTCTTCAGGAGAAAGATCCTGAAGCTGGCCAATTACTCTTGCAGGGAGGATCACTGTCAAAACGTCAGTCTTCAAAATCAATAGTTAACCTCACAAGGCACCAGACTCGCATGGCTTCTGTATGGTCAAACCAAAATCAAATCAGTCTTAGCGTCTCACACACAGGTAGCATAGCTAATATAAGAGGATGAAGATAATCAAAATGCAATCTCATCATCCATTTCTTCAAACAAGACTTCAAAAGATTTATTCAGGTAAGCTTCAACGAACAAGAGGTAATGCTTGCAGGAATAAATCTTAATTTTGTTAGCAGCCGATGGGAAACCAAAAATAAAATATTTAATGACAACCTCCGAAAATATACTTTTTTTTTTTTAATAAGACTCAAAGATAAACTTTTAGTGATTTGTTGGTCTGTTTCATAGTCGTAAGTAGGCTTTGATGTTTTCTATTAGCCCAAATGTACATAACTTTGTTTAAAAATAAGGGCCTCAGGTTCTGTAATGGTAAGGAGGTATTAAAACAGTCATTTCTTCCTGCTTTACTGGAAGGTCAGGAGATGCAACAGAAAGTTTAAAAGAGGAATGGGTCCTGCAAACCATATCTTGCAAGCCCAAAAGACTTATTGGAATTAACTTGCAGTTACAGGAATTTTTGAATTGTAGAAGAGTAATAAATAACCTAAGGGAATCTCCTACGGTCCAACATTCACTGCTCTAGTTTTTTTTCACATTATTATTTCTCTACATTTTCAGAGATCATTAATGACTGCACTGTAATTACATTTTTTGCAAGAAGATTACTCACCTTCCTACCGCTAAATCTATGCGGCAAGAACTAGTGTCAAGCAGTCCTGAGATGGTCACACAAGAGACATGGCCAAAGGGAAACCCAGGGTTTCAGCCGTGTCACAAGTACAAGGCATGCAAACACGGTGTAAACACCAAAGAGTACACTTAGTTCTGAATGAAGGAAAGGGTGAATAGATAGATGGATGTGTTACAGGGTGGATGGATTAGGTAGCAAAAGGATGGGTGAGTGAAAGGATAAATGGATGGATGAGTGGAAGGATGGATGAGTGAAAGCGAGGGTGGATAAATGGATGGATGAGTGAAAGGGTGGGTGGATGGATGAGCGAAGGATGGACGAAATGGATAGGTTTGAGATGGATGGGTAGGTTTGGATATGGATGGACAGATGGACAAAATGAAAAAGGCTGATGGATGAAAGAATGAACGGATGAGAATGTAAAGGTAAAATGCTAGATATCAGTGGTGAATGAAAGGATGAATAGATAGATGCTTGGATGGAAGAGACAAGAGCTCTTATGGCGAGGGTTGCAATTACTTTCTTCACTTGCTTGGTGGCATAAGAGTTTTGGTTCCAAGTGGGGGGGCATTTCAATTTTCTGGTTACTCACTTGGCCTGCACAATGCTCCTTTCTCTACCTGTGGCTTATGAGGTAGGTGTGATGCTGTTTGCCAGCGCATTCTTCCGAGACAGCCAGTTTTTGGTCTACAAAAAGCCCACATTGCCATAGTAGTTCCTGGCACTGAACAAAACTACTTTGTGTGCCGATATGCTCCTTGTAAAAGAGCAGAATGCTGTCACACACAGTGAAGCCAGCCGATAGACAGAGATGGAATTTAAAAAAAAAAAAGGTCTTGATTAACTCCGATCTAATTAGGGGCTTAATTGTTAAAGTCATTAAAAGTGCACCCATGATATATGTCCTTGCATTAATGCAGATTTACATCTTTCATAAATTCACAAGTAGGCCACAAAACCGTACTCCTAGACAAGATTTGTGAACAGCATTTCAGCACGAGCAAATATGAATGTGTAGTTTTGCCCCAGCGAAAATCTGTCGAGTGTATACAAGTTTGCTTTTTCTCCAACCAAAAATTTCCCCAGCCCAGGAAGAACTTTTACTTCTGCCGTTTCAGGAGTAAAATTTCAACCTCTCTCAGTATGGGAAAAGATTAGAGAAGAGCTGGTGAAAACCCCCAAAGCATGCAAGTAACTAGGTTTGCACAGACTCATAAGGGCATTCTAATCCTGGAACTATTGCTTACTGCCACCTCCAACTCCAGTATGTAAATCTGCAGAAAGGAGGGAAAATAAGGGACTGGCTAGTATTGAAATCCTTACATACTATGAGCCTGACATAACCAGAGAGGCTATTATCAGAGCTCTTCTCTAATCATATTGCTGCCATCATTTGACAGTGCACTGCATTGCACCAAAGGGACAAGTGGATTTTGTTACAGGACAAGTAGATTTATGAAGCTACCTGTCCAAAATAGATAGTAAGGTGCTATCTACTTTTACCTCTGCCTACCTTTGGGGTTCCACGGGACTTTGTGCACACTATACCTCCCTTTGGTATAGTATATACAGAGCCAGCTTCCTACAGGTAGCAAATAATTTTAAAGTGGTTTGGCAATATTTGAGGACTCAGAAAATATGTACTCATTTTAGTTTTATAGAGCACTAACCATAATGTCTATGAAAATAAGACCCTCATTTTTATAATTTTTAATGAAAATGCTTTAGGTATTAAATTTTTATTTTTATTACATCAAGATGACGCCAGGCGTGCCACACTTCTGTAATATAGAATATTAGCAAACTAGTTGTTCATTAGAATACTGTGGGGAGGCAGAGGTCAGGGGCACGGACTCGGATAATTGAGAGCAGGGAGGAGGGTGCAGAGGCAACAAGTTGACCAAGCTGGGATGGCGGGAGGGGCAGTGGCAGCACAATGGGCCATGGAGGGCAGGGGAAAGGGGAGCAGGGGCAGCAAATCAACCATGCAGAAGAGGCAAGAGAGGATGTGGCAATATAACGGACCATTGAGGGCAGAAGGAAAAGGCAGAGGCAATAAAACCATACATGCCAACTGACCAGATTCAGGCAGGAGACTCCCAATGTTTTTGAGCCCAAAAGGGCTTTATTTTATATATATATGTCTCCTGCCTGAAACCCCCGCTTTTTCAAAGTCAGACAATGGGGAAGATAAATTCCCCAGGTTTTTTTTCAAAATCTACTCAACAGAGGGTAGGGTGGAGGTGGGTGGGGCCATAATCTACTGTTTAGGGCAGCCGGGAAGGGTAGTGGCAGAACAACAGCCACACAGGGCTTTAATGAGGGGACTTGGACAATGGATGACAAGGAGGAGGGGGGGGCAGGAGCAGCAAGCTTGGGTGGAGGCAGCACAATGCCATGCCAGGACCTGCATCTAACACCTGCGGTACATTGAGATGGGCATCTGAACGTTAAAAAAACCAACAAAAAAAAAACCTAGAAATTCACTGGAAAAAAAAAAGTTTACAGGGACGTTATAGTTAGGTTCAGATTTTACACGCACAAAACCATAGAAATTCAGCTTTTATAGTTAGAGTTATTTCAAGTAACTATAACGCGTGCCCTATGCAAACTATAACTCGCACCCTCGCCATGCATTGCTAATTACACCAGATATTACATCACTCATGACATCTTCTATGACATCATTGATAATATCACGTACATTTGCAGTAAAATTACTGATTAGAAAACTGTGCATGGCATAGGGCGCGAGTTATAGTAACTTGAAATAACTAATTATAAAAGCTGAATTTCTATGGTTTTGTGCGTGTAAAATCTGAAGCCAACTATAAGGCCCCTGTAACCTTTCATTTTTTAGTGAAAAAAATATATATATATAGTGTTTTCACTTAAAAAACAAAGGCTAAAAGGACATTATAGTTAGTTGAAAATGTCAGTTAAAACTAGGCTATCCTGTTTTCAGTGTCTTTGTTTGTGGATTTCAGTGGGACTTTTTCAATGTTTTCCAAACTTTTTGAAATCCCGGTTTATCAGTATTTATTCAGCTGCCTAATCCAAAATAGAAAAGAACTGCGTTTTTCCAGTGTTTACAGACAATTTTTAGCAGTGGTTTTTATAATGCACATTTTTATTTACTGGAGAAATATTGCAAGGTATGAAGTATCTTCACAATGACCGTCACCAATGGACTTAAGGTAGTATCAGATAAGCATAGAAGTCTTAGTATTGTACTCTCACTGATACTCCATCTCAAATGCCTCTTTCACGTTTCATTACCTGTCACACTCACTATTTTAGGCATCCTCTGGTTTACACAAGTATTAGTGGATTAAGAAAGTAAAAGTGCTATATTCAAATGTTATAATACACAAATTCCTGGGCAGTCTTTTTGGAACGGGTGGGAGTAAGGTAAAACTCCTTATTAAATATTAGAGCATGGTTATTTGGCCTACATTTAGTCTTCACTTTAGCTTCTCATTTTTAAATATGCATCAATTTTTAGTGGCGGTTCGCACACGCTTTTCCCTCTTGCGTGCATTTCTTTTAGATAGACATTGTCGCCTCGCAGTCTGCACATTCAGTTTCACAGTCGCACAATTTAGAATACGGTTTATTTGACTGTGCTCGAAGGAGACGACATCTATCCTGTAGTCTAATTACCACGTTCTGCACCTCTGGCAGTGTGATAAGTAGAGTTTTATTATAAAAACAGTGTCCATGCAGGAGTCGGGGGAGGTTCACTTTCTGCCAGACTCGTCATGGAACGCTGCAGTGACCTGTGCCTGAAATGCAGTTCAGCTGTCCCAGACCTTCAACCTAAGAAGGGAGATAGATGTGCAGAAGTTTGCAGGCTTGCACACACGAGACACGGTGCATTCCTTAATGATCTAAGGCCGGCTTCCTGATATACAATACCAAGGTATAGGATTGGGTCATTCCAATAGGCCTCCTGGCGGAAGGGTACTCCCTATATGCTCTCTTCAACGTAGAGATATTAGGACTAGATAGGAGTAATGTTAGCAACATTATGAACAATTAACATGGTTGAACGGTTTGTTTTTCACCATTCTAATAATGCTTATTGCAATGATGTGTCTCATCTTTTCCATATTCGTAGTTCATGCTATCTTTAAAAAGATTAGAGCTTTTCAATAAAATTTTGAAAATGCAATGTCTTTTGTGACACTTTGGGTATGCATGAGTGACAAACAAAAGGGTAGATCTGTTTCAACGATTTCCTTGGGAATCTGAGAGTCATGGTCTAGGCTACAGACAACATCTACAACTCTGTGGGTTTAGGAGTTTAGATGCAGTACTGTTAGCTAGCCCAACAATTACTGATTACATGGTAAGACTCAGTCCCTGTGTTATGAAGTTTTGTTGTTCGACATATACGGCACCTACTAATCTAGTGGGACTGTGTAACAGTCAATCCTACCAACAGCATACTACTTAGCAGAACTGTTAGGTTTGAATTACCGCAGATTAGTCTGTATACCTGCATTGTAAAACACCTGAAACCTGATGAGTACAGCATGAGGAACACTGCCTATCTGCAATCACGGCCGCACTACATTATAATGCTTGCTGCTTTTGTATAGAGATTCAGAGCTGCCAAGTACAACACATTGTATACTGGGACTTGAAAATTTTAATATTGCAAGCATGGGCTCAAAAATACTATAATAAAGAGTACTTGGATAAAAAGCCAGGATAAGCTGGGTGTGTCACATGTCAATAGGATGTTATAGCTAGGAATGTTATTCTTATGGTGCTTTGATATTTACAATGTCTTGGGTGATGTCATTATTCACCACTGTCCATTACGCATTGTGACACTACACTTTTTACAAATCCCTGTCACTACACTTTGCACTGACTATTTAAAGCCTAGGGTAATAAATAATTGACAAATCAATACTGACTTGTGTATCAAAGGCTTTTACCCATTCTTTCTCTATGGGAAACTCTAGCAGTATATATTGACCAAGAGCCCTATAAGCCAGCAATTTCACCTATTCAACAGAATAAAAAACCGCCAAAACAAAAAACAAATCTGATTTAATACTCAGAGGTTCTTTGCAGTGTATAAAATAACCAAGTCCTACCTGAAAATATACTTTTAAACCCTACACCTTTATTCCACACACACAAAACTGGTAGAGGCAAAAAGGAAAAAAACATTTCAGCAACATTACAGAATAACAAAATGCAGGCGGCCTAATCTTAGGCCAGTCTTTCTGGCTGCTGCCTCATATAGTAAAGTCACATTAGGTATGCCCCTTCAGGAAGAAATACAAATTGACAAATTCTCTCACTTTGTTTTCTTTGAATGGTGTTTTAGTTTGTGGATGTGTTGGTGTTTATATGTTTACACTGGTTAGGGCTGCTTCCCTTTCTGTGGGATTGTATCAGTTATAATAGGTTTAAACCTAAAACAGAATAGCCTAGTTATAACATTTTAAATAAAACTGAAATTCACCAGTTATAGTTGTCCACGTAACTAACTTGTGCCCTAAATTAATTATAACTTGCCCCCCCCACACCATGCAGTGTTGTCAATGTCATTTCAGACGTTCCATTTATGTTATCAACTAAGTCATAGAGCATGTAATGAGTGATGTAATATGCGAGGTCATTAAGAGTGCAGTTTAACCCAACTATAACCATTTTTTCAGTGAATTTCAAGGTTTTTGTTTTACATAAAATAAGATTTCCATCACTGTGTAACCCACCACAGACGCCCAACCCCCCCTTCCTTTTTTCCCCCATGCAACTTTATTTTGCTTTTGGGAACAAAAGACACACAAGATAGCATTGCCATATCCATATACTTATAGCCAATCACAGTCAACATCATGGGAGCACATAGTATATCAGGCTCATAAAGGGAGCCCCGCTGCTGGCCCCAAAGTCCATGCATGCATCAGCCCCGCTCACCATACTAGAGGGTGCGTAAAAACATGTACATGAGCAGTCCGCAGGCCTACCAGGCGGTTACTCACTCCCTGCTTCGGATGAAGCCATATCACAGATACTGGATGCTCTCAAGGTTTTTTTTTTTTTATTAAAACATTTTATTGATTTTACATAACTGGTACATGTGACATTTCATCAATGAATTTACGGTACATTTACAATCAATCAAAAGGGGGTATTTGTCTAATTTATCGGTGGTGGCAGTCTGCCAGGGACTACCTAGCAGTGGCGTGGGCTGTCGGCTAGCTAGTGTCGTATGGCTTAACCTTCGTACGTCCTCCGAGGCAAAGCTCTATCATTCACTAAGATCGGACATTGTGTTCTCCTGTGGGGGCTCACATATGCCACCCCGGTATGCATTCCATCCCCCCCCAAATCAGTGTCCATTTTTTTGGGCACCCTCTATGTATATATACTGATTTCTTTATAATCATGGTACTGTCCATGTCTTTGCACCATTGCTGGAGGGTGGGCAGCTGTCTAGTTCCCCAGTGGTGTGCGATATTTCGTTTCGCTAGAGTTATTCCCAGTGTCACCCAATCTCGGGCCCTATGGGTGAGGTCTGTGGGTTCCCATATATTAAGCAGACACATCCTTGGTTCTGGGAGGATCGTGATAGTCGCTACTTGCGAGAGTGTGCGCATAACTGCCCTCCAGTATCGCATTATCGCAGGACATGCCCATAGCGTGTGAAAAAAGGTTCCTAACTCGTTGCAGTTTCGAAGGCAGAGTGGTGTATCTGCTCGGGCAATTTTGTGCATAAGGGTCCGTGTGTAATAAGTACGGTGTAATATTTTTAATTGTACTAGCTTGAGCCTGGATGGTATCGCTACTTCCTTAGGGGACGATAGGGCCTCCTGCCACTCTGTCGTCTAATTCACCTACGTCCGCTTCCCATTTTTCTTTAAGGGCCGCAGTTCGATCAGGCTGGTTATTTATTATTTTTCGGTAGATTTGTGAGATGGCTTTTTTGATTAGGTGCTCAGTCAGGAGTCTGTCCTCCAACGGCGAGGACTCTGGAAGCTGCGTACCCGGTGGGATAGCTGCCCTCAATGCGTGTCGTATCTGGTGGTAACGAAACTCCTCCGACTGCACCAGACCATGTGTGTCTTGCAGTTGGGCGAACGTGACCATTTCCCCCTTTTTCCATAGGTCTCCTACCGTTGAGAGCTCTCAAGGTTTTAGACATTGTCTTTTGTATTGCCCCAGTGTTCTGCCTGTGGTCTTCTTCATGTATGTAGTGAAGGGGTGCCAAATTGCATCAAATTTGTTCCATGGCGTAAATAGCCCATATCTTTCCCACCACGTTAAGCGATGGTGCCCAAGGCAATTTCCATATCTGAGCAATGCTCAGGCATGCGGCTAAGAGGAGGTGGGAGAACAGCCGCCCCTGGGATGTTGCTGTGGGATATAAACAAACCTCTCCCGGGTCCCCCAAAAGGATCAATAACAGGTCACGGGGTAAAGAAACATTAGTAATAGAGTATCTTAAGGAGGACTGCGGCCCAAAATGCCTTGCTTTGTGGGCAAGTCCACGACACATGGAGAAAAGTACCCCAATATCCACACCTCTTCCACATAGATCCCAATGTTTCCTCAAAGATCTTGGGGTCCAGTTCCTTCTCCCATTGAGTTACATAGATGTGCTTTTTGGTAGTGGTAAGAGACAGAATATGACTGCACAGCAAAGAAATGCCCCTACAGCGAACATTGTTTGCAAAATAGGGATTCGATGGGCGATTCCTCCTGTTGCATAGATCTGCGAGTTTGATTCTTCACCGCCCAGAGTTGTGCTTGAGTGATCCTATAAGTGTCTCACTGAGTCCGTGAGTACTTCTATGAGAGCTTCTCCTGGGTGGGGAGGTCTTCGTCATCATAAATTTATCTCAGAGTAGGAGGTCCCCTGTAGTCCCAAGAAAAGGACCCCCCCCCCCAATCCCCTCCAGAGCCACTTATGGAAGCCACAGGAGTACGTGCAAGGGGATTGGAAAGAATGCATGTTCTACCTGCACCCATGGCTTATTGTATGGGTTGTGTTCCCAGTCAAGGGATGGGCGGAGTTGGGCCGCCAGCACGTAGGCCTTCAGGTTGAGGAAGACCAAACCTCCCTCCCTGGAACAAGGAGGATTTGGCCACCCTCTGAGATTTGCCTTCCGATACAAATATGAGCATTTTGATTCGAATAAGCCAGGGGAAGGGTCTTGAGGACATACAGAAGCCAGGGCATAAAGTTCATTTTGACACTGTTCAGCATTCCCAACCAGGATATTTTTAGCTTACCCCACCTATATCTTTGAAGGGGTGTGTGATAAGCGGGGGTATATTGCCATCATAGAGGGTGCTAATGTGGGTAGGAAGTTATATTCCTAAGGATGTGATGGCAGGGATGTGGAATTCCTATAGCCCGACGCCCAGGACATATTTTTTGGGGTCAAGGGCAACAAGTTTATGTGTATTTTGTCCTTGGGACAAGTAGGCCCCAACCCCCTGCAGCACAAACCCTTTGGCTTCCAGTTTGCAGTACCACATTATGGATCAAGGAAGGGCACTGTCTGCAGTTAAGGTAGAGCTGCCGGGCCCTCACCATTATAACAAACATTGGCAAAAGCAAAAACTGTTTTCGTCTCAAAAAGCACACTGCCACAGTATTTACTGGCACTGAACAAGAAAGAAAGAGAATATATTAATAAACGCATAAGGTCATGGTCAACGACAGACAGAATTAGGGGCCCAATTATTAAAGACAGTCTCAAAAGTGCATCCATGGTATATGTCCTTGCATTAAGTGCAGCTATAAGGCTTTCGTGAATTCCCAAGAACTTACAGAAGTAGGACCTAAAAAATATTTGTGAACTGCAGTTAAGCAAGAGCAAATATGCATGTGTAGATTTGCTCATGTGAAAATCTGAGTGTTTGCAAGTTCACTTTACCTCCAACCACTTTATTCCCACCTCTGGAAGAAGGTTTACGTCTGTCATTCTCAGGAGTAAATTTCCAACATCTCAGTATGGGAAAAGATTAGAGAAGAGTTGTTGAAAAACCTTAAAACATGCAAGTTAGTAGGTTTGCACAGACTCAAAAGGGCATTCTAACCCTGTAACTATTGCTTACCACTACCTTCAGCCCCAGTATGTAGAGCTGTAGAAATGTGGCAATATAAGGGGATTGCAAGTATTCAAACACTACTATGGTATGAGCCCTGGCATAATCAGAGAGGCTATATCAGAGCTCTTATATAATGAGATTGCTGCCATAATTTGTTTCCGCACTACATGGCACCGAAGGGACAAGTGGATTTTGTTACAGGACAAGTAGATTTATTAAGCAACCTGCCCCAAAGACAAGTAGATATTTTATTAAATTCCACACCCCTGGATGGACGTCATGACCCACTTGAACCCGCTTCTTTGAATGTGAAGTTTAAGGACTTCTTACGGATCTGCGACCCACAATCCATTGGATTGAGAGTAGATGATTTTAAACCCCGATACCAGTGTGAAGCGATCCTGTTTCTCCAGCACCGCTGGAAGGCTAGTGTCAGGGTTGGTAAAGAAGCATAGGGTGTCATAGGTAAAAAAGACCAATTTGTGTTTTTTCACCCATAGTCATGCCTTGGATTGCAGGGTTACTCTGAATTTGGGTTTCAATCGTGAGGGAAAATACGAGTGTGGCGGGGTGGGTAGGGGGGGGGGGGGGCAGTGTGAACCCCTGCCTCGTCCGTCTGATCAGGGGGATGTCCAGTGTGAAGGCAGAATTGATCTGGAGTTTCACAGCTTTATCCAGCACCTTTGATAGGTATGTCCAATCAACTATCAAAGGCCTTCTCGGTATCTAGTGATAATAGGGCCAACGGCTGGTGTCGACGCTCTGCCACTTCCATTAGCGCTACCACAAGTATAGAGTTGTTGTTAGTCTGCCTATTCCATATAAAACCTGCTTGTTGAGGGGCAATAAGAGTCAGCCAGACAGGTTGGAGGCGGGCCACAAGAATGGAAGCAAAGAGTTTTACATTACTATTCAGCAACGCGACTGGCCTATATGAAGAGTACAACATTGGGGGTTTACCTGGTTTTAGAAGAAGGGTAAGGTGGGACCCCAGCATCCTATCGGTAACTATCCCCGACGCCAAAAAGGAATTAAAAACTTTGATTATGAGCTCAATCAAGAGGGCAGCATAGACCTTATGAAAAGTGGCCAGAAACTCGCAGGGGCCCGGCACTTTGCGGAGGTTGCGTATTGCAGTCCAGACCTCGTCCGGTGCGATATCTTCCTCCAAAAGATGCAGCTCTGCCTCTCTATTCAGGGGTGCATAGTCACAGAGGTAGCTCTCTTGAGCTGGACTTCTAAAGCTTGAGCCTGGTACAAGGCCATATAGTAACGTTGGAAAACGGCAAGAATCTCTGCCGTCTCTTGATGCAACCGACTCTCCTAGTCTCTGACCTCTGATTTGATTATGTGTCGCTCATATGCACAGTTTATGGGCCAAGAGTCTATCCGCCTTATCTCCCTGCTTGTAATAGGTATGGTTATGGGAGAGGAGCTTCTTAGCCTCCATCAAGATCTGTTCCAGTTCTCCCCGGAGGTTGCAGAGAACCCTCCGGGTTCTAGGCATGCCCCCTCCTTATGCTGTGCCTCAGCCTGGGATAATTGTGTTTCTAGTTCTTGTTTGCAGAGCTTGGTTGCTCGCTCAAATGCCGTTGTGTGGGAGATCAGTTCGCCCCGGAAGACTGCTTTAGCCACATCCTAAAGGGTTCCAGGTGATACCTCCTCATTGTCGTTTTTGGCAAAATAGTGTTCTATGGTATCCTTGATACAATCGTGTGGGGTTGGGTCACAAAGCGCCACTTCATCCACCATCCACGGTCTCGGAAACGGACACCGAGGGTCTGCGGGTCCCACCACCAGCCAAACAGAGGCGTGGTCAGGAAGGATCTTCACATCAATTGTGAAATCTATCAGTCTGGGAAGCCAGGATTGGGAGACCAAAAAGTAATCTAATCAGAAATACGTTTTTTGGGCATTGGAGTAAAAGGTTTAGTCCCTCTCCCTGGAGTGACGACGCCAGGCGTCGACCAAGGCCATCTCGCACAACCAGTGGAGAAAGGCTGTAAGGGGTTGTGATTTCTGGTGGTGAGGATGGGAGCGGTCCAGCTCCAGGTCTAGGGAGGTATAGCAAATCGCCACCCACCACTATATTTCCTCGGGCAAAGTGGGAGTCTCTTGGGAAAAAGTCAGAAAAAAAGTCCTCATGGTCCGCATTGGGCCCATAGACCGATCGTATGATTGCTTGGGTGGTGCCCACCTTGCCCCATATCCCAACCTATCGCACCTCCCAATCCCCATACGGGTCGTCCGAAGTGAATGAGAGGTCCCTGCATAGAAGGATCACTACCCCTCTTGGCTTATGAATGTGAGAGGAGTGAAACTGTCAGATACTAGTAAGAGCACAGGCGCTTGATATCTGTTTTAAGAAGGTGGGTCTCATGGAACAGCGATATGTCCAACTCCTTCTGTTGAATTCAGTTCAGTAGGGCTAGGCGCTTCATTGGGGAGTTTAAGCCCTGTACATTAACTGAAACTATGAGGGTGACCATTATCAAGCTGCATGGGTGTCCCAGCTTACGTGAATGCTAACTAGGAAGAAACATGCATCCTCGTGTTGATGCTGGGCATTCCGCAAAAGTATCACAGAAATAGACAAAACCATAAAATATTTTTGAATAACTGAAAAATTTCAGCCGAGGCTGACTTCCAAACCTCACTAGAGGCCTGGGTCAGAAAGAAAGTCACTCGAATCAAGAAAGTGGCATAAAAGACTAGCATCAACATATATCATCCAAAGAAGAAGGGGCAGGCTCCTGGGACCACCTGGCAAGTCCCCCCCCCCCCCCCCCAAACAAATTCCATATTTAGGACAGCCAGGCTTTGTAGAAGGTGGCAGGCAGGTAGGACAGCCCTCTCCATGGCCCTTCGTTGGATCAGCCAAGTCCCTATAGAAGTTCAAGGTGGGAAATCTGCTCCGACGATTGAGATTTCATTCTCTTTCTTCTCGTTGCCGCTGCTTACAGACTTTTTTCTTCACAGAACGGGTAGACTGGAATCGCCAGCCACCTCCCTGATCCACTAGCAGGAAGGTTCCAGATCCGTGGGGGAGTGCATCATCCTGCTGAGACGGCATGCCCAGGATCTCCCAGGCCTCTTGAGGCATGCGGACTGCCACCCTCTTATCGTTGTAGCTAAAGTGGAGGTGCAGAGGGAATCCCCAGAGATACAAGATCTTGCGAGTTTGAAGGTATTACGTAATTTCCCTGAACTCTCTGAGGCAGGCCAGTGTGTAAGCAAAGAGCTCTTGGAAGAGCAAAATATGGTCTCCTTGGAAAGTATCGGCTCTTGTTGCCTGGCCGCTTGTAGGAGTTTCTCCTTCATGTGGAAGTAGTGGACTCGAGTGAGAAAGGTTTTTCTGTAGCTGAAAGATTGTATATACTCTGTGTGTTCGGTCGAGGAGGACCGGCTCATTGACAGGCAACTGCAGCAGGTGAGCAAAGAGGACCTGTACATGGGCCTCCAGGTCCGTCTGGGGGACTGTAGCAGCTATATCGGATACCCACATTGTTTTCGAGGTAGAGTTTATCGCGTAGCATTGTGTGACCCCATTCCAGTTTTCGCTGCAGGCCACGAGGTCCACATTGTCATGTGTAGTCCGCAACTGTGGATTCAATTTGTGTCAGACGGGAGTGATTTTGCCCTGGCGAAGAGAAGTGAGGTTCTTGCGGAATTCAGAAAGCAGTAGCTGAATGTTCTTTGGTCATAGGGGCCCGAGGGTAGGTGCTCTCTCCTCAGTCACCAGTTGCAGACTGGGAGTTTTTGCCTCGGGGGCTCGAAGACTCGGGCCTCTGCAGCATGTCCCAGATGGAGGAAGATCGAGGAGCCTTCACCTTGCTGGTCACCATCACGCTGGAGGTCTCAGCGCCACCACCGATGTAGCTGCCCCGGTGGCAAATCGTGCTACCCAGTCTTGCAAGACTGCCAGAGCGCTCGATTCTCCCCTGGGCTTGTGGTGTATCAGACCCTGCGCCCTGATCACTCGGCTCCCCCGGTCGGGCAACCAGCAGCCTTCGCTTGCACCACAGTAGTCGAGGGGTCTCCCCTCCGGTTTCTTGCCTTTCCTCTATGGCCCTTGCATTTCCCCAGGGGCTTGTCGAAGTCGCTCTCCCAGAGACTGCAGGCCAAGGGAATATCAGAGACCCCTCTGTGTGTGTTGGGGCCCGCTAGTGCTTTCGGAGCACCATCTCTGCCCTTGCGCAACAGGGGGCCTCCAGTGGGCTTGGCCAGATGGTGACTGAGTGATGGCGTGCGTTGCAGTGGGGGATGCAATGGAGTACGGGTAGTAACGCTGGTCATCCCTGCAGCTTGGCCCTGTCTCTCTCCACTAGCTTATCCACCCCTCTCTGGGGACGTCCTCAGGCCACCTCCACCCTCATCCAAGAGCCTGTAGTCGTTTTGGGCCAGACTGAACTGACTGGTGGCATCCTCTGGTAGAACTGGTGTGCCAATGAGGCCACCACCATGACGAGGCCCAGGCCAACGCCTCCGCCTTCAGGTGGGGTGGAGGGGGGGGCAATCTGGTGGAAGGGGGGGTTACAAACATGGGGGGGTTACCTTGCAGGCGGGCCCACTGCCATCTCGGACCCACTCTCTGCACTTCCATTGCTGGGTCTCGTTCGGGGCCCCCCAGCCTCGCTCCCACCGGCTTGCTCTTTAACTGGGCCCTGGCAAAGCAGTGGCCCAGGGTTCTCCTTCACAGGCCCCCGGGAGAGTCCACAGCAGGGGGCAACGCAGTCCAGGCCCAGCACCCTCCAGAAAATGGCTACTGCCTCGCTGACCACAAGCCTCCGGCGCTGATGTTCTAGTGCAGCACAGTCACTCCCAGCCCCCGCTGTACACCCGCTATTCAGCTGGCTTATGGGGGTCACATTTGAAGGCGAAACTGCTAGTTACACCTGCATGGGGAGGGGGAATGGCGGCGTCCGCGAGCTCAGGGAGACGCATCTCACCTGGTCTCCTCCCTGGCCACGCCTCCGCCCAACCCCTTTTTAAAATATATAAATATGAAAGGCAGGCCAATTGGCTTTATCAGGAGGTGAGCACATCAACATATATAAAGAAGACTTCTTGAATTTGTCAGAAAGTTACCAATAATTATAAAAGGTATATTTTATAAATACACACATTGCAATGTTTAGTAATACTTCTGGTCACACAAGATTGTAAAGCATTTTTAAAAACAACCATAAACTCAGTTATTCTTTTAAAACATTAATCAAGCAACAAAAAGCAGCCACAGAACTACCACAAATGGTCCCTGCACGCCAGATGAAAAGCATACAACTCCAGCTCATAGTGCTTTAAAAATAATGGTAAGCTGCAGCACTCCACATCATCAAAAAATGCTTGGTGGTGCCCTTGCTGATTTTAGGAGCACCATCAGGATAAAAAAAAATATATCATTACAAATCCCTTACAGGGCATTAAGGGGTGCTCCTTGTCTGGAAGCAGCAAATAGTAAATGAGCGTCTCCTGGCGCTCATTTATATATTTTTTAATTTATTTTTACACACCTGTAACGTTTTAGGGTGTCACGGTCCCACCCGGGACTCGAGGCCCCTACGGCTTCTCAGCCATCACCCATACTGGGCCATTTGTATAATTACTCATTTCCGTGGGCGCCCTGGTGCCCTAAAAAGGACCCTGGTGACCTACTGGGAGGGTGGATTCTTGCTCAGAGTTTACTCTCCTGTGGTGATCCCTGAACAGTAATTAACTATGGAGAGGTACTGGTGGAAAAAGGAAACTCCTTTCCAATGCAACTTTCCCATTCATATTAATGTGTGGGAGCGCAAAGGCAGATGGGGTGAACCGTGCCCATGAGACTAACCAAACTGAAAGCAGCCAGACCTTTGCATTGATTGTTATGTATAAAAAAAAAATGCAAGGAAACCATTTTCCTAGTAGCCCAAGTTGAAGGCATCAGATGGCTTCCCAACTGTAGGTGCTTTGGTGTGAGCTCTCTTCCCAATGGGTCAAAAGCAACCAAAAGGTTAATTTAGACGAGAGTCATCTGGGAAGTGAACAAAGCATATCAGATAAACATTCCTTTTGCAGTTAGAGGGCACAGCTTGGAGGCTCCGTTCAAGCAAGTCCTAATGGCTTGCTTTCTATGGATGCTCAAATACTCACACTGACATCAACCAAAATGATTTTTTTTTTTTTTTAAAGTTACCAGTGATAACTTCTGTATTTTCTATACCATTGCCTTTTCAGTCTTAAATATATGTCCTATAAGAAAGCAGCACCTAACACACACCCTATCACTTTCACAGCTTAGAAGCTAAGCTCTGGATTGTAACGTGGGTAGTCCCTTGGACTCTCAGGACCTGCCCTGAGGCTCCGATTAACCAACTCTTCTTCTGTCAACTAGAAGTATGAACTATTTAGGGGCAGAAAATTGAAAAAAGAGGGGTGTTGGGGACAGCAGGTTCATACCAGCAAAGTAGTTATTGCACTAAGAACCATACCTTCCCTGGTGACTCAAGTTGTCTGACACTTTCAGTCCAATGTACTGGAAAATTACCATTTGTGCAATGGAGCATGGAAAAAGAAGACTACTAATGCAACATGGCCAAAGATGATCTGCTGCACTGCTTTAAGAAAACTTGATTCAATCCTTTCGCTGGAATCTAGGGACTAGTGCTAGCTGAAAGCATGAGCTTTGTAGTGGAACATCAGAAACAGGTACTTTAAGTAGCAGAAGCAAGCTTTGGTACTTACTGCGTACGTGTAAATGCCCTTGGGTGAAAGGGAATGGCTATCTAATATGCAGCAAACTACACTGCAAGCAATAACCGACTGTCACCTTGCTGATAGGGAAGAGCCTCCAACTTAAATAACTTAGAAGACTTGAGAAACCTTGGAGCTATCCAAATGAATACAGATTCTCAAACAGAGACTGATGTGGTATATACATTTAAAGAGGAATTTAACCTTATGGTTCAAATAAAAATTGGTAACCGCTTTAGGCAAAAAAAAGGGCAAGTTCTTATGAGCAGAATATAAAACTTCACATCTATAATAGCCAGTATCTTAGTAATCCTTATAAAATACCACAAAAAAAAAACTAAAGGGGAAAAAATAAATCACGTGCTGGACAGTCTTTGAAAGGGGCAGGGTTGTTGGGTATAAACACTAGTATACAATGGTACTTTTCCCCCTCTCCCCACCCCTCCCTAAGGCTCCTCTGACCTGGAAAGACTATTCCATTGCATACAGAACAGCAAATGAAGCATTTGAAAATATGGATAAAATAAACAATAGTCCAATCTGCTGTTAGCAAGCAAACTACCTTTCATTCTTCTCTGCGAGTCATCGAGCAACTTCTGAGTAGCTGGATACATTCTGCCTGGTTTATAAAATAGATGAGGTTTTGTCTTGGTTCTTATATATTTAATAATTTTAGAGTTGTGTTCGTTCCATTCTTCTTGCTATAGAAAATAAAGATCAATTAGCATATTCATAAAAAAGCCAGTCCAATACACAATGGATGCCACATTAACTGCCCATACAAACTCACCAAATGTGCAAGTTCGACTTTTTGTTCCAAGAGACGCAGTTCTGTCTGTTTAGCACGCCTCTCCTCAAACAATTCTCGTCTTTCATTTTCTACCTGCTTTTTCTCCTCTTCTGCCTGCACTTCAAGCTTTTTCTCTATTTCCTTTCGTTTTCGTTGCTGAAGGCAAAAACATCAAAAATGGTTTGCCATCACATCAAAAAATTACTAGCAGTATGTAAGGAAAGGTTGCCTACTGTTAAACTCTATTTCTCCAACATGGAAATGCTTAATGAATACAATAGCTCCAGCTCTGTGTGCAGAATCGTGTAACACCAAAATATAATTTTTTCCTAAAAGCATAGATATCTTTTTTTTAATAAAGCTAGCCAATTAAACTTAAGACTGCTCTGGCACCACCATATAATGTTTCCCAAAGGTTACTTACAAAAAAAAAAAAAACTGCCGGATATGCTGCAAGAAATTACACACAAAATACTGCATTGCACCTTTCTGTGCTCAAGATGACCCTGCAACCCGAGAAGCAACTGCTTTGCCAGTTGAAAAGGTGTTCAAATTGAAGCTCAAATAAGGCACATGGATCTTAACCAAAGGGCTGTTCACCCAAGTACACTCTCCTCGTTTCCAGCAAGGACAGCAGATTGCTCATCAACTCAGATTCCATTGAAAGAGAACTGGGATAAATAAGCAACGTCTCCTCCTAGGTCTGTAACAAAGCATCATTGGTTTTTTACAGATGTTCATGAACATTTAACTGAAAAGCAAGTTTGTAAGCATATCCAACATATACTCTAGCATGAAACACAAAAACAGAAGACTGGAGAAGAGGCAGACGCATTAGAAAAATGCAAACTCAACTACAGCTGTCACATAAGAGCTTGGCCTACATGGGCATCTGATCTGTATTTACGACCAAAGCTGCAGCATCTTACCAAAGTGTGGGTTGATATAATCGTAGCTGCTATACTTCAGCAATCTAAACGTTTCTGATAAGTGATGCTGCAGCTGCTTTTAATTTTGTTGAGGGAGCTTAGACTTTCCAGACTGGATCTGGTCATCTTTTAGCAGCAAGTGACTAGCTAGGATACAATACAGCAATCTGCATACAGCTTGGGGATCACGATCCATATGTGAATGGGAGCCTTAAGTGATTACAGTTACAAAAATTTTGTCTTGCTCGGGTACAAGTGGAAAGTTCTTTAAATACTGAAGGTGTGAAAAGACCTTCCAGCTGGAGATTTAGGGTTTGGAAAAACGTACTTAGTAAAATAATCATATTTAAATGAAAATCAGAGAGGACTGCAGGAAAGGGTGCCTTGGAACTATCATACAACTAGAGCATTATGAACAGGGTTAGTAGGGCAACCTGGCCTCTACACCTCTCTCCTCAATAACCCAGCAAGCAGAAGTTGTGGGCCACTACAAAAACAACTTTTCAGGAAAGACACTATGGTGAGGGTTTAACTTCTTATCCTTCAGCTTTACCAAGACGATGTTTAACTTCAAAGGAGGAGCATACTTTCTGATGTAATGAAAAATCTTTAAAGATTGTTTGAACTGTCTTAATCTCAAAGATGCAAAATAAAGATGTCTTCTCTAGGCCAAGATAGCAGTCAAGAGAATGTTTTTGGAAAAGAAATGTATACGTTCACTTTGAATGAATTTTCTTGCAAAATGAAGTGGGAAACCACGGACATCACCCCAACCCAGGACCTCTGCGACAAGCTCGGATCTTACTTCCATCTAAAAATCAGGGGCCTCTACGACAACTTCAACGACCAGACACCGGACTCCGCAGCCACCCCCTCCAGCGGCAACACCAGCCACCCCACAATCTCCACCTGGACACTGGCCACAACCGAAGAGACCGCCTCAACCATGAAAGGCATCCATTCGGGGGCCCCTACCGGCCCCTTCCCACCACACATCTACCACAGAGCCGCCACCGCCATAGAACTACGATGCACCATCAACACCACCTTCAAGACCGACACCTTCCCCGACGACTGGAAACATGCTGAAGTCAGACCCCTCCTCACGAAGCCCTAAGCAGATCCCAAGGACTTCAAGAACTACCGGCCCATCTCACTCCTCCCTTGCGCGGCAAAAGTCGCCAAGAAGACCATCAACGCACTACTAACAAGGTTCATTGAAGACAACTCTGTCCTCGACCCCTCCCAATTCGGATTCCGCAGCAACCACAGCACCGAGACAGCCCTACTCGCCGCTACAGACGACATCCGCTCCCTCCTCAACCAAGGACACACTGCGGCCCTGATCCTGCTCGACCTCTCAGCAGCATTCGACACTGTCTCCCATCGCACACTCGCCGCCAGACTCCACGACGCCGGCATTCAAGGAACCACCCTTGACTGGATCCGCTCTTTCCTCACCGGCAGAACCCAAAGAATCAGACTGCCACCCTTCCTCTCCAAACCCACGGAAATCAACTGCGGAGTAACCCAAGGATCATCACTAAGCCCAACCCTCTTCAACATCTACATGGCCCCCCCTCGCCGCAATCGTCAGACAGCGCGGCCTCAGCATATTATCCTACGCAGATGACACCCAGCTCATCCTCTCCATCACCAAAGACCCCACCACCACCAGCAGACATAACTTCCAGGAAGGAATGCAGGACGTCGCATCCTGGATGAGAAACAGCTGCCTCAAGCTCAACTCGGAGAAGACAAAAGTCCTCATCCTCGGAACCTCCCCGTCCCCTTGGAACAACTGGTGGCCCGCCTCGCTAGGCAGCCCCCCGACCCCCACAGACCACACTAGAAACCTAGGCATCGTACTAGACTCCTCCCTCGCCATGAACCGACAGGTCAACGCCGTCACCTCCTGCTGTTTCAACACCCTCCGCATCCACCACAAGACTTTCAAATGGATCCCTCTCAAATCAAGGAACACCGTCACCCACGCACTCATAACCAGCAGACTGGACTACAGAAACGCCCTCTACGCCGGGATCAACAAGTCTCTACTACACAAGCTCCAGACAATACAGAACACCGGAGCAAGGCTTGTCCTTGGCATCCCACAACACGAACATATCTCCCAACACCTACGGGACCTCCACTGGCTCCCCGTCGAGAAGAGAGTTACTTTCAAGATACTCACCCACGCCTACAAATGCCTCCACAACACCGGACCCCAATGCCTCAACGAGAGAATCTCCTTCCACATACCCAAAAGAAACCTCAGATCCACCAACCTCGCCCTCGCCGAAACCCCGCACATCCACAGGGCCAGAACAGGAGGAAGAGCCTTCTCCTACATCGAGACCAAGACCTGGAACGAGCTCCCGATCAACATCAGACACGCCCCCTAACCGAGCATCCGCAGAAAGACACTCAAAACCTGGCTTTTCGGCTGAACGGAGCTGCTCAACCCCCCCCCTGCCCCCATAGGCCTTGAGACCCTCGTGGGTGAGTAGTGCGCTTACAATCCCCTGATTGATTGATGCCATATTTTGTATTGTGCCCTATGTGAGAAGCCCAAACTGCACTGTGATAGTCTTCATGATTGCTTGGATGAAATAAGCAGATCTGAAAAACTACTAGTAAAGCCATTTTTGTCGAGGTCTGGGTCATCATGGTCACTTTTCGGATCAAGACAACTGGTGGGAAGAAAATGCAAAGGACTAGTATAGGTTTTCCTAAGTGATGCTAGTCACAGATGATAGACCAGAGTCTGTGATGATTCTTCTGAGGCAAGGGAGTTTGGATGACAGCCGTCAAAGTGAAATGGCACTCTAACATGTGCTTCCATATCTGAGCCCCAATATCACCGAGTAAAGCACTGCACGGCCTTTCCCCCGGTAAATCAATAAATGATTAACAGCTGGAGGAGAGGCAGCAGAAGGTGGCAGTGCATGTCTTCAGAGAGCTGAATGATTGAAAACGCTGAACCAGATGATTGGGTGACACACTGTCAGGAAGTAGCTACCATCTTAGGCTTACATGCAGCTGGAGAAATAAATATAAGCACTACCCTAGGGTAGTTCGTCTTGCCATTACAGAGAGGGCCAAAAGCTGGGGGCTGCATGCATCAGTCACTGTGACGTGGAACCGAAGCATGAACAGCGAGATGGCACTTGTGATACAGGTGATGGCAGACTCTGACCCAAACATATGCAGCAAATTTGGTGAATTCTTCAAAGGGGATGGGGTGCAAAAATGGTCTCCATTACAGTTATACAGCCAGACTGAACACTGCAAGACTACACGTCAGGTTGGTGAGGCTCATTTTATTTTAGATATACGGATAAAAACACTGCAAGAATCTTTGAGACAAATTTCCCTGAATGCAGGTTTTGACAAACTTATTTAATGGTAGATTACAAATACAGGATTTTAAAGAACACATTCAGAAATATTTTCTCTTACAGTGAAATACCCTTAGCAACAGTGCAGGACTATTTTGTTAATATGCCTCTTTTATTGCTTTTAAACATGTTAACCATCAGATGCAACATTTGGAGGTACTTCCATGGACCATTGACAGCTTCACAGGGATACAACCCTGACTGCCCCCGCCTCCCAAACCCATTCCCTCCCCCTATGGACCATTTGTGAACAAATAGTAAATGGGAAAAAGAACCCTAGGACCTTTCAAACATCAGCCAAACAGAACTATCATGTTGAGGTAACCTAGTAGTTACTTAATCCTCAATATCAAGGCACCATTGCTTTGTATCATTATTTGCAGTGAAAGGTCATGTGGGACACTTCTGAAGCAGTGATTAGAGGGATAAAAGCTCAAAAATGCGACTTGGCCATGCTGAAAGAAAAATGTGAATTAGTGCCTGAACAAGTAGTAAATAACCACAAAAAAAAAGGAGATCCTTTAAAATCAGTGAAAGAAGTCAATATCTGGAGAAGGCTACTCAACCTTGTCCTTATGGAGAGATCAGAGAAACCCATACTATAGCCTGTATACTATGGTCAATGAAAAGATAAGATACTGGCTTCACGCCTAAGAGCTAATAAAAGCAAATCCCAAATGTTCCTGACTTTTAAGGCCAGATAAGGAGTTCACAAACTGGTAAATAAGGGGCTTTTTTCGTAAAGCCCATCGACAGGAGACCAGTAGATTTCCCCCAGACAGGATACATTAGTTGAGGACATAATCCCCCAATTGGAAGGACAACCAAGAAAGGCCACGAAGACAACTACCTCACAGGACAAGGCAAAAAAAAAAAAAAATACGGATAAAATTCACCCAATTAATAAAGCTGTGGGATATATATATATATATATATATATATATATATATAGATATATATATATATATAAATATATACACACACACACATATACACTTGAAGATCCTTGCTGACGCCGCCGCGCCGCATGAAAGGCTCGCACTCCAGCCAAATCCAAATAAGTTTATTGCTGTAGCCAACGCGTTTCGACCGAGAGGTCTTTGTCAAAGCTGGGGAGGAAACATTGCGACAGTGTATTTATAACATACAGTGAGACACTGTTGTGAAACAAATCAACATAGGAAAAATACTTTTGGCATTTAAAAAATGCAAACTCATCAGACCAAAGGAAAAAAGACCATCACAGTCAAAAATGAAAAGTAAAAAGTGTTCATCCCATAAATTAAATAAAGGGTGTCTCACCTGCAAAGAAAAAAATATATAAAAAAGGTAAAATATCAAACAATTTGATATGAGAAGAGAATTGCTAGTGCAAATAGAAACATCTACTACATACTCTCTTCTATTGCCCAGAATAAATGCCCCACATTACACTTTATGAGACACATCAATGGTCCAGTGACCTAAACATGACGGAAGGGGCAATAACCAAGGAAAAACAAGGAGGGGGAAAAAGGAGGGGGAAAAAGGAGAAAAAAAAAAAAAGGGGGGGAGAGGGAAAAAGGAAAAACGAGGAAAAGAGGGAGGAGTGTACACGACATGTGTGTGAATATAGATATAAATACGTATATATATGTTTGCTGACTGTGTGCCAAGGGCACTGTGAGTCAAAAAAGCCCAAGTGTCCATGATAAGTACAAACATACATAGCGTACAGTACACCAGACGGGGGTGAGAACATGGAAAAAGGGATTCATCAATCAGGTGGAATCTACCAGATCTATATATATATATGCATAATCTCCATCTCCCATCCAGGTTCCATACGTCGTCAGGGAATTCAGTTCATTTCTGGAGCCGAGGACAATCACACAGACAATGAAAGACAAAGGCATTGCAGTAGTAAATTGTGCAAACCAATCATATCATGCTTCACGTATAGACCATTTGGCATTATAGAATACAGACATCAAAGCAGGATTTATGAAGATTAGATCAACATTGGACAATACCCACAGTGCACGACACCCAAGAGAAAAATCAAATAAGAGGACTAGCCATGACCATTTTATCAATGGATTAAGAGGAAGAAAAAAAATGAATTAGATTGCGCGAACTTGATCTTCCTCTCGTTACATTCTAAATAAGATACGACCTGGCCCGATGCCACAAAAATGCATATGCGCAACCTACACAGAGCCCATGGCTAATGTGATTAATGAAATAAGGCTGGAACCTTTACCCTTGGAAGTGGACGAAACAGGGCTGCCCTCACTACCCTGCGTTTCTGCCCCAGTGATGGAACATTTTGCTATTAAAATTAGGGAGGACACGGGGATGCCCTTTGGTTCTGTACAGCACAAGATTGATCAGATTGTGGGTGATATCTTACTGTCAAATAACATACCCAAATATTTGAATCCCAAAGTTGTTAGGTTTATTTTGAGAGGATATCGGGGCTCAGAGTCAGCCTCGGTAAATCAGAGATGCTACGTACGAGATAACCAGTAGCATAGAACGATTGGGATGGATCACTCCATTCCAATAGGCAAATGATGAAATTGGTTATCTAGGTAACTACATCACTAATGAAATCCGAGACTTCTTTAAAACAAAAAAACAGCCACACTGGCAGACATTAACAAGCATTTGCAATGCAATCGGTCTAGCTTTTGGGACCTTATATGTATTTAGCTATGCAGCACATTAGCCTGGGTGCTGAAATATCTACTGTTCTTTAACATGGAGGAAAAGTAAGCACCAAACTGAGGAACACGTCAGGGATGGGAACACATGTTTTGAGATCATTGTGACTCACGATGAGTAAGCAACAATTATGTCAATACTAAAAGCAGTTTTGCCCCTTTACAGAAACCAAATTTGAGTTCAGATTACTACATAACATTAGATCACAGCAAGGGTGTTCAGATCCATTGTTTAAGTATTCTCTAAAATCAGAAACTGCTTTTGCTTTCAGTTGGGGAGGGATACAAGGGTCAATTAGGTCCATCTCTCATAGATTCTGTATCTTTGGAATGAGTAGACTTTAAACAGGGGTGACTTTGTTAACTCAGAGGTTGGTCACTGGAACTTGTGAGTCATAACCCCATTGGGGCAGTGACATTTGCTTCTAACATTTTATACAAGGAGTAGCTTCTGTGTGCTGTTATTGGTGCAATTTGCTGCATATCAGCTGTTGAAGCTTGTTGGCCAATAAAAACGTGGGATGTAGGCAGCCTGTTGCAAACGTAATTCCCAACACAAGCAATGATTTTTGTGCAATCAAATTTTAGTGTATCTGATCAGTGCAGGCAGATTTCAAAGCAATTGCATCCTAACACCACATGTGTTCTCGATAGCCTGCCTCGAATGGAGAATACTGCTAGGTAGAATCAGCAATGCAGAAATGGTGGGCATCTTGACCGACAGCAATATCTATCTACTGAACAATCATGGATGACAAAAGGGTGAACCGTAAGGAGAAAAACAATATTATGGTGCAGCCATGTCTGACTTTGATACCATTAGCTCCTGAGGCTACTTTCTATGTATTCAGCTACAGGTGGATCTCTAAAACAGTGACGGATCGGGACAAAATAAGGGGTGCCAAATAGCATATTCCCTAAAAATGCTGTGGTTATTAGAAACTTCAATGAGTGGGATCTGCAGTGTGTTGCGCAGCCATTTCTCAAGGCTGCTGCAATCATAAAGCAGCATTGGTTCTTGCTTCTTGACATGAGGGAGAGCACCAGTATTAGGTGCAGCAGTGCGAAAGAGGGTGAGCATCGTCGCTGGCTTCAATGTATCTCTTTGAAAAAAGAGAAACCCAGAGGTGGCTTGCAGGTAATAGAAGTAATAGTACAGGTGTGGTGGGGAGTACTGGGCAGTGGTAAGCATCACAGGAGACTTGGTGGGCTTACAGTGCGATATGATGGTAACCGGTCCACAAAGACCCCAATAATATGTACTGATGGGGATACAGGGCATAACCTGAACAGTCTCTACATAAGGACCTTGGGATGAAAGCATCATCATCATCATCATCATCATCTCCCACACCTGTGGGACAGCTGAAATCCTGAACACTGTGGGGCTGGACTGGGGCTACTTGTCTTGTGCGTGAGCTAGACTTTACTTGATCATGGGGTCCTGATGCGGGCGAACTCTAAAAAGATAACACCAGATGGTAAACATTTCCTGGTTGGTGGTTATCAAATCAAATGGGCAGTCAGTTTAGATCATCTCGTTGTTAAATGCCTCTGGTCGCCTGCAAGTTAACCCAAAGATGTTTTATTAAACAAGCAACAAAATTCATACATCCAACAAATATCTGTGTAGAGTCTTTTATTTGAGGTATAATCTTCCATATAACTTTTTTTAAAAACCCTGGCTATGATGCCTGGTACGCTGTGTATCAGGCACTTCAAACGTGCACTAATGCAGCCTCCGAGCACCCTATTGTAACTAAAACAGGAGCACTACTAAAAAAATATATATAGAAATATGCTACGTTGGAGAATTAACCATTGTCTGTATTGTTTATCATTATTGTGCACATACACCAACGCAGGGTGCAAGCAACTGCTTCAGAAAGGTGGAGGCTCCTAATTAGCTTAATTAGGCGAAACTCTGCATCTAATCCTTCTCAACTCTCAGTAGTATAAATGTGACAAATAGCAGAAGTAGGTTTAACAGTTGTACACGCTTCCGTGAGCTCACCTGCCAACCAGCTGCTAATTTCAGCCAGGCGGCCAGTGAAGTGTGGGGCTCTGCAGGGGTTAGGGTCGCCGTGTCAGCTATGGATACTGCTACTCCCTCGGTCTCATGCTAAGGCATGCCCCGGGGCTCTTTCAAGCTTCTGAAATCCACTGGCCAATGAGAGTGCTCGGACCCAGGAATTCTCCTCCCGCTCCACATTTTTTGTTCAAAACTATGGGCATGCCGCTTAGAGGCCACAGCACCTCTCCATCTGCATGTCGAATGACTCCCAATACAACACTTTTTTTGCACGCCGCGTTAAGAAAAACTAGTGACTGATAGCATAATAAAAACAAGCATTTCCAATGCAATAGGTCCCGCATTTACGCAAGTTTAAGCTATTGGCAGTGTAAATGACAATGCGTTTTATTTATGTTTCAAAAACCAAAACATAAATAAAAGGCATTGTCATTTACAATGCCAATAGCTCAAATTTGCGTAAATGCGAGAACTGTTCCATTGCAAATGCTTGTTTTTTAGGGATAGGGGCGTTTAAGGGGGAGCACTTGAATTCTCCTGGTTTTAAACTGAAACGACGGGGGCCATAGTTTGTAAACGCGTATACGGCATGCTGAATGTGTAAAAATCGTTAAGACAACCATTGAGGAAAGAGAACTGAGGTTGCACAACTTTGTAGCAACTTTGGTGAGGGGACAAACGAGTGGTGATGGAGTAGGTGTGGGGGGGTGGCGAGGAGAGCTTGATCAAGGCCCAGGGAGAGCAAAGCCAGTGTCGACGAAGGCATCGGGTGCCTGGGAGAGCTGAGCAGGGACAGAGAGTGTTTAGGCGAACATGGGTCCGAGAGTGAGAGCCGGGTTCTTGAGGGCAGATGGTATAAACAGTTCGAGAGTTAGAAATCTTACCTTGTTTCCAGCTCGGCGCTTTCCTCCTTTCTGTATTTTTCTTTCTACCCCTCCAGTCTCAGAAAAGGAGCGAAGCAACTCAGTTAAGGCAGCTCCTTCATAGCCCATGGGCCCCCCAAAAATCCGGAGGGGCTTCTCCCAGCCTGCAACGGAACCATGATCCCGGAGAGGAGCTGGATGAGAGCGTGGGGCTCCAAAAAGGGAAGACGGTGGAAAATCCAAGCCTCTCCTGCCTGCTCTCCACCTTCCTCGAGCCTGGAGTGGGGAGGACTTGAAAACCCTTTCTTCCTCCCCCTCGTCCCTCTGAACTTTTTTCTTCTCAAAACCAAAAAGCCTTTTTTTCTACACTCCCCCGGGGAATGAAGCATTACTGGGAAGCCTGCAGGGCTGGGTCCTGGCAAGGGAGAGACAGTCAGGCGGACAGAGAGGGGCGGGGGAGTAGAAAGAGGGGAGGGGAGGCAGCCCTCGCGTCGATCCCCTTACCTTGGTCCAGTCCTGAAGCCTAGTGGGCCGGGGGCTCCTCTGCAGGGCGCTGTGGAGACTTTCGTTTCTCTACCTCCCTGCCAGGAACTGAGGTCTCTGAATTCCTTTCTTGGAGCCAGGCTGCCCCCACCCCCTCTGGTTAAAGAAACAAGCTGTCGCCATTGCGCGAATGCAAAGAAAAGTGCTTACCGAGCCACGGGGATCCCCGCTCGATGCCGTTTGGGAGGTGGGAGGGGTGTTCTCTGTAGCCTGGCAAGCATACGGGCGCTGTATTAAATAAATAAAGGATACCCCGATCGCTGCTTGATGCTGTTTGGGAGGTGGGAGGGGTGTTCTCTGTAGGCAGGCATACGGGGACAAAAAAAAGAGTGCTTATGGACTAATGAAGGAGACAGTGTAACGCCGCAAGTAAACAATCCAGTCCTGATGGGCGGTCCCAAAAGGAGACCGGGCGGTAACAAGGAGGGACTAAGAAGCCTCATTTTCAAACGGAAGCCAGCATTTACCATGGACGATGACGCCAGCCAATGAAAAATATGGGCGGGGCTTCCACCCCACTTCTAGAAAATACCCTAATACAGCATGCCTCGCAAAGCGAGCAGCGCATGCACTGCAACACTAGGCGAGACCTAAAAAACAAGGACATTCAATAACACAGAAAACACTGCACTCCTGCAGCTTGTACACGCTATGACTACTGAACATTTTACTTTCAACCTTCCTTAAATGAAAATTGTAAACACATCACAAGCGTACATGGAGGAAAACGGTAAACCGTGCCGGTCCCTTCCTTTTTACCCTGTACCCAGCCTCCTTTAACCATCTCTGTCTATGCCAAGGCCACGCTCTGAGAAGCTGTTTGCACGCTGCCGTTCCATAGCCTACATCTGTGCTTGATGAAGACAATGTCTGTGCTAACGTCGAGGAACGTAACAGTAAAAGCGGCCTAAAAGAACCTAGAACAGGCCCACAAACAGTCCAACAAGCATTTGCAATGCAATAGGACTCGCATTTACGCGAGACCTATTGCATTGCAAATGGGAGTGCAGGTGGGGGGGCAGGGGGCGAGAAGGCACGGACAGCGGGAGTGTGGGCGGGGGGTGCGAGAAGGCACGGACAACGTGAGTGCGGGGAGGGGGAAGAAGGCACGGGCAAAGTGAGTGCGGGGGGGGAAGAAGGCACGGGCAAAGTTAGTGCAGGGGGGAAAGAAGGCACGGGCAAAGTTAGTGTGGGAGGGGGCGAGAAGGCACGGACAACGGGTGTGCGGCCAGGGGGAGGGGGGAGAAGACCAGGACAAGGGGAGTGCGGGCGGGGGAGGGGGTGAGAAGGCACGGAAAATAGTGCTCTAAATAACACGTACCGTATAGTGTAACACTCAAAGTAAAGGGGCCAATAGCCATGGGAGGGTACAAATGACGACATGGCCATAATAAGGCGGGACTAACAAGCCTCAATCAATCAGAAGACAGAATTTACGAAGGACAAAGACAGAAGCCAATGAAAAATATGGACGGAGAGTGAGGGATAGCTTGTCAACCATACTCTACTACTGCATGCCTCGCAGAGCGAGCAGCGCATGCGCGCTGCCGCTAAAGCTCGACCTAAAAATGACATACTATGTTGACACCACTATTTATATCATGGCCTGAAAGGGTAGCAGCCTTGAAAATTAATGACCGACCAAAATGATTATATTTATTTCAAGCCCCATCAGTCCAGCTCACCACTCCGGAACTACCAAGAACGCAAGCTGCTTGTGAATTGGGGGCAGCGAGCGAACGAAACCCAGAGTTTACAGGAAGATTATGCAGGCCCATAAACATTAATGGGGATTTGGATTATCCAATATATGAAACCACTATTGGCATTAGGGCTGAGAGCATTTTTTTTTTTTTAAAAGGTCACTGCTCAAGTTAGAGAAAAACTGGTCTCATATGGGACATGCTGTGCTAGGCAGATTTTTATAGGATTTCATTTGGCTTCCAATACGACAGACTGACAGTAGCCTACATTTCTAAAATACTAGACACCGATCGAAAAATGGGATAGAGTGTAAAAGAATCCCAACAATATCCCCTACCCCTTGCCACTCCCCTCACTCCACAACAACCTAGGTATTATGCAAGCACTCTCGGGTAATGGATACATAGAGGAAGAGAGTATGTCTATTTGTGGATGATCACTCCCATAGATGAAAGATAAAATATTAGAGTCTTGCTAAAAAGACTAAGGAATTGATGAAGAGATGACGCTAGGCCCACTTATGTCACTGGGCTCGGTCACAAGGTAATGATCAGATAGCGAAGAGTTGAGTTCCAAAAGATATTTCAATGCTCCAAATCCACTTAGGCCGCTAACTGCAACAAAAACAAGGTGGTGGATGGAATGCCACTGGCAATCTCTCAGGCCACACTCCAGTCCATCGTTTTTCAACCACCATGCTACCTCAGTTTGGACCCAGCCATATGCAAATCCGTCTCTGTGCTACTTCAGTGCTAGACCCTAGATGGGACCGGTATGCCCAGACCTGGATCCCATGCACACTGTGCCACTGGAACCAAGCTAAAACTTGCTGATGAGCCCTAATAAGGGTGAAACCGGTCTTGGGTTGCTTGTGTTCCGGTTCAGGGAGGACCTGGCCTTGCAGTTCAGGCTGCATTGTTTCTACTGGAGCAGGGTCAAGACTAGTTTATATATGGCTGGGTCCAAACTGAGAAGGCATGGTGTGCAAAATAATAATGAACTGGGATGTGGCCTGAGTAATTACCAGTGGCTGAGATTAATTCAAGCATTCCATCCATCACTTTTTTTTTTTATATGCTTTGGGTACTGAGTTGAGCAACATAAAAATAAAATCAAGTCCAAACCAAAGGTCTGATGATGGAGGACAATCTTCAAGTATTTATAATATTTCATGTCAAAGATAAGGGGCGTTCCAAGAGGTGAAGACTTGAGAGCAGAAACATTTCCCTATACTACTTCTGCCTTGATCAGAGGAGCAATCTTTTTTCTTTTGGGTTTGTGGGGGGGTGGGGGGTATGGGGTTGGGGGGCTTACCAGGAGCAGCAGTGTGCTGATCCATGAGAACTAGCACAGAGTTTTGGATCCAAGTCTCGCCTTAACTAAATAGATTGTCATAAGAGAAGGAGTTATGTGCTCAGACTTTTTCACGTCTAAGAGAGGCTAAACTCAATGTTTTTTGCTCTGTCATTTTGCAAATCAGTTTGGCATAAGTTACAGGTAGAGACCATTGTGGGATGATCAAGAACATATATTGTACCAGTCTGCTTTCTTACAGACAATACTCCTTAGAGGTCGATGTAGGAAAGTGCCCTTTTTTGCATGGTTACCCCCCTTTTTTGCCAGATACCAGTTTTTGCATGGTCAACCCCTAACTTTTTGCCAGATACCAACTTGGCTAAGTGTGTGCTGGGATCCTGCCAACCAGGCCCCAACACCTGTGTTCCTTCCCAAAACTGTACCTTTATTACCCACAATTGGCACACCTCTGGGCCCCCTGTAAGTCTCTTGTAAAAGGAACCCCTTGGTACCAAGGGCCTTGTGACCAGCGAGGACCTCTGAGGCTGCAGCTTGTATTATGCCACCGTCAGAGGCCCCTCACCTTAACACCACACACTGCCAGAGGAGGCTGCGTGTTTTGGTGTTTGGTATCAAACTTTCCAGCACATTAAACCTACTCTGATGCCAATGTTGGATTTAATGAAAAATGCACACAGAGGGCCTCTTAGAGATGCCCCCTGAAAAACAACTAACTCTGGATTGGTTCCTAACTGGCTCCCAGCCATCTGCCACCACCAGACAGGTTTCTGGACCCCTGGGTAGAGAGCTCTCTGGGTCTGGAAACAAAGCACATCCTGGGCAGAGGTGTCATGCCTCCTCCCCAGGATGGGCAGGGTCCCTGAAGTGGGAGGTTCAAAGGAATGCCGCCTTTAATAGCTACGCCCAGCATTTAGCTGCTATCAGCAACTGGCTCCCATAGGTTCTGACCGCCATTTTGAGCGCGAGAACAGGTGGGAAAACCTAGCTAGGCAAGGTGTGCCCACCTGTGCCAACCCCACCCCTCAGGTGGGGGAGGTGAGGTAAAGCCCACATCTCAGTCTCCCCCATCTTGTCGACAGGGGGACCCCTCCAATCAGGAAGAGGCCTATGCCCCCCTCCCTCTGGAGGATGGCATACTAGGGGGTGTAGACATCCCAGGGAAGGGACCCACTGGTCCCAACCTGCACACCGGTGTTAACACCCCTAAAATTAGTATTTAGGGGAACCCCCGAACCTTGCCTCTTCAGATTCTACGTGACAAGAAGATGAAGGACCGAAGAGCCGTGCTGCAGGAGGATGATGACAAATGCTTTGGCCCCAACCCTACCAGCCTGTCTCCTGCTCTGACCCCCTGCGAGCAAACTCGGCGTGTCCTGCAGCCAGCAGCCTCCAAGAACCACAAGGACCTGCCCTGCCTTCCTGAAGAACTCCTCTCTCGTGGACACCGGATTTGTCCTACAGCAACACAAGCCAGGACTCCAGATCCAGTTGGATCCTTGAGTCCTCACCACTCTGCACCAAACGCCCACGGCCCGAGTGGCCCAACACCCAAACGAGGTCCCCCCCCGGCGATCCCGACCCGAGTGCCAGCGCTGGACAACCTCCACAGCCCTTCTCCTAGACGCCTGAAGTCTCATCCTGAAGCCCCACCAACAGGCCGGAACCAGTGAGCAGAATCAGACACGAAAGGACACCCCTGCACCGCAGCTCCTGAGGTGCCTGACCGACTATGTACTGGTGCCTAGCAACTCTTCTTTTTCATCCTCCAGTCGTTGGTTCCCTTCATCCAGTCTTCTGGCTCTAGCCCGCAGTCCTTTTCCGTGACAGACATCCTCCATTGAAAAGCATTAGGCTTCAGACACCCCCTGAGCACCCTGCACCCGGCCGCCCCTGTGCCGCTGGTGGTTTGGACACTGTGCCAACCTGGGACTACCTTTGCCCTTACCTTATCCCAAGGAGCTTGGCTCCCGAGACAGAGTGGCCTGCCGGTGAGCAGCCCCCAAACGAGGTGCCCCTTAGCCCCATTGGCTAGCATTGGCACCCTGCACTCGGCCACCCTAGTGCAGCTGAGGGTGCCCCTTGAGTGCCAACCTGAACCTTGGTTCTACCCTGCGAAACTGCAACCCCAAAACAGTTTACTTACCTGCAAACTTCACACTTTGTTTTAACCTTAGGACTGAATGGTGGGTTTTCTCTGAAAATTCTTCTGTGTTGAACTGTCTCGTACTGCAAAAAAAAAAAAAAGCAACGTACCTTCACCAGAGTTAACCTGTTTACCAACGTCCTGTGTTACTTAAACTGTTAGGAGTGTGTTTCATGCCAAACTAGAAAAGCAATCACAAAGTAATCTGAAAGTAAATACAAGTGTTTTTTGAACAGTTTACCAATCGTTTTCTCAACTGCAAAAGTAATCTAAATGTTCCTACCAAACCAGCCTTCACCGTCTGTTGAAAAGTAACAAGTATAACTTACCTGCTACTAAGGAATTCTTGGTTCTAAAAATAAAAATAACAAAAATAATAACTTTGTATACAAACAATTAGTCTCGGATTTAGTCATCGAGTGTGTGACATTTCTTGCAGGAGTGTGTACAACAAATGCTTAACTCTACCCTCTGATAAGCCTGACTGCTCAACCACACTACCACAAAAGAGAGTAAGGTATTATCTCATTTAGCCTCGGATATACCACTGGGGATCAATTGGATCCTGTGCACATTATACCTTACTTTGGTATAGTATATACAAAGCCAGCTTCCTACAGCCCGCCGATTTATAATCTACTGGTGATATTCTGGGTGATTATGAGACTGAGAGGTAAGAGAATATGACCTTCATGACAACTCAGATGTAGTAGTACCTCTTCTCGGAAACCCGGTCATCTTGGAGAATTAACAATATAGGACACACCTCTAAATGAAGTACTGCCACTAAGTGTAGGTCTGAGTTTTTCCTTTTCCTCATGGTGAACCCTAGAGACACCGTCTACAGCCTTTACTTTAGGAACTGAAGAAATGTCAATGTGATGCACCTGCCTATTGGCAATCCTCTAAAGGCACACACTATAATGCAAAAGGAAGGGAGTGGACTTTGAAATCCATGACGTTGAGTGCCAAAATTGACGATCTAGACACAATATGCTTCTTCAGTCACTGATGTTTTCACGTCATAACTGCTCCACACAATTGTGGGAATGATGCAGTTAATGTTAGCTCCCCTTTTTCTGTGATCCCTACAAGATTTGAAAGTGGTCCCAAAAAAACAGTGGTGGATGCAAAGTCTGCCCTAGCTTTCTGGAAGGCTGAGAATCACCAAGCTGCAGATTCTGATGAGGCAGCAGTCTGTGACATACAGTCACCCACTATACTCATGTAAGCATGATCGATGCTAGTCAGCCTAGGTCTCAACATTTATATTACAACCTCCTCTCTAACAAGCTCCACTAATCCTCACCATTATACCTACAGTTCCATTTATGGTCCAACATCCACAAACCCCAGTTTAATAATAAAAAAATTAAAAACATGAGTTCATACTCACCAGCATCAGATGTTGCTAACATGCTAGAAAACACACTAAAAGCTCCAAGCACCATTTTAATTTGGATAAGGTCTACACAAACTCTCAGCTAAATTAAAGAAAACTACATTCCAAAAGAGAGAACATGAACAAGGGCACAACTGCTAAAAAAGACTTATAATGCATGTACTGGGCTTGAAGGCGTTAGTGCAATATTACAGTTAGTTCAGTATAGCACTGCATTGAAGACAGATGTATGTAGGAGGAAATAAATACTTAGCTAGGGAGAATGGCCTAAACGTAGCTGTTCAGGGGGAAAGCCCAGAATTCATATCAGTAGCTAATGAAGTGTACTCACATTCCCGAAATTTCTGTAATGTACTGTTAGCTGCTAATTGCTTAACTCCCTCTTCTATACTGTGGTCAAGCATGCAGCATGGAGTGTTATAATTCCATGAGCGAGAGTTACGAGGCCTGCATGCATATTTTAAAGTATGTCCCATTGGAGATAATGCCACAATTTAAATGGCACAGCCACGGATTGATGCAAGGAATAAATTCCCGAATCACTCAGTGCATTATTCACTTCAAGTAAAGAATTCCTTCTTAATGACCGGAGAATACCAATACTACACAAATTTGAATTCCTAGTTATCTTGTACTAGAAAGTAGTTAATTGCAGTCGGGAACATTGCCACAAGAACCAGAATCCATAAATAATCAAGTCGTCAAACCCCACCTTGCCACGACTAGACAGACCACTCTTGTTACACAAATACACACAAACTTTTAAACCAGTAATTCACAAGGATCATGCTGCCATGTATTGAGGAACATGACCTTTCAGTGGCAACATGTTCATAAATGGCCAGCTTCTACAGTAAATTCCAACCAACAAGCCGGACATCTCTGATCCAAAACGTATCCACCAAACACTACCGTAAAATACATCCTGAAGTTTCAAAAGGAATGCACGATTTAAAAAACTCAAATAAAAGGACATCCTCAGAAGTGCAATACCTACTTTGGGGACAATGACAGATGAAAGACTTAAACCACCGACTGCTATTTTACTAATGTTGTGAAGACAGATGGTGCTTTCTGCATAAAGTGGGGATATTGAGAAACACTGGAGATGGCAAAGTACTTGTCCACGTTAAAAGTCGACATACCCTTTCAGATGCAACTGTAGACTCTTGCTTAAATTTCTGAAGTGTCCCCATCAACAGGCCAAAAATCCGCCGATTCCTAAAGAAAAGAGGCAGAAAAACAGTGATTTGGGACACTAGGAGAGACTACAGGAACATATAAAAATATACTAACCAATATAAATTGCAATCATGACCAGCAAACATTACCAAAAGTGTTACTTAACAGTAATACAGTGAAAAACTAGGAGCTATATGGCAAAAGAATGGAAACACATTGCAGCAACACAATTTTTTTTGCGTTATCCTTAATTTCAAGAGCATATATGCTCTGCACAGGCAACACAAAAGCGAACATTTCTATTGATGTCTAGATGTTTGTTACGCATGCACCCTGCTTAAAAAACCCAGATTGAGGTATGGAGCTGTTGATTTAAAAAGTTAATTTAACCAACATGACAAACAATGCATTGAAGGACCGCAACCAAATTTTGATTTTATATGTGAAAAATCGATTAAACCATCACAGTCCTAGTTCATTTGCAAGATGCTCATTTGAAGTATTTATACAGGCTCCCCAGAATAGTGAGAACAAAGAACAAATGACTTGAATACAGTTTCAGATTTTTGTTAAAAGCCACTAATGTGGTAATTTTTTGTATCTAGTGCCCAGGACTAAAGTCACTTGCTACTCTACTGTCACTTAATGTAGCACATCCTGGCTGCTTTCAATAGTGGTCAAGAAGAACGGTTTGCACATGGACCTGGGACTCTTGAGAACTCTCCCTTTCTGTGGATGGCGCTGCAGAAACCAGTAAATGTGAGTTTTACTCTTTGATAGAATGATCTCCAGTGGGAAATGCAACCAAGTACTTTTTGGAAGAAATGTTAAGTGAGTGTGAAGCACCACAACGCTTTCATGGAAAAAGCAGAGTAATTCGGAAAAAGATCAACCAGTAGAGCGTCAAAGTTGAAAAATGTGTTTCTCTCCAGAGTAAGGAGAACGAAGGCACAGGATTCCATAGGCTCCACTGGAATGTGCACAGGTTTAGTAAAGGGTGTTTTAAGATTTCATCAAGGAGGCAGATGCTTGACCTGTGAATGCTACCAATTGTCATTCTTCTGCAACATAATTTATTTAAACAATTGCGTCTAAAAATGTCATAAGTGCATAAAACACTGTACCTTTGCTTTCCTTTCTCATCGATAGTCTGATCTTGAATAAGGTCTCGGCGGGTGCGTTCTTTGGAGGTAGCAACAATAGAGGATTGCAACGCAGGCTATAATAAACAAATGTAGAAAACTCAATACTTCCTCAAAACAAAAGCTCAATGCTGAAACAACGCCATTACAAATCTCTATTGTACCTTTTTAACATCTTCCTCTTCCTCTGCGTCACTTTCCTGGCGTGACTCTCTCCTTGTCCGACGCTCTCCCCCCTGCCTTTTGAAAGAGAAACAGGGTGAATTCTCTATAAATAGGTCAGCCCTAAATGTAAAAAGTACTACCTGGAGCAAATAAAACGTCCCTTACTTTAACATGTTAAAGTAAGGGATAATTGTGTAATTTTATGCTTGACATTTTGACAGTGCTTTATAAATACAAAATCCCAACAAGCTGCTCTTTAATCATTACTCACCCAAGATTTGTAATTCTGTAAAGGACACCTGATCTAGTACTGCGTTTCTAAACCCACCAGTCAAACAACACAAAAAGTAATGCCGGAGTGCTTGAAAGAAGGGATACAACATTGGTCCGAGGGCAGGAGTTAAGTAAGCTTTTAAAGATATTAACTTGAGGAAAATTAACATTTATTGAAGCTAAATAAGAAGCATCCACATGTCCCATAATTATCCTACAACAATGTCAAGACTCAGCCTTTCGGGGACTATTGGGACTCGTGATTTGAAAAAATTAACTTTCAGTGTGCTTGCTGCCCTCCTTGTCTGAGAAATTCAAATGTGCTGCTCAAGAAACAGCCACCACACTTTAACTATTAAGATCTGCACCTACCTGTTGGCTGCACCTTCAAAGTCTCTAAGTTTGGCTGGGGGCCCTCCTCCGCCATCTGAGAGTCCACGCCTACAATATCGAAAAGGCAGGTTTTAAAAGAGGAAAAACAACCATTTACAAGGGAAGAAAAACGATGAATAAAGCAAATTTGCTAAACATAAGGCTTGGGGTTTACACACAAGCCCAAGCAAGGACTCGTGCATCTTGACTGCAGGCTGGTCACATTGAGAAAGAGAAGCCCCAATTTGGTAGAAGAGCAACAAAAACCTCAGGACGACCTGTAGACCAAAGTGCACTATAGTACCTAAACGCAGTTAAGTGGCTATGGACGAGCTGGTGTACAACATATAGGAGAAATTCATTTTTACAATGATTTCTGTGATGCGCAGGAAGGAGATGGCAATCAGAGGTCCACGAACCCCTAACATGATAGTATGTGGTGAAAATATTAACTTTAGAGGGGATCATTGCTGATGTTCTCCTTCCGCGCTTACTTGGCATCTTGCGGGAGGCTAAACAAGTTGGAGTTCTCCCCTCATCCATGCGAGAGGCACAGATTGTCATGCTCCCCAAGGCTGATAGAAACCCTGAGGATCCGGCTGCATATAGACCCCTGTCCATGCTGGGAGTAGATGCTAAAATATTGGCCAAGGTTTTGGCCATAAGACTGGGGAGAGTGGTGACTTCACGGGTCCATGAGGACCAGTGCGGTTTTATACCAGGGAGCGGAACACACACATGAATCTACGTCGCTCGTCGCATGTCCTACATTCAGTGGTAAATTCGGACCTCAGGGCGGCAGTAGTCGCCTTGGATATTGAAAAAGCCTTTGATACCCTGCACTGGGACTATCTTTGGGAAGTACTGAGGAGAATGGGGTTTGGTAGCGAATACATAGCCTGGATCAAATTGTTGTACTGCAAGCCAAGGGCCAGAGTGCGGAACGGAAGATATGTATCAGAAGTCATAGAGATAGGAAGAGGCACTAGACAGGGGTGTCCATTATCCCCATTGCTCTGGCCATGGAACCTCTGGCGGTGCGATTGCGAAGGGATATGGAACCATGGGGTATATCGGTGGACGGTCGTATGCACGTGGTCTCGATGTATGCAGACGATGCCCTTCTCTATGTCAGGGACCCAGAAGGGGCGATCCCGGCGGTTTGGGACATACTAGATTCGTTTGGATCTTCCTCTGGCTTCCGTATTAATTCCCAGAAGACTATACTGTTCCCGCTCGCAGCCTAGGCGACGAGTCGGTATCTCCCTGCTGTTGGCATGGACTGGAGGTGTGATCGATTCAGTTACCTTGGTATACAGGTTGCCCATCTGCAGGGGTACCAGTTTGACTTGAACATGGGGAAGGTCCTCACAGGGATGAGGGCATCGAAAGCATTCTAGAATAGGTTGCCACTGTCGGTTATGGGGAGAGTGCCAGTTTCCAAGATGGTGCTTCTGCCTCGATGTGCTCCAGAACTCCTTTTGTGAAATCCCTAAGACTACGTTTGATGCTCTGAATGGTCTCTTGGTCTCCTTGGTATGGGCTGGTAAACGGAGCAGGGTCAAGCTGGAGACGCTTAAGTTGGAAATGGAGGGGGGTGGTCTAGGGCTGCCGGACCTTCCATTATATTAAATGGCTGGATTATTGCAATATGCCGCGCAGTGGTGCATGGGGGTACGAACAGTCGAGACTGACCTCCTGGGGAGTTGGAATGAGGGGATGCAACTACAACGGTTTTTAATGATGGGCTCAAGGGTCCCTAAAGACAGCCCGCACATAATTCGGCGAGTTGCGGAAGTTTGGGAACAGGCAGTGGTAATAGTTCTCCGCAAGGCTCCGTACGCTAAAGCGCTACCCAGCCGTTGGCTGAAGGGATTTCAGAATATTCAGGAGACCATTGACATCGAGGTGGTATGAGACGTTCATGACCTTTAGTGAGGCTCAGGACTGGTTCCAGGTGCCTCCGGGGCATTTTTTACAGTATGCTAAAATATCGCGTACTGTGCGCGAGATGTGGACCATCTTCCCGGACGAACCGAAGGAGTCCTGTACGTTGATGACAATGCTGGACCCAGGCTCTAGCAGGGGTCTTATCTTGCGCATATATAAAGCGCTGAAGGCGGATCGGGGGTCTAACCTCTGCATGCTCCGAGCGACGTGGGATGATGACTTGACAGTCCCACTGACGGATGGTGAGTGGAGGAGAGCACTGGCACAGGTGGCAGATGCAACAAGCAATGCGCGATTCAAACTTATTCAGTTCTATTATTTACACCGCACATATTTGACTCCACAGCGCCGTGCACGGTTCACACCAGGGTTGTCCTCTTCATGTCCGCGCTGCGGCGTAGGCTCCGCCACGTTCATACATATGACCTGGAGCTGTTTACGACTCCGACAATACTGGACCCAGGTGGTGCGGTCTCTTTGCACAGCAACAACGGTGCAAATTGAATCCTCCATAAAACATTGCATCCTGGGGGGTCCTTCCAACACCCAAGAAGGGGACTAGGACGCAATATAAATTTGCACTATTAGGACTGGTCCTAGCGAAAAGACGGATAGCGAGCCACGGGATACGTCCTGCCCCACCCCCGTGGGATAGATCGGAGGGATGATTTGTGTGAGTGGGGTGTAGCTGAGGAATGTCGTCTTAGAGTGGTACGAACTGATGAGAATGCAGAGTGTGATATTTTGGAATGGGGACAAATGTTGACTGCAGTGTCTGCAGCAATAACGCAACGTGAGGATGAAAACACACAGTTCACCATCCACCCAGCCCACATCGCCACCCAATGCAACAAAAGCGTAGGTGCCCTCTCACACCATATTTTACGTGCATTACAAACTAGCCACAGGTACACTGCCAGATTGACCTTATCAGGAAACAGCAATACTTGCCGGTCGCTGCCAGGTGGGGGGATGGGATAGGGGTGGGGGAATTTTGTTTCTCTTGATTATTATTACTATTATTGTATTATTGTTTATATGTTTGAGCGATAGTTCAAAATGATGGTAAGAGGAGGTTATTTGGCCAGATAAGAGCAGCCAGCAGAGGGAGGAAATTTAACTGGGTGCTGTAGCTGCAAGGAAATGTGCAGCTTGCTGGCACTGAAGTGGCATGGGTATGTGGTGTGGGAGACTAAAAACTGCACCTGCTGCAAACACCTCAACAACAAACAGAGGCAGGCAATGCTTCAGGAGGCTCACAAGCAGGCCAATGGAATATATTAAATTGCCAATGACCAGTTTGTTAATGAGTGACTGGCACCTGGGTCAACTGTTCCAAATATTGCACAGCTAGAACAAGGCATCATGGGAGAGGAAAAGGAAAATGCTACTTACCAGTATGCATCTGTTCTTGGCATGTAGAGCTGCAGATCCTCACACTGTGCATTAGATCGCCATCTGGTGTTGGGCTCGGATGCTTGCACTTTGTTGTTGTCTTCGAAGAAGTCTTTGTAGTCATGTGATAGGTGACTCCTCCTTATGACAATAGTGCGCATGGGCATCGACTCCATCCTCAGATTGTTTTTCGCCATATTGGGGAGTGATGGAGTTGGTAGAAAAGAAAAGAGATGTCCATGTGTGTGTATCTAATTAAGATAGGACTGGAGCACATACAGGTCCCGGGGAGGTGGGTGGGCGTGTGAGGATCTGCAGCTCTACATGCCAAGAACAGATGCATACTGGTAAGTAGCATTTTCCGTTCGAGGCATGTGAGCTGCAGAGCTCACACTGTGCATAGACTGTACAGCAGTATCTCCCCTAGCGGTGGTCACCTGTATGTGTTGCAGTAGTTTGAAAAAGGGTTTTAAGGACAGCTTGGCCCACGGAAGCTTGTTGCTTGGCTTGCACATCAACACAATAGTGTTTAGTGAAGGTGTGTGTTGTAGACCATGTGGCTGCCTTACATATGTCTTCTAGGGGAATGTTCCCCAAGAATGCCATGGATGCCCCTAGTTTGCGTGTTGAGTGCGCTCTAGGGGGAACTGATAATGTGCGTTTGGCTTTTTGGTAGCAGATTTGGATACATTTAACAATCCACCTTGCAACCCCGGCTTTTGAGATGGGATTACCTTTGTGTGGTGGAGAGAAAGCCACAAACAATTGTTTGGTTTTGCGAAAGGATTTGGTTCTGTCAATGTAATACATAAGGGCTCTTTTGACATCTAGGGTGTGGAGAGCTCTTTCTGCCACGGAATCTGGGTTTTGGAAGAACACAGGTAGTTCTACTGATTGGTTAAGGTGGAAAGGCGAAATGACTTTGGGAAGGAATTTTGGGTTTGTTCTGAGAACTACCTTTTTATGATGTATTTGTAAGAAAGGCTCTTGTATAGTTAGAGCTTGTAGTTCACTGACTCTCCTGAGAGAAGTGATTGCAATTAGAAACGCAACTTTCCATGTAAGGAATTGAAGTTCACATTTATGTAAGGGTTCGAAAGGTGGACCCATGAGCCTGGTAAGTACTATATTAAGATTCCACACTGGGGAAGGTGGTAATCTGGGAGGTATGATTCGCTTAAGGCCTTCCATGAAGGCTTTAATGGCGGGAACTTTGAATAGTGATAAGTGTTGTCTGTTTTGCAAGTAAGCAGCAAGGGCTGCGAGGTGCAGACGTATGGATGAGTATGCAAGACTACATCTTTGCAAATGTAGCAAATAGCAAATTATGTTTTGCGTAGAGGCTTGTAATGGTTGGATGTTATTATTAGTGCAGTAAATAGCGAATCTTTTCCATTTAGCTGCATAGCAGGCTCTGGTAGTTGGGCGTCTAGCTTCTTTTATAACGTCCATGCAGTCTGGGGGTAGGTTAAGGTAACCGAATTCTAGGACTTCAGGAGCCAAATTGCAAGGTTCAGCTGAGATGGATCTGGGTGCATTATCTCTCCATGGCTCTGCGTTAGCATTGTTGGGGAGAGGTGTAGTCTTTGGTATGGGACTACTGATAGCTCCAGTAGTGTGGTGAACCACGGTTGGCGTGCCCATGTAGGGGCTACTAGTATCATTTTGAGAGACTGTTGTCGAAGCTTGCGTACTACAAGTGGGATGAGTGGGAGCGGTGGAAAAGCGTACACAAATCTGCCGGACCAGTTCATCCATATCGCATTGCCCTTGGACTGCGGGTGTGGAAACCTGGCGGCGAAGGTTGGGCATTTGGCGTTTTGGTGTGTGGCGAACAGATCTAAGTCTGGCTGGCCCCACATCTGGAAGAAAGGTAGAAGAACTTGTGGATGTAGTTCCCACTCGTGAATCTGTTGTGTCTGTCGACTTAACAGATCTGCAATCTGATTGTGAACCCCTGGTAGGTGTTCTGCTAGAAGGTATATGTTTTGTGGAATGGCCCACCTCCAAATGTCCTGTGCTAGTTGGGACAGTTGTGGAGAGTGTGTCCCCCCTGTTTTTGTATATAGTACATAGCTGTGATGTTGTCTGTTCGGATCAGGACAGCTTTGTTTTGTACGTGGAGTTGAAAGGACTTGAGAGCTAGGAATATAGCTAGTAACTCTAGGTGGTTGATGTGGAACAGCTTCTGCTGAGTGGTCCACTTGCCCTGTGTTGTATGGTGTAACAGGTGTGCTCCCCATCCTGTAAGGGATGCGTCCGTGGTTAGTACTACTTGTGGAACCGGCTCTAGGAACGGCCGCCCCTTGGACAAATTGTTGGTGTTCCACCACTGCAGAGAGCGATGTGTGCGGCTGTCCACCAACACCAGATCTGTAAGATGTCCCCGAGCCTGGTTCCATTGGCGCGCTAGGCACTCTTGTAGAGGACGCATTTGAAGTTTTGCATGAGGGACGAGAAAAATGCAGGATGCCATCATGCCGATGAGCTGCATAAACACTCTGGCTGGAAGAGAGTGTTGCATTTGAAACCTGGGGACAAGGGTTTTTATACTGGCTATCCTGGCTGGGCTGGGGTAAGCTAGAGCAGTGGAAGTGTTTATTGTGGCTCCCAGGTATTGAAGGACATGGGAGGGCTGAAGGTGGGACTTGGTATAGTTTATTGTGAACCCCAAGTTGTGTAATGTTTGTATCGTTTGGTGGGTGTGTTGGACACACTGGTTGGATGATTTGGCTTTGATAAGCCAGTCGTCCAGGTATGGGAAGACATGTATTTGTTGTCTTCGTAGATGCGCTGCTACTACTGCAAGGCATTTGGTAAACACTCTTGGAGCAGTGGTGACTCCGAATGGGAGTACTTTGAACTGGTAGTGCTGTCCATTGAGAACGAACCTTCGATACTTCCTGTGAGCAGGATGTATGGGAATGTGGAAGTAGGCGTCCTTGAGGTCTAATGTGGCAAGGAAGTCTTGTTGTTGTAGTAAGGGAAGCACTTGTTGGAGAGTGATCATATGAAAATGATTTGAGTGTATGTATTGATTGAGAGGTCTGAGGTCTAAAATAGGCCTGAGAGTGCCGTCCTTCTTGGGAATGAGGAAGTACAGGGAGTAAACCCCTGTGCCCTGCTGTAGCAGAGGCACTGGCTCTATGGCGTGCTTTTGAAGCAGGGAAAGTACCTCTTGTTGTAAAAGTGTAAGATGGTCTGTGGACATTGGACGCTGTCTGGGTGGTATGGTGGGGGGGTAGCTGTTAGCTCCAGGCAGTAGCCATGTTGGATAATCTGTCTCACCCACCTGTCTGTTGTAATGGAGTTCCAGACAGGCAGGAACTGTGATAGCCTTCCCCGACAGGGGTGTTGTGGTCGGGGGAAGTGGAGGAAAGTCACTGTTTGGGAGTGGTGGAGGTACGGGTGTTGTTATTATTACCTCGACCTCTGCCCTTAGAGTTGTTGCCTCTGTAACCACCCCTAAAGTACCCTCTATTAGGAGAGGTTTGGGTGTTTGTTCGATAGGAAGAGGAACTGTCTGCGGTGGTATTCCTGGAGCCCCCTCTGTAAAAGGAGCGGCGAAAGGAGCCACGTTGCTGCGGGGACTGCAATGCTCCCATTGATTTGGCAGTGTCAGTATCCTTCTTCATCTTTTCTAGTGCTGTGTCGACAGCAGGACCAAATAGTTGGTTTTGGTTAAATGGCTGGTTTAGTATGGTAGTCTGAACCTCTGGCTTAAAACCTGAAATGCGAAGCCAGGCGTGTCGTCTGATAAGCACGCTAGTGTTAACTGACCTAGCTGCGGTGTCGGCTGCGTCTAAGGCGCACTTAATGGAGGCATTGGAAATAAGTTTGCCTTCTTGAATGAGGTCAGTGGCTTGTGTTTTGTATTGATCAGGTAGATGTTGAAGGAGGGTTTCTAGCTGATCGTAGTGTGCCCTGTCGTACCTAGCTAGTAGAGCTTGGGTGTTAGCGATGCGCCAGATGTTGGTGGCTTGCGCAGCTACGCGTTTGCCAGAGGAATCTAACAATTTGGATTCTTTATCAGGGGCGGAGCATCCCCTGAAGTTTGGGAATTGGCGCGTTTTCTGGCATTAGAAACGACCAGTGAGTCAAGGGGAGCTGACCTTTGATGTAGGTGGGGTCATCGGGGGCAGGTCTATACTTTTTATCCACTCTAGGATTAAGGATCCTGGCTCTGACCGGGTCGTTAAAAATTTCAGGTGCATGTTTAATGACACCCTTGATCATGGGCAAAGTTTGAACAGTTTTTTGAGACCGTTCAAAAGTGTCTAGAAGAAAATCTTCCTCTGGTTGGTCGGTGTGAATATGCACCCCATAAAAAACGGCCGCCCTATGTATGAGTTGCCCAAAACCTATGTGATCATCTGGTGGAGATGGTTTTGTGGGATAAGGTGGAGGGCTGGGGAGGTCTGTAGGGTCTGGGGGTCATTATAACCCCAGTCATCCTGCGGTGGATTATCTGGATCCAGATATAAATTATGAGGGTCATCCCCGTACCCCATGTTGTCCTCATACTCATGTGGGGGAGAATCCGCAGGTTGAGAAGGTGTGATAGGGATGTGGAGAGGAGGGGTGTTAGAGAGAGAGGTATAGGGGAAGAAGGAGGCATAGGGGAAGTGGAAGAGTCTTTCTTCTTCGGAGGGACAGGCTTGTGATGTGGCACAGAGGAAATGTGTCCTGTTTTAGGATTGATATAAAGTTTGTGTTGATTAGGATCGATGGGATCCGGTGTAAACAGTTCCTCTCCTTGAATGTTAGTTTTCGGCGCCGACTTTTTCGGTTTCGAACGTGGTGATGGCTTCTTTAAATGTTCCTTTGCTTTAGAAGGCGTCGAGGCGTCCTTCGGTTTAGCTACAGGCTCGACCGGCTTTAGTTTAGGGGGTGTGTCGAGTAGCTTCGGTTTCGGTGCAGAGGGATCCGCGTGCTTGGAGGCGGATTTGGGGACCGAACTGGATTTCGGCGCCGGGTGGTCTTTGTGTTTCGGCGCCGAAGGTGCCGGTGTAACGGGCACATGTGGTTTGGTCGGTGCCGAGGAACTAGAAGGCTTTGTTTTCTTGTTCGGTGCCGAGCCCGAAGGCGGGGCGTCCGAAACACGTTTACGGTCTCGACTGGGGCCCGTAGGCGAAGTACTGACCGGTGCCTTCGATTTTGCAGGGAGGGTTGGGGCAGGGGCAGTAGTACTCACACGCTGCCCTGAAGGGATGGAACTGTCGGAGTCCTCTGCCTCGGAGATGATAGCGAGGTCTTCGGAGTCTTCTTCCGGAACATCGGGACCCTCGTCGAAGATGTTGACGGGTTCCGGAGCGGACCTGTGCGCCATGATGTGCCTTCGGGCTCGACGATCGCGGATTGTCTTCTTGGAGCGGAAGGAGGCGCAGGCCGGACAAGTGGCCTCGTTATGGTCTGGTGAGAGGCACCGATTACAGACCTGGTGGTGGTCACTATGAGGAAACTTTGCTCCACATTGGGGGCATTTTCGGAATGGCGTCCTTTCCATGGGCAGTAGGCCTTACGGCGTCGATGGGCCCAACGGCCCGCGTCGACGGCTGGAAAGGAGATCGAGGAAGGGACGTCGAGATGTCGGTATCAGGCGTTGAAAAGTGGAAAACGCTGCAAAAAAAAACGAGTTTCGAACCGGAGTGTCGAAATTGCATCCGAACCCGATGGCGGAAAAAAACAATCTGAGGATGGAGTCGATGCCCATGCGCACTATTGTCATAAGGAGGAGTCACCTATCACATGACTACAAAGACTTCTTCGAAGACAACAACAAAGTGCAAGCATCCGAGCCCAACACCAGATGGCGATCTAATGCACAGTGTGAGCTCTGCAGCTCACATGCCTCGAACATAAAGTTTAGATGCATATTTAAATCGAATAGCACTTCAAATTTCTGGCATAGGAGAAAGGAGAAACAACAACATTGATGTGATTAATAGGTAGGAGAGCAGGATCAAATGAAGATACCAAATAAAGGTTTCCAGTTTTAGATTAAATAGGATGGGTGTATATAGGCCCATTCGGGATCCCATAGAAGTAAGTTAAATGCAGATGAGTGTGCAGATATTACCTAATGGGAGGAAAAGATGTGCAAAGGAAGCTGAAAGAGGAGAATAAGACATTAAAAGAGGTGGTGTGAAGTGAAAAAGCAAAAAGGCCTAGAACAAGCCAGAGGAAATGCCATAACAAACAGGAAAGTGTTGAGATTGACCTAGCACCACACAACTAATGAAGTAGAGGGAAGTACGACATGAGTAATTTACGAGTGATGCTGGCAGTGCCAAGAAAAGCAAATCTGTTGAGTACATCAGTCAAAACAGAGAGAATAAAGTGGATGAGAGGTAACAGGGAATGAAGAGTTCTAGTAGAGAGAGTGGGCCACCTTGGTACAAAGGGAGATATGGAAGCCAAATTGAAGAGGGTCAAATTAAACTGTGCCAAGAGATGACTAGCAAGCCAATTGAAGATTAACTGTTTCTGAGGGAGAAAGGGACTATAAAATTATGAATTAGTGAGAACCGTTTAACTCATCCTCATTCCTTTTGTGTTCCAATCTCTTCTATATGATCCCCAGATTTAAGCTTTCTGGTTGAAATCAGTTTTGTTAGCACTATATGCTTTCTATCGACAGTGGTCTTTTTAATCCACAGTATAGGAACAGCGAGACAGCATAGACATGTCATTTTAAACAATGTTCTGATGACCATAATTCACAATTTTGTTTTTTTGTGCCTTAAAAGCTGCTGTAAGTGTGGAGACTTTATCCAAATACCTCCCTACTTAACTAATTTTCTCCAGTTACAGGATTTGCAACTAAACAATCAATCCATCATAATTTGTTTTCCTCCTGGCCTTGGTACAGAGGTAGCAGTGCTAACAGGTATGAATGATCTTAGTTGTTGTGCTAAAAGCCATCCATTTGCTGTGGTGATTCTTTCAGATCTTTCAGCAGCATTTAACATGCTCAATCACTATATTCTTCTGAACAGACTTGCCAAAATTGGTAATGTGGGCACAGTTGTCTCAAACATTTTAAATTGCATATTTTTTTTTTTTTTCCTAGAAAACTAAAACCCTGGATTGAGGAGTGCCCTAACTGAATTTTAGTGAGCGTGTGTGTGTACACACACATACATACACACATACGATTCCACTGGCTTATCCCATATGATCTCATTGTTTTGAGCTGTGTGTCTACGTGGACCACACAGATTACGTTAGAGATCCAAGGAGACATCAAGTCATCAGCCACACAGCTATAAAGAAGTGGATAAGCTTAAAGTATCTCAAACTAAATGGAGAGGAAAAAAAAGAGAATCAATGTCAGGTCGTCATTGTTCTCAGACCACCTTTTCTTAGCCTTCCTCCATTGACAACCATAACTTTGTCAGTGTGCTCAGAATAAAGATGGATTTTGTCTGGACCATGACGGATCAGGATAATGCAGTACTCCGGAGCGGATTTTCTCAACTCCGCTACCTGAAACACATCCATATAGGACTACTGCAACTCTTTGTATCTTGGCCTACCTGTCTGATTCAAAAGCTTCAATCATTTGCTGCTGCTAGATTAGTTGTCTTTCTCAAGCTCGGACATCATACCTCCACACTGCATTGTCCTAATTACTTTAGCTTACGGTGAAGAAGCAGATTGCCTCCTAGTCAAAGTGTCTTCAGCACAAACATTGCTTTCCGCCTGTAGTTTTCCTCTTAGGCCTCGGCTAAGTCTTTACATGATATGGTCAACTTCGATCTATGCCAATATCCACTATTTTTGGGTACTTTGTAGCGCACCGGCTGCCATTTTGCAATAGCATTGTAGTCCTTTTTCATATACAGAGGAATAGTAGGGCAAAACAATTTACTGTCTGTATTGTTTGTTGAAGTGCAGGAGGATAAGATGAAAATCATTAACCCACAATCTTTGAGTTAAGTTTTTAAAACAATTCCTCAATCATACGTAATTTACTTCAGCTCTGATATGGGGATTCTGGGTGATCCAGTTTAGGACCCAGTTCTCCCCAGGATTATTTTTTAAATCAATTTATTTCCTCCACATGTCTGGTCCTTGAACGATCAGTCACTCCAAGGCGCAGTGAGGGATTGAGGTGGGGGATGTAATGTGGGGCTAGTTTTCGTAGATGTTTGGCCTTTGTTCCAGTAAGCATGTGGATAATGGAAAGTGGTGCACAAAATTCATGGACCCAGTAGATGCAAATGAAGCACTTTTTGTGCTAGCTTAGCATGGTCAAAGAAAGTCAATCAGGTCTTTGTGAGGCCAGTATAGAGGTCATAATAGTCGAGGTACCCAATAACCAGGCACCCTGTTCAATCCCATGAGCAGTTAGGAGAGGAAAACTTGTTTGAAACATGGAGAGTTACATGTTGACACCCTCAACCAGGTGTTGATTTCAATTGCAAAAATGATGTTCACGTAGTTGGCTTTTAGAGTGTGGAGGGCATAAATCCAATGCTTGTAGCTTGTGGGGAGGGGGGCGAATGACCTCCTGAGTTTTAAAGGTTTATTTTCTTTTAGGAGGAAGTTCTCTCCCCCCAACATATGCGACTAAAACCCAGTGCTGTTTTCAAGGACTTTATGGATTGGAGTATCATTGGCAGATATCTAGGAATGGATCTTGTACTGGACTATCAATTGTGAGACACAAGAGCGCAGGTTTTAGTTAAAGAGGAGCAGGGAAAGTGGAGAACCTTGAGGAACACCATACTGTAATCTGTGGGAAAGGGATTTTTAAGAGCCCAGGCGCAATTGATTTTTGTTACTGAGGTATGAACTTACCCACTTAAATTTCTGAAATCCTAAAGTATTCTTCCTGTCTTTATCAGTAAAAATATAGTGGTCGGCTGTTAAAAGCTGCAGATAGCTCAAGGAGAATCATTCGCTTGACAGCTCTCGTATAGTCGAGAGCTCTATTCAGATGTCTGCCACAGCTGACTTGTTTCCCCTCATAAATTGAACATATTCTTGAAGATTCTGTATTTTTTGCAGATTTTTGCTAGGATATGCAACAGTGGAGATAGCATGTAGGAAGCTGGCTCTGTGCACAGTATAACCACCTAGTAGCATACCATATACAGAGTCCAGGGGTTCCCCAAAAGTGTACAGGGCTCAATGCAAAACCCAAAGTGCTCTATTAGTGGTAGCGTGGGCCTAACACAGAGGAGTGCAAGACATTTATTGCACAACATTGACCAATAATGGACACACAACTCAAAAAGGAGATCCACACCAATTTTATAAAAATAATCTTGCTTTGTATTTTATTTTAAAACCAAGATCTTCGCAGTAAGGTAAGTAGGTTTTTAACTAAAAATACTTTAAAAGGTAGACAGCACAATTTCTAAACAGTTCAATGGTATCCAATGGAGGAAAACGATAATGCGGTTTATCAGGTAAGAACAACACTTACATTTACAGTCTTTGGGACCAAAAGTCAGCAAGGGTCAGGTGAGTAGCACAACTGCGGAAACACTATGACAACAACAGGAGATTAACTTCTCCAGTGTCGTAAGGGCAGAGAGGAAATCTCTGATGGGAGTACGTCCTCCCGTGGTAGACACTAAATCACAAAAGGTACCCCACAGTTATAGAAATATCTTAAACTAACCCCGGTTAGGAATGGGAAGGTAAATAATGAAGCATCCTAGTTATTACCCACTAGGTTGTGGGAAAGGAAAAGATTCCTTTGTGTTTATATTACCCTCACACACCCTAGTGGTGTCATGCTTCATCATAGAGTCACCCCGACTCCTAAAGGTCAGGGTGGGCTAGACCGTTTTTCAGGGAGCTCTTATGAGATGTGGCCAGGGGGTTTTAAAGATTAAAAATCCTCAGACAATTCCCGGTATCCCTTTATTCTTGGAAATGTCTGGGATATTAAAAAATCATAGCATATAAAGGGCCAATTGGATATTAGTGGTCCTATGACCCTAGTGCCGACATGTTTCAGCCCAATATATGGCCCAAAATTTGTCCAGGGCTTTCTTCAGGGCAACAAAAAAGATTCCCTCCCTGGTGAGAGCTGAAAGTCAATATTACGCTACTCCTATTTCGTGAAGAAAGGGCAGATAGCTGCTCCTTGGTTATAAACAAAAGATAGACTTATCTTGTGCTTGTTAATTTTCTTTTTACTCCATCTGTATAACAGGGAAAAAAAAGAAGAAGATAACATAACGTAACAACATTATTGTGATGCCCGTAGTTTCCCATTCGTGATGTGCTTATAAACTGCACCCATGCTCATCCAACAGGAGGGTGAGTGCAAGCCATCTTTCTCTGTAACTTGGCTGGTACGCATTTTACCAGGGTTATTTTCAGCCACTCTTTATAATAGGTTGTATATTGACGATAAATATCGCATTCTGATTCTATTCACATTCTGGTGTACGTGTAATTGTTAAAAAACACCGGCGTGACACTCACATCAAACTACACAATTGCACAATCATTCACCATAAATTCATTCAAACTGTCACATTCCTCTCTCCCTTACCCCGCTTTGGGAGAGGTAATTCATCTCGGGGAATCGCAGTGGGAGGGGTAGCCCTCTAGTCAACTCTGAGCATTGTGTTGAGAAATTGCCGATAGTACGTTTCAGCGTATATGTGGAAGAAAAAGCAGAAACAGGCACCGTTCTGCCTTTAGTAAATCTGCATTGATAATTAACGTCCCCACATACCTGTATGTGGTGTATCCCGCATGGGGCCAAGCAAGATACTCACTTCGTCAAGGGTCCTGCCCTGTGTGAAAACCTACTTGGTTCTGCATCCCCGGGCTTTTGCCCCGTTAAGTGTTTGCTTTCCGTATTTAAAGCCGGCTTTTGCGCGCTGATCAGCGCGACCGGGGGCGTGTCCATACGTCGGAGTGCATCCAGGCGAACGTGACTTGACGTGAACGTAGCATATGACTCGCTCTTGGTTTCTGGGAGATGAAGTCCCGTATTGCCAACTTATGCCGTGATGCTATCATGGATATTGTGAAGACATTGTAAATATATATCCGAAATGCTGATGTTTTAAATGTCTTTATATAACGGCCTTTACGTTCAGGAAAAACCATATGAAATATACACGCCGTGAGTGCCGTACGGTCGTCTCTATGTGCTTCTAGTTTAATACTTTTGAAAAAACTTTATTGATAAATCCTTGTTGTAAGGGAACAGACCTATATACATTGTGATCGTAATATCGTAATAAGTGTTAGAGGTACAGGTTGCAAGTTATTTGGTTATCTGCATGGATAAATGCACGTTATACACGGCCCTTAGAAATTTAAACGACCGATAAAACATAACCATCTGCATGCAGAGGAGCCACCGCGCCCCAAGTGTCTTGTGTTGCCGATAGCGAAATGTAATGCGCTACGGGTTCCACTGTTCAGAGTTTTTCTCAAGTTAGGCCCTGATGTTATTCTCCCTGTTTATAAGATCTTGTCCTCTGTTTGGGCTCCCTGGTAAGCTCACTATGTTTCCATAAAGTGTGTTTATTAGGAATATATATTGCGCCCATTAGTGGGTGCTGGCACCACGATACATATCCCAGTCTATTTCCATAATAGAACCTTAGGACAAATCTAATTGCCAGGTAATCTGTCTATTTTCGATTCAGTTGATTCCATAGGATGGAATTGTTCAGACCCCTTTCATGAGTTCAGTCGATAGACCCAATGTTGTTCACGTTGGAAGGAGTCTTTTAGTTAGATTACCGCCGCCCTTTATTTTCTCAATCACAGTCCACATCAAGTCTTGGTCACTGTGATTCTTTTCCAAGTAATGGGAAGTTAGTTTGGTTGCCGTTATGGACCGCCTGATTGTGCTGCGGTGTTCGCTGATGCGTACCTTCACCTTCCTACTCGTCATGCCCACATACATGAGCTGACAGGGGCATGTGATCAAGTACACCACATTCTCCGAATTACAATTAGTGTGTGATCATTGCTCCCACGGGTAATCCTAGGTTATTATGTTTCGTGTGTTCAGTGAAAGGGCATACAACACATGTACCACATGGATAGTGGCCCATGACAGGGGGCTGGTTCCTCAGTGTCATTTGGGTGATATTCTTAGGTTTAAATGTATCTGTGATCCAGAGAATCCCTAAGACTCCTATTTCACTTGAAGGAGAACATTGGTTTCTCAAATGATAGCGTGTTAGATGTCAGAATAGACCATTTCTTATTAATGATCTTTTTGATCTCATTCGAGGAGGAATTATGTGTCGTAACGCATATCAACCTGTTTGTTTCTGGCCTCTGGTTTGTCTCTAAGAGTGCTGCTCTTGGCGTGTTTCTAGATCTTTTGCGTGCCCCGTCAATGATGTTCTTGGGGTAAGCTTTTTGTTGCAACTTAATGCTCAGTTTTTCTGCCTCTTTCCTGAAGTCATTCAAGTCGGTGCAATTCCTATGGACCCTGAGAAATTGTCCAACTGGTAGATTCTCCCTCAGGGCCCGTGGATGTGCACTCTCGAAATGCAGCAGACTGTTCCTGTCCGAGGGTTTCGTGTATAGTGAACTCACCAGTCTGCCTCCCCTTGATATGATGTTTATATCAAGGAAGGATACTCGTTCACTGTTAGATGTTTGTGTGAACCGTAAACGTGGGTTAAGTTGGTTAACCCAGATGGTGAATTCTACCATACTGTTCTGGTCCCCTTTCCAGATGACTAGGATGTCATCTATATACCCGACCCATTTTTGTATTTGGTCTAAGAATGGATTGGCAGAACATATGTGCTCCTCTTCAAAATGACTCATGTACAGACACGCTATGCTAGGCGCAACGTGCTGCCCATGGAAGTCCCATGGACTTGGAGAAACAGCTGGTCTTCAAATTTAAAGAAATTCTCAGTGTGGGCCAAACGCATTAATTTTATGACCCATTCCACAGGTGCCTCCCACTGCCATTCCTCCTTGCGCAGTAGTTGTTCAATGACTCGTAGGCTCTCCTCCTGCGGAATGCTGGTATAGAGAGCTTCTACGTCTAGACACATCATGATATTACTCTCAGGGTCATATTCTATGTCCGTCAGAAGGTTCAGCAGGTGTTTCGTGTCTTGCACATAAGACTTGATTCTCGTCACCAAAGGTCTTAAGAACCAGTCTGTATATTTTGATAGGGGCTCAAGAAGCGACCCGATCCCCGACAATGGGCCTTCCTGGAGGTGGAGTTTTCCCCTTATGTATTTTGGGTATTGTGTAAAAAGGGGGTATCCTTGGATCTTCTGAATTCAGGAAGTCAAATTCTTTTTTTGGTGATCCATTCATCTTGTAGTGCATCCTTGGTGAGTGTCTCAATGGTTTTCTTGAGGCGGCTTGTAGGGTCCCTGTCAATCCTTTTGTAATGTCTTTCATCAGACAAAAGGGTCAGACATGCTTCTCGGTATGTGCTGGTACTCTGTATTACCGTAGCTCCGCCCTGGTCGGCGGGTTTTATGATGTCATCTCTCATACTCTGTTCTCAGGGCAACTCGCTCCTTCTTACTCAGATTGTTGTAGACCTCCCTCCTAGGTTGTAGTTTCTCCACTTCCTTAGTTACTGCTTCTTCAAACGTAACCACTTCTGGTGGTAAAAAAGTGAGGCTGGAGGGCAAAAAGTGGATTTTTCTCGGAGGGTGTCTTTCTCCGGTTCCTGTGTTTTTGCAAAAAAAAGCTTTAATTCTTACTTTGCGAAAAAATTTGCTAAGTTCACATCTCAATTGGAATTTGTCCAAATAGGCAGTAGGGACAAAGCCCAAGCCTTTGTTCAGTACTTTTTCTTCATCTGGACTTAGGGACTAGTGGTTAATCTCACCAACATCACACTTAGTGTGCTCGTGCTCGGTTGTTGGCTCTGGTCTGGCTCCTGGTGTTCGCACTGGTTCTGTCTTCTTCCCATTGGACCCTTCGGTTTCTTCTCTGACCACGTCTGCCTCTCCTCCCTCCTTGGCCTAAAAAACGGTTCCGATTAAAGCTGGATTGAAAGAAGGGTGGTACTTGATATTGAGGTGGTCCATGGAATGGTGGTTGGCCAAACGGGCCAGGCCAGGGATATAACTTGTTGTGGATAACCTTGATTGAGGCCCACTCTTCGTGGTCGTCACGGTGTTCCCTTGCAATTTTTCGTTGATGAATTGTCACTTGACCAATCGTCGTATTCAGAGTCCGATGTCCCCCTGATAAGAGGATCCCGCGTCCAAGTCCTGCTGTCCTTTATAGTCATCCTTTACATAAGGATAGACTCATGGGAGAATTTTTTAAGGTCCTTTTAAAGTTTGCTGATTTTACTTTGCATAAGGTACTCCCCATGTTCTCCAATTTCCTTGTTCACCTCCTCGAATTTCTTTTTAAAGATGGTGATCTTGATCTGTCATCAGGGCGTCCTCGCTAGTTTTTATCTTGACTAGAAGTGCCTCTGATAGCTGTTTTGCCATGTTAATTATCAGAATGAGCCAATCGCGTGTACATCGCCACGCGATCAGCGACCATTCCTTTTTGAACAGAGGGTCTTCCAGAAATATCCTGGGGGCATTCGTGACCCACAGTCCTGGAGGTTCTGCATTGCCCCGCAGGTACTCAGTCATTATGCCACAATGCATAAGTACCTTCATTTGATTGCGCTTCAGTTCCTTTAACTCATCCCAGTTTAGGGCTTGGTTAAGGCTCTGATTGATGTTGGTGTCTGGTAAAAGAGATGGGGCCGCTAGGATGGCTGATGCCATTTCGTCTGAGTAGCCGATGCCTAGTGCCTCCGCCATTGTTTTTGTCAGGTAGATGGAGTTTATATGTAGGTTATGTATTCTTGGTGAAGACTGTGTCCTGTGCAGTGAATAAGTGAAACAGGTGGTGTTTTTTTAGCTATGATTTTGATACTTGGACTTTTTCCAACTGGAAAAAAAAATTCGGAGCCCTACAGCTGTGTGCTGCTCAAAATACGGAAACACTGACAAGAGGAGATGAACTTCTCCCGTGTCGTAAGGGCAGAGAGGAAATCTCTGATGGGAGTAATGTCTACCACCTCCCGTGGTAGACACTAAATCACAAAAGGTACCCCACAGTTATAGAAATATCTTCAACTAACCCTGGTTAGGAATGGGAAGGTAAATAATGAAGCATCCTAGTTATTACCCACTAGGTTGTGGGAAAGGAAAAGATTCCTTTGTGTTTATATTACCCTCACACACCCTAGTGGTGTCATGCTTCATCATCGGGTCACCCTGACTCCTAAAGGTCAGGGTGGGCTCGACCGTTTTTCAGGGAGCTCTTATGAGACGTGGCCAGGGAGTTTTAAAGATTAAAAATCCTCAGACAATTCCCGGTATCCCTTTATTCTTGGAAATGTCTGGGATATTAAAAAAATCAAAGCATATAAAGGGGCAATTGGAGATTAGTGGTCCTATGACCCTAGTGCCGACATGTTTCAGCCCAATATATGGCCAAAAATTGGTCCAGGACTTTCTTCAGGGCAACAAAAAAGATTCCCTCCCTGGTGAGAGTTGAGGTCAATATTACGCTACTCCTATTTCGTGAAGAAAGGGCAGATAGCTGCTGCTTTGTTATAAACAAAAGATAGACTTATCTTGTGCTTGTTAATTTTCTTTTTACTCCATCTGTATAACAGGGAAAAAAAGAAGAAAAAGAGAACATAACGTAACATTATTGTGATGCCCGTAGTTTCCCCATTCGTGATGTGCTTATAAACTGCACCCATGCTCATCCAACAGGAGGGTGAGTGCAAGCCATCTTTCTCTGTAACCTGGCTGGTACGCATTTTACCAGGGTTATTTTCAGCCACTCTTTATAATATGTTGTATATTGTGGAGTGGCGATAAACATCGCATTCTGATTCTATTCACATTTTGGTGTATGTGTAATTGTTAAAAAACACCGGCGTGACACATCAAACCACACAATTGCACAATCATTCACCATAAATTCATTCAAACTGTCACATTCCTCTCTCCCTTACCCCGCGTTGGGAGAGGTAATTCATCTCAGGGAATCGCAGTGGGAGGGGTAGCCCTTTAGTCAACTGAGCATTGTGTTGAGAAATTGCCGATAGTACGTTTCAGCGTATATGTGGAAGAAAAAGCAGAAACAGAAACAGGCACCGTTCTGCCTTTAGTAAATCTGCATTGATAATTAACGTCCCTACATACCTGTATGTGGTGTATCCCGCATGGGGCCAAGCAAGATACTCACTTCGTCAAGGGTCCTGCCCAGTGTGAAAACCTACTTGGTTCTGCGCCCCCGGGCTTTTGCCCCGTTAAGCGTTTGCTTTCCGTATTTAAAGCCGGCTTTTGCGCGCAGATCAGCGCGACCAGGGGCGTGTCCATACGTCAGAGTGCATCCAGGCGAGCATGCCTTGACGTGAACGTAGCATATGACTCGCCTTGGTTTCTGGGAGTTGAAGTCCCGTATTGCCAACTTATGCAGTGATGCTATCATGGATATTGTGAAGACATTGTAAATATATATCCGAAATGCTGATGTTTTAAATGTCTTTATATAACGGCCTTTGCGTTCAGGAAAAATATACACACCGTGAGTGCCGTACGGTCGTCTATGTGCTTCTAGTTTAATACTTTTGAAAAAACTTTGATAAATCCTTGTTGTAAGGGAACAGACCTTTATACATTGTGATCGTAATATCTTAATAAGTGTTAGAGGTACACGTTGCAAGTTATTTGGTTATCTGCATGGATAAATGCACGTTACTGAACTGAAGCGCAATTAAATGAAGGTACTTATGCATGGTGCCAGAATGACTGAGTACCTGCGGGGCAATGCAGCACCTCCAGGACTGTGGGTCACGAATGCCACCAGGATATTTCTGGAAGACCCTCTGTTCAAAAAGGAATGGTCGCTGATCGCGTGGCGATGTACACGCGATTGGCTCATTCTGATAATTAACACGGCAAAACGGCTATCAGAGGCACTTCTAGTCAAGATAAAAACTAGCGAGGACGCCCTGATGACAGATCAAGATCACCATCTTTAAAAAAGAAATTAGAGGTGAACAAGGAAATTGGGGAACATAGGGAGTACCTTATGTAAAGTAAAATCAGCAAACTTCAAAAGGACCTTAAAAAATTCTCCCATGAGAGAGTCTATCCTTATATAAAGGAGGACTATAAATGACAGCAGGACTCGGACGCGGGATCCTCTTATCAGGGGGACTCTGGGACATCGGACTCTGAATACGACGATTGGTCAAGTGACAATTCATCAACGAAAAATTGGAAGGGAAGACCGAGACGACCACGAAGAGGGGTCCTCAATCAAGGTTATCCACAACAACAGTTATATCCCTGGCCTGGCCTGTTTGGCCAACCACCATTCCATGGACCACCTCAATATCAAGTACCACCCTTCTTTCAATCCAGCTTTAATCAGAACAGTTTTTTAGGCCAAGGAGGGAGGAGAGGCAGACGTGGTCGGAGAAGAAACAGAAGGGTCCAATGGGAAGAAGACAGAACCAGTGCGAACACCAGGAGCCAGACCAGAGGCCAACAACCGAGCACACTAAGGGACTAGTGGTTAATCTCACCAACATCACACTAAGTCCAGATGAAGAAAAAGTACTGAACTAAGGCTTGGGCTTTGTCCCTACTGCCTATTTGGACAAATTCCAATTGAGATGTGAACTTAGCTAATTTTTTCGCAAAGTAAGAATTAAAGCTTTTTTTGCAGAAACACAGGAACCGGAGAAAGACACGGGCCATACCACCCTCCGAGAAAAATCCACTTTTTGCCCTGCAGCCTCACTTTTACCACCAGAAGTGGTTACGTTGAAGAAGCAGTAACTAAGGAAGTGGAGAAACTACAACCTAGGAGGGAGGTCTACAACAATCTGAGTAAGAAGGAGCGAGATGCCCTGAGAACAGAGTATGAGAGATGACATCATAAAACCCGCCGACAAGGGCGGAGCTACGGTAATACAGAGTACCAGCACATACCGAGAAGCATGTCTGACCCTTTTGTCTGATGAAAGACATTACAAAAGGATTGACAGGGACCCTACAAGCCGCCTCAAGAAAACCATTGAGACACTCACCAAGGATGCACTACAAGATGAATGGATCACCAAAAAAAGAATTTGACTTCCTGAATTCAGAAGATCCAAAGATACCCTTTTTTTACACAATACCCAAAATACAGAAGGGGAAAACTCCACCTCCAGGAAGGCCCATTGTGTCGGGGATCATATACAGACTGGTTCTTAAGACCTTTGGTGACGAGAATCAAGTCTTATGTGCAAGACACGAAACACCTGCTGAACCTCCTGACGGACATAGAATATGACCCTTAGAGTAATATCATGATGTGTCTAGACGTAGAAGCTCTCTATACCAGCATTCCGCAGGAGGAGAGCCTACGAGTCATTGAACAACTACTGCGCAAGGAGGAATGGCAGTGGGAGGCACCTGTGGAATGGGTCATAAAATTAATGCGTTTGGCCCTCACTGAGAATTTCTTTAAATTTGAAGGCCAGCAGTTTCTCCAAGTTCATGGGACTTCCATGGGCAGCACGTTGCGCCTAGCATAGCGTGTCTGTACACGAGCCATTTTGAAGAGGAGCACATATGGTCTGCCAATCCATTCTTAGACAAAAATGGGTCAGGTATATAGATGACATCCTAGTCATCTGGAAAGGGGACCAGAACAGTATGGTAGAATTCACCATCTGGGTTAACCAACTTAACCCACGTTTACGGTTCACACAAACATCTAACAGTGAACGAGTATCCTTCCTTGATATAAACATCATATCAAGGGGAGGCAGACTGGTGAGTTCACTATACACGAAACCCACAGACAGGAACAGTCTGCTGCATTTCGAGAGTGCACATCCACGGGCCCTGAGGGAGAATCTACCAGTTGGACAATTTTCTCAGGGTCCGTAGGAATTGCACCGACTTTAATGACTTCAGGAAAGAGGCAGAAAAACTGAGCATTAAGTTGCAACAAAAAGCTTACCCCAAGAACATCATTGACAGGGCACGCAAAAGATCTAGAAACACACCAAGAGCAGCACTCTTACAGACAAACCAGAGGCCAGAAACAAACACGTTGATATGCGTTACGACATAGAATTCCTCCTCGAATGAGATCAAAAAGATTAATAAGAAATGGTCTATTCTGACATCTAACACACTATCATTTGAGAAACCAATGTTCTCCTTCGAGAGAAATTGGAGTCTTAGGGATTCCCTGGTTCACACAGATGCATTTAAACCTAAGAATATCACCCAAATGACACTGTGGAACCAGCCCCCTGTCATGGGCCACTATCCATGTGGTACATGTGCCGTATGCCCTTTCACTGAACACACGAAACATATTAACCTAGGATTAGGTTACCCATGGGAGCAACGATCACCCACGAATTGTAATTAGGAGAATGTGGTGTACTTGATCACATGCCCCGGTCAGCTCATGTATGTGGGCATGACGAGTAGGAAGGCGAAGGTACGCATCAGCGAACAGCGCAGCACAATCAGGCGGTCCATAACGGCAACCAAACTAACTTCCCATTACTTGGAAAAGAATCACAGTGACCAAGACTTGATGTGGACTGTGATTGAGAAAATAAAGGGCGGCGGTAATCTAACTAAAAGACTCCTTGAACGTGAACAACGTTGGGTCTATTGACTGAGAACTCATGAGAGTTCTGAACGATTCCATCCCATGGAATCAACTGAACCGAAAATAGACAGATTACCTGGCAATTAGATTTGTCCTAAGGTTTAATTATGGAACTAGACTGGGATATGTATGGTGGTGCCAGCACCCACTAATGGGCGCGATATATATTCCTAATAAACACACTATATGGAAACATAGTGAGCTTACCAGGGAGCCCAAACAGAGGACAATATCTTATAAACAGGGGGGGCGCTAGAGGGCGCCAAGCAAGATGGCCACACTTGCGTGAGGCTCTTGCTGCTCGGGGACGAATCCGAAGATAATACTCTTCATCTCCAGCCGATTCAGCTGATAAACGATTCCACCTGATTGCTGAGGCGCCGGAGACCTCGGGGATCTCTTTCATAGCCCGCACAACTGCCTGACAGCAGAGAACGGCAGACCCCGATCTCCTCTGCCGGACCACACAAGATGGCGGCCGCCGTCCCCGACTGAGCGGGCGGGGACGCAGCGCCGCGGGAGCAAGCTCTCCGCTCTGGGCTCGGACCCGCAGCTCTTGCCGTCGACCCTGTGCCACTGAGGCTCCCGCCGGGTCTGAGCTCCCGACTCCCGCTCTGGACGGGATTGAGCGCACCGCCGCACTGTAAGACGCCATAACCCTGGGGAGCATAATCAAGAGGATCGAGTCGAGACGCACGCTGGGGCGCTGCGACTTCCTGAGGCGGTGAGTGCAATGCTCTGCCTGGCGGCCTCCCTGCACACACTGAGACATCCACGTTGCCGCTAAAACCGCACAGTGTGCTCCGGCCCTGAACCTCGGCGCTGCACCGCCTCCCCCCCTTCCCGGCGGCGGGGAATATAGCCAGACTGCACCTGTCGGGAGCTCCGGTGGGCTTTGGAGGCCGCCCTGCTGCTACCCTGAGCTGTGGGTGGGTCCCGGAGACGATCTCTCCTTGCCGCGACGCCCGGATCCGTTCTTGCGGACACGCTTGCTCAGCTCTCACTATGGGAGGAGGGAGATGAGATGAAGCTGCAGGGGCCGCGAAAGCCCAGGCCGCACGCCTGCCCCGCCTCATGATGGCAGCACTCTGAGGCGGGTCCACACACACGCCTGACTTTCCGGTGGGGCCTGCTCCCCCCCGCCCCCCCCCCCCAGCTAGTGCTTGCCCCCGACTTGGGTAGTGACTGCCCGGAGCCTGCGAACGTCATTCTGGCCGGGTGCCACCCCGATGCGTGCCTAGCTGCGGCCTGACACTCAAGTCGCCTGGACGCCCGCACTCGCGGCCCCGGAGGAACCGCCCTAACGCATACTGGTACGAGTGAGCCTGCCCCGGCCAGCTGTGAGATCTGCAGGCCGGATCTGCGACCCCACGCCACGCCTGGGCCGATCCGTAGCTGGGGAGGAGCTGCCTGGCGCTGGACCTACCTGCGGGGGCCGGAGTGCTCTGGAGTTCTTCATAGAGAGCCACACACACTCTTCCCCATCCGTTGATTGAAGGATCGCCGACCTTACGAACCTGGGCCTGTGATAGCAGGCACAACTAGAGGGGTCTTCGGCCACAACTGCATCGCCGCGCCCTGCGCCCCGTCACCATGGGGAAACCGGATGGGCGGCAGCCGAAGCTAAATTTTGATACGAGAAAATCCTCCCGATCCCAGACGGAGCCGGATGAAGAACAAGCCGAAGCTCCGACCACTTCTACCGCAGACCTGAAGGAGCTTTTGCTGGTGATGCAGTCAAGCCTGACATCCATCGAGTCAAAAATGGACACTATGAACGCTAGGCTGGACGGCCTAACTCAGAGTGGAGAAGCATGACGACCGACTAACAGAGGCGGAACGACGGATATCCGATCTGGAGGACGTCTCGAACGCTACCACCAGCGGTACACTTGAGATGGAGAAGGTCCTAAAAGTGATAGCTGCCAAAAACGAAGATTTAGAATCCCGCTCGAGAAGAAATAACCTACGTATTCTGGGAGTGGCGGAATCGACCGCTACCGGTAAGATGGAAGAATATGTAGAGCATCTCCTCATAACACTCTTTGGCAGAGACTCTTTTTCGCCAGTCCTCGTGGTGGAACGGGCACACCGGTCGTTGGCAAATCGACCCGCTCCTGGTACCCCTCCTCGACCCATAATAGCTAAACTGCTTAACTATCGGGACCGAGACACCGCCCTCCGTCTCTCTAGAGAAATAGGTCAACTCCGCTACGAAGGGATGGACCTAGCTATCTATCCCGACTTCACCATGGCCGTCCAGGAGCAGAGGCGCAAGTTCCTCCAGGTCAAGAAGAAGCTACAACAACTCAATCTGCCCTATGCTATGCTGTTCCCGGCCTGCCTTAAAGTGACACATCAAGGGAAACAGCACTTTTTCACGAACCCACAGCATGCCCAGGACTTCCTAAAAACCCTACCCAAACAACCCACGGGCCGGTCGTCCCCTGTGATCCGCCCAGGGGAGAGTGGAAATGCCTCCGATATAGAATAAAAACATAGGAGGCTAGCATTACCGCAAGGAGACTGCACCCTAAACACTTGTCTCTAGGCTCAGAATCCTAGGACCTCTGCGGGAGTTGAACTGGCACAGGCAACTCAGCCCACACCAAACGACCTGTGAGGCAGACAAAGGCTGGAACGCACACCTCATTGAAGAGCCTGACTGGCCACGGTAGCAGCCGCACACTGGGATAGCGGAGAGTGAGGTCCTTGACCTCAACATGCACCACTGCCTTGAAATAACTTTTCACCTCTTGCTAAATGTGCCTGGTGAGGAATATGCATCAGTATTCTTCCTCCGCAGTGACTTATATACCCCTTATATTGAAGCTGCATGCTGATATCAGATCCATCATTAATACGTCATGTTAACGCGTCATATAGTCTCCTATAGACAAAGAATCGTAACAGACACTGTGACAAGATGAAAATGTACAACATTACCCGAGCACCCTCGCTCATGCGAGGAGAGACTGGTCGCCCTCTAGATTCCACCCGACAGGTGAACCCTACGAAAAGTATGTTGCTAGTTAGACCACCCTCCCCAGTTGGGAGGCTGGCATATGGGGCTATTTGGGAGGGGGGGGGGATAAGGGCCACGGCAGGATTGGGCATCAGCACACGACACCCATGCCCTAGTACACATGCCCTACATCATCAACATGGAAGACCGCCCTAAACCCACTACATACAACTTCCTAACTTGGAATGTCCGTGGTCTGGGAGACCCCCGCAAACGCCGGCACATCCTTGCGTACTTAGACCGCCACAATATTCATTGTGCATTCCTACAAGAAACACTTCAGTCCCACTGCCTCTACCTCGTTCGCATCTCGATGGGCAACCCATTCATACTTTTCCTCATACTCCTCCTACGCCAGAGGTACAGCCATTCTGGTAAAACAATCTCTACCGTACACACACATAGGGACTCAGGAAGACCCCCCCAAGGCCGTTACACTGTCACCTGGGGCCGATTAGCAGCTCAATCAATAACTCTTGTCTCCTGCTATGGACCCAACACTGATGACCCAGAGTTCTTCCGGGTACTCTGGGGAAAGATACTAGACATCGGGTCCACACACTTGCTTTGGGGTGGGGACTTTAATGTGACCTTAGACCCCACTTTGGACCGCTCACACCCGCAACCACATCACTACTCGAAAGCGCACTACACCCTTAAAACGATTGTCGAAGAACACGAACTGCTCGATGCCTGGCGCCATCTACACCCTCAGAGGCGAGAGGGCTCCTGCTATACAACTGCCCGCTCATCTTGGTCGAGAATAGATGGTTGGCTAATTACGAAGGGTCTCACCCCCTGGCTGCAGCGAACATCATACCTCCCCCGCACATATTCCGACCACTCTCCTGCACTACTCACACTCGCTCCCCCCCTGATCAACTCGCCCTTCCTGTCCTGGCGCCTGAACCCACAACATCTACTAGACTCAGTATTCCTGCACGAGCTGGAACAAGAAATAGCTGATTTCTTCCCACGCAATGAAGGCTCGGTAGAACAATATTCCACTACATGGGAGGCTTTTAAAGTTACCATCCGGGGAATATGCATTGCAAAGGGCAGAGGGATCCTGAGAGACCTACGCTCCACAAACTGGAAACAGAGCTCAAACGCACGGAGAATATGATACTAACGACCCCCACTCCGGCATTGCAGGCCCGACTGAGAAGCCTCATTACAGAGTATCAAACGGCAGCAGAGACAGAAAGCAAGTTCAGAGGGAAGTATCACACAGCGCGCCCCTCCGCTATGGGGAGGGAGATAGACCGGGAAGGGCACTTGCATCTCTAATTCGCCCCCCCGATTCTCTAACACGGTCCTGGAGATTGAAGATGCAGACTGCCAATTATATAGGGACACTGCTGATATCGTGGAAGCCTTTCGTAGCTTCTACAGCATCCTCTATAAGACCCACAGAACTCAATCGATAAATTTTACCCCCTTTTTTGAGGACACAGCAATCGCCTGGCTGGGAAATGGACAAAGGGAAGCTCTCCTTGCACACCATGAAGACGAAGAAATTGTTACGGCTATAAAGCAAATGCAATCAGGCAAAGCCCCGGGGCCGGACGGCCTTCCGGCTGAATTTTATAAGACATTCCGCCACTTACTTATTCCGGTGCTACGACATGTATTTGAGGAGGCCCGGGAAACAGGCATATTACCCCCAACGATGCGTGAGGCGTGCATCATTTCCCTACCTAAACCAGGAAAATCGGCTCTGCACTGCGACTCATATAGACCTCTCTCATTAATCAATGTCGATGCCAAAATCTTAGCAAAATTAATTGCCTACCGCATTAGCCCTCTTATGACCGCCCTGGTGCTTCCAGACCAATCGGGCTTTGTGCCCAATAGAAGTACTTCCCACAACTTACGCATCTTATTCGCGGTCCTCCAGGACATTGACCCCACCTTGAATGCCGCAGCAGTGTTTGACGCAACAAAGGCGTTCGATTCACTAGAATGGGACTATCTTGCCTTCGTCTTACAACGCATGGGCTTTCCTGCGCCTTTCCTGGCCTGGATAAATTTATTATATACTGGCCTGCAGGCTAGAGTTAGAATCAACGGTGTCCAGTCCTCTCCCTTCAAAATTACAAGAGGCACCCGCCAGGGCTGTCCCTTCTCACCCCTCCTTTTCGCAATAGCGATCGAACGTCTGGCGGCCAAGGTCCGACAACATTTCCGAGAACATGCGCTGATATACCCAGAGCGGCAGATTTTAATCTCCCTATACGCTGACGACATTACCCTATACCTGCGCAATCCAGACGAAAGCCTCAACCCCATTCTCAGACTTCTTATCCACTTCGGCCATCTCTCCGGGGTTAACATCAACTGGGGGAAATCTCAGATATTCCCCCTTACGGAGGCTACCATGCGTTTTGAACCGGACTATCCGCTCACGTGGTGTGAGGATACAGTCACGTACCTCGGAATAGTCATCTCTCGGAATCGGGACGAACTGATGCTATCCAACTATGGGCGAGTGCTCAATCTTTTAACAGACAAAATTACCAGATGGCTAGCGCTACCCCTCTCCATGGCTGGCCGAGCTTCCCTGATCAAAATGGTGGTACTGCCTAAACTGCTTTACCTCTTCACAAACATCCCATACGCCCCTAGTCGCCACTTTTTTAAAGACATCAGAACCCAGTTGATCCGTCTCGTGTGGGGTGGGAAGCAGGCCAGACTAAACTGGGACACCCTTACGCTCCCTTTTGAGGCCGGAGGATTTGAGATACCTGATTTGGAACTCTATTTGAGTTGTGCACAGGCCCACTATGCGGCTTACTGGATAAATCCTCCCCCTTACATGCCTCACCTCGCGATAGAAAACGGGTACATGGCCCCCACGCCACGCTCAGCCTACTTGAGCACCCCGGCAGTGCCGAGACGCCAAGCATCCACCACTGTTCAATGCACGACAAGTGCCTGGAAAGACCTAGCCTGTCGAACTCAATGTCCCCCATTATATTCACCCCTACTTCCGCTACAGGGGAGACATGATCTTCCAGTTACGCAAGACGGAGGATGCCGCAACCTGTTACGCAAAAACTCTCCATTCTCACGTGGGGACAACTATATGTGGCAGGGAAATTTTGCTCCAACACTGAATTCTTTGGAGCCGCCTCCCCCACCCCTTTAGAGCGGTTTTATTACATTAGACTTAGGCAAGATATGCGAACTCTCACTGCCTGTTTCCCGCAAGAACCTTCTATCATGCCCCCCCTGCATGCTCTCCTGCAACAAACCACTCCCATGCATGTGGTGTCACTTTTATACCGCACCACCCAAAATAGCGGCGAACATACCCCCTCTCCAGCAAAGATTAAATGGGAGAGCGAACTAGGGCATCCTCTCACTGAAAAGCAATGGGTCTTTTGTTGCCGTCAAACTGGTGAAATTTCCGCCAGTAGCAGACTGCGTATCATCCACTATAGGTACATACACCGACTATACTATTCGCCCGCACATCTACATCGCCTTCAACTACGGGACAACGACCGCTGTGATCGCTGCGGAGCTGAGGGGGCTGATTTCAAACACTTGGCCTGGGACTGTGGACCTGTTCGCCGATACTGGGATGAAGTTATTTTAGCCTTGCACCACATGACAGGGTCACATATCCCGGAAGATCCCCTTACTGCACTCCTGGGGTACACTGAACCGATACCCGTGACGATAAGGCGATATGTCTCATTGGCACTTCTCCTTGCTAAGCGACGAATTGCCTGTAAATGGGGCAGAGGCAGAGCTCCTAAATTTAAGGATTGGCTCCAAGATCTCATATACTGCCAAGAACAACTACATACCTACGCTGAACTCCTGCCACCCCCCTCTCGCCCCCGGGACATCTGGGGCCCTCTCCAGACTTACCTCATGGAACATACCACAACCGGTGACAAGATTGCCGACTCCCAAAATGATAGAGAAAATACACAAGACAGGGATGGGAACTGACATATATGGGACACCAGATAAACAGGCCCGAGGGTACCAATAGGGAACTTCGGAACTAGGACGAACTATATTTGAACATTATTTTACGACAGACATCAAGAACAAGCACTGTTAACTCTGTTGGTGTAGCGGATAGTGGCAATCTTATTACGTTATCAGTTTACGCTTGATCATATGTAATTGAGACCTTTTATTATGTTGCCATTTCAATACAACTGCCCACCTAACGCGGCCGGCCCATTGAGGTTGTAGGCAGCTTGCTGTGTACCCTCTTCCCCGCCCCTACTATCGTATCATATATTGAATTTGCATTGCCGGCCCGCCTGGGATGTATGCATCATGCCGTGTTTGGATCCCTTTGGCAGCAATAAAGGTTTTAAAAAAAAATATATATATATATATATATATATATATATATATATATATATATATATATATATATATATATATATATATATATCTTATAAACAGGGAGAATAACATCAGAGCCTGACTTGAGAAAAACTCTGAACAGTGGAACCCGTAGCGCATTACATTTCGCTATCGGCAACACAAGACCTCTGCATGCAGATGGTTATGTTTTATCGGTCGTTTAAATTTCTAAGGGCCGTGTATAACGTGCATTTATCCATGCAGATAACCAAATAACTTGCAACCTGTACCTCTAACACTTATTACGATATTACGATCACAATGTATATAGGTCTGTTCCCTTACAACAAGGATTTATCAATACAGTTTTTTCAAAAGTATTAAACTAGAAGCACATAGAGACGACCGTACGGCACTCACGGCGTGTATATTTCATATGGTTTTTCCTGAACGCAAAGGCCGTTATATAAAGACATTTAAAACTTCAGCATTTCGGATATATATTTACAATGTCTTCACAATATCCATGATAGCATCACAGCATAAGTTGGCAATACGGGACTTCATCTCCCAGAAACCAAAGCAAGTCATATGCTACGTTCACGTCAAGTCACGTTCGCCTGGATGCACTCCGACGTATGGACACGCCCCTGGTCGCGCTGATCAGCGCGCAAAAGCCGGCTTTAAATACGGAAAGCAAACGCTTAATGGGGCAAAAGACCGGGGACGCAGAACCAAGTAGGTTTTCACACGGGGCAGGACCCTTGACGAAGTGAGTATCTTGCTTGGCCCCATGCGGGATACACCACATACAGGTATGTAGGGACGTTAATTATCAATGCAGATTTACTAAAGGCAGAACGGTGCCTGTTTCTGTTTTTTCTTCCACATATACGCTGAAACGTACTATCGGCAATTTCTCAACACAATGCTCAGAGTTGACTAGAGGGCTACCCCTCCCACTGCGATTCCCCGAGATGAATTACCTCTCCCAAAGCGGGGTAAGGGAGAGAGGAATGTGACAGTTTGAATGAATTTATGGTGAATGATTGTGCAATTGAGGGGTTTGATGCAAGTGTCACGCTGGTGTTTTTTAACAACACGTACACCAGAATGTGAATAGAATCAGAATGCGATGTTTATCGTCACTCCACAATATACAACATATTATAAAGAGTGGCTGAAAATAACCCTGGTAAAATGCGTACCAGCCAGGTTACAGAGAAAGATGGCTCGCACTCACCCTCCTGTTGGATGAGCATGGGTGCAGTTTATAAGCACATCACGAATGGGAAACTACGGGCATCACAATAATGTTACGTTATGTTCTCTTTTTCTTCTTTTTTTCCCTGTTATACAGATGGAGTAAAAAGAAAATTAACAAGCACAAGATAAGTCTATCTTTTGTTTATGACAAAGGAGAAGCTATCTGCCCTTTCTTCACGAAATAGGAGTAGCGTAATATTGACCCTCAGCTCTCACCAGGGAGGGAATCTTTTTTGTTGCCCTGAAGAAAGTCCTGGACCAATTTTTGGCCATATATTGGGCTGAAACATGTCGGCACTAGGGTCATAGGACCACTAATATCCAATTGCCCCTTTATATGCTTTGATTTTTTAATATCCCAGACATTTCCAAGAATAAAGGTATACCGGGAATTGTCTGAGGATTTTTAATCTTTAAAACCCCCTGGCCACATCTCATAAAAGCTCCCTGAAAAACGGTCGAGCACACCCGGACCTTTAGGAGTCGGGGTGACCCGATGATGAAGCATGACACCACTAGGGTGTGCGAGGGTAATATAAACACAAAGGAATCTTTTCCTTTCCCACAACCTAGTGGGTAATAACTAGGATGCTTCATTATTTACCTTTCCATTCCTAACCAGGGTTAGTTGAAGATATTTCTATAACTGTGGGGTACCTTTTGTGATTTAGTGAGTACCACAACTGCACCATCAGCGACACATGGGCAGGCGGGTGCAGAGGTCAAAATCGGAGTTCGGCCCAATGCTTTGCAATGGAGGCTGGGGGTGCTCGAAGCCACACTGCTTGCAGGTAAGTAAATGTGTTGTAGGGGCCAGGTTTTGGGTGTCAAGTCAAGCACAAGGTGTGTTTCGGGGGGGGGGTTGCACAAAGCAGCACCAAACCTACACCACCAGTGGCTAAGGGCGACCGTGTGCAGGGAGCAAATTCAGCGTCGGGCTCCCAATGCTTTTCAATGGAGATTCTGCTTACAACACACAGGCTGCAGGCATCACACCAGAGGTTGGAGGAGGGAGACCAACGACAGCAGAGGAAAGCAGAGATGTAGAGGGTCGTAGGGCCACCGTCAGGTCAGCTCACCAAGGCGCAGGGCCTTCGGATGCAGGGGGGCCTTTGATTGTCGGAATCTGCTTACTGAAGCCAATCGCGGTCAGGGGGGGCCTCTGGATTCAGGCGTCGTCGTGAAGTCCAGGAGGGGTGAGACAACGCTGGACTTGAGACCAGGATTGCCAGGGAACCTGTAATGAGTCAGTGGGCCACCTGGACACGAGCCGTAGGCGTCTGGTGCAGAGCGGGCAGGACTTGCGGATCCGCATGGCACCGGCAGTCATTTGTGCTGGATTCTTAGGCACAGAACCTCTGTCCTCTGGAGTTCTGGTCTTTTTCAGAGTTCAGGCAGTCTTCCTCGGGTTTCTGGAAGTTGCTGACTGCAGGACAGGCGTAATCTTCTTGCAGGGTCTTGGCAGCTGGAGACAGGCCGGTAGGGCTTGGGCCAAGTAGGAAGAAGTTTACAGGCTTTACTGCACAGTGTCTTCTTAGGTCGCAGGTAACTGGTATCTAGGGAGTCACCTAAATACTAAATTTAGGGGGAGTAGCAGGTGGGGCCCGTGGTCACATTACCTGGGGTGACTACACCCTCTATTATGCCACACCCACTAGAGGAGTCCCCTCATCTTCGAGATGGAAGGGACTGAAAAGTGTGCTTAACTTCGCCTCCTCCACCTGAGAGGTGGAGTTGGCAAAGGTGGGCACACCTCCTAGCCTAAGTTTTCCTGCCAGTTCTCCAGCGGAAAGTGGGGGATGTAAACCGAGGGCGTCATCTGCTAGCAGCAGAGGCTGGGGGGGGGGGGGTCGCATTACAAATGCGGCAGGCCTTTGAAGCTTCCCCTTCAACCACTGGGACCATCCTGGAGGAGGAGATGCAACACCTCTGCCCAGGATGTGCATTGGTTCTGGTCCCAGAGAGCAGAGGCTCTCCACCCAGGGGTCCAGAAACAGGTCTGTGTGGTAGGCTGCCTAAAGCCAGTCAGTGACCACACCAGGGTCAGTAGGTTTTCAGGTGGCCCTCTGAGTACATGTTTTAATAAATCTCACACTGGCAACAGTGTGGACTTATTACAAGGAGTTGTTTGGTAACAAACACCCCTGGTTTCAGTGAAGCCATCACGGTGCTGGGGAACTTGAGTTTCCAGCCCATGTACTCCTTATGGCTTTCTTGGCACCTACAATATTTAAGAATTTACTAAAGTATTGTAGGGCGTATCTACTCGTGCAGATATGCCCTCACCTGTAGTACAGTGCACCCTGCCTTATGGCTGTAAGGCCTGCTAGAGAGGTGACTTACCTATACCTACAGGCAGTGCTGGCTGGCAGGATACCCAGGAATGGTGCCATACCGACTTTCGTTTTTTTTTACCTCACAAAGGCAAGCAAGCTGCAGTGGCATGGTCCTAGTAGGAGGGGGGGGGGGAGGGGGTTACCAGGGGACCCTATTCAGCCTACAGGCCCTTGTACCCAGGGTACCACTTTCTAGGGACTTACAGAAGGACAGAAGTACTTGGGGATAGGTTTTAGGGAAGAAGCACTGGCATAGTGGACCTGGTTGGCAGGGACCCTGTGCACTACAATCGAAACCACATCAATATCAGGCAAAAAGTGGGGGCTAACCATGTCAAAAGTGGCACTTTCTCACATAGGACATTAGTTTACCAAAACGAAATGGATACTTACCAGTAGGAGAAGTTTTGCAGCTTGAAGAGATTCTGGGTTCACATAATATGCATTATTTCGCCATCTAGTAGTTGGGTCCGGAATGGTCTATTACATTTTTTTTTTGTGGTCGTCTACCACCATTTGGTGCTGGGTCCATCCCTTGTGTGACGTCAGACTGTGCCCCGGAAGTTCCTGTGCACAGTAGCCATCTTCTGATACTTTTTTCTCCTACTTGTGATCAAGGGTATTTTATTACTTTCCTTGTTTTAAGTTCCTCTTCTTCCCTTTAAGTGATTTTTTCCCCCCACCTGTTATCTTCCTTCATCTCTGGGGAGGCGGGTGGGTCGCAAGCGAACACAGAAAACTCTTCAAGTTGCAAAACTTCTCCATTTCTGGATTCACATGCTGTGCATTAGATTATGTAGCGGTTTCCTCTCTTCCTTGAGAGGGTAGGGGTGACATGTGGAAAAATTTGCAAACAAGCGTTAAAGTACTTTGTGTCCCACCTGTGCTTCCTTTGACATTTGTATATCCACACAATAATGCTTGGTAAAGGTATGTGGGGATGCCCATGTAGCAGCTGCACATACCGTATCTATTGGCACATTGGCAATAAAGGCTAGGGTTGCCCCCTTTTTAGGTCTCGCCTAGGCAGCGCATGCGCTGTCTCGTCGAGAGATGCCTTATATAGCATAGCGAAGGAAGCTCCGCCCACTTTCCGCCTATCTTTTTGATTGGCCGCAATTCTAAATGCTGCATTTTGATTGGTTTTCGGGAACTTAATCCCGCCTCCTGACGGCCATGTCGTCATTTTCCTCCTTCCGAGGCGATCAGCCCCTTTACTTCCAAAACAGTTTTGTTCCCCTGCCTCTCCCCGTTGCCTCCCCTAGTCCGTAACTTCTTGGACCACCACCACTCACCCCACCCCCTCCCGTCCGTGCCTTCTTTCACGCCCGCACTTCAGTTGAAAATGCAATAGGTCTCGTGTAAATACGAGTCCTATTGCATTTTCAATGCTCGTTTGTCGTGTTATTTGTGGATGGATTCGCGCACTGTCTCGCATGCGCGCGATGCCTTACAACGTACGCATGCGGGACAAAACAGTGGCGTTTTTCCAATTCACAGCTGCCCCCAGGCGTCTACGAGCAGACGGCGCGCGCCTGTTGCTGGCAGAGTGGCCGCGAGGGAGCACGCAGGTTGAAAGAGAGCAGTGGGCACCCTGGGGCCGATCCTCCAGAGACCAGCAGGCTCCAGCCACCGCGCGCTGCACCGCTTCTCAGCCCGGGTCCTGCACCCAGCCTGTGCCCATGGTCGCCGGCCGCAGCTGCGTGGTCCGGCGGGTACAACAGCGTGAATGAAAGTTCGCTCTGATTTCAGGTAAGGGACTTTTAAGATCCCCTGTGTCCATGCACTTGTGACCGCGAAGGGTCGAGGCCCGGCCAGAGTTAGGCGTCCAGGCCAGCTTTGTGTGCCCATCGTAGCACTGGCAAAGCTGTCAGAGGAGCTCAGATGGAGAAGGAGGGGGCTCCGGGGACGAGTGGAAGGGCATTACCACCGCTGTTAGTTGCAGCCTTCTGTCGGAGCTCTGCCAGTTGAATAATGTATCCGCGCCTCTCCCGTCCCCGGGTCTGCGTGTAACCCCAGTCCTGCACCTGCATGCATTATTCAGCGCGGCACCCAGAGCCCAACTTACAAACCTGGCCGATTCCTGCTGCTGCAGCGGGAGCTCTGCATAAGATGTAGTGCGCCAGGCGGGTACCCGCGGCCGTGGGATGGTATAGTCAACATCTCCAACGTCTGCATCCGTCCTCTACTCCACCAGTCCCTTCAAGGCCCCTTTCCATCACTTACCTCCCTGCTGCCCAAACCTTTGGCCTCCTAGTTAGTCAAACCTTAACTGCCCCCGTTCCTTTGAGGCCTCTCATATTGCCCCCGTTACTTTGAGGCCTCTCATATTGCCCCCGTTACTTTGAGGCCTCTCATATTGCCCCCGTTACTTTGAGGCCTCTCATATTGCCCCCGTTACTTTGAGGCCTCTCATATTGCCCCCGTTACTTTGAGGCCTCTCATATTGCCCCCGTTACTTTGAGGCCTCTCATATTGCCACCGTTCCTTTGGGTCCCCTCACTGCCACCGTTCCTTTGGGTCCCCTCACTGCCCCCGTTCCTTTGGGTCCCCTCACTGCCCCCGCCTTTGGGTTCCTTTGGGTCCCCTCACTGCCCCGTTCCTTTGGGTCCCCTCACTGCCCCCGTTCCTTTGGGTCCCCTCACTGCCCCCGCCTTTGGGTCCCTCACTGCCCCGCCTTGGGCCCCCTCACTGCCCCGTTCCTTTGGGCCCCCTCACTGCCCCCGTTCCTTTGGGCCCCCTCACTGCCCCCGTTCCTTTGGGCCCCCTCACTGCCCCCGTTCCTTTGGGCCCCCTCACTGCCCCCGTTCCTTTGGGCCCCCTCACTGCCCCCGTTCCTTTGGGCCCCCTCACTGCCCCCGTTCCTTTGGGCCCCCTCACTGCCCCCGTTCCTTTTGGCCCCCTCACTGCCCACGTCCTTATGCGTCATCGTCCCTTTCCGTACTCTTACTGTCCACGTCCCTTTGCGTCCCCATACTGCCGCACCTTGACTTCCCTAACTCTGGAATTCCTCCAACTGCTGACACACCCCTCCAGCCCTTGCGCTCACTGACTTCGCCCGACCATTAATTTCCCACGATTTCTGCGAACTTCCACTTGTTAATACAACTCCCCCTCACACGCGCCAGCCCCTCCTCTCGCGCCCCTGACGATACATGTTGACTGTGAAGTCTTCCATGTAAGCATTTGTTTTCAAACCTCACAAGTAGCTTAGCAAACTGGCAAACCCTAATACAAGCACGAAAGATGCCAGCCAGCCTCTGGCTGCGTAGTAAGGGGCAGTGGACCCCTCAAACGTCAGGGGCATGGTGCCACTGCAACTGCTGCACTATTCGCAGTTACGCCCCTCGTCCGCAAACAAAACCAGTGAAAATAATTGATCTGCGATGTCCCTGCCAACCCCTGTCTGCTTTTGTTCTCTCCCTCACACCAGCCTGGCAGTGCTAGCGTGGCAGAGGTATCTGGCACTTCGGCATCTATCCGTAGTTTCTCCTAAAAAAGGAAATAGAACAACATATTTTCTTCTGGTGTTTTGTTTTTTTTCTTTTCCAAAAGCCATTTGTTATTCGGAATAGGTAAGTCCACTAACCTAGAAGGTCCCAAAGGCGAGACCGATGCATTGCAAATGCTTATTCCTTGTTGAATGCGCTTTTGGGCGTGAACTTAATGTCTTTCCTGTTAAGGAATAGCATATTTGAATTGCTTCCACAATCCAATGTGCAATTGTCCCCTTTGTAACAGGCGCACCTTTCCTGGACTTAGCATCAGAGACGAACAATTGATTCCCTGTACGGAATTGTTTTGTCTCCTGTAAATAATATATTAACGCCCTTCTTACATCCAGGATATGAAGGCTTCTTTCCAGCCGTATTTGACTGTTTGGGAAGAAAACTGCTAAATGATGGCTCCGATTCATGTGAAATTTGCTTACTACCTTAGGTAGGAACTGAGGTTGGTCCTTAGGACAATTTTGTCCTTGTGATATGCATGTATGGTTCCTCAATAGTTAATGCTTGTAGTTCACTTACTCCCTGTAGTGATGTTATTGCTATTAGTCTTTGTGATATGCCGAAGTTTTGCCATGTGCATAGGTTCGAAAGGATCAGTCATAAGCTGTGTTAGAACAGTGTTTAAGCTCCACATAGGGACTGGAGTCTTCCTTGAAGGGAGGGGGGTGGGGGTGCAAATCTTTTTGAACCCTCTAGGAATTTCTTGATGGCTGGTGAGGAGGCGTGAATAGTTGACTGTACTGTCTAGCATGTGGGTAAGAGATATTAATGTTTTCTGTGTAGATGTTGAATCCAGAGTATTGATATCCTTCCATCACGAGATACCTTTTCCACTTAGATGCGTAGCATTGTCTTGTGGTTGGCCTTCTTGCCTCCTTTAGTATTTCCATTGTTCTTTGAGGCAAATTTACATGTCCAAATTCTATGTACTAAGGCGCCAGGCTGCTAGGCTGAATGTTGCTGGTTCCGGGTGAAATACTTGACCTTTTTGAATCATGAGACGGTCTTTTTCTGCCTTGAATCTGATCATTTGTCCCTTGGACAGTTCGATTGGGCCGGAGTACCAGGCTCGTCTTGCCCACTGAAGGGCTATGAGAATTAGATTTGTTCCTGGTTGTCTGCCTTTCTCCAGTACCCTCTTGTAGGAAGCTGGCTCTGTATATACTATACCAAATTGAGGTATAGTGTGCACAGAGTCCAGTGGAACCCAAAAGGTAGGCAGAGGTAAAGTTAGATAGCACCTCACTCTCTATTTGTGGTAGTGTGGTCGAGCAGTAAGGCAGTATCAGAGGACAGTGTTAAGCATCTGTTGTACACACTCAGTCAGCAAATGAATTCACACACTCAAAGACTGAACTTCAGACCAATTGTTTTAGTATAAAAATATTCTTTTAGTTATTTTATTTCGTAGAACCAAGCAAGCCTGGCACAGGTAAGTGATAAGTACTTTGCAGTAAATAAACCGTTTGTAACACAGATTGGAATTGTAAATGCACTGTGTTTTGACTTACAGTATTGTTTCTGAGAAATGCAATGCTTTGTAAAAGCAGTACATATACTTTGTATAGGATTTTCAGTAAGATTACAGGTAGGTACAAAGGTTGGGACCAATGGGTCCCTTCCCTCGGGTGGGTACACCCCCTATGCCACCCTCCAGTGGGAGGGGGGCATAAGCTTTTCCCTGGTTGGCTGAGTCCCCCTATCTGCAAGATGGTGGGGACTGAGTTGTGCTTCACCTCGCCTCCCCACCTGAGGGGTGGAGTTGGTAGAGGTGGGCACACCTCTTCTTCACTTGTTTTTCCCGCCGGTTCTCCCGCTCAAAGTGGGGGTCAGAACCAGTTGGTGAAAGCAGCAAGTGGCCTGGGGAAGCTCACGAAGGCGGCAAGCCTTTGAAGCTTCCCCCTTCGTGAACCCTGCCCATCGGGGGGGGGGGAGGCTTGGCACTTCGTCCCAGGATGTGCATTGTTTCAGGCCCCCCAAGAGCAGCAGGCTCTCAACCCAGGGGTCCAGAAACATGTCTGGTGGTGGCAGCTGAAAGCAGCCACTCAGCCTGGACACTAGTGGTAGGTTAGTTTTCAGGGGGCATCTCTAAGATGCCCTCTGTGTGCTTTTTTCATTAAATCCCACACTGGCACCAGTGTGGGTTTAATGTGCTGAGAAGGTTGATACCAAACTTCTCAGTTTTCAGTGTAGCCATTATGGCGCTGTGGAGTTCGTAATGACAAACTCCCAGCACCATATACTCTTAATGGCAGCACTGCACTTACAATGTCTATGAATGGACTTGGACACTGAAGGGGTACAGGGCTCATGCACCTGTACCCTCACTACTGGTATAGTGCACCCAGCTAGAGGGGTGGCTGACCTATGCCAGGGCAGTGGGTTGTAGGCATGGCACACAGGGATGTGTGCCATGTCGACTCTTCACTTTGTTCTGCATCAAAACACGCAGCCTGCAAAGGCAGTGTGAGAGTGTGCAGGTACAGGACCTCTAAGGGTGGCACAGTAAGTGCTGCAGCGCTTAGAGCAGAGGTCTTCAAACTTTTTTGCTCTGAGCCCCCCCTAAGCAAAATGTTTTGAGGTCGGGCCCCCCTTTAAAACTTTATGGCAAGGGTTGGGGCAGCGGGAGGGACATGGCTGGGCACAGGGGACGGGGCTTATGAGATGATTTCAGGAGTACTTTTTCTATAGCTTTTAAAACACACTAAATATGAGACTTATAAAACAACAATGCATCAAACAAAATCATGTATGGTCCCAAAAATACTGATCCCCATAATTATGGTTTTCTGAGCCCCTCACCCTCTTGGACCCCAAAACAACTACACCTGCTGCATTAATGATGACAGTAGTCCTAAGTAGCAGGCTATCTCCTCTGAATCTTTCACCTATTCACCACCATACCTGACCATCACTCCAATTTTGAATCAGGGTCATCTGTCCCTTTCAGAAGAAAAGAGCTCCCAAATGATGTCTCCCTTTTTTCTGCAACGGTGCCCTCTGTCCTAATGCTAGAAAGTAAAATACGCACCCATGCCCCTTTTTTAAAGGTAGACAGTCATAATTGTGATGCAGTGGACCCCTTAAGCCCCAGGCCTACTCCATCTGGTTAATTAATGATAACCAGCAGTGGCCACTTACACACCTGGCAGCAGTACCTACTGCACTAATGAATGGCCCTTTTTAAAGAAAAAAGGGGGGAAAATGCCACTTATATTACCACATTTGCAGTGTAATCCATCATGTGCTGCATAGCAGGGCATATCCAATTCTTCAGTGCTGTAAACTAGTACTTACAGACGTTCTATTCTGAAGGACAGAATTATGGTATTTTTGATAATTCTTCTTTGTTGTGCAGTTCAGGAAGACACATGCGTTCTTGTTGCACACATGTTTTTAAGTGAACCTAGTTCTATGTATGTTGCTGGATATTTTACTGCACAATTCACTTCCTTGGTGGTCCTCTGTCATGTTTTTTAAATATGTTGAATATGGATTTAGCAGCCATTTAGTCACCCAAACCTACTTTGGGACAGGATCACCACGGACACCTTGCTGCTGTTGTCATAAGGCTGTTTGAGCTGTGTACATAAAACCAACCATCTACTTATTGCCGCACAGACTAATATGTCCTCACAGCACTCTAACAAATATTAACTATCCCCTCTGCTGCTAAACAATTCCCACCCCCCTTTAACAATTTTTTATTTAACTTCAACTTGACATCTTCCGTTAGTAACAGGCCCTTTTTCTTGACTCCAATGTTTCTTTGCACCGAACAGGCCTGTCTGCCCCTGGACCAACCCTGCCTTCCTTTCATTCTCCATTCTCCTCTTACTTTCCGTTGTTCTGTTCCTTGTTACCTCTAAACTTGTCCTTAGTGCCCTTTGATGAGCTTGATCCCTATGACTAATACCTCTTTCTCTATCTGCATCTCTTTCCCAGTGCTGATGCCTATTGTCCCTGTACCAGGGTGGGTTGGTAGGCTCAGTACTTCCCTAGAGCAACTGCTCGGTTGTGAATTCAGTGCTGTGAAGCAATTACCACTCCCAAATCTCCCTTGGTAAAGAGGGCAGTACCTTCCTATCCACCCAAGGCCCTGCAAGTCCCTCAGAGTGTGGTGTACGTGTAAACTTCATATGAAAAACACAATTAAATTGACCATGATTATAAGATATGCGGTAATTACAGAACCACACAGTGGTTCTGTAATTACCGCATATCTTATAATCATGATTCAAGCAGAAAAAGCAGCTTCCACCAGAATCGAGACTACTGAAATTTCCGTAATAAAGGCATATGTATGTTTATGCATCTCGGTAAGTACAGCCAATTGTTAATGATAATCAATGGTTTTTTAATCAATTATTTTGGTACTCTTGCTGTTAGCAGCATATCAGTTAAATACATTCTTGAGCCATCCTCACATAGGTCAGGAATTGAAATGGGCAAAATAAAAACGACATACATTTGTTTTCAGCAATTCGTCAAGAAACATCATTTATAATGACGATAGCTCTAACACTCACATGCTAGACCTATTGCATTGCAAATGATTGTGTGTGTTTAGCAGTCTGTTTGACTGCCAGCACACTCACCGCCCCCGCCCCCTGCCCCCTCGGCACTCTGATCAGAGTTCTCACTCACTTCAAGGGCTCGAAGTAAATGAAGACAGCCTGGAAATGCGGCAAATAAACATCTCCGCACTTCCAGGCCATCTTCATTTACATGTTCTTGCAGAGCCATTTGCGCCCCCCCTGGGACCTCATCCACGCCCCCCCAGGGGGGCGCGCCCCCCAGTTTGAAGACCTCTGCCTTAGAGGCCTTCTCTGGTCAAAGTGCCCTGGGTAACTGTGGTACCATTTACCAGGGGCTGACCTGTGGTCAGAGATGCCAATTGGGTTTAGGCTTCAATGCAGTTTTAGGGAAAGAACATAGGCCCTGGGTACCCGATTAGCAGGAGCCCAGGGTACACTCAGTCAAAGCACATCAGCAATTCAGCAAAAAGTGGGGGCAACCATGCAGAAAGAGGGCACTTTCTCACACCTCTGTAGTAGGGAGATCGGAGGAAAGGCGTAGGCAAATGTCCGTGACCAATTTAGTGACCGGGCATTCGCTTTTGATGTGGTGTTGAAACCTTGAGGCGAAGAATTGACTTTTACCTTCCTCCGCTGTTGCAAATAGGTCTATTGTTGGTGTCCCCCAGAGTCTGAATACTTATTGTAGACTCTCCTGCTTTATTTCACATTTGTGTGAGCCGCTGTTCTGCCTGCTGAGCTGATCTGCTTCTGTGATGTCTTTTAATGGTAGGTGAATTGTTTGCAGACTGATTCTCTTTGGTATAGCCCATTGCCATATCTACTGAGCTAGTTTGCTTAGGGTAAATTATTTTGTTCCTCTCGGTATGTTCAGGTAAAACGTTGTTGTATAGTCCGTCTGGATTAATACAGTCTTCCCTGCAATGTGGGCTTGGAATGCTTTTAGTGCCAGAAACAGACTTCATCTCTAGGAAGTTGATGTCTTTTATGAAGTCTAAATTGTTCCGTTGACCCCGTATTTTTAGGTTTCCTGAATGCGCTTCTCATCCTTTGTGAGACGCATCTGTTGTAATGGTCACTGAAGGAGTTGGTGATTTGAAAGGTCTGCCTAGTGTTATAATCTTGGATGCCCACCATTGTATCTCCTGCTGTACTTTTATGAATCTGATGTCCAGGATCGGTCTTAATGTGAGATCCTGCTTTGGTACCAAGAAAAAAGGTGAGTAGTTTCCTTTGTTGTGCTCCTTTGTTGGTACCTTCTCTATTGCCTGTTTTAGGAACTTTCTTCTGTGGGATGGGATTTTGTGGCGGGTTTCTGGTTAGTTCTATACAATAGCAGTGGCGCACCACGTTTAAAAGCCAACTGTCTGTGGTTATATTTTCCCATTCTTGTGGGTAATATGCTATTCTGCCTCCCACTGGTGCTGTATGGGGGTCCCTTTCTCTGAGCAAATCTCTTGAAGCTTGCTCCTCCCCCTAGAGGGTTGTCCCCTGGCTCTTCCTCTGCACCGAAAGGACTGTCTTGGTTGTAGCTGCCATGATGGGTATCCGGACTGTTGGCTAGACTGCTCTCCGCATCCTTGCGCCTGTTGTCCTGCTGAGAAACCTCCCTTCCTGTGGGTCTTCTGAGGTTACTTCCTCACCTTTTGAAGGTGCCCCTGTATTGCAAGGTCCCCATTGGCTTAGCCGTTTCATTGTCCTTTATTTGCTGTAAGGACTCGTCTACTTCACGTCAAACAAGGCATCTCCCGTGAAGGGCTTAATAATTATGGTTGTTTGCACTTCTTATCTGAAGCCTGAGATTCTCAGCCAGGCGTGCCTTCTGAGGGTTGTACCTGTGCATATTTGTCTGCTGGCAGTATCAGCTGCGTCTAGAGCTGACTTTAGGTAGGTATTCGCTATGTTTTTCCCCTCCTGTATTATAGATGTTGCTCTGTTCTATAATTTTCAGGGAGTCTGTTCATTATCTCCTCTATGTCGTCCCATTGTTGGTGCCCATACCTGTTGAGGAGGGCATTGGAATTAGCAATGGGCAATTGCATTGCTGCCTGCCTTTCCATTTTCCTCCCCACCATGTCCATTCTCTTACTTTCTTTTTCTGGGGGTGGACCAGTGGAGGAATGAGAGAGAGTTGCTCCTTCTCCTTGCTGTGGTGACAATGGAGTCTGCCAATGTGTGACCCTGGATATATTTGGGATCTTTTGTGGTGTGTCTGTACTTCCTTCTCAACCCTTGACGTCACTCCCTTCGTTGAGGCAGGCTCCATGAAAGCCTCCATGCCCTTTCCAGTATGCTTGGTAGCACTGGAAGTTATTGAACACCCTTCGTGGTTGGAATCAATGTTTCAAGGAGAAAATTTGAGTCTCCTTTATCCTCCTCAAAGGGGACCCCGAAAGTATCAGCTGCTCTTTTAAAAGAGGCTGTTATAAAAGGCAATGTTGTCTGGTGGCGAAGCCTTCGAGGGGTAGCTACTGACTTTCTTGAGGACTCGGTCGAGGTTGTTCCATTCTTCTGCAAAAGTTCCTGTTGCTTCCTCTCTCTGGGACGACAAGTTCTTCTTCGACATCCTCCTCGTGAGGTTCGGGGGTTGCAAGTGTTTCGAGGACATCATCTTCTTCCTTGGCCTTTGAGGTCGTGGGTGGTTTGAAGGAATTCTGTATTCAATTAGTGCCTTGTCGAACTCCTTCCGTTGAAGGAGTGCCGTCATTTCTGCTTCTAGGCGTCTTCTCCATCTCGAGAACCCTTTCGGCGTCTGTCGCCGGGTAGATCCTTTTCCTTTGTTATGGCGGTTTCTGTCTCCGAAGGTTTGGTATCATCCTTCGAAACATCCCGACTGACACCGTTTTATATCGATTTTGAAATTTTCCCCTTTGTTGGTATCCCTGGCATGGGATCCGTGAGGTTCTTTTGGCCACTGCTGACCCTCGGTCGTGGTCTTTCGATGCCTGGGCTGCCTTCTGCACCTTCTTTTCAAGGCTCTTGGTATTCGAGGGTGAGGGGTTTAAGTTACCTTCTAAGGTCTTTTTTCGACGTCCTTGGGAGTCTTTTTAGTGGTACGTCTACTCGGCGTCCCCAGAGGATGTAGACGTCCGATCCTCCGTGGGTTGAATCTGCAGCCACTCCTTGTTCGTCTTCATTGTTTGAGAGGCCCAAGTCCTTCAGTGATGCCTGCTGCTTCAGGCTGCTGAACATGGCTGCGTGGTGTTCCTCCCTCTGCTTTTACTGGGCCTGGAGTGTTTTTGACACGAATACAGCGCAGGCCTCGCAGTCCTTATCCCTGTGGTTCCTTGGTAGGCAGAGGTTACAGACGTGGTGCGAATTTGTGGGGACAAATAGGGCAAAGCTTGAAGAGGGCATGTTCCATGGCTCCTACCTTGCCTCAGTTTCGGTTCATATGCGTAGTTAAGCTGTTCCGACGGGGTCTCCCAACGGGAATCATGAGTGGAGGTCCCTCTACTTTAGTAATGACAGAACACGGTTGAACCATTTTTTAGGCTTGTTTAGATTTTCTAAGCTTTTTGATACCAGCTTCTTAACAGCAGAGGTCATTTTTAGAATACATTTTCCCCATTACCTTTAGTGGGTAGTTGTTGGGTGCTGCTGTAGACCGAAACACTTTGTATAAGCCATCAAATTATACCTCTTAGGTTTTTGAGCTGCTGGCCAGGCATCGTTCAGTTCTCATATGCAGATGTGATGGTAAACCATGTTCAGGAGAAGTGTGGAGGTTAAAGCATGTTCTGTTGCAGGCGGATCAGGATACTGGCTTTGGCACAGTGAGGACTACAACGTGTTGAGATTTAAAAAAAAATATCCATGCATTAATATTGACTTTTAAGTACTTTGAGGTAGGGAGATTATGTGCTCTCTCGTTTGTGGAATTGAGCAAATCTAAAAGTGTATTTTTTTTTTACTTCAAAGCGGGTTTGGGCCCCTAAAAAAAATAGCATCTTACAGTAACTACTGTTTATACAGCAGACTATTACTGTCAACTAAAGAAAGACAACCCCACTACACCTTGAATAAATGGAAAACAGCCATTTAAAACCGTAACATCGCAGGCCTTCATAATATACCCCTGGATTAAATCAACCCTCAGAGCGTCATTGCCCCCCCCCCACTGCTCTCATTTGTCACGTTCAAGAGCTGCTGCACCATCTACAAGGAAGGCCACTGTCACCCCACATTATCTGATTACCTTAGAATGAAACATGCTCAATATACAACAGGATCATTACCATACTGAAAATTAAAAAACACAGAAATGAGAATACAAGACATCTATCTTTTTGCAGGGTATGATCCTCAAATCTGGAATGCCCTCTAATGTAAATCCTGACATGCACCACCCCTTGGATTCTGCAAAACCACACTTCAAGCAACATCTCATTAAGTATTCCCCTAGATGCAGAGGTATGTCTGAAGAATAACCACTCTTACCCCAGCCCTTTTCGCACCCATAAAGACATCACTATTTAGCTCTCCCTTTCAAACTCAACCCAGCTTCATACCCCTCCCCACTTAAACTACTTACCCCTAATGCGGTATCCCACTATTCCCTCTCAATGTAATGATGGCATCACAAAGAATGTGCTTTATTTGTCATAGTGCAAAACCACCAAATGCTTTTGTGCTAGAACTGAAACTGTACAATGGTCAGATATGCGTGATGTGCAGTCCTTTTATCTATACAGACTTTTGCTATCCGTGTGACCCTACACTAACAAATTTTTATCGGAGCAATGTCAACTCAGTCTTCCATCCATCTGAAACTGCTAAATGGAGTACCATTATGTTTAATAATAGTAAAACCTATTATAACGGTTATTGTAGGAAGTTGGCTCTTTATAGAATATATCAAAATGAGATGTATCATGCAAAGAGACCAGGGGTTCCCTCATAAGTGGACAGGGTCTTGCTATGGCAATCCCAAGGTGCTCTTCTAGGGGGTAGTGTGGTTGAGCAGCCATATGCTTATCACAGAGGAGTGCAAGACATCTGAAAATACCCACACTGGTCAATAAATGAGACACGACTCAATAAGGAGATCCACACGCATTTATAAAAATAACACATCTTTATATAGGTTTAGGCACCAGAAACAATTTGTTCAGGTAATTAAGTTCTTAAATAGGAATTCTTTTCAGTTCAAAAAGTCGACACTTATTGCAATTTTTAGAAGCTGCAATGTTATCCTGTGGAAGGAAAGGTCAATGTGACATTCAGGTACAGTGACTTCAGGAGTTAAGGTGAGTGGTGGACAAGGTCCAAGGCGGCACCAACAGAACACTACCAGTGGCACTAGGCCAGCTGGGTACAAAACACCGGCTGGTGCCCAATGTGACTCCATGGGGATTGGTCTTCGCGTAAAGCTGCAGGCTTGGACTCGGAGGCCAGTCAGGCTGAACCAACAGGGGGGGCTCAGGCCTTACAATGCTCGGGTACGTAGGGACAACTTTGGTCCTCTTCTCCACTGCCCAGGGGCGATGGTTGCAGAGGTGACTTTAGGCATCGAGTTTTCCTACTGGGAGCAGTCGCAGTAGAAGGGGGCCTGTGTGCAGAGGCCGCAGGCGACATCCGAGATCACTGGGGCAAAACCACAGTGAATTCAGTCTCTGGAGGGCTGGGGGACCACGATGACAATGGTGGCCCACTTCAACTCAGACTTGGAGCGACGGGTGCAGTGGTGTCTTCAGGTGTCAGGTTTCTGCAGTCACAAAGACCTCACAGGAATCTTTGGGTTGCCTGCATGTTTGCAGGAAAGCAGGTCCACTGCTTCTCAGGAGGTCTTTGTTCCTGGCTGAAGTGCTGGCGGGTCTCCTTATATTTGGTGACTCAGAAGCTGCAGGACAAGTCGATTTTTGGCGCAACTGTAGAAGTCAGCAGGCCGGCCGGGCTATCGTCAGGTCATTTGCTGGGTCTTCAGTTCTTGCAGGATGCGACTATTCACGTCCTCCTTCGTCTTTCAGGTCAGCAGGAACTGATTTCCTGGTGCCAGGGGCTCCCCTAAATACTGAATTTAGGGTAGTGTAGGGGCCAATGGGCTGCTTACCCATGGGGTCGCTATACTCCCGATATGACCACTTCCTGTGGGAAGTGGGCATAACCCTGTCGCAGAGTTCCTAAGTGTGCCAATACAAAAATGGCCACTTCGAATAAGTCGTAACAACATCAGGTTAGGCCACCTTAGGGGTGGTGCTAGCCTGGGGGTGGGCATGCCTACTTGACTAGCTAATTTCCCGCCTGTCCAGGTGCAAAAGGGCTCTGGGCAAGGGTGCGGCCATCTCCTGTGAGGGGAGCCAGATTCGCATTTCAAAGGCGGGAGCTTCTTTGAAGCTCGCCAGCCTGGGAGTGCTAATCAGTAGGTTATCCTGAGGAAGGGGGTGTGAACACCCTCTTCCCATGCAGGCTTGGTTTCTGACCGCCTGAGAGCAAAGGCTTCAGCCTGGACGGTCAGAAATCTATCACGGGTGGCATGCTGTCAGAGACCAGTCAGCCAACCCCTCAGAGGCTGGTATGCTTTCAGGGGGCACCTATAAGGTGCCCTCTGGGTGCATGTATTCACAAATCCACCCTTGGAATCAGGGTGGGTTTGTGAAGACGAGATATCTGATACCAAACATCCATATTTTCAGTGAAGTCATCATGTAGCTGGGGGAACTTGTTTTCACCAGTGTCCAGGACATGTTCTAAAATGGCTTCCCTGTTCACTTGCACTGGCAGTAATGTAACTGACCAGCATAGGGGCATATCTGCTCATGCAGGTATGCCCTCAAATCTAATATTAAGCACCCTACCTTTGGGCTCGATGTCCTGCTGTAGGGGTGACTTACAAACAGTACATGCAGTGTTAGGGGACCTGGATCAGGTCATGTTTTCACTTTTGTCTGCACCAAAACATGCAGCCTGCGATGGCAGCCCTGCGCAAGTTTGGAAAGAATCCTTTAGGGTGGCGCAATTTGTGCTGCAGCCCTATACCTCAGGCCCTGGGTATCAGGGGTACCATTTACCAGGGACTTATAGAGGGTGCAAATGGAATTGGTAATAGTGGGAACAATTGTACAGTTTTGGGAAAGATCTGGGCCTGGTTAGCAGAAACCCAGTGCACTTCCAGTCGAAATCACATTTACCAGGCAAAAAGTGGGGGTGACCATGACAAAAAGGAGAACTTTCCTACAAACACATTAAAAAAAATATCAAAAGAGAAACAGCAACCCATGAACAGAGAAAAGACCAAGAGGAAGGGGTGCACAAACAGTGTGCAGGAGCGAATAGGAGGCTTTGTTAGCGCTTTTCATTAGGAAAAGTAACCGGAAATGAAATGGAGCTACACAGAAAATGACAAAGTGCTCATTTTTCAAAATTATGGAGCTGAACCTGGCTGTTTTACGGATCTTCCAAAAATTTGAATTTAAATCTAAAATTGTTGGCTTAAAAGTCACTGGCTCCTTCAAAAAGAAAGCTATTAACAGCCGGAGTATTAATAAGTATAAACAGAGAAACTAATGTACACAGTAAAAGTACTGTTGATTCAATTTAAGTTCTTACCTCAACAATACACCACCACGCCCTCTACCTCCACCAACACCAACCCCGACAACAGGGCCCGAGATGGTAAGACGCCTAGCTTGAGCAGGCCTGTAGGTAGAAAGAAAAATTAATTAATACAAATATTACAGCACACAAGACAATCCTAAAAGTGCAATATTAATTGTACAAATACAAACCGAACTGCTATATGGGTTGTACAGAAAATGCTCAACCCTCCGAACAGCTACAATATAACACCTCTATAAATTAAAAAATTCAAATTTAATCTAAAAATTACGCAGAATCACTCTAGTAGCTACATTGAAATCAAATCTTAAAGCTGAAGTAAGTAATTTGCTGGGTATCTGTGGCCTGCGTAAGAAGTAGCTTAGCTTCATAACCTTAAGAGTCAAACATTCAAATTGGGCCAACAGTATTACCCAGCTCTAGGACTGACCAAGCTGCTGACCAAGTCTGGTGTGCATCAGCGAAGGAAGCTCAAGTCCGCAAGTCAACACAGTACAAAAGGCCCTGCCATTGTGCTATGGAACCAGGATCACAGCACTTTCACACTTAGCACCAAATAAGCCATGCTGACTCTGCAATAAATCATGGCCCATAGCACTAGAACGCACACTTGTAAAGAACTCAAGTAATGACAGATACACTACCTCAAGCCATAATTATAGGTCAATACTGCATGCAAGAGCACGGATAATAAGACCCAAACACTTGCAGGCCTGCAAGCACCAGTCTCCACTCACAAACTTTACCCAGCTAGCAGCACTCACTCCACTGAGGGCAAGCTAAATTATGATGGCCATAAACCATTTCATACAACTGGCACCAAGTTAGCTTTCAATGCATCTTTTGTGACAATAATGCACTTAGATTAAAGTGGATATCAGGGGTTCTGCTACGGTCATCTACGTTGTAGTGTCCGGACAGTAGCCAGCAAGTGTAGTTATTTGCATAATATGCATGGAAGAGGGTAGCGGTGTTAGATTTGGAGCAGTTCGACCTAATAGCGCAGTAATTGGAATGCTGAGCTACAATTCAGTGTGATACACAGTTACAAATAAGTCCAATTGGACCTGATAGTTACTAAAGAACCAAGCATATTCCTAGATCCATTTAGGAAAGATCTGAGCCAAGTAGATGTAAATGTATCAAGGAATGTGTGATGGTAATCATTAATACAACAAAGAAGACCCGGCACCATGCTCATCAAGATACTCGAGACAGAAACAAGTATCAAAAATATAGTTTGTTAATTCATTTAAGTGACTTGATCAAACTTCCTTAACACTAGCGCTATCTAATAATGCAAAAATTTTACAAAACTAAAGGGTGACCAATCGCCAGAAAAGAAAGTGTCCCCCAAATAAACTGATACTGCAGACCCAACATTTACCAGCTCGCGAAGAACTTGGGAAGAACACAGCATCTCTGCAGGGGCATAGAGGCTAGAATTAGCACAGCTGCAAATAGAACCACACTGGAAGGAGGACATTTTTAGGCAGGATGTGGAAGGGGAATACAATGACAAGACCAAAGGAGCCCAGAATCCCCATTACAAACAGAGGGAGGGCATAATAACCTGCCACAGAACCAAACCTAGAGGCAAACCTTTCAAACATAATCCTTATGAGATGAAGGTGCTCTATAAGAGGCTAGAATATGCATACACTCCTAAACACAGCTCATTTAAAACAAAGGGTGAACTCAATGGCTTATTCTCCAAGGTCACATTGAGGTTTTTCTTTGACAACAAACAGATGATGGGAGAACAAATGAAACAATATTAATGAAAGTCCATCTTCATACCTAATCCACATACAAGTCTCCTAGCTGTCTCAGTATTTGAAAAATATGAGAAAGCAATTTGAACAAAAACCATTTAACGACTTTTGATAACACATCCATAATAGAGAGGAAGTTTAAATTTTGAGGGAACAAGAAATGACGATCAAACCAGGCAACAAAGGTGTAGAACTCATTAAACCAAGCATGGGCGACTACTGCCGGGGAGAATGGAGATTTTCCAATTAACATGCAGAGAGAATCTTGATTTCATTAAAGACAACAGAGGACCCTCACACAGCGACAGGTGTTGGCGGGACTGCGGGGACAGGGGGACCTTAACACACATTCTGTGGGAGTGCCCACGCATCCAGCACTACTGGACACGGGTCCTTGATGATATCGATAGGCACCTAGACACGCAGCTTCCACGCTTTCCAGCTTACATCCTGCTAGGTCTTCCGAACCCTCTGACTTACCCCTTAAAGTCCATCCGCAGCAGGCAGATAGGCATGGCGCTGGGCGCGGCGGCGCAGGCCATTCTAGCTCACTGGGGAACAACGAACACTCCCACCCACACAAGCTGGTTACATAGGATCTGGCACATGTCAGGGATGGAACGGATAACGATGTCCCTTGCAGGGAAGGGGGCGGGATTCCAAGAGATATGGGAACCATATGTGTCTTTACTATCACAGGAGTTCAACGAGATGACTTGCCCGAAATATCTCAGGCTCCTGCGCCTCACAGAGGCCCCCAAGCCGGATCTACATCAGATATAAGGACAATCAACTAACTACCTATGGTAGCGCAAATCATGTCTCTGGGTGAGTGTGGACGGGGAGGGGGAGGAGTTTTCTTTTCCTCCTTTCTAGGGCTTGTAACGCAGCACTTGCAGTATACTAAGGGTGATTGGCTACTTGGGAGTCTTCTCCCTAAACGTTTCCTTTTTTGCTGCTGTATCGGTTTGCCCTCTTTACAAAATGTTAATAAAAGATTTAAACCATAAAGACAACAGAGGCCAACATTATGCAATAACCTTTCATTTCTGCCCCAACATGCAGCCATTTAAAAGGAAAGTAATACATCATAAAGCACTTAAAACGTTCATGAAAGCATATAAATATCCAGCACACAGACATCTTCCTCTTTAGGCTATGACGAAACAGGAAACTAGCCACAGGAAACTAGCCACTTCATGGACTTCTGTTGAATTTTATGAAGCATTATCTAAAAGAATGGAAAAAACCTCAGAATAAATGTAGTCCAAACTGTAACCTTCTGAGCTATAAACTAGATGCTTTAGAGCATGGGTACTCACAAACATTTTCTCGGGGGCCAAAATTACAGTCTGGTTTGTGTCCGAGGGCCGCACAGATGCGCCTGCGAGATGGGGGTGGGGTCGGTGGGGATGCGGGGTAAGTGGAGGCGGGGTTACTGGGCTCAAAAAAATCACCCATTTTCAAAACCTTAATAGACAATGCTGCATTTCGAAATGCAATATATGTGTGTATGTAGCCCTAATAAAAACTGTCAATATTTTTATTTTTACTGGGGTCTGTGTGTTTCTGACCATAGCGTGCCACCTTTGCCTTGTTTTGACGAACACCCAGTTCCCTGTTCTTAGGCCCCCAGTTGCACAAAGTGGATCTACCACATGGTGATCAGCAATAAATCTTCTCGCTTACATTCACAAATTAACTTAATTGGTGCACGCCTGCTACCTAGTGGGTTCTTCTGTTCAGTAAATTCATGGCACTGGTGGAAATGTGAAAATTAGTAGTTTTGGTGAGAATGTGTACCCCAAATAATCAATAGTATACCTTCCACCAGGGGGCATATCATAATTGGGGAAAAATGTGGCATGCTATATACAAGGTCGTATGTAAACTAGTACTATCTGAAGTTTGTTAGCCTTCTAATTATGGATGTTGCAAAGCCTTGCACAAGGAAATCTGCATTTCCACCTTCGCCCCTACCACCTAGCAAGAGCAGTGCCTTAGGAAGTCTGTTCAGCCGGCCCACATCCTAGCAACGTCTTGTTTAGTGACCTTCCATTTCAGAGGATTTGAATCAGTTTCGAGATATTTTTAGAGCTTCTCCTAGCTCAAAATGGTGTAACTTCCAATACTTATCTTTTCCCATGGACTTCATTGCTTTGGTTCGCTTGCAAGAAAGTATCACTCTAAGTGGCATACATTTGGTTGTGAAACAGAACTTACATGTACACTGAAACCTTGACAATGGCACACATATGCAATCTGAAAACCTGCCAGCTATGTCCTCATTGGCATTACATCACTGACCACAAGTTATATCCCTTATGTGGATTTTTAAAACAGACCAAATCAACATTCACCTTATTTGCATCATAGGTTGCATAAATCAGGAGAAACCTGCCAAGGAACACCACTATGCTTTGGCAGGGCTGCCAAGTTTTCAGTTAGCTTATGTGTGACATTTCCATGTTTGAGGACTGCTTATGTGTGACGCTGATGCATCTTAGGTGTGGCATTTTGAGTGACACTTATCACTTCCATCTACTAAATGTTCTTGGACACACCCTTCAATTGTTTCTCAGTAGAAGACAACTCCTACGCCTCTTAAAATTGCTCCAAACAACCCCTTAATGGCCCTGTTGAGAGTTTACAGTACGAAGCCCCAAGATCACCCTGCAAAACTCAGAGGTGTAAATGCAAAGTAAATTGATAGAGGTAGGCTTTCTGTCCTCTGTCCAGTCTGCGGTACAAACCCCAGCTCATAAAACTTACCACATGCAGGTAACCTCAGGCAATTAAAGCATAACTGACAGCAGGCTGCCATATTCGTAATGGACTTGGAAAGTACTTGCAAAAATGCAGCAGAGGCATTGTAGTGTCATCTCCAAAATGACTATCATCTCAGGTAGGTGCATGTCATTTCATAACAATGCATGTATCAGGCAGCACGTCTACTAATATTCTTCCCTGAGCCCTACACTCAATGATTCTGCTCATGGGGTCTGCTGTGAGCCTAGGCTTTCACTCTGACCCTGCGCTCTAACTCTGACCCTACTGTTTCAGGGTCCCAGGGTTTCATGCTTGCTATATTCCTCTACTTTACCCCCATCCTACCTCTACCCACCACTTTGGGCTTAATAATTCACTTTTTTCCTGGCCCATCCCACAGCCTGGCACTCCGTCCCAACTTTTCTCTTCTGTTGTTTTGCCCTCAATGTTTACCACTCATGAGCAAGTGACATCAGAGAGGCAGATGAGGGCGTGAGGGGGGTGCGGGTGAGCATGCGAGACGCCGATTGTCTGCTCATGCTCCCTTCATACTTTTCCAGGCGAATGCGGCCCCCTCAGGAATCACAGCAAGCAGAAATGGCGTATATTCAGTGACTGCTGTTGTTCTCCATGGGGGGCAGCCATTCAAGGGGAGCCCCACCATTTAGCCAAAGGCCAATGGATATTAGTGATATAGGGAGACTCCGGGGTCCCTCATCACATTCTGCAGGGGGGCCCCCATCATTTTGCGTTATGCCACCGAGTTCAGCAGTGAGCGCCATCAACTTACCCAAAAAGTAGAAAACCCCATTTATCTGACTCAAGTGCCTTTGCTCCGGAGGCTCACATCAGAGAATCATGGCCAAACCGTTGTACCTTTATTTTGTTGTGAGTCATTAATCCATTGTATAAAGGGGTGGCTGTTTGGGACTGCATGTGTTTCTGGTCCTCATTACGAGTTGGCCATTGCATTTTGATTTATCCAGTAACATCATGAGCAAAAAAACAACATTAAGATAAAGAGCACAATTATAATGGGCTCATTCTGGGTGCGATGGTAATTGTAAAATCTGGCATAATCACGGTTTGCACCTGTTTTTTCAATCATTGGTTTTGTGCAAATTTAGCTTATTTGCTGTGTTTTTGCATCTGTAATTGCCTTCAATTAATATCTGGCGAAAATTGCTTGGGAAAAACACAGTATCGTAACGAGGCTAGAGTAAGGTAAAAGTTAAAACCAGTTTCAAAGACCATTTCCTTGCTCTATTCCCCACTGGATAGGGTAAAAATTATGATATTGCGAGAAGAGATTTTTGCGCCCATTTTCACCACAGCTCTCGAATGAGGCTGCAAGCTGTTTGCAAAGTTTCTTTCGCTCATGTCTTGTTTTTCATAGTACAACTATTATTTTCAGTACCTCGTGTGTTTGCTTTGTGTATGTAAAGTCTTACTTTATAACTTGTATGTGCTACAATCTTTAAAATACAGAAAAAAGGGGGTATACAATCTTCACTTTCAGAACATATTAGGTCTTCCTGTAAGAGTTAAGCATGTTATTTCTGACAGTGACTCAGGTCAGACAGCCTTCACCACACTCAGAAGAACTCACAAGGTTGGCACACAGAGGCTTCACACAGTTGATGCAAGGATTAAGGAAACAAGCACACCCCCGATGTCAGAATTGTTCAATGAGGCAAAGAATCAGAGTGCACGGAAGAGAACTCATTGTCCTTGTGACGAAAATTAAACGCACAACCATTCAAAAACCCGCCAAGTTCTAGAGGCCATGCTGACCTATCAGTGGTAACAGGTTGAACATTAGATTCTGCGTACTGATTTTTGGCGTCATCGGTGATCTTTGGTAGTTGCCAGCCCACAAATACAAGCCCCCTGCATATGGGCCAAACGTACTTTAAAAATGTTTTTCTGTCATTTATTTTTGTTAAATGGAAAACAAGTACAGCCCAGTAACATCAGAGGACAATTAAATTATGCTTAATTTCTCATGTTTATTCACATCTTTGTCCGGAGCAATATGTGGCAAGAAGGAACATCTATTTACAATCATTAAACCACCGCATCAAAGCAAACAAATGAAGGGGGCTTTTCAATGTGGCAGTTAGAAAGTGAAAAACACCAACAACATGACAGCAGTTTCTCCTTCTCATGATCCTGCCCTAAAAGAAGATATATTATCTACCTACCACCAACAGATGCAGAGGCGCAACTAGAACCAAATTTCGGGAGGGGGGCTACTAAAAATTTCAGGGGGGCTGATTCTTCCAGCAATTAGCAGAGTGGAGGTGCAGGGGCTCTAAGAAGGGGTGAAAAACAACAAAGCCTCGTTAACACGTAAACGGTCTTTTAAAGACCTGTGAAGTACTCGGGTGCGGCTGCAGTAAAACGGATCCCAGACCAGCCAGCCTACAGCAGCTCAAAAGCTGTCTGTGTGTGTGCCCGGGAAGCTGTCTCACCCAGGCTGACACACACACACGACGGGGGGGCTGAAGCCCTTTGAGCCCAATGGGCGTTGCGCACCTGAACAGATGTATATCAAGTTTGTTTCTAATTGGAAGCTGCAGGAGGATGACCTTTTGCGGGTGAGCTTGCGAGACATTGATTCTGCGCATGCTTCTTTCATGCTTTTCCCAGTGAATGTGGCCCCCGAGGAATCACAACAGGCGGAATTGCAGTTGATTCCGAACCGTCTGTGGTTTTACACGGGGGCCGCATGGAAAGGCCTGGCGGGCCGCAACTGGCTCGCGGGCCGTACTTTGAGTACCGCCGCTTTAGAGAGATGCATTTTCTTTAAAGACTTCCACAGATATTAATGAAATGCACCATATTTAGATACTCACCATCTTAATACCTCTCCTCATCTTACACCCGTCTCTAAATCGCTCAGCCAAGCTCCTGACCCAAATTGCTTGCATCCGATTCCACAACAAAGTCAGGAACAACCCCCAAAGATGGCCTTGCCATTCCACGCTTTGAGATTCCTCAACCACCATTCCAGATCCTCCCGAGCGTCTTTTGATAGGGGAAGAGAATCCCAGTACCATAAGCCTTTCCTTAACCCCAAAGCTTTAAATCTCTGTAGGCCCCTGAAATACAGTGGGCTATGACAAATGGCCTGAATGGAGAACTCTCACCAAGTCTCTCAGGAAGATTAATTGTTTGGACAAGACTGATCTCACCTTCTTTATCTGTCACTTTCTTCTGAGGAAGAATCAATTGGGTTAGAATCGTATCTACAGGGAACCCCCAAAACTCTGTTTTGTGAGGGAACCATGACAGACTTCTCTGTATTCACTATGAAACCCAGGTTCTCCAGAAGCTCTATCGTCCATGACAAATGATCAGAAGTTCTAACCTGTCCTGAGACATAATAAGGATATCGACTAGATATATATTAAGGCGAACGCCTCTGTGTCTGAGGAAGCTTACCACAGGACAAAGCACCTTGGTAAAACATCATGGAGACAAGGACAGCCCGAAGGGAAGGCAGAGGAACTGATAAAGAACGCCCTTCCATGTGAAGCGCAGATACTTCTGGCTGTCCCCGTCCATGGGTATCGTGAAGTAGGCATCTTGGAGGTCTAATATTACCAACCAATCCTTGGCCTGCAAGATGTCTCGTAAAAGATGGATACCCTCCATCTTGAAATGTCTGTAGTTTAGAAATCTGTTCAACTCTCTCCTTTGCCCTTTTTTACTAGAAAAACTGTGCTCACAAAGACCCCCCGGTTCCTCCTGTTCTGGGACACAAATTAGTGCCCCTTTGTCTAACATCTGGGATACCTCCAAATCTACGAGAGACATTTTCTCTGCAACCAACACCAAAACCTTGGGTTATACCACTATAATTGGAAACTCCCAAAAATCTCTTCTACAGCCACTGACAGTTTCTAACACCCAGATGTCCTGTATGATCTTCTCCCAATTGCGAATAAAGAATTTTAAACTTCCCCCTACTTTTACCAGGGAAGAAGCTATACTGCTCACCTTGACATTCTGAACTTGAGGTCCTAGACCGTCCTCCACAGTTTCTTGAGATTCTCCCCCTCTGGGGATAGAAGTTTGAATTGGGGCAGAAACCCCTGCCATAGTTACCAACGTTTCTCTGCTCTTGTGGATAAAACTGGGACCTGAAGGAACCGCAGCTGACAGCCAGTCCCCTCCTGTCAGTCCGTCCAAAAATAGCTTGAGATCCAAAGACCCAGTGCATGCTGGTTTGAGCCTTATTGAAGGCTGTAAAGGTGGAAGGATTATGTTACTTACCCAATAAGCATCTGTTCTTGGTATGTAGAGCTGTAGATTCACATGTTTTGCATACTCCTGCCATCTAGTGTTGGGGCCGGATGTTTGCAAGTTGTTTTTTTGTCGAAGTATTTTCCAGTCACGCGATATGGTGACTCCTCCTTTCAGTGATAGTGCGCATGGGCATCGACTCCATTGTTGCATTGTTTTCCCGCAAGAGGATGACAATGGAGTAAGTAATCAGGGGTGTGGAATTTAATAAAATATCTACTTGTGCATGGGGCAAGTTGCTTCATAGATCTACTAGTCCTGAAACAAAATACACTTGTCCCTTTTGTTCCATGTAATACGGCGACAAATTATGGCAGCAACCTTATTATATAAGAGCTCTGAAATAGCCTCTCAGTTTAGGTTGTGTGATGGAACCACGCATGCCTTTACCACTCAATTTCTTGGTAAAGACATGATTGGTAAAGGGACATGTGTGATAAAGATCACGCTCCTGCTCCTCTGCCCTAAAATTCGGCCCTCCCGCAGTCTATTTTACCCGCCCTATAATCTTCCCCGACCCCCTATCCTGAACCTAAATACTCGACCCATCCCCAGCCCCTAAATGCTACTCCGACCACAGCCTCCCTCCCCGAGCACTAAATCCAGGCCCCACCCCAAAAACCTACCCCCCAGTTCCCCCCTGCCTCAGCCCAACTGCCCTCTCGACCTGAAAACTGCCCCTTTCTTGTCCCCTGCCCTGAGCCCTAAAACTCAGCCCCCAAAAAAGTACTCCAACCCCAGCCCCCCCTCCCTGAGCCCTAAAACCAGACCCACCCCTAAAATCTGCCCCCACCTACTTCCTGTCCCAGCCCAACTGCCCCCTTAGCCTGTAATCTTCCCCTTTCCTGTCCCGTGCACAGAGCTCTAAAACTCCTGACCCCCCCAGCCCCCAAAACGACCCCCAAACAAACTACCCCCGTCTCCTGCTCTGAGCTCTAAAACTCTTGATCCCCCGCCCTGAAAACTACCCCGACCCCCTCTAAGCCCTGCAAACTTCCCCCACCCCTACAAACTACCCCCCAAAACCCCACTTACCTCACCGCCTCGTCCCGATCCTTCCTCTTCCTGCTCTTCCACTGAGCTGCAGCCAGCAACTAGACCGCGCATAAGCCTTAACCACGCATATGCGTGGTTAAGGCAAGCGTTGTTACGCTTGCGATGTCGGAACACCCCATAGCTGAGGCAGCGGTGTTTCGACTGTTTCCCCTGATTATGTCAGGAGTCCTTCCATAGTAGGGTTTAAATACTAGCAAATCCCTTATGTTGCCACGTTTCTGCAGATCTACATACTGGGGCTGAAGGTAATGGTAGGAAACAGTGTCAGGGTTGGAATGCCCTGTTGAGCCTGTGCAAACCTACTAACTTGCATGTTTTAAGGGTTTTCACCAACTCTTCTCTAATCTTTTCCCATACTTAGAAAGGTTGGAAATTTACTCCCGACAATGGCAGACATAAAACATCTTCCAGGGTTGGGGAAAAAAGTGGTTGGAGGGAAAGTGAACTTGCAACTGCAGATTTTCGCATGAGCAAATCTACACCTGCATATTTGTTCATGCTAAAATGCAGTTCACAAATATTTTCTAGGAGTACTATTTCTTGGCCTATTTCTGTAAAGTCTTGTGAATTCACGAAAGTCTTATATCTGCACTTAATGCAAGGACATGGGTGCACTTTTGACACTAATTATTCCACCCCTAATTAAGTCTGGTGTTAACCATGACCTTTTGTATTTATTAAAATTCTGTCTCTCTCATTCTGTTCTTTCACAAGGAGCATATTGACACAGTCGTTTTGTTCAGTGCCAGAAACTGTGGCAATGTGTCCTTTTTGAGACCAAAACAATTTGTGCTTTTGTCAGTGCTTGTTATAATGGTGAGGGCCCGGCAGCTCCCACACCAATATGGTTTTACAAAAACCATGCCAAAACAAGTCACGCATTGACAAAACCAAAAGGCTGACCATCAATATCGTACTTACTGGCTTCACCAATGCTTGTTTATTTTTATGTTTCCCATAATCTTATTAAAAGTGCTAACACTGATTTTCTTTGTTTTAAGTTGACAACCCTTCTCTGTTTAGTTTCTTTTAGAAGAGTTTCCGATGTCAAAGCATTAGAAATCTCTAATAGAGTTTTTTCTTTTTATTTAAATAGCAGAACCAAAACTAATTCACAAACAATTTTCTATCCTTATTTTGATGATTATGTGAATTTATGTGTTGTCAGATGTGTCAAAGAGTATGAGGGGAAAACATTTCAATTAAGATCTAATGTCAAACAGTTACTGAATTCTTTCAGGAAACCTCACAAAGGTGTATCATCTGCAACCCTGGCAAGATGGGTAAAAGAAGTGATGAGAATGTCTGATGTAGATGTTAGTATGTTCGGTGCACACTCTGTTCGTGGTGCTTCTGCTTCTCAAGCCATTTTGCAAGGAGGTTCTTTGAATGATATTCTGAAATGTGCTGATTGGTCAAATTATATGGTTTTTCGCAAGTTTTATTTTAGACCTGTTGAAAATGCTGCTTCGTGTCTATTAAAAATGCTTTAAACTTGCCTCCGGTCTTGACATAAAATGTAGATTTTCCCCAACCTTGATGGTCAGAAAATCTGGATTTTATTAAAGACACGGAGGCTAAGATTATTCCCTCCCTAAACTCAACCCTTTGTTCATTTTCTCTTTTCCTTGTAGATCGTGCTCAACAATAAAAGAGAAGTTGCTCCAAGTTGGATATTCTTCTGTTGGACTCTTGATGCTGAAGTGTTTTTGGATTTAAGAGGATTGGAACATTCCCTATTTTTGTTGATCTTAGTTTGAGAATGTTTAAAAAAAAAAAAAAAAAAAGGAAGAGTTGTGTGTTCTGGCCTTTTATAAGGTTGGAATTTTTTGTTTTACAACATTCTAAGTTCTTTAAAGTGGCTGTGGAAGTAAAGGACTTATTAAAGAAAGGGGCAATTATGGAGGGCACACAATTAGGTTTCCTCAGCAATATCTTCCTGCTAGAGAAGAAAAACAAAGAACAGAGACCAGTCTATAAATCTAAAGGACTTAAATCATTGGGTAGTCTACCATCACTTCAAGATGGAAGGAATACACCTTTTAAGAGACATCGTAAGAAAAGGGGACTGGTTGACGAGACTAGATCTAAAAGACGCCCATTTGACAATTCCGATTTGGGAACCTCATCAGAAACTCCTACAATTCACTTGGGAGGGAAGACTATACCAATTTTGATCTCTCCCTTTCGGACTATCGTCCGCTCCTTGGTACTTCACCAAGGTACTGCGCCCCGTGACTACTTGGCTCAGGGGACGGGGAGTGAGACTAATTATATACCTCGACGATATTCTTACAATGGCCCAGTCAAAACAGACCGTTTCCCTTCACACAGACCTCGCAATACGACTACTAGAACACCTAGGTTTTGTCATAAACAAGAAAAAAATCCTCTACAATACCAAGCCAACAAACACAGTTTTTGGGCTTCCTGGTAGATACCGTAAAAACAGAACTGAAACTACCAGGGGAAAAGGTAAGGAAAGTAAGGAAAGAACTAAGGAAGACACTCGCCAAAAAGACCTTTCCCCTAAGAATCCTAGCAAGGATCTTGGGTCTTCTATCTTCCACAATTCAAGTTATTTTTCCAGGACCCCTACACTATCGAGCATTACAGAGACTGAAAGCAGGGGCTCTAAGATCAGCTCAATCGTACTCCCAGATGATCTCTTTAGACCAGGAATCAAGGAGCGAACTCCTTTGGTGGCTGAAGAATGCTGAGGCATGGAATGGCAGAGCCATTTTTGGGGAGGAACCAGACCTAATAATAGAATCAGACGCGAGTTTGGAAGGATGGGGAGCGAGATGTGGGAACTCCTCAACAGGGGGACGCTGGATACCGCAAGAAAAGAAATTGCATATCAACTGCTTAGAATTACTGGCAAGTTCATTTGCAGTTCGCTGCTTCAACCAGAAGTCGGTGAAATGCTGCGTAATGCTACGTATGGACAATGTCTCAGCAGTTCGGTATGTCAACAAACTGGGTGGACCCCACTCCAAAGGCCTAACTGACCTAGCGAAGGGTTTCTGGGAATACTGTTTGAGCAAAGGAATATCAGTTATAGCGGAACACATTCCTGGGTTGAGCAATGGTGTAGCGGACTGGTTCTCCAGCAACTGGAGACTAGACAGATATTCTTGAGTATCCAATCCAGATGGGGTCCCTTCAGGACAGACTTGTTTGCAGACCGCTTGAACACTCAACTGAAGGAATTCTTCAGTTGGAGACCGGATCCTCAAGCTCAGAAGGTAAACGCCTTCCTCCAAGATTGGAGGGGTTTAGCTTCCTATGCTTTCCTGCCATTTGCAATGCTACCTCGCCTTCTCCTTCAAGCTCGACGTTCGAGAGAGAGAATTGTAGTGATAACTCCTCTTCGGCGTTCTCAAGCCTGGTTTCCAATCATCCTGGAAATGAGCATAGACTTCCCAATTTTAATCCCCTCCTTCAGGGAGATACTCCTAGGTCCAGAAGGAGACATCCATCCTCTTGTAGAACAGGGTCTTCTGGTCCGGACGGCATGGAAGATTTCAGGAGACAGTGGCGAATCCCAGGGCTTTCGTCAGATGCTTTCAGACTCATTTCTGAGTCATGGGTATCTGGAACAAGGAAAGCATATCGACTGGCATGGAACAAATGGGTCCGCTGGTGTTTTCAACGAGGTTATGATCCCGTTTCAGCTGATTTAGTGCATGTCGTTAACTACCTGTCTGAACGGTTTACATCAGGTCTGTCTTGGAGAACGGTGAATGTTTATAGATCTGCTATGTCTGCAGGTCACTCTTTAATAAACTGTGTCTGTCGGCCAGAATTTACTAACTAAAAAGATAATGAGAAGTATGAGAGTACTAAACCCTCCAACTGCTAAATATACCGCCCTATGGGATGTTACTCTTGTACTTCGTACCCCATCTTCCTGGGGAGACAACTCCACTCTCTCTTTAAAGCGCATTTCTTATAAACTTACCGTTTTGTTATGCCTAGTATCGTTCAGAAGAACTTCAGATGTCAAAGCATTAGATATTTCCAGCAGGGCCTTCCAACCAGAGGGTGTTTGCTTTTACCTCAAAAAGAGAACCAAAACCATGTCCTCTATCTTTTACCCTTTCTTTCCTCAGAATGAAAGACTGTGTGGTCAGATGCTTTAAAGAATACGAGAAAAGAACTGTAAGTTTGAGACTGAATGAGAGTCAATTATTAATTTCTCACAGATTTCCGCATAAGGGAGTCTCTTCACCAACTTTGGCAAGATGGGTGAGGGATGTGATGTGCGAAAGTGGTGTATTTTTGAAGCCACTCTCTCAGAGGTGCATCAGCTTCTAAAGCCTTCTTTCTCGGAGGGGGGCTGCAAGAAATCCTTAGGGCAGCAGACTGGTTAAATGATAGTATGTTTAAGAATTGTTATTTCAGACCAATCTCTAATGTGATTGATAATGTTCTCAGTGCACTTTGAACTTGCATAATATGGCCTCCGTGTCGTGCCATAAAATGTAAGATTTTTCACAGCCTGCTGGGCAGAAAATCTGGATTTTATTAAGGACACGGAGGCTAATATTATCCCTCCACTTTTGAAATGAAACCCACCCTGATGTTTCGGGAGATATTACGGAAATCTATTCTTTTTCTTTTAGAATAAGAATCTTTCTCTCCGGAAGCTGCCTTTATTTGGACTCTTGATTTCTACACGTTGAATTATTTTGTTCGCAGTCTAACAAAGAAGGAAGATGGCTGGTCACGGGGGACTTTATAGCTCATTGGAATGTTCATTGAAGTTCTGTATTCTTCAATTGTTGCTGCTGAGCTGTGGCAATAAAGGAGATTTGCATAATATTAGCCTCTGTGTCCTTAATAAAATCCAGATTTTCTGCCCAGCAGGCTGTATAAAAATCTAAATTTTCCATTATGAGTATTTTAGGGAAATACTAGCATACATCAACACATTTTACTAAATGATGCTGCAAAGAAACGGTACCTAAACTTTTACTGTAGTTTAGCTAAATGTTTTTGCATTTTTTGTGAACATTTTATTTTGAAAGCAAGGAATCATCAATCTTGCTGTCAAGCTTCTGCAAATACTTGCATCTAATCAGTGGGCATTCTGGGAGCAGTATACATAGCCTCCTATTGCTAAACATTGAAAACGTGTGTACACTTTTTTTATACTGGAACGACTGTCAGTAGTGCTGACCAAGTTGACGAATCCGGATAGACCCCAAACACCTAGCAGTTCTGTTCTTTGTGAATCACTGGCTTCCTTTTTTAGAAACAAGGTGGAAGCCATCTTCTCCTCCTTTTCTCAACAGCAAAGAGGGGGTGTGGAGGTCTTAGTTAGGCCATTATCAAGTGCCCTAAAATCTGCACCTCTATTAGAGGGTTTCACACCATTCGAGACGCGAGATTTAGTCAATCTCTTAAAGGCATCTCGATCCGGATCTCCCATGGACCCTTGTCCTGTGTCGGTGATTAAAAGTGTCCCTGAGGCCATTGCCCCTATCCTTACTCCTTTGTTCAATATCATCCTTAATTCTGGTCAGTTTCCCAAGTCCTGGAAATCAGCCTCAATACTTCCGCTTATAAAAAAACCTAAATTGGACCCTCTGGATCCTAACAGCTATAGACGTATCTCGCGCCTCCCATTACCGGCTAAAATGATCGAGAGGGCTATGAACGTACAACTTAGCACATTTCTTCAGATCAATAATGTGCTAGATCCTACGCAATTCGGCTTTCGTGCTGAACACAGCACAGAGCTTGCCTTGATCAAAGCTACGGAGGAGGTCCGAGAGGCGATGGACCAAGGTGGCGCAGCAATTCTGATTATGCTGGATTTGTCTGCAGCCTTCGATACGATCCATCATGAAGTTCTGATGGACCGGTTATCGGCTGCAGGGGTTCAGGGCAAAGGGAACCTTTTGAAATCTTTCCTGGCTGACAGAATTCAGACGGTGGACTTGGGTAGGCATAGGTCAAAGCCGTTCTCCCTTCCTTGCGGGGTCCCGCATGGCTCTTCCCTTAGTCCCACGCTTTTTAATATCTATGTGGGCCCGCTGGCAGCACTGATTAGATCTTATGGGCTCCAGTTAACATCTTATGCGGACGACACACAAATTGTGTTGTCCCTACAGCGAGGCAAGGAACTGGAAACTGGCCTAAAATGCTGTGAATGCATAAAAGCTATTGCCGGCTGGATGTCCTCAAATTGCCTAAAACTAAACGCAGGCAAGACGGTGGTCATCATTTTCGGCAACAACCCTAATATCTGGACCCCTGATTGGTGGCCTGAAGAAATGGGAATGCCCCCGGCCCCTACTAGGAAAGCCAAGAACTATGGGGTGATTATGGATAATAAACTTACATTTGGGGAACAGGTTAGCGGAGTTGTTTCAACAAGCTTTTATCTCCTCAGAGTTTTGAGGAAAATAAAATTCTTTTTACCTGAGGATAGTTTTAGGACGGCAGTCACAGCGCTCATTTGGTCTCGGCTGGACTATTGTAATAGTCTGTATCTGAATATTTACAAGAAACATCTAAACAGACTCCAGCTGGTGCAAAATGCGGCAGCCAGGTTGGTAACCGGCACACCTAGGTTTGTCTCTGTTAGGAAGAAACTTAGGCAGCTCCACTGGCTCCCAGTGAAACAGCGTGCACAATTCAAGGTACTTTGCACGGTTTTTAAATCTCTGACAGGCAGGGGCCCTGAATATCTGAGGAACGCCTTCAATGGTATGTTCCCGGGAGAACATTGCGATCCACGGAGGCAAAGCAAGTGGCCGTCCCACGAGTTAAAAAAGCCAATTGGGGTGGCAAAACTTTCATCGCCTGTGCTGCTAAAGCCTGGAACAACCTACCATTACATCTCAGGAACGATACAGAGCTCCTCTCCTTCAGGAGGGGGCTGAAAACTTGGCTGATTTCCGAATAGCCATTTTGTTTTTTGGTAACCAGTGAGGCACGGCTCAGCGCCAGGACACCTTTGGGTAGAAGTGCGCTTTAAAAGCTTATTAACATAACATAGTGCAGTTTGAGCTGGCAGCCAAAGGGTTTGTGCTGTAGGGGGTTGGGCCTACTTGTCCCAAGGACAAATTACACATGAAAACTTGTTGCCCTCGACCCCAAACAATGTCCCAGGCATCAGGCTATAGGAATTCCACATCCCTGCAGTAAGTGTAGTACAGAGATGTTCATGCATATGTAATGTAAATAATGAGAACAGCAACAACTACAGGTGCCCGGGGAGGTGGGAGGGCGCATGTGAATCTACAGCTCTACAAGCCAAGAACAGATACTTACTGGGTAAGTAACAATCCATTTGAGGCATGTGTGCTGTAGATACACATGCTTTGCATAGACTATATAGCAGTATTCTCCCAAAGCGGTGGCTAACTGGTAGGTGTTGCAGTTGTTTGAAAAAGTGTCTTTAGCACTGCTTGCCCTACATTGGCTTGTTGACGTGCTAACAAATCCACACAATAAGTGTTTGGTAAATGCGTGTGGTGTGGACCATGTTGCTGCCTTACAGATGTCAGCTATAGGAATGTTACCTAAAAAGGCCATACAGGCTCCTATTTTCGAGTGGCATGAGCTCTAGGAGGTATAGATAAAGTTCTTTTAGCTTTAGCATAGCGAGTTTGATTACATTTAACAATCCATCTTGAAATACCAGATTTAGAGATAGGATTGCCTTTGTGTGGTTTAGCAAATGCAACAAACAGTGGCTTTGTATTGCGAAAAAAAAATTCTTTCACTATAGTATAACGCTCTTTTGACATCAAGTGTGTGAAGAGCACTTTCTGCTACTGAATCAGGTTGAGGAAAGAACAGAGGTAACTCAACAGATTGGTTAATATGAAAAGCAGAAACCACTTTTGGAAGGAATTTTGGGTTGGTGCGAAGAACTACTCTATCTTTATGAAGCTGAAAGAAGGGTTCTTCTAAGGTTAATGCCTGTAGCTCACCAATTCTCCTTAATGAAGTAATAGCGATGAGGAAGGAAACTTTCCATAAAAGAAACTGTAATAGACAATTGTGTAATGGCTCAAAAGGTGGACCCATGAGTCTTGTAAGCACAATGTTCAGATTCCAAACTGGTGCAAGAGGTAATCTGGGTGGTATTACTCTTTCCGGCCCTCCATAAAGGTTTTAATTACTGGAACCTTGAACAAAGATAAATGTTGACTATTTTGCAAATATGCAGCTACTGCTGCAAGGTGCAATCGAATGGATGTGTAAGCTAGACCACCTCGTTGTAGATGCAAAAGGTAAATAATATTTTTGAATAGAGGCATCTAGTGGATCAATATTGTTGCTGTTACAATATACAACAAATCTTTTCCATTTTGCCGCATAACATGCTCTGGTGGCAGGCTTTCTTGCTTCTTTGAGAATAGTCATACAATCTGGTGGCAAATTTAAGTATCCAAACTATGACTTCAGGAGCCAAATCGCTAGATTGAGCTCCTTAGGGTTTGGGTGTTTGATTTTTCCATGGTTCTGAGTGAGAAGGCTGGAACTGAGGTGCAACTTTTGATGTAGAACCACTGGTAGTTCCAAGAGTGTGGTGAACTACGGTTGACGGGCCCATGTGGGAGCCACTAAAATCAGTGTGAGCGATGTTTGCCTAAGCTTTCGAACCAGAAACGGAAGGAGGGGGGGGGGGGGGAAGAGGCAGAAAAGCATAGGCAAATATCCCTGACCAATACACCCATAGGGCATTGCCTTTGGATAGAAGGTGTGGGAACCTGGAGGCAAAATTTGGGCACTTTGAGTTGTCCACTGTGGCGAACAAATCTATTTGAGGGAATCCCCATTCTTGAAAGTATGAAAGGAGAACTTAGGGGATGAAGTTCCCACTCGTGTATTTGTTGCCGCATCCTGCTGAGGTCGGCAATTTGATTCTTCACTCCTGGGAGGTGCTCTGCCAGAAGATGAATTCTGTGGTGGTTTGCCCAACGCCAAATGGTCTGAGAGAGGCGCAATAGTTGCAGAGAGAGTATCCCCCCTGTTTTTGTACATAGTACATGGCTGTCATACTGTCCGTACAGATCAAGACAACTTTCCCTATGAGGTGAGACTGAAAGGCTTTTAGTGCTAGATACACAGCTAGAAGCTCTAGTTGATGTGGAGACTTTTGTGCTTGTTGTCCCACAGACCCTGAATTCTCAAGTTCTGTAGATGGGCACCCCAACGTGTGAGAGATGTGTCAGCTGTTAGAACAATCTGTGGAACAGGGTCGATGAAGGGCCACCCTTTTGATAAGTTCTGTGCGCGCCACCATTGCAGAGAGCGATGGGTGAGGCTATCTACCAACACTAGATCTGTTAATTGACCCTGTGCCAGATTCCACTGACGTGCTAAGCATTCTTATAGGGGACGCATGTGTAATCTTGCATGAGACACTATTGCAATGCATGATGCCATCATTCCCAACAGTTGCATAAAAGTCCTGACTGCGAAGTATTGGTTGGTCTGAAACTGTAGTAACACAGTTTGAATATTTCGAATTCTAGAGCTGTGTGAGTGTTTAGAGTTGCTCCCAGATAGGACTGTATTTGTGAAGGCTGAAGATGAGACTTTTGCGTATTGACTGTAAATCCTAATCGGTGGAGTAGGTTTAATGTAGTCTGAGTGCTGTCATACCTTGCTAGTAGGCCCTGTGTGTTGGCAATACGCCAGTGGTTAGCAGCTTGAGCAGCCACCCTTTGACCTGATGCATCGATCAATTTAGACTCTTTGTCCAGGGGAAGTGCATCTGCAGAGGTCTGTGAGTTTGCTCTCTTACGAGCATTAGAGACTGTTAGCGAGTCTAAAGGCAACTGTCCCTTAATAAAAATGGGATCTGACGGGGGTGGGTTATATTTTTTGTCCACCCTAGGTGTTAGAATGCGGGCACGAACAGGGTCCTTAAATATTTCATCAGCATGTCTCATCATGCCCTTTAACATAGGAAGACTGACTTGTCCTATGTGTCGACCCTAGCTTCTCAAATAAAAAGTCTTCTTCCAGAGACTCTTTGTATAATGTAACCCCATGATAAGCTGCTGCTGGTGAAATCAGCTCTTGATAAGCTACATTATCATCTGGAGGTGATGGCTTCGCAGGGTATAAATATGGGTCATTATCTATGGCTTTCATGAACAATCCAAGGGCTTTGTGATGTATTATTATTCTTTAAAGGGCTGCAAGTTGGGGCAGCAATAAAAGGTTACTGCATAATGGTAGCCTCCGGTCTTGTAATGAAATCCAAGAATTGGGGAAGACTAGTTATACTAAGCTGCCCAGAGGCCCCACTCCTGAGAAAGACAACCATCCAAAACAGTCACAAAAGGAGAAGCAGGACGGTGAATAACTAAGGAGGAGGCTAAGTTCCTCATCAAAGAGAAGCTGAAGATACCCTACCATTATACTTTACTTTGCCTGAAGGGGAGGCTGGTACATCCTGGAAGGCCCATCATAATGGGAACTGGGTCCACCCTTGAACCACTGTCACAATTTAGTGGCCATACCTTACCACTTGAGATTAAGATCTTAAAGATACAAAAGATGTACTGTACCAGACCTCACAGAAATAGAGCAGGAGCCAAGCACCGAGATGATAACCAGGACCTAGACGTCTTCTATATAAGCGACTCTAATTGGCAAACTCGGAGCACAACAAAGGACATTTTGAAGGCCATGAGATTTCCCTGAATCATTCAGCACTCTTCATAGCGCAATAAAAAAAAAACTAGCACGGACCAGAACTTCTTATAATAATCTACCAGCAACAAACAGGGATATGATGGGCTTGATCTTCACCAAGCAAGGGAATCTTTACATTCATACATTTGAACAGGGCATGGACCGAATAACCTGGGCCTTTATGTGACCTAGATAAAACTATGGTGTCAGTACAGCGACGCATCAATCCTGGTCTCTTGTAAGACTTACTGGATTACCCGCATGGGATTGAATCCAGCAGGCTGATCTCTGGAATGAGTTCAGGTGTTACAAACGATCTCACTGGAGTATAAGTCGGTGTCTTATAATAATGTGAAGCACAGCAGAGACAGCTTCCTGAATGAAGACAAACACTCTCAGAGGTTCAAAGTATCCAGACCAGGTTCAAAGAGAGTGTTGCTGCTACACAGCACAAGTGTTAAAGCTCTATCCCCCTGTGCATAAGCAGCAGCTATATATATACACACACACACACGTGTGAAAGACACCCCCTTAACACTCCCCAAACTCCTTATAAGGCTGTCTGTATTTCCAAGCTATGTGGTTTAGACACTAAAACCCTCTTAGGAAATAGAATAAACTTATGCAACTTTTGTAGACTTATTGTAAGAGTCGAATGTTCAGTTGATGCTCTTTTCGTGGCCAGAGATGCTGCTCTCTGCAATGAGTATGTGTTACGGCGGACTGTGTTCTTGTCAGATTTATGGTTTCAGAGAATGAAGTGCATTTTCAAAGTGGCAGGGTTTTAAGCAGACACAGGTGACAACTGACCTGGTAACCTTTACAGTACCTAGAACTGTGGGGGCCTCTGTTGGTAGCCGGTGAACACTTCGCCCTCGGCCCGCACCTCGGACGTTCTTGCTGGGTGCTGGTCCTGCTACCCTCTCTCCTGCTGCCTGGTCCTTAGGCAGTGGGACCTCTCCTTGCTGCTTTCCCTGCACGCAGTCTTCCTGGATCTTTTGTGGGTTGTATGGGGCACGCACAATGACACAAAATGTATAAGGGGGGCGCCCGCCCTCCTGCTGCCCCAGCTGATAAACTGGACATAATATTGGCGGTCATAGGATCTAGCAGAAACGCCCTCGAGACCAAAATGGACGCCCTAGTGGTAAACCTGGGATGACTGCTGGATAACCAACGAAAAATTGCTGATAGAGTCCACCAAGTGGAAATTGAGATCACCAAACTCGGTCCCGTCACCAAAAAAAACCACTAGGGACATGAGCTCTTTTATGGGCAGAGTCAAGGTTTTAGAGGTCCGCATTGAGGATCAGGAGGGAAGGGCCTGACATAACAATATCCAAGTGGTGGGGCTGCCGGAACAGATTGAGGGTTCGTCCATGGTCACTTTTCTGGAGGTTTGACTACAGGCCCCCTAAGGATTGTCTAAACATTACGCTCTGGAGCACCCAGAGTGCTGGTGTGCCCCCCCCCCCTGCTGCCCGGGACCCTTCACCCAGTGGTGACATGGTTACTGCATTATAGGGAGCAAGATGTTTTCCTGCAACAGACATGCGCACACAAGGTAGACATGCCAGAATTAACATGAAGGATGCACTTTTAGCTGCTCTTGCTTTCAACTTTGAAGTAAGAAAGCGCAAGTTGACCCACGTACAATTTTTAATCTAGGTCCACCGGTACAAGAAAGACAGGAGTTGTTAGCCCAAACATAATTACTACCCGACCCTAGGCAGAAATCAAGTGATAATAACTATAGGACAGAGGTACCTGTGGATGTTGTCTAATGCTAGATGGGGAACCCTATGAGGAAGCATGCCATACTAGATGGGCGAGGACCCATCAGCCTATGAAAATGCTTAGACAGAACTCCTGTTGTAATTGTCTCAACCACAAATTTTGTTTATGAGGTTTGTATTGTGGTTAACACACAGAACCACCACTGTGCTACTGAAAATGTGAGTTGGTCCAATTGATTGAAACCTCCAACCTGTAGACCATAAAACATTGTGATTATCAGTTCAGTATAAACTCACATCGAAAGGGTGTCATGGCCTTTCATACCAGGGGGGTTCATTGCAAATGACATTTTGTTTTACCCAAGGCCACATATAACATCCCCATTTGCTTGGAGTGTATTTCAAAGGATCCTTCTTGCCTTCACCCCATAACCTCCAACTAAAATACAACAATGGTTTCTAAGCCCGCAAAGCCACGTGGCCAAGCTCAGCCTTAAACGCTAAAGTGGAGTTCCCAGAAACTCTGCAGTAAAACATCTCTTCATACTCAGTGGAGTTTAAAATTAAATCTGAAATACTTCACTGCGTGATAAATGATGACTACTGTAATAAGGGACCGAGCCACACAGTTGTTTGCCATAATCTTTGTCAAATCTACGTACTTCCACTTAGCCAGTGTTCACAATTCAGGCAGTGACAGTGGTCAAGTAACTGCAAGTTCTAAGGCAGAGGCTCTAAAATGTACTTAATACAACCTTGAGAGCAGAACTCAAGCAAATGCACTTAATGGGATCACCTAGCAACACCCGGATTGACCACCTCATATACAAATTAAGTTACAAAACTCAACTCTCCAAAAATAAGTTCAGGGAAATGCAGAGACTAAGAGAAGACAAACATTACAAACTCTAGGAATGTTATGGATTTGTAGAGCACACATCTCACCTGGAAATTGATGCTGCTGTTGAGGCAGGAGGGACCTAGGTTATGTAGAGCCGTGTATGAGAAGCTTAAGGACAGTATGCTTGTGGACGGCGAGCCAGTGGAGGTCTCTAAGGTGCTAAGTGATGTTTGCGTGCGGTTGGAGTTGGAAGAGAATCTGGGTGCTACGTTTTGTATGATATGAAGTTTTCTGGTTTGTTGAGTGGTGATGCTGACAGAGAATGTTGCTGTAGTCGAGGTTGCTACTGATGAGGGGTTGGGTGATAGTTCTGCATGTTTTGATCAAGAGCCATTTGAAAAAAATGTGAGGATCTTGAGGGTGTAGAAACACAAGGAGGCTACTGCATTTCCTTGGCTGGTCAACAAGAGTTGGTTGTCCACCACTATTCCTAGGTTCTTTGCTAGGATAGCTTTGCAGGGTTTTGTTCCGAGATCTGCTGGCCACCACATGGAGTTCCATAGTAAGGTGTCCTGGACAAAGAGCAGCACTTCAGTTTTGTCAGTGGTGAGTTTCAGACAATTTATCTTCATCCAACTGGCGGCTTTGGACATGCAAAAGGTGAAATTGGTCCAGGTGCTGGATTCTTCATCTGAAAGGGAAAGGATGTCATCAGCGTAGGAGAGGATGTTGATTCTGTGGGCTCGGATGAGGTTAACGAGAGGAGCAATATAGGCAATGAACAGCATGGGGCGGAGATGATCCTTGGGGCAATCCGCAGATGAGGATGGCGACAGTCAAAGTGTCTGGAGCCAGGCTGACTGACCGGTTGCATCCAGCGAGGTAGGAGCAGATCCAGGAGATAGTGGATCCTCATATGTCAGCTTCTTGGAGGTGTTGAAGGAGGACAGGGTGGGAGACTGCGTCAAAAGCAGCAGATAAGTTGAGATGAGGGTTGCAGTGTCTCCTTGGTCCATGATCAGTCGGATGTTGTCTGTAGTGGCAATGATGGCGGTAGCGGTGCTGTGGTTGGGCCTAAAGCTGGATTTGGGGCGGGGGGGATAGGGTTCGAGGAGGTGCTTGGCTAGTTTGTTGATGATTTTCTCCATAACTTTAGCAGGGTAGGGCAGTAACCAGATTTCCCTCTGGTTTGCCAGTGTCTGTGGGTTTGCTGAGGGTTTCTTCAAAAGGGGGAGTATTGTGGTGTGCTTCTAGGTGCCCTGGAAAACGGCTGTGCTGATGGAGTTGTTGAGCATAGGGGTTAGAGTTGTGGTGATGGGATCCAATCCTTTGGTGAATATGTAGTGTGGGAAGGGGTCCAATGGGGCTCCTGTGTGGATGGAGTGCATGGTCGTTGCGGTGTCTGTTACGCTGACAGTGTGCCAGGTGGTCATGGTGGGGTTCTAAGAGCTCGTCTTGATGGCCTGAAGGGCTGCGAAGGTGGATAAATCCACCTCGGGCAAAGCAGTAGGTGTTGCTGATCTTGCAGCTGAAACAGTGGGAGAGCTGGGTCCTGAGATGTGATGGTTGTGGAGCTGGCAGTGGGTTCATAATGGTGAATATTACGGATGTTGGTGCAGTTTTCAATGTGTTTGATCAGTGCTGTCTGCTTGGTGGATCCAATTTGCTGATGATAGAACATGGTGGGTAATTTATAGGTGCTTTTATCGGTTTCGCCATGGGTCTGAATCCATCTGTATGTGCAGGAGAAGTGGCAGGTGGTGCAAGAGGAGTCAACCTTTGAGTGGGAAGCCCTGCTGCAGTGCTGGGAGGAGCAAATCAGGTTCAAGGAGAGGAGGGCTGTTCCAGAGTAGCGTCTAGGGGTGCGAAGGATGGGTTGCAGACCAGGGATCCTGCAGTTGGGTGCAGGCTTGACTGTCGCGCCAACAACATGTGTCCATACTATGGCAGACATTAAGCAGGAGGGAAAGGGGCTCTAAGGCAGGTGAGCCTGGTGTGGAAAAAGACAGGAAGGCCGCAAAGGGGAGGAAAGGGCACAGAAGAAGGGGAGGAAAGATCATAAAAGGAGGAGTGGAAAGTGAAGAAAAAAAGGCACAATGGAGAGAATAACAGTTGAGAGAGCGAGCAAGAGTGCTTGTAAAAAAAAAAAAAAAAAAACACAAAGAGGGGAAAACGAACGAAGGTTAAGAGAATTGAGCAGAAGTGAGGGTGCAAAGCGTAAGAGAAACGCGGACTAAAGTAAAAACAAATATTGAGAGGAAACAAGTGGACAGAAAGGCAAAATAAGACAGGAAGACCAAAATGAGAGAAGAAAAGGTCAAAGAGAGCTGAGGGGCAAAAGAGAAGTGGGAGGTAGAGGAAAGAGACAGGAGAGCGGGGCAGGGAGTCTCAAGACCGCATCGGAGCGTTTGTCCTCAAGGACCAGGCCTGATCGGAGAACTGTGCACATTTAATGTCTTAGAGAAGGCTGGCTGGAGCCCATCTCCCCCACTTTATCAGCGTCACAGAGCCTTCGAATAAGTTACCCAGCAGATCATACTAAAACTATGCAAATCTGTAAATGGTAGTGGTTGCGTTCTAGCAAATACGATTTCAGCTTTTTTTATTGGCACCCCATTCAGAAACGTAGCTGGGATGCTAACACATTTTGGGGTTTCCTTTAGCTACTATTTTCTTTGGGATAGGTTTACTAAGTAAGGATGTGATGGTGATAATTTGGATACGATCGCACTGGCCCTATTCATTCAAGAGGATCATATTCATTACGGAGAATACGCCCCTTTCATAAAAACACGTATGCAGGTTCTTAAAACTATGTTGTCCAGAGAACCGCTCACACCACTTGTGGTCACGTCTCCCGAACATAACTTTTCGGCACCGAAACAGCTCGGAAAGATGGTACCATCAGAGCGTGGAGTAGAAATAACGACATTTATTGCGTCTGAGGCTCATGGCACGATCAAGAGCCCACGATCTGGTGGCACGATCAAGAGCCCACGATCTGGTGGCACGATCAAGAGCCCACGATCTGGTGGCACGATCAAGAGCCCACGATCTGGTGGCACGTGCTGATGGAAAGACATGAGCAGCCTCCCCAACCAAGGACTAGAGCCATACCTCAGATCGTTAGGATCTCGCCCAGTGAGCTTTCTTATATTCTCATCCACGTTTTTGAGACTTTCCTTGGCTTTTTCCAGCTGCTCCTGCAAAGCCCGCACCGCTACCGCCATCTTGTTTCTTCAATCCAGAAGGAAGCGAGCACCAGGTGCTTCCGGGTCAACAGGCTGAAGGGCGAGTAATGTAAAACGCGAACGTCAGCTCCTCGCCAACGCCCACAGTTTGTGACGTCGAAGTGAAACTGTGCTATAACGCTCGCGAGCGTGATGACGGCCATATCAGAGTCAGGCAAACAGAAAACGTGGCTGGAACACAACGAAATTGCTTGTGTTTTGCTGCGTGAACTTTCTAAGATTGGCGTAGGCTCAATATCCTGTGGTTCTGGACAAATCACTTAATCTCCCCTGCCTAAAATAACAAGCATGTGCAATGCAATAGGTCTCGCATTTGCGAGAGTTAAGAGCTATTGGCGTTATAAATGTAAATGTTTTTTACTTATACGTTTTGGATTGGCAGTCCTGCCAAGCACCACGCATCAGGCGTTAGTCTAACGCATTTCAGTGTGGTGGTCCGTATCACGGCACTGAAATGCATTAGTCACGCATTATAGCGCTGCTCAGCTGTCAGTCCACAGCTGGCTGACTTGTGACGCAGACCAGTGAGTCCTGAGTCGCCCGCACCGGCCCGTACTGTGTCAGTGGCTTTTAATTTAATACAGCCTGCGACCGGGCAGGCTGTGTGTGTGTGCTTCAGTCAGCATCGCCTGACTCGACCCCAGCACAAGGTCCTTGTGATAAGGGGAAAGGGAGAAACAGCATAAAGAAGTCCCTGGGGCCAGTTTATCAGCAGAGCATCCGTTGCCCATGCTCCCCTCTCCTGGAACTTTGAGCAAAACTTCAGGACTACTGCATTGTCCTTTGAGGTGAAGAGGTGCAGAAAGGGAGTTCCATACCTTCTGCAATTTGATTGAAAACCCTGTGAGATAAGGCAAGTTTCATTGAGGAAGGAATAGTCCTGCTGAGACTGTCTGCGTGAACATTGTTCCCATTGTTGTGGATCACCAGCACACTCAAAATATTGGCCTCTGACCATAGTCCTATTGCAGAGGCGATCAGATTCAAGGCTCTTGACCTGGTGCTTCCCTGATGATTGATGAATCCTACGGAAATTGTATTGCCCATCCTTACTAGAACTTCCTTCAGAAAAATCAAATCCCTGAAACTCAGAAGAGTTCTGTGGATTGCTGCGAGTTCCCTCCAGCTGGATGATCTCCCCTGCTTCAAAAGGGACTACTTCTGCTGGCATGACTTGGCCAAGATTGTTGCTACCCAACCAATTTTGCTGGCATCTGTAGTGAGTACTGCAGGCTGTTTTGGATGCATGCCCATGCCTTTTGATAAATTGATCAAGTTCATCCAACACATCAATTCCTGCTCCACTTGACTGGATAAGGAAATTAGGTGATTAAAGGGGTGAATTACCAGAGAATAAAATCTGTGCAGGTGCCACAGGAAGGGGTGTACATGAAGACATGCCCATGGAACCGTGAAGTCAAAAGTTGCCAAGTGCCCCTGAATCTCCAGACATAACCTGTCCGGAATCTCTGAGCTGGAGAGAAGAAAGGATATCAGTGTTTGAAGGCGGTAGATTCTTTACAAGGGAAGGAAGATTTCCCCCTCGTCTGTTTTGAAGATGGGTCCTGTGAGCTTGATTTTCTTTGATGGTATCAGTTGGCATTTTGGAATGTTGAGCTGAAGCCCTAACCTATTTATCATTGTCATGGTGGTCTCCAGAAATGTGAATATCTCTGGGATAGACGGAGCATGAAGCAACCAATCGTTGAGATATGGGAAGACTGGAATTCCCATCAGATGAGGGTGCGGTATGACAGGAGCCATCATCTTTATAAAACCTCTGGGGTCTGATTTGATCCCGAATGGAAGGACTATGAATTGTCAATGCCAATCTCCCACTGCAAACTTCAGAAACTGCACATCTTTCCTCGCCATTGGAACATGAAGATAAGCATCCATGAGATCAAGCGTAATCATGAAACTTTGTGATAGGATTACAGGTGCAATTCTCTGCAAAGTCTCCATCTTGAATTTGATGTCTGGATAAACTGATTGAGGTTCTTCAGGTCTGTTATGTGATGGTAGCCTCCAGATGCTTTCCGAACTTGGAAGACAATTGAATAAATGCCCAGACCACTCTCCTTCCTTGGAACTGGACAAATTGCCCTTTTCTTCAGAAGAACAGTGACCCCCTCAATCAAGACCTGCCTCTTGAAAGGATCCTTGGGAACTGGAAGTTTTAATAAAGCCTGAAGGGTCTGGAGCATATTGACACTTAATCTGATAACCAAATTTGACAATATGAAGAACGTATCTGTCTGACATTATCTTCCTCCAATCGGAAAAAAATCCTCATATCTGACCTGCAACCGGTAATGGTGGGGTGTACTCGGCATAGTCAGGAGTTCTGTGGTTTAGACATCGAATCCTGCTTCTGCTTCCAAAAGGAACAAAACAACGATGTAGACTTCTTCTGAGATCTACATGAAGAATCAAACTGCTGATGGAGAGATGGTTGTCTGAATAACTTACATTTCGAGGATCTAGATGATTTAGGAGTCTCCTTTTTAAATGATGAAGAATGTTTCCATTCCTTGAAAAGGCGATGGAGCTTTTTTTCTGACTCTCCTCCAAATAATTTGGATTCCTCGAATGCCATCTTAAGGGCCATAGACGTCTGAGCAGCATTGGTATTCCAGTCCTTCAAATATAAATTGCGTCTAGCTACAATTGAAGGTCCACTGGTTAAAGATGAAGCTCTAACCACATCAAACGACATGTCAGATAACAACTCTATTTGTTTCTTCATAGATTCCAATAGCTGGAAGCAATCTGATCCATCTTGAATCACCTGAAAGAGAAACTTAAAGTCAGAAAACAAACATTGCTCTGTATAAGCACCATAAATTCCAGCCCATAAGGGGATATAGGAACCAGTGAAGAACCTTCTTAAGAAAATAATCCACCTTCTTATCTGAAGAGTCCGTCAAAATGTTCTCCTTTGCCATGGATAAATCCACATGAAAATTATCTGAGAGAAAAGTCTCATTCAAGAGGATATAGCTTCGTCATAAACCTAGGGAGAGATATCTTCTCTGGGTCTTTCCAATATTGTTAAATAACCAAAACATGCTGATGTATGAGTAATCCACAAAGAGGTCTTTGGAACTGTATAACACTGTAACACGCGATGAAGAAGGTCTCTCAGCTCGAACGAAACCCGTGTTCTCCCGAACATGAGCCAGTACATCCTGCAGCATATCCTTTGAAATGTATTTGCCTTTCTGATCCGCACGAAGGGAGAGATCCTCGCTGTCAGTAGAGACATCTGAAGCAGAAAGTTGATTGCCAACTAGATTAGTCTTGCAAGCCTCCTTCTTGGAGCTGTTTTTGAAAGCTTGCAAAGTTTCCAGGACATCCTGCGATTCCTGTCATTGTCTCCCTCTTCCCCATACCTGCATCGCTTGGGGGAGGAAGAGAAGTCCCCATCAAAATGAGAGGAAGATGGGGACCTAGAAGGGTACAGATGTCTCCTTTTGGAAGAATGCTTACCCATCCTTAAGCAGACTGAAACAGGAACTACCATCTGGAATAGATGCCCAAACAAACTTGCCAAAAAGGAATATAATATTGCCAACTGTGAGGAGGAAACTTTAAATATGCTCTTCAATGGTGCGCTTCCTGAATCTGGCAGAAAATTAATGCGTGCACAAGCTCTACCCCGCATGCGTGAGTCAAGAACGCTGTCTTCCCACGTCCGTGCACCCATGCGCAAGAAGAGCAAGGCCAAAAGACATCTGCCTGATGCTTCTCCGACTTGCATAAAGACTGGGGACAAGAGAAGGAATCCAGGGCCGACAATGCTGCCAAGCATGGTAAGTCCTGCAACTTGAATCTTGCCAAGATTCAATCCCTCATTGCAGAGGTGGAAGACTCCACAAGCCCAGCAGGGGAGCAGTCCTCCCCTAACCATACCTCTGCATCTGATGTCCTGGAAAAAGAAAAAACGAACAGGAGGATTCTGGGTAACTGTTATGATGCTTTATACACAGCACTATCCTGTGTTGTGCAGATCCTGTTGAAGAGCACCATAGACTGCACTTAGGACGCCCCATTAGGTATGCAAGAAGGGTTGCTCACCTCTGCACAGGCATAGGGCATTTCTCCTGTATGGATGGCAAAGCCAATAAGACATTGCAGCACTTTCCATCTGCTGGATACATCACACTCTCCATGGTATTTAAGCGTGGTATGAGCAAGCACCACGGCTTGATATTCTTTCTTTGTCCAGACTGAGCTTCCGTCCGATCATTTCCAGGAAGGGCGTGGGTTCGCCTGGTGCCCTCTGACCCAGATCCTGTTTCCGCGGCTGCTCGCTCTTCGCCGAGCAAACTCTTTGAGATCCTCCAGCAGGCGCCGTTTTTTTCCCGTTAAAGCTGGTTCCTCCTGGGATGCTGGCATCTTATCCAGGCTCCTCTAGAGTGTCAGAGTCGCTACAGAGTCAGTGCGACAACAACAGGAGCAATGTCTATATCAGTGAGCTGCTCATGAGGCTCGGCCGGCCTTTGACTGCAAAAGCTAAGTGTACTGGTAGTGTGAATGCCCAGTTCTGTGCTCTATTCTTTGTTTGAGTGTACCATTTCCAGAATCCTGATTAAGAATCTTTATGTGGTACGCAGTTCAACTTTAAGGATTTGGTAACATGAGAACCAGTCGCTACCAAGTGAACTAAAGACATTGTATTCACTATGAGAAGGATAATGGTTAATTGATTTATTCACAATTTTGGAGTGCCAAGAATTAACTCCTTCATGAGTAAAGAGTCCTATTGTTAAGCTTTAAATCGTGCATGTGAGTGACCCTAACACTAGAGTGAATGTACATATTGGAGTGAGTGGCCAGGGGATTGCTTAGGTAATGTGTTTTCTCTCTTTCAGTCACTACAGGTTTACATGTGTGGTGGTGACTCTTAGCAGATGGTTTACCTCAGCCAGTGCCTTCAAGAAACAGCAAGGGCAGGACAAGCCAAGAGAAGTGGATGATCTGGCTGTTGTTTTATTATTTTCTCCATTCTTCTTGGGTGCGCGCTTGTGGGGAACTAGATTACCTGCTCTCCGATCGAACACCTACTGGAGTGGTTGGATTGACCTCACGCCATCGTCCCCGCCAGCAGAACATGGCCAGGTTAGTCATTCATGTATGTATAATACTAACTGGTATACAGTGTAACAGAATAGCAAGCCCACGTATTTAGCTGGCCTGGGCTATGGATTCCAACGCAGTTCTAACAACGATCTTGGAAAACATTACGACTTTGCAAATGGAGGTACATGCGTCACGTGTGAAAAGTCAAGAGTTAACAAAGGAATTGGGAGCAGTCAGGAGGGAGGTAGCAAGTCTCACACGCAAAGGTCATTCTGATCAAAGTAAAGGGGGAGGAGGGGACACGTAGGAGCATGGACCTTCCCACCTCCTCTTCCTCAGACCACACCACTATGCATTTGCCTAGTGGGGATGGTGCTACCCCTCAGGGGTTTTACGCTCCAGCACAGGGACCCACAACACAGTCAGCAGTTCCTACCCCTGTACTTGTAATACATGTCCCGCAGATAACACTTCCATCACCTGAAAGGTTTTATGAAGATCCAAAAAAGTTCAGCGTCTTCATCAATCAGTGTCGACTACATTTCCTGTACAATCCAAAGGTGTTCACGATGAACAAACAAAAACAGCATTTGCGTTGTCTTATTTAGGGAGCAATGCAGCTAATTGGTTGATTCCATTGATAGAAAGAGACGATCCCCTGCTATACAACTTTCCTGTTTTTTGAAGAGAAATGTTTAAGCTCTTAGATCGTGAAACGCATCTCCTAACCCTAGATCGTGAACTCATCACCCTTAAACAGGGAATTCAAGACCTGCTTATGTATGTTACAACATTTAATCGATTGGTGGTGGAGACGGACTGGCCAGTGGGAAAAATAACCTCTTTGTTCTATCAAGGCTTATGCAGTGAGCTAAAGGATGTGTTAGCCCAAGTTGTGCAGTGGCCACAAACCTGTGAAGAATTTATTGAACTCACTGTGCAACTGGATCACAGACTACAGGAAAGAAGAGAGACTAGCTTCGAGGAGATATTCGGTACGCTACCCCTCAGATCAAGATGGGAACAGAGGACAGTGTATCTCACTCAAATGGGGTAGACCCCATGCAAATAAACAGCATTCATGGACCCCTCTCGAATGAAGAACAAGAGAAAAGATGACGACAAAGGTTGTGTATGTATTGTGGCAAGAGTGGGCATTTTATCAAGGAATACTGTGCAAGAACAAGGCCCTTCAACAAGCAACCTCCACCTAAAGCCAAGCGGCCATCCAGCAGGACTTCTCTTTAGAGGAGAGGGCGGAAAACTAACAGTTCCGAACCATAAGGAGGTCCCTTATTCGGGAGCCGGAGAGATGGCGACCTCAACCGTGATAGCCAGCACCACCCAGACAGCTGTAGCACATAGGAATGTGGAAGTTACAATATGTTTACCTACCAAACAACGATGAAGAGCTCCGGCCTTGTTAGACTCAGGAGCCACGGGTAATTTTATTGACCGGGCATATGCTCTGGAAATTGGACTGCAATTCATCAAGAAACTCGTCCCAGAACCAGTCAAGGCAGTGGATGGTACCGCCCTTACTTCTGGTCCTGTCAGGTACCATACGCCTGCTCTCACCATGCAATACTGAGATAATCATTTTGAGTCTATCCAATTCGATCTTATTGATGCACCCCATTTCAGTTTAATATTGGGAATGCCAGGGCTCACTCTACATGATCCCACAGTCCATTGGGCAGCCTGCTCAGTGACTATGGATTCACCTTTTTGCCAGGAACACTGCACTTGGCTTTCAACATCACAACTACACAGGGCAGACACACCAGCCGTTTATTTGGCTCAATGATGTACCAGCAGGTAGATTTGCGGTACAGTAGTTTTGCCTCTGGAATATACGGCACACCAATCTGTTTTTGACAAAGACAAAACAAGTCAGTTGCCTCCTCATTGGGAGTATGGCTGTCAGATTGATCTGGTACCCAGTGCTACAATACCCTGTAGCAGAATTTACGTGCTGACGGAGTCCGAAAATCAACATCTGAATGATTATATCCAAGAAAATTTGTCTTCTGGATTCATACGCCAATCTTCCTCCCCCGCTTCGTCTCCTCTCTTCTTCGTACCCAAGAAGGAGGGGGGGTCTCAGCACATGCATTGACTACCATGCCATTAACAGACTGATGATAAAAAAACGGTACCCTCTGCCGCTCATTCCAGTGTTGCTGGACCAACTCAAGGGCGACACAATCTTCACTAAACTGGATCTTCAAGGCGCTTACCACTTTGTAACAGTGAAATAAGGTGATGAATGGAAGACTGCATTTCGAACAAAACTGGGATTATGCGAATATCAAGTAAGGCCCTTTGGGCTCTCCAATGCTCCTGCCGGATTCCAGTACTTCATGGATGAGGTCCTCAGGGTATATTTGGACACGTTCTGTATCGTCTACATTGACGATATCCTGATTTATTCAACCAGCTTGCAGGAACATATAGCTCATGTCAAGGCCATTCTGGAGAGGATGTCAAACCATCATCTGTACGTTAAACTAGAAAAGTGTCTGTTTCATGTTGACGAAACAGACTTCTTAGGATCTATCATAAACCCAAAGGGACTGAAAATAGATGACAGAAAGGTGACAGGGATAACCCAATTAAAATCCCCGTCTACTACGAAGGCCCTACAGAGCTTCCTAGGGTTTGCCAATTTCTACAGGCGCTTCATCAAAGGATTTTCCCACATAGTCCAGCCCATCACCCGACTACTAAGAAAAGACACCCCATTCATATGGACCGAAGAAATGGAACAAACCTTCCAGACATTGAAAATGCGGTTCATTCAAGCACAGATATTACATCCAGATATAACAATGCCTTTTTCTGGTGGAAGCAGATGCTTCATATTAAGCCTTGGGAGCTGGCCTGAGACGGGACAATTGCATCCAGTGACTTAATATTCCAGCGAGCTGACACATTGCGATCAGAATTATAGCATATCAGACAAAGAGCTCCCAGCCATAAAGAGGGTGTGTGAAGAGTGGAGACATTATCTACTGGGAGCCCGTCATACCATAGAGATCTTCACAGACCACCACAGCTTACAGTTTCTCAAAACCACCAGAGCACTCACACCACACCAGTTTTGATGGTCTCTTTTCTTTTCTGATTATGATTTCATCATCAAATACAGACCAGGTCCACAGAATGGGAAGGCAGACGCTCTCTCTTGAGAAGATCCCTCACTGGAACTTGACTGCATCTCCAACGAGGAATGCCCTACTCTCCTCCCTACAGGAGCCTTTAAGAACTTAGAAGTGGTTATAATTGACTCCAAGAGCTTCATACAGAGCCTCAAAGAACAAATACGTACAATTGATGTTCAGACTTGGATTCAAGCAGATCCCGCCAACAGACTTTCAGAAGGAGATCTTCTGTATCAACAACTCATTGTATGTACCGAGCAAGGACCTGCAACTCCAAGTGTTTTCTTGGCTCCATGACTCAAATTTAGGAGTACAAAGGGGCATGCAAAAAAATAGCAAAGCCACAGAGAGGAACCTTTGGTGGCCTATGCCTTCTCATGACGTTAAGTTGTACGTAGAAGCATGTGCAGTATGCAAGTAGGGCAAGTCCATCCATAACAAACCTGCTCGGTTATTGTGCCCTATGCCTGCGCCTCCCAGCCCCTGGCACACAGTCTCTATGGATTTCATCATCGAGATGCCACACAGTGAGGGATACACAGTGATATTAGTTGTTGTGGATCATCTAACTAAAGTGGGGCACTTCATACCCCTACCAAAGTTGCCTTCTGCAAGTAAGTTAGCCCACATATTCCTGAGTCAAGTAATCAGGTTACAAGGTATCCCTCTGATTCTGATAATGGCCCGGGGATCACAACTTACATCCACGTTTTGGCGAGCCTTGTGTAAGGATATGCACATCGATGCCTGGCTGTCCACAAGCTTCCACCCTCAGACCGATGGATAAACAGAGAGACTAAACCATACATTGGAACAGTATCTCCGTTGCCTGACCATACAACAGGGGTAAGAGTGGCGCTCTCTCCGATGGATGGCTGAATTCGTTTACAACAATACAGACCACTCTACATTAGGCTGTTTGCCCATTTTCTGTTTGAACGGCTTCCACCTTCATCGGTTACCTTTCGAGTGGCCTGTCATTACTGACCATCCGTCCATACAAGAACATCACAATCACCTATGTTCTGTTCTACAGGAGGCTACTAAGCATCTACAACTAGCTGGAGATGCAGGAAAATGATTTGCAGACCAGAAAAGAGCAGTTGAGGCTTCGTATAATGTAGGAGACAAAGTTTGGTTGGCTACAAAAAACATAAAGTTCAAGGGTACTAATAGACTGAAACTTAAACATGTGGGTCCCTACGTTATAACCAAAGTAATCAATCCTGCGGCTATGAGGTTAGAGTTACCCCCTGATTGGCATATTCATCCTGTCTTTCACGTTTTCCTTCTGCACCCATACCTTTCACACAACACAACCACCAACAAATCTGCAGTAGTGGAGGTAGAAGGGGAGGCAGAGTATGAGGTTAACAGAATCTTAGACTCCAGAATCAGAAGAGTATATTATCTAATCAACTGGAAGGGCTCTGGGCCTGAGGAAAGGTCTTGGTAGCCTGTTCATAATCTTCGTTGCCCTGTCCTGCTGAGGCGATTCCATATGTGGCATCCCTCAAAACCTGCGCAACCGCAGAGACAGCGGTCTTTTAAGAGGTGTACTGTTATGACGCTCTATGCACTGCACCATTCTCTGTTGTGCAGGTCCTGTTAAAGAACACCATAGTCTGCACTTAGGACTCCCCATTAGGTATGCAAGAAGGGTTGCTCACCTCTGCACAGGAATAAGGCATTTCTCTTTTATGGACTGCAAGGCCCATAAGAAAGTTGCAGCGCTTTCCAGCCGAGGGAGATGTCACACGCTCCATGGTATGGTATTTAAAGCATGGTACGAGCAAGCTCTTGCTATTCTTTCTTTGTCCAGACTAGGCTTTCGTCCAACCATTTTCAGGAAAGGCGTGGCTTTGACTCGTGCCCTCTGACCAGGATCCTGTTTCTGCAGCTGCTCACTCTTCTCCGAGCGACCTCTTGGAGATCCTTCGGCAGACGCCGGTGTTTCCTGCTAAAGCTGATTCCTCCTGGGCCACTGGAATCTTATCCAGGCTCCTCTAGAATGTCGGAATCACTAACAAGTCAGCGTGGCAACGCCAGGAGCAATGCCTATATCGGAGAGCTGCTCATGAGACTAGGCGTCCTCCGCCTGCAAAAGCTAAGTGTACTGGTAGTGTGAATGCCCAGTACTGTGCTCTATTCTTTATTTGAGTGTACCATTTCCAGAATCCTGATTAAAAATCCTTGTGTGGTATGCAGTTCGACTTTAAGGAATTGGTAACATGAGAAACATTTGTTACCAAGTGAACTAAAGACATTGTATTCACTATGAGAAGGATCATGGTTAATTGATTTATTCACAATTTTGGAGTACCAAGACTTAACTCCTTCATGAGTAAAGAGTCCTATTGCAAGCCTTAAATCACACTTGTGAGTGACCCTAACACTAGAGTGAATGTACATATACATGGAGTGAGTGGTCAGGGGAACTCTTAGGTAATATGTTTTTCTCTCTTTCGGTCACTACAGATTTACATGTGTGTTGGTGAATCTTAGCAGACGGTTTACCTCAGCAAGTGCCCTCAAGAGACAGCACCGGCAGTACAAGGCAAGAGAAGTCGATGACCTGTCTGTTGTTTTATTATTTTCTCCATTCCCCCATTCTCTTGGGTGCATGCTTGTGGGGAACGAGATTACTTGTTCTCCAATTGAACACCTAGGGTAATGGTCGAATTGACATCATACCATCGTCCCCGCCAGCAAAACAAGACCAGGTTAGTCATTCATGGATGTATACTGCTAACTGGTATACAGTGTAACAGTAACCTATCCATATATAGCACCTAGGAGAGTGGGTATGGCTTACTTAGAATTCTCCTGCGTTTTTTTCTGTCTGGGAGGTGGAACCACCTCAAGTTATAATGACTGGGATGAAGGAAGTAGAGGTAATGTTCGTTTCCCATAAGTTCTCTAGCCCAATGTTCCACTGAGATTGAATTTTCCTAAGGCCTCACCTATTGTGACCACGGTATGATTCTTCATGATAGCTTATCATTGTATATTAAGTAACGGCATTTGTATTGACAAGTTTGGTGTCTGAAAGGGCCCAGGGATGGGAACTGCATTATGTAAATCTATGGGATATGTTGGAAAATGTGAGATCAGGAATTGTATTATTCCCTCTCTAATGTAATTGGTACAAACCACATAGCTCTTGCATAATTGCAACAAATGTATGATTTCCATTATTAAAAACTTTTTTTTGGGGTGTTGGGCTCATTCTTTCCCTTGACTTTAGGAGACAGCATCATGCTGGTCTGACCTCTGATTTATTACTTTTATTTTTTTACTAGAACTGAACTATGTCTGGTTCTATTTAATTATTCTTTGCATTTTATTCTTAGCTCCATGCTATTTCTTGATATAAATGAATAACTGACTGACTTCTAACCATTGAATTTATTTTCTGTAATCTGTAATATTTTTAACTTAAAATAAACCGTCACAGTTTTATTATACTATTTGTACCATTTTTGTTGTAAAGCCTAACACGCTTTACAGCTTGCATTATATTTTGTTGATTAGAGCCAGTTGAGGAGCAACAACATGTTTGGGGATTAATACTGTTCCCGGTTCTTCAGAAGTGCTTTAAATTGATATAATAAAAAAAGTGCCATCACTGGCATTTCATGTTATGCTTTTTACACAATATTGCACTTTTATGCCTGGCTAACTCCCGCCTCTACCCCCTTCCATCTCTTTAGGTCTTCCAGCCAATTTTAAAATGCTCAGACTCGACAGGGTCAACAAGATTGGCGGGGGTATCGCCATTATTTTCGATAAACATATTAAGGCGACAATAATTGATTCCATCTCCAAAGACTGGGTGGAATCCTGTGTTTTCAAATTGGACCTCTCCCCCAACCTCTCTTGGAAAGGTGCCTTGGTCTATCATCCACCTGGTCCCCAAAAACATTTTTGCCACCGTCTCTTGGAATTCTTAGCCCCTCATGCTCTCTCCTCCCAGCAGTTTCTTTTACTGGGGGACTTTAACTTTTATGGTGATGACATTATGAATTCCGACACCAACCAACTATTCTCTGACTTAGGAACTTTGGGACTACACCAACAAGTTTTGGGTCCCACTTACTCTGCCGGCCATACTTGATTTAATTTTTCAATGACACCGCTAGTTAGCATCGACCCGCCTAAACCAGTACTCTGGTCTGATCATTCTCTGATCTGTTTCCATCTCTCTACCCACAAGACCAATAGCCAACCCCCTACATGCCATAACAACCTATCCAGACAATGGCAAAAAGTCACCCCGCTGGCTTGGGCCAGGGCACAAGTGCCTCTCCTGCCCTCTGACATCATTGATGTAGACCTAGCACTCTCTAACTTTAATATGTCACTGAACTCAGTTTTTGACAAAATTGCCCCTTACAGCCATGGCAAAAATGTTCCCATAGACCTCACGCCCCTTGGTATACTCCCGACCTAAGGACTGAGAAAGCCTTTTGTAAAAGATTGGAAAGGAGATGGCGTATGACTAATCTACCCGTTGATAAAAAAAACTATAAACTGGCCATAACTGTCTACCACCGTAAACATCAAGACAGCCCGCAAAACTCATATTGCGAAAACTATTGATGAAGCTGGGAACTCATCTAAAACTCTTTTTAACATTCTCAATTCCTACATAAACCCAACCGTCTGCGCCTCAGATCCAAGCACATCTCAATCTCTCTGCGACGCCCTGGCTGATTATTTTGAGGGCAAAATAAAGGAGATTTACCTAAATTTCCCTCCTATCGTCCCTGAGCCTCATGAGAAGCCTATAGCTCCTTCTCCTCTCACTGACTCTCCCATTAGTCTCTGTAATTTTAAGGTAATCTCCATAGAAACCACCTCCAACCTTCTAAGCTCTGTGAAGTCTGGCTCTCCTTCAGATGTCTGCCCTCCTACAGTCCTGTCGAATCTTGCTTCTGAACTAGCACCGCAAATCTGTTCCCTAATTAATCTATCAATAACTTCTGGGAAAGTGCCCTTAGACTGGAAGTCGGCCTTGATTAGGCCCATTCAAAAAAAGAACAATTCTGTACCCACTGATTTGGCTAACTACCGCCCTATCTCCCTCCTGCCTAAGTCGGCTAAGCTATTGGAAAAATATATTAATTATCAACTGACAACCTATCTTGAGACTAACAGACTATTAGACAGCTCTCAGTCTGGCTTTAGACCCCTTCACAGCACCGTGACAGCCTTGCTTGCTGTCACTGACCATATTAAATGCTCGCTTGATGCTAATGTTCCGACAATATTGATTTTGTTAGATCTGTCAGCGGTATTTGATATGGTGTATCAAACCTGACTTCTCAACAGACTCCAGGATTTAGGGATCCAAGGAATGGCCCTTAAACGGTTAGTGGATTTCCTCTCACAGAGATCCCAAATGATCATCCTCGGCCCCTATAGGTCCAGAACTATGCCACTGACCTATGGAGTACCCCAGGGCTCTTGTTTGAGCCCTACGCTTTTTAATATTTACATGGCCCTTCTCGCTAAGATAGAGGTTTTGGGTTTGAGATTATTTCACATGCTGATGATATGCAGCTACTTATCTCTTTTGGCTCTAACTTGTCCAAATCTAAAGCCTTGTTCTCCTCCGGGATGAAGGCTATAGCCACCTGGATGTTGAATAACCGACTGCAACTTAACCCTACAAAAACAGAAATTATGCTATTCGGACAAGCTCAACTTCTTTGGGCTCCAGAATGGTTGCCAGCTGAGCTGGGCCCCAGCCCTTCACCCAAATTGGTAGCAAAAAATCTTGGAGTCTGCTTAGATCAATCTCTTTCTATGAAAGAACACATCGTTGCCACCACAGGGTCCTGCTTCCATATGCTACGTCTGCTGAGAAGAGTTTTCCCTCTATTACCTCTTTCCTCAAGGAAAACTTTGGTTCAAGCCTTGGTAATCAGTTGCTTTGATTACGGCAACTCACTTCTGGCTTCCATCAATGAGAATCTACTGTCGAAACTTCAAGTGGTCCAAAACACTGCTGCGCGCCTTGTCCGCAACCTCCCTCCGCGCTCGGCCACAGCCCCCCTTCTGCAGTCTCTACATTGGCTTCCGGTGAAAAAGAGAATCATTTTAAAATTATGCCTAAACCACCGTGCCTTTCACGGCCAAGGGCCTTCTTTTCTAGCTGCTAAGATTATGCCCTACAGTCCAGTGAGACTCCTCAGATCCTGTGACAAAGCTCTGCTTAAAGTCCCCAGGTTGAAGAAGGCCAGGGAAGGCTGCAGATCTTTCTTGTTCCTTGCCCCCCATCTTTGGAATAATCTGCCCACACAACTTTGTCTCTGTGAAAACCATTTTCTTTTTAGGAAGGCACTCAAGACCTACCAATTCTAGTCCAATTCTAGCCTGTCCTCTGCCCTTGTCTAGCGCCGAGATAGCATTTCGGGGCTGATTCGAGCGCGTAATAAATTAAAATAACATAACATAACATGGCATAAATAAGGGTCTCTTCAATAAAAAATGCTATCACCAGAGCACCAGAACAATGCAAGCAGACAGAACACGAGCAGCCTTTGTTTGCAGCACTTGTGTTTTTGTGCCTTTTTTTTTAGCTCAAAATGTATTCTTGTGTTAATTGTAGACATGAGGATGAACTTTGTACTAAACAAATTGTGCAAACTGCCAGATTTACATTTTACACAATTTTTCTAAAATTCCTCATAATAATGCAAAAGGAAATTGCACAGATTTCACACATATATAATTACCATCACCGGTACAGGGATACAATGGCAAACCAGAAATGTCATTTGACTGTTGGCTATCCCTCAGTCCTGATTCACTGGCTGCATCCAAGCCATCTTCTTCTGGATCTGTAACTCGTGGTCAAACTTTTTTTGACCTCAAGATAAAGATTTGAAGAATGAGAGAGTTCATGTCATGTGTTGTGATTACAACATGACACGAAAGCAGGTTGGTCAGTGAATAGGTTTATTCCATTCAGCACATAGCGAAGCGCGCCTCTTCCTTCAGCCAGCAGCCGCTACTTTTCTCTTTTGGCTCTAACTTGTCCAAATCTAAAGCCTTGTTCTCCTCCGGGATGAAGGCTATAGCCACCTGGATGTTGAATAACCGACTGCAACTTAACCCTACAAAAACAGAAATTATGCTCTTCGGACAAGCTCAACTTCTTTGGGCTCCAGAATGGTTGCCAGCTGAGCTGGGCCCCAGCCCTTCACCCAAATTGGTAGCAAAAAATCTTGGAGTCTGCTTAGATCAATCTCTTTCTATGAAAGAACACATCGTTGCCACCACAGGGTCCTGCTTCCATATGCACGAGCGCACAGAAAACTGCATTAGAACGTTGGTACAGTGGACGTTCTACAGAGGCGCGCGGCCTCAATGACAGCGAGATCATAACATCATGGTGTCTCGTCCTCTCTCTGCTGTCACCATTGTGCTTTTTACTCAGACCATTCTCCTTGAGGAAGTTCAAAATGGAGATGGAATTTGCTGCCAGTGTGACAAATGGTGACAAACCTTTACCAACACATAATCCCATGCACAGATAGAAGAGCATCAGTACGGTAGTAGGTATTGCTCCATTCATTCCTACTTCTCTTGTGGCCCATGATCATGATGTCTTCCAGACAGGAAGGATTCCAGGACATCCATTACTATTCAAGATCAATACACCTGACTTGAGCTTGACAAATGGTAACATGAGGAGTCCGGCAATACACAGAAAATAGTAGAAGTACAATTCTACATTGTGTCAAAAGGCATGAGCAATTCAAATGATTTTTGTTATTTTTCAATGAAGCATTCCATATCCCCTATGGCTGAGGCTATCTAGGTATGATTTTAAGGTGTTTGATATTGAAAAATGTTGTATTCTGTGTATATTATTTTTTTCATAAACGATGTACACATCAATATGTAGTCATTATCTATAGTATATAGCACAATCAGTTACATAAATGACCAGAGCGTACACAGGACATCAGTCCCACAATATACACATATATTCTTTCTTTGCAGTCCGTCCTGGGCTAGTCTTTCAATCATACCATATGTTCTTAAGATTGATCACCACCTTCTACCATTAGGGATTCAGGGTATATTTGCTGAGTGTAAAGTATTACATCAGCTATAATATTCTAAAGACCATAATTGTTTTTCCACCCATCCCATATTTTGTGGAATTGTTTGGGGCATCCCTTAGCTTCATAGACCACCTTTTCAGCTTCCATGTACAGATCAATCCATGTTATGTTATAAAAAATTTAAACAGCGCACGTACACCAAAAGGTTTCATGGCGCTACTCTAGAATATGCCGGGACCGATGGGGATAGTTATTCATAAGCCTGCACAAACAGCCATGTCTTAAGCATTTTTCTGAAACTCAGAAGATCAGTACATGACCGAACCTCCAGTGGAAAAGAATTCCACAGTCTTGGGGCCAGGGATGCAAACCTACAGCCTCCCTGACGTTTTAACTTGAAGGCGGGGATGGTCAGTAGCTGAAGGTGGACTGAGCGCAGGTTACGAGAGGGAGTATACCTTGATAAAAGGCAGTTAATACATTTGGGACTCCGACTGTGAAGAGACTTAAAGATTAGACATCCCGTCTTAAAGGCCGTGCGTTGGGAAATAGGGAGCCAGTGTAGTTTTTTAAAAAGAGGTCTGGCTGATTGCCATCTTGGTTGCTGGTGGATCAGTCTCGCTGCTTGGTTCTGAACCATCTGAAGCCGCTTGATTAGGAAAAGTGGCATGCCTAGGTAGATTGAGTTGGCGTAGTCTAAGTGTGATAATACCATGGCTATTACGACCTGTGTCAATGCTGCGTGAGTGAGCAAGCGGCTGATCTTTCTGATTTTACGTAACTGAAAGAAACAGGTTGAGACCACAGCACCAACTTGGGATCTCAACGACAGGGCGTTGTTTATGATGACACCTAGACTCTTGACGGAGGTAGAGGGTTCGGGTGGAAATCCAAGTTCCGCCGGCCAATAGTGTGGGCCCCAGAAGATCTTACTGCTCCCTGTCAAAACTAGTTCGGTCTTGTCTGGATTAAGTTTTAAATGATTTTGGTCCATCCAATGGCGAATGTGGAGCATAGTGGCCTGGAATTCCAGGACTGAATTAGGGAGTTATCTATTGTGAAAGTTAACTGTAGGTCATCGGCATAGTTGAAGGTAGTTACCTTCCGTACCTTCAGAGACTGAATCAAGGATAAAAGGTATAGATTAAACAAGTGGGGGGATAGTGATGATCCCTGTGGGACCCCACATGCAGTTGATAGCTTGGGAGCAGTAAATGAGTCCAAGCGAACCGCTTGAGTACGGTCTTCTAAAAAGGAGCTAATCCAGCTGAAGGCTGGGCCCTGGATGACGGCTGCCTGACACGGTCCATCAAAATTTCGTGATCGACCGTGTCAAATGCGGCCGAAAGATCTAAAAGCACCAGGGCCTGAGGAGTACCTCTGTCAGCTTTATCTTGTAAGTCGTCCAGTACAGCTAAAATCACTGTCTCCGTAGAGTGAGCGGGACGGAATCCCGCTTGATGAGGATCTAGATATTCAGAATGTTCCATAAAGTTGGACAAACACTTTGCCACGTGGGCTTCCAGGACTTTGGCCAAGTAGGGGAGCAAGGAAATGGGGCGATAATTTGATAGCATCTGGGGGTCTGCTCCTGGTTTCTTTAAAAGGGGGACCACGATTGCGTCCTTAAATGCTTTAGGGACACGGCCCTGCAAGAGGGACTCATTCAAGAAGGTCATGATGGTACACGGCAGGGCAGAGAGGATGTCTTTTAAGATATGAGGTGGACAGCAGTCCCTGGGGGAGCCAGATTTGACTCTAGACAACAAGTCCAGGAAGGACTGGGTGTTAATGGCTGGAAAGTGATCCAAGGTAAAAGGATTCCTTTTTGTAACAAGGGGAGTCTCAGTGGGGCTGGATATTGGAATACTAGCTTTAATGTTAGAGATTTTCTCCACGAAGTAGTTATTCAGAGAGTCACAGAGCTCTTGGGTAGGTGTAGGTTTAGATAGGACTCTCGCTGCATTGGATAATTCGTTAACAATGGAAAAGATTTCCTTCGACCTATTGTTAGAGTTTAAAATTCTAGCGGAGAAGTGTGCAGCCTTGGCTGCCATAATCGCTTTTTTATATTCATTCCGAGCTTCCAAGTAATGGTGTTTCTCATCAGGAGAGTAGCTCAATCTCCATTTCCTTTCTTTTTGGCGAATCCATCCTGTCATTCCTTCCTTATGGGAAGTCTAGAGGTGCCCCATTCCCTTGCCAAATCCCGCTTTGCCATGGCCAGAGCCAGGAAGCAAAACAGTAGCTTATACCTCAGCAAATCAATATCGTTGGGAATCCCTAGTATAACAAATTGCGGAATCCTGGGTATTTCACAATCTATTATGTACACTATTGACACTGAAAATGAAGTCCATTGTTAGTCCTCAGTTGTTTGATGACCTCATGAATGGCCATTACCTTTTCCAGTTTTGTCATGTCCCAACAGGTTATTCAGAATCTCCCGTTCAGGATACTCAGAGTACTCAATTATCACAAGTAAATTATGACCATTGGTTAAGCTTTCAAAATGTGAACTCACTTTCACTAATGGTTGTGGGGGTATGTATTCTATGATTATCAGGTGTTTGGAGACCAGCAGGTGCCTTCTTTGATAGTTGGTTTCACCAGTTGATCTAGTTGTGGGAACCAGACTGTGCCTTGGCGTATCTTCTTTCTACTGATGATGCTTTGGAGCCCTGTGTTGGCAAGCTGCCCTGCTCTTAAGGCTAGGACTTTAGCAATTACTAATCATGTTCTTTGGAGATGACAGCCTTTCAGAGATAGGTCTAACTCTTGTTGTATGTTACGATGTTTCAGGTGTGTGAGACAAATGGTTTGATATTAGTGTCTTCTGCTGTTTAGTGTGAGCCACATTGATGGGTATTTATAGGCAGTCACCTGTGGGTGTCTTCTAGGGACAGGGGTAAAGGGTGATTCATTCAGTGATCAGAAAGATATCTCCCTCTATCTCAACCGCATGCTGCATTTTGGCTGATGTGGCTCGCCTGAGGTGCCTTAACAGGCAGTGTTTTGTGAACTTGGCCGGTACAAACAGAAAAGGAATATTCCAGCAGTTGAAGAATCAACATTTCTGTTTGTAGTGGGAGTTTCATTGATGATCCTTGGAACAGACGAATTGTGTTTGCTGCTGACTTGAAATGAATGTCCATAAAAATATAAGTGGAATTGTTGACACCCCCAATGAATAGTGAATGCCTCCTTCTCAATATGTGAGTATCACTGTTCGGTGGGTGTTTGATGCCATACTGGCATATGACACTGACCGGCACTCCCTACAGGGTCGTTTTTTGGATAGCACTACTCCTACCCCTGTGGGACTACAATCTACTGCTAGTTCAGAGTCTTTGGATGGTTCAAAGTATTGAATGGTCTTTTCAGCCTACACGGCATATTTAGTTGCCTGAAAATTATTCTGCTGCTCATTGGTCCAAATTAAGGTAGATATGGAGTTGGTCAGCTCTCCAATGAGTTTTGCCAAGTTTTTTATGAACCTCCCATAGTCCGTGACATGCAGAGGAAGCTCTAACCTGACGTGGGCAGACGTGCAGATTTTATCCATCCATCCTTCTACTTTTGCTGGGTCTTGAGCCAGACATTCAGTTGAAAAGTAGTTTCCTACAAAGCTGATGGATGGCTTCCGAAATTCACACTTTTCACAGTTGAGCATTAGTCCATAATCTTTCAGTCTGTGTAAGATTGTTCGAAGTTGAGTTTATTACTTGTCAGGTGACTTGGTATGCACCATTCTGCTCAATAGAATATTTTATCCAATAGGATGGTGAACATTGTTCATTAAATGCAATATTCCATTGAACTTTAATAAGGATTATGCCAAAAGATCTGCAAGTTAACCAAAGAACCTTATCAAAGTTGATTTGAACAAAGTATGAAATATAGAACTCCAACCAATCATCATGAACTTGGTTTATCCATATAAACTTTGCAGTGTACTGCTCCAAACAAAACTATTTCCATGTAAATGGGATTGTTAGACCTGGCATCCTCGGGTGGCTTCCCCTGACTTTTTCCCTTCTGACCTCCTGTTTTGCTGACTTCATTTTTGCCAGCTTTAGGATTCTGGGCATTTTATCACTGCTAACAAGTGATAAAAGTGTATATTCTCTGTACTTACAACATGGTAACATTGGCTTATCCACAATTGGCATATTTAATTTAATTATAAGTCCCTAGTTGAGTGCACTAGATGTGCCCAGGGCATGTAAATTAAATGCTACTAGTGGGCCTGAAGCACTGATTGTGCCACTCACTCAGTAGCTCTTTAAACATGGCTCAGGCCTGCCACTTTTGACCTGGCAAGTTCACATATTTGTCAGGCCCAAACCTTCCCTTTTATTTCACATGTCACCCCAAAGGTAGGCCCTAGGCAGCTCTATCGGCAGGGTACAGTGTACTTAAAAGGTGGGACATGTACTTTTGAGTTTTACATGTCTTGGTAGTGAAAAACTACTAAATTTGTTTTTTACTACTGCAAGGCCTATCTTACCCCAAGGTTAACATTGGGATTGCCTTAAAACGGGAAACGGACTTTACAACGCGGCTTAAAGCACGCGTTCCGTTTCAACGCAAGCTGAACACTGCTTGCTTTAACCACGCATATGGCTGAACCACCCATATGCGTGGTTAAGGCAGTCAGCGTTCTCGCTGCTGGTGGCCGGGGAGAGGAACCGGAAAGGGGGACTTGCGCGAAGGACGGGGACGCACCAAGGTAAGTTGGGCTGGGGGTGGGGGGGTAGGTTTTAAGGGAGGGGGTCAGTATTAGGGCTCAGGGCAGAAAGTAGGTTTTAATTGAGAGGGCGATTTTAGGGCTCAGGGCGGGGGGCTGGGGTCGGGGTTGGTTTTAAGGTAGGGGGCAGAGTTTTAGGGCTCAGGGCAGGGGGGGTGGAAGGGGCAGTTTCCTGGGTAGGAGGGGCAGTTTTAGGGCTCAGGGCAAGGGGGGGTCGGGGTAGGTTTTAAGTAGGGGGCAGAGTTTTAGGGCTCAGGGCAGGGGGACGGAATGGGCAGTTTCCAGGGTAGGAGGGGCAGGTTTAGGGCTCAGGGCAATGGGGGGTAGAGGTAGGTTTCAAGTAGGGGGCAGAGTTTTAGAGCTCAGGGCAGGGGGCGGAAGGGGCATTTTTCAGGGTAGGAGGAGCAGTTTTAGGGCTCAGGGCAAGGGGGGTTGGGGTAGGTTTTAAGTAGGGGCAGAGTTTTAGGGCTCAGGGCAGGGGGAAGGGGCAGTATTCAGGGCAAGGGGGAAGGTTTTAGAGCAGGAGGAGTCAGGACAGATTAAGATTTAAGGGGCAGGGTCATTTTTAGGGCTTGGGGGGAGTCGGGTTATAGGGCAGGGGCCAGGATTTTAGGACTCAGGGTGGGGGGAAAGGGACGTGAACTTTACCACACATCCTTTTACCAAACATGTCTTCACCACGGAATTGTGTGGTAAAGGCATGCATGGTAAAGGCATGCGTAATAAAGGAATGCGTTGCTGAGACACATTCGTTGTTCGGGCTGCGTGGTAGAGGCATGCGTGGTTCAACCATGCGTGCCTTTGTCATACAACCCCGTAAAACATCTTTTAAGTGTATTTTCCAATAGGAAAATGGTAGAGATTTGGAGTTTAGTGTCCCTGGACTCACAATTTAAAATCACACCTTTTGGTAAAGTCAGATTTTAGATTGTAAGTCTGAAAATGCCACTTTTTAGAAAGTTGGCATTTTTCTACTTTAACCATTCTGTGCCTATGCCTGCCTCTGAATACATGTCTGGGCTGTGTGACAGCTGGGGTTTGTGAATTTCCAAGGGAGCTGGGGTGTGACATTTGCATCCTGATGGCCCATCACCAGGCTAATGGGCGTTTTTGAGGTAAATTGGGAAGGAAGAGCTGACACTTGCACCTGAATAGGGCTGTGCATGTTCCCACACAAAGAGCTTTCATAACCCTCTGCAGTGAGTCTAGAGCCAAGGCAAGAAAAGAAGGGGCCTTGTGATCTTCAAAGTCCTCTTTGAAGTCTCCCTCACTTCAAAGCCACATTTGAGTACTGGAACCCTGACACCACCAAATCAGAACTTTGCTGGAACCAAGGACATTCTGCCTGGAAGAAGAGGAGCTGCTGTGCTGTAGGAGGGACTTTCACTTCTTGCTGTGTTGGCCTGCTACTTGCTGATTGATGTGCTGCAGGAGGGGCTGCCACTTTGCTACCTGATCTGATGTGCTGACCTGCTGCCTGTTGCTTCTTGCCTGTGAGTGAGAAGGACTGGACCTGTTCTCTACATCCTTGAACCCAAGTTTCTCCAAGGACTTGCTGGTGTGCCCCCTGTTCTTGGAGTCTCAGGGCCATCAAAAACTTCCTTCAACTCAGCTTCAGCTGCTGGGCTCTGCCATCTGTGAGTCCTACCCTTGCCTGAGGTGCCCCCCTCCAGTCCTGAGCCTCAGAAGTGGGTTTTGCAGCTGTTTTCTGCAAACATTGATGCAGTGACACTTTTGCGCTGATCGGAACCGAAGCAGTGCCATCCGACGCAGTGCTGATCTGATGACGACGTGGGTCCCGACTGTGAGGTTCGACAATGACGCAGCACCGATCCAAAGACACCGCTGCGGGGCTCGACTTCGATGCAGCGCCTACATCATAACAGGTTTGATGACAATGCAGGCCCCGTCTGTGAGGCTCATCTTTGATGCATCGACCCGACTGCATGAATCGGAAACGACGCAGTGAGTCCTCGACGCCAGCACTTGCTCCATGCAAGGCACTTTTTAAGGTGGCCCTACGTGGGTCTTGTAGCCGGCCTGCCCTCCATTGTGGTCGGCCTGAACTTTGGATTTACCCCGGCCTAGTGTGACCTCAAGTAACCTTTCAGTGCTATTGACTTCTAAGCACTGTTTTTGGATTTCGTCTTTAAAAATTTATATCTCTAGTTCTACTAATTGGAGTTTTCTCCTTTTGGTCTTGTTTTACTCAGATAAATATTCTCAGTTTTTTAAAATTGGTGTGAAGTCTCTTTTTGGTGTTTTCACTGTGTTACTGTAATTTAAATGTTGCATAAATACTTTACACATTGCCTCTTAAGTTAAGCCTGACTGCTCTGTGCCAAGCTACCAGAGGGTGACCACAGCTTAATTTAGCTTGTGTATCTGGCTTACCCTGACTAGGATTGTTGTCCCTACCTGGACAGGGTGCATACCTCTGCCAAATAGAGACCCAATTTCTAGCAGGGATGTAGGCTCAAACCCAGAATATGAAATAGCCAACCATTCTTTCTATCCTATTTTGAGCTACAGACCCTTTTGTATGCTAGATGTTCAATCGGCTGTCTTGTTGTTCGAGCATCAACAATAGAGGACACCCACAGCGTGGGTCCCTCAACTTGCTCAATTATGTCAACAGCTTAGGGTTTGAGAAGGTCTGGTTTGAACTTGGAGCATAAGTGGAATGCTCCTATTCTGTGACATAGCTCTACACGTTGGATGGAACGATTGATGTGTAGTTAGACTGTCTTTCTTTTATGGCAGCCTATGCCTTGAAATAGTTCAGCAGTCTATCAGAAGATCAGCTAGGTCGCAATCCTGTACTCCATGTGCTAAATATATTATGGCTGTGCTGTTCTGATGTTCCGCAACTGATGAGAGTCCCAGTTCCATTTTGGGTAATATAGAATTTGGTAGTGATACTGTCACACGCATACTCAGCTCACCTACCGCCATGCGGTGTGTCCTCCCGTCTCCAGCCGACACAACCCTTCCGGTGGCGATCTGCAGAGCCTGGTCCTGGGTGGAAGGGTGGTGGGCCAGCAAAGGCAGGGTGGAAGAGCGTTCCGACGTTCAGCCCGAGGAGCGCGCGGACGGAAGGGGCCAAAGACTACAGTTCCCATGAGGCAAAGCGGAAGTTCCGCGATTGCCTCACGGGAAGGAAACACGTGATCCGGAAGCGGAGGAGTTCAAAAGAGCCTCCGGTGCCGGACTCGGAGCTGATTATTCTTTGTTACTACAGCGTGCTGCGCTGCCAGCCCCTGTTTGCTTCCCTGGTACCGGTAAGGGTGCACATGCACCACTAGAACAATACTTTTGTATAATAAGCGGTAATCGCTTTACAGGCACAGTTTGGGAACCTTTACTTGAGACAATTCAGTAACATTGGCCAGCCGTGTGTTTGGAGTGTCTTCAACCTCAACATAACGGTCCGTGTCAAAAAACTTGTTGCACGCTGAACTACAAGCACCAGTGGGTGCATTAGGTGTTTAGGAATAATGTACCGATGAAACAGATGATTGCGCACAATTCTTATGGCATGAAATATTATTTCCTGGGCAGTAAACCAAAAGGATTATTTTGGTGATTGTTATTTGTGTATTTCTAACAGGGGGTTCAAGAGGTGGCCTTCTGCTCTTCCCCTGTGAAGCGGGCACTGCCAGGCCTGATGGTGTGTACAGTACAATAGTGAATGTTATGTTATATATGATACATGTGTATGAGCCATCTAACGCTTCTTGTGAAACCTAGTGATTAAGGCTCCTTCTGTTTTTGACCCCTTCCCTAGCGCAATTCCCCCTTCCCTGCGATCCTAAAGATAAGGTTATTTATACAGACCTCTCCTTGGAACAAGGAAAGTTATTTTCTTTACAGGTACACAAGGCTCAGTAGGTAGCAAGTGGGATACCTGGTATAAATCTGTACTTACCTGCGTAGTTTTGCTTTACAGATCTCCCTCCAGCAGTCCCCTTCCTTTCCTTCCCCCACTTGATCATCCCACTCACCTGTGCTAATATAGCATTCAGGGTTGGGACTGTCGAGAGGGGGACCCCTTTTTGGCATCGAACCGTTCCCGAGGAATCATCGAGCTGACAGATACAATGATCTTCATGTGCCATTTCTGCGAGAAACATGCCACACATTGAGTGTGACAGGTGCTTTCAAATGCAAAAATCTGAATTTTAGTGAGCTTCAGCATTAGGAGTGACTGTAGGAGGTCAAATTGTGCTATTTGAAAGAGGGGACATCAAGCAAACAGTGCACAATCCTCGAGCAACTTCAGGAAACAAGACCTCATCACAAGAAATGCAAATCTGATTAGCCAAGCCTGGAGTTCTTTACTTGTATGTTCTCAGCAATGGAAGAAAAAGCCAACCTACAGAAACTACAAGGTACATGGCATCACAAGCTCTGGCAGAAGCAGTATCTGGTTTCTCAGCATGGTCACTCACTGTTGATGATGCATGTCCAACCTAGACAGTCTGATTGATCACCTACTTTAACATCGGTAGCATGGAATTAAGTAGCTTTGGGGTGAGGGACTAGAACCATAGATATATTTGCAGAATGCTACTTTACACAAGGCACTGTGGCCATTTCTATTGACCTGATCCCATTTTCTGCATCAAGAGTACCTGGTAACAGATGAATATCGCCCTCTTCTGGTAATCCTGCATACTACCTCTCATAAGACCCTTACCAGAAAACCCACTAAAAGCAAGAGGGAAGCTGAGCACAAGCAAGGGGATATGAGGGCCACTGTGGATACTGTCATCCCTAGAGTTCTTTTGCTTGAAGTCAGTTGAGTAGCCAATGTAGTAGATAAGTGTCTCCGAGCTATCTCGCAGGCAGATGGAAGAATCTCCTGTAGGGTGATCAAAATTCAACTCTGAAGGCCCTCAAGATCCTAGTGTAAAATTTTCAAAATGAGTTATCTAGTCACAAAACGACCTTGTTCTCTATGACTGTGATATTCCATACCCTAATTCCATAAGTACTAGAACGGGTACACTAGGTACACCATGACATGGTTGAAATATATGGCCACCTCCAGCAATACATGTGTTTCCTGGTGTGGCTGGACTCACAAAGCAGTAGGTTGCTCATTGCTTCATGTGGCACACCGAACGGCCAGCTTCCATGCTGTCAAAAGATCTGAGCACAACAGCTTGCTGGCCTTTGCACTATGGCGAATTGCAGCCTACGAGTTGAGCTGGAAGACAAGATGCTGCCTGTTGAGATGGTTGTTCCAAGTCTAGAGAAGGCATCAACCAAACCACCAGGTCTCTAGCTACCATTGGTGCAGCAGGTGCAGTGGCACTGGTGCCCAGAGTCTTGAGTAGCCCACTGAATCCCTATAATTCCTTTATTTTTCTACCCCAACAACAGTCAAAAGGGCTTCATAGTGGATCTATTGAGGTGCAGTGGCACATGGGAAGGCCCGGAAGAGAGCTTGGTCAAAGACATTCAAAGGGTCAATCGAGACCCTTTAAGGAAGAACGTGAACAAAGTTAAACAACGTAGAATCCTGGTAAATTTTCTTACATATGCTATTATGGACAGGATCTTGAATACGGCCTTAAAAGTGGTCTCTTTAACTGGGAAAGGCTTCTCTTTTGAGATTAGATCTAATATCTCCCATGCCACTCTGAATAGGCAGTGTGAACTAGGGAAAAGGATGGATGAGTTTAAAAAGCTGGGTGGGGGGTGGTTTCAGCCCAGCTAAGATTCCTGGTATCCCTATGGGTGATGATTAACAATAAAATGTATAATTTGAGAGACCACAAAGAAGCAGATACTTTACTTGAGAAGGTCAGGGCAAACCAAGTGTGATTGTAGGGCAGTGGAAAAAGATTCTTGTAAGAGGGCCAGGTTCTTGCGATATTTCAACTGCAGCGTAATTTTTAGATTCCTTTTTCGGACATATTAGGTTCTTTCACACGCCGTCTTCACTAGTTTTATTTTCACCGTTTTTTGTTTAACTAGGTGATACCCCTCTATTTCCTGATGGGGTCCAAAACATGACTATGATAGCCAAGAAGAGTTGGGGGAGGGTTCTCCGGGGTAGGGGGGAATATAGGGTGTTGGGTGGGGAAGCTGTGGGCAGGGAGAATAGAGAGAGAAAACAAAATAAGTGTTCTTTTGCGAGCTCTCAAAGGTTGCGCGCTGTCACATTATAAGCCCCAAGGTAGACGGCAAGATGGGGATGGTTAGCAAGGGAATTCAAATCTTATCTTGGAATGTTAATGGGTTGTGAGTTAGGAGCAGAAGAGTAAACATTTTTCAGTACTTGAGGGACGCTCCTGCCCAAATAATTGTTCTACAAGAATCGCACTTGACCAAATTCGTATGCCTAGATATTTTTAAAACTCACAAATGGGTGCAGCAGATTGTGTGCACGAACCAATGTTGTCATAATAAAGGAGTTATTATTTTGACTAAAAAACAGGCAAAGGTTTCTATACTGGATTATAAGGGAGATAAGAAGGGTAGATGGGCCATTGCAACTGTGAAAATATTTGATAGAAACTATACGTTGGTGGAATACTATGGTCCGAATATAGACAATGTAGAACCCCCTCAAAATGTATGTTTAGAGCTGGCTGAAACATAATATTCGATAATTATGTAAAGGGATTTTAATGCTGTGATGGACTACCATTTGGACAGGTCTTGTAATAATAGAGCTCATTTCTGCTGTAAAAATGCAAGCATACATTAGATCCCTGATGAAACAGTTCGGTCTGTGTGACATCTGAAGAGAGAGGAAAGGTGCAGAAAAGGGGTATACGTATCACAACAAGAAATACAAACATCAGTCAAGGTTAGATTACTTCCTGATAGATCAGTCTCTCAGAACAGACATACAAAATGTGCAACATTTGGCCGTTCATCTATTAGATCATGTGGTAGTAGCCTTAGACTAGAAAGTAGAGTCGGGCAAAAATATGAGAAGGTGGACGTAAGACCGTTCCCAATTAAAAGATCAGGAAATAGTAGAGACTCTTAAGAGCAAGGGCGGTAGAATTTTTTAAAATTAATAGCAGTTCAGCTGCCACATATATAGTATGGGACTCTTTCAAAGCATATATAACGGGCGTCCTGATTGGCCTTTCCGCTCAGAAGAATAAGCAGTACAGGAAAGTAGTTGGAGACCTGGAGCAGGAGATTGCTTTGTTAGAAAGACATCTTTGGGATCAGGCGGATGAGAGGAGAAATGAGATGTTGCTGAAAGGGATCCAGGAGCAGAAGCTCAGCTTGGCTGCCATCTTAGAAGCAAGGGTTAAGGATCATTGGGAGGCAAGTAAATTAGCACATTTCAAGTATAGCGAGAATGCGGGAAAACTACTGGCTTGGAAAACTAAGACAGAGTCGTGAGAAATTAGATCAGAGAAATAAAATGTAGGATAACGGTGAACAGACTAGTAGAGTCTAAGGAGGTGGAGCAGGCCTTTATAGATTTCTTCGAGGCTCTTTACACAGAGGATCTGAATGTGACTGAGGTCCCAGGTTAATGAATGGCTGGAAGGCTGAGGTTGTGCTTATTATTAATAAAAGCAAGAGAGGGAAGGCAGCTGGGTCTGACGGGCTTCCAAATGTATTCTATCTAATCCTAAAATATATATTAAGTCCAGTTATGACCCAGCTCTTTGCAGGAATTTTGGGTGAAGGAGTCCACTCCCGAAATCCTGCAAGGAGGCAGTTGTCACATTAATCTTAAAACCAGAGAAGGACCCATTGGTGTGTGAGTCCTAGAGGCCAATTTCTCTCTTGAACTGCGACTACAAGCTCTTTGCTAATTTATTGGCTAATAGGTTAAGTAAAGTAGTCGGAGGGCTAATAGCAGAAGACCAAAAAGGCTTTGTGAAAGGGAGGTTTATTCATGACTTAACAAACACAAAGAGATGATGGACGGAGCGCTGAAACTTTTCAGACACTCACCCCCAGTCACAGATCTGGGTTGAATCCATCATCGTTCTTTAGCTCACTTCGCCACCCCAGTTCAGACACAGCTATATGCAAATCAGTCTTGACCCTGTGCCTCATGGGAACAGTCCAGCCCGAACTGCCAAGCCATGTCTTCCCTGGACCAGAAACAAGCATCTTGGGACCGGTTTCGGGCTAACAGCCCTCATCAGCCAGGCTAGCTTGAATCCAGTGGCAAAGAGAGCAAGGGACCCACGTCTGGGCATACCCTGTTGGCCCGAAACCGGTCCCAGGATGCTTGTTTCCGGTCCAGGGAAGACATGGCTTGGCAGTTTGGGCTGGACTGTTCCCATGAGGCACAGGGTCAAGACTGATTTGCATATAGCTGTGTCTGAACTGGGGTGGCGAAGTGAGCTAAAGAACGATGATGGATTCAACCCAGATCTGTGACTGGGGGTGAGTGTCTGAAAAGGTTCAGCGCTCCGTCCATCATCTCCTTGTGTTCGCTTTGTTCGCCCTAAGTTGGCAGGGTATGCCCAGACGTGGGTCCCTTGCTCACTTTGCCACTGGATTCAAGCTAGCCTGGCTGATGAGGGCTGTTGGCCCGAAACCGGTCCCAGGATGCTTGTTTCCGGTCCAGGGAAGACATGGCTTGGCAGTTCGGGCTGGACTGTTCCCATGAGGCACAGGGTCAAGACTGATTTGCATAGAGCTGTGTCTGAACTGGGGTGGCGAAGTGAGCTAAAGAACGATGATGGATTCAACCCAGATCTGTGACTGGGGGTGAGTGTCTGGAAAGGTTCAGCGCTCCGTCCATCATCTCCTTGTGTTCTCTTTGTTCGCCCTAAGTTGGCAGGGTATGCCCAGACGTGGATCCCTTGCTCACTTTGCCACTGGATTCCAGCTAGCCTGGCTGATGAGGGCTGTTGGCCCGAAACCGGTCCCAGGATGCTTGTTTCCGGTCCAGGGAAGACATGGCTTCGCAGTCGGGCTGGACTGTTCCCCTGAGGCACAGGGTCAAGACTGATTTGCATATAGCTGTGTCTGAACTGGGGTGGCAAAGTGAGCTAAAGAACGATGATGGATTCAACCCAGATCTGTGAATGGGGGTGAGTGTCTGAAAAGGTTCAGCGCTCCATCCATCATCTCCTTGTGTTCGCTTTAAGTTGGCAGGGTATGCCCAGACGTGGGTCCCTTGCTCACTTTGCCACTGGATTCAAGCTACCCTGGTTGATGAGGGCTGTTGGCCCGAAACCGGTCCCAGGATGCTTGTTTCCGGTCCAGGGAAGACATGGCTTGGCAGTTCGGGCTGGACTGTTCCCATGAGCCACAAGGTCAAGACTGATTTGCATATAGCTGTGTCTGAACTGGGGTGGCAAAGTGAGCTAAAGAACGATGATGGATTCAACCCAGATCTGTGAATGGGGGTGAGTGTCTGAAAAGGTTCAGCGCTCCATCCATCATCTCCTTGTGTTCGCTTTGTTCGCCCTAAGTTGGCAGGGTATGCCCAGACGTGGGTCCCTTGCTCACTTTGAACAGGATTCAAGCTAGCCTGGCTGATGAGGGCTGTTGGCCCGAAACCGGTCCCAGCATGCTTGTTTCCGGTCCAGGGAAGACATGGCTTGGCAGTTCGGGCTGGACTGTTCCCATGAGGCACAGGGTCAAGTCTGATTTGCATATAGCTGTGTCTGAACTGGGGTGGCGAAGTGAGCTAAAGAATGATGATGGATTCAACCCAGATCTGTGACTAGGGGTGAGTGTCTGAAAAGGTTCAGCGCTCCGTCCATCATCTCCTTGTGTTCGCTTTATGCATGACTTAAGCCATGAGTTAATAGGGACTATCGACCTGGCAATAGCAAACAAGGTCCCTCTTGCTATTATAACGCCGAATGCCACTAAGTTGTTTGATAGAGTGAACTGGAAATATTTGATCACTCTCTTTGGCCATTACAATCGGGGCGACAAGTTCTGTAGGGTTATATGGGGTATTTACAAGGCTCTCTTGGCTAGAATTTTGTTAAATGGCAACTTAACATCAATCAATCAATCAATCACAGAATTTGTAAAGCGCATTACTTACCCGCGAGGGTCTCAAGGCGCTAGGGAAAAAAGGGGGGGGTGCTACTGGTCAAACAACCAGGTCTTGAGTAGCCTCCTGAAGGTCAGCAGGTCTTGGGTCTGTCGTAGGCTTAGTGGAAGGGTGTTCCAGGTCTTGGCGGCGAGGTGGGAGAAGGATCTGCCGCCGGTGGTAGTTCTTCGAATGCGAGGGACGGTGGCGAGGGAGAGGTCGGCGGAGCGGAGTTGGCGGTTGGGGACGTAGAAGAGGAGTCGTCTGTTGAGGTACGCTGGGCCAGTCTTGTGGAGTGCCTTGTGTGCGTGGATGAGGAGTTTGAAGGAGATTCTCCTGTCGACGGGGAGCCAGTGCAGGTTCCTCAGGTGGGGGGTGATGTGGCTGTGGCATGGTACATCGAGGATCAGGCGTGCGGAGGTGTTTTGTATGCGTTGCAGTCGCTTGATGAGCTTGGCCGGGGCTCCCGCGTAGAGGGCGTTCCCATAGTCAAGTCTGCTACTGACGAGGGCCTGGGTGACTGTTCTTCTTGTGTCTGTCGGGATCCACCTGTAGATCTTGCGAAGCATGCAGAGGGTGTTGAAGCAGGAGGATGAGAGGATCAAGCTTTAAGATAACAAGAGGGACTAGACAGGGCTGCCCTCTTTCCCCCTTACTTTTCAATTTATATATTGTGCCCTTTGCCAAAAAGATCAGAGGGGAGCAAGGGATTAAACCCTTCATATATGGTTCATGGAAGAAAATATCTCTATATGCCAATGATCTAATGGTTTACAAGGGAGAGTGAGCCTCCACATTGGAAAGTCTAGACCACCTGATAATAAAGTTTTGGAAAGTGTCTGGGTATGAGGCTAATCCGTTAAAGACAGAGATCATGGTGTGAAATATAGAGGAAAGCCATAGTCTGGTAAAGAGGGAACTGAAATATTTAGGCATAAAGTTCTGTTGTTCCCTAGAAAAACTTGCAGAGTTGAATTTTAACAAGACAATGGCAGAAACGAATAGGCTATTAATTGGTTGGTCTTACCTTCTATTAACAATGTTTGGGAGAACAAATCTGATAAAAATGTTGATCCTTCTGAAATTCACTTTCGTCTTTAACATGATACCCCTCTATTTTGAGAGCGCATGGCTGCAAAAACTTCATGGGAGAGTAGATTCATTTGTATGGGCTTCCAGGGGGGGTGAGAATTGCAAGACGAAAGTTGTGAAGGAAATATGTTAAAGGGGGGATCGGGCTCCCAGACTTTCAACTATATGTCTGGGCCTTCCAACAAAAGAATTTTAAATCCCTGCTGTCTGATAAGTGTGGGTCTGGGGGAGGCCAGTAATGAGATGCCTTGCTAAATGAAGTGGAAGAAGGAGGGTCAAAGTTTATGCATACATTTGGTGACCAAAGATACTTCAAAAAAGTTAGACTAAAAGTGCTGAAGGCGGCTGCCCGACTTTGGGCTCAGATTAGGCTAGCAACTAATCTCTCATACTATAGCAGATATGCCCCAATCTGGGACTCCCCGGGCACCCCAGAATGTTTGAAGGATAGGTTGGCTGTAGATCTAAGGGAAGCTGGTATTATTGAATGATGTCAGATCATTCAAGATGAGAAACTTTGCTCCTGGGATCAGTTCCAGAGTGTAACAAAGAAGATGGTATTTAGGTTTAAATTATACCAGCTACAAAGCTGAACTCAAGCTATGGGAGGAGAGAAGATTGACACCAACAAACCACAATGAAAGAAGAAGATGGCAGCTGGGTATGGGTTAATTATGGATATATCAGATGGAGATCAGGGTCTTTCCACTTCCCTGTGGGGAGAGATAGTGCCGAGTATAAGGATCGACCAGTTATGGCAAGTATCTTTTTGTCTTTTACACAGTGTGGTTAAACCGGCATATCTCAGAAGAAACCATCTTTTTTCCCTCCACAGAATTGAAGGGTTCTGAAGAGGTATGTTGTAAGAAGTGTGGCCTGAGGAATGCTGATGACATCCATATGTTCGTGCTCTGTACCAATAACCAGGACGTTTGGAAAGACGTTAGTAAGTTTCTGATTGCCATCCTTCACATCCAAATCCAGGTAAGCCCTGAACTAGTTATTTTTAGGGTGTCCCCGGAAGCAGGAGACCCTGAGGGCTATGGCAGCAAACTGTTGTTCTATTTAATCCTATTGGGGAGAAGACAGATCTGTAAACAGTGGATTCAACCAGTGCCCCCCTCAAAATCAGAATGGCTCGACTCTATGTTATATGTACACAGGATGGATTTGAGCCAAACCCTTTCCAAAAAAGCAGTAAAGTTGTGGGCCCCATTGACCATCTGGTTGGGAGGGTACAATGGAGGGAAACTTCTAGGAACAAACAGGAAGTGAACGAAACTGGCTAGCTTCACAATTTGGTCCTATGATTACAGCCATTTGGGGACATGACATGGTAGTCGGTACCCTTCTTCCTAAGCTAAGGTCTCTAGTTTTTCCCTGACGGCAGAACACTATGGCAGAGGGAGAGCTTGGAGACCAGCTGGGAGTGAGCAAGGCAGATAAGGCAAAAGGGCCATTTTCCTTGCTTACACCAGGGCCCATGGCATACTTGCTGCAGCTCACAATCTCTGTCTCACCTATCTATACCCGTCTCTCTCTATATACATCCCTCTACCTTGCATCTCTGTCTCTATCTCCTTTTATCTCACAACTTTCCATTTACATCTCTCTCTGCCTCTGTCTCAACCTCACTTCTCTTTCTCTACCTTACCTTTGCCTATTTCACCTATTTTCTTTCTACGCCTCATCTGTTTCTATCCTTCACTCTTGCATTGCTATCTTTCTCTCTGCCTCACTACTGTCTTTACCTGACCTCTTTTCATGTCTCTTATCATTCATTCCCCCCTCCACCTCATCAATCTTTCTATACTTTTCTCACTACCTCACCGCTCTGTCTACTTCTAACCCACTCTAACTTACCTATCTTTCTACCTTCTCTCTTTCTACCTCATCGCTTGGTGTACCCACTCCTTTCCCACTTTCTACATTCTCTTTTCCATGCCTCTATTTATTTTGGTATATTTAGAAGCAGACATAACTACTTGAAGAGCAGAGAACTTCACATAAATACAGGAAAATTAAAACACATTAGAACATAAGTAGTATAACAGCAGAAAACTCTAGCAAAGGTACAGTCTGTCAGCATTTGAATGAAAGTGGGCCTATCTATCTACCCTTCTATTTCTGCGCCTATCAATTCCTTTTCCTACCCCTTTGTATCCTTCTTTCTAGCTACCTCACCTTTGTGTCTTTATGTCTTTCCTTAACTCGCATAGCTGTCTACTTTATCTCTATCGCTACCTACATTCCACCTCTACTTCAACCCTCTCACCATACCGTTACTTTACCTCTCTTTCCTTCTGACTCCTGCCTTTGCATTTTTCTTACTCAGCAGAGCTGTATGTCATTGTCCATCCAGAGCAGTCTACATATACAAGGATGAAGCCGGGGTCAAGGCAAGGCGAAATAATTAAGGAGAAAATTACCAGATTTCACCTGCTGGAATGGTGAAAATCATTAGTGCAGTGTTTCATTTTCACTGTTGCAGTGAGAGTGTCTGGTGTGAAAGTGCATATATTTGTGATTTTGAATGTCTAGCAGTTAAAGCTATTATTTCAAGCATTATGTGGATATGTCTTATTTTAATATTATGCACTAGTCCACTAAACATCCATCATGTGATCCTTACTGTGTCTTTCGTTCAGTGGGAAGAAAAAGCTGGTTGAGACACAGAATTCAATATGATATGTTGTTGCAAGACCAAGAAATATAGATCCAAGCTCAAAAAGAAATGACTTTATCAACGCTTGCTAAAGCTTTTTTTGTTATTATTGGGCATGCAGACACCAGGCAACTTGAGCTTTTGTCTGTTTTCGTACGCTCCCATCTCTGAAATTTTAATTTGTAATTTAATACTGTTTGGCATTCTGTTGACTTGATTTAGCTAAAAGTAGGAAAACAAATTCAAAGGTATTCCAAATAGGGAATCCCCAAAATATGTCTTGCCCAGGGGCACCACAAATCCTTAAAATGGCACTGCAACTGATAAGATTTTAATTGTTTTTAAACAAAGCACTCTACGCCACACAAAAGTCCCTGTTTTTTTGCATACCTATTGTTTTACATTTAACAAGAGACAGTTCATTACAGGAGATTCGGCAACGGTTTCCCTAACAAAGATATACTGAACTATGATCAGAACAGTATTCCAGTCACATTTTCCTTTCCAAGCAGGGAAATAAAACATCTCAGAACATTTATAGCCAAAGAGCTGGTCAGAAATCGGCTGCATTTATTATTCCTCATTCATACTATTCGCTGTGTTTAATGCTGGTTTTGGTTACTTTTTGTATGTAGTGTCTACCTATGCATAGTGTTTCAAGAGTTTATGCAAAATACAAAGTGTTAATTTAAAAGTAAATGGATTGTTTGTTTTCTTACTGCTTGGTTTGTTCTTTGGTTCATCAAAAGCACAGCTATCTGCTTACATTTGTTCTGCCTATGGGTCTTCCTTTCTGCCCAAAGGTTTGGTCCATTATAAGGAGTAGAGGAGGCACTGTCTCTAGAATAATCAGAGTGAAGTGAGTAGATTGTCATGGATATTCTTCAGCAACCAATACGCGGAGACTTGAATCGTACGTTTCAGGCAATGGGGCAGCATGTTGCAGTACTGTTTTCTCGAATTTAGGTTCACATATCCTAAGGGCCATGGCACCCACCATGTACATAGATTCTAGACTAGTATAATTCTTTCTTGCTGGGAGAGGCTGCGAAGTGCTGGGGATTTGTCTCCTTCAGTGCCATACTGCTCAGAGAGGCAAGTACAACGTACTGTCGTGTAGTTCCTAATAATACATAGGATCTGGGTGTTTAGACAACATAAACTAAGGGATTGGTGTCCAGACTGATTCCAGACACCCCCAAAGGATATGTCAGCCTTTAGACCAGCTAGCTCACAGTGCCACCATAAGCCCCCTAACCTTTGCCAAGGAGCAAATAGTTTCTGGCAACTATCGAACATGACAACCCTTGATCCTTCAGGGTGTCATGATCACGTCCCGCAGAAACCGGTAGCCGGACTACACGTCCCAGCATGCACCTGGGGGGGACACCGGATGTCCCTGATGGATAGGCTGTCTATATATAGCCCTCCACTAGGGGGATCCAGTGCTTGTCACTATACAGAGTCAGTACCAACTCGGGTTCTGATAGTGTTACTCCGGACTGTTCTAAGCGCCCCTTCTGGCTGCATTCCTACCAGCGGCCTCTGGATTATCCTTTACCTGCCCTGAATGCCGGTTCACTGCGCGCTGCGCAGCATAGTTTTCCAAGCACCTTCGAGCCTCGCGGTTGGAACCGGGTGCGTCTTGGCTCCTCCCGCACCCGTGGTCCCGCAGCGGCTCTTGTGAATATTTGAGAAGGACCAACAGCATCTTCGAGCCTCGCGGTTGGAACCGGGTGCGTACTGGCTCCTCCCGCACCCGTGGTCCCGCGGCGGCGCTAGTGACTGCTTGTGAAGGACTAACAAGCACCTTCGAGCCTCACGGTGGGAACCGGGTGAGAACTCGCCATTACGAACACCCGTGGTCCCGTGAAGGCTACTGCGACGGGCACTAATTGCCCTGTTATTTTTCTTCGGATGGATACAGGATTCCTTCCCATGGGACTCGAGACGTGAGACGGATCACGCCCTTCGAACTCCCTCTTTCCAGACCTTGGATACTCACCTTTCGATGGACTCAGCGCTACTCTCAAGGAGAGAGTTTTCCGCGCTTCCGTTGACTTCATGTGAGTTCTATGTGCAGTCTGTTCCTGCAAGCCATTCTCTCCAATTCCGAGCAAGACCCTGAAGTGCAAACCCTGGTGAGTCTTAGCTAGAGAGATAGTGGGAGGAGTACTAGCAGGGCGGGAAGGAGTGAAGGTAGATGCGCTTATAACCCGACTGTTGTTGGTTGTTTCCCCTCCTACAGACCCTGTGAGGACTCGGTGGGACCACCCTATTGTGCGCACTTTCCTAGAGGGGCCTGGAACGAGAGTTTCGTTGAGAAGGAGGACAGCAGTGCCTTCTTCCCGTTATCCCCTATTCTTTATCCCCTATCCCCTGCGCTCTGCAGTGCAGGGTGGAGTATTACACGTCCCCTTGTAGGGCAGAGCGAGGGGGCTTTGGGTTCTAGGCATCGCCCCCGCTGGATTTGTCTCCTGAAGGTTAGTGTACCCTTTAGCAACCTGACACAGGGATTGTGGAAACAGTACAGTACTTTACGCTCAGTAAATCGTGCTCACTTGGCCTCAGAGATATACACAGAATAAATGATGGGGATGTTTTCAATAAGCATTTATTGAACCAGCGTCATTCTAGTATAAAACATGTGTGCTGCGACAACCATTAGACAGAAACAGATGTATAAGATTATAAGCACCGACAGAGTAAATAAAAAGTAGAATTCTACCATGGTGCTAAGACAGTGAATATATGCAGGCATATAGATACATGACAGTAATCAAACGTACTCCTAAGATGCAAACCCTCCCTAAGTGTACCTAGCATGTATGTGGGTGTGAAGGTAAGAATTCCCTAGGGAAGAGCCAACCCCATTGTTTGATGGGAGAGAACGAAGGATCCTGTTGTGGTCTCGAGTTGGACACCCCGCAAGGGTAGTCAGACCACTGCGTGCTGGAGCTTCTGCAGGCCGGGACCTCAGCGTCTAGTGTCAGCGTGAAGCTTCTCCTCTGTCTATCTAGTGTTGGTATGGGTCTTTTATACGTTAAAGATAGTCTCGGGGTTCCTTACATAATCGATGTGTTGTAAGTATGATTATGCAAATGAACCTAGAACAATACCTGCGATTATGCAAAGTAGTTCTTTCACCCTAAGATAAAGATACAAGGTGTTTTGAGTGAAGATACTATGTACAGTGCTATACAAAACAGTATATAAAATGTTGAGATCAATGGACATCTGTCCCTAAACATATGAATCTCCAATCCGTCTCTTATCCATTCTATTATTTTGTGTGAGATGGAGAACGTAGGGTATGGATTGTCGGAATACGTTGACGTTTCGACCCAGGGTGGTGCGGGATTGTGAAGTCACAGCGGGTCTTCTTCAGGACAAAAAGGAGGACCGCCTATCTGGACAAAACGAATTAGCAATGAGTAAGGTGTGTTTCACAGTTGGACAAAATGACTGAAGGTCGAGTAGACCTACCAGTAGAAGTGGTATGGGGTACCACTTGGAGACCTTATAGTGATATAAGAAGGCGTGATCCACCGTCCGGTTGGATTCTGGAAAGGCAAAAGGGGGGAGTTACAGAGGCTGGGAGGCGTCTAACTCAGGAAGTCATGTGGATGTGGAAAATTGATTACCTTTGGGGAGCGAAAACGGGATTAGTCACGTTGCTCAGGGCGGAATCTTATTCCGTAGATCGAAGCTACTATGGGGACAAATAGTAGCAAATTAGGCTGTCGCATTGCCCTGAGCAACGTGAATAATCTACAATTATCTTACACCAAGAAGGGAATTAGAGACTCTGGGCTTGATTCTGTTAGACTGGAAGAGATCCTCTGAGGAGTTAAGCAAGTGTGACTAATGTTGCCAAATCTGAAACGAAAATATTAGAGGATTAATCTGCTTTCCAACACTGAGTTTATCAGGGACATCCAGTAGTAGGCTGTAAATGGGCACAATAATCCAGAAAAGATGCAATCTGCTGCTTGCACTCTGGAACTTGGAAGCAAATTAAGCTCTGAGGGGGCAAACTTACTGTCAAACCAGGTTGCTTGTCCAACCCTGGAAGAGGACCACAGCCTCCATCCAGGCAAAACCCTGGGCTTTCAGTCACAAATCTGGTGAAATGGTCAAATCACCAGATTTTTCGAGAATAAAGCAGATTACATAAAAGTACCATAAAGATTTGCAAAAGCTGCCGCTCTACAAGCAAGACATTGGAGAATGACAGAGAGGTTCAGGCAAATAATACCCTGAATCTCAAAGACAAGTAAGCTCCCAGGTGTGTCAACTTTGAACAACATACGGCTTAGGCTAATAGAGAAGATGAACATACCCATCATACTAAGGAACACAAGGCTACTCGCCTTCTAAATGGTGGAAACAATAGCCATTAACCATATTGCAAATGTTGGTTCACACTGAAACATTGGAACCACTGGAGAGGTTTTGTCCTACTGAGAGCAAGCGCGCTCTTCGGGAATGCATTGGTTACATAATGTTGAATACTGGCAGACCCCAGGAAGTTGCCAGAGTGCAGTTAGAACTGTGTACCTTTGCACCCATTGCCAAGACCATAGACCAGGGGCCTCAAACCTTTTCTGTAATGAGAGCTACTTCTGATCAGTGAAAATCATTGTGATTTACTGAAGGCCATGTAACTCGCGCACTGTTACCAGACACCCCCTCTCCCAGCTTTATTGACATTAAACCTAATGTCCATGAAGCCATATACTATGGTTTGAACAAAATACTGTCACTAGGGGTATTATGATAGGGCTGCCATGTGCATCAGTGAGTCCATGGTCTATGGGAATGTATAAACATGTGTGTGAATGAATGGTGTAGGAAAGTGCCCTTCTTTGACATGGTTGCCCCCACTTTTTGCCTGGTACATGGTGTGATTTTGACTGAAAGTGCACTGGGTTCCTGCCAACCAGGTCCGCTGTGCCAGAGCTCTTTCCCAAAACTGTGCAATTGTTCCCCCGATTGGCAAACCTTTAGCACCCTCTGTAAGTCCCTAATAAATGGTACCCTGGTACTTAGGGCCTGAGGTACTAAAGAGGGTCCCTAAGCGCTGCAGCATGAATTGTGTCAAGCACAACTGCCATTGCAGATTGCGTGTCTTAGTGCAGACAAAAGTGAAAACACGACATGTTACACATCCCTTTGTGCATGTCCCCTACCACTGCATATGATATTTGTAAGTCACCCCTACAGCAGGCATGCCAGCCCTAAGGCAGGATGCTTATTATTATATATGAGGACATATCTGAATGAGCAGATATTCCCCTGTGCTGGTCAGTCATATTGCTTCGAGTGCAAGTGACCAGGGAAGCTGTCTTAAACCATGTATCGACACTGATGAAAATGAGTTCCCCAGATACATGATGGCTTCACTGAAAATTGGGATGTTTGGTACTAAACATTTCGTTTTGATAAACCCACACTGATGCCAGTGTTGGATGTATCAAAACATGCACTCAGAGAGTCCCTTAGAGGTCCCTCCTGAAAACCTACTAGCCTCTGGTGTGCTTGCTGACTGGATTCTACCAGCCTGCCACCCGAGATAAGTTTTTGACCCCTTAGGGTGAGATCCTTTTGCTCTAAGGAGAAAAAGCCGGTCCGGGAAGAGGGTGTAACACCCACTCCCACAGGATGACCTGCTGATTAGCCTCCTTGGGCTGACAAGCTTCAAAGGAGCTGATGCCTTTGGAATGCAAATCTGGCTCCCCTCACAGGAGAGGAAGCCCCCCACCCGTCCAGAGCCAACTTGGCACCTGGACAGGAGGGAAAATTAGCTAGTCAGGTAGGCATTCCACCCCCAGGCTAATACCACCCCTAAGGTGGACTAACTGTAAGGTGGACACAAATTTTCGGATGTAGCCATCTTTGTGATGGCATACCTAGGAATTCTGGGACAGGGTTATGCCCATTTCCCACAGGAAGGGGTCATATAGGGGGCGTAGTGACCCCAAGGGTCCCCATTGGCTACTACCCTAAACGCCCCTAAAGCCCCTAAACTCAGTATTTAGGGGTGTCCCTGGCACCAGAGAAGCAGATCCTGACGACCTAAGAAAAGAGAGGACACAGAAGAGCCACAAAAGTAAAGAAGACTGAAGAGAGCACCTGACTTGGCCCCAGCCATGCCGGCCTGTCTGCAGCCCTCATCGAAAACTGTGCCAAAGTCGAATTGTTCTGCAGCTGTTGATTCCAGAAACTTGGGAGGACTACCTGCCTTTGAAAAAGACTCAAGACCTCCTGTGAACAGCGGACCTGTTCTAAAGACCTCAATAGGAGAAGACACTGAGGCCTACGAAACCGCCAAAACCCGAAACCTGAAGCAGCCACTGCACCTGTCGCCTCTGGCCCGAGTTGAAGTGGGCCAACAGTGCCAACAAGGTGCCCCAGCCCTCCAGAGCTCGAGTCCATCGTGGTTTCACCCCTACTGGACTCTCCAACGTTGCCTGCAGCCTCTGCATGCAGGCCCCCTCTACAGCGACTGCTTCTGTAAGGAAAAACCAGACGCCTAAAGACGCCTCTGCACCCGTCGCCTCTGAGTCTTGGAGAAGATGACCCCCGTCCCCGAGCATTGCAGGGCCTGAGCCCACTTGCTGGTTCAGCCAGACTGGCTTCCTAGCCAGAGCCTGCGGCCTCTTTTAACAAAGACCGATCCTCATTAAAACGCATTAGGCTCCTGGCGCTGATTTGCACCCTGCACCCGGCTGTCCTCATGCCGCTGATGGTGTACTATTGGTGCTGCCTTGGACCTTGCCCACCACTCACCTTAACTCCTGGAGATTGGTCCTGTAAGTTGATGTACTGTACCTGTTTGCAGAACATGTTTTTCCTTCCATAGGATAACATTGCAGATGCTAGTATTCTCTGGATGGGTGTGAGGTCGGCTGTTATGTCGTGGACGTATAGGAGTACGTTGTTCGTTTACAAAGACACTGCATGGGCCAGCAGAAGGCCCCACTCCTGGACCCCTGCATGCAGCCGCAAGGCCAGAGGCTCCATGGCGAGTGCAAACAGGAGAGGGGACAGCGCGCACACCTGACGTGTCCCACAGCACACCGGGAAGGAGGCCGAGAAAGAGCGACCCAGGCAGACTTGAAATGTCGGACTAGAGTATAGTAGTTTGGTGCAGGCTAAGAGTTTGGGGCCTATCCCCATGCGGGTAAGTAAGGCGAAGAGACAATGCCAGGTCAGAGTGTTGAATGCCTTTTCCAAATCAAGTATAAGTAGGCTGTCCGGAAATCGGTTAAAACCGACTCTACCCGACAGTACCCTACTGGATCAAAATCAGCTGACCCAGTTTAAACCGAGTGTCACTGATTTTCATAGTTGTTGCGCCACTCGGCCACTTGATGGAGCCAAAGCATCAGAAACCATTGGCCTGCCTGTGGTGGCCTGGCGCGAGGTGTCAGGGGAAAACACTGCTTCTGCACATGGGGAGCCGAGGTGTGAATGGCCCGAGGGCCAGAGCAACACCAGGCCCCCTGCCTGGCTCACGTGGAGGGAGGGGGGGGGGAAGAGGAGCTGTTGTGGTCTGCCGTCTGTCTTACTGCAAAACACACAAGATGATGGACGGAATGCTGCACATTGGCAAACATTCACCCCCAGTCACAGATCTGGGTTTAATCCATCGTTATTTTGCTTCACCACGCCACCCCAGTTCAGACATAGCCATATGCAAATCAGTCTTGACCCTGTGCCTCATGGGAACAGTCCAGACCGAACTGCAAAGCCATGTCTTCCCTGGACCGGAATCAAGCATCCTAGGACCGGTTTCAGGCTATCAGCCTTCATCAGCCAGGATAGCTTGACTCCAGTGGCGTAGTGAGCACGGGACCCACGTCTGGGCATACCCTTCCCACTTAGGGCGAAATGCAAAACACACAAGATGATGGACGGAATGCTGCACATTGGCAAACATTCACCCCCAGACACAGATCTGGGTTTAATCCATCGTTATTTTGCTTCACCACGCCACCCCAGTTCAGACATAGCCATATGCAAATCAGTCTTGACCCTGTGCCTCATGGGAACAGTCCAGACCGAACTGCCAAGCCATGTCTTCCCTGGACCGGAATCAAGCATCCTAGGACCGGTTTCAGGCTATCAGCCTTCATCAGCCAGGATAGCTTGACTCCAGTGGCGTAGTGAGCACGGGACCCACGTCTGGGCATACCCTTCCCACTTAGGGCGAAATGCAAAACACACAAGATGATGGACGGAATGCTGCACATTGGCAAACATTCACCCCCAGGCACAGATCTGGGTTTAATCCATCGTTATTTTGCTTCACCACGCCACCCCAGTTCAGACATAGCCATATGCAAATCAGTCTTGACCCTGTGCCTCATGGGAACAGTCCAGACCGAACTGCCAAGCCATGTCTTCCCTGGACCGGAATCAAGCATCCTAGGACCGGTTTCAGGCTATCAGCCTTCATCAGCCAGGATAGCTTGACTCCAGTGGCGTAGTGAGCACGGGACCCACGTCTGGGCATACCCATCCCACTTAGGGCGAAATGCAAAACACACAAGATGATGGACGGAATGCTGCACATTGGCAAACATTCACCCCCAGTCACAGATCTGGGTTTAATCCATCGTTATTTTGCTTCACCACGCCACCCCAGTTCAGACATAGCCATATGCAAATCAGTCTTGACCCTGTGCCTCATGGGAACAGTCCAGACCGAACTGCCAAGCCATGTCTTCCCTGGACCGGAATCAAGCATCCTAGGACCGGTTTCAGGCTATCAGCCTTCATCAGCCAGGATAGCTTGACTCCAGTGGCGTAGTGAGCACGGGACCCACGTCTGGGCATACCCTTCCCACTTAGGGCGAAATGCAAAACACACAAGATGATGGACGGAATGCTGCACATTGGCAAACATTCACCCCCAGTCACAGATCTGGGTTTAATCCATCGTTATTTTGCTTCACCACGCCACCCCAGTTCAGACATACCCATATGCAAATCAGTCTTGACCCTGTGCCTCATGGGAACAGTCCAGACCGAACTGCCAAGCCATGTCTTCCCTGGACTGGAATCAAGCATCCTAGGACCGGTTTCAGGCTATCAGCCTTCATCAGCCAGGATAGCTTGACTCCAGTGGCGTAGTGAGCACGGGACCCACGTCTGGGCATACCCTTCCCACTTAGGGCGAAATGCAAAACACACAAGATGATGGAAGGAATGCTGCACATTGGCAAACATTCACCCCCAGTCACAGATCTGGGTTTAATCCATCGTTATTTTGCTTCACCACGCCACCCCAGTTCAGACATAGCCATATGCAAATCAGTCTTGACTCTGTGCCTCATGGGAACAGTCCAGACCGAACTGCCAAGCCATGTCTTCCCTGGACCGGAATCAAGCATCCTAGGACCGGTTTCAGGCTATCAGCCTTCATCAGCCAGGATTGCTTGACTCCAGTGGCGTAGTGAGCACGGGACCCACGTCTGGGCATACCCTTCCCACTGAGGGCGAAATGCAAAACACACAAGATGATGGACGGAATGCTGCACATTGGCAAACATTCACCCCCAGTCACAGATCTGGGTTTAATCCATCGTTATTTTGCTTCACCAGGCCACCCCAGTTCAGACATAGCCATATGCAAATCAGTCTTGACCCTGTGCCTCATGGGAACAGTCCAGACCGAACTGCCAAGCCATGTCTTCCCTGGACCGGAATCAAGCATCCTAGGACCGGTTTCAGGCTATCAGCCTTCATCAGCCAGGATAGCTTGACTCCAGTGGCGTAGTGAGCACGGGACCCACGTCTGGGCATACCCTTCCCACTTAGGGCGAAATGCAAAACACACAAGATGATGGACGGAATGCTGCACATTGTCAAACATGCACCCCCAGTCACAGATCTGGGTTTAATCCATCGTTATTTTGCTTCACCACGCCACCCCAGTTCAGACATAGCCATATGCAAATCAGTCTTGACCCTGTGCCTCATGGGAACAGTCCAGACCGAACTGCCAAGCCATGTCTTCCCTGGACCGGAATCAAGCATCCTAGGACCGGTTTCAGGCTATCAGCCTTCATCAGCCAGGATAGCTTGACTCCAGTGGCGTAGTGAGCACGGGACCCACGTCTGGGCATACCCTTCCCACTGAGGGCGAAATGCAAAACATACAAGATGATGGACGGAAGTCTGCACATTGGCAAACATTCACCCCCAGTCACAGATCTGGGTTTAATCCATCGTTATTTTGCTTCACCACGCCACCCCAGTTCAGACATAGCCATATGCAAATCAGTCTTGACCCTGTGCCTCATGGGAACAGTCCAGACCGAACTGCCAAGCCATGTCTTCCCTGGACCGGAATCAAGCATCCTAGGACCGGTTTCAGGCTATCAGCCTTCATCAGCCAGGATAGCTTGACTCCAGTGGCGTAGTGAGCACGGGACCCACGTCTGGGCATACCCTTCCCACTTAGGGCGAAATGCAAAACACACAAGATGATGGACGGAATGCTGCACATTGGCAAACATTCACCCCCAGTCACAGATCTGGGTTTAATCCATCGTTATTTTGCTTCACCACGCCACCCCAGTTCAGACATAGCCATATGCAAATCAGTCTTGACCCTGTGCCTCATGGGAACAGTCCAGACCGAACTGCCAAGCCATGTCTTCCCTGGACCGGAATCAAGCATCCTAGGACCGGTTTCAGGCTATCAGCCTTCATCAGCCAGGATAGCTTGACTCCAGTGGCGTAGTGAGCACAGGACCCACGTCTGGGCATACCCTTCCCACTTAGGGCGAAATGCAAAACACACAAGATGATGGACGGAATGCTGCACATTGGCAAACATTCACCCCCAGTCACAGATCTGGGTTTAATCCATCGTTATTTTGCTTCACCACGCCACCCCAGTTCAGACATAGCCATATGCAAATCAGTCTTGACTCTGTGCCTCATGGGAACAGTCCAGACCGAACTGCCAAGCCATGTCTTCCCTGGACCGGAATCAAGCATCCTAGGACCGGTTTCAGGCTATCAGCCTTCATCAGCCAGGATTGCTTGACTCCAGTGGCGTAGTGAGCACGGGACCCACGTCTGGGCATACCCTTCCCACTGAGGGCGAAATGCAAAACACACAAGATGATGGACGGAATGCTGCACATTGGCAAACATTCACCCCCAGTCACAGATCTGGGTTTAATCCATCGTTATTTTGCTTCACCACGCCACCCCAGTTCAGACATAGCCATATGCAAATCAGTCTTGACCCTGTGCCTCATGGGAACAGTCCAGACCGAACTGCCAAGCCATGTCTTCCCTGGACCGGAATCAAGCATCCTAGGACCGGTTTCAGGCTATCAGCCTTCATCAGCCAGGATAGCTTGACTCCAGTGGCGTAGTGAGCACGGGACCCACGTCTGGGCATACCCTTCCCACTTAGGGCGAAATGCAAAACACACAAGATGATGGACGGAATGCTGCACATTGGCAAACATGCACCCCCAGTCACAGATCTGGGTTTAATCCATCGTTATTTTGCTTCACCACGCCACCCCAGTTCAGACATAGCCATATGCAAATCAGTCTTGACCCTGTGCCTCATGGGAACAGTCCAGACCGAACTGCCAAGCCATGTCTTCCCTGGACCGGAATCAAGCACCCTAGGACCGGTTTCAGGCTATCAGCCTTCATCAGCCAGGATAGCTTGACTCCAGTGGCGTAGTGAGCACGGGACCCACGTCTGGGCATACCCTTCCCACTTAGGGCGAAATGCAAAACACACAAGATGATGGACGGAAGTCTGCACATTGGCAAACATTCACCCCCAGTCACAGATCTGGGTTTAATCCATCGTTATTTTGCTTCACCACGCCACCCCAGTTCAGACATAGCCATATGCAAATCAGTCTTGACCCTGTGCCTCATGGGAACAGTCCAGACCGAACTGCCAAACCATGTCTTCCCTGGACCGGAATCAAGCATCCTAGGACCGGTTTCAGGCTATCAGCCTTCATCAGCCAGGATAGCTTGACTCCAGTGGCGTAGTGAGCACGGGACCCACGTCTGGGCATACCCTTCCCACTTAGGGCGAAATGCAAAACACACAAGATGATGGACGGAATGCTGCACATTGGCAAACATTCACCCCCAGTCAGAGATCTGGGTTTAATCCATCGTTATTTTGCTTCACCACGCCACCCCAGTTCAGACATAGCCATATGCAAATCAGTCTTGACCCTGTGCCTCATGGGAACAGTCCAGACCGAACTGCCAAGCCATGTCTTCCCTGGACCGGAATCAAGCATTCTAGGACCGGTTTCAGGCTATCAGCCTTCATCAGCCAGGATAGCTTGACTCCAGTGGCGTAGTGAGCACGGGACCCACGTCTGGGTATACCCTTCCCACTGAGGGCGAAATGCAAAACACACAAGATGATGGACGGAATGCTGCACATTGGCAAACATTCACCCCCAGTCACAGATCTGGGTTTAATCCATCGTTATTTTGCTTCACCACGCCACCCCAGTTCAGACATAGCCATATGCAAATCAGTCTTGACCCTGTGCCTCATGGGAACAGTCCAGACCGAACTGCCAAGCCATGTCTTCCCTGGACCGGAATCAAGCATCCTAGGACCGGTTTCAGGCTATCAGCCTTCATCAGCCAGGATAGCTTGACTCCAGTGGCGTAGTGAGCACGGGACCCACTACTGGGCATACCCTTCCCACTTAGGGCGAAATGCAAAACACACAAGATGATGGACGGAATGCTGCACATTGGCAAACATTCACCCCCAGTCACAGATCTGGGTTTAATCCATCGTTATTTTGCTTCACCACGCCACCCCAGTTCAGACATAGCCATATGCAAATCAGTCTTGACCCTGTGCCTCATGGGAACAGTCCAGACCGAACTGCCAAGCCATGTCTTCCCTGGACCGGAATCAAGCATCCTAGGACCGGTTTCAGGCTATCAGCCTTCATCAGCCAGGATTGCTTGACTCCAGTGGCGTAGTGAGCACGGGACCCACGTCTGGGCATACCCTTCCCACTGAGGGCGAAATGCAAAACACACAAGATGATGGACGGAATGCTGCACATTGGCAAACATTCACCCCCAGTCACAGATCTGGGTTTAATCCATCGTTATTTTGCTTCACCACGCCACCCCAGTTCAGACATAGCCATATGCAAATCAGTCTTGACCCTGTGCCTCATGGGAACAGTCCAGACCGAACTGCCAAGCCATGTCTTCCCTGGACCGGAATCAAGCATCCTAGGACCGGTTTCAGGCTATCAGCCTTCATCAGCCAGGATAGCTTGACTCCAGTGGCGTAGTGAGCACGGGACCCACGTCTGGGCATACCCTTCCCACTTAGGGCGAAATTCAAAACACACAAGATGATGGACGGAATGCTGCACATTGGCAAACATTCACCCCCAGTCACAGATCTGGGTTTAATCCATCGTTATTTTGCTTCACCACGCCACCCCAGTTCAGACATAGCCATATGCAAATCAGTCTTGACCCTGTGCCTCATGGGAACAGTCCAGACCGAACTGCCAAGTCATGTCTTCCCTGGACCGGAATCAAGCATCCTAGGACCGGTTTCAGGCTATCAGCCTTCATCAGCCAGGATAGCTTGACTCCAGTGGCGTAGTGAGCACGGGACCCACGTCTGGGCATACTGATTTGCATATGGCCATGTCTGAACTGGGGTGGCGGAGTGAGCTAAAGAATGATGATGGATTAAACCCAGATCAGTTGACTGGGGGTGAGTGCTTGCAATGTTCAACACTCCGTCCATCATCCCCTTTGGTTTTGCTATGTTCGCCCTAAGTTGGCAGGGTATGCCCAGACGTGGGTCCCTTGCTCACTTTGCCACTGGATTCAAGATAGCCTGGCTGATGACGTCTGTAAGCCAGAAACCAGTCCCAGGATGCTTGTTTCCGGTCCAGGGAAGACATGGCTTGGCAGTTCGGGCTGGACTGTTCCCATGAGGCACAGGGTCAGACTGATTTGCATATGGCCATGTCTGAACTGGGGTGGCGGAGTGAGCTAAAGAATGATGATGGATTAAACCCAGATCAGTTGACTGGGGGTGAGTGCTTGCAATGTTCAACACTCCGTCCATCATCCCCTTTGGTTTTGGTCTGTCTTACTGCGGCCGCACTCGAGTACTTCACAGATCTTTAAAAAGACCATTTACTTAACGGGGCTTTGTTGTTCTTTTGCCCCTTCTTATAGCCCCTGCTGCTACACTCTTAAATGGAAAACAGCTAGAGATAGAGCACTCTGCCCCTAAAAAACAAAGGTTATTCATTTATTTTTTCTAATTCACGTGTGCGTCCTTTTTTGTTGGGAATACAGTGGCAAACTCGAGACTGCTCCATACATTGTTCGCTGTATAATCACAGATCCGTTCTGTAATTATACAGCGAACAATGTATGGAGCAGAAAGGTTAACCCCTTCGCAGCGCCGAAGGGGTTAAACAAACTTTTGTTGGACAGACATTTCCGCCAGCTGTTGAAAGTTTGCAAAGTTTACAAAGGTAACAAATTTCGCAAATATGTGAGATTACAAAGTTTGTCATTTTCACAAAACTTCACACACCTGGAATTTAAAATGTAAGAGTTTAGTTTTAGTTTTAATTTTCATTAAAAGCCCTCCCAATAGCTGCAGTCTTCTGTTTAGAGTTACTTAAATTCTTCTCAACTTGTGCAAGTCCACAGTCACTGAGAAATGTGCGCTGTTTGTTAACAAAGGTGGGGGTAGTCTGACAAGAATTGGTTAAACTGGGAACATGCTAAGAGCTTGTCTAAGAGTGGTGATCAGTGACATAGTTGTGGCATGACAGATGTGCACTCTGACAACATTAAGGGTCTGAACTGAAGACGATCAGAAGAGGTGGCTGCAGGAGAAGGAAATTACCACTCCGGGAGTGAATTGAAGTGTTCAGCAACACCTGGGACATTTGTGCGGGGGTCGCATAGGCAACTTGGATTTTAACGTAGTCAAAAACACAGGCAAATATGACTTGTAAGATTTATGCAGTTGAGCCCTGCAACTTCTTTCAAGCGCCGAATGTAGTCTTTGGGAAGACAGCGGGGAACTTTTGGATATTTTGATGTGTAATCTGTTCACAAAGAAAGCAGCTCTAATGTTGTGTTGGTGATTTGTAGCATTCGTAAACCTGTAAAACAAGCATTTGCAATGCAATCGGTCTCGCCTTTGGGACCTTATATGTATTTAGCTATGCAGCACATTAGCCTGGGTGCTGAAACATCTACTGTTCTTTAACATGGAGGGAAAGTAAGCACCAAACTTATAAACAGCAGACCTTTGTTTAATAGACAAAAAGCAAGGCACATTAAAACAAGCGCGGCCAAGGCGGCCCGTGGCACTCCGAAATCAAGCAGTCAAAAAACTACACCTATTGGCTATGCCAATGCTTGTTTTCAGTTTGCCATGCAGTGCTCTTCGGGGTTTGGAGTGCCATCCAGTGCATGCAGTGGATTCACGATGCCAATAGTTTCTAAAAATCGTTTTCCAAGTAAGAAGACCCTCATTACAACTTTAACAGCCATGCTTTTTCCTAGACCCGATACTTAAGTAGCTATGTACTTCACAGATTAGTAGCCCATTTACTGGAGCATGGCTTTATCTGTTGTAGCTATTTGTATAGTGTAAAAGTCAATGGGCTATGATTTTAATATCAAAGGCAAACAACACGAATGCATTATTACTAGCAACACGCAGATATCTTATTCTAATTACCTGTCTACCGATTAAAATCAAGGAAAGTGAAAAGGAGCCAAATTGAAAACTATTAACCTGTCTTAACGCGGCGTGAGTTGTGCTATTAACAGCCCACGTAAAACAAGTTGATATTAAGCAGAGCCAAATCTGTCAGTGAGAGAGTTGGTGCAAATGTTAAAAATAGTGTTGCATTGGTAACCGTCACCAGCGCGAGAGGGAGTTTCACAGGCTGTTATGCGCGAGATGAGGCAGACATTCCCGTGTGTTTGGTTGACTGTGATCTCGGAGCTTGGAACTGTCCCAAAAGCTGATGTGGGCATGCGTGACAGTTTTTCTGGATTCTGTTGGGATCCATCTGAACGTCTTTTGAAGCATGCGGAGGGTGTTGAAGCAGGTCGAGAATATGGCATTGATCTGGCGGTTCATTGTGAGCAATGAGTCTAGTATGATGCCGAGGTTTCGTACGTGGTCAGTCGGGGTGGGGGGATTTCCGAGGGCGGTGGGCCACCAGGAGTCATCCCATGTGAAGGGAGTGGAGCCAAGGATGAGGACTTCTATTTTCTCGGAGTTGAGTTTCAGGCAGCTGTTCTTCATCCAGGTGGCGACGGCTTTCATCCCTATCTGGGCTGAATAGTCTCTGACCACGATACACACATCACAGACCTCCCCAGGGCGCTTCCACAGACACCTACACCCACCTGAAAACTACCCCGAGATTGCCTCGAAAACGAAGTATTCCAGAGGGAACAGGAGAACTGCATTAAGTGATACTTTACTAAAAATAACAACACAGCATCCACCCGGACGCTGGAATGGGATGCGTTTAAAGTAGTCTTTAGATGAGCGTGCATCCAACAGATATCGGGAGTCCGCAGGACCCTTGAGGAAGAAATAGGTAAGGCAGAACGCACTCTTGCTGATCTCAGTAAGGTGGCGGATGCGGACCCCGCGCTCAAGACACAATTGGCAGATGCGAAGACCGCATATGCCTCCCACCTGGCAAACCTACGGCATTACAATTTCGCTGCTTACGCCGCCAGGGTACACTGTGAGGATGACAGAACCGGCAGACTCTTAGCATGGCTTGTCCGACAGGACTCGATGACCAAGCCAATAACTGAGGTAGTCAACCATGCTGAGGTTATGGTTCGCACCCAAGCTGACATCCTGCAGGCTTTCTATCACTACTACTCTGGTATATATGGGGCTCCTCAAGACACCCAGATGGAGCGTGCAAGTGAGTTTCTGTCCGGCATTGCCCTCCCACAGATCCCAACCTGCACAAAACTCTTCCTTGTTGTGGAAATTGCACCCGCCGACGTGAAGCAGGCGATTCGAGACTTGGCCTGGAACAAAACTCCGGGCCTAAGCAGTCTGCCCCTGGAGTAGTATCACACTTTCTCATCCTTGCGTGCATCCCGGCTAGCGGCATTGTACAACGCATAACTGGGTGGTAGAGGTCTTCCCTACTCACTTCATGAATCCCTGTTAGTTTCCATCCCTAAGCCGGAACGCGACCCCACGCAGCTTGCCTCTTACCGGCCCATGGCAATACTACAAAATGCTGGGCAAGATCCTTGCTGACCGTTATTCCCAAATCCTGCCAGAGCTGGTGCACCATGACCAGAACAGCTTCGTTTCAGGTCACTGCACCTCCCAAAACATACGTCGTCTATTTCATGTGCAGGATCAAGTAAAAGGACGATTCCCAAGAGCAGCCTGTCTTATACTTAGGCTTTCCTGTTTTCAGTTTCTATTTTTGGTAAATTCTGGTGGTGTTTTTTCAGTGTTTTCCAGTGATTTCAATACCTCAAAAAAACAGTGCTTTTCAGTGACTACTCATTTTCGCGCCATAAAAAACAACTGAAACAGTGTTTTACCGTTGTTTATGGAACGCTTTGCTTTTATTATTGCTTGCTCTCTTCATTGATGCATGGTATATAGACAGTGTACGTACAGTGTATATGAGGTCCAAATACATTTTTACAAGTCGAACTTATTGTAGTACACCATAAAATATTTCTTCAGTGAGTCTTTGGTCATTCGTGCTCTCTCTTTCCTTCCCATGTAAACTTTTATTTGTGAAAAGTCCCTCTCGACATTGGCACTTGAGACTGGCAACGCCAAAACAGCCAGTACACAATTTGCCAACTCTGGCCACTGACGTAGCTTTCCATGCCAATACTGATGCACCTGAAGGTTGACATTCTCTGGGACAGGTTCTGCAACATGCGTTGAACTGGGTGCATACTTTAACTTTAGCTTTAAACAAGGATTCAGAAGGGATTAGCAATCAATACGGATTCAGAAAGGACTTAAAGCCCCGCCCCTGTTTCCCAATGGCTCGCGTCATCGTTTATGGTAAACGGTGGCGCGTGATTGGAAATCAGGCTTCTTGGTGACGGCCTTGTCCACTTTTAGGACGGCCCATGTGGACAGGCCAACACCATCTTTGTTTGGCGTGATGTTGCGCGTCAGACGAGGAGCCCTAAAAGAATTCTCTTTGAAATGCATGTTTCACTTCCTTGACGTTGCACGTCGGAGGAGGAGCCCTAAAAGAATTTACTTTGAAATGCATGTTTCACTTCCTCACTTCTAATTGGGGAGGAAAAAGGAAAATACAGAACTTCGCGCATGGTATACATAATGAACGACTCAACACATGCGGGTACAGATATAGCACGACCCCTGGCTGTCTTGGGCACCGGCACCTTCTGGACGGGCTGTTTTTGGTTTTACTGGTATAGACAAACTTAGCGTGAGGTGCATGCATCCCTTTGTGAATACGTAACTTACTTAAAGGCAACTGTCCGGCCAGCTAAGCGGTCTCTAAACCCAGGCAAAGCGTCCACCCTGCGCGCACGTTGTACGGAACACGTACAGTACACGTAGTGAATGTGGAGGCCATAGGGAAGTTGGAGGCCACAATTAGTGTAAAGCACCTAAAAGGCAGAAAAAAAATTGGGAAAGGGTCAGGTCGTACAACACCTCTACCCATGACTAACACTGACAATGTACGGATGGGTGAAAACAGCTCATATGTACAGTGCACCTGATTACCGCCTGCTCGCCAGCAGGGATTAGTTGTAAGGCACACCTGCCTCCTGGATTCCTTTTCATTATTCAGGACGGAGCTGCTGCCGGCCTGGACCCCACAAACACAAAGACAGCGTTCATTGCTCTGAGCTTTTGGGACAGTTCCAAGCTCCGAGATCACAGTCAACCAAACACACGGGAATGTCTGCCTCATCTCGCGCATAACAGCCTGTGAAACTCCCTCTCGCGCTGGTGACGGTTACCAATGCAACACTATTTTTAACATTTGCACCAACTCTCTCACTGACAGATTTGGCTCTGCTTAATATCAACTTGTTTTACGCGGGCTGTTAATAGCACAACTCACGCCGCGTTAAGACAGGTTAATAGTTTTCAATTTGGCTCCTTTTCACTTTCCTTGATTTTAATCGGTAGACAGGTAATTAGAATAAGATATCTGCGTGTTGCTAGTAATAATGCATTCGTGTTGTTTGCCTTTGATATTAAAATCATAGCCCATTGACTTTTACACTATACAAATAGCTACAACAGATAAAGCCATGCTCCAGTAAATGGGCTACTAATCTGTGAAGTACATAGCTACTTAAGTATCGGGTCTAGGAAAAAGCATGGCTGTTAAAGTTGTAATGAGGGTCTTCTTACTTGGAAAACGATTTTTAGAAACTATTGGCATCGTGAATCCACTGCATGCCCTGGATTACGGCAACGCTCTCTACGCCAGAATCAACAAGAAACTCCTTAGCAAACTCCAGACCGTCCAGAACGCCGCAGCCAGACTGATCCTCAACATCCCCCGTCGCAGTCACATCACCCAATACCTCCGGGATCTCCACTGGCTCCCAGTCGAAAGAAGAATAACCTTCAAACTCCTCACCCATGCATACAAGGCCCTTCACAACACCGGACCGATCTACCTGAACAACCGCCTCTCCTTCCACGCACCCAAACGACACCTCCGTTCAGCCTACCTCTTGTTGGCCACCTTTCCACCCATCTACAAGACCAGAATGGGAGGAAAGTCCTTCTCCTACCTCGGAGCCAAGGCCTGGAACGACCTCCCCCTCCACCTCCGTCAAGCTCCTACACTGCCCCAGTTCAGGAAGGACCTCAAGACCTGACTTTTCGGATGACCCCAGCACTTAACGGAGCCGGCACCCCCCCCCTCAGCGCCTTGAGACCCTCACGGGTGAGTAGTTGCGCTTTACCAACCCTGATTGATTGATAGTCCATATGCTGTATTAGGGGTACCAGCGCAGGAGAGCAGAAGAAGCGATCAAGTCTCACTGATAGGTTATGCGTGGTGTAATGGAAAGAGTAGAGTTGCGATGTGGGATGACAGGAGTGCCATGCATCTGTGAGCGCCCAGTGGTTTATCCATGTGCGGAAGCATTCAGCCTGCGCGCGGGGTGGGGCAGGGGGGGATGTGATCTGTCTAGGCCCAGATCCAACATGCAACTGAAGTCCCCGCCCAACAGCCATGGTGTTATTGTGGCATGGGCAAGTGTTTTAGAGAGGGTCTCTCAAAAGGTCCACTGTTCAGTGTTGGATGCATAAATGCTACCAAGAACAGGATGACCGTCCAGGTGCCCCTCAAGGAGGGCATAATGCCCCTCCTAGTCTATCACCCTGTGACCCCAGGATGAATACACACTATGGCACCCCTCGCATATGCTGAGTATGTTGTGGCGCACACTATGCCTCTCCAGTACCTGCGTAAGCGGTCGGACTCTTCTGCTGTGACATGGGTCTTTTGCAGGAAAGCTATTTGTGCTCGCTGGCATTTGATGTAGGGGTAAACTGCATAGCGTTTCCTAGCAGTGTGCATGCCACGGACATTTAGAGTGAGACACACTCAGCGGGTCCTAGCTTTTTAGCTAACCACATTTTTGATGTGGGGACTTTTAAATCCATATTTATAAGACAAGCAAAATTGCAACTTCCGCCAAAGTTCTGTTGCTTAAAAAACACAGGACAAGGCTACGTGCTTCAGTGAATGCTGAGACCCACTTGATACATACTGTTCTCTGCTGGGGGTGCCTTAACTATCTGAGGTATTGTACCAGAGGATACACTTGGCCAGTATATATAGTATAGTTGTTAAGATAGCTCACTATGATAATGTTTCACTACTGGAAATAACCCAGACACCGTAAAGGTCACTGGTTCAAATCGCGTAGTCAACTAAGATTCACTCTTCTAGGGGGGCGTGGCCAAGCCGAGCAACAGAATGGCCGCCTGATCTGTCCGCTCCGCCGACCGAGTACCACATCCGTTTACCATCCGTATTAAACTGCCTAGATTGGGGCTTCCATAACGCAGTCTGTACATCAGAAGGGCTGCTGCGCAGTTTGTTCTCTCCCGCGGCCGGGAAGGAGGTGCGGATCCTGATCGGCGAGATCTCCGCAATCGGGCCGGATTGAGGCAGGGGCGCGGCCGCACGGTCGACTGGCTGTGAGGATCGTCAGCGGCGCGTGACCATCGGTGCAGCTGCCTCCGATAACGGGGTAGGGGAGCGCCTGGAAACGGCACTTCGCCGAGCTTGGAGGAGAGACCCAGGCTGCGGCTGCCGTCATTTGCTCACCGCCGATGCTCCGGAGCACAAAGGGCCAGAGAGTGGAGTGAGGACCCGGGAGGCCGGCAGGTACGACATACCACCACTGGCATCGGTGGCAGCGCTGGCCTCCGTGGGTGCGGACTAAACGATCGCAGTGCCTGGGGGGTGGAGGAGGCCCCACACGGACCGGGGGAGGAAAGCAGTGCCGGGCTGAACCTCGGATTGTGAGGAGACCACTACGCGACTTCACGCACCAAGGGAGGCGCGGGCCGGAATCGCCATTAGCTCCATTTCGCGGCCACACAATTGCGGCGGCTGCTTCTACTTATGGTTGGGAGCGGTTTTGTGCCTGATTTTTGACCTGCTGCACACCAGATAGAAGGCTCGCTGACCAGGACGCGGCTGTGACCCTCTGCGGCGGCCTGGAGCTGCCGGGCTGCCGTCCCGCCCTGCCCTCAGCAAATAAGTGCAGCACATGAGAGCGCTGCCGCCTGCCACGACACACCTGCGGTATAGGCCTCTCTCCTCTCCCACCATTACCTCCTGTGCAGCGGCGGGGCACGTTCCTGGTGTAGACGTGATACGCACCGGCCCACACTCCGGTGTTAGAGGGGATCCCTGAGGCAGAATATCGGGGGCCTGCGTTCCTCCTATTACAGGTCTGCACGGCGCAGACAGGCGGACTTTGGAGATTCCTCTGCTGACTGCCGCACGTAGTACCTGACATCAACCGCAGGCTAGCCTGTCGGAGGGAGCTGCATACACCATGGCGGGGGGCCGCAGCTCGAAAGCAGCCCTCCAGGCCAAATTGACGAAGTACGCCTGGGAGGGAGGCCCCGGCGTGAGCCCCAAAGGGGGATCGACCACAACCGACAAATCCGAGCCAGGTGGGAAGCAGAAAGAACTAACGCTACAGGACATTCTTGAGGCCATCACCACAGTCCGCACGTCACTGGAGTCGCGTATCGATACAGTGTCCACTGAAGTGTCCCTTATCAGAGAAGACATGCTCTCAATGAACTCACGATTGAAGGACGTCGAAATCAAGGCGACCTCCCTGGTGGAAGACACGTCAGCGCTGCAGAGAAAGATGGAGGAGCTACAAACTCACGCTACGAAACTAGAAGCCCAGTTGGACGACTATGAGGGGCGCTCCAGACGCAACAACGTCCGTATAATTGGGGTACCTGAACGAGCGGAGGGGCCATCGGCGGACCTATTCGTGGAAGAGCTGATCACTACCTATCTCAAGCCAAAGGGACTCTCCAATTTCTTTTCAGTGGAGCGAGCACACCGGGTGCCAGGGGGCCGGCCGAGGCCCGGAGCCCCCCCGAGACCACTTCTTGCTAGGATCTTCAATTTCCGCTACAGGGATGTCATCCTCCAGTGTGCCCGGTACGCCCCGCCAGTGGAATTCCAAAACAGTCGCATCACCTTCTTCCCGGACTTCACCCTCAAGGTGCAGAGACAACGACGGAGCTTCCTGGAAGTGAAGAAAGTGCTCCGGGACAAGGATTTAAAATATGCTATGTTGTTCCCGGCCAAGTTGAGGGTGGAGTCGGAGGGGAAATCCTGGTTCTTCACCAGCCCAGAGGAGACCTGGGACTGGTTGGAGGGCTGGCGTACGGCGGACCGCCGTAACACCCAGGCTCGGGGCGTGAGGATGGATGAAGACGCCCGGGCCTCAGGTGGTGGCTCACCTCTTCAGGACAGGAACGAGACGGCGGGTGGTGCCAAATAACTGGTCTGTATGAATTTCCTTTGGGTGGTTGACGGTTTCCATTTGGACGGAGGGCTGCGGGACTGGAGTCGACTCCGTCAATTGCGCCAGACTTTTGTCATACTGCGCTAGACTGCCATAGATGGCTTTGTTGATTTAAACTCCTCGAACTTTGCCTGTCCCATTGTTAAATGTGTGGGCATTAGTGAGTGTATATTGGGCCCTTGCCGATGCTCTTAGTATAAGCCCATTAGGCTATTAATGTTAATATCAGTAAAACAATTTCTCAGCGATGGGTGCTCGGTCAGGTTGCACGAACCCGTAAGTTATTGGAAGGGTGGGCGATAGGCACTCTGCTAGTTTGGGGGGCGGGAAGTTTTGTTACCGCCGAGCAGGGAGGCAGGGAGGGGGGTTTCGGGGGATGCATATTGGGTATGTGGGGCGGGTGGGAAGGGAGTGTATTTGTGTTTTGGTTGGGGTATTGTTGTTGTACGGGCATGTCTTATCTCCTTGGATGCAGATGCAAATTGCAGCAGACACGGCGTTAGCTACGCTCTCATGGATCACGGTGCTGGGAAATGTAATGACCTCTTTCCTTGTCCTCCCCCTGACGTGCACCTCCCAGGGGTAGATTGTATTTTTAAATCAGAGTGATGGGTACGATGAGTAGACAGAAACTTACTTTGCTCTCTTGGAATGTGAATGGGCTGGGGGACAGAATAAAGAGAGGGGTGGTACTCCAATTCCTGAAACGTCACTCACCGGATGTCGTGTTTTTGCAGGAGACCCACCTGTTGGGCAACGGTTGTAGGGCCTTGTCACGATGGGGTTTTCAGCTGGCTGCTCACTCCGCCTTTGGCTCCGGTTCCCGGGGGGTGGGTATCCTCGTTCGTAAATCCTTCCCCTTAACGATTAATACGGTTCGCACGGACCCACTGGGTAGATTCGTAGCTCTGTCTGGGACATGGGAGGGAGCCACCCTTAACTTGGTCTCAGTATACATTCCACCGGGCCTCCATACACAGGCCTTTACTGATCTCGGCAACCTACTCCTGGGTTTGCCGGACGGGCGATTATTGATTGGGGGGGACTTTAACTCTATTGTCTCGGATTCCCTGGACCGCTGGCCCCAGAAAGACCTGCCATTAGCCCGTAAACGGATCCATAGTTTCTTAGGTGCAATGGGACTAGAGGATGTCTGGAGTTGCCTGCACCCACTGGAACGTCAATACACACATCTCTCGGGTCCCCATGGCACCATGTCGCGCATTGATTATGTGCTCACACTCACACAGCATCTCCACATCGTCAAAGAAATACGGCACTTGGCCAGGGGAATATCGGACCACTCTCCAGTTCTGTGTAGACTGGAGGTGGGGGAGCCTTCGGTCGGCCGGGTGGCGCCGATCAACTCATGGTATCTCACGACCCCCCCCCATTAGAGACAAGGTTTTGTCTGAAACCGAATTGTACTTCCAAAAAAATCTGGGGTCAGTCAGTTCGTCTATCTCACTCTGGGAGGCCTATAAGACCGTCGTTCGAGGGGTGGTCCTGGGTCAAATCGCAGGGCAACGCAAGGAGAAGGCTGCCACCATTACGCGCATAGAGGATGAGATCCTAGAACTGAAACGCGCGGTTAAATCGCAAGATTCAGAAGACGTGCGCCAACAGCTCTGCATTAAAACCAAGGAACTCCTGGACCTAGCCACAGATGCGGCTAAGGCGCAATATCGGGCTACCCTTAGCAGGATCTATGATGTAGGCGATAAGGCGGGCAAATTGTTGGCCTGGTTAGATCACAGAGATGGGGCACGGCGCGTTGTGGTTGAACTTACCAATGATTCTCACTCCCGAATCACAGCTCCGCAAGACATCGCAGACGCATTTGGTAGATATTACCACTCCCTGTACTCTTCCAGCACGACCTATTCAGAGGAAGAGGCTTCTTCCCTCCTACGTGTTATACGGATGCCGGTTGTTACAGTGGAGGAGAGTCTCGACCTAGACCATGATATCACAGTAACCGAAGTGGAGAAGGCCATCCATGATCTGCGGGGGGGAAAGCGTCGGGCCCAAACGGGATCCCTGTAGAATTATTTAAGTTACCGGCAGGCATGACCGCCCCTTTTATCACTGCCATGTATAGAGAAAGTAAAGAGCTAGAAATTCTTCCTGAGGATCACAGACTGGCCAACATCATTGTTATCCACAAAGCGGGTAAACCCGCCGACTTGTGTTCCTCATACAGGCCCATCTCGCTCCTCAACTGCGAGGTCAAGATCCTGGCAAAGGTTCTTGCCACTCGTCTGCTACAAGTTCTTCCCAATTTGGTGCACCCGGATCAGTCCGGGTTCATGCCGGCAAGAAACACGTCTCTTAATCTCCGTCGACTGCACGCAGTGCTTTGCAGGGCAGGTACGATCAGTGAAGATGCCGTGGTGGTATCTTTGGACGCCGCGTCCGCCTTTGACACCATTGAATGGCCCTACATGTTCGCGGTGCTTCACAAGTTAGGATTTGGTCCGGAATTTATTAAATGGGTGCGTCTTCTATATTGTCAACCGTTGGCGCAAGTGGTCATATATAATCGGAAATCTCCTGTCTTTTCTCTTGGAAGGGGCACCAGGCAAGGTTGCCCCCTGTCGCCGCTCCTCTTTGCCTTAGCCTTGGAACCTCTTGCAGCGTGGATCCGACAGCACCCCGCTATTCGGGGCCTTAAATGGACATATGGGTGGGAGGACCGCATATCATTGTATGCGGATGACATCCTGCTTTATCTCGCCTCCCCGGCGGCGTCTCTAAATGTGGTGATGGATATATTCCACATTTTTGGTAGGTTCGCAGGCTACCGGATCAATTGGTCCAAATCGGTGCTTTACGTTCTTAGGGGGCAACGACCTCGACTTCCCCGGGGTTGCCAGCTGGCGGAGACTGTTGAAGGCTTTAAATATCTGGGAATCTGGGTATCTAAAGACCTGACGCGATTTTATGACACCAACCTCCGGCCACCACTAGCGCGCCTTAAATCTGATGTCCAGCACTGGAAATCGCTCCCCTTGACCCTCCTGGGACGTGCTGCCCTATTCAAAATGATGTCCCTCCCCCGTCTTCTGTACGTGTTGCAAAACACTCCTCTTCCGGTCGCGGCGTCGTACTTTAAAGAACTGGAGGGCACTGTGCGAGATTTGCTATGGGAGGGTAAACCACCTCGCATCTCCACACATAAGCTCACATTGGGGTGGTTCGACGGGGGCATTGGACTCCCCGACATGAAAAGATACTACTGGGCCTCGCAGCTCGCTGCCATCAATCAATGCACCTATAGGCGGCACGATGACCCGGCATTTCAGATCGATCGATGGCTCCTCCCCGGGGGTGGTTTTGAGGGCGCACTGTATACAAGGTCTCAGGAAAATGTATTGTCCAGCCCGACCAAACACGCCGTGCAAATATGGAAGGACGCTACTAAAAGCCTGGGGTGGGAGGGCAAACTTACCCAAGCTACGCCGCTCTGGCATTGTGACCAGCTGGGTCGGCTGTCGCGCTCCTTGGGGTTCGACAAATGGGACACCATTGGTATTTCCAGAATTGGGGACCTTTGGAAATCCGGGAACGTCCTACCATTCGCCCAACTAAGTCAAGAGTTTGAAATGGCTAGCTCTGAACAGTTCCGGTACCTCCAAATTAGACATGCACTACTCTCGGCTCTCCCTAAGGGTACAGACCTCCCAAAATCCTCCCCTCTAGAGGACAGGATTCTAGATGGCGATTTGCCAGAAAAGGCCACATCCCTCATATACAAGAAACTTATTAATAATATGACCGATCCCCTAACACGGCTAAGAGGTAAATGGGACCACGACATTGCAGGCTTGGACGATGAGGAGTGGCGAGCCGCAGTGGCTTCTCCCCGCGAAGTTGCCATCTCCTCCAGACTCCGACTGGTTCAGTTAAAAATCCTCCATAGAACGTACTTGTCTGGTCCCTCGTTGGTTCATATGGGATACGCCCAGGATAGTGGCTGTACACGGCATTGCGGGCAGGAGGGCACCTTCATCCATACCCTTTGGGAATGTGAGACGATTCAGAAATTCTGGGAGGGGGTGGTATTAATGATGGAGGAAGTATTGGGGCAACAGCTACAATGCAACATTAAATTGATTTTGTTAAATATATGGGACCCCACTGACCTTACGGCCAAGGAGAGGATATGGGTCACTCTGGGTTTCATGGTGGCCAAGCGGAATATCGCTCGATTGTGGAGGGCTCCGACATCACCAAGCATTGCGGACTGGGCCAGAGACATGGTTGTATGTCTAAACAACTACCACTTAAACAACGAATGCCTAAACCACGAAGGCTAAACCACTACCAAAGCCAAACCACTACGTACTGTACAACGAATTACTAAACCACGAAAATGAATAATTTTTCATATTACCGGAATCTACCAGTCCAGGGGTCAATTGAAACAGCCTGTGGAAGATGGTCACTTTTAATTCTTGATTCAATGAAAGAATCAACAGTTCAGTGAAAAGAGAGATAAAGACAGGAAGCAATATTCAAGTACTGCTTTTCGTAAAGGTGAGACATGCGTATATGGAATTTGGTTATCACTATTTGATGTCCAATGAAGCGCTGTCAATGACTAAGATTAAAGTTTGCTCAAAGTTTTCCTCAACTATCCTTTTGGATAAGAACTGTTGTCTTGGGTGTTCCACAAAATCCCCCTCTCCTTCTATTTCAGAGGTGCTTTGAAATGGGGTCAGCCAGACTGAATCAGGGTTTACGGCGTATTCAATTTCCACAGCTGACACTAAGTCATATTCAGCCTCCTATTTTTCAGATGGTTTTTTCAACTCTCTTCTAATGGATGTCCCTAGATCTCTGCACAAACTCCTGTATTTTGCTGCGATGTATTTTTTCAATTCAACAACCAGAGAGATCAGTCGCATCGAGCACTGATCTTAAACACATCACTGGAAAAACAAACCAACAGTGCCATCTACTGGCCTAACACGCTAAATTAAAACAAACTAATATTTCTACATCATAATCAAAATCAGGAAATGTGCAAATGAATTTTTAAAATAATATTACACATTCCTAAATTATTAAATATATCCAAAAATCAACATCCCGTTTCAAATTATTTTATTATTATTGCACTTGCATTTAAGATTAATTATTAACATTTTGACACTTACCTCTGGTTTAGTAGGTCGTGGTTCAGGTGGTCGTTGTTTGTGTACAGTAGTGGTTAATGAGGTCGTGGTTCTGGTAAAGGTCGTGGTTAAGGATTCGTTGTTTAATACACTCGTTGTTAAGGATTCGTTGTTCAGGCTGTTTCCCAGAGACATGGATTGGTGCATGGTGACTGAGATACCTATTTATGTTTCCAGGGGATGCCCGAAGAAGTGGTTTCAGATATGGGGGCCTTGGAATACTTTCCGGGGGGAGATATGTGAGCCACCTGGGGTTCGGGGGGGTGGGGTTGTCGATATTGGATAATGTGACATTCCCGAATGCATTCATGCTGCACTGTGGTTAAGAGGTCTTTGATGTTCTATCGCACTGTGTGCCACTAATTGCATGTGAAATGCTGTGTCCTTGCTGTTTAACATGCCAATTTCTTAATAAATAGAGTTTAAAAAAAAAAAAAGATTCACTCTTCTAAGGTTGGCAAAAGGAGTACCACTTAGCTGAGTGGCTATGTACCTGTTATCACCCTCATATAGAGGGTGTCACCCTCCTTTTTTTTGTTTTTGCAGATTTTTTATATAGCGCGAACTCGACCCAAAGGTATTGGAGCGCTTTACATGAGCACCAGTTACGTTACACAAGGACACATTCATTTTTTTTGGAAGGCATTTTTTTGACTCCTTAAAGTCACGGTCACCCTCTGTAGGAAAGTAGGATCTGCTTTCATGGTTTCCCCCACTTTTTGCCTGGTGTTTCCCCTAAATTGGCTATGGTAAGTACTTAGGTACACCCCAGATTGACTACTGGTGTACCCTTATACGTCCCTAGTATATGGTACCAAGGTACCCAGGGCATAGTTATACCAGGGGTCTTCCATGGGCTGAAGCATGTATTATGCCACCCATGAGAGACCACTCAAATTATGACTCCAGGCCTGCCATTGTAGCCTGTGTAAGCTGATGCTAACACCACTTACGACAGATATAGGTTTCCCTATATCTGAGGTCACTACACTTAAAACCTATGTCACCCCTAAGGTAGGCCTTTCAATCCTGAAAGCAGGGTCCTCGGTTCTAAGTGTGAGGGTGCCCCTGCATGAGCGGGACACCCCTACAACCTTCGGAGTCCATTCTCCCAGGTTGTAAGTGCATCAGTCCTTACGATATATAGAGTGGCCATGCGTCATTACACGATGACCATCTCTAAACTGGCTGTAACAAACCCTGTCATGTTTGGTATCAAGTAAAGCTCCTCCGGGAGGCCCTCAGTGCTCCCGGTACCAGTCTTCCAGGACAGCAAGCTAGGGCTGCTGCTGACCAGAGACATGTTTCTGCCCTCCTGCTGCTGAGCCAAGCTCGGGCAGGGGAAGGAAGAACAATAGATATCCTGTCACAGGGAGGTGTGACCACCTCCCAGACAGGGTTTAGTGTATTGGGGCAGGGTGGGGGCATTTGTCAGCACCACTGAGACTGCTTGAAGGGCATATTTGTTGCCCTCCTTGCATACTCCAGTTCAAACCAGTTCAGGGAGCCGTTGGCTCCTGCTCTGACACAAAACTGGACAAAGGACATGGGAGTATCCTCCCCACTGTCCAGCCCCTCCTCAGGGAGGGTCCCCTGAATCGTCCCAACCCTTTCCTTAGGGTATTTAAGGGCTTACCTGTGGGTGGGTCCTTAGATTCGTCGTGGGATTCAATTCCGATTCAACTCCGCGTGCTCTTCAACCGTCTGGACACTCTGACCGAGTCGGACTGACCATGTCAGACTGACCGCATCGAACTTTGCTCTAGGAACCGAGACTGCAACCGGGAAGACTCCGACTGCTCCAGGTCTCCGCATCCTGCAAGTCCGCTGCAACGCCAGTGTCCGTGCTCCATACAGGTCCCTCACAGGCCTGTGGACATCCAAGACATCCAAAGGAATCTCCCTTGGAGTGATGGAGTCACTCCCCTGCATCTGCAGGCACCGCAACGTAACTGACTGGTTTGCTGATCCTGGGCTCCTACGGACTCCAACAGGTTCAGTAACACAGGCGGCGGTTCTACAGCTCCATCGAGGCCTGCAATGTCTTCAGACCGAGTCTCCAGCCAGTATCCCTCATCAGCACCGTTGGAACTGAGCCCCTGTGCACAGCGTCGGCTGGCTGTTGCTAAGGCTGGTGACTTTCGTCTCCAGAGATCTTTGGGCCCAAGGGACTTCTTTGAATCCAGTGGGCTCCCCTGATTGCTCGGGGCCTACTCCGACTCCCCTGCTTGTGGTGAGTCACTTGGACCTTGCTGGTCCTACCTTTGCACCTTTTTCGCTTCCCACGTTGTTTGCCGTTGCCAAGGCTTGTTGGTGCTCCCGACGGACACCGACCCCTCAGTTCTTGTCATCCGGCGTGGGACAGCTTGTGAACGGCTCTTGGTCTTCCACAGCGTAGCCTGGTCCACACAGCTGTAACTCCAAGGTCATCGTCAACTATTCTGCATCTCCCGGCATCATTGGGCCTTTGTCTCCTGTGCCCCTTGGTCACTCCTGAGTGGCATAGACTCTGTCCCCTCTGCTTGCAGGTACTTCTCAACTTGAATCCACCTTTGGGTTCCACCGGACACTTTCACCTTCTCCAACAGCGGCATCTTCCTGAAGTCCTCCATTGGGTTCAACTGCGGTTTCCGATGCCACTTCACACCTATGCACCCGGCTTCCCTGGTGTAGGTATCCTGGTTCCTAGGGTGTCCACGGGGGGCTCTCCAACCTTCTGTCTTCCACGGGGTTTCTTCAGGGTCCACTGGGAAAGGTCCTTTTTATTTAAAATTGCAACCACGACTTACCCATTGACTTGAATTGAGTATGCAGTCGTGTTTCCACACTGCACACAGCCTCCGTGGGGTTCCTGGGTACTTACCTCGGGTGGTTCAATAGGTCCCCAGCATTTCTATGTCTATGGGGTATAGTATTGACTCGAGTCGCGATTCGCATCCCTCTATTTTAGTATATGGTTTGGTCTCCCCCTGGCGACCACTGTGTATTTGTGCTACTTACCTGTTTTTATTGCAAAGTATTGTGTGCATTGTGTTATATCTCCGGGGAGGAGACATTATTATGTGTTAGTGAGTGTCTTATAATAAATACACTGTGTGGTTCTTTTTCACTTAACCTATACCAATAAGATTAAGATCTGGTAAAACAAGCTACTTTACACTCCTTCTGGACTAAGCCTGAAGGCTGCTCTCCACAGCTACCACTTAGAGAACTTTCTAAGATTGTCTAAGACCTCTTAAATCACCATAAGGGTTGTCTGGATTAGTGCAGGGTGCTACACTTACATAAGTGAGCACCATATACTAAGCCAGCCTCCTACACCCTCCAAACAAGACCAGTGAATAGACTTCAATGGAATCGATCATCCCGAAAACCTTCGCCATCACTCAAAACATATTTCATCGGCATTGACTTCAATATACCAAAGTTCCAAAACCACTCGATCTCACAGACCGTGGAGACTCAAAAGATTCATAGGTATGCAGTTATGTATGGAATTACTGCGACTTAATTGCAACACTTAAGTTACAGAATCAAAAATTCCAAGACCATTCCTGTTCTAACTTGTTTTCACACTCGTTCCTTGTAATTCTGATACCCAGCACAGAGAACCTCCTCTCGCGCAACTTTATTATACATGTCAAAACTGTAGAAGAGGCGGAAGTGAACTGTTTGGAAACGGAAGTGACGGCCCCCGCATTGACTTCAATATACCAAAGTTCCAAAACCACTCGATCTCACAGACCGTGGAGACTCAAAAGATTCATAGGTATGCAGTTATGTATGGAATTACTGTGACTTAATTGCAACACTTAAGTTACAGAAGGGGATCTTGGGGGGCAGCCGAGCGCAGAGAGATCTGCCCCCCGGGGGTGTTTGGGGAATGGAAGCGGCTCAGGCGCCTGCTCCGCCCCCGTTGGGCTGTTTGGGCTGGTTGGGCTTCTTTATAGCCCAAAGGCTATTTACCCCTTCATTTTGTTCGACCAGCCACCATTTTGTGGTATTCACGGTGGCTGGTCACAGGCCTCCCGGAGCTTTTTTCCAGAGCTTTTCTCCTGGGTCTAGTGAGGGGTTTGCCACACATTTTCCACATGTGTCCGTGCCTGTGGTCACCCCTTAATTTGCCGGCCGGATGGTCTTGGTCTAGCCAGGGGGGACGATAGGGCGGGAGGCATAGGAATTGAGGAGAGCCTCAGCAGGGGTCAAGGCGGCGGACTGCGGGGCTCGCGCTTCTCTGGACCACAAAATGTGTATTGTTAGCAGCAGGTGAGGATCGGGCACCTCTCGACTTCGGAGAGCGAATCCGAAGGGGTGGGCGCAGGAGGGTGGGGCTTTGGGGGGGTGGAGGGTTGCTGCTACATTAATGGGTGGGCATTTGGTGCGCAACACGCTACGCGGGCGGTATTGCCCATGATGCTAAGGGGGGCAGCTCTTTAGCGCACGCATTAAGTTGGGAGCAGCGCGTGAATGCGCATTAATTTGGGAGCAGCGCGTGAATGCGTTTGAGGCCCCGGGGGTTAGGGAGGGAGGAGGACGAATTTCCCTGCGCGCGTATATGGGGGGAGTGTGAGCGAGCGGAGGGTGGGGGTTTTCTGGGATAGAAGATGGCGGTCACAGTAAAGTGTCTGCGATTGGGGCATATCACCCTACTCGGGGAGAGATTTCACATTAGGAAGGGGGCAGTCCTGGTTTCTTCGAAGCAGAGGCCATTTCCTTGCCCGCCCCTGCGGGATGCCCATTTTGGTGGTTGGGTTGGGTAGGAGTAGGTCTGGGCACATTTGGGCAGTGAGGGAGCTGCTCGAACTTGGGCAGGCAGAGGGAATTAGAATTGGGCGGGAAATGAGGGCATACGAGTAAGGGGTGTTAGGTATTTGGGGAGGGGGATCAATCGTGGGAACAGAAGGTGGGGAAGGTCAGGCAGGATATAGGCAGTGACCAGCACACCGGACCATTGGTTTGCAGCGGGCTCACTTCGTCAGCTTTCCAGACACGGGAGAGCACCTGGCAGCTCCATTACCCCGTGGGGAAGAGAAGGCCGGGCCCAGTGCGGCCGGGCTGGAGCGACGGGGGACCCCAAGATCACCGCCCCATGAAGGCCCCGGGCGGTTTCGGCGATGCAACAAGCCAAGGGGGACAATGCTACCCCTGGCATAAAGCGAATCGGAACGCAGCTTTTGGACTATGTTTCAGTGGGGAGAATATGGTACAGTTCTCCAATGTCAGCATGGGGGGTATACGGATAATAGTGAAGCTGGGGGAGGGAATTATGGTGCAAAGGGTAAGTCAAGACCTTTTGGGAGCACAGGTGCTCGAAGGTCCAAGGATTTAGATTCCGGTCAATGCTGTTAAAGGTGTATTGAGGAGCGATCTTAAGCTCGAGGGTGGGTGGAAAAGGCTGCCACACATGAAGGACACAGGGATGTCAGGTTACGGACGATGAGGGAAGTGTTTGGATGAAGTTGATCAGCAAGAGGCACTGACAGGGGTGGGGGGGGAGTTTCACCACTTGTTCATGACATTTTCCAGGTGAATGTATCAGGCAATATGCGACAGGAAGGACAGCCATGGAGGGTCCGACAGGAGAAGAACGAAAAGGGGACAATCGGCGTGCTCCAGAACGGACATCGTTTCCAGCACCAGGTAAAAGTGCAGCGGCGTAAGCTAGGGGGGCAACTGCAGCAAGTGGCAGCAGGGACACAGCGACGCAAGCAGGCATAGGGGTTAGAAGGGGGGAGGAATGGGTGGACTGGGAGCAACAGTTATTACGCCTAGTGACTTCGACCTTTACATAAGTGGGAGTGGGAACGGATAGTAACAAAGTTGACGTCAGCGACCCGTGGTAAGGGAACTTACTCGCGGACAGACGGGGGTTTCCCAAAAAAGGAAGGGTCTGCACTGGTTCCCGCCATGGGTATCGAGCAGGTGGTGCCCGCTTAACAGCAGACAGCTGGACCCGTTGGGGGGGCTGTCTTTTTCGGACATTGAGAGTGATTCGGGGGCCAGTGAGGCCTGTCTGGCATAGTGATAAAGGTGACACAGAGGGGGATCATGGGAGGTTTAGGTACATGGGGGACCAGAGCAGCCTGCTGGACCCGTTTTGGGGGGCCGTCATTTTAGGACAGGGATATCCAATCTGGGGGACATTTGTGGCCGGGTTACGGATAAACAAAACTCAAATGGGGATTATTGGGTGTCTTGAGGTACATTGGGCACCAGAGTAGACAGCTGGACCCAGAGGGGGGCTGTCAAGACAGGGCAGTAGACAGCTGGACCCGCGTTGGGGGCTGTCATCCTAGGTACATTGGGCACCAGAGTAGACAGCTGGACCCAGAGGGGGGCTGTCAAGACAGGGCAGTAAACAGCTGGACCCTGTTGGGGGCTGTCATTCTAGGACATGGTAGACAGCTGGACCCAGAGGGGGGCTGTCATCCTAGGACATGGAGATCCATTCTGGGGCCACTTGGGGCCGGGTTCAGGTGATACACTAAAATCTAAGGGCGATTATTGGGTGTCTTGATGTACATTGGGCACCAGAGGGGACAGCTGGACCCAGAGGGGGGCTGTCAAGACAGGGCAGTAATCAGCTGGACCCGTGTTGGGGGCTGCCATTACAGGACATTGAGATTCAGCCTGTGGCCATTGAGGCATTGTTGCGGGAGTGATAACGCACACACGAAGGGGGATCATGGGTGATTTGGTGTACATGAGGCACCAGAGCAGACAGCTGGACCCAGGTCGGGGGCTGTCAATACAGGGCGGCAAACATGTCTAGTTCCGAGGGCTGCCAGAGGATGCTGAGCATGCATGACGAGCGCAGACTTGACCTTTGGGGTACCATTGGCAACATGGAAGACACGTGGCCCAGAGCCACACTGGCACCAGTTCCGAGGGCGGCCAGAGGATGCTGGGCATGCTAGAGGTGCTCAGAGTTGACCTTTGGTGTACCATTGGCACACGTTGCCCTGAGCGGCACTAGCACCGTTTCTGAGTGCGGCCAGAGGAGGTTAGGCATGCTCGAGGAGCTCAACGTTGACCTTTGGGGTACCGTTGGCAACATGGAAGACAAGTGGCCCAGAGCGGCACTAGCACCCAGGAGCATCAACATTGATACGGCGCAGAATTGACCTTTGGTGTACCATTGGCAACATAGAGGATACGTGCCCTGAGTGGCACTAGCACCGTTTCTGAAGGCGGCCAGAGGAAGCTAGGCATGCTCGAGGAGCTCAGACTTGGCCTTTGGGGTAACATTGGCCACAAGAAAGACAAAGGGGCCCAGAGCGGCTCTGGCACCCAGGAGCATTCAACAGGGATACCATGGGCAACATGGAAGTCAAGTGGCACAGAGCGGCGCTGGCACCCAAGAGCATCACCAGCGATACTGTGGCCATGGGGGCACGGTTTACTACAAGCCACTTACGCGGACTGCCAGAGGAGGCTGGACAGTTCGGCGAGGTCATGGGTGAACCTGGGGTGCCGTTGACGGCATATAGGACAGCCTGAACGGCACGACACGGTCAATTCGGGAGATGACATGAAGTCTGTGACCAGGGTGGTCCTATTTACGAGTAGAGATTACAGTGGGCAAGCCCGGTTCCGTGAACTGCCAGAGGAGGCTGGACAGTTCTGGGAGCTCAGGGGCGAACTAAGGGTACCTTTGGCAACAAGAAAAGCAGCCGGACCCAATGCGGATGCTGCCACTCATGGGCGTTATGATTGATTATGGGGACAAGAAGGCATATTTAACAGGGGGTTAAATCTAACAAGCCTGTTTTCATGGACAGCCAGGGGGTACTGGCCAATTTTTGGGGCAATGCGGGCCTGGCATATGCGCCCCGTGGCAAAAAGGGAAGACAGTTGGTCCCTGTAAGGTGCTGTCATTCCCGGACATGGAGTGGGATTATGGGGTTCAGAGGCCCATTGTTACTGTGAAAGGAAGGGTAACTAGGCGGCGATATGGGAAGCGGGTCGACAGCTGGCTACACACGAGGCCTTTTTTGAGAAGGGCGCAGCTTTGGGGACGGTTTGCAGGTCGCAAGTAAGTTGTTGTGGCACATTACTGACAGGACATGGAGCAGTCGGGATCCAACAGGGTATAACGTGTGTGCAGGGGTGAGAACTGTTGGGGGGTTGGTGTGAACATGTCGAATTTAGCGGGCATGTTAACAGCGTGTCATGCGTCGGGGGATGGGCAAAGATATCGCAGATGCTTTGTCGGGGTCTCAATGGGGGTGGGTTTCCATAGAGGCACACAGTTACAATGGCTTCAAGGGAGACCCCTCTCAGTAGGGAGCAAAGGGTCAAAAGGCCGGATGGAGATTTGAGGATGGGGTACTGTTTAATGGGTGGGTGTTTGAACTGGGACAGTTTCTAGTACATTGTGCTGGACAGCAGGAAGGTCCAGCGGCCAAGGTTAGCTTGGGGGCAGGGATATTCCTGAGGGCAGACAAGCGGGGTCCTGGTCATGGGGGGTTAGATGGGGAATCTGGGAGTGGGTTCCCCCTCCATTCGTTTGACGCTGAAGACGGGTGCCAAATCGCAGAGGTTAATCAATTAGTTATCCGGGATATGCTAAAGAGAACAATAAATATGTCGTGTTGTCCCCCATAATTGGGAGGTTTTGGGGGCAAATTGGTATGATATGAAGTTGTAGGGTTTGATGGGTAATTTTGGGAGTAGCCGCTCGAGGGCAGCAGGCATACGGATCTGGGTGCGCAGGTCTTGGTCAGTTTAGAGAGAGCCTGGCAGATCTGCAGGGCGTAGGTACTCAGTCCACTTTGGCCCTGGGAGGTGAGCACCCCCTTGTGTGAACATGGACTCTGGGTTAAGGGGGTTGCGGTTAAATTGGTTCCCCGCATTGCTGGGGGGCGGCGACACTCAAGGTCTGGGGAGGTGTGCTATGGTGCAGAGCGTGGCGGATATGAGGAGCTCGGGGTCAGGGATAGCAAACGCAGCCAGCGATGTGCTCCGGCAGGGAGGGAGTTTGCTAAGACATGGCGTTTTTCTAAAATTGTTATTGTTGTTTTCCAGGGTCAGCTCCAAGTTGGAGGTCATCGGTGTGCCTGTTTTGATATGCGAAGAGTCATTATAACAAGCATTGGCATAGCCATTAGGTCTCGCCTTTGGGACCTTATAAGTGTTTAGCTATGCAACAGTTGATGTTGTTGCACCAAGGATATTGTGCTGGATAACTAAACACTTATAAGGTCCCATAGGCGAGACCTATTGGCTATGCCAATGCTTGTTTTGTTATGGGGGGCATAAATAACAGGAGGCTGAAGCTTTGGAAATAGTACCTGTGTAACAGTTAGTGTGATAGTTAGTGAGTTAGTTAGTTTGTTAATGAGAGAGTTAGTTAGTTAGTGAGAGAGTGAGAGAGTTAGTAAGTTAGTGAGTGAGAGAGTGAGTTAGTGAGAGAGAAAGTTAGTTAGTGAGAGGAGAGAGAGAGAGAGTTAGAGAGATAGTTAGTGAGAGAGAGAGAGTTATTTAGTGGGAGAGAGAGATAGTTAGAGAGTTAGTTTGGAGAGAGAGAGTCCGTGAGAGAGAGATAGTTTGAATTAGTGTTTTTAAAGAGAGTTAGATAGTGAGAGAGTTAGTGAGAGGGATTGAGATAGTTAGTTAGTTAGTGAAAGAGTAAGTTAGTTAGTGAGAGAGTGAGTTAGTGAGAGAGAGAGTGAGAGAGCAAATAACCAGGCAAAAGGAGAGGAGGGAGCAGTGCATCAGTGGAGCAGGACAGGGGGGGAGAACAGGGGAGCAAGTCAGGAGAAGAGGGATCTGAGGACATAGCAACATCGGGGCAGATGGGGAGGGATCTTAGGGGCAGTTTACCAGGGGAGAGGAGAGTGAAGGGCAGAAGTGGGGCAGGAGTGGAGACGGCATGGTAGCAGTGGGGTAGAAGAGAAGAGGAAGAAGAAACTGCCACCATCAAGTTATGCACAATAAAACTGATGTTTTCAAAAACCCAAAAAAAAACAGGTCTAATAATATGTGGTTGCCACTGCAAATCAGAACTGGCAGTTAAAATAATTTAAAAGCAGCGACTGGATGGTCATGATCACTAAGCAAATCAACAGCAAGACGGTATTAAGTACAGTATTCCCCATGAAAAATAAATGTGTATTTAAAAGGTATATGACGTAAAACAACTAAGGTGCTGACGGCCTTGTTGAAAAACTTTATATAGAAAGAAAGAAGTTATATCTCATATTGCAGAGTCAAATGGAATAGGCGGGCCGGCAACAGCAGAACAAAGTTTCTCAGGAATAGAAAGTCTTAAGCTTTTCTGGTAGTCTTCCATTCAAAGACGACCCTCAGGTCTTTTCTGGAATCTAGGGGCCACGGCAGATAATCTTCCATCGCCACTCTATTTGCACATCATTTTCAGTAGCAGCAAGGCTACTTAGCTATTAATAGCTCGACAAGGAGCAACATTGTTGCTTTATCCCCAGAAGGCATGCTGGCGCTAGGCTATGAAGGCATTTAAAGACAAGACAAAAAAATATTAAAGTCACTCTCTGTCATTGGTAGCCACTGAAGCTGCTTTAACGCTTGAGAATAATTCAGCTTTTGAGATGCCCGTGGTCAATGGGGGTGCTCCACATGTCACTATTCCCCAATGCACCAACCAGGAATCAAATCACTGATCCCTACAGTTATACACACATATCTGAAGTGATTGCATTAATCCACTGACCTTCCCTACCAGAAAAATGCATCTCCCATATAACAGTTAAACTTGCATGTATTTTTTGTATTTATAGGGTGTGCATTACAGTTTACACTCGAGTACCTGTAGGTGAAAGACCAATCGCGTATCTGACCCAGCTTCCACTGTACTCAGGATCACCGTTTCCATACATTTGTATGCAATTCCACCGCTGGTTGAGGGTAAAAATCCTAACGCCCATACTCTGCTCTCTAACAGTACTTTTATAACTCATGAACATATTTAAGCTTTTTTTCCGCGTCCATACTCCAATACAAACCCAAGCAGCGATTACTTATGGAGATAGGAGTGTATAAACTGACCGGGAAAACATGTTAACATTGAACAGCACTCAAGACACTCGGGGGCTTGTGCGCCACTTTTGCGTCATTTTTAACATGGGAAAATGACGCACAGGTGGCGCAATGAGGCTTGTAAATAAGCCCCTCTGTACCGATGCCCAATAGAGCATACATTTACAACATATGCGCATAAACACACATGACTATGACCCGTGAGAGCTACACATGCACCTCTGAGAAACGTCCCACAGACATATGCCAGAAGCAAGATTTCCAAATATATTATAAGACCAGAGTATGCCGAACGAACAGGCCGGTGGCAGCCAAACAGGACCAGGCGAGTTCAACACTATAGACGCTTAGCTCAAAGCCAAACATTAAAAACAAAACGACTTTGCAAACACAATTTATTTTGCCAACACATGCTGTACCTGCCCGTGGAGCTTCTCCACCCGGTACCCGAAGAGGATCTGCTCATAACAGCCGCCTAGGAGCCGTACACGCCGCTCCATGGTGCGAAAACTTTAGACAACTCAAGAGTGCGGAGACAGAGCGCGACGCACACGTGAGTCATTTGGCGCTAGGCTATGACTGCAGCACGAAAAGAAGACATCTTGGAAGGGAGTCAGATTAAGGAAATAAGTAGAGCGATGCCACATATTTATATTTATCTGTACAGAAATTTCTTAACAAAGATTTGTACATAATGACAATTAATCATGTAGCGAGACTTGTGAAATATTACATTTATCTATCCCAGCTGTGATACGTAGATTTTCAATCAGTCGGCGATCATGAACAGACACTACTAAAAGCTTTAAAAATGAATACAATTCACGAAAAAGTACCATTCTTTCAATGTTCTTTGTGCTAGCGATTTGGATAAAACATATTACTAAAGGTTGTCTGCCTTTCGTTTTATTTGTCGTCTGTACATGAGGCTTAAAGAATCAGTCCACTTTCTCTGCAGTGAGGAACAAAGGCGCGTGCAAGTAAGAGGCTGCACAGCTTTCTTTGATGAACATGGCGCACAGGGAGGAGAGCGAATAAATCGGGTGCTATTAAGCATAAATTAAAAAACCCCAAAAGCATATCCATGTGCATAAATTACAAGTGTGGCGTCCGAAGTGCTTGATTACATTGAAGCGCTTACTAAGTGGAACAGTGTCATGCAGCATGTAATGGGCTGGCTCACGCGTGTTTGGTGAAAAGCGCTCATAATGAAAACAACCGCGGCCGCGAAAGTGAAAGTCCATTGTGCATGTACAGCTTTTACCTTCTTTTCAAGCTCGTACTTGTGCTCAGCTGTTTTGAAGCACACTCGTGCTTGTGGCGGCATCCGCCTTGCGGGAGCGAGCAGCGGCCAATTAGCACGCGCGCCGCTGCTCGCTCCCGCAAGGTGGATGCCGCCACAAGCACGAGTGTGCTTCAAAATGAGCAGACCGATGGCTAAAGGCCCTCCTAGAGCAGCGCATGCGCGCTGCCTAGGCGAGACCTAAAAAATGGGGGGAACAGCAGGTATAATGGTGCAGTCTCTGGGCCAGGGTAGGTTCCGCTTCGTATCGCTTTCACACAGGATGGCATAGGGACAAAGGGCCTGGGGGGGAGTTAGCGGTTACCCTGGTAGAACAGGTTATTAGTGGGGGGGTAGAGGTCAAGAAGTTACATAACAGCAGAGGGTCAAGGATAGGTTGGGGTGAAAGGGGTACTTTACTCGAAGTAGTGTAGGGGTTCGGGGCAGGTGAGTCCGCCAACAGTTAAGTGGTTTGCCAAGGGGATCGAGTTGTGGCCCTGTGAGGAGTGGCATGGGGATGTACAGGGTGAGGCAAGAAGAAGGTGAGGCGGCTAGCCTTCTTTTAGTTCAAGGAGGGACTGATAGGGGGCTGACGTCTCGCCCTCACTTGGGTAGGTTTTTGTCAGGTACAGGTTTCCCTGGCACAGGCCTGTTAGTTCCCTAGGTTTTGGGGGGGGCAGAAAAAGGGGTAGCCCACCCCCCCTTTTTCTGGGTGGCGGTTGGCAGTCAAGTTGGCATGTTTTAGCCAAGTTTATTCGTTATTGACAGAGACAATCTAGGCTGAAAGGGAACAGGTAGACAAGTTCACGAGGTAGGATCTTTAAGGTGCATTAGGAAGTTAGGTTAGTTACAGGTTAATAGTCATAAAGGTTAAAGTTGAAAGGTCAAAGGTGAAAGGGTAAAGGTGAAAGGTCAAAGGTTAAAGTGCAAAGGTTAAAAGGTCACAGTAGGGGTACTGAATTGCAGGTTTCAAATGTTCTGTGGGGGAACCTTAGGGGTGGGGGGTAGTTTAACATAGGTAACAGTTTTGTATAGTGAGATTGTAGATTTGTAAGGCATCAGGCCAAGGGCTTTTAATTGTGATGTGCACCTGTTTCAATAAAAGCGGCCTTTTTCACACACTATTTCGGTGTCAGTGGTCTGTGCTGCTCCCCATATGCCTCGATCAAAAATTCCAAGACCATTCCTGTTCTAACTTGTTTTCACACTCGTTCCTTGTAATTCTGATACCCAGCACAGAGAACCTCCTCTCGCGCAACTTTATTATACATGTCAAAACTGTAGAAGAGGCGGAAGTGAACTGTTTGGAAACGGAAATGACGGCCCCCGCATTGACTTCAATATACCAAAGTTCCAAAACCACTCGATCTCACAGACCGTGGAGACTCAAAAGATTCATAGGTATGCAGTTATGTATGGAATTACTGCGACTTAATTGCAACACTTAAGTTACAGAATCAAAAATTCCAAGACCATTCCTGTTCTAACTCGTTTTCACACTCGTTCCTTGTAATTCTGATACCCAGCACAGAGAACCTCCTCTCGCGCAACTTTATTATACATGTCAAAAATGTAGAAGAGGCGGAAGTGAACTGTTTGGAAACGGAAGTGACGGCCCCGCTTTGGTGGGCGGGGTCAGAGAGTGCAGGGCAGTCAGCTGGCGACAGGGTGTTCAGCGGCCGTGCCAGGGAGCCGCGCTGCCCACGGAGTACCTGCCCCCCCCCGGAGGATTGCACGGGCTCCGGCAGCCGGGAGGATGAATAAGCAGGAGATGGCGGATGAGGCGCTCTTCCTGCTGCTGCATAACGAGATCGTAACCTGTGTCTACAAGTCTGCCGAGCAGGGGGAAGTGGTAAGGACGGGGAAGGGGTACTCCCTGAAGCAGGGTATGTGAGGTGGCGGGCACGGGGGAGGGAGAAAGAGGGGCGGCAGGATGAGATGCTGGGCACGGGGATGCAGGAGCGAGAGGCGGTACTTTGGGAATAAGAATGTATAGAGGAAGCCGTCGTTACGTGTAGTGGAGAGACGGTACCCTTCATTGAAAGAGTTTGCAGTGCGATTCAGCTGGGTCCCTGGCAACCGCTACCTAAAACTGTCCAAAGGTTGGTTAGATCGTCGGAAAAAGCAATGAATGATAGTTTGGGAGCTTAACGAGCATTGTTTGGCAGACTGGAAGGTAAGCAATACGGATCAGCATGAGGGTGGTGGGCAGGGGCAAGTGTCGATGAACTGAGGGGGGCAGAAGTGGCAACACTGAAAAAGAGGTGATGAACAGGGCATAAACCTGGGCTAGCACACGGATGGTAGCCCCAAACCACCTGGAACTATGGCATGTAAACGGTAACGAAAACAATGGTTCCGAACGGACCATGAATTTAAATCGCAAACATGCACAAATGAAACGACAGCAATGACAATAATCTGCTGGAGAAGCCAGGTCGACTTGCAGAAATAATTGTATAAACTCATACAATTTGACAGTATCAAAAGAATGGTGCTCTGTGCTGTAGTGATCACAGGTTAGGTGCCAAGTATTTCAGAAGATTCAATAATTAAGTCTTGAAGAAATCGGGACTATCTTAAAAAAATAAATAAGAGCAGTTTTACCTCCCCCTTTTTGTTATATTTTTACTGTTGCATATTTTTTTTACTGTTGCTTCCATACACTGTAATATTTGTTTACTGCTGGGCCCCGCTCTCCACTCAGCGTTTTTAGGTCTCGGCCTGCACCAGCGCTTGCGCTGGTCTGGCCGAGAGTTTTAGTAAGTGGGTTTTGGAAGTGCAAACACTGGCTTTCGGCTGGCGACCAGCTTGCGTTCACGATAGCGTGCACGCGCGCAGCTGCCATCTGGGGTTTCCTATCTCTTCCTCATTTCCTCGTCATGGCTCATTAACTCTCTGGACTCTGATGTTTCAATCGCAGCAGCAGCTCATATTACCAACTGACGGCCCTGGACTACAGTCACATGAAAAACAGCGATTAGCATTGAAATGCAAGCTTTTTTTTGTCTACTTAGAAATATTGCTTCGGTGGGTTGATTTCACCTTATATCGCTATTTGTTTTATATTGGGAGTCACAGCCTAATTACCAGTATTTTTGTCTCACTCTGTTTTTTTAAAAATATTTATTCGCACAAAGCTATATTTAAGGTTACTTTTTCCGCGTCACTTCTTCACTCTATTTAAACTCCACACCCCCACTCTTATTGTCTCTCTCCTTCTCTCTCTCCCCTCTCTAATTCTCTCTCTACTTAATTAACTCTCCCCTCTATCTTTTTTAGCCTTTCATTCTCTCACCCCTTTATCTGTTTCTCTTTCAAACTCCTTCATTCACTCTCTCTCCCCTTCTTTCTCTCTCTCTATCCCGCTCCACTCTTTATTCTATGTACACCCTTTCTCTCTCACCACCCTCTCTAATTGGGCATTATATCTTCACTCTATCTCTCACTCAGCATCACCACAGCATCAATCAGAGCCAGCACAGCATCACTCAACGCCATCACAGCATCACTCAACGCCATCACAGCATCACTCAACGCCATCACAGCATCACTCAACGCCATCACAGCATCACTCAACGCCATCACAGCATCACTCAACGCCATCACAGCATCACTCAACGCCATCACAGCATCACTCAACGCCATCACAGCATCACTCAACGCCATCACAGCATCACTCAACGCCAACACAGCATCACTCAACGCCATCACAGCATCACTCAACGCCATCACAGCATCACTCAACGCCATCACAGCATCACTCAACGCCATCACAGCATCACTCAACGCCATCACAGCATCACTCAACGCCATCACAGCATCACTCAGCGCCACCACAGCATCACTCAGCGCCACCACAGCATCACTCAGCGCAACCACAGCATCACTCAGCGCAACCACAGCATCACTCAGCCGGCGCCACAACAGCATCACTCAGCCGGCGCCACAACAGCATCACTCAGCCGGCGCCACAACAGCATCACTCAGCCGGCGCCACAACAGCATCACTCAGCCGGCGCCACAACAGCATCACTCAGCCGGCGCCACAACAGCATCACTCAGCCGGCGCCACCACATCATCACTCAGCACCACCACAGGATGACTCAGCGCCACCACAGGATGACTCGGCGCCACCACAGGATGACTCGGCGCCACCACAGGATGACTCGGCGCCACCACAGGATGACTCGGCGCCACCACAGGATGACTCGGCGCCACCACAGGATGACTCGGCGCCACCACAGGATGACTCGGCGCCACCACAGGATGACTCGGCGCCACCACAGGATGACTCGGCGCCACCACAGGATGACTCGGCGCCACCACAGGATGACTCGGCGCCACCACAGGATGACTCGGCGCCACCACAGGATGACTCGGCGCCACCACAGGATGACTCGGCGCCACCACAGGATGACTCGGCGCCACCACAGGATGACTCGGCGCCACCACAGGATGACTCGGCGCCACCACAGGATGACTCGGCGCCACCACAGGATGACTCCGGCGCCACCACAGGATGACTCGGCGCCACCACAGGATGACTCGGCGCCACCACAGGATGACTCGGCGCCACCACAGGATGACTCGGCGCCACCACAGGATGACTCGGCGCCACCACAGGATGACTCGGCGCCACCACAGCATCGCTCCGCGCCACCACAGCATCGCTCCGCGCCACCACAGCATCGCTCCGCGCCACCACAGCATCGCTCCGCGCCACCACAGCATCGCTCCGCGCCACCACAGCATCGCTCCGCGCCACCACAGCATCGCTCAGGATCACCACAGCATCTCTCAGGGCCACCACAGCATCTCTCAGGGCCACCACAGCATCTCTCAGGGCCACCACAGCATCGCTCAGGGCCACCACAGCATCGCTCAGGGCCACCACAGCATCGCTCAGGGCTACCACAGCATCGCTCAGGGCTACCACAGCATCGCTCAGGGCCACCACAGCATCGCTCAGGGCCACCACAGCATCGCTCAGGGCCACCACAGCAGTATCACTCGGCGCCACCACAGCAGTATCACTCGGCGTCACCACAGCAGTATCACTCGGCGCCACCACAGCAGTATCACTGCGCCACCACAGCAGTATCACTCGGCGCCACCACAGCAGTATCACTCGGCGCCACCACAGCAGTATCACTCGGCGCCACCACAGCAGTATCACTCGGCGCCACCACAGCAGTATCACTCGGCGCCACCACAGCAGTATCACTCGGCGCCACCACAGCAGTATCACTCGGCGCCACCACAGCAGTATCACTCGGCGCCACCACAGCAGTATCACTCGGCACCACCACAGCAGTATCACTCGGCACCACCACAGCAGTATCACTCGGCACCACCACAGCAGTATCACTCGGCACCACCACAGCAGTATCACTCGGCACCACCACAGCAGTATCACTCGGCACCACCACAGCAGTATCACTCGGCACCACCACAGCAGTATCACTCAGCACCACCACAGCAGTATCATTCAGCATCACCTCAGCATCGTCTCCGCAACAGTCACCACCACCACCACTACCACCTCCTCACCACCTCAGCCTGCTCTCGGAATCTGGCATCTGTTGATTCTCCCCTAGCGTCTGGCCGCTGCTAGTGTTATAATACAGGTACTAGTTCCCAACCTTCACCCTCCGATTGTTTATGCCCCCTCAAAAAAAAAGCTTTAACAAACAACCATTGCAATAGGCAGAAACAAGTTGCCAGCATTGCAAGAACAAAAGAAAACTGAGGATTTTTTTTTATTGTAAATACTTTTTTTAATATGGTCGTTCAGTTTTACATAATGCCTTCTTGGTCATATATAAAGTAACAAAAATGCTTCTGACACTTTTTTATTATAACTTTTCAGCATGCTGCACAGCAGCCACACTTCTCTACAGCACAGCTTGAAGACATTGGCAAAGTCAATAGCTCTGGCTAAACACTTATAAGGCCCCAAAGGCGAGACCTATTGGCTATGCCAATGCTTGTGTTATCCAGCCACTACTAAACTGATGGCAGGTGATGCAGGAAGATGGGGCCCAAGTATCATGGGCTACCATTTTATGATACCTTTTGCAGCTGCCCTCTGTCCCTCAGTTGGTGAGTTCAGCTATTATTTAGTCATTTTTTAACTTTAGGTATCTGCCTTCTCCCTGTTCCAGTCCACTCATGAGCGGATTTAGACGTGGTTCAGAGCGAAATGTAAAATGAGTTTATTGCAGCTGCTATAAGTTGTGAGATATGTAAATAGAAATCGACCATTCCATAGAAAGCCCACCCCAAAGGCAGTGCATATTGCCTTTGGGAGAAGATGAAATGGCTTTATCAAAGGCCGTGGGAGAAAAACTGTTCAAGGCAGGTCATTTAATATATCACAGGGACCTCATGGGCAGCATCGAGGTGTGGTTAGGTGGTGATAACAGAGCAAGAGAACCTAAAGTCACCAAATGATATCACATCATACGCAAAGACCCGGGTGCAGCAGGACCTACTTTGAAGTGGTTTTGGGGTTCTGCATGTCTGCATCTTTTCTATAGCTCTCAATGCTAGAGGTAAGGCTGCAACTGAGGGCTCCAAATTTGATGAAGGTGTGGAGAGATGAAGTGATTTGCCCAAGATCTAACAAGTTTAGCAAGTAGAGAAACAAGGAGTGTAAACCAGGTCTTCTGGTTTCCATAGTTGACAATTTGCTTCTAGGTCATTCTTAACCAAGATGGCGGCTGGAAATAGCTCTGATCAACACCAGCAGAGAGCCAGCTGTCACATCGGACCTTACCCTGGCCCTTTACCATCGAAACGAACTGACTTTACATGCAAACTAATAAATACTACAGAAGGAAAGGTCCTTCCCAAGTACTGTTAATGTTCAGTATTCCACACTCTGCTCTCTGTCGCATAAACCATTGTAATTGCGTACAAATTACCGCAAGCTTGTTGCAACTGGGCATCTTTAAATCTGTTTTCTTATGTGCTTTCAAATCAGAAATTATGTTTTAGAAGTCAAAAAGGAAAACAAGCATTGGCATAGCCAATAGGTCTCGCCTTTAGGACCTTATAAGTGTTTAGCCATGCAACAGTTGATGTTGTTGCACCAAGGATATTGTGCTGCATAACTAAATACTTATAAGGTCCCAAAGGCGAGACCTATTGGCTATGCCAATGCTTGTTCTTATATTTTCTTCGACCACGCAGCTTCTGGAGACAACTTGACAGTCGTTAGCGCCTCACGCGCATCCTGATCTTTCCAGAACGGTGCTTGGACGCTGGTGCTGCTGTCATCTAGCTCACCTTGCGGGGTGCTTGGACGCTATCACTGCTGTCATCCAGCTCAAGCGTCCATGACATTAATCCTTATCCAGATTCAATAACTTACCCTCTTTTTTATGTGTTCCTGAATTCTTCAACAGTGCATTATTGAATCGTTTTTAAATACTTTGCACCCAAAGGTGCGGTCGTGGAGTAAGTTTGTTTCGCTCACTCGGTGTTGGGTCACCTGTGTTCACGTTCACTCGTGCTGCACTGCTTTCACTAATTATTCCATTTTCTGAAACTATGATTAATCCTGATCTGTCCCCGCTTTTTAGGTCTTGCCTAGGCAGCGCATGCGTTGTCTCTCGAGACATACTGTATGGGCTTTCTGCACTCCCATCTGTTTTCATTCGTTCCTTCATGTGCCTTTCGAAATTCCTTTGTTTTCATTGGTGAAAAGTTTACATTTGTCCCTCTTTTTGCTGTTTTGGTCACGCACTGGAGACTGGCCCTGTTGCATGGATCACTTCACTATCGGCCATACATGTTAGTATTGGAGCACTACTTTTTTTTCCTCGGCTTGTTTGGCTTTCCGAATGCGCTCAGCCGAGGGCTGCAAATCATGTCCTTATCTTGTTTTCCACTGTCTTTGGTTTCACGAGCACTTTTTCAGCTAGAGGCTATGTTGTTTTTCATTCTATAACCTTTTTGGTTTATTAGCTCAAATGTCCAAACCTTAAATAATATACGTTACCTAATGGAAGTGTAGTTTAAGAAAACGCCTGACAGTAGGATAAACCTATCCACATTGTGCTTTTGACCGCGTGATTATTTGGATACGATTAAAGAGGTAAACATGCTGTTATTGCTCCTTTTATGAAAATGGAAGCAGCTTTAAGTTGTGCGCTTTCAACTTTTGATGCTCTCTTTTTGGCTTCAATTGTTGGTGAAATAAAACCAATATCAAGTGATGCCTCCTTGTGCTCTCCAAATGCGGCATGTAATGTGAGGTTACTTAACAATATATCCTGCAAGTAGGCAGTGCAGCACCACCTCAGTACCAGCGCAGCACCAGTTTGTCACTCAGCACCACCTGAGTATCACTCAGCAGCACCTTAGCACCACCACAACACCAGCACAGCACCACCTCAGCATCACTCGGCCCCAGCGCAGCACCTCCTCAGCACAATCAATCAGGGTTGGTAAAGCGCAGCTACTCTCCCGCAAGGGTCTCAAGGTGCTAAGGGGACGGGGGGGGAGCTCCGTTGAGTGCTGAGGTCATCCGAAGAGCCAGGTCTGGAGGTCCTTCTTGAACTGGAGCATTGTAGGAACTTGCCGGAGGTGGATGCCGTTTCTGGCCTTGGCTCCAAAGTAGGAGAAGGACTTTCCTCCCGTTCTGGTCTTGTAGATGCGTGGGATGGTAGCCAGAGAGAGGTCAGCTGATCGGAGGTGTGTCTTGGGTGCGTGGAAGGAGAGGCAGTTGTTTAGGTATCAGTGCACCTCCTCAGGACCAGCTCAGAACCACCTCTGCACAGTGCAGCACCACCTCATTACCAGCGCAGCACTACCTCCGCATCAGTGCAACACCACCACCTCCGCATCAGCGCATCACCAGCACAGCATCACTCAGTGCACCACAACATCACGCAGCACCACCTCAGCACCAGCGCTGCATCTCCACGGCATCACTCAACACCACCATCAGCACAGCACCACCTCCCCATCAGTGCACCACCATCTCAGCAGCACCTCAGAACCAACGCAGCACCACTTCCTCATTAGCGCAGCACCACCTCAACACCAGTGCAGCATTCCTTCCGCACCAGCGCAGGACCAACTCAGCATCCCTCAGCACAACGTGAGCAATAGCACAGCATCACCTGAGCGCCACCTCAGCATCACTCGGCACCACCTCAGCATCACTCGGCACCACCTCCACACAAGCACACCACCTCAGTATCACTCAGCACAGCATCAGCGCAGCACCACCTCAGCGCAGCACCACCTCAGCACAGTACCACCTCCGCATCAGCGCAGCACCACCTCCGCATCAGCACAGAACCACCTCATCTGTGCACCACCACCAGTGCAGCACCAACTCCGCATCAGAGCAGCATCACCTCAACATCAGTGCACCACCACCAGTGCAGCCCAACCTCATCAGCAACTGAGCACCAACGCAGCCCCATTTCAGCATCAGCGCAGCATCACTTCAGTGCAGCACCAACTCGGCATCAGTGCAGCACCAACTCGGCATCAGTGCAGCATCACCTAAACATCAGTGCAGCACCATCTCAGCACAGCACCAACTCTGCATCAGTGCACCACCACCAGTGGAGCCCCCCTCAGCACCAACACAGCCCCACCTCAGCAGCAACATAGCACCACTTCAGCATCACCCCAGCACAGCATCACTCAGCTTCACCTGAGCACCAGCTCGGCACCAGTGCATCACCGCCACCTCAGCGCCACTATAGCATCACTCCGCATCGGCACAGCACCACCTGAGCACCACCACAGCATCACTCAGCATCTTCTCCGCATCAGCGCAGTACCACCTCCTCATCAGCGCAGCACCAGCACACCATCACCTCAGCATCATCACAGCACCATCTCTGCACCAGCACAGCATCACCTCGGCATCACCTCGGCATCACCTCGGCATCACCTCGGCATCACCTCGGCATCACCGCAGCATCACTCCGCATCACCGCAGCATCACCGCAGCATCACTCCGCATCACCGCAGCATCACTCCGCATCACCGCAGCATCACTCCGCATCACCGCAGCATCACTCCGCATCACCGCAGCATCACTCCGCATCACCGCAGCATCACTCCGCATCACCGCAGCATCACTCCGCATCACCGCAGCATCACTCCGCATCACCGCAGCATCACTCCGCATCACCGCAGCATCACTCCGCATCACGCAGCATCACTCCGCATCACGCAGCATCACTCCGCATCACCGCAGCATCACTCCGCATCACCGCAGCATCACTCCGCATCACCGCAGCATCACTCCGCATCACCGCAGCATCACTCCGCATCACCGCAGCATCACTCCGCATCACCGCAGCATCACTCCGCATCACCGCAGCATCACTCCGCATCACCGCAGCATCACTCCGCATCACCGCAGCATCACTCCGCATCACCGCAGCATCACTCCGCATCACCGCAGCATCACTCCGCATCACCGCAGCATCACTCCGCATCACCGCAGCAGCACTCCGCATCACCGCAGCATCACTCCGCATCACCGCAGCACCACTCCGCATCACTCCGCATCACCGCAGCATCACTCCGCATCACCGCAGCATCACCGCAGCATCACCGCAGCATCACCGCAGCATCACCGCAGCATCACCGCAGCATCACCGCAGCATCACCGCAGCATCACTCGCAGCATCACCGCAGCATCACTCGCAGCATCACCGCAGCATCACCGCAGCATCACCGCAGCATCACCGCAGCATCACCGCAGCATCACCCGCATCACCGCAGCATCACCGCAGCATCACTCCGCATCACCGCAGCATCACTCCGCATCACCGCAGCATCACTCCGCATCACCGCAGCATCACTCCGCATCACCGCAGCATCACTCCGCATCACCGCAGCATCACTCCGCATCACCGCAGCATCACTCCGCATCACCGCAGCATCACTCCGCATCACCGCAGCATCACTCCGCATCACCGCAGCATCACTCCGCATCACCGCAGCATCACTCCGCATCACCGCAGCATCACTCCGCATCACCGCAGCATCACTCCGCATCACCGCAGCATCACTCCGCATCACCGCAGCATCACTCCGCATCACCGCAGCATCACTCCGCATCACCGCAGCATCACTCCGCATCACCGCAGCATCACTCCGCATCACCGCAGCATCACTCCGCATCACCGCAGCATCACTCCGCATCACCGCAGCATCACTCCGCATCACCGCAGCATCACTCCGCATCACCGCAGCATCACTCCGCATCACCGCAGCATCACTCCGCATCACCGCAGCATCACTCCGCATCACCGCAGCATCACTCCGCATCACCGCAGCATCACTCCGCATCACCGCAGCATCACTCCGCATCACCGCAGCATCACTCCGCATCACCGCAGCATCACTCCGCATCACCGCAGCATCACTCCGCATCACCGCAGCATCACTCAGCATCACCGCAGCATCACTCGGCAGCAGCGCAGCACCACCTCAGCAGCAGCGCAGCATCTCCTCCGCATCACTCAACAACACTACATCACCACTTTATCATCAGCACAGCACCACCTCCGCATCAGTGCACCACCAGTGCAGCACTTACTCGGCACCAGCGCAGACCCACCTCAGCATTAGCGCAGCACCACCTGAGCACAGACCAGCACAGCATCATCTGAGCACCAGCACAGCACCACCTGAGCACCATCTAAGCATCACTCAGCACCACCTCTGCACAAGCACACCACCACCTCAGCATCAACGCAGCACAACCTCGACACAGTTCCACCTGAGCACCACCTCAGCATCAACACAGCAGCATCTCAGCATCAGCACAGCACCACCTCATGAGTGCACCACCACCAGCGCAGCACCAGCGCAACCCCAGCTCATCAGCAATTCAGCACCAACGCAGCACTACTTCAGCATCATCACAGTACCAACTGAGCACTAGCTCAGCACCAGTGCAGCTCCACCACTTCAGCATGAATCAGCACCACAGCATCACCTCCGCACCACTCAGCATCACCTACGCACCACCTACGCACCAGCACAACACCACCTCAGCATCACTCAGCACCACCCGAGTATCATTCAACATCACCTCCGCACCAGCACACCACCACCTCAGTCTGCCCTTGGAATCTGGCATCTGTTGATTCTCCTCTAGGTCCCCTGCTCGTGGTGTCATTCAGGTACTAATTCCCAACCTCCACCCTCCCGTTGTTTATGCCCCCTGACCCCCAATAGCAAAAAAAAGCTATAACAAACAAGCATTAGAAGGCAGGAAGATGTTACCAGCATTGCAAGGACAAATAGAACCAGATGACATTTTTTATGTTTTTTTTTTTTAATAGGGTCGTTCAGTTGAGCATAACTTTTTCTTGGTTATATATAAGGTAACAAAAATGCTTATAACGCATTTTTATTATAACTTTTCAAAATGCTGCACAGCAGCTACACTGCTCTAAAATATAGCTTAAAGACATTGGCAAAGCCAATAGCTGTGGCTAAACACCTATAAGGTCCCAAAGCCTATGCCAGTGCTTGTATTACACTCTTTTCCGTGACTGTGATTTGTAGGTAAACAATACATCCAATAACTCTCCTGGATTTTCATCCTTCCTTTTTCATGGTCCTTCATTTTGTGACTTGCAGATTTCCTGCTTTTGCTTCTATATTTATGCATTAGTCCTGATGATGATCCTCAAGCCACTACGGGTCGAAACATCTTTGACACGTTAGGCCATGTGAACGTAATACGTTTATCAGTTGTAATGGAGTCTGATTATTTGAGACCCTTGAACTGTACACACATTTATACTATATATTTTGTCTATTGTTTCACTGCCGCCTTGTATAATACACACTTCTCCACTGGCTTATTGCCAACTGTTTGTGAAATTTGAGCATAAAGCACTATTTTTTGGATACTGTCAAATTATATGAGTTGAATACAATGATTTATGCAAGTTGACCAGGTTTCTCCAGCAGATTATTTTCATTACTGCTGTTTCATTTGTGCTGTATCCGTTATGTGTGATTTTAAATACATGGTCCATCCGTATCCAATTAATTGTGTTACAGTACGAACATGGGAATGACAAATGGTAGGAGAGAAGGTTGATCATGGGGAAGTCATCATTTCTAGATTGGGGGCTGCAGGATGGGTGGTGAACAAAGGTGTAACACAAGCTCCTGCATGCAGCCCCTGCGTCCCGGGTGGGGCATCCCTTCAGTGGCCCCCACTGTACTTCAGGAGGTCCCTTTTAGCCCAACACAAGTGAATATTTGTGAGATATGGGAGACTCCGGGGCCCCACATCACATTCTGCAGGGGGGCCCATCTTATTGCATTACCCCACTGGTGTTGAGCAATGTGCAGGGGCTATGAAAAGGGAGCTAGCTACCACAGGATGCACAGCGTAAGTGTGGTTTGGTGAAAAAAATAGAAGACATGGGCTTGTAGGGGTAGACAAGTAGTCGGGAGCTGAGGTTGCGATCAGAGGCATTGTGAAGCAGGAGTTGACGAGAATCATGAACTGTACACTGGAGTGTATGAGACAGAGTAGCAGGTAACACATACAGCAGAGTGGGTAGTGCAATGTGTAGGATGTGAAAAATACATTTGTGTTTTATTGGGACCTTTAAGCTCTGACTTAACGTTTCTTTGGCACCGTTTCTCCTTTTTGTCATATCGGGGGTGTTCATCTTAGGTCCATATACAAGTTTCAACGTTGTCTCGTTTCAGGGCTGCTTTCCAAATTTGAACACCGGACCTGGCCCTTTATGATTCAGTGACTGAAAGTGATTTGACAGCCTGCATAGCCCTCATCCCATAACTAACCAACAACAGTTCACCTTCACTTAGAATTCCTGGTCTGTGACATTCAAATACATGTCTGGGTGATTGTTTATCCGTTTTGCCTTTGGTTGTAGGGACCCTGGAAAAATTCCTGCAAAGCTGCTTCTGACATTGGTTGTCTGGGATTAGGATTATTTTAATGGTCGAAAACCTTTCAATTGGCTGCTCCCCACTGCTGTCCCCAGTGTCATGCTATAACTACTGTTCCTCTAGTGCCAGTACTTTGCATTCATCATTACTTTGAAAATAAGTTTTTCGGCACCAACATAATAGTTCCAGGGCTTAATTTTGCTGTTTCCACTGCTTCCGCCCCTGGTCCCTCAAAAGACTGGAAAGGCTCTTAGATTCAGAGAAGACCTTGTGCTCATACCCTGCTTAGAAGGACAAGAGCTCTGCTCCCAGAGTGTAGCTTCCTTCTGCCCTGAGGATCAAACCAAGACTCATTTGAAAGAGACTGGCATTGAGCAAGACTGTACGAAAGGGCTTTTCCATTATCCATGGGAACCTGCAGCCCAGCTGACCTGTCCCGAACCTGAACCATGAGTGGCAACTGCATTACAAGAGGTTCAAGAACACTCCAGAGACACAAGAGGACTGTGTATGCTGGTGAGCAATCCCTGTCCACTATGGCCTGTCCTTTGTACACCCACTATACAGGCTTACAGTAAGCACCAAGGCCTTTGTTCCAGTGCTGGACAGGAGCGTGGCCCAAAGTTCACTGAATATCCTTTGTTAGTGGAAGCCTGTATCTGTCATTTGATAGGGAATATTTAGGGTTTTCCCCTTTGCCTCTCCTTTTCACCCTAGACACATGGAATGTTAATTTCAATGTGGCTGCTCATCCTGAGTTCAGAATCCTTGCAGTCATTGTCCTATGTGATGCAGTCCTGGTGTTTCAGAGTCAAGATATTCTGTTCCAAACCAGGATGACTAGCTGTCTCGGGTGCCAACATGCCCAATAGTAAATCTTGACCACAAACTGTCATACTGGAACCCAAAGTTTGTTCCCCCATTAAGTGCCAACTGCAGTGTATCATCCGTCTTCTAGTACCCCTTGCTGCATTGCACTTTCCAAGGCTTCCTGTAATCACCTGAACTCTGTCTGATAACCTCCACGCATGTCCCTTGGTTGCACACTGGTACTTGCACATTTAAAATATTGGTCACCGCAGAAAATTAGACTTTTTCCAATTCCATTTAAACAGTATCTAGTTCCCCTGTATTGTTAGTAGGGATGGAGATGGCTTTAGGGTTATGAGCTGCCAACTTTTGAGGTAATTCCCTTTAACACAGGCTCTCACCAACTTAGCTATTCATCTTGTGCTGCAAAAGAATAAAGTTCAGAGAGGTCACAGCATATAAAATAATTTATTCCAATCAATTACCTAGGTTATAAGAGACATAGGTTGTACCATTTTCTCTATGGTTACCTAGGGTTGAGAATCTTACTGTGAAAGTCCTGACTGAGCAAAGGTAGTTTGTAGTATGTGGCTACTCCTGCTTTGACATCTAAGTTAAAGATTAAGTTTATGGTCCCATTTTGATCCTAAAGGTTTGTAGGACTTTTTAGTGTTCAGTGTTGTCTACCATCCCTTCATTAAATACTTTTGTTTTCTAAGAAACAATTCTAACTCTCATTTAATTCTGTGTGATTAGAATGTCCTGCTTTATTTTAGTTCCAAACCTCCACCATGGATATTGCACAATTACCACCAAAGGACCCAGAGAAAAACCTTCGCAACAAGTGTTGATAATTTGTGCAGCAGGGCCCGGAGCCACCCTGGTGATGAAAAGTGGAAGTTATAGTGATGAGGGAGGTTGATAGTGTGCTGGTGGAAAATTTGAGACCTTGTTCCAAGGGTGGAAAGTGTTAAGGGAGGCAGATGAGGAGTGTCGCAAGTACATATAATTTATCAGGTTTATGTGGGTGAGAAGTATTAAGGTGCTAGTCGGATACAGACAGATGCAGTTGTCAAAGATTTCTTTGTGAGAATGTATTGGATAGGAAAGAGCAGTGTAAACTTTTTTTAGAGTTTTATATAGCGCGAACTAGACTTGAAGATATCCGTTTTACATGAGCACCAGAAGGACACATTCATTTTTGTTAGGCACGGGGAGATTAAGTGATTTGCCCATAATCACAGGATGTTGAGCGTAGTTGCCGAGACTCAAACCAGGTTCCCCAGCTTCGAGGTCGACCGCTCTAGCGGTATGGCTACATCCTCTCCCTTATGATGGTGAAGCATTATGGGTTGGATGAGAAGGATTAGGATAGTGATATAAACAAAGATGTGTGGGTCATGCACAAAAAGGTGTTAATCAACGCCTAAAGAGTCTGTATCGATGGGGGTAGTAGGCAAGAGTAGGATCTTTGGTAAATACTCATAGTACGGACAGTAGCAAAAGAAGAATGATTCTAGCAGTCATGTCAAAAGTAGCAAATAGGTCTAGATGGATTAGAAGAACACTGCAAAAGAGAAGTGTTGAAAATCTTCAATACCTGTACCAGAGAAGTGTTGGTAACGTGGTGCATGAAGAAGGCTGATTCCGGACGCTTGTACATGGTAGAAAAGAGAAAGGTGTAGGGACACTGCAGAGAGCTCTGTAAATCAAAACAGTTGATAGTTATATATATGTTGCAAAGATGTAACTTAAATTGCCATACTTTTTTCATCTTTCATTTATCATATCATTAGTGCATCCACAACAGCAACATTATACTTCAACTAATAATATGGCAAGCCTAGAACAACTTTTAGATTTAGTCAAAACATTGCAACAGACTCTCCATTCCCCTTCCCCAGAACTGGCGAGTGCAGGCAGCTTGCAGTGTGTCTGTGGAGAAATGACCTACATGTGCGAGGTTGTAAATCAAAAGAAAAGGGGATTTCATAAAACCTCCATATTCCTACTTTCATTTGTATGTGAAGTTTTCAGGGCATTGATCAAGGAGAAAAGAGAAGACCATTAGTGCCATTAGCTCTCACACACCTTATTGTATTTCTTCGCAGACAACTTCTCAGCCCTTTGCTGTCAATCTCCCTCCCCCATCCCGCCTTCATGTGGGCTTACTTGTGGTCAGAGAGGTAACTTAATTTACATTTGTCGTTTAATACTAATAACCCTGGTCATGTTCATGGGGGTCTATTATCTGTTTTAGCCCAGCTGCTAACAGGACTGTGCCCCACCATCTGTTACTTTACTGTTCTCAGTGTTGTTCTTTTGTGTGAGTTGTGCAGTCTGTTCTGCAGCATCCCATTTGTTTACACCAGCCAGCCATTTTTCAACATCAGGTGCCATTTGAGCTTTCTCGCCCATGGCTTTGTTTAGAAACCACTAATGCCAGGTCTGCAAATCTGCATTCTTGTTTTAAGTTTTTGATGTTTCATTTGTCCTAATAGGCAATTTAAAAGTTTGGGGATAATACTTTTGAGTAAGACTTTTATATTTTCGAATATCATCTCACAGTATTGTCTGTTCACACTCCCATACCATGTGGTAGAAATCGTTTCTCTCCTCCTGATATCTTGGACAGTTATCATGTACCCAGACACATGGTTACATTTTGCCCAATCTAGAAGGGGATTAAAACAACTGGTAGAGGTAATTCAGTTTTGTACATTTAAAGCAGGGGAGTTCTAGTGACAGCTCTGGCGTATTCCAGCATTCTACCCCAGAGCCTTTCGGGATATCCTTATCAATTGTTTGTTTGCTTCCACTTCAGTTTCAGTTGTGACAAGCCTGTGTTGAGTTTCGGCTAATCAACTGGACCATGCCAGTGCTTGGATATCCTCACGGGTGACAAGAAGCGCTCTACAAATCTACTGATTGATTGAATGCGGATGCCGTCGCAGTGTATAAACTTGGGGCGAGGTCTCGATTTCCTCTATTCCCTATGTTCATCTAGCAGCTCTGATCAAGGCATAATGAGACAAACTGTCCCACTGTTGTTGCGCTTTTGGCTTGAATTGTCTCATATGACCTCAACATCCCATTTGCGTTTAGGTCTGCTACCTGATGCCTACATCCTCTCAGGGTCTTTTATCATATGTCATGAGTAGGTGTAAATTTGGCCATATACCAAAGCGCTATCTCTGGTGCATACATATTCACCTCCCTAATTATATGTGTATAGCGGGACCAGTGATATCCCATTCCTAATTATATGTGTATATCTGGACCAGCAGCAATTAGCCGATCTGAGTCCCCTGGGGTGAGAAGCATTCAGCTTTAGATTACCCATTAAGGCTCCAACTAGCGATGTTGCTCCAAGGGAAGCGTGTATCTCACGTCTTTCATGATCTGTCTCACATCCCAACAAACACATCGGCCGTATCAGCTGCGATGCCAAGTAGTATGCCTTTTTAGAAAAGGGATGCACCATTGCCACACTCATTCAAAGGCATCATGGATTCCCAATCATTTTCTTTTCTGTTCTTGCCACAGATCAAGTCTGACAGGATACCATTCAATCAATTAGCATTTGGAAAGCGCAGCACTTTCACCCCGAGGGATATATGGGCGCTGTGGGTGTGACGTCTCAGTCAAAGAGTCGGGTATTGAGTTGCTTTCTGAAGTCCGCCAGGGAGGTTGCTGTTCGGAGATGGAGGAGCAGATCGTTCCAGGTCTTGGTGGCGATGTAGGAGAAGGAGCTGCCCCCTCTGTGGCTGTGATGGATGCGGGGGTGTGCACAAGGGCTAGTGAGGAGGAGCGTAGGTGTCTTGCGGGTAAATGAAAGTTCAGTCAATGTTTGATGTAGGTCAGTCCTTGATCGTGTAGAGCTTTGTAGGCGTGAGTTAGGATCTTGAACTAACATCTCTTCTGGATGGGGAGCCAGTAGAGGTTTCTGAGGTTGGGGTGGTGTGGATCAATGTGGGGAGGTCCAGAATGAGTCTGGCTGCGGTATTCTGTATGGTCTGGAGTCTTCGGAGGTGCTGGGTGGAGATGTCGACATAGAGAGCGTTACCGTAGTTGAGGCGGCTGGTAATGAGGGCCTGAGTGACGGTTTTCCTGGTGTTGACTGGGATCCATCTGAAGCTTTTTCGAATCGTTCGCAGGGTGTGGAAGCAGGAGGAGGTGACTGCGTTGACTTATCATTTCATGGTCAGTTCGCTGTCGAGATTGATGCCTAGGTTGCTTATGTGGTCTGTAGGCATGGGTGTTGGTCCGAGTTCTGCTGTTCACCAGATATGGTCCCATGCACAGGTGTTCTTCCCAAAGATGAATACTTCTGTCTTGTCAGAGGTGAGCTTAAGGCAGTTGTCTCTCATCCAGTTGGCTATGTTGCTCATGGCGTTGCATAAGTTGGTTCTGGTGGTGGTGGTGTCTTTAGTGAGAGAGAGGATGAGTTGAGTGTCGTCTGCGAATGAAATTATGTTGAGGCCATGGGATCTGATGATGTCTGCGAGGGGGGGTGATGTAGGTGTTGAACAAGGTGGGGCTGAGTGATGATCCTTGGGGTATGCCGCAAATGATGTCTTTGGGTTTGGAGGTGAAGGGAGGGAGCCAGATACTCTGCGTGCGTCCAGTGAGGAAGGAGATGATCCACTTCAGGGCGTTCGGCTGTATGCCGATGTCGTAGAGTCTGTTAATGGAGGCGTGGTGGGAAACTGTATCAAACACAGCATAGAGGTCCAGAAGGATCACGGCCACAGTCACTCCGCGGTCGGAGGGTTCTGATGTCTGTGGCAGCAATCAGCGTGGTCTCAATGTTGTTGTTGGCGCGGATTCCTGATTGGGAGGAGTCCAGTAGGTGGTTTTGTTCCAGGTATTCTGCAAGCTGTTGGTTGATGGCCTTCTTTTTAACAAATCTTTTTATTGAGTATATATCATATGCATTGTACAGTACAATAGGCCTTCTTGAGTACCTTAGCTGGGTACGGGAGCAGGGAAATCGATAAGGAGGGTTTCCTTTAGGAGGGGTCTGACCTCTGTGTGTTTCCAGCTGTCCGGGAAGACTGCTGTGGAGATGGAGACATTGATGATGCTGGTGAGTTTCGTGCTGATAGGGTTGGTTCAGATGTTGAAGAGATGGGGAGGGCAGGGGTCGGTGGGTGCTCCGGAGTGAACGTATGACATGATGGCTGTGGTGGTCTGCTGTAGTGAGCCGAGACCAGGAGGTGATCGCTCGGTGGTGTGCGTTAGTTGGTTGCTGCTGTTGAGGGCAGTGGGTTGGGGGTTGAAGTTGTATATGGTGAAGATCTTGCTGTGGAAGTAGTCCGAGAGAGTGTCGCAGAGTTCTTGGGGTGGGTGGATGGTGTTCTCTGTGGCTGCAGGGTTGGAGAATTCCTTGATTATTTTGAAGAGTTCTTTCGTGTGGTTGGCCGCTGTGTCGATGCAGACAGTGAAGGCCGCTCTCTTGGCTTCCTTAATGCACCGGTGGAAGTTGCTGAGGGCTGTTTTGTAAGCAGTTTTGTCAGAGGGTATTTTTGAGGTGCGGCATCATTTCTCGAGTCTGTAGCAGTTGCGCTTGGTGGTTCTGAGGTCTAGGGTGTACCAGCTGGCTTGCTAGAAGGTTTTGGTGGTATTTGCTGGTTTCATTGGGGCAATTCGGGTAGCGCATTTGGTGATCCAAGGGGAGAAATTGTGGACAGCCTGGTTGTGGTCTGATGAGGCTTTGGGTAGGGTGGCGCTGAGGGCCTGTGTCCACAACGTCTCTGTTACCTTGCCCCCAACTGCGGTGGGTGGAGCTGTGGTGCTTGGTGATGGAGTGCTGAGCGTCGGAGATGGTGAAGTGAACTATGGAGTGGCCGGTACAGGCTGAACTTGATTCTGTCGCCGAAAGTGAAAATGACGAGTGAGTGGCCGATTCTGCATGGGTTGGGTGATGAGTTGTGTGAGGCCGATGTTGTTCTTGTTCTCCAGTAGGGAGGTGGAGTTGGCGTAGTTTGGGTCGTCGACATGAAAATTGAGGTTGCCGAGTAGGACGTAGGAGTCGATCGCTAGTGGGGTGATGAAGTTCGGGATGGCGTTACAGAAAGCCGGTCATGGTCCCGGGGGTCTGTATACGAGCGTGCCTCTCATTGTGGTCTTGGCGTCAGTCTGAAGTTGAGGTGTTTCATGAGCGGTGTGGGGTTGTCGTTGCTGGCTATGCATCGGATGGTTTCCTTGAAGATTATGGCGATGTCCCTGCCGTGTTTGTTTGTGAGGTCTTGGTGTATCATTTTGTATCCTTCGGGGGTTGCAATGGCTATGTGGGAGTTCGAGGAGAGGTTGAGTCAGTTTTCGATGATGAAGACAACGTCAGGGGAGAGTGTGGTGATGATGTCCTAGATTTCCATGGCGTGTTTGTAGAGGGATCTAGCATTGTTCAAGATGCATTGGAGCAATTCCAGGTTGTTAGAGGTCTCCTGGGCGGGGTCGGCGTTGGATCCAGTGCGAGAGGGCAGTCCTGTGTTGTAGGAGAAGCGACAATGGCATCAGGTGAAGGGTCCTTTGGTTGATCATGGGGAGGAAGTGCAGCAACTGTTTTGGTGTCCCGAGGTTCAAGGCTAGGATCTCCTCAGCAGTGTATCGGCGGATGGCAGGAAGGACAGGTGCCCTGGCGCTGGGCGTGGTCCAGATGCGGACGGATGCAGACGAGCTTGCCTTTGGCACGCTGGTGGCGCACCTGCTACACATGTCCACTGTGCGGCAGCGCTGCGGCCTCCATTGTATTGTATTGTAATTGCATTTATATAGCGCTTACTACCCCTGACGAGGTGTCGAAGCGCTTTTTCGGCGAGTAGCACGCTACTCCGGGACCCATAGAAGATTAGTGTTGAATTAGTATAGTGAAACATGCAAGTAAATTTTAAGTGGTGGATAGGTTAGTCAGTTATTTGGATTCGGAAGGATAGCAGAAGGATAGAAGAGGAAAGAAGGTTTGTATTTATATAGCGCTTCTAACCCCTGATGGGGTGTTGAAGCACGCTACTCTGGAAACCCATAAAGGATTAGTGCTGAATTAGTATGGTGAAATATGAAAGTAATTTGAGTGGTGGATATTAGTCAGTTATTTGGAGTGGGAAGGGTAGCGGAGAGATAAAAGGGAAGAAAGGTTTGCATTCATGTAGCACCTGTTACCCCTGATGGGTGTTGAAGCGCTTTTCTGGCGAGTAGGACGCTACTCCGGAACCCATAAAGGATTAGTGTTGAAAATTAGTATAGTGAAGTATGAAGTAATTTGAGTGGTGGATATGTTATTCAGTTATTTGGATAGAGAAGGGTAGGTTGCGGGATAGAAGAGGGAAAGAGGTTTGTATTTATATAGCGCTTGCTACCCCTTGATGGGGTTTTGAAGCGCTTTGTTGGCGAGTAGCACGCTACTCTGGAACCCATAAGGATTACTGTTGAATTAGTATGGCGAAACATGAAAGTAATTTGAGTGGTGGATATGTTAGTCAGTTATTTGGATTGAGAAGGGTTGGGAAGGGGTAGAAAAGGGGAAAAAGGTTTGCATTTATATAGCGCTGGTAACCCTGATGGGGTGTTGAAATGCTTTATTGGCGAGTAGCACGCTACTCTGGAACCCATAAAGGATTAGTGGTGAATTAGTATAGTGGAATATGGAATTTGAGAAGTGAACATGTTAGTCTGTTATTTTGATTGAAAAGGATAGTGGAGGGACAGAAAAGTGAGATTTTTTTTTTTGAGGTCATAGCAGTAGGAGGAGGCTTTTGGATGAGTAAAAAGGGGTTTTTGAGGGGAAGAGTCAGAGGGAAGAGTTTAGAAAGGTTTGTTTTGGGGGATCGGTATAGTAAAAAGAGGTGTCAGATGATGCAAGGAGGGGTAGAGTAGGAGAGAGTCTAGAAAGGGTTATTTTGGGGATCATAGTAGTGGTATGGGGTTTGGGATAAATGAGTGGATGTAGAGGATATATTGATAGATGTATAGGGTGAGAGATAGGGTAGTGCATTGGAAAGAGTAGTAGAAAGAAGTTTGGATGAGTCAGAATGTTGGGCCAGAGGATATATTGAGAGAAGTATAGGCTGAGAAAATAGGGTAGTGCATTTGAAATGCTAAATTAGAAGAAAGTGATAAATGTATAGATCCAGAAGTACATTGAAAGTATATAGATGCGTAAAGGAGGTAAGTATATATAGATTAAAGATATTGATAGAGGTACAGGATGAGAAATAGGGTAGTGCATTGGATATGCTTTTTCAGGAGAAAAGTAACAGACCCACAGATCCAAGTACATGGAAGGTACATAGATGCACAATGGAAGTAAGTACATGTAGACCAAAGATGATTTTTATTTATTTATTTACAACATAATTAATCTACATGTTTATACAAAGCAATACACAAAGATAGGTACATATCTATAGTGAAAATAAATGCTTATATACAGAGGAATATGCTTTAAATTTCTGTTTGCGTATGGTGCTTATGTGGGGAAGAGCCAATTCTTGAGTATTTTTCTGAAGATAAGGTGGTTGTCAGTGGATCTTATGTTGGGGGGGTAAGGAGTTCCATAGTTTGGCTGCTTGAACAGAGAAGGATGTGCCACCCATGGTTTTTTTCTTGTATCTTGGGATTTTGAGGCGAGATTCCCCTTTAGAGCGTAGGTTCCTTTGTTGAATGTGTTTGGTGATTTTATTCCTGATGAAGAGCAGTCCCATTCCATGTATTGCTTTGTGGGTGATACAAAGTAGCTTGAACGTGGATCTTCTGGCAACCGGTAACCAATGCAGGGCTTTCAAGGCAGGTGAGATGTGGTCTCGCGGTTTGATATGCAATAGTAGTCTGGCAGCCGAGTTCTGAATCCGTTGTAGTCTTTTCATGGTCGTTAAAGGTGATCCGTGGTAGAGGCTATTGGCGTAATAGAGTTTGGACAGAACAAGGGAGATGGTAGCTTGGACCTTGTGTGGAAATCCCAAATGAGGGAAAATTCGTCGCAGCATTTTTATAGTGCCAAAGCTTGATCTTGCTAGTTTGTCCACTTGGGCATTCATCAACAGCTTGGAGTCCATGGTCATTCCGAGGTTTCTTACTTCCTTCGATACTTTACGTGGTGATCCCAGTTCATCAGGCCAGGCGGCAAGCGGGTCGTAATGTTTCCAATCGCCACACGTGAGTATTTCTGTTTTTGAAGCATTCAATTTGAGATGGCTCCAAGTCATCCACTGATCCACAGCCCTTCAGACAATTGAAAATTGGAGATTTTTCAATGTCTTTGGGGCATTCCAGTTGAAGGAGTATTTGCGTGTCATCTGCATAGTTATAGCACGTGAGGTGAAATTGATTGATCAGTACCGGTAATGACTTCATGTAAATGTTGAAAAGCATGGGTGAGATGATAGAACCTTGAGGGACCCCTGCTTTTGTGGAGTATGGTTTGGACGAAAAAGGTGGGGTATGGATGACATTAGTTCTGTTTTGAAGGTAGGACGCAATCCAGTCTAGAGCAGTTCCCTCTATGCCGGCTTCATAGAGTCTTTGTTTCAGAGTGTCATGGTCAACCATGTCCAAGGCAGCCGAGAGGTCCAAGAGGAGTAGCGCAGCAACCCCGTTGCGGTCAACTGTATTCTTCAGGTCATCCCAGATGGCAAGGAGGGCAGATTCAGTGCCTCTTCCCGGTAGGAATCCTGTTTGGAAGTCTGAGAGTATGTAATTCTCTTCAATGAATTGTGACATCTGGGCGAACGCTGCTCTTTCTATCAGTTTGACCAGGAAAGGTCCATTTGTAATGGGTCTGTAGTTGTCAGGGTTCAGCGGGCCCAAGTTTGTTTTCTTCAGTAAAGGGCGTATGTGTGATTTTTTTTGAGTTCTTCTGGAAATATTCCGGTAGTTAAGGAATCGTTGATGATTCTTCTTACTGGAGTGGCAGCAGAGGTTGTTAAAAGAATTTGTCTTGAAAGTTTGTGGTGGACAGGGGTCAGAAGGGCTGCCGGCAGGCCTGCTTGCTTTGACCATGTCCATAAATTCATTGTGTGAGATGTGTTGGAAGGAACGGAGAGGCTGGGTTAGAGTATTCTTGGATTGTTGTTTTGTACAGGGGTTAGTGCTGGTGCTTTGTTTCTGTTTTAAGTACGAGTCCAATGTGTCTGCTTTGTCTGTGTAATGATTTGTCAGTTTGTCTGTGAAATCTTGAGTAGCAGGATGAGTTCCCTCTAGGCAATTTGGTTTGCGAAATTCATTGAGTATTTTATAGAATTCTTTATTTGCACATTTAGCATTTTGAATTCTGTCTGAATAGTACCTTTTCTTAGCTTTTTTGATAGCTGACTTGTATAATCTGTTAATTCTTTGTAGGTGAAGTTTGTCTTGTTTGGCGTTTTGTTTTGAGCCAGGTACGTTGCAGCTTTCTAATTTGTTGTTTTCTGTCTTTTATTTCTATGTTTCTCCAAGGCGCTTTTTTTATTTTGTGCTGTTGTGTGGTTTTGAGTGGTATCAGGATGTCAAAAGCTTCCTGTAGCCACTCATATAGATTTTGAACAGAAGTTATTGTTTCCAGATTTGTACTTGATGTTAGTTGTGTTTCTAAGTGTTCCAAATTGAGTTTGTTCCACGGCCGATAGGTGGATGGATGTAAGCTAGTTTTAGGTGAGTCCCTTAGTGTTGTTTTATGTTGGAAAGCAAGTGGTGGTCTGACCATGTGACTGGAGTTATAGTTTGAAAGGTAACTAGTTCAGTATTGGCAAAAATGACATCTAGGATATGTCCAGCGATGTGTGTGGACAATCTGATGCAGGTTCAGTGCGTCTAGGCCAGTGATTATTGTTTTTGGATGGGTCATATTGGGTTTGTCAAACCAAATGTTGAGGTCACCCAGAATTCATAAGTTGGAGTGTATTGTTATCAGGTTTGAAACTGTGTCTAGAAGTGCGTCTGGGAATGTCGCCTTGCTAGGTGGAGGTCTGTAAAGGAGCAGGAAGTTACAGGATGAAGACGGTGTAGTATTGCATCTTGTTAGAAGAGCCTCACAATTCTTTATGGAGATGTCATCAACTTTAGTGATATGTAATGTTTGCCTGAACACAATAGCTAGACCACCTCCTTTTTTGCCTATATGATTTTGGGTGATCGTTTGATAGCCTAGAGGAATGGCCTCATGCAGGACTGGAGCCATATCATCTCCCAACCATGATTCAGTTATGAATAGTATGTCTGGTTTTGCATCTGTGAGAAGGTCGTAGATGTGATGTTTGTTTTTAGAGAGGGATCGAGCATTTATTAGTAGACAGTTTAGAGAATGGCCTTTGGTGATAGTGAGACTTTGTTTTGTAGGTCCTGGGAGAGCGGCAGGGTACTGGGTGGCGGGAAGCAAGAGATGGGAGCGAGCAGAGGGAGGGAAAGGCGAACGATCTGCTGGCAGTCAAGAGACCTGCTTGCCTGGGTGTGAGGAGCTGGTACAGGACCTGCTCAATGGGGTCGTGCTGTGGCTTCCATTAAGTAGGTCCTAAGAGGGAGTGGGGCGCTGGGTGGAGATAAGCTAGAGGTGGGAGCGGACAGAGGAAAGCGGTGGAAGGTGGGAAACGGCTTTTTTGCATAGTGCTCAGGTTCTGTCACAAGATCGTTGCAGAGGTTCACAAACCCTTGACATCATTATCATAATCAGTGAGCACAAGGATTCCAGAGGAAGAATTCAGCTGATGGCTCGGAGTTTACAATGTGACCTCAAATTGCAGGCAGTGGGAACAGTGGAATTCTGTGGCAATGGAGGAACACAGTATGCAGCGGTTAAATGCAAATTTGGCCACTTATTTGTGTTAGTGTATTTGGTTAAATGTTGATCCTACAGCTGTGCATGCTGCTTCAAAGTTCTCTGTTGGGAGGAGCACTGAGGTTTCAAATGTCAATCAGGGCGTACCATCCTCAGATGCTACATATTTATGCAGCAGTTCTTTACTACGAGAGAAGGCAGTTCTTTGTCTCTGCACCTGTTAGCTCTTCAGATATGGAAATGCATACTCTGGTGCACAAGTTCCCTTCTGTTCCTTCATTATCTCCGAAGTAATTATATGGTCCTGCAGTGAGCCATGGTAATCGAGTCATGAAGTGCTGTTGCCCTTGTCTTCAAGTAAAGATAGTTGTTTTAGGTCCCTTGCTACTAAATACTCATTCTAATGGATATCGATCTACCCGAAAATCGTGTCTCAAGGACCCCTCCCACCACCCTCTATCGTAAACAATAACCTCTATAGCTGCTACTTGACAAGGTGATTTTGTCTATTGCTGCATAGTGCATTTTGAGACTGTGGTTTTCTGCACAGCACATTAGATACCACTTATAAACAGAGGCCTCTCTCTACTTTTGTAATTACTGCTCTGGACCCTGCATGACAAATTGCAGCAATTCTGTCCTCACTCTCATGTTCATTTATCCATCTTTACACACTGATCTTTACACCCGTGCTCTTATTCCTCCAATCATCTATCCATTCATTAATCCATTATCTCTTTGATTTATTCACACACCGTCTCGCTTCTATTTGTCCTCCTTCTTATTCCTCCATTATAACTCGCCCATCTGTCTTCACAATTATGCATCCATCCACCATACATATTACTCCAGATCCATCCTAATTTGTTCATCCTTTGCTACATTCCCACAGTCATATTCATTCAGCCCCATCTTACTACTTCCTCATTTAGACACCCATCAGTGCTTATCCACCTTTCTCCACTTACCTGTTCATCCTCAATCTCATCTGCCTACTTTCGTTGATTCATACTCTCATCCCATTCTTCAAGCCACTTCTCCGTCATATTCATATGTACACCCATTCATTCCTTTATTCATACATCTATCCTCACACTTTCATGCACCCACACACACAGAAAATCAACCATAAATAAACCAAGCATTGGCGAAGCCAAGAGGTGTTCGGGTGAGCTATTGGCTTTGTCAATCGGGTGGGGATGTGAATTGGAGGGCGGGTCGGTGTGGTGAATTGGGGTTCGGGTGGTGTTGGTGAACTGGGGGGCGGGTGAGATTGGAGAGAAGGACAGCATTCTGTAAAGTGTGAATCAAGTGTAAATTCTGGCGATTTTGGAAAACATACCATTATAACTAATGAGGCCCTTTATGCAACTTGTTAAAACGTGTTTATGAGAAGAAAAAATTTAATTGTTGCTACCTATTTTTCTGCAGTGCTCCTTTTTGTTAAAAAAATAAATAAGTATGGATGAACTAAAACCACACGACACATGGTAGGTGGGCAAAACTATTCAGACCACATGCATAGCTGAGGGTTTTATGATGGAAGAATAGAATACAAAATTTTCCAGCATATGCAACAAGAATTTTAGATTCTATTAAGGACACGGAGGCAAGGACTATGCTTCTCAAATCTTTACTACTCCAAATAGCAGCCAATGAAAAAACAGTAAAAACACATGTAAAATACTACAAGTCCCATGAGGCTTTGAACCACGCCTCCTTCATTAACCAATTCACAAGGTCCATAGTATACAAAATAGCGAGGCACCATGTTGACTGCCTCTTTCTTTGCATCAAGCAGTCATAAACGTCGAGGTAACAAAACAAAAACACAGGATACAGTTCAGGCTCTCAACGGAGAGCAACTCCAATAACAGGTCCCAGAAGAGACAATTTATCCACCAACAGCGAAGACTTCCTCGCAACGAGACATCCCAGCTTTAGCTCTGTTTGGAATCCGTTCCTGAAACAGAAACAAGTTTGAAAAACCACAGAACCAACAGTCTGGTATATAAGGGTGGGAAAAAACATGTCTTATGCATCATATGACAACATGACAGTTGTAAATCATTCTTACCTGTCCCAACGGGTGGGATAATCCTCGCCTCCGTGCCCTTAATAGAATCTAAAATTCTTGTTGCATATGCTGGAAAATGTTGTATTCTGTAGCAGGACCGGAGGCTCAGATTATGCTGGTTCAAAGCTGACCAACAGAAGAAACGTGAGCAATGGGTTTATAATAAAATATTTTAAACATTGATTCAGATGACCAATCTGCTGCCTTCAAAATATCTTCTACTCTGGAACCCATGACAAAGGATTTAGAAGCCATAGCACCCCTAGCGGAATGCGCTCCATACACAAACATCTAACCCAACGAGCCAAAGTGGTCGCCGATACAGGGCGGAAGGGTTTCTGGATAGACAGAAGTAGAGGTCCTAAAGGATCTGATCTGTGAGAAAGGGTACGTTCTTCATAGACTTTTAAACATTTCCAAACACACAACTTATCATTATGAGGAAAAGAAGGATACTCAACCGAACGAGACAACGTTTTTGTCCTTTTAGAGATAATGAATGACACACCCTGGGGAGAAAAAATCCTTCCTGCCAGATCTAGAGCATGTACATCAGAAACTCTACGACCGGAAATGAGACAAAACAACATAGTGAGTTTTGCTGATAGCTGCTTCAGCGATAAATCTTGATTGTCCGGCCATGATTCTAACAGTGATCGAACCCTAGACACATCCCATAACGTAGTATATCTGGGCCTCGGAGGATGAGCGACCCTGATACCTTTCATTAACTTACATACCATCGGATGGATCCCCACTGGTTTCCCATCAATGTGATCGTGTCCCGCCGATAAAGCTGATCTGAAGTTATTTACTGATCTGTAGCAAAGGCCTGACTCTGCACATTCGGACAAAAAATTAAATATCTCCTTCAAATCAGATCCCACGGGATCCACCTGTCGTTGAAGGCACCAACCCATCCATCGTTTCCACGATGCAGAATATCTCTTGTGGGTGGAAGGAGCCCAAGCTTGCTGTATAAACTCGGCAGCCGCCGATGAAAGGCCCTCAATTCGTTCGTATCTCCTGAGAGCGTCCAAACCATGAGAGGTAACTGTTCCTGGAGGATCAGAGGATGCGGGGAGCCCACTGGGTCCTGGAGTAGCATCGGAAAAACGGGCAGTTGAAATGGCAGATCCACTGACAACTTCAGCAGAGTCGGAAACCAAGATTGTGTCTTCCATAAAGGTGTGACTAGTACTAAAGAGGTGATCTGGCGCCGAACCTGGGCCGCTACCCTCGGTATTAATGCGAAGGGGGGAAAGGCATAATTCCTCTGAAAGCCCCAGTGATTAAGAAACTCATCCGTTCCCAAGGCCATCGGATCCGGTCTCCAGCTGTAGAAGCGGGGAAGTTGGGTGTTGAGGTGAGAGGCAAACAGATCTATCTGGCACGGGCCTCGCATACCCATGATCTCCTGAAACACAGAAGGGTGGAGCTTCCAGTCGCTGAAATCCCTCAGAAATCATGAGTTCCAATACGCTATCTGGTTGTGCTTGCCGGGAATGTATTCCACCACTATCCTGATCTTCTGTGCCAGGCAGAAGTGCCAAAATTCTCTGGCAATGTTGGCCAACAGACGAGATCTCGTCCCTCCTAGGCAATTTATATATCTCACCGCTGACACATTGTCCATCCTGAGGAGGATGCAACAATTGCTCTTCAGGGGAGAGATCGACCGGATGGCAAACGAACCGGCTAACAACTCTAGACAATTGATGTGTAACTTTGACTCTTCTGCTGACAATCGGCCTCCTTTAGCAAAGTCTCCGCATCTTGCCCCCCAGCCCCATCGACTGGCTCCGAAAATGGCCTTGCCATTCCAGGCCTCCATATGAGTTAACCACCATTGTAGTTCTTCTTGAGCGTCTTGTGACAGAGCAATCAAGTGATCGTACGAGAACCTTTTGTTGCAGATAATGTATTTTGAGGCGTTGTAACGCTCTGTAATGGAGAGGTCCGGGGGAAATCGCCTGAATCGAGGAAGCCAGAAGGCCTACAATCCTCGCCAGAGACCTCAAAGAGATCGTCTGCCGTGACAGTGTCGTTCGTATCTTCCTTTTGATGGATCTGATCTTGATCGCCGGTAGAAGCAACTGGGCCTTAACGGAGTCGATCTGAAAACCTAAGAAATCTACCTGTTGGGACGGTGTTGTCATGGATTTCTTTAGGTTGATTGCAAAACCCAACTCTTGCAATAGAGAGATTGTCCACTGTAGGTGGGTGCACAACTGTGTCTGATCTTGAGCTAACAGAAGCATGTCGTCGAGATAAACGATCATGCGGACTCCCATTTCTCGCAGACGAGTGACTACTGGCTTCATCAGTTTTGTGAAAACCCAAGGGGCTGATGAGAGGCCGAAGGGAAGGGACTGGTAACGAAACCACTGCCCCTTCCATTGAAATTGGAGATATTTCTGGTGAGAGGGGCATATTGGCACAGTTAGGTAAGCGTCTTTTAGGTCTAGACGAACCATCCAATCCTTTTCTAATAATAGGTCTCTTAAAAGATGGATTCCCTCCATCTTGAAATGTCTGTAGACAACAAAGGGGTTGAACTCTCTGAGATTGAGCACTAATCTCTGCCCTTCTCCCTTCTTTTGTACCAAGAAGACGTTGCAGCAAAAGCCTTCGGAATGAAGGGTCCCGCAGCAATAGCCTGCTTTGTCAAAAGCTCTAGAAGTTCTGATTCTATAAAAGACTGTTCTTGTAGGGAAAAATGGAGAGGAACAGAAGGAGTTCGTTGAACGGGAACACTGATTAACTCTATTGGGTACCCTTGAACCGTACTCATGATCCACGCATCGGAGGTTAACTTTGACCAATTGTATACAAAATGCATCAGCCTGTCCCCCAAAGGAATCAAAGGAAGAAGAGGAATTGTTACCTGAGGATTGGGCATCATTGTTCCTGAAGCCCCTGTTGATTCCTCTGTTATACCGACCACGGAAACCCCGGGATCTGGTGGGGTAGAATCCGGCCTGGTCCGGTTCCTGGGTGTAACCCCTCCGTCTAGGGGCGAAGCAACGCTGAGGACTTTGTTGTCCGTATCGGCCGATCGAGCGTCCTCTGACACGACCGGCCCTGCCAGAGAGGGGATGGAATACCCTCTTGAGTGAGGATTGTGACTTGTCTAGGGATGTGAATGTGTTGACAAACTTGGCAATGTCTTTTACAAAACGTTCGCCAAAAGGTTGGCCCTCAGCCAGAGGACCTGGTTCGGCGGAAGCCAATTCCACAAGTTGGGGATCTATTCGTAGGAGGACCGATTTTGCATCTCTTCGAGGAAAGGGCACAGTTCGCATTTCCGAGGAGGCAGATAGCCCTCTGTGTCCATCCAGCCAGGACTTCCGGGTGGATAGCTGCACCCGTCTCCTGAGCTTGAAGCGCTAGCTCCAAAATCTTTGCCAAAGGGCTTGAGACGTCCAATAGCTTGTCTTGGCAAGCCCGTAGAGCCCTATCTATGCCCTTCTTGGGATCTTTTTTGTACTTCTTCAGGAAAGTCTGCATGGAAGTTTCGATTTCAGGGATAAAGGCAGTTCTATTCGGAAGGTCTGGTCGAGGGCACTCAGATCTCAAGTGGGCTCGCACCTCTTTATCAAAGCTCTTGCGCAGGTTGGTCTGCATATATTCCGCCACCGTCGGGGCGGGAGCCCAATCTGAAGAGCGAGGGTGGACAATGCTGGAAGGGTCAAAAGTGAAGGGGGAGGGTGTGACGGGGGGGAAAGGGAGCGCTTGCGTTTCCTGGCGCGTTTGCGCGGGCGAGATTCGTGGGAAGAATCAGTATTGGTGTCAGTCATGGGGGGGGAATCGGAGGGGTTAGCACCGGAGAGGGGGCAAGGGGGTCCACGTTGTAGTCGTGGTCTTTGGCTATGTGTAACTTGGAGCAAATGGTAACATGGGGCCAAGAGGGACCCTGGGGCTCTGAGGGCGAAAGGGTAGGGGTAGGGTTGCCAGACGGGGTGCTAGGAGTGGCACCTACCAGTTGATCCAGGTGGAGGGAAATGGGCAAGAGGGCGGAGGACAGGGCCTTATCTAACTTTTTATCCAAAGTTTTATCTATAAGGGCCTCCATATTCTCATCGTAATAATATTCATCCTCCGCAGGGCCATAAGCAGCAAGGTCCTCCTCATAGACCTCACAGTCCGACATCTTTATGAATATATCAATATTCCTCACAGAAATCCCCAATGGGCAAGGTAAATTTTACAACCCAGCCCCTCTAATGGGACAGGGCGTCGAGTGGGAGCAAAAGCTGGAACAGTGAGGCCAAAAGGTACCAAAAACCCCTGTAGGGTAGGTCTAATGGAGGGCAGATAGCCCTACCTGGCTAAATTACTCAGGTGAGTTTCCAAAAATTAGTTCTCCAAAGGAGCTAGGAAAAGGTTAAATTACTCTGCAAAACGCTGCAAAAGGGATTGAAAAAAACAGTTCTTATCAGGCCCGGTACCGGCACAACAGAGTCTTGCTGCTTCCCTCAATTGTACTAGCCCGGGGAGAGGCGTCACCCAGCGTGCGTGTGGGAGTCTGCAGACGCGTGCACTGACGCGTGCAGGCTCCCGAGGCACACGCAGGCAGCCCAAGCGGGCTCCTCCACGCGACCTCGCTCCCAGAGGGGGGCCAGCCCCAGCCGATAGCGCGAGCAGCGCGCGTCAACCCGGCAAGCCTTCGCTCGTAAACGCGAGCTGATCCTTATTTAAATAACACAAACTAAAATGAAATAATGGCTAAAATGAGCAGCGCAACACGCGCTGAGGGAAAACATGAACACTAAGCATATCGCGCATCGAACGCAGTGCGAGCGCAACAGTGCTGAGCGGCAAATTCGGGTTAAAAACAATTCAGTAGCATAAATCAGAACCATACAATTATGATAATAAGCAAAATAACAAGGCACTTATCTTGACTGCGGAGCAGCAAAGAAAGGCAGTCAAGATGGTGCCTCGCTATTTTGTATACTATGGACCTTGTGGATTGGTTAATGAAGGAGGCGTGGTTCAAAGCCTCATGGGACTTGTAGTATTTTACATGTGTTTTACTGTTTTTTCATTGGCTGCTATTTTGAGTAGTAAAGATTTGAGAAGCATAATCTGAGCCTCCGGTCTTCCATAGAATCCAGAGACAGCGGTCAGTACTTCCCTTATCTCAGAGAAAGAGTGCGTGCACTAGTCACTGACTGCTCAGCTTTTAAAGACTGGCTAAATCGTCAAACAGAGATTTATTGATTTCTGGGTAGCTTTTGGCAAAGTGCAGAACCTAGTAAGAAGTCTCACTCGCACTGCTTGCCTCCGAGCCTTTTACTGCAACACTAGAATCAGCATCCCCTGGACGGGACAAAGTATGTGCTGTATGACAGCCAGGGGGTGGACAGAGTGAAACGGAGAGCTGCTGGTTTCTGTTGTCAGCTCTGCTCCAGAAGATGGCGGCCACGCTTCTGTAGAAAGGATGAAGTAGCCGTCGCTGTAGGTGCACTGCATAGCCGTACATTGGAGGCCTGTGAGCAGACTAACCCGGAAGTTTATAATGTCCATTTTACTTTGGGCTTGAGCCCATCCTTATTTTACATATGCAGTGCGGGCATTGTAACACACAGAGATAGACATGAATGAGCAGGAGAGGGTTTGCTTGCGAGCGACGTGGTCACGGTAGAACCTGGGTACTCACAATCATTTTTCCAGGGGCCAAAATATTTGGTCTGTTATGTCACAGAGGGCAGCATTGATGCCAGCAGGGCAGTGGTCGGGGCGGGGGCAGGGGAGTTGGTTTGGGGGAGTGTTGGTGGTATGGTGGGTATAGGGGAGGCTAAAAATATATATCTAGTGGCTGGACTGCACAATGTGAAACTAGAAAACCTGGGATTGATTCCGGCTTCCCCACTTTACCAAATTGTGTGATCCTAGGCAACTGTTTAATTTCACTTTCCCTCCTTTTTTACATTATTACATTTAAGAGGACCTTTAAATACATAACTTCAAGATGTGTGCTGTTCAAAACTTACTCATGTGTTTGATTTAATAAACTATAATGTTCACGTATATGAGGAACCCAGGCCACCCACAGGGTGCATGTAACAAATGACTTACCTTTTAGTTTGCTACTGGCATTGTTGTCAGGGTGGGTGAAAGAATTAATCTTTCTAAATTCATATTTGAAAACTTTCACTTTTAAAATAATCCTTCTCAATGCACTGATATATTCTCATATACTAAGGAGAAATGGTCCTGCATGTTAATGAAATACCCCTTTTTGAATTTTAAAAAGACTATCATATTTTTACAGATTTTTTGCAAGATTTTTTCACTTTAAATAAATACTTGCCAGTATATTTAATATTTTTTTAACGTTAGTGATGAGTCGAGTAAACAGCAGCCCAGGACTGCTGTTGCCCAGTGGGGGCGCATGTAGAGGTTAGGAGGGGCGCATGCACCCCCGGGCCGTACTTTGATTATCACTGTGGTAGAGAACAGTAGGAGGGCAATGTGGGGGGGAGAGTAGAAGAAACAGGCTGGGGGAGAGGAAACGAACACTCACAGGAGTGGGTGAAGGGAGATGAAACTGGGGCGGGTGGAGAAGCAAGATGAAACTGGGTTGTGTGGGGGAGAGAGATGAAGCAGGGATGGGGTGGGTGGGGGTAGAAGTAACGGACGTGGGCCAGGGGAATGAGAGGGAAAGAAGCAAAATCTGGGAAATGGACTGAAAATACAAGCACTCATATGGAGTTCTTGAGCACAAAGAAACGTAGTTGCAAACAAGGGACATGGGGAAGGACACAAATTCTTGGTCCATGCTCTAGGGGTGGACCAAACACAATAAGAGGATATGACGCTGGCATGCTGAGACCAATGAGAACAAAGCAAATTAGAGTGACATTGAAGCTGGCCAATGGTAAGCTATGGGCGGCCTAAGCCCACTAACTGTAAACAAGATGTCTCGAAGAGACCGCGCATGTGCTGTCTATGCGAGACTTAAAAACCTAATTGTTGTCAGAACTTTATTATCTACGAGCACCTTCTCTTTTGAGTACTACTGCAGCAGAAAGGATCATACTTCGAGCTGACCATGTAGTCTTAAGTTTCACGAAACTTTGACAAATGCTTCATACAAGAATGGACTTGGGTAGCTTATGAAATGTGGCTGCATGATAAACGTTTTGACAGAATGGGAATATGTTTGCAACTGATCCAAGGATTAGCTTCCTTCTATATGTAATGTGAAGTATGTCCAGCCGTGTTTTGTAGAAGAGACAGTCGGCATTGCGTTTTGGAGTCTTTTTATCAGTTCTTTTGGTTTTACTTTTGTAAACTGATCAGAGTTTGATATAATCAGAAAACCTTATATTTGGGGAATTGTGGTTTGATGTCCTTTGTTTATCTGCCCACTGATATGCCAAGGATTTAACATGTAAATATTTGACCCATTTTTCATGCAAAAAAAGAATCTATATGACTGCAAACTACAATTTGGTGTTGAAGACATAATGTTTTTCTTCAAGGGTGTTCTTTGCAGGGGCATTCTATTCAGTTCACTGCTGCTCACATGTAGTGGCAAATAACACTTCTGGCATATTAGCCTTTGTATTAAATGTACTGTATACATTTACTGGGCAGAAGCAAATTAATCACCATCAATTCATACTTTTTATCTTCTAGGAAAATGGAAGATGCATCACTAAACTGGAAAATATGGGCTTCAGAGTGGGACAGGGGCTGATAGAAAGGTACATTGCCCCGCTTAGTTCTGGATGCTTCAAATATCACATGCATGATTGTTATTGAAACTGTCTTTTCTTTCATCTGTGGGTGCTCTTGTAAAATATTCCTATATTTAGTACTTGATTGGTCTATATAAAGATTACAATGTGACCTATTCAATTATTTCATTTCCAGATTTACAAAGGACACTGCGAGGTTCAAGGATGAGTTGGATATAATGAAGTTTGTTTGCAAGGATTTTTGGACGACTGTGTTTAAAAAGCAAATTGACAACTTGAGAACAAATCATCAGGTAGTAGAGATGTTAACCTGCATTGCAAACACCACTCCCATTACATGAATCTTCAAGTTTGAAACTTTGTGCTTTTTCTCATAAAATGAAGATATTTTTCCAGTTCCAGACTTTGCCTTCCATTTCAGTAGACATAACATTTATGCACATCCAGCAGTGAGGAGGAGTCGAGAGAGGCTACTGGATATTGAGAGACTTGGCTTAAAATGTTTGCCTTTACTTTTGTGGATAAATGTATAAAATATACATCATAAGTGGTGTGGGTTACTGTATTTCATTTATAATCGATATAACAGTTTAGGGACAGAGTCTTATGATCAGAGCAGACAAAAATAAGCAAACTGATCATATGTCTTCATTTATTTATTCAGATTTGAGAGTGCATACAAGGCCCAAGAGCATCCGAGTACTTTATAAATTATAGCAAAAACATATTCAAAGAGAAATCAAAAATATAACAATGGCAAAGATAGGGTAAGGGTAGCAAGCCATAGGGAGAAAGACCATGATGAGCTGGAGCTCAGAAGGATTGCAGGTTACAGTAGATTTGTAGACTGAGCGAGGATGTGTGTGTTCCAGAGAATTCCAGCCATAGTCAATAATGACCTGTAGCATAAACACAAATGAAAAATGTCACTTGGATGCTAAAGGGGAACGTTTAAACATTTTGATCATGAGAATGTCTTTGAGTTGTTTTTGAAATCTGGATGTGAGGGTATGGTCCATATGTGATGGGAAAGTGAGTTCCAAATTGAAGGCGCACAGCATGAGAAGGATTGTTTCAGAGTATGCATTTTCTTGAAAGCAGGGACTTCAAGAAGAGTCAGTGCTCCGAAGTCGAAGAGTGCTACTGCAGAGCTTCAGTTTGTTGGCCAAGTAATGAGAATGGTCAATATACATGATGTTATAAAAGACAGGTAATTATGTACCAGGATCTGCCTTCAATAGAGAGCCAGCCAAGAGTTGACAGATAGGGAAGATTTGGTTGTAGCAACCAGATCCTGTGGCCAGGCAAGCAGTAGCATTTGGAGCGGCTTTGACAAGGGCTTGGAGAATTTTAAGAGTGCTGGGAAGAATGGCGTTCCCTTTGTTTAGTCTAGGAAGCACAATGGCTTGGATGACTCTTTCAAGGTTGTCTTTAGGAAAGAATGATTTGCTCCCACAAATGGGTTGGTAGTTGGCATTTTTGGGAGCAAGATTGATGTGGTCAATGAAGTGCAGTCTGATGTCTAGAGTGAAGCCAAGAGATTTGGTGTTCTTGGCAATCGAGGGGGAGGAATCAATACAATTTGTCGAGCTTAGCCACTGTTGGAAGGGCAAAGAGTGAGACTGGCGAAAAGAGAAGCAACTGATTTATGAAGATTGAGCTTCAGATGGTGCAAAATCATCTGGAACTTTATTTTGTGAAGTGTTTTGGCCAAGTGAGATATATCAGTAGTGAAGAAACTTTTAAGAAGAGCTGGATGTCATCAGAGATGAGTTAATGAGGCCAATTGGTCTGTAGAATAGGCCAGAGTTCTATAGGAGCGCACCTAGCAGGCTAAAACAGATCCTTTTGGGGCACCCTGGGGAACAGCTAATGAAGCATGCTTAATCTTCACTAGTTGAGAGGGATTCTCTAGGTAAGATGTGAACCAATTAATTACTGATCCTTCTAAACCTGTGCGATCTTTTAGCGTGTGGATGAAACGTTTGTGGTTGACGGTGTCAAATGCTGCCAAGAGATAGAGAAGAATAAGTAGGCTTGAGTCTCCGTTGTTCAGCATGCTTTGTGCATCTTCGGTTATTGGTTGCACTATACTTTGACTAAGCCTGGAACCAGATTGGAACTCATTCAGCAAATTGTTTTTTTTTATAGATTGGTTAAACTGGACAGACACAGTTTTAAATGGTTATGGCTAGAAATGGGAGTTGTGAGATAGGACACTAGTTGCTTAGGTCTTCAGGATAATTTTTTTTTTTTTTAAATGGGGAAAGGTGACCATTTTTCAAGAAGTCTGAAAAAGATCTCTGGCATAGAGACAAGCTAATGAGGCTGACCCAATCGAGTATGAGAAGATTACTCCTTTCTTTAGCCAGGTACTCAGGCAGGGAGCCAAGGAAGTGTTTAGAAGGCTTGAAATTGGACATAATGTTATGGAGATCAGGTTGGGAGATGTCCCTGAAGGCAGCTCAGTTGTTGTGTGCTTTGCTGGTTTTGGTACTTTTGGGATTGATGGGAGTCATGAGACTAGAGGCCTCATTAGTTGTTATTTTGGCATGGAAGAAGTGGGCAAATTCTTCACTCCTTTTGTTATGCTCCGGTATAATAATCATGTGAGCCCAGAGCTTGGATACTGCTTTCACAACTTCGGAGAGCTTTTTAGTTCTATTTCTAATACGCTCAATTAGGGACCTAATAAGTTCCGATTTGGCTTCAGACTTTTTTGTATGCGCATCTAGAGCTGCAAGGGGGTGCAAGATTTGACCCCGAGGGGTTGTGACACTAGGAGCGCTCAATGAATCTGAGGTGCTGTCCTTCTTCATTAAGATCTTTACTGTACCATGAATGAGTGTTCTTGTTCCAGGCTAGTTTCTCCTTAAGCTGGGCTACTTCATCCACAATTGCAGTAAGTGTGTTGTTGAAGAAATGAGTTGCAGAGTTCCTCTCCTGGTATGCACTGGGGTGGAGTCTGAGGGCCAAGCAAGGGTCAAGCGTGTCGGGGTTGATGTTAGTGTCTCTGATCAGGAGTTTTGGGACTTTTAGGTTGACAGTTTGTTATAGATTTAGAGAAGGACATTTTAAAGAGAGCTTAATAGCAATCAGACCATTCAACAGGGGTGGAGGTCAGAGGTGCAAATGAGATCTTTCCATGCAATTATCAGGTCTAGTGTTGCTCCTTTGATGTGAGTGGGCTTCAGAGAATGTTGTGTCAACTCATCCATGAGGAAGGAGGCGAGAGTATGGAATGCATTGTCCCTGGGTGGTTCGAATTTCTGTTCTCGCCATTTTCAGGGGATAGATTGTGGGTCACAGTGACTGACACTCGTTTTACCTTCTCTTGTGAAGCATATATTACCATAGTTGGAGAGAAGAAGAAAGTCTAGGGCAGGTTGAGAGCCATCATTAAGCCATGTTTTTGTCAAAAACATAAGTTTGAGGGCCAGGTCATTAATCAAGTTGGCAATCTTAGTCTGATGTACAGCCAATCTGCAGTTGTGGAGAATGCAGAGGATGTTAGTAACACATGAGGAAAAGTAGGTGGTGGATTCTATAAGAATTTCCATGAGATTCAATGCTTGCGTAGTGTGCCTAGTACCACGCAGACTTATCTAGGTACGGATATTCGGGCGGTCAAGGGTAGTAGTGCATGTGCTGGCTTCCCCATGAGAGATGGGGGAGGATGAGGCTAATATTTTGCCTGCAGATGCTTAGAATTCGGCTGTCAGTAGAAATAGTAGCAGTACGAGTAGTGAAACTAGTAATGGTAATGCAAGTAGTAGTGTCGTGTAGTTCCTATATTACCCATACAGGACCTGCACGTTCGGATAATATAAACTGTGGGTTTGGTGGCAGACTGATTCTGAGCACCCCCACCGAGGAATGTTAGCCTGTTTGCATTAGCTAGCTCACAGTGCCACTAGTGTCTCCTCTTATCGGGGAGAGAATAGTTTCTGACAACCTCAGAACATGACAACCCTGATCCCTCCGGATCGTGGAAACAATATACTACTTTTCGCTCAGTCACTCGTGCTTACTTATCGTGTCTCGGAGATGCACAGAATAAACAGCCTGGGCGTTTCAATAAGGGTTTATTGAACAGTCGTTATTCTTGTGTAGAATATATGAGCTGCAACAACCATTAGACAGCAGCAGAGATATATGATTAGCAGTACAGTGAATATAAATGGATAGTACAGTTCTACCATCTTGCACTACGCATGAATAAATACATGAATATAAAATGCAGAAAAAAAGAAAGCTCGTACTCCTACGATGCCTATCTAGATGCATCTAAGTGTACCTAGCATGTGAGTAGGTGTGAAGCCAAGAATCCCTCTAGGATTTAGTCGAACCCCATTACCTGAAGTGAGAATGTAGGAGCCCAACTTGGTCTCGAGTTGGACACCCCGCGAGGGATGTTCAGACCACTGTCAGCTGGAGCATCTGCATGCAGGAGCCTCAGCGTCTCTGGTCAGTATGTCGGCCTGGAAGTCTCGGTTCCCTCTAACCCTAGCAAGAGGTGCTGTATTTATACAGAAAGTATCTAGGGCTCCTTTGTCCCTTGTTGCTTGTATTCGCCATTGTTGGATTTGAGGATGACGTATGGGATGAACCGTGTACGTAGATATGGGGAGGAAGGTGGTGTAGCCCCAGCCTGGTTTCTAAGAACCCTTCTGAATATTCATTCATACTGTGTGAGTCTATTGATGGAGTTATAGGACTCTATTGTTAGGAGAAACCCTCCTTCTGCACCCAGGACTAGAACAAGGTAAAGGTTCAATCCTAAAAGGCTCGTTACAGTGTAGTGTATGGGAGGTAATGTAGGTGAAGGGGTATGATGTTACCCGGGCCTATATTAGGGTACCTATATGGAACATAACAGTAGCAGCATTAACTATACTAGTGCCTTCATTAGCAGCAGTGCTATAGGTAGGAGAACCAAAGCCAGCAGTTGTAGTAGCAACAGTGTCAGTAGTAATAGTACCAGTGCCAGTAGTAGGGGTTATGTGTTCCAGTAGCAGGTGCACAGGAATCATATTTCCAATTAAACCAAGACATATTTGCCTGTGTTATATTATGGGTGTCATGAAACCCCTTCTGAAAGGGAACTGAGAATATTCAATGTAAAAAGTGTTTTAAAATTATGCTTTTGCCATCAAGTTTTGTAGAAGGGACCACTAGATGGTGCATTTTTAACCATGTATCACTGCATCTCTGCCATAGCTTGTCAGTATATAGCTTGCATTTTTCTGTGCCTTAATTAGACAAGTAAGCCCATCTTTCAAGGATGCTATGGACGCTTTGTTCAGCACATGTCCTCCAGACATACTTGTAAAGGAGATCTCCGAAATTACCTGCCCCAGCTCTTCTCCACTAGCTGCAGATATGGAGCAGCAGACCCGCCCAGTCTGTTCTCTGCGTAGTTAGCAGTGTTTATCCTCATCCCCTATAATCAACCTGCTCTACTGGCCAAATGCATTTTGCTATGTATTGGTGCTTCAGTACCACTAAAGGTCAATGTGTTTCAATTGTGTTTCGAGTTAAATGTGCATCTGGTACGGAAATGACAGATTGTATCTTTCTGAAGCCACTTTGTATCCTCTTATAAAAGTTTTTTCATTGCTGTGCATTGCTTTTAGCATGGTGGAGTGATCCTTTCTTTTTGCAAATTGACACATCACTATGTGTGAAGACATCATTACTTCATCCATATTACCTACTTTCTGCCATCACAGGATGCTGTGCTTCAGCTACGTTTTAGGAAATGTAACCCCTTTGTGACACAAGCTCAGACAGGCCCTGTTCCTGTCACTCTGCCTATTGAAACCATGGAGTCATGGTTAAACATCATATGTTCTAGGATGATGATATGTGAAAACAATGCCTTCGTAATTAAAATTCCTACTGTCTGCATTTTACAAATGTATTGGGGTTCACAAATATCTGTGAGAAAGAGGGTGATTTGTGTCATACTTGCAGAGTTAGACAGCCTCAAACATTTAGACCAAAGATATATTCACATACACAGTAGTGCACATTCTTGTTTAGTGCCATGTTTCAATTCAAAATGAGGCGACGTACACCATCAGCAAAGGCACGCATTTTAGGATATCTGTAGATAATCTATACTAAGTTAATGTAGTCGGCTTCAAGTCCAAGCCACCTTAATGACCTCTACAAAAAAGGTCACGTCACTCAATGAAGGACCTTGTCTGCATCGAGAGCTACAATAAATTACTCCTAGTTAACCTTTTTAGCTACATTAAAGAGGTTACAGATGAGCCTTAGCTTTGCTGAACACTGCTACCAGTAACATTCTAATAGATCAATGTTTAGCACAGAAGCATCATCTCTATTCTTTTTGATACTGTTTTGGCAAAAACATTACAATCCAGATTTATATGTGAGATTCAGTGGTAATTGCGTGTCAGTAGGTCTCTGCCTGGCTTCTCTTTTAAGACTATGTTGACTTCTTGCAAGTCTCAAATTCTGTTCCTATTTTCAGAAACATTACTGTATAACGCTACAGATTCCCTGTTTTTAACTAGGGTAGAGCTTCTATAACCGTATTATGCATAATTGACCTCCAAACAGAAGATTTAGCTGCCTGTAAATAGTTAAAATGTGGTATATTGCAAGTAACTTCACAGATCCCACCTCTGAAGTATTTCAGACATGAATAAAATAGCTTACAAATCCTCTAACGTCTTTTACACTCACTGGTATTGGTAGCAATCTGGGAACTTTATAATTGTAAAATGCCATTTTATGTGCTTGAGGATATGAGAACTGATGGAATTTGAAGTGTTTCATTTAGCGCTGAATAAGTCCTTCCTGTTGATTGGGATGAAACACATTGGCTATATTAAAAGATATAGAACACTCAGTATGTTTCTAAAAATGTCCTTCATTTCAGATTTGTAGCAGGATAAAAGTCCTGCTACAAATCTGAAATGAAGGACATTTTTAGAAACATACTGAGTGTTCTAGACTCGTGACACCTTGGAATAGTTTTACTGAATCTTATGATTGGACCTTACTAATTAGTTATTGTACATGTGGTGTGCCCTTTCCGTAATGTTTTTGATTAATTTCATTTGCTTTTGGTACGGTTATCCCGGGAAAGTAGAGCACCCACTTTTGAGGAACGATTTGGTGTGCGGCGACACACATCACAACCGCCCAAAATTACAGTTTTATTTGGGCATCTGTACCCAAATTGTGAATTATCCATAATGCCTGGTGATTCTGAGGATGTTTTTGCAAAACTTGTATTTTGTGGACACTGACTTACAATAGGGATACAAAAATATTGTGACATGTAATAGATAATGGTAAGGTTCCTATCATACTGCATTCCCACACTTCTACCGATTTAAAAGGGTAGCTCATAAGGGCATTGCCTGGGACTTGAAAGACTCAAAAGCACAGCTATGGAAAGTGCATGAAAAGAAGCTTTGAATTAGATTTATTTTTGGGATTTCGGTTGCTGTGGTGCAAAAGCCTGGGGTCCAGCACCTTGGGAAAGCTACAGATGTCAGACTTTTCAAACACTAGACACCTGGAGGAGTCCTGGGTGGTGCTGCTTGCTTGAATGACATCACTTTTTCTTACCCATAATGCCCAAAACAGGTCATGCATTTGTTAAAACACAGAATTTCCTCACAGTTCTGTGATGTAAAGTTACAGACTTTGTGGGAAACAACAAAACTTCCAGCCGGTGTTCCCACATTTCTACCAATTTAAACAATACATCACATGCGTGGGCCTATCGTAAATGACAGAAACAGGCCAAATCTGTTACTGTGTGAAGTCAGTATAGTGTCCCTGTGATCTTAACATGGTCACAATTTTGTCATATTTTTGTCCCATGTAATAGGCCAATCCCTGGATGTGGGGTACCATTTTTAGGTCGAAGCCGATGCAGCTGTCTGGTTTGCTGAAGACATCTTGGGGACATTCTGAAATCTTCCCTGGGAATGCATTCCTCCCATTACTTATCATTGGCTTTGTGGTATGTCATTCACATTTTCTTGCTTTCCATTTGCTGGCTTTATTTATTTTAGGCTGTCCAGCTTGCGTTAGTCAATCTCATAGAGCATAGCCTGTTTACCAGGGCTCCTTGTATTCTTCCACGAGTACTTGATTTCTGTAACTAGGCCTTTACATTTTGTTGTTATCTTGTCACATTTGCTGTGCATTCAAAGACCGAGATCAGATTTCAGTCTGTCTTCCGAGGGAGCTCGGTATTTACTTTTCTGTCTCTGACTTCAAAGTCGGAGGATTTATGTGACAATCCTGCTTGGGTACCCATGTGAGACTAAAGGCCGTAGGATGTTATTTTTACTAGCACACAACAACATTTAAATGTTTGTAAATTAACTGTGTAAATATTTCAGAATTAACACAGCACTAATGAAGCACTTTTTAGGTCGAGCCTCGAGTAGCGCGCAAGCGCTGCTCTGCGAGACTTTATGTAAGGGGCTTTTGAAAGCTGGCCACACGCTCGTGCACAATGGCCTTTTCCCTGCGGTTACCCGCACGTTTCAGGCACGATGCACAAGCGTGTGGTCAGCTCAGCAGGCTGCCGCGCTTGCTCTCCCCCGCTCCTCTCGTCCCCGCTCCTCTCTTGTTCAGATAGTGAACGTTGCAAAATTGCTTGGCCCGGGCAGGGAGATCGCCCCGCACAGAGACGTGTGCACCCACATGCACACAGCCCCCCACTTCAAGAAGAGGTGTGCGTGTGGGAACTGTCCACCTTAGATTTTTCCATGTCCCTTCCACCCTGCTCTGAGTGTGATCGCAGCACCGACAACCACCCCCTTCCACCTGCTTACCTTGGCGGCTGCATCAGCCTCTGCGGACCTCTGGGGTGGGGGAGGGATGACCTCAGCGCCGTGGACCGGGGCTCAGAGTTCCGTCCGGGGATGGCTGCACCCCCCTGCCATAGATATCCGCCGAGTGTCTGTCTGGGTGTGCGCCGCACGTCAGATGCGGGGACTGCGCCGCCAACTCCCCTGCATGTCTACCGCAGACGCGCTGGCTGTGGCGCGAGGCAGGGTGTGAAAGGAGAGTGATTTGCCAGGCTTTGCTCCAGCAGACAGATAGCTGAGGAGACAGACAGCGCTCCCCTCCCCGCCATCCCCCTCTGCCCCGCGCGCTGGTGTGAAAAGGTTAGTTAACGCGGGAGGGAGAGCACGGGGTAAATGCAGCAGCTGAGGGATTCGGAGGAACGGGGGGAGGGGGGAGCAGAAACACCGGGATACTTGCCTCGCCCTCCCTTTTTTCAGAGCTTCTTCACACTGAGGAGGAACTGAACGAGCGTACAGGTTGTTGGTGTATTTCACACGAGGTGTGCCGAAGTGCAAAACGAAACAACCGCGGAAATGACACACTAACACTTTAAGGCATGGTGGATTGAAATTGGAGCTTTTCCTTAAACACATAATCTGAAGATAATGGCCTGGTCATTATTTTGGGAATGTTTTAAGGGGTTCGGGCCAGGAGGATAGGGGCACCATTCTGTGCCCTGTGTCAACTGTTCTGTGCCAAAGTAAGAAGAACCGGGGCCAGAGTCGAGCCGCTACCAGAATACAGGCAGAACACAAGCAAAGCAGACTCGTACTTCCAAAAACATTGCTCCTTTATATAGCGCATGTAACGAACGGAGGGATCTTTGGGGGCTTGAATAGTGGGTGTTACTGGGGCCATCCGGTGTAAGGAAACCAGATCTCTTTATCCAGTCTTACATTTATAACAGTCCGCAACCATAAGCATTCCAAAATGTTGCGTTGTTGGATGATGTCAGCTGGGTGTTTGAATGGTGTCGTGACATCATTAACGGGATAGCCACTCAGTGTTAATTTTACCGACACTAGAATGCTGAAACTTTGATCCATGCTACCAGCATTTGTAGTTGCAGTTACACAGAAATATCTGCTACGAGCAATTGGCCTGACAAGCTATTTAAAACAATTATATTTCTGCTTTAGCGCGGGCACTGCTGTCTTATTGTTACATTAATCTTGTTTCTGTTTTACCTTTGCTTCTCTGCAGTTCCGCTTCTGCACTGATACAGGTACTGTTGGATCGAATGTTACCCCAACCACGGGGTAGTGTTTTGATGCTGCCACTGTTTGCATCTGAGACGGTCCTGGCAGTGTGCGATCATGGTCACTAGCTATTCTGGTTCGGTTCCAGTTTTGGCACAGGTCCGTCGTGACCTGTGGCTGCTGTTCGATTTCTGGCAGAAGGCAGTTTCTGTGCAGTGCGCCTCTCCCCAGTTTTGCCCTTGTTCCATGTGCTTTTTTTCTGGTTCTCTTGCCTTCCTCGCTGTCTTCAGCCCTGTTATTCTTTGAACTTTCCTTCTGTCCATGCCTCCTAGTAAAGAAGAAGAGCTATAGAAATTCTGTTGCATGCAGTACTTTTTATGCACTTCTCTTTCAGCAGGGGTACTTTAATTATTCACCCCTAACAAACAGGATGGAATAGAATACGAGTGTGGCTTCTATCCTAGAATATTTGGGGAAACTGTGGTTTTTGAAAATGCGAATACACACAATGTACTTTGTGTCCTGTCAGTGCAAGGATGAAGGTGGAACCGGCTGGATTGAGGTCCCAGCTATGGTTAATCATCTCCACAGTGTCCCGGCGCAGTGTGTCCACAGCATTAGACATAGCAGCAGTCACCACAGTGGCGCGTGCTTTCAGGTTATATGCTGCGCAGTCTGTAGTAAGCTGGGGACATTGGTCACCTTTTCTTTGTCGACAGTGCACCTGGCTCCAAAGGACTCACTGTGTGTATTCCTTCTGGACAATCGGGGTGAAGCTAAAGCTAGCAGAGAAAGATGTTCCTACACCTTTCCCAAATTCAGGAGCCCACCATTTGAAGCAAAGTTACTCTCAACATGTCATTTCACACACAAGGTAGCAAAAAGATAAACCGAAAAAAGAAAGTGTTTTACTTTCTCACTCGTCCTTGTAGGCAAGAGATTCAAGTCTTTCTGTGCTCTGTGTGTATTTAAAGTATGAGGCCTTTGTGTGAAATGGCATAAGTAACGACCATATGGCTAATACAAACAGTAATGGATTTTGTCACTTAACAATTGTCGTTTAATGCTACAGAGCTTAATGAAACAAACTTTATCAACCTTAGAAGAATGAAAGATGCAGTTAAATCCTGAAAGGATTCGAACCTTTGCCTTGCATGTTACATGCAGATGTTTGGAGCAGGCCTATCACCCACTGTGATAATTTACTGGGTTGGAATGTTTCAGATGCAGATTACACAAGGATATCTGTAATAAAAACATTTACCATCTAAGCTTTTTTAGGTCTCGCCTACGCAGCGCGCATGCGCTGTTTAGGAGGACCTTTAACCGTCGCTCTGCTCATTTTGGAAGCACATACTCGTGCTTGTGGCGGCATCCAGCTTGCGGGAGCGAGCAGGGGCATGCCACAAGCACCAGTGCAGTGCTTCCAAAAAGAGCAGACTACGCACGCACGCACCACTCCCGGCTTGTTGGGTCTCGCCTAGCCCAGAGATGAACAGCTGAAGGTCGTCCGCACGCTCCATTATCGGCTTTCCTCCCTCGTCATGGCTCAGCTGCATTCCTGACATAAACATTCCTTGTTTCATCTGCACTACTCTCCACCAGTTTTGCTCAGTTGGTCCGTTTTTCATTACCTTTTTTAGATAGCCTTCCCTCCCCACCATCTTGTGGTTATGCATAGCTCGCATTTGGCTAGTTTTGCTCATTTGCCGGTTTCCATCAACTGTTTCCTTTTAGTTACTCCCCTCTGATTTCGGCACCTTTTATTCTCACACTCTATATCATTATGTCACCGTTTCCACCCCCTAGCCATTTAATTGCTACAACCATATCAATTATTTCGCAGTCCGCTTTCTATGCGCACTGTTGATGTACAGGTTCGTTTATATCCGGCGTTCGAAGGCCCGTTAACTTGCAGCGTCTTTCCATACAGCCAGTACTTCCTCATGGATTACACCGCGTTCGCCACTTTCCGGTAAGATTTGGGCTTTTCACCCCACGCTCTGTGCGGTTTCCAGACGGGTATCCCGCAGGCACTAAGTAATTGGGCTCTCATTTATTTTTACAGCACATATTTGTGATGCTTATGACAACGATAATCTGCCTTACTCCAGGTGAGCCACTGGACACTTTTTCACTCGCTTTCATCCCTATTTTCGAAGGAATTCGAGATTTTATACCATTACCATTATTTGTTTTCAGACTTTTAAATTGGTAATCCACATAACGAACATTTCGGTCACATCACTAAGAACATAGGTGAGCGATGCTTCCTTTTATTTATTTTCACCCTTGACGTTCTTTCGTCCCAGAGGTGTAACAGAGTCTCTTCGCAGACACCTTTTTCTTCCAATAAACGGGGGCACTAAGAGTCATTCTTAGGTGAGCCTTCATTCAAGAAGGTTGCGTTACACCAGAGCTTGGTTCCTTCTCACTTATCTTCGCGTTTTTTTCCTTCACAGAGACCATTGTCAGCGTCTTTTCTCTATTCACTAGGTGTTGGGATTTTCTTTCCTCTTTTTACCTATGGCACTATATACGTTTGGAGGTTTCTGGACATTTACATTATGTTTCTGTATAATCGTAACAGTATTTTAGCAAGGTTCATTCTCCACTATTTTGATTCCAAACAAGGCACTCGTTGGGGATTGTCTATTCTCCATGTACTTATGAATACATTTTATATTTTATATTATCTGCTTGATTACAGACCCGTCCCTGAGGAAGGGACCACGATGTCCCGAAATGCATTGGGCTAGTCATCAGGTCTTGTCATCAATGGGAAGACAGCAGAAATTTCTATAGTCATTGGAATTTGAAAAAAATGTTTGTGCTGTGTAAAACTTTTCGTTTGAACTGCAATTTTGTTTTATGTACAACATGTATTGTTATTGATATTGAGTGGACTTTAAGCATAATGTGTTTTCTTAAATTAGCCAGTTTAATGTTGGGATTAATACAATAACAATTGTAACGAACATTAAGCTCTTATGAGTTTATTCATTTTGTACTATGTTTGGTATAGAAATTTATAACAAGCATTGGCATAGCCAATAGGTCTCGCCTTTGGGACCTTATAAGTTTTTAGCCATGCAACAGTTGAAGTTGTTGCACCAAGGATATTGTGCTGCATAACTAAATACTTATAAGGTCCCAAAGGCGAGACCTATTGGCAATGCCAATGCTTGTTTGTTTTGTAATTCTGATGAGTGGAGGAAACAAATATTTGAATACGATGAAAAGAAATCAATACACTTGGTGTTGCCATTTCCGCACATTGTTTGTGTGCTGTATTGTTTTATGAGTAAAACTGTATGTCTGTGCAAATGTAATGGCCATTTCAATTGAAAATGTATTGTCTGTAATGGCAGTGCGCTATCACACTATGCATACTCCACTTTGTGCAACGCCACTCTAACCCAGTCCACTCTACAGCACTCCACGACACACTGACGTTCTACTCCCCTCTCCGATATCCCACTCCAGTCCACTCTATGCCCACACATATGTGGTATGCCCAGACATTCAGTGCAACATTTCCTTGGTTAACACTTGGGAATTTGTTTGCCCATTTGAGAAAAGTCAACAAAATATTGAGCAAATTTGTTGAAAGTAATGAAAATATTTCCACGTTTTTCATTCTTGCTTGAAGCTGCAATGAACTTTTGATGTGGGATTTGTACCAATACATAGCCCCGAATGTGCAAAAAAATATAGTTTGCATGCGTGCACAAAGAGGCCCATGTGTTTAAACAATCTAATGCTGATTTCATTTTTTGTTTTTGGAAAACTCTGGAACAGAGGTGCACGCACACCCCAACAGTCAAACCGTTAATATAATTAACCTGCAGTCACACCAGAGCTAATTAAACAAAAAAAAAACTTGAAGGGCTCTGCATTTTGATTGGCTGGTGGTGGATGCAGCTTAATAGGAGATGCAGTTTGATTGGCCCGTTCAAATTTTGAGCAGGTGAATCATTGCTCCAGACCAAAGTTGAGGTGTAGGAGCCCTTCCATCTCCCTACTTTGCATCAGTCACTTAAGGTGATCTTTGCCATGCATTCTGCTGGGGTAAATGTACCTGATGTATGCGGAAAGACAATCCTTGTGAATGGAACTCCAGTTGGCCTACATTGTTTATTAACGTCATTGGACTCGTATAACCTGGACAATAAGCTTACAGCCAACACAAATAATAGTTGTGGGCAATAGAAACTATATTTCAACTGATAATTGGTTTAACAAAAGTTTACGCTGGTCCCCAATCATTTCTGTCTGGTGGTCAAGTTCGTTTTTAATATGGACTGATCCCCAAACTTCATAAGTAGACAATCAAAGGTCACATTCCCAGATCACCTTCATATTCATGAGGGCACACTTTTTGCACGACCTCTAATCGTGCTTCGAAATCCAAACACCAGAGGCATACCTGGTGCTGGTTGTCACAGAATTTTTTTTTTGACAGTCTCAACAAGGTTTAAAATCTTTAGTTTCTAGAAGGGAGATGTTCCTTTGCACATTGGTTTTTAAAAATATTTTTAGTGAAAAAAACTAGTCAACCATCGAAAGAGTGGGAGTGAGCTCCAGATCTATGCACAAAGGCATAGAAAGAAAGGAACAGACAGCTCACAGAAGTGGTTCTTATATGTGGCTCCGTTAATTTCTGGAGTGGTACAAAGTCAACTGAGATCTGCATGGCGCCATCTATTGGCACGTGGTAGCAGTGCTGTTTTAAATGTTGCTGATCCAGTCTGGTACCTGGGGGATAGCCTAAAAGTGAAGTATCCATCAGAAATTAGGTTAAAGGGCACAGCTTGTAAATGAAGTACCAGTAAACCCAAACGGACATCATTAAACAAAATAACATTTTAAAAGCCTGTTGTTGGTGATGGTGGGCTGGGTAAATCAAATTTTTTTCCCCCCCAAATTTTTCACTGGATGGCCCTTTAAGTGAAACACCCAGAGTGGGGTTAATTATCCCCAGGCTATGTTAGTCAAGTCGGATTAGGTGAGTCATTTGTATTCAGACAGGACTCTGGGTCAAATATGTATTGCAGCCCCAAACAAAGAAGAAATTGCTATATGTATGTGTGTAAGATATTTTGGTAACAGATGATTTTGAGCCTATGGTTTTGCCATCTGTTTTTTCAACCGGTTTTATGTGTTGTGTTTAAAGCGCTCTTCTATCTGGTGAGAGGGAAACAGTTTTTTTGTTTAGACTGCTCAATGAAAACGTTACTTACCTGCGGTAACTATCTGTTCGAGGCATATGAGCTGTAGATTGTATACTTGTGCATAGATCGCCATCTGGTGTTGGGCTCGGATGTTTGCACTTTGTTTTTGTCTTGGAAGAAGTCTTTGTAGTCACGACGTAGGTGACTCCTCCTTAGGACGATAGTGCGCACGGGCATCGACTCCATCTCCAGATTGGTTTTTTCCGCCATCGGGTTCGGATGTGATTTGCTGCGCTCCGGGTCGATATCGGTTTCGAATCTTCCTTCGACGCGCAATCCCTCTCCACTCGACGGTATTGTCTCGATCGCGTTTTCCTTTCTACGCGTATCTTTAAAAACAAACTCCTCGATCTACATCTTCGACGCGGGCTGTTGGGCCTATCCGCGCCGACCACACCTGCAGTCAATGGAAAGGACTCCTTTCAAAAAATGCCCCGGGTGTGGTGGTAAGTTTCCCACACATGGACTTGCACGAGGTTTGTAATCTCTGCCTCTCCCCGGAGCACGAAGACGAGAACTGCAAGGCCTGTGCTTCGTTCAGATCCAAAAAGACCATCCGTGATCGTCGGGCCCGACGTCACGAAATGTCTCGCGGGAGTGGCTCGATTCCGGACATTTTCGGGGCAGATCACAATGCCCAGTCGGGACAACAGAGTGATGAAGAACACGTCTCCGTTTCCAAAGCCGACGACTCAGACGTCGAAGAGGAGACAGTCACGCCTGCTCAGCGGTCCGTGAGTACCGAAACTCCCCTCCCCAAAAACAAACCTAAGGCTCCGGTAACACCCTCGCGCTCGGTTTGACACCGGCAACACGTTTCAGACGCCCCGGCTACGAAACCTAAAGATAAGCCTTCCGGCTCGGGCTCGAGCCAACCCCATTCCGGTGTCAAAGTCACCTTCGGCACCGAAGCACCAGACCAAAGTTGTGCCACACCCTTCTTCGTCGACGTCAAAAACAACCTCAACACCGAAGCCCTCGGCGTCGAAGCATACCAAACACGCCCATTCGGACCCGAAAAAATCTTCGGAGCCGAAAACTGCTTCGGAATTCAAATCATCGGAGCCGAAAAAAGTCTCAGAGCCACAAAAATCTAAAGAGTCCAAGACTCCACAGAAAGCCTCAGACACTCGGTCCCAAGAACATTCTAATACAAAATCTTCGGAACCGAAAAAAGACTTTTTACCCACTCAGACTACACCTCAGTGTTCGGATCCGAAACAAAAAAACTCTTTTCATTAATCCACAGACTGGCAAAGTTTTCGCCAAGCCTCCAAAAAAGAGGAAGTTGGACACTTCACAGGAAGATGAAGTACCAGTGAAACAAAGGGAGATGAGTACTAACACTTCCCCCACCTCCTTCTCCTCCTCCAGTGGATCCAAATCTTCTGATTTCTCCACCACACTCCCCACAACCTACTCATTCACCTCAAACACCAGATGAGGATGATCATACAGATGGGGGTGGGAATATAGATCCACATGGGGATGATGATGATGCACATACCATCCCACACGACATAGACCCTTGGGATGACTATAACACAGATCCTGACCTAAATAATGACCCGGACCTCTATCCATCTAGGCCAGCTCACCGGATGACAACATTGGTTTTGCGCAACTGATCAACAGGGCTCCCCAATACCACGGGGTACAATTACATTCTGATCCTGTAGAGGATGATTTCTTACTCAAAACGTTTGCACCCTCGCAAAAATCCACACACACCCTGCCAATGTTAAAAGGCATGATCAAACATGCCCCAGAAGTTTTCAAGGACCCTGTCAGGGCCAGGGTTATCAACAATAGAATAGATAAGAAGTACAAGGCAGCTCCCAATGATCCAATTTACATTAAGGGTCAGGTCCCATTGGATTCTCTTGTGGTGTCCAATGCACGCAAGAGGGCAAACTCAGAGTACAGGCGACGCCCCCCCTCATGATCAGGAGTCCAAATTACTAGACGCATCTGGGAAATGGATTGCGTCATAGGCCGCAAATCATTGGCGCATTGCCAATGCCCAAGCTTTATTGGCCAGGTACGATAGGGCTCACTATGACTAGCTCGAAAAGCTCATGCAACACCTTCCCACCCAGTACCAACAAAAGGCCCACGACCTTATACAGGAAGGGAAATTGATCACAAACACCTCAATTAAATGTGCACTTGACGCTGCTGATACCGCATCGCGCGCCATTAATACTAGCGTTTTGTTGCGCAGGCACGCTTGGCTCCGGGTCTCCGGATTCAAACAAGAGGTGCAATCTGCTATTTTAAATCAGCCCTTTGATCAGGAACATCTTTTCGGGCCCTCAGTGGATACATCTTTAGAAAAGATGAAAAAAGATACAGAAACGGCTAAATCCATGGGGGCCTTACAATTCCCTTCTCCTAGAGGCTCCTTTCGCCGCTCCTTCTACAGGGCTGGCTCCAAAACCGTTGGTTCAGAGCATCCTTCGTCATCCTATAAAAGCCCCACTCAAACGTCCCCCAGAGGATATTTTCGTGGAGGCTACAGAGGCAACAATAATAAAGGAAGAGGTCGCAGTAACAATAACCGCACCTCCACTACCACTAAACAGTGACTTCCCTGCACTTCCCCCCCGATCATCCCACTCCTGTCGGGGGACGTCTCACACAGTTCCTACCTGTCTGGAATTCAATAACAACAGACAGGTGGGTAAGACAAATCATACAGTATGGTTACTCCCTGGAACTCACCTCTTCTCCCCCAAACATTCCTCCCAGAGAACGTCCAATGTCCTCAGAACATTTAGCACTTCTCAAACAAGAGGTTCTCTCTCTATTACAAAAACATGCAATAGAACCAGTCCCCTTGCCTCATCAAAGCACAGGGGTTTACTCCCTATATTTCCTAATTCCAAAAAGGACTGCTCTCTCAGGCCCATATTAGACCTCAGACCGTTAAACCTCTACATTCAGTCAGATCACTTTCACATGGTCACTCTCCAACAAGTGCTCCCACTGCTTCAACAGGGCGACTTTCTCTCCACACTGGATTTAAAAGACGCCTACTGTCATATTCCCATTCACCCCGCTCACAGGAAATATCTCGGGTTCGTGGTAGACGGCCAACACTATCAATTCAAGGTCCTCCCATTCAGAGTAACTACAGCACCCAGAGTCTTCACCAAGTGCCTCGCAGTAGTTGCAGCCCACTTAAGAAGACAACACATTCATGTCTTCCCTTATCTAGACAACTGGCTCATAAAAGCCAAGTCACACAGCAGCTGTGTGCAACACACACACAAAACAGTCCAGCTGCTTCACCGCTTGGGATTCACGGTAAACCTCACCAAATCCCACCTCCAACCGTCCACCATACAACAATATCTAGGGGCTACAATAGACACTTCAAAAGCTCTTGCATGCCCCAACCCAGTCAGGATAACAGCCATGCAAGTTCTAATAGCAAAGTTTCAGCCTCAACACTCACTACCAGCAAGAGTGTTCATGCAGCTAATTGGGATGATGGCCTCTTGCATTCTCGTTGTCCCTTACGCAAGACTCCAAATGCGTCCCTTACAGGAGTGTTTGGCACATCAGTGGAACCAGGCTCAAGGTCAGTTAACAGATCTGGTGTTGGTAGACGACCGCGCCCATCGCTCTCTGCAGTGGTGGAACACACAAAACCTTTCCAAAGGGCGGCCGTTCCTAGACCCGGTTCCACAGATAGTGCTAACAGCAGACGCATCGCTCACCGGCTGGGGAGCTCATCTTCAAACTCATACCGTTCAGGGCATTGAGACCCCTCAACAAAAACAATTCCACATAAATTACCTAGAATTGTTGGCAATATTCCTAGTGCTAAAATGTTTTCAACTCCACCTCCTAAACAAAGCTGTCCTCGTCCGTACAGACAACATGACAGCACTGTATTACATACAGAAACAGGGGGGGAGGCACTCTCTCCAGCTTTCACACCTAGCTCAGAGCATATGGAGATGGGCCATTCCTCAAAACCTATATCTCCTTGCAGAACACCTTCCAGGAGTACACAAGCAAATTGCAGATCTACTCAGTCGCCAAACACAGCAGATCCACGAATGGGAACTTCATCCCAAAGTTCTACTTCCATTCTTTCAAATGTGGGGCCATCCAGAAATAGACCTGTTCGCCACACACCAAAATGCCCAAGCTTCGCTTCCAGGTATCTTCACCCATTGTCCAAAGGCAATGCGCTATGGATGAACTGGTCAGGCAAATTTGCTTACGCTTTTCCGCCTCTCCCACTCATTCCGCTAGTGGTTCGGAAACTCAGACAGCATTCCCTCACAATGATCCTCATTGCCCCAACATGGGCTCGACAGCCATGGTTCACAACCCTCTTGGAACTATCAGTAGTTCCTCATCAAAAGCTACGCCTCTCACCCAGGCTTCTCACTCAGAACCATGGAGAGATAAGACATCCAGATCCCACTCAACTCAACCTTGCGATCTGGCACCTGAAGTCTTAGAGTTTGGCTACCTTAATCTCCCGCCAGACTGCATGAATATCATTAAAGAAGCTAGACGTCCTACCACTAGAGCTTGCTATGCCGCAAAGTGGAAAAGATTTGTAATTTACTGTACAAATAACAAGATCAACCCACTAGATGCTTCTATTCAAAACATCATCTGTTACCTTTTGCATCTACAACAATGTAACCTAGCGTATAAGTCTATTCGACTACATCTCGCAGCAATAGCAGCCTATCTCCAAAACAGACAACACTTGTCTTTGTTTAAGGTACCAGCTATCAAAGCATTTATGGAAGGACTTAAAAGAATAATTCCACCTAGAGTTCCACCCTCTCCAGTATGGAATCTAAATGTGGTACTTACCAGACTCATGGGTCCCCCATTTGAACCTTTAATGCGAGTTACAATTTCTCACCTGGAAAGTAGCTTTCCTAGTTGCAATCACCTCTCAGAAGAGTCCGTGAACTCCAGGCATTAACCATACAAGAACCATTTCTCCAAATCCATCATAACAAAGTGGTTCTTAGGACTAACCCAATATTTCTACCTAAAGTCGTCTCTGCTTTCCACCTTAACCAGTCTGTAGAACTCCCAGTGTTTTTCCCTCTACCAGACTCCGTAGCAGAGCAGGCTCTTCACACGTTAGATGTTAAAAGAGCAATACTTTACTACATTGAAAGAACAAAATCCTTTAGAAACACTACAACTTTTTGTGGCTTTCTCCCCACCTCATAAAGGCAATCCTATCTCAAAAACAGGGATTGCAAGGTGGATTGTTAAATGCATCCAAATATGCTATGCTAAAGCCAAGCGCACCTTAACCGTTCCCCCTAAAGCTCACTCCACACGTAAACTAGGGGCATCTATGGCATTCTTAGGGAACATTCCCCTAGATGACATCTGCAAGGCAGCAACTTGGTCTACACCACACACACGTTCACAAAACACTATTGTGTGGACGTGCACGCAAAACAGCAAGCTAGTGTGGGCCAGGCTGTATTAAAAACACTTTTTCAAACCACTGCAACAGATACAGGTAGCCACCGCTAAGGAGGTAACTGATGTATAGTCTATGCACAAGTATATAATCTGCAGCTCATATGCCTCGAACGGAAAATGCTACTTACCAGTATGCATCTGTTCTTGGCATGTAGAGCTGTAGATTCGTATACGCCCACCCGGATACCTCTATCTGTTCCAGTACTATCTTACTTGGATACATTACACATGGACATCCTTTTCTATTTTCTACTAACTCCATCATAACCCTCCATGGCAAAACAATCTGGAGATGGAGTCGATGCCCATGCACACTATCGTCCTAAGGAGGAGTCACCTACCTCGTGACTACAAAGACTTCTTCCAAGACAAAACCAAAGTGCAAACATCCGAGCCCAACACCAGATTTGATCTATGCACAAGTATACAAATCTACAGCTCTACATGCCAAGAACAGATGCATACTGGTAAGTAGCATTTTCCTTCTAATGAAACTCTATCTACCTGCAGATTTGTCACCCGTAGTACAATCCCAGTTGTCAGACTGGATCTGGAAACTTCAGAGCCCTCACGACGCTGGGCGGGGTGCTGGCTTCGCATCGACGCCGGAAGTGGTGTCTGGTGAGGTCATCAAAGCCATATAGCCCCGTTCCGGTATGTTTGTCCATCCATTTTTTCCCAGCCTTCGACTCGAGTGAAGGACTGATGTTGATAGAGTAGTGCAGTACCAAAATCTATAGTGTAATCCTATTCACTTTTCCTGTAACACATCCATCAAACAGGAAGTTGGGTGAGTCGGTGAGGGTTCTGTTGGTAGATAAATTATCCACCAGAAGAGTCATAACCGCAGATAAGTAACTTCTTCTCCTGAAGGATACTCCTACCTGCATATTCCTCACCTGTAAAACAGATTACAGAGCATTTTCCTGCCCTTGGAGGGGGGAAGGGGGAGGTGTTGATGGATGGTTAGACAAGGAAGTCCTGACGGACCACTCTGGAAAGGTGTCCATCCCTAAGCACTACAGAATCCAGGCAGTAGTGCTTGGCACAAGTATGCAGTGATGCCCACGTTGCGCCCTTGCAGATTTCTGCGATGGGAACTTCAGGTGGAAAGGAGCCACCACTTTAGCAGCCCTGGTCCCCCAACACCAACTGGTCTCCATAAAAAGAGGTAAAAGGGAGATGGGAACTGAGAGCTTGGACCTCGCTCAAGGTGAGGTGATGGCCACGAAAAACACAGTTTTGAACATCAACATCCTTAAGGGACAACAATCTTGAAGCTCAAACAGAGTCCCCATAAGAAAAGTCAAGACTAAATTAAGTTCCCACTGGGGCACAACAAAGGGGGTTGAATGATAGTTTTGTCAACCCCTTGAAAAAATCGTTGACCTTTTCAGGCATTGACCAGTGGGGAAGTCGATAACCAGTTCGGGAGAGGTGTCTAGATTACTGGCAGAAGCTAAACCTTGAAATTTATGAGCCTAATCTCCAGTATGCCCATAAAGGTACAGGTCAGGGGGTCTGAGTCCGTACCAAAAATATCATGGAGACATTTGCTATACTCCTCTTTCCCCAGGAAATGTTGAGCATCCCTACAGGGTCTGTCTTTGTGAGTGACATCAGGCAGAAACTGCGGTGGCGCCATATCCCTAGTCAGAGGTGGTGGTGGGGGCCTCATCGTTGAGGGCTGTAGCGCCAAATACTGAAGAGCTGGGTAGAAGCAAAATGGCACAGGCACTGGATCCTTTGGTGCAGCTCTGAGAGGCGTCTGAGCCAAAGGCATAAACATTTGAAATCTGTATGGAACCATTGACCCTGAAGGAGTCCCGGGTGGCAATGAAGCTTTCAAAGATTGAATACATATTGTTAAAGAACGCGGTCGGATCCAAACCTGGTGCGGAAAACTCATGAATGGCCGGTTGCCAGCGTCTGAAGCTTGGCCAGTGAAGGCCCCTGGTGCCAAGCTATCTGAGGCTTGGTACAGTGGAATCAACAGAGGGGCGACCACTGTGGTCCAATCGACTAATTCCGGCTCAGAGGATGTTTATCCTGCGGGAGATTGAGAGCCACGAGGTAACTTACCTTTGGAACATTTCTTACCCTTCTTGTGCTTCTTCTTTTTGCCCCCTGTAGATAACGAAGGAGATCTGGAGTGATCCCACAAACAATTGTTGCTTTGACGGTCATCCCTAAACCTGGCAGTAAAGAGTTTTGCTTCTTGCTCTTTTATGACTTTGTGGTACATGCTTTGATAGGAAGCTCAGGCCTGGGGATCAAGGTACGACCCCAGGCCAGTGGCGGCTGGTGACATTTGAAAGTGGTGGGGGGGCGTAAAAGCTCGGGAAGAGTGCCCTGAGGCGAGGGAGCGACCCTGAGAAAACTCTTTTTTAGAGTGGGCAAATAGTGCACTTTCAAGCAAACGTGAGAAAGCAAGAAGGTCAACAAAGCACTTCTGAGTTTCCACTCCACAGCTCCTCTCTCATTCACCTCAGACTCTGCTCTCCCCCAGCCGCTCTCTCCCCCACCTCCAAGCCTCGACTCTCCCGCCAGTCTCTCTCTCCTCCATCTTCAAGTCTCAGCCTCTCTCTCTTCCACCTCCAAGGCTCCGCTCCCTCTCAGTCTCTCCCCTCTCCACCCTCAAGCCTCTGCTCTCCCTCAGTCTGTCTCCCTCCTCCTCTTCCAAGCCTCCCGTCTCCCCCAGCTTCCCCCTCCTCCAAGTCTCCAATAGATGAGCCAGCCAAGGCCAAATGTAGACTTTTCAACATTTCAAAGGCACCCACAAGTGCCATCGAAAGCGTGACAACCCCACAGTGATTGCAGTTCTCAGAGCCTACACCCAACCAATCCAACTCTTCTTGCCAAACACTGAGCAGCCTCGTCTGGTCCCACTCCAGGCAGACCAGCCTCAACACTGTCAACCAGTCCATCCTGTACAGCCCCAGAACCGCACTATTAAAGAGTGTAGCTCTCTCCATGTGGACCTGTTGTATTCCGCTTTAGGTGTCCGTATATAGGCTTTCCTGAAACGTGTCCTTATATAGGCACAATTCGCATTGCCCTTATATAGGCATAAAATCCCAGTCCTTATTTAGGCATTAGCCATGCACTCCAAATACAGGCATGGTCACCGACATCCGTCCACCCTAACGTCGCAACGAGTTCTTAGAAACCAGACCCTTAAGCTCTTGGGAGTTCCCCTAGCACAGGATTATTGATTTCTCCAAGAACTCCTCTATTATGCACGAACCGCTATTCCTTAAGGGTTCATTCCTGACGTCTTCCTCTGTCCGACTTCACGTCAATGCTAACATTCCAAGGCACCTACCAGGTATAAATATACCTTCCCTTGCCCAAGCAAGTTAGGAGGAGACCTCGACTTTAGAGGAGCCTGTGTCCCGGCCTGACGCACTGAGAAGAGACGCTGTCATCCCTGCTCGCAGAGAATCCAGCTTCCAGTGTTCTGACTCCCTTCGCGGGGTGTTAGAGTTCGAAGATCCGGAAAGAGATTCCCACCTCTCTCATTCTCAAGGTATGGAGCTGACTAGAACCTAGAGGGACTCTTGGCATATCAGACTTTTAGTATACCATGCTATAGAATACTTCACCTACTTCTTACCTTGTCCTACACCTAGGTTAGGTACACTGGGGTAGAACTAACTTAGAGACTCATCGTATGAGTACTCGCATTTTTAGCTTATGTTATTTATGAATATATGTGTCATAGCTAAAAGAATGCTAGCGCAGTATTCTTTCTACTGCTTACGCTGTACATTATATATCTTGCATACTGTCTTGTGATCATAACAGCTCATATCTCTTACACGAGAAACAAGACTGTTCAATAAATCATTTTATTGAAACGCCCGTCTATTCTTTCTGTGTAACTCTGAAGAAACTAAGCATGCACGATTAGCTGAGTGAAACTGTTATCTATTGTTTCCATGATTCTGAGAGTGTTCCGATTCTAAAGGGAAACAAAGTGGTCATGTTTATGCGGTTGCCAGAAACTACTCCCTTCTTGTTGTCAAGTAGTTTCTAGTGGCCTCTGAGCTAACTGGCACAAAGTAATTAAGTTTAATATACTCAATAGGGGCATACTGACCTCAGTCCTATGTCAAACCTATAGGGTATATTATTCCAATGCGCAGAGCCTATTAGGGAAATAGGAACTACACTACATGGCGCCCAACCGTTTGGTAAGGCAGTAATTTAACGCTAGATACTGAGTAACTCAGTCGTGCTTTTCTCTCAGAGACCCCTACTCACATACTCCATAAGACGTCTGGAGTGGGTAGGGTTAAGTATCCGCCAAAGCTAAATAGGACAAAAAAAAACTATATATTAGCTGTTTGGTTTGTTCAACGTTGAAGGATACAGTGTTCCAAAATATTGTGCACCTTATCTTTTGTTTCCTTGAAACTTGTTCTACATTTTTCAAAAAACAAATGTCCATACACGGGGACTATAACACCGGGAACGGTGTAGCTGCGGTGACCCAGTCGTAACATCTTTTAATTTTACAGGTTTAAATGAAACCGAGGAGGGTGTTATAGACATCGCTCCAAACTTAAGGAGAGCCATCACTCTAAAACTTATAAAACACGGCCTACCACCAAGAGGTGGCAGAGCAGTTTTCGTGATGGAGGCACACAAATCCTTTCAGACAGAGGTATTCTATTCATGGATAGTATTCCCAGAATCAAATCCAGTCACAAGAGTGTTTCACTTCTACAAAGAAGATGAACCACCAGAGGAATATATTCCTTTCGAAGGTATATTGAAATTCCACTCACATACCAGGAGCATCATCTCTGGTTTAAAGGCGCCCTAAAACATCACAAAAACATTACCAGGCTCGGTCCACTAGGTAGACCAGGAGCAACATGGCCGATTCAATCCGGCTACACACCTCATCCTGACATCGAAGTAATGTTAGACGAGGAATTACTTACTCAACTACAAGAGTTAATAAAAATTTACAGACAATTAGTCCAATATGTCATGCAGACTTTTACAGTCCAACCACCATTGACCATTCCAAATCAAACCCCTTAACAGGGGAATACACTAAAAATTACTCCACAGACTTTACACGCAGTCATGGGTAAAATGCCCACAAAACGTGAGCAAATTCCATTCTGGAAAGCTCAAAAAATTACTCAAATCGAAGCAGTATTTCCTAATACTAGCCCTTATGAGAAACACAGAATCCTAACAATCTGTTTACCAATGGGGATCACACCACAACTGGAATACTGCACCACTTGGGGCTCAGTCTTTGCTGCCATCTATACTAAAACACATGGTGTTCCGTCAATTGCAGTAATACCAGATGTCCTGAAACAAATTCAAAACTAATACGGGGCAGAGCCTGCTCTGAATTTAGGTATGAAATTACTGAAAAACTTTGACCAGGTCTCAACAATAATATTATCTAATATTAAAGGGGAGGCAGCATCAGTGGCGATCCGCCAACGCTTAAGGGAATTTGATGTAACAGAACATCAAACTGAACAACCCAGAATAATAGAACAATCTTATGCAGAATTAGGCAGAGATAGTTTGGGTGGAAAACCTTTGAAGCCAAAACTATCTGAAAGTCCTGAGAAGGACTCTATTAAACAAAATCCTACATCTTCTAAAAAGAAGTGGGAAACTAATAAACTAAATTCAAACGAGAAACGTTCTCAATCCCGAGGTAGGTCTCCTCAAAAGGAGCCCTCTGAAAGGAGGTATACCCTCAGGAATAGGGATAATTTAAGAAAACCTGACAGGTATCAAGATACTGATACACGTTCCTCTCGTACCTTTCAGATATCGTCACAGACATCGGAAAGAAGAGGACGGTCAGAACATAGAGAAGAACGCGTGAAATCCAAAGACGACAAACACGTTCAGAAAAATAAATCAAAACCTCAATACACAAAAAGAAGGTAGCAGGTCTGAAGATCAGACATGCCGAGAATACTGAGAACACAGCTCAAGAACGGAGAATGGGCTCAGACAATGCTGGACAGTGCAGCAGAAGTCACAATAGCTCGCCAGAACCTGAAGGAACTTCTGGAGATAGTGGACTTGAATGAGTACATCACAGTAGAAACTGTAGACACCAGGGTTAGTACTCCACAAAAGTTATATGAAATAACACTCCGAATGGAGGGAGACATACCAAGAAAGGTGAAAACACTCTTTTGGGAAAAACGTTCAAGGGGTTATGATTAGGGCTCCCGGTTTTATGGTATTTATTTTTTTGCCATTTCCGTCTGTACTTATCCATATTTATTTTTTGTGCATTTTTTCTGTATTTATCCACATTTATTTTTGCCGCAAGCAAAAGACGACGCTACAGCTAGTATTTTTCCACATTTATTTAAATTGACAATGCACACATGCGCTCGGTTGTTATTGGTCAACACTATACATTCATCTGAAAACTTTGCCATTTGCAGAATGTCCCAAATATGCTTAAAAGTGCTATAACAAGCCATTTGTCTCAGAGCCTTGCAGTTTCTGTCATCGGCAGAGTGCCACATCCTCTCCCCCACTGAACACCATACTGCCCCACTGAGAGAAACTCACACTGCCTTCAGCTACAACTCAATTGTGCCCCGCTATAAACACCTGGAAGCAATTCAATTCAAATTATGCAGTAGACTACAGTAATATGCTGCCTGAAAAAAAGTAACAACATACTGGAAAAAAGCAAACACTCATAGGGAATACAACTTAAAGCTTTTACACTCATTATTCAGAAATCAATGAGTGTTTTTGCTTGAAAAGCTAACATGAAAAGAAAAGTCTTTGATGAAGTGAATGGCAGGTGGAGGGTGAAATTTCGAGAGGCCCCAGCACAGTGTTCGATGAGTGTGAATGGTGGATGGAGGTTGAGATGAGAAGAGTCACCGGCACAGTGTCTAATGGGCATGAATACAGGTGGGAGTGAAATAAGACGCACGAGATATTACGAGAGATGCAAGCCCAATGTTGGATGGATGTGAATTATGGGTGGAGAGTGAAATAACAAGAGGGGCCAGCGCAGTGTTTGATGGGTATGCATGGAGAATGGATGAAGAGAGCCGCTAGCACGTTTGATGGGCATGAATCCAGGTGGTGGTGAAATAAACAAGAGTCACCATGACCCAATCAGACATTATCAAACATTCTGAAATCCTTATTGTTGGTGACTGCTCGTCCTGCCAAATTGGGTTAAAAGACATTGTGGGAATTTTTTCCTTTTCATGGGTTGGACCTCCTAGGCCACGCCGGGATGTTGATATCACGGTCGTCACAATGAATATCCAGACATCACGGACAGCCTTGTACTTTTGGAGTGTCTGATGGTCTAGGAAAAAGAACTAAGGGTCAATGCTGAAATGTAGCGCCTTGATGATGCGCGATGCGCGTCTGTCACTGGTGTGCAAGGACATGTGAGGGACACGCACACTCGGCTTCACTCAGAGATATTACTGTGAAAGTTGCACAGGGTCACTTTGCAAGCAGTGAAGGCTGCGGATCTCTCTCCCTCGTCTACAGAAGCACCGAGGACCAGGCAAAACAGAAGTCACCCATGCTGAAGTAGCCGAGTCCTCACTCAGAAATCAGTCTCAATCCTGCACCGAGGCCGCCATTCACATGGAGACAGCAGAGATCTCAGTCTCGTGCCCATCCAGTCGTAGGAGAGCACAGGGCTCATACCTGCCGAGTCCTTGCCACAACTAAGGATAGATTAGCAGTATGTACCCATCCCTTCATTGGACTCTCACCACTGTGTGCCATCCCTAGATCTCCCCTAACGATAAGATGGGGGCCGAGATCGGACAGTGGATTACCAGTGGAACAGAACCTGTGCGCGTGATACATGTCCGTACCATCCTTCGCCTGTCACTGGAGAAGTACCTCTGAGTGCTAGTATGGAGCTGGTTACAGAGGCGCAACTAGAGCCAAATTTCGTGGGGGCTCTAAGAAGGGGTGAAAGAACAACAAAGCCCCATTAACAAGTAAATGGTCTTTCAAAGACCTGTGAAGTACTCTGGTGCGGCTGTGTGTGTGCCCGGGAAGCTGTCTCTGCCCGGGCTGACACCTCTTAACCCTCTAAGGAGGGGGAGACACCAGATGGTTGGGGGTGTGATTCTATTGATGTCAATGAAGACCTCACTCGAGGGGCGGAGCGGAGCCCCAGGAAATGGCTGGGGCATCAACAAAAGCGTTTTGTGTTACTGTAGGCAGGTCTGCTGGAGCACAGCAGCGCGGCAAAATGTACTAGTATTTTCCCGTTTTTATATATAAATACAGATAAAGGAAAACTTGTTTTCCGTCTGTATTTATATGTAAAAATCCGTTTAAACGGAAAACCGGGAGCCCTAGTTATGATATACTTCTAGCAGAAAAAGACTGGCCACCACAATTTGTCAGGGAGTGCCCACATGGCGAGGACATCATTATTGACGATATGAGAACACGAAAGAATCCGCGCCTACGCAGTGCACAGCTAATGCCCATGCGGTTTCAATATATACATTCAGTTTTTTCAAATTTCATTATGTTAAATAAAACCATTGCTCACAAATAATTTCTCTGTGTATTTTCTTAATACATGCTTATGTGCAACAATTTTCTTTGTGCAGAAAACTTTTGTCGATGATGACTTTAAATACAGTTTTTGAAAAATATAATAAACAAATGACAACATGCGACCCAATGCATTTCGGGTTAATAAACCCTTCTTCAGGGGTACATATGATCAAATCACAAGACGTATGATTGATAACTGCCGCCGTTAAGCTGAAGAATTGGGTTGGATTAACGCTACCACAAGGAGGTTTTTACAGAACAACACACCAAAAACACCGCATATATACATGCTTCCTAAGGTTCATAAGGACGCAATGAATCCTCCGTTTCGACCGATAGTGGCCGGTTGTGGATCCATTCATGAACCGATTGGACAATACTTGGACCACCATTTACAACCGTTGGTACAATCTTGGGGCACATATGTAAAGGACACCACGGATTGCTTAAACAAACTAGAAGCTATAAGTCAACATTTCAAGGAAGAGATTTTGCTCTGTACTATAGATGTAGTGTCTCTATACACTTCCATCCCCCACCATGAAGGCTTAGAAGCAGTGGAATGGAGACTTCTCCAAGATTCTACAAATGATCACAACGGGTTTTTTTTATTGGAACTACTTCATTTTTCACTTTACCACAGTTATTTTTCTTGGAAAGAATTTTTTTTTCTACAACGTACAGGAACTTCCATGGGTTTTCTAGGAGCCCCTTCGTATGCCAATACTTACATGGCACATTTTGAAGAGAAACACATATTACACAACTTAAGGTGGCAAGAGAATCTCATCACTTACATGCGCTATATCGATGATGTCTTAGTAATTTGGAAAGGAACTCGTGACGAATTGGAAGGATGTATCAATGAACTCAATCAATGTAATCCACGCATACAGTTCACGTCCACCATTCATTTCCAGTCAATTCACTTCTTGGACATTGAAATACGGAAGACACCCACGGGTTTACAGATATCTGTATACAGCAAACCTACTGATGTGAATAATGCCTTGCATTATTGCCTTGCCTTGCCTTGCCGGAATCACAGTTGATCAGGATCAAAAGAATCACATCTCAAGAAGAGCAATGTGAGCTGCTCATTGATGCACAATTGAACAAATATAAAGAAAGGGGATATCCTCAGCAGGTTTTAAGTTCAGCAAAAGAAGTAGTAGCACAGAAAAGACGTGAAGACCTTCTACAAAAAACTGTCAAATCAACTAACAGTCGGGAGGTATTTGTTATAAAGCATTCGGAGCAATCCATGAGAATCAAGAAAATCATCACCAAGCGATGGGAAATAATTGAACAAGTCAGACTTCAAATCAGTGTTCATGGACAAACCTATGTTTGCACACACCCGCACCAAGAATCTGAGGGAACTTTTAAAACCTAAAGGTACTCCCTTAATTCAGATCCACAAAGGAATGAGAAGATGTTGGAACTGTGGTCAGTGTGGCAATGTAATGTTAGGTAATATGTTCTCGCATCCGCACACAGGCCAAAAGATCCATTTAAAACACACATCAGACTGTAATACAGAAGGTGTTATTTACGCAATTCAGTGTCCTTGTGGACTCACATATGTAGGTAGAACATCACGCAAAATCAAAACGCGTATAATTGAACACAAAAGTATGATTCGGAATAAAAATTGCAATTCTTGTTTATCAGCTCATTGGGTTAACACAGCACACACAATACCTCAGATTAGGTTTACCATACTAGAAAAAATTGATTTGGTTCCAGGAATAGACTATAAGGTTTCGTTAGCACGTAGAGAAACGTTTTGGATTAAATATTTAGATACCATTATTCCTGGAGGGCTTAATGACCAGTATGAATTGTTGTGCTTTCTGTAAATACATATGCTACCTTGAAATTTTGTACAGGATTATCACGTATACATGAATTCATTCACATCTAGACTTTTTACTTTTTGTAATCCACTGTTGTAATCTCTGGACTATTCTCATTATTTCTTTATTCTTTCAACTTTCATTTTTTCATTCTTATTCCTTATTTCTTTATCCACTTATCAAGTTATGCGCATGGGTGTGTACCTCTTTCCTTATATACACTCACAAGCTTTGGGGACTTTTAAGGTTTATTTTATGATCTTCGTAATCATCTTACACAGAGATATGGTCTTTCTAGGGTCGATGGTGGAAGAAGCTCTATTACGTAGAACTGTTTCGTATACGTAGTTCGGTTTAGGCTTACTCATGAGTTGGGGACACTCATGTTCGCAAATACGGCTGTCAAAGTTACTTGTAATAGCTTCTCCTTTAAATATGGCGCACGTACTTCGGATAGCGGTCACAAGGTTTTCCTTCACTTTTCAGTCTAACGGAGCAAGTCACGGGTGAGTTTCGAAGGTTCACAACACTCCGGATTTTAAACGATATCACGTAACTTTGGTATAGTTATTGATATTTTGGTTCTTTGTGATTATTTTTTAGACACAGAACACTCATACATGGAGCCTGGTAAGAAGGCATTTTAAACTTGGATCACAGGGTGATTGCACTTGGCTAATTTGGTTGGAGGTGGTGTAACCTCATGTTTATTTCTGTTTTAATAGACTTATGAGCACGCAGTTCGAAATATTGGCGGTAAGCATGCCATGGTTTTACATTGGATCACAGGGTGATTGCATTTGGCTAATTTGGTTGGCAGTGGTGTAACCTTATGTTCATTTTTGTTTAAATAGAGTTTTGAGCGCGCATTTCGAAAAATTGGCGGTAAGCGCGGGATGGTTTTACACTGGTTTACATTTTTAGGTTGAAAACACGGAATGGATTTAGACGGTTTAGTTTTAAATGAGCACGATCACAAGCTGATACAGCATGCAACGAAGGATAAGAGTGGACACATAGCCTAAACCAGTGACCATGTTTCCTATCTCACAGATGATAGTTTCACTGGTTTACGTCGTAACATAGCACTAATCACCCACTAAAACACAGCGGTTGGGGCATATAGTGGTTTCGCTAACTATTCTTTGAACTGTGATCGACTTTGTATATTCCTTCAAATCTTTATTTGTTTTTTTGCATGTTCCGGATTGGGTTTATGTATGTAGCGTGGTAATCCTATTTGGTCACTTGTTATTGTTCTTAAGAAATACTATGGAATTGACTATGTTTTTCATCCTATTTTTGTAGTTCCAAACGGCGGCAGTTATCAGTCATACGTCTTGTGATTTGATCATATGTACCCCTGAAGAAGGGTTTATTAACCCGAAATGCATTGGGTCGCATGTTAATTGTCATTTGTTTATTATATTTTTCAAAAACTGTATTTAAAGTAGTTATTGACAAAAGTTTTCTGCACAAAGAAAATTGTTGCACATAAGCATGTATTAAGAAAATACACAGAGAAATTATTTTTGAGTAATGGTTTTATTTAACATAATGAAATTTGAAAAAACTGAATGTATATATTGAAACCGCATGGGCATTACCTGTGCACTGCGTAGGCGCAGATTCTTTCGTGTTCTCATATCGTCAATTCTTACAATGGGGGTGGGCTATACCCCAATACGCAGTAGCACGCAAAACAAATTTAGTTTGATTATTTATGATAAATTCCTAATAATAACTTCAATCACACGGTGTGCAGGTCTAACTCATTTTACGAGGACATCATTATGGCAGCCTTCTCCAACCATATTCCAATTCACCTAAAATATACTTATGCCAGGAAATGGGCAGTTGCCCAGGCCCCAGCATTATATAAAAATCATGTAGGATGGGATGAGGACTCACCTCACCATAAAATACAGTTAAAAAATGAACCTACTGCACAAAGGCAGTATCCAATAAAGCAAGAAGCTAAAAAACAGGTCAGGGAGATCTTAGATCAACTTGAATACCAAGGGGTGATTGAAACATGCACCTCCTCAATGAACAATCCTTTGTTTCCTGTATCCAAACCAGACAATACATATAGTCTAGTTTTGGATTACAGACACTTGAACACTTGTTCCAAAACATTTGCAGTGCAAAATGCACATAGTGCAGCATTAATGAATAACATTGTGCGCAAAAAATATAAAACGACATTGGACCTTTCAAATGGTTTCTTTTGTCAAAACATAGCACCTGAAAGCAGGTACTTAACAGCTTTCTCAATAATGGGGACCCAGCGTCAATTTTGTAGACTCCCACAAGGGTTCAAAAATAGCCCGGGGTTATTCTCAGCGAGAGTAACAGAGTTAGTACAAATTTATGATAATGAGGCATTGTCATATGTCGATGACATCTATCTGACAGACGATGACCTGGATAGGCACTTGAACAAGGCGAGTACCATTATATTGGGCTTCGGCTCTGAAGGCTACAAATTCAACTTTAAAAAATCCAGAATCGCCCATCTCAATGTCCTTTTCCTAGGATATGAGCTTTCAAGTGAAGGCAAGAGCCTGGCAGCTAACTTTTTAGAAAAGTGTGCGCTGCTCCAACCTCCAAAAACGCTGAAAAATTTACAATCTATCTTGGGTTTCCTAAATTTTGGAAGAACTTACATTCTAAATTACGCAGAAAGGGTTAAACCTCTCTACGAATTAATCAAACCTGATTTTTCAACTAAACATTGGACACAGGAACACACAGAAATCATGCGTTCACTCCAAGCTAACATGTTCGCAACAAATCACTTATAAACACGCGTAAATACACGCAATTTAGTGATCCGAATAATTTCGGGTCAATTCGGATTCACCTATTTAACATTTAATGAGGGTGAAAAAGTACCAATAGCATACAAATCACATTTGTATACACAAGCAGAAATGCGCTTCACTTCAACAGAAAAAATACTGACACCAGTTCAAACCGCTGTAGCAAAAGAAAGAGCTCTAGCCCAAGGGAAATGCATTATTGTCGTAACCCCAGTACCAGCCTTAGAGGCGGTTACAAAAGCGAGCATCCCAAATGCAAAAGCTTTACATCCTAGATGGATACAATGGGTTAATTCTCTTGCTGCAACAGATGTTGAATATGTTTTTGATCCTGATTTAAAAACACAAGCGTTCCTGCAATATGAACATGAATGTCCTCTGCCCACTGAAATTCTGCCTCTCAGTACGAATTTATAATTTACACTGACGGATCGGCACAACCCGCTACAGGGAGTAAGCAAGCTTAAGTGCAGCATGCGCAATCGTTAAAGGTCGCATGCAAGATGGTAACTTCAGACCAATGGTCACTAAAACTCAATCTCTAGGAGATTGTACAGCTCAGCGAGCTGAACTATAAGCATTCAAACTGGCACTTGAACATACAGATCGCGAATTCCCCACACTTATAGTGTGCGATTCTTTTTACTGTGTTCAGTCGTATAATGAATATATACAGAATTGGCTTGAAAACGGGTTCAAAGATGCAAAAGGTGGCACAATAAAGCATAAAACGCTTTGGGAACAAGTAGTTCAGTTGAAAGACGAACTACCAAAAGCTCACGTGATACACACGCTGAGTCATCAACGTGATGGCGTTCACGTTGCAGGGAATTCATTGGCTGACAAAGCCGCAAAGGGGGCTGTTCAAACGGCTTCCGTAGCTGCGATCACTCATTCAAAAACGAGAATAGACAGTGAGATATTGTTGGCTCTCAATGCTTCAAGCAAAGGCAGTGGTGCAGCGTTACCAAAGAAATTTCCACTCAAGTACTCTTATGTAATTGATGCAAACAACGTTCCTTTTGCTCGAATCCCTGGAGTGGGGGATAGGGTAATTCCAAACATGGAACGTAGATTAGGACTAATCCTAGCAGCACATGAAGGGATAGCCTCTGCCCATGCAGGTGTTTCTGCAACAGTATCTTTACTTAAACAAAGATATTGGTGGCCTGGCATTAGGAAACAGACCAAGAACTATGTTTTGGAATGTGAAATATGCCAACAGATGAAAGTCTCCACAGTGAAACGTCCTGCGCAGACACCCCTGTTGATTTCAGACAAACCATTAGCTTGTGTTTACCTGGACCACTGCAGTCCCTTGCAAAGGGACGGTAACTATAAATATATAATGGTCGCAGTGGATTCGTGCTCAAGGTTCCTATGGATATGGCCTCAGCGCTCGGCTGACGCTCGAACTGTTATAAAAGATTTGCGAGTCTTTATCGGCACATACGCAATAGGCACGCTACATTCTGACCAGGGCCCTGCATTTAGCTCTCGGGCTTACAAAGAAGCCATGGCCAGTTTGGGTGTTGCATTGCGGTACTCCTCTCCGTTTCATCCTGAGGGAAATTCTGTTGTGGAAAGGAAAAACCGGGACATAAAGCAGTCTAGAACAGCTAGAGTATTAGGTTCGGGTGATGGGTGGGTCAAACATCTTTATGGGGTCCAACGCTCAAATAATTTGCCAAGAAGTTCTCTAGGGGGGGGGTCACTCCATATGAGGTCCTATTTGGGACAAGAATGTGGGTTCCTGATCTCGAATGTAAAGGCACAGTGGTGGAAAATAAACCCTTTGATATCAAAGATCGTTTGGCTGTTTTACAGGATCTAAATGAACTAAGATCGAAACAAAGCAACGTGTGCCTGAAGCCAACCACCACTGGGGAAACACTGGCAGTCCCAGCAAGGCCTGTCTGGATCCCAAAAGTTGGGGATCTAGTCGGAGAGAAGATTGCGGACAAGAAGGAATTTGGACCTTCTTACAGACAACCAGTACCTGTCCTAGCCGTACTTCTGCCGCCCCTTGCTGGAAAAAAGGAGAAAAGATTTGTGTCAATCGACCTCCTCAAACCACAGTATGTGGCCAATACTAAATAGTAGGCCTCGTGGACTCAGACTTAGTAGCAGACGCACTCCTCTCGCTACTATCCAAGAGGTTCAGACTGAAAGACTCATAACCATCGAGAATTCAGCAGTAACAGATGAAGGACTAAGCAACAATGCTATGGAACTCATCCCTCTTGAAACTCAAGTAACCGTTCGTCCAGATACACCTGTCTACACCAACGTAACATGTGATCAACTGGTTCCAGCTATTTCTACGAATCCTGATGCAATTCCAACAATTGACCGAACTGCTTCTGGCTATTTCAATAACTTTGATATGTTTTCTGAGGATCCGAGTGAACCGGAAACGACGCCAGCATCAAAAACTTTCAAGCAACAAGTACAAGACCTTTTTCATTTCCTGAAAGAGACTTATCTGGTTTCACCATGGATTGAAATATGGATTATTTCTGGAATATTTTTCTTTCTGCTTTGGCTAGCTTTGGTTATGACTATCCGCGTGCTTATAAATGGCAGATACATCCGTATGGACACTGAAAGTAAAAATGTGAACTTACTTTTAAAACCACACATCTTCCCATCGTGAAACAAGAGACTTGTCAGCAGTGAACATCACAGCCGTTCCTATACAGGATGGTATAGTGTGGAACAAAACCGAGTTCGACATATTCGGCCCGACGGAACTTTTGAACATTCCACATTTATTTAAAATTTCATTAAGTGATTTTATTACCATCAGTACCTATTCTGATGATTGGGACTTTGAGACTGTAAATGATATGATGTCTGATCTAGAAAGGTCTGCTGCATTCTCTAACAATGAATACTTAGAGGGTTCATCAGACTATGAACAGCTTTATTGTTACAACCACTATGGTCATCATTTCTTGCATAAATCTGCAACACCTAGAAATGTGTTTGTTTAACCAATGGGAAAATTGTCCTACACCACCAAAGGGTAGTTCAAAAAGGTTTGCTAATAAGTTTCCATATTTTTCAGGGTACAATACATCTGATCCAGAAACATTTTACTATAAAAATGTAAACCAAAACAGGACAGAAAATTATGTTAACTAATACAAAACAGATTTATTCTGCAGCCTTTATTACCCAACTGTCTAGACAAGGATTTGACTTTTGGAAAGACACAATCGACACAAAATCTGTCTGGGGTTCTAAAGATTGGCAAGTGCAGGGGATAGAAGCTTTGTTTAGAGCATGTATCATCCCACATCAAATAATGTTTTTGAATGACACTGTGCAACAAACGTCTTGCCTTGGTTTAGCCAAGATTAAAGACATGAACACACCTTCTGTGCCAACACCTGCAAGTAATAGCACTACACAGGGAGCGGTCATAGTAGACACAATACTACAAACCAACAGAACTGATCCGGATTGGAAAAAATGGTTACTCTGGCTCACAAACATCTGTCAAAGATTCCTGAATAGAATACAGGGCTTTACTATCCATAGGCCAGACCCACGATATGTTCAAAGACAACATCCGGGGGTAGTAACAACATACAGTGTAGGAAAATTGTGCCTTGACTGGTTACAAAAATCTACACTTGAGGATGTGAAACAACACTTATCGAAGACGCAGACCTTAGGGAATTCTTGCTAGGACCAAGAAAACCGCGTCAAAAACGTTTCATTTATGCTGCTTATAATGAGATATGGAAGGTTTCACAGGCAGAGGCCGCAGAAAGAATACGTGAACTTGATCGAATTAACTTAGAGAAATCTCTCACTGTGGTCGACAATGGGTTAACAACTTTGTCATCCAGAATTTATTCACTGGACAGCATTGTATCCTCTGCTATTGACATACTGGAACAAGATTTAGCCATGTTACAACAAGGCCAATCTCAGTTACGTTCTATTATGTTATTAGGCTGGACGCTGCAATCTTTGCGTGCGGGCTATGTGCCTTGGCGTTTTATCAACACGTAGTCTCTGTTTTCGGAATACAATCTAACGGATAAACAGATCGAACTGGCACAAAGGGGAGCAAAGTATACAGTGCTGAGCATTGAAAAACTGGAAAAATTACCATTCACAGTGGCAGAAAAACTAGCTACAGAATGGCTTATCTATGGCAAAATAACTCTGCCTGTCACTACTTTTCATTTTCAGTATTGCCTCAAACAAATGCAAGCAGGCAAATATGAAAGGTTGGGTAAAGAATACATTAAGACATCCTGGGATTTACCTTACGAATACAGATGTTGGAGTAGGGATCGTGAAGTGTTTCTAAGCGGTACAAACTGTGAAAAGGCATTAAGCGGTTCTCTCATATGTCAGGACATTTCTTTACACGGGGCTTGTAATGGTTCTGTGGCATACTTGTCCTGCCACCTGCAAGGTACACCGGCTGCTGTGATTAATCCAACGTTTGGCCAACTTTCTAATGGGAGTTACCTCATGTTGAATGATCAGAGTTGCTGTGGCATGTTGCCAGGAATCCCATATCTGGTAACGGTCGACTCCAGGGTTACTTGTTGTATGCAAGTATTGTTCCCCCAAACAGAGACAGTCAGGGAATCGCCTCTATGGCCTTCATTGAATGTTTCTTTTATACGTTTTGATACTGTAAGCAGAATGAAAGCCATGCTTTTGCAACAGACCGTGCCTTTGACCTCGGCCAAAGAAACCTATGATTTACAGATTGCAAGGACTTCGGCTGAGATACAGGCTTTAATTCGTACAAACTGCCCTATACATTTCGTAGAAATGATGGGACGCATCTTACACATGTCTGATACGAGCGGGATTGTACATGTATTTAAGACCATCTGTTCAGGACTGTTAACACCTTTTCAGGCAGTCCTCGGAATCATTCCAAACTTCGCACATTCGGTGTTTGGTGGTGTGCCATTAATTCTAGCACTGGTTGCGGGAATCCTGTTTTTATTCCTACTGCTACGCTATGGCAAGCCTATCCACCAGCGTCACTCCCAGCAATTTGGAGAAAGCTCTCCTAGAACGGAAGTGCCGTGAGCGCATAGTGCAACTTTTGGGCATACCTCGTGTACGGGAACTTAATACAACATGGTTTCTGTCATTTAGACCAATCTGGCAAGATTGCATCTTACCTGTTCTACGCTGCCTGCTTTGCGGTGAAGAATGCGTGCTAGACATCTGTCTAACACTCCCATCAGTCATGCCAACGGATATCGATACTCTGCTGGACCCGATAACGGCCCATGCTCTGTGTTGTCCCCAAAGGCTACCAATCCTGATGACGGCATTCATTGAGATCTCACAGACGCTTCCTGCTGCTGCTGAGGTACGAGATGGATCGACAGGCACACAGGTAACAACTGACGCGAACATTGCTGCGGCATCCTATGCTGAAGGCGATGCTTCACATCTCTGTGCAGTTAACCTTCTAAATGAGGTATTCCAACTGTCACCGACATCGGTAGACGATCTTTTGTCTACAGAAATAGATGATTTCATGTTTACACCAGATCCATACACTGACTTTGATTCGGCGCTCAGTGTACCAGGGACGCAATGAAATTTGGCCTCCATTTTTTCAAAACAGAACAAAACTTGGAACTCTTCCTAAAATTGAACTTTTTCCATTTTTCTCTATTTTTTGAAAATACATGGCAACTCCATCTGCTTACAGTAGAACTATTCATATAAAACGGACTTCTTTGAATACTTCCAGGGGCACATTGTCACCTTATTTTACTATAATTTCATTTAAGTACCATGTTACGAAATGGCTTTGATTTTTGAAAACTTGTCAACCGTTTCGTCATATGTATATATTTCTGTTCATTCATTCATGTTGCATTTATTTCCAATATATGCTTAGAATGAAAAAATGCTTTACAATGTACAGTACCTATTGCATTACATGTTTTAGCAACAGTTTCTTTTAAAAACTTCTTTTTATATGCTTTTAGAAATGTTTTTAGCAACATGTGGTACTCAATTTATTGTTTAGCATTTAATGTTTAGCAATTAGTATTATCGTTCATTCGAAAGTGGAGTGGGTGTTGTATTCCGCTTTAGGTGTCCGTATATAGGCTTTCCTGAAACATGTCCTTATATAGGCACAATTCGCATTGCCCTTATATAGGCATAAAATCCCAGTCCTTATTTAGGCATTAGCCATGCACTCCAAATACAGGCATGGTCACAGACATCCGTCCACCCTAACGTCACAACGAGTTCTTAGAAACCAGACCCTTAAGCTCTTGGGAGTTCCCCTAGCACAGAATTATTGATTTCTCCAAGAACTCATCTATTATGCATGAACCGCTATTCCTTAAGGGTTCATTCCTGACGTCTTCCTCTGTCCGACTTCATGTCAATGCTAACATTCCCAAGGCACCTACCAGGTATAAATATACCTTCCCTTGCCCAAGCAAGTTAGGAGGAGACCTCGACTTTAGAGGAGCCCGTGTCCCGGCCTGACGCACTGAGAAAAGACGCTGTCATCCCTGCTCGCAGAGAATCCAGCTTCCAGTGTTCTGACTCCCTTCGCGGGGTGTTAGAGTTCGAAGATCCGGAAAGAGATTCCCACCTCTCTCATTCTCAAGGTATGGAGCTGACTAGAACCTAGAGGGACTCTTGGCATATCAGACTCTTAGTATACCATACTATAGAATACTTCACCTACTTCTTACCTTGTCCTACACCTAGGTTAGGTACACTGGGGTAGAACTAGCTTAGAGGCGCATCGTATGAGTACTCGCATTTTTAGCTTATGTTATTTATGTATATGAATATGTCATAGCTAAAAGATTATGCTAGTGCAGTATTATTTCTTTCTACTGCTTACGCTGTACATTATATATCTTGCATACTGTCTTGTGATCATAACAGCTCATATCTCTTACACGAGAAACAAGACTGTTCAATAAATCCTTTTATTGAAACACCCGTCTATTCTTTCTGTGTAACTCTGAAGAAACTAAGCATGTACGATTAGCTGAGTGAAACTGTTATCTATTGTTTCCACGATTCTGAGAGTGTTCCGATTCTAAAGGGAAACAAAGTTGTCATGTTTATGCGGTTGCCAGAAACTACTCCCTTCTTGTTTACAAGGAGTTTCTAATGGCCTCTGAGCTAGCTGGCACAAAGTAATTAAGTTTAATATACTCGATAGGGACATACTGACCTCAGTCCTATGTCTAATCTATAGGGTATATTATTCCAATGCGCAGAGCCTATTAGGGAAATAGGAACTACACTACAGACCCATTCGATTGCTGCAACAATAGCTGTATGCAGATGCAACTGGGAGGGAGACTCCATACATCAAGAACAACAGCCAAAATCAACAAATGACTCGAGAATTTTGGCTGTGAATGACAACCAGTGAACCAGTGGAACTGGCAATCCTCCGTTGCTGGTGCACTGAAACAACCGTCCAGGTGAGCGCTGCCTCCAGACTTCAAAAGCTAAGGCACATTACAGCAAGGAAAAGAAAAATAAACAGAAAAAAATCTTTTCAATTGGCCTAGCAATCAACTACAACGTAACTGCCAAATCGTAATCTCTACCTGCAATCCATGGGCCCTGTCTTCAAAGCAACCATAAAGCAGAATAAAAATGAATGCAAATTGGCACCGCCTCCAAATGTTATACATTTAAATGTCTTCAATTTCGACTCTCGACCAGACGCTTTCCCTGCATTTTGACATCAAGCCCAATAACATTTTGAGACGAAACGCAAGCACAGCCACAGAACTCCCTGCTTTCCGATGGAACACAAAATCGAACTTAGCGATTGGGAGATGAAATGAACAGCAATGTGATCAGAAAAATAATAAACAACATTACTTGAAGTCGCTTGCCAAACCAGTTTCCTTACCTGAATCAGCCGCGGCCGGCATGCTCGCGGGAGGAGGGGGGGCGGGGGACGCGGGTGGGGCATAAAAAAATAAAAATGAAACTTACCTTACTGCCGGTTACCGAGCCGCCTCCGCTCCTGGCCGGTCACGGTGTAATGGTGCAGCCGGATCCCACTCCGTCTCCAGCGTGTTCCTTCTGCAGGAACAGGAAGCAGGCAGCTTCCCTCCCCCTACCCAAGCCAATCACAACGCTGCAATGGCAGCGTTGTGATTGGTGAGGTGCAGCAGGAGAGCGCCCCAGCCGGGCCATTTTCTCTACATAGAGAAAAAGGGAGAGTGGGCGGTCCTGCTCGAGGGCAGGGGGGGAGTGGCTTACCCACTGTTGTGGGTACTGACTGTTTGGTCGGCTCCAGGGCCGACCAAACAGTCAGTACCCACAACAGTGGGCAAGCCACTCCCCTTCCCCCCCTGCCCTCGAGCAGGTCCGCCCACCCGCCCCCAACCAGGCACTCCAGCTTTCTCGCAGTGCGAGAAGCAGAAACATAAAATGGTAGTTTTACCATTTTATGTTTCTGCTTCTCGCACTGCGAGAAAGCAGTGGGCCGTCGCCCCCACGCCCTTATGGAGGAGCCGCCACTGCCCCAGGCACCAAAGATCAATAGCATGGTGGCCTGTTATGGACATGCTTCCCTCACAAACCCTTCAGGGTTTTAACCGCAATTTCTTAAAAGGGGACATGGTACTGTACTGGTTTTAATTTTTTAGAGTAGGGAAATGGGCACTGAGACTTAAACCCTCAGTCTCCACAGTGATAGTCTGAGGCCTTCACCACTAGGCCTCAAGTGACTCCGCTGGTTTTGATTTTTGTGTGAAGAAAACTCCTCAGAGAGAGCAAGCTCTGGATCTGCGTCAAAGGTGTGGAAAAAAGGGAACATACGTTATGTCGGGGCGGGCTCTATATTGCTTCAATGACGCCACCAGGTGCCACTTCCTACATCAATAAGAATCCAGTACTCCCTACTGGCGACCTTAGAAGTTTCTGGATCCAGTCTAACACCTAACATTGCTTTACAGGTGAGTAATCTGTAGACAGAAGTATCTATCAGAAGTACAATTTGTGTGTTCAAGGATATTTTGTTCCTGGTTTGGGGTGGGTGTCTGGATTCCTTAAAGACCAAGGCATTTTTATTCAGCCAGACTGCTCCTCTACTGCACTTAATTTTTTTCCGTCTCGAACTGGCAATGCCATCTGGCCATATAATTCTGTCTGCTAGATTTTTTTATAATCCAGCAAATAAAAGGAAGTAAAGAGTAATCCTGAAAAGTACTTTTTTTAAATCGATAAACCCTTTTGTGTTTTTCTCATGAAATAGCATAAACATTTTTCAACTTTTATTGATAAAGTGTAATTTAATTTTTAGTTAAATGGCTTTAGGAGAAACTGGGATATATTTCTCTTTGTGAAAAAACCAATTATTGGGGCATATAATGCTGTGTTTGAACCGCTCCTAATGTTTACATCCAAGCATAACATTTAATTTCAAATTGCAATTGTATTGTTCTAAAAAGGAACATTTGACATAATTGCAGGTTTTATGGGCGAATTATTTCTCAGTGTTAAATTGTCTTCAGTAAAAATATACTTTTGGTCAAAAAAAAGTTTTTAGCCTGAAGCTTGATTTTATATTGCTGATTGGTATTACTTAGACATTAATCAATAGAAGAGAACCACTTTTCAGTGCTGCTTTAAATATGATTTCCTTTTCATTTCAGGGAATATATGTACTTCAAGACAACAAATTCCGTCTCTTGAGTCAGATGTCAATGGGAAAGCAGTATTTGTCACATGCGCCTAAGGTAATTTGATTCCTCAACATAGGTCTTGATTTTCAAAATGTATTCACAATTATATAAACAAAAAATTCAGAGGCGAAAGATCACTTGACATATAGTTGATGTCACATGAATTGCAAGACCTGATTTTGCTGTTGACAGAAGTTTCTTTAAGATAATGTCAGTCCTAAGGCTTATCCCTTCATTAACCAGTATGACCCTTGCAGTTCTCCGTTCTACTTTAAATTGCCATTGTTCTATTACTTGGAAAGAAACAACAAGGAGGGGAGAACCTTAAGTTGTCTATTCGAGAAGGTACTTGTTCTAAAAAGTAATTCTACCTGAACTCATCGGTATGGTGATTTCGTGGGTGCATATGTTGTCTCACTCACCAGACACTTGATAACATTTAGTGCCCAGCTTAAGGCCTTAGAGAACCATTATAGTAGTGTCTCTTTTCCTACTGTAATTTAACAAAAACATTTGGATTCAATGACGGATGTGGCTCGGTTCACAATACCACCAGTCTATATAACCAACATAAATGTAATCGGTTCATAGTATTGCAATATTTAAATCTTCTTAATAATTCCTCTGGGTGAATTTGTCACCGCCAGACCCTCCAGATGAGCATAGGCAGACAGAGAGACACATGCACCCATGAACACTTGTAATTGTACTCTATGCTTATTCCGCATTTGGCCTCCGATGTTTCGCATGCAATATTGCCCAGCAGACCAAAGTGACCTATGCTGTTAGCTTGCTACCTCAGTAACAAATTAGCAGATGTGAGGCTTGCTATGGGAAAAGCAAACAGCCTTGGGACAGTTCTCCCACATCCACCATAGGGACAAATACAGATGGACCAGTTAAAGTGTTCATTGTGCATGGTCTCAGTAGGGGGAAGAGGGTCAGTCACACCCTGCAGTCCAGTCTTAGAAAACCTACCAGAGAACAATCCCTGTGCCCCACAAGGCCACATATACGTCAGTGCCTGTGTGCATTCTTAAACCCACCTGCAGTGCATCATTCTCAGTATCAATTGCACTGATAGCAGCTGCACCATTTGTTGATGCTCCTCTGAAGAAGACTTGTGGCCTCCTGGCACTGCCAATGGATATATCCTCAGAGACCCTGGGAATGCCTACTGCACCATCTGTCTCTCTGATGGACACTCTATTGGAGCATCCTAGAGGTAGGGAGAGGATGCACAAAGAAGCCTTGAAAAGAAGGCAGTTTAGCCTTTACTTATGAGAAGGAATGGGTTGTTACCCATAATGGTTTATTTACCCACATATTCGCTCCGTTAAAAAAAATTACTACAAAGCAAAATTCTGTCGGACTTGCTGCAGGCTGACCCCACAAGAAACGGAAGGAACACTTACTCTTTCAAAACCTCTGCGAAATACAAAGGATATAAAAGCTAAGGTACATAATCACAACATAAACTGGACTAAGGGGTTGACCATCAATCCGGTCAGTAGAATTTATCCCTGTGCCAAATTAATTAAATCTTTTCTTCAGTCCCACCTAGGCATGTGTTATTTGTCAGTGGACTTGAAGAAACTAAAAATAAACTTATTGTAGCATTAGTGCTTGAAAACTGCAAGCAGCAGGTCATACAGTAGAGTGGGTTATGCCTTTTTAAATACTTTGGTATTTTGCAGGTAACCGAGGGTGAAGTAGCAACTCTATTAGCTTCCTAAATATAGGGCAGCAACTTGTTCTCACATATTACTTGTTCTGTTTAGTACTTGTCTTTTTAGGTCGAACCTAGCGGCAGCGAGCATGCACTGCTCGCTCTGCGAAGCATGCTGTATTAGAGTATGCACTGGAAGCCCCGCCCACTCTCGGCCCATATTTGTCATAGGCTTGTGTCATTGTCCTTCATAAATGCTGGCTTCTGGTTCGTAAATAAGCTTGTTAGTCTCTCCTTGGTACCGCCTTGTCTGCATTTGTTACCTCCCATAACGACTGGACCTTTTACTGGTGGTGTTACACGGTCTAATTTATAAGTTGGTGAGCACTATTTTCTTTAATGCTCTTCCCCTATTCCACCCATGACATCGCAGCACCCGCCCGCTTTTATATTATTAATGTATTTATTTACTTTACAGTGCGGTCCGCTTCAACTATAGCGGCCACGCGTATTTATTTATTTAATTTACAGAGCGGTCCGCTTTCAAGCGGCCACGCGCCTTTAATAATTATTTATTTAAGTTACGGCGTGGTCGCTTACAAGCGGTCACGCGCCTTTATTCTCCTATACAAAATACTGCCTGTCTCCTGCTCACACACCACTGCTCCCACGTCTTCGCACCCAGCGGTCATTGGTGTTTTTAAGCTCCTGGTACCTCTCCTCAGCTCAGCAGGCTTTACTTAATCTGTCTGGTAAGAGTGACTTGACAGTGGCTAGCATCGCAACCTGAAAACTGCAGGCTGCATGCAGATCTTCGCAGTAAGCACATGAACCTCTTAAGCTATCCCACACTGTTAGGATATTAACCAAAGCATACTTCTGCATTTTCGCCCTCCCTCCATGCACCGCCAGCTATGACACGCTACCTTCATGGCTGAGTGAACGCCCTGTTACGCGGTTTAAAAAGCATCAACGGGGGTAGAAGGGACTGCGGGCCAGTGCATTGGAAGGCGGGGCTGTGCATTGAGGAAGTAACGCCTTTTATTTATGTTTTGGTTTCCTCTGCACTACTTTCCCCTGCTCTCGTTCCACTTCCTGCAGACTTTCCAGCTGTAGTCCCCTTGCCTCGGTGACCATCATCCCGACAGCAACATAGGAGTGCAGTACTGCAGATGAGAGCATTAGGGCAGCCTCACTGGATGGTAGTCCAGTTTCTTCGGCAGATTTCGGGTGACTCCGGTATGGCTCAGTCAGTGGGAGAATGGGACTTCTCTAAGCAACATTGAAGAGCGTCTGTCTTGGCTTTGAGTCAGCCCGACGCCTCAGTCTCAACAAACTGATACTCTTCAATTTTTTGTGATTCTTTTTTCTATGTATTTTAGTAAACAGTATGCAATCTGGCAGTTACATGTCCACACTGTTGATCAACCCGTTTCCTAATTATTTTGTCTATTTATTACAGTATGTCTTAAACACAACCTGACCGAAAAAATCAGAGTGCTGTACAACCAGCAACAGCTCAGAACAGTGAACCAGTATTGAAAAAGGAAAGAATGAGAGCGAACCACACAAACTGAAATTAGTGTCCTATAGTTCAGCAACTCATTCTTAGTTTGCAGCTGAGCTTGAATTAAGTGTATGTTTGATCCCTTTGGTAAGAAAGTTTGCAAGCAAATTCCACTATATAGTAATTTAAAAAGAAAGAACCATAGCTCGATTTTTCACTGTTTTTTTCAGTGAATTCTCATAGAGAAGTAACATCAGATTAAGCTTGTTCTGGAATAAACTCGATTGGTGAATAGGGCTGCTAACTTGAGAATCAGTAACTTGTGGAATATTTTGAGTGCAACAGTCCATCCTGGTAAGAGACCTACCACTTTCACCTGAGAGGGGGGCACTCCTCACTTTATTCTTTAAAACTGCCTTCCATAGGGACTGACGGCATTCTTCCAGTTTGTTAGGGTAAGCAGTGTCCTCCAGTGTTAGCCTTTGATGAATGCATTTTGATGTAGTGAACTATAGTTTTTTACATTATTAGAATTTGTTACAATTATACAATGATGATTTCTCAGGAAATACATTCTCTTTTCAAACTTTAGGAATGGATACTTGTAATTTGCCAGCTTTATTACTTCCCCTATGAAATTGTTACCTACATGTGAGTGGAAGGGTTGGCAGCATTTAAACACATATTAAAATCCAATTTCCCAAAAAGAAAATCTTATTTCAACTTGAGAGACTTATGCAGTAGCACCTTGAGTAGAATTCTCCAGGCTTCGATGGCAGTACTACAAAAATTTTACACTGACAAACTATTTTCTTCAGCATTTTGCTTCTTGTGAGATTCAAAAGTGTTGTATCAGTCCATTTAACAGAAGGGTTTGTGCACCATGGCAGAATGAGACACAACATTGTAAACACAACACCTTTTACCTTATAAATGATTAGATAGTTGTCATAGAGATTTTAATGAACAAAACCTAGCTCATGAAATTGTTTTTTAAATGAATTTTTCAATGTAGTAAATAATGGAGAAAACTAATTATGCCTATCTTTCACATTTGAAAAGTGGAAAAAGGTTTTTATAATCTTCTTATTGTAATACCGTGAAATCAATGTATTCTATGTTTGGTTGAGTGCAAAAACGCCACTCTCCAATGTGCAAGAAGCAAGCCAAGGTGCAAATGGATTTTTCGTCTTTTCCTTTCACCCATGCAAAGTTTTTGAGATAGGGTGACATAGCTTCTGTATAATCCTCCAAGTTGCATATCTGTGCAACACTGCTAATAAGCTTCACTTCAATTTGCCTTTAAATATACCCCGAATATTAAAAATCAATGTGTCTTATGATAAGAAATCTCTGGCAAAATGATTTGTTGCTTCATTAAACATTTGGTCCTCAAACATGTAGGTAATAATACCCTGGTGTTTGTGAACATGCACTTTCCTATTGAGCTGTATCATAACACGTTTAAGCCACTACATTTAGAAATAAGAGACTTCTGCTATGTGCTCATCCAGTAGTTGGAATGATTACAGTTTAGTAAACTCTTGTACAGTTGACTCCATCATAGGTCCCAGGAACAGGTTTCTGTTCTCCCTCTTGTTGTTTGCATTTGCCATTGCACCTCTTGCATGTGTGTTCAGGAAGAAACTTGTGAACGGTGGAATATGTATTCATTCATATTGACATATAATCTCTCTGTATGTAGATGCCACTTTTATTTGTAAAATACCCAGAGAAGAATTCCCCCTCAGACTGGCTCCTGTGGGGAGGGCACAGCCAGCACGTGAAAATGGCTAAATCTGAACTCATTCTTCAAATTGACTTCTAAGCTTCTGACGTTTGGATGGAATGATATTCCAATGATAGATTCCTGCAGATTCCTCACCTTTTAACCATTGTGGGCACCACGCTTGATCTAGAAACGTCTAATATACTTCTCCAGTGCTGATAGGGCTGCTGGCTCCAACCCGATGCCGAAAATAGTCTTGGTGATGTCACTAAAGCGATACAGTGCCCACTTTGGCACCTTGACATCGGTTCCTTTTTTCTGCACTTTTCAGTGTAGTTCCAGAGCTTCTCTCCTCAACTATGATGTGAAGAGATTTTGTCTTTAAATTGTTTTTGGTGCCGTGATAGGGGCATGTCCCACCCTAAGAAGTCTGGTTTTAATCCCTACCATCGGTGTTATGGACAGATGTTCATCACTGATTCACATGAGAACTTTTTATGGTATCTCGGCTCCAAGTTCATCATTGTGTGACGTTTGCCTCCGCCTGAACCCCAAAGCTGTTATAAGCATTTCTTCATGGCTTGTGCTAGTGATTATCGTAGGGCTTGAAAACTGTCAAGGTTGAAGTCTAAAGCTAGAACAATATCCAGGTGACCATCTTGTTCATCCCAGTTTGTCTAAATTTTCAAGGGAAAAGAGAAGGCACACTAAAAAGAAGAAACAGTCTTCGTCGCCCAAAAGGCCGAAATCAACAGGTAAGTACCGCACTCTGGCTTCGCCCTCCTCTCCGGAGCTGGAATGAGTGGAGCAGTTTCCTTAGGCTCCACCGGCACCGTATCCAGCATTGAAGTCGATATTGATGCCAGCATAGCCAGAGTGTCCATCAGCAGGTGGCGATTCTGCATCTTTTCTCCAAGCCATGTTTGATACGTTGAGGAGACTGGCTGTCACCTCTTTTGTGGGTGCCTGGTCGGGGCTACTTACTCTGACGTCGAATGATGACGCTGACTCTTACGCCACCTTTGGCTCCATGTACGGCACTCCACCACTTCCAGTGCCCCCTATGACAACTGACTGCTGCTCCATTTACTGCAGCACCACCTCCTCTAGTGACACCTGGGGTGATGGGGAGTCCTCCTCCATTTCCTCTTGAACATCCAGAGAACATCAAAGCGAGGCTCAGTGCCTCATAGAAGATGAACAAAACCAGCGGGAAAAAGCTGGAGCACAATACTGGTGCACTGTCCTCGAGTTTTGTTTTTTTGGGGGGGGGATTAGATTCAGATAGTAATCCCTAGATAGCCATGGTGACGCAGATGATTTTGACCCTTTGACTTTCTCAGATGGTTTGGATTTACTGGCTCTTCGGAACATGAGTGGGTTTGATAAGTTGATATCGACCTAGCCCCTGGGCTAGCTCCTGCAGAGATGGAGAACTTTCATGCCATGAGGAAGCAGATGAAGTTTTAGAAATCCCTCTGCCTTCTGTGGAGTATCGGGCCATCATTTAGACAGATGTCTTGAAGTCAACAGCAGCCACAGTGGAGCCATTGTTACCCTTTAACAATCCTCTAGTTTAAACACTGAAAGAATCATGGTCAAAACCAGCGTTCTAACTAGTGGTCAATCAATCGATAGCCCGCCCTCTTGTCCCTGCATATATCACTCGAGAGTTTGATGGCCCCCTACACAACAGAATTGAATCTCGGAGCTTTCCCAGCTCACCCTCCCAACAGGGAATCTATGAAATTGGATGCTGGGGAGAAGGAGGCTTTTCTGCGGGAAGCCTTACATTACGCTGTGTGACTACAACTTGTCTTTTGGGTTTCTGTAACCATGCCCTTTGAGACATGACAGCATTGGTATTCCTTAATCTATCGGAACCCTTAAGTTTTCTGCGATGAATAGGATGCCTCTTGCCACATCAAAGTGGGCCTGGACACGTTGGACTGTTGATAGGATTGCCGCCCACAGGCTTTTCTGCAAGTCTACAGAATGTTAATGGAAATGCTGTTATATGGAGAACATCTCTTTGTATAAAAGGGAGACACAGCTCTTAGGTGCTTTAAGGAAGGAAGAGCCACAGCAAGATCTCTGGGATTTCAGTTAACATCCAGAGATTTTCATCACTATTGAAGACCATAGGCCTTTGGACGAGGATTTCAATACAGATGAAGCCAACTGACAACCAACAGCAGAAGCATCTGGTCTGTCAGTACAGAGGTAGAGGCAAAGAACGCAACCAGGGAAGTCTAAGCAGTTCATCTGTATAGGAACACATGCCAGTGGGAGGACGGTATCCTCTTTTCGACGTGCCTTTTCATTGGACTTGATCGTACATTTAGAGAAGTAATCAAACAAATGCAGTATGTAACTGTTTCGGATGACTCTTCCTGCTATTCCAAGAAGGCCTTAATGTGTTTACTTGTGTTTTGTCATGCTGTTGCATATGCATTGATTTGCAATTGGCGTCAGATGTTTGTTCGAATAAATTGATCATTGCAACTTTTTTAAGACTGATGAAATAGAAATCAAATAATAAAAACATTATTTTTAAAACTATTATAAGTAGAGTAATTCCGATTGTGATTATCTTCCAAAAAGACCTCATGAGGAGGAGTGTGAATTTGTGTTGCAAAGTGAATGTAATGCCTGTAAGAAATTAAAACCCCATCTTTACATTATAAATTAACAAACAATAATTCTGCGTCATTCTATGTATCCTGAGACCAAAAAGATGCATCAAATATGGGCCTGTTCATCATGGGTTTCCACTGAGATATTGCCAGTCTCAGAATACCAAATGTTTTGAACCCCCCCATCAATCTGTGCAGTGTGTTCTCTTTCATCTAATAACATCTATTTAATAAAATGTAACTATTCACGAAGTTTGAGGAAAATATTGTTCTAACCCTCAACCATTTTGTTTCATATTTTTCATTTGTGAAATTATTTTGTTATGCATCGATTTACTTGTGTAAGACATACATTTTCTTTTTTATATAGTATTTGGCGTTCACCTGCGGATTAATCCGAGGAGGTTTATCCAATTTGGGAATAAAAAGCATAGTGACAGCAGAAGTCTCCATAATGCCTGCATGTGAGTATGCCGAAGAAATAGGGCCTCCAGGAATACAGTGTGTTGCATCGTAATTGCAGAGTTTCTGCAACATAGAGAACCTACCATTCATATATACTTTTAGTTGAATTACAGCTGTTCTCATTTATTTCTAAAACGTGAAATCAAACCATCTAAGAGGCTTCCTGGCACTGAAGAAATAATTGAGAGATCAGTGGGTAACTTAAAAAATACTCATGAAAAATCCCAAATAACAAAACAGAAACATTTTCAGTGGCTTTCTGAAGGCCAACTGAGCTATTTGTCTTAGATCCCGGGCATTTTGATCCAGCCTTTTAGGGGCAAAAAGAGAATCCTGTGGCATGAGGTTTAAAAGCATAGATCCTGGAAATGGGGTGCAGGAGATTGGCAAGGTCCAACTTTTTATAACTGCATAACACTCAGAGAGCGATAGAGGCATTTAAAATCTATCTTTCATTCCACAGTCAAATAATGTAGTTTTCTCAGCACCTTGGTTAGCTTCGCCAAGCTGTAAAAGTGGCAAGTTGTAAACTGGCGGTAGGACAAGAGTCACCAAACTGAAGAAACCGGATATAGTTTTCTCTTTTTTTTGGAACCTGTACAGTCAGGATAAAAAATAACCATTTTCTTTTTTTTTTTTTTCCAGGCAAATTCCAAGTGATGATACAGAAGATGTAGAACATTCAAAAGGAGTAAATTCCAGACATCCTGATTATTTAAAGTATTTTACCTGAAAGCACTAACTTGAAAGTAAATTATTTATTATCGATGTTAGATTTCAAATGAGGCTATATCTTCACAGCATGTAACAATTTACCTTCTATTTTTAATGAGCTGGAGATTTCCAGTATGCAAGTATGGATTCCTTATTTGTGTGAGTGCTGATTTCTGCTTATTTTGGGAAGATGATCTACTGCATTGTTTAATGCTTGGCAGAAGTCATCTTGCTACATAAGTTGCTGCATTGTATGAGACTCTTCATTTCTGACAAGCTGCATTATGTTGTCCATACTTATGTTGTTCTGTGAGGGAATATCCAGTGCACAGAACCCCTTCCGAGTCCGTGCCACCCACCACACTCCTTACGCTGTCAAAATGTTATTTCTTCTCTCCAGCTGTGGGTCTTTACACAAAAACTTAATTGTACATTCCTTATACAGTTCCAGATAGCTTCATAATTCCAAATGTAAACTCCATAAATCCACAATTTCACCCCAATTGCATTTTATGTTCACCCCAATGCAGTTCCTGGTCCCAATGCTTTTCGGGGTTCACCCTTTTTTAGGGGCTGATAGGTGGATTTGTGCAATTGGGGGAGGTTCTTGGATAAAAACCTAACTCCTGAGGCGGCACGGTTCCCAGTGTTTGGGTACGAAATCCAAATACTTGCTGATGGGGTTGCTGTTAGTAGACGCAAGCTGTTAAAATGCAGCTGTGTTGAAATTGTGGATTTATTGAGTTTATTTGGAATTACGAAGCTATCTGGAATCGAATAAACTGTTTTAAATAAATCAAGTCTGTGTAATGATACATAATTGGAAAGAACTGCTTAACTTTAAAGCAGTGCACACTCTGCTGTGTGTGACACTAAACCAGAAAGGTTCTTTGTATTGGATACTTTTCTTTGGTCACAGGCTAAAGGTGACCTCACACTTACTGGGGTTCTGTGCATTGGATACTTTACTTTGGTCACAGTCTAAAGGTGACCTCACACTTACTGGGGTTCTGTGCATTGGATACTTTACTTTGGTCACAGTCTAAAGGTGACCTCACACTTACTGGGGTTTTGTGCATTGGATACTTTACTTTGGTCATAGGCTGAAGGCGACCACATACCTATCTGCACCTGTAATGGTAGTAAAATCAAACTACTTTGATATACATTGGGTGTGCAATTACACAGAGTTGGTAAGGAAATTCTTTGAGGAAGGAGGGCACTGAAGGATAACATACATTCCTGACTTAATAGAGCACATACTTTCTCATGTCACTAACTACGGCGAATCTGCATTTCTGCCAAGTTATCAAAAAATGTTAAACTCTGCAAAGTGGAGAAAAGGTTCATCCTCAATGTCTGGACTTCAAAGGTGTCCTGAAACCCTAGATCTAAGTAATTGTTTGGGGCAATGGGATACAAGAGCAAATAAGCTCTTCCTGCATTTTGCCAGTTCTGTGAAATCCAGCTTGTGCACTAAATCGTCGTCTAGAAAAGGAAAACTGTTTGTTTGTCTGCCACGAGTAGAGAGAGAAAAAAAGGAACCCACAGAGAGGAAATGTAAAGTAGCAGGCCTTTGCTTTGTAGATAGGCGTAGGTAATATGGGGAAGGATATCTCTTCAGACGTTGACCAGAACAGGGACGTGATAACAGCAGGGAAATGAATATGTTGAGCAGGATGTGTTGCAGAGAAGTTACTTACAGAGCTGTTGTAGCATGTGTTGGAAGCACTCTGCTGCTTTCTCTTGTTGAAGCTGTGTTTGAACGTGACCAGAGGTAGGCAGACAATTAGAGGACAGGTTAGTATCTTTATGGTTACAACTGCCTTTGTATTTGAAGAGTAAAACATGATTTATACAACCTTTAGAATGCAGGAAATTGATGCAAAACGGGCCTATATTGGGTGCACAAAGAGAACAATGGATATAAACAAAGATGCACAACTACTGAACCCCAGATAATTTATTTGAGAAAGGAATGATCATAGAAACGTTTGAAATCCTTGAAGCATCAGTACCTCAGGATAAAGTGTGCAAATTATACCTGTGATAAGTAGCACAGATGCGTTTTGCTCCTTAAAACACACTAGTTAAAAGCTGAAACATATGGCCTTTTTTTGCTAAACAATGTTTTATCTAGCTCTATGGGCTATTTGTGTATTTTGGCCCCAAAAGAGGAGTAGGAAGAAGGATTTGGTGAACACAATAAATGCTGCCAGAAGTAATACAATACTCCATTTACCTTCTTTTAAACAGACGAGTGAGAGGCTGCTGAAGAGTGCAGAGAATGTTTTACTAGAGGTTCCTCATAATATTCTGTTTAATCAAAATAAAATGTGGAACCATAATGTCTTGACCAAAACGTGTATGTTCTGTGTCTGCAACTTGCAGAACCCCAGGTAGATGAACATTTTATTTCTTTTACTCGCCCATAGAAGAAGGCTGAAATACACCATTGATCACTTCTCAAACAACTACAAGAATGTTCTTGAATTTAGTTGCAGCTACACAGAGATATTCAAGTACTGATGCTTCTCTGAATTAAACCAGATCTGCATGAAACTATATTATTCACGATACAAAAGCAAACGTAACCTCTCATTGAAATGTGTATGTTCAGTGAGGAGATTCGAACCTTTTTGAACGTCATCCTTATCGATGAATGTTTACAACTATAAGGTTTATGGGATTTATAAAGCGCATGACTACCCATGGGCATCTTAGCGCTGGAGTGATACAGGAGGAGACTGTTTAGCACTTGGGTTTAGGGAAAGAGCCAAGTTTTCAGTCTTTTTTTAAATGCCACTTCATTGTCAATTAGTCGGAGTTCCAGGTCCATACCGGAACTCTGCATTGGCAGAGAGCACATGTAGGCAGCATGACTTGACATGTGAGAAAACACAGGGTGATGATCTGGCTGTGACATGCTAAGTGACTTATGAGTGCCATTAGTACTGGCAATGATGAAGGGGAGCTAGAAAGTGGCAAACAAAGTGATGGCGGCCATGAACAGTGCAGTAGCAGTTGTAAAGAGACCTATGGTTCTCTATGGTACCCAGCCTTTAAAAAAGCAAGAAATTACTGTGAAGTTTGAGGATCCGCTTTGTGTAGCTAAACTTGTATTATATGTTGTTTTTTTATGGCGAATTAGGGATTACAGAATTTTGATATGTGGGCCGACATGCAAAACCTGCCTTTCACATACTGCCTTTAGGTGTTTCGCAAGTTTGTCAAGATGTTAAAAAGCCTGATGTGTGATGGACAAGCTACTGATGGACAAGCTACTGATTCCTCAACGGTTCATCATTTCTCGATTGTTGTTTCCAGCTGTCCCTGCACTGCCACCTCTAGCACTAGACAGTTTGGGAACACAGATGCTTTCCATCACAGATCGCCTCTGTGCACTCTGAGCATAAAGAAGAGCAAAAAGAAGATTTCTAGGGCACTAGCAGAAGACAAGGCTGTAAATCAGTTTAAATATGAAACTTAATAGTCTGTGTTTTGCAAAGCAACCCAACAAGAAAAACACATATCGGAATTGCAGTAACAGAATTCTGAAAATAATCTGATTGTTTCAGTAATTAAGTACTGGTTGTATTTCTGCACCGCCGCCTTGAATGAAATACAGCTTAGACAAGGTTTGCGTGAAAGCAAGGTTGTCACCCCTTGTGCCCCCTAGTACTCTAACCAGTCATCATTCCCACAGCCATGTTATCCCCAACAGTTTAATAGAAATCATACTACCCATCCAGAACAAAACACATAAATGTAGAATTCGAACCAATATTTTATGAGTCCTCTTGGATTAGGTTTTTCTTTCCTTGTTATTTTAAATGCTTGCTACTGCAGGATTTCCACTTTCTAAACATGATCCTGAGTACAGGTATTCCTTTTGGTAACGGACTAGAGAACCCCACACCATACATAGCTAGTGTAGGACTGCACAACAAATAGTCTAAAACATCAGAATAATTATACCTAGCTTTGTGTGTTTTTGTGTCACTCCAACTCTTACTGTTCTGTCTTCCAACCACTACCTTTCCACTACTCCATTGGGAAAATCAGTTTGCTAAAAGGAATGATTTTTTTCTACTTGGTAACTTTCTCCAATCCAACAAAACAGGATGGAATCTTCCAGTAAGAGACCTTAATCAGTGCGTAAATAATTGAATTTTTTATTAGCCCTGTTTTCAGTTATACGTGTCAGCCACATATTTGTAAGATACAACTGGGATCTTCAACAAACTGACACATTTTGCAGTGTTAACATTATTTAGGGCATGGTTGGTGTTCAAGAAAAATAACAGACTAACCCCTCCAATGGGTGATAACTTGACCTCAGTTTGAGATCTCTGGAAAATCACTGTTGTCCCTTTAATATTTACTAGCCTAGCGCTGAAGCTTAAGATGTGCTTTCTAGCCTCGATCAAGTCACCTTCTAGGGTGAAAGAGTGTAGGCATCTTAAAATAAGTTTCCATGTCTCCTATCCGAGAGTTTAATGTGGCTGAAATTTGTAATATTTGATGATCTTAATATTAGGAAAACGGACATGTTGTGCATTCCTTAGGGCTATCAAGCATAGACAGAAAATGGAAAAAAAACATTTTTTAAAGTACAACCGCTCACAAGCTGCACAGCACTTTTATAACCTGCACAAAATCAATTTATTTTTCTATAGCCAAAGAATTCCAAGGACCAAGGCAGAGGAAGTTCTTAGATCCATGTCAGGGTACATTTTATCAGGCAGATACTGAATGTATTCTACTACTAGCCTTAATAATTGTTCAACAAGTTCACAAGTGTCAACACAGGATTGTTGCACTCCTTTAAGAATCAGTGGGTCCAAATGCACAAACATTTGCTTTGTTAAATGGAGTCTTGTGTGTCTGCACATGTGGTTTGTGCAAAATGTGCAGGAAGCCCCAATCACAAATCAAACCTATGTATTTTGAGGGCAACATTGTTGTAAAGCGGATTGTCTCATGAGTAGGTAGAAATGAGGCATGTACCAACCTTGTGCATAATTCACTGGCTCCCATTGCAAATTTGGCACAGCAACAGGGGGCTTTTGGTAGGTGGCAGTAGGTTACCTTGGATGTTACAAACCCAAAGTTCATAGCACTGGCCTGAAAGCAGTAGACCTTCCAGCACTTTTCAGATATTGCTCCACCTTTGTAAGGATGAAAAATAAATTGTATGTATCTGCCTTTATGCATTACTTGAGCACAGCTACACGTTGAAAGTGGCAACCATGTGGTCCTTTTTGCTGTTGTAAACATCACTTGATCTGATTTTGGATTCCTACACGTGGCTTTATGAATCAGGATGTGCTACCATTGGGCACATTCCTGCCCACATCCCATTGCTTGCACATATAGGAGGTTTTACTCATTTTTGAATGCACATCAGTAGATGCACAGCTGCAAGTGCTTTACCGAACAGCTTGTTGTTAATGCCTTTGCGTAGTAGTAATCGGGGATATTCAAGGAGTTTTCCGCATACACATCTTTTGTGAATTGACGGCTAAATATTAGTAAATAAATGAATTCCTGACAGTATTGCGTTTTGAGAAGATTTCCAGCTGACAGTCAGGAGTACTAAAGAACAATTTTAGACTCTGATAACTGATTGGAGAAATATATTGGTTGATGGAAGTGAAGAAGAAAAGTTTTAAACAATACATACTTGGGTATTTCTACCAGTACACAGCAGATCTCAAATTAACTGAGGTGCACCTCACAAATGAGATCAAACCAACAAAAGTGCTTTTATGCTATGTTTCAAGAAGTAGGTTCTTGTTTCATCTAGTGCTGAAATGGTTACAGGATATCAAGGTATTTCAGATCCAACACTTCAAAACCAGATCCAAGCTGCAGTTCTTTGGGATGGAGTTGAAAGACAGGAGTGGGACAAATGGCTGAAAACTGACTGGCACTAGCCACTGATTGCTCGGCCATCCCGAGGAATACCTGTTATGCACATTGTGATATTTAATCAGTCAGATATAGGTAGACACACCATCTTACCTCTTCAGAGATGGAATTAAATGTTCAGATCAGCTTGAAGGGAGTGCTAATGGTCATATAGAGAGTGTGAATAGACGGTGCACTTGGGTAACTGAAGTTCATCTTTGCATTATATTCAGCAGGCACAGACAACTTTAATACACAAAAAGGAGCATAAGGGGGAATAATAATCAGGTTGTCCCCCACTCATTCACTTATAAATCCACATAACCTGATTATTTACAAACACTAATTAATTACCGGATTCCATGAGCAGTTAAGACACTATCTCTGCTCATGGGCTGGCTTTTACGATTAATGTCATTCACCTCCCGATCAGAGTGTTCAGTTGCTATTATTTGTCAATACACCAGGTGGCATTTCATCTTGTGAACAGCAAGAAGAAATAAATGTGTGAAAGGTCAGAAAGTACCTCACGTAAGCATCACCAAGGGAGCTGCTGGTTGGTACTCACCAGTTTGCCCACGCTATCATCATTGGTAACTTTCATAACCATGAAGAAAAAAGAAAGGTGTCCAGATTTTGAGAGGTAAAGAAAAGAAAGAAGTGATGTGTATACGAATGCACTGTAAGTGCTTGTGTCATTCTATACCAACTGGATCCTGTCGTGAAAAGAGAAAGAAATTTGCTTCTCCAAGCTAAAATGAGGTGTAACTCACTTGCAAACGAGCATACTTTATTGGGTGCTGTGAGTACCCTCAGATTAAAAGAACGGCATGTATTTGACCATTTCAAATAGGAAAGGCCGGCATGTTTCGTTGCCAATCTATTTGTGGCAACTTCATCAGGGCTCGGGGGACCAGACTTCACCTCACTGGTACTTCAAGCTTAGCCAGGTGGTTGCTGTCATCTCTCGTACCCGCAACACACCATTACGGGGTGCCCACACCTTTTAGCCACGCAACCCCTGAAGATAATCAAGGTCGCCGCACATCAACCACGATCACGGACCCCTTTCTTTTCTTTTTTTCACCTCTCAAAATCTGGACACCTTTCTTTTTTCTTCATGGTTATGAAAGTTACCAGTGATTATAGCGTGGGCAAACTGGTGAGTACCAACCAGCAGCTCCCTTGGTGATGCTTACGTGAGGTACTTTCTGACCTTTCACACATTTTTTTTGTTCTTGCTGTTCACAAGATGAAATGCCACCTGGTGTATTGACAAATAGTAGCAACTGAACACTCGGATCGGGAGGTGAATGGCATTAATCGTAAAAGCCAGCCCATGAGCAGAGATAGTGTCTTTACTGCTCCTGACATCCGGTAATTAATTAGTGTTCGTAAATAATCAGGTTTTGTGGATTTATAACAGACCACTTTAACCCTATGAAAGTGCTTTGACTGGAGTGTTTTCTGCCTTTTTGATATGAGTTAATCTATCATAATGGCTTCTGCATCTTATGAGAAATATTTTGAATGGCATAATTAGGTTGAGTGGGAAATAACCAATGTCCCCAAATGGGCTGCCGTTAACTCCTCCCCTTCATTATTTCCTGCACAATGAAGATCTAGAGAAATATAAGTAAAATAATTAATTGCCTTGTTCACCAAAAATCCTTCCATTCCAGAGACTGTCTTTTATTGGAATCCATTTCTTTAAATAATGTTCAGCAGTGTCCCTTTCTATTATGGTAAGCTTCCCTCCTTTTTGTTCACCTCATAGAAAAGGTGTGCTTTTAATTGTGTAATTTGGCTAATGTCTTCCTATGGGGTAAAAGCCTTTGAACCCCATCTGACTGCAAGTGCTGTCCTTGAGCTAAGAACTGGTCAGTGCATCACTTACACATGCACAGCATGCCAGTTAAACGGGATCCTGGAACCAGGTTGTGTTGTAAAACATCTCATAACACTACAACTTAGGCATGGGAAAAGATAGCATAATTTTTCTCAGGCGCATATTTTAGATTATTTTTCAAACAATTACCTTGTTTAAAAAAAATTGTCCTTAAATTTGTTTCTTGTGCCTTTGACTGTTTTAATGTTATATCATTTTCAGTAACTCATTTGTCTTCTTTCTGTAATATTGAGACCAGCACCTATTTGTACAGCACTCTGAATGTTTCTCAGTGGGGAATGTTATAAATCCCCTCGCTTTACATGAACACTACTTGTGCCAGTGCTATAGCCTTTAAAATAAGGCACACCTCAACAGTGTTTGGCACTGTCCGCATCTCTGGCACACCTGTTTGCTGATATTAAGTGTTGCATTCTGTTTTCATCACAATATAAGCTAATACAGAAATATACACATATATCTCCTGTCAAATTCTGAGAATGTGGTTGGTGAGTTTCTTGTGACATTCCATTTTTACCTCACTTGTTTTTAAAGAGGGTTCCTACATTAGAAGGTTCCACGCAAATGACAGTACCCTACCCAAGTCAGTAAGAAGCTCAGATTGCTAATTATATTGCAGCTAACCACAGATCTTTTAATTCGTTATTGCAAAAAAGGGGTCTTTAGTAGTAAGTCGAAAAAATTCTAGAAAAATATATATTGTCTGTATAAAATATTTTTTAAGAACAATACTGCTAGTTTAAAATTACTTAATATGCTGATGCTCTGTCTGAAGTCTAGTTCATCAAATACACTGTTTTTATTCTATTCCTTTTCACCAAGAAGAACATGTTGTACTAATGTCTAAAAATGAAAATCTTTATGGACAATGTTAAAGTATTATGCCTTTCTCTTAGAACACATGCCTTGATTCAGTAACACAGTTATTCGTTTTCAGTAATATGTCGCATTTTGGGGAATATTTGCTCGACTAATTGAAGGGAACGGCTGTTCATCCATATTTATGTGCATTTCATTCAGTTACTAGGCAGATTCCATTTGGTGGTGTTAAAATGTCAGACTTGACCACCATCAGCATAAGGCATTCTCTGGTAGTTTTGCATCTTGATAACACGCTGCTTCAGAAATGTTTCGCCAGCCTTCAACTGGGTTTTAGAAGAGACTTAAAACCTAATTATTTACCAGTGTGTGTAAGACCTCTCATGTTTAAATGGGTGCCATCAACTTTCAAACTGTTCTTTCAAACAAATATTGGAATTCACATTCTTTCAGTCTTAAATTTGAAATTATTTTTGAGATGCTCTTACAAACTGCTGCGTTTCTCTTTGTGTGGTCTACGGAATCTGATCTGTAACATAGCTCATTTACACATTCTGTTATTCCAAAGGAATTGTGAGCAGTTGCTAAAATAATACAAATCTAACAAATACAGTTGTACATGTGTGTTGTGAAGGAATGTAATGCTCAATGTTTTATGTAGGAAATATAAGACATTTTTATATTTACTTTGGGAAATTAAAAAAAAAGTTCTGTTATATATATATATATATATATATATATATTTTTTTTTTTTACAATTGTTAATTAATTAAGATAAGTTGGCTAAGGCAACATTCCATGTGGCATGGTGTAATTGCACCACCTTAAAGAGAAAGGCCCCTTTAGTGGCTTGTGGGAAGAAGTATCCCATTATACCTGCTGTCACTGTTACCTTCTTGCAAGCGTATCTCGTCAAATGAGATAGTCTATTTCACATTTGCTTTTTTGCTGTCCCTGGTGAAGCCTCAGAACATTGAGAGGGATTCTCCATTACCTCACATATGTAATGAAACTATTAAGCAATGATTCTTAAGCAGTACATACCACTTTGTGTTTCAGTATTGTTATCAGTGTTTGTACATTTTTGTTTTTTAACTTAAAGCAAAATAAAAATAAAACGTATAACAGTTGTTTTGTTGAGTTCTTTAGTGTTAATTGCTCAACTTTAGTTTTAAAATTGTGTATCAACTCATTGACCTATGCATGTGGCAGACCAAACATTGTCAAGAGTCAGCAGCAGTAAAACTATGGACCTCAGATAACGAATGGGGGCGGACCTAATCGCAGTTTTCTTTCTACTGGATCCCTTCAACTCTTAATATCTGTTGCTTTGCGCCTGTTTAAAATACTATTTTTTCATAATTCCAAATCTAGATCTAATAAACTGTCTCTACCAGAAGTTCACACATTGCTTTTGAAACAACATAGCATTTTAATTGGAAAGTAAAAATGTTTTCCTACCAAAAAATGTTTTATACATGTGAAATGCATGATGGTAGAGAGGAAAGTCATTAATGTACCAGTGAAAAAACAATCACAAACACTTCTATATCTGTCGCAAACATTTGGAACATAGTTCTTATTCTTAAGATTTTAGTTTATTATGTTCCATTTAAACATCTTGACTGATTGGAACAACCAGTGTTTTGCATTCATAAAAGTGGAGGGGGAGGAGGCTAGTTAGCCCTACTGGTAAGCATTTCCTCACAAGAAGTTAGGAATAGTCTGGGTGGTATATAAACTAAGATTTCCTCGAGCTTGAGAGTATGGATCCCTTTGAAAGCAATTCACATTTTCTATCACCATTGTTAATTTCAGCGTGTTAACCCGTTCTTGAACAGAGGAGCTTCTCTTGAATTTTATTTCAAAATAATTCGATAACAGGTTAGCACCATACCACAAAATATCAAATCCACAAGTGTTGTCTGGCACTGGGCGTGGCAGCAGTTAGTCAGGGCAACTCTTTCAGGCAACAGGTTAATTTCTGTCTTTTTGGTCTCGGGTACTTGTTACCACAATGGTATGCTAGAAGCAGTTCGTGGTCATATGATCTCAATTTGCGATTCAGCAATTTCAGCTAGTGCAGTTATTAGATTATTGAGGTGAAAACTATGCATGCATAATGGGTTGAAACAAGAGGTGATACAGCAAATAAAATTGTATTGTGCATAAATAAGAACGAATGGGAACATAATGCAATCAACATTTAAAATCCTTCATTCCAGAGATTTTATCAGTACACCAGATTCTACATGTCGAGTGATACTTTTAAAATAGCATAGACTTGGGTGATACAGTTTGCTGCTGAAAAATTGCCCATATAATCTGATACAGACCTATGATATATGGTTTCCCCTGTAATATCCATTCAGAAATACATAAGGTAATAAGGAACAACTCTGCAAAGAAGAAACCTGGAAACCATGCAGAATCAATAAGGAAATTAAGCTGTGGATCCCCATTTTCCCATTCTGAGAACCCCATCCCAATGAGAGCAGCACATACACTCTGAAACGCCATTTTAAGGTTTCCCCAATTTGTTCACATCTGCTACAGAGTCAATGTACGAGGGAATGGATGCCGACAGTGTGCACGTTTATATTAATTATTAGCATATTTATATAGAAAAGAAGACTTCAGACAAAACTACAGTCTTTGACTTTTAAGCTAATGTTGATTTACTTGGTTGATTTTACCTGAACAAGAATTCTATGTTAGGACTGGAGGCGAGGATTATGCTTTAAATCTTTAATTCGTTTACTGTAAGTTTTCAACAGCAGCCATTTTAACATGAGCTTAGTGTAGACTAACTTTCCCAAAAGTCTTTGAGGCATAACAAAAAATGATATCCAATCATAGCAAGGCAGTCCCAACATAGTCCATTGTTGATATCTATGCTGCCTCTTTTCTTTGCTGCTCAGCAGTTGCAGATAAGTTTTGCTCCTTTCTCTTGTGCATTATGTGCTTGCCTTGACTGTATTTTGCTATGCGGCACTGTTAATCATGCCGACGGAGTGCCTTGATACTGTCTAACTTTTTCCCCTTTCCAGGGTTAGCTTAAGTCTGCCGCGGGAATACTCTTGCGCTCCTTACGTAGCGGTGTAATCATTGGGACAGGCCGGGGGCTGCGGACGCAGTGTAGTCTTCTGGCCTGAAGGTGGCGCTGTTGCAGACTCCCTTCATCTCTGCGACGGGCATTTGTCAGTTACCTTCAAGACGGAAGACTCGTGCCGCGGGAGCTGACCTGAGCCTTCCCCGAGCCTGTGGTCTAACTCCCCAACCAGTGGGGTCTGTACAGGTGTCTTGCACCTTTTTGCATGCCCAATGGGGTCTGTATTGCTTAATTATTTACCACGCCCTGCGGGGTCTGTACTAATTACGAGAGGCCACGCTGGCCCTGTGTGAAGCCCTGTGTACCATTTACAGCCCTAATTACATATACCACGCCCGGCAGGGTGGGTATACCGCATTATTAGCCATGCTGGCCTTTTCTGCTCCTAATTCACTACACCCTGCCCTGTGGGGTCTGTATAAACTACGGTTAGCCGTGTAGGCAGCATAAGAGACACTATCCTAGGTGCACCCTGGTAACTCTGTTGGGTGCTGTGTCCTTGGGATTCTCCCCAATATATTAGAGGCCTCCGGTCTCCCCAAAACCCACTGGACATCTCAGTACCAGATCTAGACAGCCCCTCTGTCACCAAATCAGTTATCCCTCAACTGGAAGCCATGCAGTCATCTGAGAGTATGTATATGTAGGAGGAGGCTCTGTCCTTCCTCCCTTGGGATGATGACTTCTATGAGGCTGTCAACGCCTCTATACGTAGACTGTTGCGGATGCAATTACCCCCGTGGAACAACACCCACACAGACAAGTGTTGGACGAATATGCAAGGTCTGCTCGCTCACAGGCTACTCCAGATCCAGCACCCCCCACGCCCGAAGCAAAAATGCCTAGGGGTAAACCAGGACACCTTTGGGCGTCTTAAACAGGCCTTCCTGGCACAGAGGCAGCCTCCTCCCGGGACCTTTGGTTCCGCTGAAGGGCTTTTGGATTCCCCCCAACCTAATTCCCCAGACATGGGGGAAGGTGACGACTACCATGGGGACTCTGACGAGGAGGCAAGCCCCTCGTGGCCTTGTCGCACTCCTGCAGTCAATGGCACTTATGACGCACCATCTGACATGCCGAGTCCCGATGACATTATTCACCCATGATCTGCGGAATGGACCACAGCTAACAAAGTGGCAAAATAAGTCGCAGGCCCCCTGCGCAAGCCTCTTAAAATGGAGGCACGCCTCTTTCTGCGTACTGAATACCCCAAGCCATCTTTGGAGGGAAAGGTAGCACTTTAGAGATCGAGGCACGGATTGCCATGTTCCTGGCTAAATTAATCAGAGACCCCCAAGAAGGGGATAGACCGTTTCTGGCGCTCATGCCAGGACAAGATTCTGGATGTAGTGGATCCATTGACGAAGATCCTGAACATGGCGGCGGAAGCCCAAGTCTTTGGCTCATTGATCTTGCTGGAAGTCATGTCCGGCTGGGCCCAGAGAGCCATCATCTTTGTAGGGAACGCTAACTGTGCCCTTTCCTCGGAGTGCACAAATCGGGTGACTTGGCTTCCTCCGATTCAGAGACGGTGGCTCAAGGGGTGGGTCCTCTTCAGAGACCCCTTCATCAAAGAGGTAGGAAAGTTTGTGGTGACCATTTCGTCCCTGGACAAGACCCAAACGTCCATCAAAAGAATCTTTAACCCCTGGGTTTTCCAGGAGGCCGGCAGGGCTGGACATTTCTCCTCGCAACTTGCCTCCCGGGGACAAGTCTCCAGGCATGGGCAGTACCAAGACCAGTCCAACTTCATGACCTTTTATTCCACCAGCGGCCAACGATTCTGCGGCAGAGGCGGCTCCATGGGACAGACCCCCAACAGCGGTGAGTGTTCGCCGTCCTTCCCAACAAAGAGTAAGGGGCAGGCTGGCACAATTATTCCACAGGTGGGCGTCCCTCACAACAGATGCATCGGTTCTTCAGACAGACCAGGGTTTTCAGATAGAAATCTATGGGTCCCCCTCAACAGGTGACGCGCCCACATCCGCTAACCTTTCCTTTACAGCGAGTAATCTCATCGACAAGGTGGTCGAGGCCCTCTTCAATGCCGCATCCCAAGGGCTTCATATGCAATCTCTTCTTGGTTGAAAAGTGCAACGTAGGCCAGCGTCCCGTGATAAACCTTCAAGAGTTCAACGAATGGCTGGTGTACTACCACTTCAAGATGGAAGGGATCCATCGTTTGCGGGATGCACTCCAGCCATCCGATTGGATGGTGTGTCTGCATCTGAAGAATGCTTATCTGGTTGTTCCGGTCTTTCCGTCTTACTGGCGTTTCCTTCAGTTTCTTGTGCGGGGCCAAGCCTTCGAGTTCTCTACTCTCCCATTCAGACTGTCTTCGGCACCATGGTGCTTCACGAAGGTCCTCAAACCAGTGTTGGAACACCTGCATGTGTGGGGGTTGAGGCTCTTAATCTACCTGGCCCAGTGCTCATTATGAGCCAGTGCCTCAATACGTTATCTATGCTGCCTCAAACAGCAGTGAACCTCTTGGAGGGTCTGGGGTTTGTGATCAACGAGGGCAAGTCTCTCTTTACTCCCTCTCAATCAGCTACATTCCTTTGCTGCGTGATAGACTCTTCGAAAGCCACTCTGAGTCTTCCGTCTTGGTAGATGGCAAAAATTCAGCACGAACTGAGGCAAACCCTCTCCAAACCTTACACTTCTCTACGACAGACTGCACGTCTAGTGAGACTACTGTCATCCTCCATTTAGGTGATTTTCCCTGGACCGCTGCACTATCGAGCATTGCAACACCTCAAGGCCCATCACTTGCGGAAGGGCCTCACGTATTCCCAGTCAGTGCCCTTGCCGGAGGAGGCAAAAGAGGAACTTCAGTGATGGCTCTTCCACACGGACGCTTGGACTGTAAGAGCAATATTTGGCTCCATTCCAGATTTGGGCTTTGAGTCAGATGCCAGCAAATTCGGGTGGGGCGCACGTTGTGGGGAATTCTCCACACGAAAAAGCTGGTCACAACAAGAACAGAAGTTACACATCAACTGCCTGGAACTCCTCTCAGGGTCTTTTGCGGTTCGATGTTGGACCACGGACTGGATTCAATCTTGTGTTCTCCTCAAGATGGACAACGTCTCAGCGGTGAGGTATATCAACCATCTCGGGGGTACCAGGTCAGACTTGGCAAAAGACTTCTGACAGCACTGCCTGGACAATCATGTATCGGTCATAGCCGAGTATCTCTCCGGTCAGGACAATTAGGTGGCAGATTGGCACTCCCGCCATCTCCACAATGCCAGCTTATGGAAGCTGGACCTGGAGGTTTTCTTGATGATCTCGGACAGGTGGAGCCCCTTCTTGCTAGACCTGTTTGCATCACACCTAGACTACCAGGTGGCCCAGTTCTTCAGCTGGAGACCAGACCCCATGCCACTGGTGACAGATGCATTTCTCCAGGATTGGACTCAGGAGAAGGGCTAAGCTTTTCCCCATTCTCAATGATCTCCAGTGCGGAGACATCAGGCAGAGGTGATCTTGGTGACTCCGTTTTGGAGGTCGCAAGTTTGTTTCCCAGTCCTGATAGTCTCCAATCCTTCTCCTATTTCAGATTGTCGTCCTATATCTGAACCAGGTGCCATATCGATTGTTGACGAAGGGTTCCCTGCGCCTGATGGGGAGCGGATTACAGGCAACTGTAGCAAATCCTGGGACTTTCACGAGCGGCTGAGATCCTCTTTTTCCTAGGCCTGGGCAGACAGCACTGGCACACAGTATAGATCAGCTTGGACTAGATGGATGGGCTGGTATATACGACAAAGCCTGGATCCCGTGGCTGCAGATGTAGTCCAGATTCTCAACTTCTTGTCGGTATTATCATCTGAGGGTATGGCCTATCGATCTATTAATACCTTTAGATCCGCCATATCGGTGGTGCATGTTCCGATAGATGGCTACCCATTGGAGAGCATCCCTTTGTGTGGAGATTGTTACTGGGCAGTCATCTTTCCTTGCCGCCAGAACCTCAGTACTCATTTCTCTCGTTCATCAACCAAGTCCTTAATCTGTTTCTCTCCTGTCAACCTAATAGATTCCTTTCAAGGTAAGAACTTTCAGCTAAATTAGCCATGTTGTTGTGCACAATATCTTGTCACAGGGTCTCCGATGTTCGGCCCTGGGTGTTACAGGTAGAGTATTCTCCCTTCATAGGGTATCCTCTCGTACCCAGCATTTGGAAATTCCCCTAAACTGTGTGTGGTGCAGTGCTTGAAAGCATACGAGGAGATGACTGAGATACTCTGCCCGCTGGGCAAGAGACAGCTCCTCATTGCTCTGCGGAAGCCACATTGAGTGGTATCTTCACCCACGATAAAATGCTACAAACATCACACACACAGCTGATCATATACAAAAACAAAACAGCCCTGCCCAACACGCATATGCTCTTAAGAGCCACCACAGTGAATACTGCATATACCACAGGTTACACATACATACCACAGATCACACGGATAAGAAGCAGCTCCGATCCCACACAACAGGGTACATGAATACACCTCAACCGCTATCTCGATGATGCACACAATGTCCCACCTCCAATTGTGCTCAACATGCATAGCAGACCAGGGGCCGTGTTATAGAAAGGGCCATGGCGGTGCAACTGCCATGTGTTCCCCCGGGCCACTTTGGTATTAAAGAGGGGCATGCAGACGCTTGCCCTTCTGTACGTGCCAGCACTATCATGAGGGGGCGTTCCCTCATTTGAATGGTGGCGTGATCCCATGCAAATGAGGGAATCGCTGCCTTTGCACCCGCGCTGTATTATGGATGCGGGTGCAGATGCAAACATGCCTTTAGGAGGTGCACTGAAAGTGCGCCACAAAAAGGTGGCACACTTTCAGTGCTCCTCCTAAAGGCAGCCCTCTGGAGAGGAGAAAGGGGGGGGGGGGGTCCCATGGTACCCCAGACTATCCGGAGCTGCTAAGAGAAGGCCAAACTAACCTTTGTGGTGTTTTTCTGCCTGAGGCCTTTAGAGCGACATCCAGCGTACTTCTCATAACTATAGCTATTTGGTTTTTTTAAATTTGTTTTATATCCATGACTCCACAGAATAAGACAAACAGATTTTATTTTGTTTCCTCTGCAAATTAATGACTACACAGGGACAGATTTTGCCTTGTTATGCCAGAAAGGGCTGTGGTAGGAGCTGTGAACATGTTTTAGATGCAGACTTAATATGCTTGGACAGGGGGGCGGGGGGGGAAGTGGTTGGACTGCTGCAACAAACAACTGGGAGGGGGGGGAGGGAGAAACTAAAGTAGTACCTTAATCCGAGTGTGCCTAGCAGAAGGACTCCTAGATGGAAATCTATCAATACGTGGCCCATGCTTCATGGAAGGGACAAGCACCCGTAGACAAAGTGAAATGGGATGCAATGGCCTATGAGAAAAAAAATGAGTTACGATGAAGCCAACCTATGGTTAGTTAGGGGCGGGCTCTAATCCCTTTTTAGGTGTTTTTTTTTTTGTGTGTTGTTACCAAAAGATTGTCACATGCGCTGTATTGGGTAAGACCTAAAAATGAGAGAACTTAATATGGCTGATAGAAGCAACCAGTGTTTTGCTGGTCTACTTAGTGGTAGATGCTTTTAGAGGAGTGATACAAAGACCGCTGGGAGTCAACGCTGTAACTGTAGAAACAAAACTCATGCATTCAAAAAGGTGGTAGCTGAGGAGTATATTTAGTCCTGGTAATTTCCTCACAAAAGGTTAGGAACAGCCTGGGTGTTAGAATCTGCAAATTAATTTGACTCCCTGATGGCTCTGTGCAAATAAGCTACAAGATACACTTGCAGCACCAAACCAGTGACTCATCGGTTTAGTGGACAAGAGAAATTGTAATACTATTTTGCAGTCTCCATGGTACTTGGTGCGGGAGTGGTCAAAAGTATGCAGGTTTTTTTGTTCTAGCAGGTGCCCGCTTTTTTAGGCCTCAGTTACAGACAGCTTTAACTCTATGTTGCCAGACCTATTGTTTCCAATACATAACATACTTGGAATGGGCTCTGGCCCTTGTTCAGGATTGAGTTTGTTCTTTTGCTCTCTCAGGTCTCTGCCTTTAATTTGACAGCTTTTCTCCCCATTCTTGTGTTTGTCCTTCCCAAGTGCATTCCAGTCTCAGTGTTCTAAATAGGTGTCTTGTATCCTTCCACTGCTGACTTCATAGGACTTTTTTTTATTTTGCATTTGGCACTCAGTGGGAGTATGTGTGTTTCCTTGCCCTCCCCCTGCTTGTTCCTGTTCCACCGCAGTGATGCCCCTCTATCTCACTATATATATATATATATATATATATATATACACACACACACACACACTGTTAGCATCTTTTACTATACTTAACCTGATGTAAGTGTGATAACACCTGCTGTTGTGAATCAGCCAGATGTTTTACAAAGTCTCGCATGACAGGTACATTTTCGGAATGCATTACAACATCTTCGGGTAACATATGTGGATGCGTACCAGTTAAACAATAAAAGGGGGAATCACAGTGGCTGAACACTGTGCGGTATTGTAAGGAAATTCAGCGAAGGGTAACAATGGTTCCCAACCCTTAAGAATAGAGGTCAATAGGCATTGCAGTGTCTGTTCCAAAACTTGGTTTACCCACTCCATCTTCCCACACACTCCTTTCATCCACAACCCTCCCACCATCATTCTTTTATGCTCCCAGTCTGGCTTCTGTTTGTTTTCTCATTTTTCTTTCTTTTCCTTTTTTTGTTTTCATTTGTTACAAGTGTCCAGCTGCTGTAAATTGCCACCCGGCTGCTTGACTCAGTCTTTTTTTTTTTTGCGCTCACTTTTTCTGATCGCCATGTTAGAAAGGTAATTAAAAATAGCCTCCATGCATCATGATGCATCAGCAGCCATCTTGAATTGGGCTTTCTTGAGCAGAAACCCCACTGCAAATTGTTGACCAAGCATCCATATGCACCTCCTAAAAAAGCTTTGGCAAAGCCAATTGCTTGATCTTGGAATGGGATGGAATATAAAAAAAACAGTTTAAGATTATTATTTGGTGCTTTTCAAGGAAGTGCAACACAGGTGTGTAAATATTGGGAACATTAGAAGGGGACTTCCTGAATACATTGTAGAGCTTTGTTAAAGTGCACATGTTTAGTGTAAAAAAAGAAACACCCCTGACAGTGGAGCCCTTCAATCCACAGCACCTGAGCTGCTATCCCTCCTTTAATCTAACCCCTCTGTACTTGTTGGGGTCTGTGTGCACACTGAAACGCACCCACCGTCACAGTGCAAGTCCCCATGGGAACATAACAATTTAAAACGTAAGCACAAGTGCACCACACGTTAATTTCAAAAGCAGAAAAGAAAAAGAACCCAAAAACTGTGTAAACTATATGCAACACAAATGTACTTCAAACACTTTTTCTTTATTCCAATTTCTGTTATTAAAAACGTGGTCATAAACATCAGTTTTCACAGTGATACAGCCAACGCGTTTCGTCCTTTAAAAGGACTTCTTCAGGGCTGTTAATTTAAACAAACAAAAAAAAAAATTCACATTAATACACACAAAATAAAAGACAAATCTAATACAACACATACTATACACACATTTAAATTGCTTTTCTTTTGAACCACTTGACTATATTAAAAGTACAATACAAAACAAAGAGAAAAGAAAACGAACAGAGACAGACCGACTTTTTTTTACTTATTTACAATATTATTATACATATATACAAACACCATTTATGTAAAGTTTTCTTCTATATAAAACATATCAAAAACTATCAAAAGAACCATACTCCTTTGATGGACTTATATAAACTGCACGAAGGGTTGAACTACTCAGATACTGGGAGATAGACGAGGTAGGGAAAAAAAGAGAGAAAAAGATAAAGAAATAATACAAGTGAACAAAGCAAAAGCCAATAACATGATAATTATGCTATATAATTAAGAAGAAGGGGGGGAAGGGGGGAGACTTCGAATATTCAAAACCACTATCTCCGGTTACTAGTTAAAAAAATGCTTAAAATAAGTGTGTAACCGAACCATTATGCTACTAACTAAAATAGTACAGATAGACATGGTAAAATACCCACCACTGGACGTTTTAGAATAGATCAGTCTTCGCCAAAGGAAAACCAGTAAATAACTGGATCAGTGGCCTATGTATCTTTCCACATCTAAGTCACGATTATCTAAAATATCAACAGAATATATGTATCGATTATCCACCAAGCACAAATAATGAGCCACTAAGTGCACAAATAACAAAACAATCCAGCTTGAGCAACCATACTTACTCAATATCTGGTGTCTATAAGAGGTTCCTCATGATCATAAAGAACCAATGGGTAAAGCAACAAGGATGCTGGATAGATTCAATGATGACGCACAAACGAATGCACGGAGTGATACATACAAAGGATCACACCTAAGCTGGTCAGTACTGTATTCTAGAAAATGAAAATGTATAAACACGAAAATGTAAAAAAACACAGATGACACTATATTAGTTGATGCAAAACGAATTTAAAGAAGCATTCAGATACCATTGCTGAATCCATCATACTCACTAGGTATCAACCAATTTGCAGATTCCTTATGCTAAAGGAATATATCAAAGATCCAGATGGGAACCCAAAGAAAAGGCGCACATATAAGCGTGAATCCCACAAATCCGATTAATTTTTGTCAATTTAAATGCATCCTATATGCTCAAGTTCAATTCCGGCAGCCTATAAATAAAACGAAAAGAATAATAAGCAAACACACTGATTAACCGAGTTTCTGATAGATGAAAACACAGTACCTACTCAAACATCATGATGTCCATCAAACTGACCCCACTGTACTAATCCTCATGTCCCCCTCCATTGGGACAGACACTAAACGATGTCCCAAACAGTAATCTAAAAACATTTACCCTAGACAATAACTGAATACGCTAGTGATTCAGTAAAGAGAGAGAAAGCAATCAGACCATTTCCAACATTATAAAACGGAGAGGGAAGAGACCGGAACATCTCACCCATATTAAATCCGAATAAGTTAACTATTCAGTAAAAATACAGGGGAAACAAACTATTTCAATCTTTGTAACCCGGAGAGGGAGGGGACCAATACGACGTGTCCTCCAGAATGGACTTACCGGTATTAAGCTACCATTATGTCTCCAACAGCCAAGCGTCACGGCGAAGTGGACGGGAAACGAGTAGTTTCCCAAAGCCGGTTTAAATACTCGCGGCAAACGGCGTACATCGAAAACAGCTGTGTTTCATCAAAAGGCGCACCCGTCAGGCGTTCAGACGCGACTGCATCTCATGGCGGCCATTTTGTAGCTGGTACTGATATAAACAACAAGAGCCTCCTAAGATCGATGAGACTTATATACAAGTCTACCCCGAGGTTCCCCTTATTAAGTCAAGAGAGCAAACATGTCCGACAACAATTAGACTGCATAAAAATGGTCAAATCAAAAAATAAACACACCCCAAAATATACTCTCACCAACTATTGACAATAACTAGCCATGATATAAACGGCATATGCTCGAGTACGGAACGTGTTCCCCATTGAATTTCAAAAGGAACAGACATATATGTAAGCCAATACAACACGAGCCATATTTATCCGATAGGCCTTAGTGGCGGCCATCTTGTAATGGGCTATTCTACTAGAAAAACAACATATCGTGAAGAGATCCTATATCTAAATAGATTAAATCATGAAAGATACCATAAAGGGTAACAAGACCAGTATGACTCCACACTTAAAAGATACAAAAAACATCGCAAAGCAAACAAATCTATATAACTAGGCTCCACTCAATTCCCTCTAGTTTTCCAAATCGAGGCATGGGTCCCAGCAAGAAGATCAATAAAGTGTCTGTAGGAAAAATAAGATAAAAAAAATGAGATAAAAAAAAAAAAAGGGTGAAATAGAGAGTTTACATAGATAGCGTCATTAGTCCAGTCTAAAGTAGTCCACAAAAAGAAAAACTAATCATGGATAATTTGCTGATGTTTGCACCCGATTGGACAGTGATATACAGATGACCTTGATGAAAATCAATTCAGCATTGACAAGATAAGAATTATATTTAACATAGGCAGAATGACTAATGTCCAGTTCAAAATCAATCATGAGCAGGAGTCCCTGGAGAGGAGAACACGCAACATCTCAGAAGAAAATATCGACAGAACCCCAATCCCTTAGGAAAAGGGGCAGGAATGTACACAAAACCTACCATTATTCTACAGGTAAAATCAGTTCATTAACATAGCCTGACACTCTTTTTACTTAGCCATGCGAGTAGAAAATGTTAAATAATCGCATGTGATTTTTCTATAGAAATAGGACATTCCATGATGTTATCAAGTAATAACTACTAACCAATGTGATTTTTCTATAAAAAATAGTGCATTTCATCGTCACTATTATGTCCCAGTTCTATGCATCGAAGTCTGCAAATCCACCCAGCTTCATTTTTTCTCAGAGATAGTTCCCTATCCCCTCCCCTTGGGTGGACTGGGATGTGGTCATCCCCATAAACCAGAAATCATCATTGCCTCCATGATTCTCCTGCATATGATATGTGAGCGGGTATCTAAGGTCCCCATTACGAAGAGCACGAAGGTGCTCCTGTATTCTTATTTTTAATGCTCTCTTGGTACTGCCCACGTAGATCTTATTACATGGGCAGCCCAAAATATAAGTCACATATTTCGATTTGCAATTGATCAAATGATTGATATTATATCTCCGTTTAGTGTTGAAACTAAAAGTTTTGGTCTTATTTCTCCCTAATCTACACACACTACATTCACTACATGTGTAAAAACCCGTAGTAGATGATGAGAGCCAGGTCTGAGGTTTGGGTGTGATGACATGACTGGGACATAACACATTCCGTAGATTCTGTCCCCTTCTATATGTCACCTTAGGTTTAATGGCCAATGTTCCTCGAAGGCTTGGTATATCTGTCAACAGATGCCAGTGTTTCCGCAGAACATTGTATACCCTACTACTGCGATTATTATACTGGGTATAAAAAGAGATTGGCGCCTTTTTGGTCTTTTTTTACTGAGTTTGATGTCAATGTACTTGCCCTAGGGACTTTCATGATTCTCCTGTGTGCTTTATTCAAAGTCTCACGTGGATATCCTCTAGCCTGGAAACGCTGTTCCGTCTCCCTGATATTATAAAGGAAGGTGTCCTCCATACTACAATTGCGTCTCATCCTAATCATCTCCCCATAGGGGATATTATCAATCACATGATGAGGATGGGCACTTTGAAAATGTAATGTACTATTACATGCCGTGCTTTTCCTGTGTGTGCGGCTCTGAATATGATTGTCCTGCACAAAAAAGGTGACATCAAGAAAGTCAATTGATTTACTGCTATGGTTGATAGTAAACCTAACATTATACGGATTGTCATTTAAATAAGCATAATACTCCAGGAGTTCTGGGGCAGGTCCATCCCAGAGCATGATAACATTATCTATGTACCTGCCCCAGAAAATAACATATTCCATCCACCTAGCAGCATGGCGACCCCAGGCATGCTCCCGCTCATACCAGCCCATGAAGAGCCCGGCATAAGCGGGAGCAAACCTGGAGCCCATTGCCGTGCCCTGGACCTGGTGAAACCATTGGGAATCATGGAGGAAGTAATTTTTTGACAAAATAATGTCAGTCATTTCCAATAAAACCTCATTATGTGAGTAATGATCTGCTGTCCTTTGTCCAAGGAAGAATTGTAGCGCCTTTACTCCAAATTCTTTTTTAATACATGTATACAAACTTGTCACGTCCAAGGTGACAAAAATAAGGCTTTCCGACCAAATTAAACCTTCAAACTTTCCCAGAATATCTTTAGTATCCTTAATATAAGCTGGCAAATTTTGTACTAAGGGCTGTATATAGTGATCCACATATTCCGAGAGTTTTTCCGTGGGGGAATTTACCCCGGAGATGATCGGACGGCCTGGTGGAAATGGGCCTCCCTTATGTATTTTCGGTAAAATATAAATACACGGAAACGTGGGTTCAATAACCATCAGATATCTACACTCTTCCTCACTTAATAAGCCACTCTCCCGCCATTCAACAAGTCTCATATTAATGTGTATACCCAAAGTCTTGATGGGATTCCCCTGGAGCTGGATGTAACAAGATGTGTCCGCCAACTGGCGATCTATCTCCCTCATGTAACTTGTCCTTTCCATAATCACTACATTCCCCCCCTTATCTGCTTCACGAATGACGATCGAGGGGTCAGATTTTAATCCTTTAAGTGCTTTGTTCTCACCTGCTGTAAGGTTGTGATTTTTATAGTTAAGGGGAGTAGAGTGTTCCAAGAGCTTGTAAAAGCCTTGTGTGACACTGCCCCTGAATAGATCTATATTGGGATGTGTACCAATCGGGATATATTTTGATTTTGGTTTTAAACCACTATCCAATGATATATCCTCAACAATTTCCAATTCATTTCTAACCAAGTCTAGATCAATCGATGTTTCAGATTCAACAGACATCAACATTTGGATAACATTTACCTCAGTTACCGTATATGAGGGGTGGACACGTTCCTCCACAGGTTTGGTACAAACAGCCGGATTGCGTAGAAAATGATCCTTCAATTTTATTAGTCTTATGAATTTAAACAAATCCACAAAAATGTCAACATCATTGCCCATCTGATTAGGGCAAAAACCAAGTCCTTTGCTTAACACAGAGACATCATCTTCTGACAGAAGTTTTTCAGAAAGATTAACAATCATTGAATCTTGGACAACATTGTCTCCATTCCCATCTAATCCCTCAGGTTCTCTGTTTTTTTGGATCTGGTCATCCTGCCAACAAGTTCTTTTTTTTTTTTTTTTGTTGTTTCTGTTTGTACTCCTGCCATCTCCCCCCCCCCCCCTTCTTGTTTTTGATCTTTGGGTATTGATCTTGCCCCCAACCTGAATCTCTCCATTTCTAATAAAAAATTTGACCTGTTTTCAATTTCAGTTGTAACTGTTGATTCTTCTGTAGGAACCGAACTACCCACAGAGGAAAGAGACGTTATACTACTCACAGAGGTTAATTTTAAAGTATCCTCACGTGGTCTTTTACCTTCCCCCCTTCTTCTTAATTATATAGCATAATTATCATGTTATTGGCTTTTGCTTTGTTCACTTGTATTATTTCTTTATCTTTTTCTCTCTTTTTTTTTCTACCTCGTCTATCTCCCAGTATCTGAGTAGTTCAACCCTTCGTGCAGTTTATATAAGTCCATCAAAGGAGTATGGTTCTTTTGATACAGTTTTTGATATGTTTTATATAGAAGAAAACTTTACATAAATGGTGTTTGTATATATGTATAATAATATTGTAAATAAGTAAAAAAAGTCGGTCTGTCTCTGTTCGTTTTCTTTTCTCTTTGTTTTGTATTGTACTTTTAATATAGTCAAGTGGTTCAAAAGAAAAGCAATTTAAATGTGTGTATAGTATGTGTTGTATTAGATTTGTCTTTTATTTTGTGTGTATTAATGTGAAATATTTTTTTTTTGTTTGTTTAAATTAACAGCCCTGAAGAAGTCCTTTTAAAGGACGAAACGCGTTGGCTGTATCACTGTGAAAACTGATGTTTATGACCACGTTTTTAATAACAGAAATTGGAATAAAGAAAAAGTGTTTGAAGTACATTTGTGTTGCATATAGTTTACACAGTTGTTTTTGGGTTCTTTTTCTTTTCTGCTTTTGAAATTAACGTGTGGTGCACCTGTGCTTATGTTTTAAATTGCACATGTTTAGTGTTATCTTGCAGCGCATTCTCTATCTCAGTACCCTTTACATCCATTGGGAAAGATCACCTATAAATGCTACAAATCACCATGTAATAGTATGTGTTATGCTGGTGTTTGTTCATGGTTAGTAGATGATGCATTCAATGTTAAGTTTTGAAATGGTTTGTGTTGGCTTGAAAGTGAAGTGAGTTCAGGCTTAGAAAATGTTTGTGGAGTTTAATATGTATAGTTGGTTTTGCCAAAGGAGTTTTCTCATTTGTTCTTTCCATCGGGGTTTTGATAGTCCAGTGCTCAGCTTTGAACATGGTGTTTTGTGTATATTTATACATTCTTATAAAGCACACCGATACTAGTCAGCACGCTGTACTTAAAACTGAGTGAAGTAAGACCTCAGAAAACAAAGAATACGGTAGGACATAAAATGACTAACCAGCAAAAAAACATGGTGCAATACCAACTCAAACAGAAGTTGAAACAGGAGGCAAATACATAAACAAGCATTTGCAATGCAATAAGACTCGTATTTACGCGAGACCTATTGCATTGAAAACGGGAGTGGGGGCGGAGGGCAGGGAGCGAGAAGGCACGAACAACGAGAGTGGGGGGGCGAGAACGCACGGACTGCGGGAGGGGGGCGGTGGGGGAGAAGGCACAGGAAGAAAATAGTTACCGTGCAACACTTGAAGTAAAGGGGCCAGTAGCCTTGGAAGGATACAAATGACGACATGGTCGTCATGAGTAGGGACTAACAAGCCTAAAACCAATCGGAAGGCTGCATTTAGGACCTAAGCCAATGAAAAAGATGGGTGGAGAGTGGGCGGAGCTTCCACACTATACTTAATACCACATGCCTCGCAAAGCGAACAGCGCATGCGCTGCAACGCTAGGCTCAACCTAAAGAGGGCTGAAACTGTAACATGTGAGGTGGGAAGTAGAATTGTGCTAGAGAGAAGAGGAAACAAGGAAAGAGCGGGAGGTGGTAAGGAAAGTGCAGTTAGCGAAGAAAGAGGAGGAAGGAGGAAAAATACAAAGGAAGGTTTATGGAATGTTGAGAAAGGGAAAAGGCATATAAGGGAGAGTGTGAGAAAAAAGGGAACAGGAAATATACTTTAGGGAAACAAAAGAGTAAAAGGGAATTGTCCTGATCATAGAAGTAGTTAATGAAACAGGTTAAGTCAAATATGAGTGTTTTCAGTTTTTCTGAAGATTAGTTCGGATTCGGAAAGTCTGATACTTAAAGACAAGGAGTTGCATGTCAAGGTGGCTGTCCTGGAGAAGATTGCTACTCTTCTTGTCTGAAAACATTTAGATTCAAGCATGAGGCTCTGTGAGCTTTTCAAGATTTTGTTGTGGCTGGCTCTTTTGATATGAGTAAATAGTCTAGTTTCCTTAGATGATGCATGCAATTTTGAAATTGATTGTGACTTCAATGGGAAGCCAGTGAAGGGCTAGGAGTGTTGTGGTTAATGTTTTGCTTCTCAGTCGTAAACAATTCCCTTTGGAAGGCACTATAGGTACATTATTTCAAATTCAAACACCCAATCAAAAGAAATTCATACTCCCAGTCTAGAGTGAGTTTAGAGGTTTCAAGAACAATTCAATCTAAAAATTTCAAGAGCATTTTTTTTATAATAAAAAAATCAATCAATGTATCAATGAATCACAAACATATAAAATTCATAAATTTATAAACCAGACAATCTGAAAAACAACATAAATACAGTGATAAAAAGAGACACAAGCAAGACAATCACATTTGCCCATGATTCGAAGTAATTGTTAGGAATCCATAAAACCAAGACATAGAGGAAACCGTTTCCTTTTCTCATGCGATTCTGTTCCTCAAATTTACTACAATAATTGCGTCAACGCATTTCTGTGGAAATTAATTATAACACCACCACCACCTTCAGGACAACAAAGAGTTTTCCCTCTTAAGAAAATCAATATGAACTTCCTGTGTAAAAAACATAAATATGAATAAATACACAGCTTCACATCCTGCTAAAACATTGAACAGAGACATACAATTCTATAACGGGGTCCAAATCCAATAATTATTTACAATACATTTAAGTAAAAAATATTTTTTTTTATAGTAAAACAGCAATCCCCACCATACTTCATTCAGGACTGGGAGTGCCATCAATTACACACATGCCTTGAATAGACTACATCCATCCCCATACAAGATTTGATTAATTAACTCACTGGTGCGAGGTACTAGGTTGTATGATATTGCCTATGTATGCCCACTGTGTACCAACTGTTTAATATTTGCCAAATTCTTTGGAACCTGCATTGCGGTAAAAAGTAAGGACAAGGGAATCAATCTCCCTGCTCTTGGTCATTCCAATCTCAAAGGTTAATTGTTATACAAACCTCATAGCATACCTTCCTTTTCGATATTATGTCCTTAATCTAACTCCATCAGAAACCAAATTGCATCTAAAAAAGATGTCAGACCACTCAGTGTGATTGAGGGAACCGATATATTATGATTGCACTGTTCCTCTATGGAGAAAACAAATACTTCCATAAATTGATCTGTATGATAACCACATTATGCCTGGATCACTTAAATTCACTTAATTTCACTTGTTGGCATACCGCCAAAATCGGTGAAGTGGAACTCCAATTATATGGCATATATAAATATGGAAGCCAAAAAGCTTTCCTATCTTATTTGCTCAGGCGGTGACTGCACTTGTATAGCGTTCATCACTGCCTGAAAGCAAAAAATATTTTATATTTGTTACTTAAACATGAAGACAACCTCCTGTCTACCCTCCCGTGAAAGTTGACACCCTTTCTAGTTGCCTCTCAAGTTAAAATATATAACTAATCACAGTGGGGGTTGAACCAAACACCTTTACTTTATCGACTGGCAATACTACATTGGCACCAAGTCTTCTAGCCGCCCAAAAATATTCCCGATAATCTGTATAGTCAGCCTCATGCTGCCCAAGCATAGCCTATTTTAATGTTACTCCCGAATGGCGGCACGCTTACCTGGAGCCGTGCCATACTATTGGTGTCTGGTATCAGAAAAAGTTGAGCGGCTCATTCCTGTTAGGGAATTTGAAATGGCCTGCAGTGATGACATCATGCCGTAATCCACGTGCACTTTGTCTCCAATGAGACTAAAGCACCCTCTCAGCGCCATGTTTGAATATCAAAAGTGTACCAAATAAAACCCTATTTAAGGAAACTAATTAAAGAAAAGGAGGTGACCTCCATGTTCATGGAACTACGGTAACACCATACGTTTGTCAAACACAGTCGGGTCTGAACTTGCCCGCACAGCGCCATGTTAAACTAGCGGAATGTGCCTGTTTGGAACCCTATTGTTAAAATATATGAAGGGTGAAAAGCCTTCTATTAACGGCATATTCCTAATTAATAACAAAGTAGTGTCGCCCTTGGGGTACTAAATAAATTATCTCCATACACCGACCCCCAAGTTTAGATACCACTATTTCCTATACTTAATGGAAAATAACCCACAGTAATACAATTAAAGTCTTAAAATCAACGTAATCTATACTCCCTCTCTTCATTAGGATAGACCATTTTTAATGCACTATTAAAACCATTTTTATATCTTCTACTTAAAACCATCTCCTAAAGTAAAAGCATAACAGAAATATTAATGATACATTATTTATAGTTGATTCACAAGTTTTATCCAATTCTCTCTAGCATTTAAACCTTTCCTCACTGTATTGAACTTGGAGATATACCATTATTCTCTTTTTTGCGCTTCTGTTCCAGGTTACCTCCTCTCCTATTTCCTATGATTTTCTCAAGAATAAACCAGAGAAAGTCCAGCTGGGTATGATGTGCCTTGATATAATATTCAACAAGCGGAGCATTGCTTTTACTTTTTTTAAATTCTGATTTGCGTTCCAGCATCCTCAACTCACTACCGGTTTCACCTATATATCCCAACCCGCAAGGGCACAGTATCAGGTATATTGCATTACTTCTCCTACAGTTATTCAGACTATTCGAAGATACTTTGTGTCCAATCATTTTGCCCACTATACAGTGGTCACATATAGTGCAATTACCACACCTGTAGTTTCCAATTGCCCTAGTCATCTGGAGGGTATTTTGTTGGGAAGGTTTTTCTTCCCTATATAAATGTACCAGTGAGTTTCGTAAATTATTGTTACATCTAAAAGTAAACAAAGGTTTTACCAATTTGATACCTTGTCATTCAATATCTTCCAATTTGTATTAACGATGTTTTTTATTTGATTACTCATATTTGAGAATTTACTTACGAACACTATTCTTTCAATAGTATTCTTCTTTTTTGTCTTGTTGAACATGGTTTCCTGGTTGTAAAAACGGGCTCTCTTAAAAGCATGAGAAATCAATTTTCTGGGATATCCTCGATCTTTAAGCTTCTTCTTAAGGATTTCCGAATGTTTGTAAAAATCATCTAAGAATAAACAGTTCCACAAAGGGAATGTTATCTTTCTGGGGCTTAGGATGGTTACTTGTATATGTATAGATTACGTTGATTTTAAGACTTTAATTGTATCAATTATATTACTGTGGGTTATTTTCCATTAATGAAGTATAGGGAATAGTGGTATCTAAACTTGGGGGGTCAATATATGGAGATAATTTAATTTAGTACCCCGAGGGTGACACTACTTTATGATATTAATTAGGAATATGCTGTTAATACAAGACTTTTCACCCCTCATATATTTTAACAATAGGGTTCCAAACAGGCACATTCCGCTAGTTTAACATGCCGACTGTGTTTGACAAACTGATGATGTTACCGTAGTTCCATGAACATGGAGGTCAACTCCTTTTCTTTAATTAGTTTCCTTAAATAAAGTTTTATTTGATACACTTTGATATTCAAATATGGCACTGAGAGGGTGCTTTAGTCTCATTTACATTGGAGACGAAGTGCACGTGGATTACGGCATGAAGTCAGCACAGCGGGCCGTTACAAATTCCCTAACAGGAATGAGCCGCGCAACTTTTTCTGATACCAGACGCCAATAATACGGCACGGCAGTGAACGGCTCCAGGTAAGCGTGCCTTCATTCGGGAGTAACATTAAAACTGGCTATGTTCGGGCAACAGGAGGCTGACCATACAGATTGTGGGGAATATTGTTTGGCTGCTAGAAGACTTGGTGCCAATGTAGTATTGCCAGTCGATAAAGTAGGGGTGTTTGGTTCAACCCCACTGTGATTAGTTATATATTTTTACTTGAGAGTCAACTAGAAAGGGTGTTGACTTTCACAGGCGGTAAATGGGAGGTTGTCTTCATGTTCGAGTAACGAATATAAAATATTTTTCGCTTTCAGGCAGTGAGAAATGCTATACAAGTGCAGTCACCGCCTGAGCAAATAAGAGAGGAAAGCTTTTTATCTTCCATATTTATATATGCCGCCGAATTGGAGTTCCACTTTCCCGATTTTGGAGGTATGCCAACAAGTGAATTTAAGTGATCCAGGCATAATGCAGTTATCATACACATACATTATACAGAGGAATTTGTTTTCTCCATAGAGTAACGGTGCAATCCTAGTATATTGGTTCCCTCAATCACACTGAGTGGTCTGACATCTTTTTAGATGCAATCTGGTTTCTGATGGAGTCAGATTAAGGACATAACATCGAAAAGGAAGGTATGCTGTGAGGTTTTTATAACAATTAACCTTTGAGATTGGAATGACCAAGAACAGGGAGATTGATTCCCTTGTCCTTACTTTTTACCGTAATGCAGGTTCCAGAGAATTTGGCAAATATTAAACACAGTTGGTACACGGTGGACATACATTGGCAATATCATACAACCTAGTGCCTCTCATCGGTGAGTTAACTAATCAAATCATGTATGGGTATGGTTATAGTATATTCAAGGTATGTGTGTAATTGATGACAATCCCAGTCCTGAATGAAGTATGGTGGGGATTGCTATTTTACTATAAAAAATACATTTTTACTTAAATGTATTGTAAATAATAATTGGATTTGGAATGTGTTATAGAAATGTATGTCTCTGTTCAATGTTTTAGTAGGATGTAGTGATGTGGAGCTGTGTATTTATTCATATTTGTTTTTTACACAGGAAGTTCATATTGATTTTCTTAAGAGGGAAAAATCTTTGTTGTCCTGAAGAAGGTGGTGTTGTAATTAATTTCTACCAAAACGCGTCAATGCAATTATTGAACTAAATTTGGGGAACAGAATCACATGAGAAAAGGAAATGGTTTCCTCTATGTGGTGTTGTCATTGATTCCTACAAATTAGTTTGAATCAATGACAAATGTGAACAACTAGTCTCAAGTTGTAGGGTTAAAGGAAGTGGTTGAGTTTCTTGACAGGAAGAGTGGCTTTGCTGGCTACTTCTTTGGCATCAAACAACATGGTATGATGAGGATCTAATCAAATACATATTTAGTTTCTGTGGAGAGAGTCTATCGATGCTGAAAGCATCCAGGCAGTCTTTAATTATTTTTTGCTTTTTAGGTCATGGAGTTGGCAGAGATCTAGTGTTAAATCCTCTTTAGACAGGACTGTAGAGTTAATATACCTTCAATATAGGTATTCAGGGTGTCCTAAGCATTTAGACGAATCTCTACACATATTCTTCACTAGGATTTCCCAAGGGATCAATGCAAAGGCTAAAAAGCACCAAAGCTTGAATGTAGCCATGTGCGATTCCACATTGGATACCTGTCAGTTTAGATGAGTGTCTTACTACCTTGACCAATTGTTTTCAGATAAGACTTGAACCAATGTAAAACCTTCTCTCCAAAGCCCATGTGTGTTTCCAAGATCTGCAGCTTTCTCTGCTGGTCAGCAGTGCTGAATGTCGCAGAGAGATCCAAAAGAACGAGGCAGGATGCTCCATCCTCCAATATGCAGTCTCTGAACGTCAGCACTTTCTGAAATCAGATAAGTTGTAGGTAAGGAGATGTCTTCTTCAATGTGATTATCAAGCTGAATATAGAAACATTTCTATGAGACTTTAATCAGCCACAGAAGATTCCATATAGGTCTAAAGTTTAAGAAATTGTGTAGGTCAGCTTGATTTTGTTTTTTTGCAGGGGTACAATCTGAACAGTCTTTAGCAAAAAAGAAACCCAAATACCCTCAGAAAAAGAAATGTTAATTAGATGGCAACGTTAATAGGGAACTTCTGGCAAGTTTTCTTTAATTATTGTTGACAGCAGTTTTAGATTTCAACTACTGTTAGTAAGATCTAGTTCAGTGATCAAGAACTTTGTCCATGTCTTGACTTGTAGAGATGTCAAGGATAGGTCATAAGTTGGCCTTTATTGCAAAGGTATAGTATTCCTCATTAGCATTATTTTGTTGGAGAAGAATTTAAGGAACTCCTTGCAGTCATGGACATATTGAGTGTCATACTCTGTGATCGAGTTTTTCACCTTTTTGCAAAGTTGATTTGGGGGCATTTATGGGACCAGATTGTTTTTGCTAGGATTTAATTAGATTTATCAGAAAGGATGATGCTTTTATGTTTTTGTTTGCTCTTTAGGGGGCTGAAAGATTCTTGGGATTTCATTCTGCACTAAATTCTTTCCAATTTTCTCAGCTGCAACCAAGAATAGAAGATGTCATGCACTCACCTGGTCCCAACTGTGGAGATGACACAGGAGCCGATGATGGACCTCTTATCCCCCTCAGAGCCGCACAAGATCAAGGGATCAACCTCATTCGATCGCGCACGGCTCCTGGGGAGAAAGGGAGTTGGAATAAAATAGGAAAAGAGAGACTTGCGGTATTTGATCTCCTCAGCGGCTGTGCGACACTGCGAAACAGGATTTGTCACTTCTCAGACCTTTTGTGTTTGCAAGGTAGATGTGCACTGGACCAGAATCTCTGGCTTTGCGATGATGCAATACACTGTATGTAGAGACCCGATAGTGTACTGATGGTAACTGCTTCCTGTTGATATTTACAATCATCATACTTTGACTTCAGAGACCTACACAGGTCTCATCAGCAGAATGGCATGAGAGCAGAATAACCCAAATCACAGATTGGAGTGTGGCACTCCCAAGGATAAACTCGGAACACAGGTTGGAGTTACGTGCACTCCAAAGGATAAACTACAGGTTTAGGTACAAGGTTCATTCATATATCAAAGACTCTGGAGTGCTTTCTCTTGGCACAACTGTTCACCAGAGAAACACTGATCTAAATAAAGTCTAGTCCTTGCGGCATCACAGTTCTAGCACCAAGGTTGCAAGAAGGTTCTGGAGTATAAACACACAAGAAGCGCTGGAGAAAATCACAGAGAGGGCATGGAGGAAAAGTCTATAGTCCTTGAAGGCGCCGATACTCGGTCCTGCTTACTACTATTTGAGAATTAGTGCGCACTAACCTGATATCAAGTACTTAACCTAGTTCTTACATTTGACTGAAATTCGAAGATCTCGAGGCTTTGACTCAGGGAGTCGCAGGGAGGTCCGGAGTAGCTGTGCAGGAGGGAGGGATGAGGAAGATGTCAAGGGAGCTGGAGCCTCGGGAACCACTGGTTCACCTTGGACTTGAAGGAGACTGGAGCGCTTCTTGGTTCCAGCTGGATTTCTCTGGTGAGTGGGAAGGGTGAAGCTTGTTCAGCAGAGAGCAAGGTCAAGCAACGAATCTCGATCGGGCGGGGTTTATATACCCTCTCGAAGGCTCAAGGAATGTAGCTAGCTCATGTGCGGCACATGGCCGTCTGGAAGGTTCTTGAACCCTTGAAGGAAACATGTATTAGTACACTCACTTTGACCTTACAGGAAGGGCATGTGCACCTTGACGATCGAAACCAAATAACAGGAAACAAATGTATCGGTTTCGCTCGAACGTGCATAATGCTAAACAACACCAAGGCCTTAGTAACAGCAGGAGCAAGGCTTGCCATTGGCTCACAGGATTCTTTGGGAAGATTGTAGGGATTTAAGAACAATGGAATTATAGGTTTTGGGGGATGCTTGCAAATACTGAAGTGCAATGGAATCACAGGTTTTGGGGAACATCAGTCATGGTAAGCGCCACAGGGGTAATACAACATGAACCCTGCGTGCTAGTCCACTACGCATGGGATACAGGAAGGGTCGTGACAAAAGAGATCAGCAGAGAACTGAGTTCAGTTTATTTTTTGTTAGTATGCATCTACACAAAGGGCCTCTGGAATCGATTTCCTTATGAAGAGCATAATTGTAGGAATGTAAGAGATGATTTGTGTTCATCACATGTTCAGATGTTTTTTTAAATGTTTGAAAATACATTATCCCAGTGTACGTTAGTTAACTGTTTGAATGATCTTTAATAGACAATTCCTGGAGTGGATTGTTTTGTGTGGATTAGCTTGAGAATCTTGCCCTTGGAGGGGTTCAGTGACATGGATGACTGATCGCGGTGGAATTGGTTGAGGAGGTTTGTTAGTGCCATTACGTAGTGGTCATTAGGTTTGTCCCAGTTAATGTTAAAATCCACATATTAATGTTTCAGGACTTAGACATTTGATGCTCTGTTAGGTATTCAGTGAATTAATCAATAAATGCATTTGAACTCTGGGTGGGTGATAAATGACATGTAGGTAGGCCATGTTATCCTGAGGGTATTTCTAAGCAACTTTGAGATTCATAGGAGAAACATTTGGCGGAGTACATTTTGTGCATATTAAGCTGTTCAAGGGATTAGAGCCACCCCTTACCGCCCCTCTTTAGTGTGGACAAAGTGTTCTTTAATAATTTCATCATTCAATGGGACTAGGAAGTCCAGGATAGCCTGGGATTTGGACTTCAGCTAAGATTCGATGTTAAAAAAACATGACCAGGTTAATCTTGTGTGTAGCATCAGCGATGTCATTATAGTGAGCATTGGCTGACTGTCAGTTTGAGGCAGACATGGAGAGTAATTGTGAGGTAATTAGTGGCTTTCCTATCTGCGAACCTCTCTGTGCAGAGAGGTTCGGCAGGCTTCTAGTGGCCGCAAGGCTGGTTGCAGATCCATGTGTTGCATGAAAGCTTGTGTAGGCAAGTAATCCAAAGGAACTCAAGAAGAAAGTGGTTAGCAAGAAGGGCACACAATGGCCTGATCACTGTGGTATGGTAGAGAGGAAAACGTGATGAGCAGGCAGAGATCGGAATTCTGTCAGGAGGAGTGGACGTTCGCGATGCCTTCCATCCGGTCAATCATGACATTTTATGTATGAAAACTAAAGAAACGGAAAATCCCGGATGGTTTACCTCCCCTTTGGGGGTCTAAAATGTAGAGCTTCCATTCTATACAGCCAGGATGGCATGTGTGTGAAGTCCACCGTTCATGTGACTTTTGGGATGATGGAAGGTCGAGCATAGTTAGGAATTCCATCAATTACTTGTGACTGACCCAGAGTCAGAGATGTTCCTGTGAGCAGATGTTATGCTAGTTTCATCTGTGTATTCTTGGGTGCATATTGGTGTGATAGTATCGCTGAATTGGCCATGCCTTGGAGCTTTGATGTGTAGATGATGGTGAGAGGGTTCTGTCTAGGGAGACTGAAACAATTATATTGTAATTACATTTATATAGCGCTTACTACACCTGACGAGGCGTCAAAGCGCTTTTTCGGCGAGTAGCACGCTACTTCGGAACCTATAAAGGATTAGTGGTGAATTAGTATAGTGAAAATATGAAAGTAATTTGAGCGGTGGATATGTTAACGAGTCCACGGGTCCAAGACGTATAGCTGAGAGGGAAGTGGACTAAGAAGACCAAGCGCAACGCGGGGGATATCCCTTTTTTAGGACGGTTCCCCTCACACACCATAGGTGTCATGCTTCATCATAGGGGTGCCTCCTCGCGTCAAGACCTAGTCTTTACGCGGGCTACAACCCCCTCTCTACGAGGGAGGAGCTCAGGGGTATTTACAGTTGGGGCAATTGGGTTGTACTAAAACACTATGTGAGCGTGGTGTATGGAAAAAACAAAGAATGTGCAGTGCTCAAATGGAAGTGATAGTGAGTTTAAAACTGCCTGCGAGGCTAGTTGATAAACTTTATTTAGCTACCTAGCTGCAGGATTAAAAAGCAATAAGCTGGGTATTGGAGCTGACCACCATTAAAGACAGTTACATATGCAGGATCAACAGGTTTCAGCCAAATGACCTATCCAAGTGTCACGGCTTTCATCAGGATCAGTTGGTAACCAGCTACTGCAACTAGTGTAAAGTGCACATCAGAATATATGATTTAAAAGGTGCCTCGGTATACTGTACTGAACCAGAATGATTGTGTCCAGTAGGCCTCACCGATGGGACCTAGAAGAAAGGAAAAAGAGAATACAAGAACTTGGTTTATACCACATCCTAACAGCCGTGGAGCGAACTATGCTCAACACAAGTGTGACACTTTTATATTCAAAAAGTGGCAAGAGAAGAGGCACTTACCCATGTAAGGTAAAAATGTTACCACTTCTGTCCGGGGCTAAATTAGCCGTAGGTACACGCGCTACCAACCTGGGAGAAAAAAGGTGGTGGCGTCAAAGTTAGACAAAACGAAAAAGAGGTGAATAGGGGGGAACGGGAAAGGAGGACAAGGGGCGCCAGACAGGAATAGTACCAGGCAGTGTCTGGGTACCTGTGTAGATATGGGTGTTACATATCTCAGGTATTGCTATGCTGGACTAGGTTGAACACTGCAAAAGCGGGGCCCAATCGCACCCATGTGATTGTATGGGGAACACCCAGCTAAGTTAAAAATAAGGGGAGTAATACCACTCAATAGGTTTATGGTGCCGAGTGTGTCCATACAAGCCACAATTCTAGTAGAAGAGGGCTCGAGGGCAGACACTTTGTTAGTGGACCCTCAAAGGAGGGTATACATCAATACTAGAATACTAGCCTTAGGCGGAAAAAGTGAGCGCGAAGTGTCGCGCAAGCCCCAAGGTCTGGACCTAGGCGGAGACAGCCGTTGTTTAAAGGTAAGGCAGTCCGTAAACAAAGCCGTGGGCCGGTGCTCGCATGGAGGCGGTGTGTTGAAAAAGCAGAAACGGCATTTACGTGAGCAGGAGCTCGAGGGCAGGCACTATGTCGGGGGACTCTCAAAGGAGAGTATACATAAATAATGGCCTAAGGCGGAAAAAGTAAGCGCGAAATATCGCGCAAGCTCCTCACATAGGCGGGGGCAAGGCAGTCCATAAACAAAGCCGTGGGCCGGTGCTCGTATAGAGACGGTGTGAAAAAAGAGATCAAAAACGCCACTTACGTGAGCGGGGAGCGTTGTCTCCCAGAACGGGTGTCCAAACCGGCAGGTACTCAGAAGAGCCGGAGACGCTGTGGTTAAAATTTGTATATTGGGCCGGAAATGACAAGGATAATCTGGGAGGTGTAGTTTAAGCCCAGTGGACGCTGAGAAGTGTAGTTTGGCACCGCATCACGGTAGGTATGGGTGACATTATTAGCACAAAGGAATCCTTGTTGAGCGGTTAGTACTCGCTGGATGGCCTGGGTGTCAAATAGCCAGATCCGGACTTACACCCTACAGTCAATGCCCAATGGAAAAAGGGAAGATGATAATGAGCAGCGCTAGACAGTGTCAGATGGGTGTAAATTCCAGGAGGTGGAATTGAACCATCTATTAAATATAACAATACAGCCCCGATAGAAGTGGGCGTGTAATGCTTGGACTGCGAGGAGGCGTGGGAAATTGTACCATCAAGCCTCCTGTGGTAGCGTTACACAATGAGCAGGCTCATGCGCAGCCCAAGGGACGTTGCCATTGTCTTCCCGTACAGAGGAGGACAAAGCGCTGTCCATAGACCTTGGTCGCACCAACACTGGGCCCAGGTTGGAGACAAAGGAAGGGGGTCTAACTGTTCCTCGAAAAAGAACCTTAAGAAGAGGAAGAAACAAACGGACAACTTAACCCGGGGTACCTCAATGATACAAAGGCAAACTGTTTGTTCATGCCAGAGCGAACCAGGGAATATCATCATTAAGTCCCACATTAGCAGTGTTCAACCTAAACACCCAACGCTGCTCAACTCTGAGCAATTTCAGAGTGAGATCAGGTGTGGTGGCGGCTAAGTTGGGTTTGTCTAAGACTATCCAGGACAAGGAATCCGCCTGATGTTGCATCTCAAGAAAATGTCTGGTAAGGCGTGTGTTCTGTCTTGCGCATCTGATGGTGCTTTTAAGCTCTTGTTTTCGTATCTTGCGTGTTGTCATCCCTACATATCTTAAGCCGCAGGGGCACATGATGAGGCAGATGACACGTTCGCTATTACAATTCGTGTGATGTTTCAGTTCGGGCCATAGGTTTTGTGTATAGTTCAGTCTCTAACCTCCCATCTGATGGATAGATAGAGAGATCCAAAAACGCAAGCTTCTCTTTGCTGAATTCACAAGTAAACTTAAGATGTTCGTTGACAGTATTGAGCCAGTTGTGGAAACTGTGAATGGTGGTCACGTCCCCTCTCCAAATCACCAAGATGTTGTCGATATATCTTTTCCACAAAAGAATGTGAGCTGAAAAAGGATTGTTGGGTGATAAGACGACATTTTCCTCAAATACGAGCATAAAAAGATTCGCTAGACTCGGCGCAAAAGTACTCCCCATAGAAGTCCCAGACACTTGGAGATACAGCTGAGTTTCAAAAAGAAAGAAGTTTTCTTTCATGGCCATAGTGGCACATCTCATAATGAATGGAAGGGGAGTAATGGTGTCCGGAGGGTGGAGAGTCAGGAGGTGTTCAATCGTGGCCAGAGTCTGGTCTTGAGGGATGCACGTGTACAGTGACTCGACATCAAAGGATACCAGATAGTCAGTATTAGGATCGAATTCTAATCCTCTGAGCAACCTAAGGACGTCCTTAGTATCTTGTAAAAATGTAGGCATCTTTTGGACTAGGGGACGTAGAAAAAAATCAACAAACTGAGATAATGGCTCTAACACTGAGCCGATACCTGAAATAATAGGTCTTCCAGGTGGTGGTTTTTGTGGTTTGTGAATTTTGAAGAGGACATAAAAATAGGGAGTGACCGGATCTTTGGTTTGGAGAAAGTCGGCTTCCCTTTGTGTAATCCACCCCTCCTCAGCTGCCTCTCTAGCTATTGTGGTGATGGTAGCCGATAGTCTCTCTGTGGGATCTTGATGTAGTGGGAGGTAGGAAGTCGCCACACCTAACTGGCGTAGACATTCGGTTCTGTAAGCTGTGGTGTCCATAAGGACAATGGCACCACCTTTGTCCGCCGGTTTTATAGTGATAGACCGGTCATTCTTTAGAGTACACAGAGCTAACTGCTCCCGCTTTGAAATGTTCTGGAAAGTCTTGGTTGGTGTGGATGTATTCGCTGCAAGATCTTTAAGAACGACTTTTTCAAAAGTGGCTACTTCAACCGGCACCATGCCAATGGGAGGATTAAAGGTAGACTTGAGGCGTAGGTTGGTATTAGTGATTGCTTGATCAGTATCATTAGGAGTCTTATCTGCAAAGAAAAAGTGAAGCCTGATTTTCCTGAAAAATTGGTGGACCTCTTGTTGTACTCTACAAGGGTCTCCACAATTTGTAGGAACAAAACCCAGGCCACGTTCTAAGACAGCAGATTCATCGGGCATCAAGGGTCGCGTGCTTAAATTGACTACTATACTGGATCTGTGCTCGTGCCTGCTTGTTGAATTGTCTGTGTCATGCTCCTGGTGCTCAGGGGAGACGTCGGTGGGCTCCAGTGGACCTGTCAACAACTGGCCACTAACGTCTCCCCCGAGCACCAGTATCTCACTGTGGGTACTAGCCACCTGGAGGATGAAGGTCTCCCATGCGGATGTGAGCATAACCTCCTGGTTCAATAATAGCGCCTTTATTCTGCTCAATTTATTGAAATCCGCCTTCAAAGTTGGAATGGAAGGCCAAATGGAACTATCTATTATGTCGTGTGGGGGAGGAAAAAGCACATTTTTGCAGCACACAACCCGGTGGGAAACTGTTACAATATAGGGGATGCCGGCCAGCATTCCACAGCAGTCCTGATTATTCAGAAGGAGATAGCTACCATTTGCAAGCACAGTGAAAGTAGGTGATATAACAGGAGCAGGAATGCCCTTTAAAACACAAGCAAGATTCGGAGCCGAAACATTACAAGCCCCGTGCAATTTAATGTTTTTACAAATCAGGGAACGACCCACAGTAGAATCGCACGACTCTCCTGTGAGAAAAACTTCTTTCCCGTCCCGAAGGCATCTGTACATGAAAGGCAGGGACCAAAGTTCATGCAAGAAGGCACTGCCTAAAGGCTGAAAACGGCCAACAGGATAATGTTTCATGCAGGAACTGAACTCAAAGTAAAAGGCAAAGCGATAACCCCGTGAACTAGCCACACTGCAGAGTCCAACTCCGCCACAGAGAATGGTAACGGCTCTATCTTTTCGATATGTAAGAGAGTGTATGTTGCATCTTTCATGGACATGATTTGCTGTTTTTCAGTTAAATTAAACGGCAAGAATAAGGCAGAGGTGTTCAAAAAATGCCAAGGAACTTTACCCATTTTTAGTGTTTGTAAATTCCATGCAAACTGCATCACTGAACGCAATTGATTCTGACCATGATATAATACAGACACATCATCTTGTACAATATCAACAACAGAGGAAATACTATTCTCTAATGTGTAAATGCGGGAAGACAGGGTATTAATACTATTGTCAACAACAGCAAGCACTTTTTCTAGATTTGCTTGATTGATTTCCCGTAAACGGGAGGCAGCTTCAATTTGTGAAAGCTTCCAGAGTTCATTGTAAGTTTCATAAATGAATCTCTTAGGTCGAGGACCACGAGGCCCCAGAACAAAATCGGACAGATCAATGTTGCCTGATAGGAGGGATAAATGTCCTTTTACAGAATCTAATGAAGAGTGCTGCAACCACTGTTTACACAGTTTACCAACAGAATATGTTGTAACAGTACGAGAGTCAAAAAACCTCGGATATGGCTTATCCTGTTTGTAACCAGGAGCTGAGTCATGAAAACGCAGTTGGCAGGCATTGTATGCTATGGGCCAAGCCAACCATGGTGACTGAACAATCGTAGAGGTATTAAACGAATTGTTTTGAAACAAAGCTTGCAAATTGGCTAGGGAAACATTAAAACGCAAGCTGTCGTTGGGAGTGGAAGACAATGCGGGAATGGAGGGTGCATTCAATTGTTTACAAGTAGCCAAACCCCAACAGGTCGTTTGATAGATCGTACGATTTAAAAACAAAATTTGGGCCGGGATGAGGCAAGCACGGTGTAAGGCTTCCGTGCCTCGGACCTGCCATGATTTAGTGCCCCAAATAGACTTTAAGTCAATGGTGTCCTGCCAGTGTTCATAACCACCCACTGCTAACGCGTTCAAAAAGGAACCCGAATATAGCAATTTGGTGTGGGTCAACATGATCTTCTGAGCTGACGAAGTGTTCAATTTAAAATAATAGGACCCAGGGTTTGATCTATCAAAGTCTGTAAAGTAAGTAAATTTACTTCTAAGAGTTTGGGAGCTACCTGGCAAAGGGGTCGGACAATGTTCCCATTGGGTGTAATTAAAAGGACCCCGAAGAGCACTTGGTTTATGGAGAAAATGGTTGCCCCAATGCTGGTAACAATATAAGTCAGCATAACTTGCAGAATTTAAATACAGATCCTCAGCATTAAAAGCAGCATAATATTTCAAATCAGAAAATAACGATTCAACGGCATGCACATCCCAATCGTCAGAATGAATATTACTTTTAACGACATCACCCATTGAAACACGGAGGACATTCGGTACATTAATAATCTCGGTTGGGCCATGAATTTGGTAATTTACTGCATCCCATACGATGCCATCAGCGACTGGGAAAGCCGAAATGTTCACAAATGTATGGTCACGCTTCATGATGTGAGAGGAAGAATGCGGAGCCAAAGTTCCAGCAACACAGTTCACCGTAGAGCGTTCTGGTAAATAGTGACCATTGATGAGCAAGAAAAAAAAAGTCACAAAGCCAATGGACATGAACAGAAAAATCAGGAATAGCACCAACCAGATGTATGTCCATGGTGGGATCAAAAAATTGTCTCTGAACCAGGATCTAAAAACACTGAAGCTGGACGGGATAAGTGATGAGGTGGAAGCCGAATCAAAGGAAAAACGGGTTGGGCTCAGTGGTGTTGTTGGTAAATGAGCCACCGACTCGTTTGCGGGGTATGCATACTCGGTCTCCCCGTTGCAGGAGGAATAAAGGCAGTCGAGCAGGCGATCAGGCAAAACTACCATCTCAATGGCAACATCAGTGTCCGTGTGGGCTGGAGGACCACAAACATGAGTCCTAGAAATGGCTGGACAGGAGACCGCTGGTGTTACGCTATTCAGGATCGGCCAGACGTTGTAGCTTGACATTGTCCACTGAGATGTATCTGTTGTCCTTGCGACCAGGAAGCGGTGGTAAGATGACTGTACGAGTACCCTTCAAGCCAAGGACTGGAACCGGTGCACGATAAGAGGGGCCAAATTCTATTTTGTTCTCCACCTTCTCTCGGACCAGATCTCCAACCTTCGGAAGCCAGCCGGCAACCGGAATCTGCAGCGTCAGTGGCTGAAGGCAAGTGTTCGTTAGCAAGTTTGTCACGGGTCACTTGTAAGTCCTGCAACATAGTAGAATGATTATCTACGTCAAAGATTGCGGCATTTGCCGCCATGTCTAGACCATCAAGGTCTGGCACAAACATTTGTATGCCAAAGAGCATTTCGTATGGGGTCCGCCCACCCAGAGATGTTCTAGGGAGATTATTAAGCGCACGTTGCACGCTATACAAGTGGGCCAGCCAGTTCCTGCCAGTACCTAAGACTCTAGCTGTCAAGGATTGCTTTAAGTCACGGTTCATTCGCTCCACAATTGAATTACCCTCAGGTCTCTATGGAGACGAAAATTGCACCCGCACCCCCAGTGACCTCATAGCGTCCTTGTAGGCCTTAGAGGCGAACGCTGGACCTTGGTCGGAATGGAAGGTGTCGCAGGCAAAAATTCCCACAAAGACACGCAAATCCCTGATGACATTTCGAGTGTCAGCACTCCGTTGTGGCCAAACCCAGATGAAACGTGTGCACGAGTCTACTGCAACTAAGATGTATTTATAGGCAGTGTCAGAAGAAAATGGACCGCAGTGATCAAGGTAAACACACCCAAAAGGTTTGTTAGAAATACAGAGTTGTGTTTGTGGTGGTCGTGTAACCGTTGAAGGCTTAATTTGCTGACAAACGTCACAAGAAAGCACATAAGTACGGGTCTGTTTATATAAACCACGCCACCAGTAACGCTGCTGCAAGATGGAAACAGTCGCAGATACGCCAGCATGGGCCGAAGCCAAGCCTTCGTGTGCGGTCATTATCAAGGAAGGTCTGCGGTCCGCGTTGGGAATCAGCCGATCACCAACGTCTGGAATTCTTACGTAAGGAACCTGTTCGGGACCTAAGTGATAAGAGTATTTGGAAGGGAAACCCCGTGGGTAATTAGCACCTTCCTTTGTTGCAGCAATAGCTGCCAAAATCTCTATCTATTTTAGTCATGGATCTTGTAACTGCTGCTACTGCTGATTTGGCAGCTTCATCTGCCAAACTGTTACCGACAGCGTGTGCGCCCACACGCTGGTGGCCAAGGGTGTGAATCACCTGTGTGAGAGGCAAACGTTGTTTAAGATTTGCCACTCGAACCCAAAGCATTTTATGCTTAATTGTGCTGCCTTTAGCATCTCTATAGTCGTTTTGCGACCAAAAGAAGAGGTTGTCATTAAATGATTGAACACAGTAGTAAGAATCGCATACAATAAGAGTCGTCACATCTGGATTCGCAAACTCAAGTGCGAGCACCAATGCACGCAGCTCAATTGTGCAGTACTGTCTCCTAGTGCCGGTGTGTGCACTACACTCGACTTGAACTCACCGTTCACCATAGTACCTACAACAATAGCACACGCTGCGGAATAAGCATGCTTAGAACCCGAGGCCGGTTGTGCCGAACCATCGGTGTAAATAATACACTGATACTCCTCAAGCGGCAGCAAAGACAGAGGAGGAGGATGAACAAATTCATACTGTAAGAACTCCTGAAGAGAGGAATCAAAGATAAAAGTGACATCCGGGGACGTCAAAGAGGTAGCCCATTGTATCCAACAGGGGTGCAAAGCCTTAGAGTTTGGTGCACTTGCCTTCGTCACTGCCTCAAGGGCAGGATATGGTGTCACCACCAAAATGCGTTTTCCCTGTGCCAGTGCGCGTTCCTTTAGAATCGCCATTTGCACTGCAGTCAATACTTTCTCCACAGAGGAAAAGCGCAACTCCGCTGAAGTGTAAAGATGTGACTTGTATGCAATCGGTACTGTGTCACCTTCGTTAAAGGTTAAGTACGTGAAACCCACTGCCCCTGGTACAATTCTAATCACCAGGTTTGTGTGGTTATCACGAGTCAACAAGAACTTAGATTCAAGTAGATCAGACTGCACAGAGTGCAGTATAGAGGAATGCTCAGGAAGCCAGCATGACTTCGAAAAGCTAGGCTGTATCAAGGCATATAGAGGCTTGATACGCTGGGCATAATCGGGATTGTAAGTACGCCCGAAGTTTAGAAAACCCAGTAAGGACTGAAGCTTCTTCAGAGTGGTAGGAGGGCGCAAAAGTGCGCACTTCTCCAAGAAATGGGGAGCTAAGCCCCTACCTTCATTGTTGTGCTCATAGCCCAAAAACAAAACGGTGAATTCAGCAATGTGAGATTTGGCAAAATTAAATTTGAATCCTAAGACCGCAAATTCAAGAATAATGCGGTCCACTCGTGAAAGATGCGGCCATAATTCGTCGTCTGTCAGATAGATATCGTCGACGTACGAACACGCACCTGGGTCTATGCTGTCCAACAAAGAGACAACACGGGCGGCGAAGACACCCGGGCTGTTCTTGTAGCCCATGGGCAAATGCCAAAATTTGAATTGTTTTCCACCGGAAGTGAAAGCGCTCCATTGGCTGCACTCCGTGGACAAGTTGTGCGTGTAAAATCCATTGGATAGGTCAAGCGTCGTTTTATATATTTTACGAACAAGACTGTCTACAAGCGCAGAACTGTGGGTATTTTGTACCGCAAAGGTCCGACAATGAGAGTTCAAATGTCGGTAATCCAAAACTAGGAGGTACGATCCATCGGGTTTAGAAACCGCAAAAAGGGGATTATTCATTGGGGATACGCATGTTTCAATTACTCCTTGATATTCTAACTGTGTCAGAATGTCTGAAACGGGACCTTTAGCTTCCCGCCGGATGGGATATTGGGGTTGTGGCTGTGGCAGCGACCGCAATGGTATATCATGGGGTGGAGAATCCTCATCCCATCCCACGTGGTTACGGTATAGCGCCGGAGCCATGGCCCCAGCCCATTCAGCTGCGAGAGCCTCCGCTTTGTCCTTGGGGACATGACGAGAAAAGCTCGGAAGGATTACCTCCTCCCCTCGACGAGCAGCAAGTACGAATGGGGGCGGCCAATCCGCCTCTGCCAACAAAATATCGTAAGAAGAGGTCAGATTCTCCCAAAAAATCCCTTTAATAACACGCTCAATGTCACCTTCAATTTGAATGACAATATTAAACAGTCTGTCAGGGGGTGCCACTCGGGTGTCAGCTGTCTTGACAGTAATGAATGTATCAGTTGCTGTCGCCTCCACATGAGGACGCAGTGCCTCCCGCACTATGGTAACTTCCGCTGCGCTGTCTAGCAGCGTCACTGCCCTCGTCTAATTCAGGAGTCTCGTTCGCACCGTCTGTGGCATACCTCGCTGTTAAAGCTGCAACTTTTTTCTTCTGAAACTGTGAGCGAGAACGTGGAAATTCTTCTGGTTTCCCTCGGACTGGTTGTCGAGGTTGGTCTCGTCCCTGTGGAGCCTCTCGACCCCTGCCTCTATCCTGGCGATCTCCTCCACCAGTCTGGGAGGTCGATGGTGCCTGTGAAGAACGAGGAGAACGCGGATCAGGGACTTGAAATCTCTCTAGAGATTTAATTCTCGCTCTGTCGTGCAAATCATAAGTGCGTTCAGAAGATACGGAAACCGGGGATCCAGCACGCGACCCTGGTTTTTTCTGTTGCTTACCCTGTTTCTTCAACCTCCAGTTCTTTTTAGTAAAGAACGGTTTCTCATCTTTCTCAGACTGAGTTTTTTGTTGTGGCTGTGATTGAGTTTGCGTTTTAGCAAAAGGCTTAACTCCCAAACTATTGCGGTCAATGGTTTTATAAGCCTGTGCAATAATTTTCGGTAATTTGCGTGGCTTGTCCGGTTCTGGGACTAAAGCCAAAGCATTAGCTACTTGAAAGATAACTGCATCACCCTTGACGTTTGCAAGGATTAGATCAGCCACTACATCGAACAGTCTCATCCCCAATTCCACAGCCGCCTCAGGGCCATGTTCATCCTGCACTCGTTTAATTACAGAGGGGAGTACTGCCATGGAAGGGGTGCCGAAACACTTCGCATATACTGCTGCGAATACCTTGCCCCAGTTGTTGCATTCTGCCAACTCTGGAATTAAGTCTTTCGGCAAACTAATCGTTAAAATCCTGTGTTTATCCACAGGAGAAGTATTGGGAAAAACTGTCTCCAGCTGGTCAAATTTTTCTGCAAGCCAATAAGGTAAATCATCCTTATTCTGTGGGTGCTTGCCCATCACCGAATTAACCATGACGGGACTTATGGTTACACCGCCCTGTCCAGCTGGATGCCCCGCAACTCCAGGAGGGGCTCCCTGGACGTTGCCTGTAACATACTGTACTGTGAACGAGTATCAAAGACGTATGCAAGACACGCAGGTCATCAACCGCAAGCGTCAAATAACGCGGATGTGGGGTATACCCGGCCAAGAGGCCCCATCTATTGATAAGGGGCCTAAACGAACCGAGGTGACCGGATGTGGGCGGGCGCCATTAAACCAAATACGGTGTTGCCATGCCGTAAGTGGTACTTCAAGAGCCTGATCAGGCCGATAAGCATTGGGTAGGGCAGTGGGAGCGTACACATGAAACAAGTTGTCAGCTCCGTCCACTGCCAGAAACGTGACCCAAGAATAAAACACCTCAAAGTGGTGAGCCGGGTCAGCCTGCACCACAAAGATGAGTGCGACACCCGCGTCGGGCACTCCATAAGCCAATAAATGAGCCCGCAGCGCGGCTATGTGCCGGTATATTTATATTTGCCATTAGGACCAGAAATGATCAACAACCTAATGCGTGGCAGCGCAATATAGGGTTAACCTAAACACCTTTTAATAACTTCAAGCTTGAAAGAACCTATAAAAACATCAATATAGGAGGTACCCCCCTCACACACGTTTCCGGAAGCGTTTGCGAAGGGTGTTGTGCACAAGCACTACTCAAGCGTCTCGCAGATAAGAAGCGCCCCACGTTGGTGGCGCCATGTTGTAGGGATTCTGCACATACACAGAGCTATGCACAGGATAATAGGACCTCGGAGTATAGTGGTGAGCCAACCATGCCCCTTAGTACCCACAATCCCAATCCGACTAGCTTTAGCGTCTCATTCGCAGCGCAGCTACCAATGATTAGACAACCCAGAACACGGTCTCTCTCAGGACTCGCGGGAGCAAGAACACTCTTTCATAACTCACTCATATTTGTCCACAACGTGCGTAATAAGAGACACTGTATAGTTTAAAATGTTTATTTCAACTATCGTGCTCTAAGATACAGTACACGTGCCAGTACTATCAGCAAAATGCATAACGATAAAATAAGAAGCATAGTTACAATTCCATAGAATACAAACGGGGACATCATTTTATAAAGACAGTGGATATAGGGCTAAATGGCCTTACCACCCTCCCCGTGCTAATAACTAGTTTATTATAAAAAATGGAAGACCTCTGGGCTTTGTCAGGTGGACCCCCATACCTCAATATCTAGATGTAAGGTTTACATCATCAGACAAGCACAGCTCTTCTCCCTGGAAAGGTTTTTCTCCAAGTGTGACAAACAGCGAGATCACAATATTAAAAGCACACGAATTTCTCTAGTGCAGCTGTATTTTGTGTTATGTCTAAGTGCGAGGGGCTGACCAGATCAGCAAGAACAAGGGACGTTGTTTTTCGACCTTGTACATGATGTCGAGACGAAACCCACAGGGAACAGGAGAAAAGATGAAAGGCAAAAAGGCAGACAGTTCTAATATAGCCGGGGACAAGCAGAGGCTGGAAAAACAAAGTAACGTGTGCAAAAAGGCATCATGGCAGCCAGGCCTAAGCTAACTTAGCAATGTAGACAATGAGGCCACACACCACACCATAGGCCCACTGCTTTGTTTATGGACTGCCTTGCCCCCGCCTATGTGAGGAGCTTGCGCGATATTTCGCGCTAACTTTTTCCGCCTTAGGCCATTATTTATGTATACTCTCCTTTGAGAGTCCCACGACATAATGCCTGCCCTCGAGCTCCTGCTCACGTAAATGCCGTTTCTGCTTTTTCATCACACCGCCTCCATGCGAGCACCGGCCCACGGCTTTGTTTACGGACTGCCTTACCTTTAAACAACGGCTGTCCCCGCCTATGTCCAGACCTTGGGGCTTGCGCGACACTTCGCGCTCACTTTTTCCACCTACGGCTAGTATTCTAGTATTGATGTATACCCTCCTACTAGAATTGTGGCTTGTATGGACACACTCGGCACCATAGACCTATTGAGTGGTATTACTCCCCTTATTTTTAACTTAGCTGGGTGTTCCCCATACAATCACACGGGTACGATTGGGCCCCGCTGTTGCAGTGTTCAACCTAGTCCAGCATAGCAATACCTGAGATATGTAACACCCATATCTACACAGGTACCCAGACACTGCCCGGTACTATTCCTGTCTGGCGCCCTTTGTCCTCCTTTCCCGTTCCCCCCTATTCACCTCTTTTTCGTTTTGTCTAACTTTGACGCCACCACCTTTTTCCTCCCAGGTTGGTAGCGCGTGTACCTACGGCTAATTTAGCCCCGGACAGAAGTGGTAACATTTTTACCTTACATGGGTAAGTGCCTCTTCTCTTGCCACTTTTTGAATATAAAAGTGTCACACTTGTGTTGAGCATAGTTCGCTCCACGGCTGTTTGGATGTGGTATAAACCAAGTTCTTGTATTCTCTTTTTCCTTTTTTCTAGGTCCCATCGGTGAGGCCTACTGGACACAATCATTCTGGTTCAGTACAGTATACCGAGGCACCTTTTAAATCATATATTCTGTTGTGCACTTTACACTAGTTGCAGTAGCTGTTTACTAACTGATCCTGATGAAAGCTGTGACACTTGGATAGGTCGTATGGATGAAACATGTTGATCCTGCATATGTAGCTGTCTTTAATGGTGGTCAGCGCCATTACCCAGCTTATTGCTTTTTAATCCTGCCGCTAGGTAGCTAAATAAAGTTTGTCATCAGCTAGCCTCGCAGGCAGTTTTAAACTCACTATCACTTCCATTTGAGCACTGCACATTCTTTATGTTTTTTCCATACACCACGCTCACATAGGGTTTTAGTACAACCCAATTGCCCAAACTGTAAACATCCCTGAGCTCCTCCCTCGTAGAGAGGGGGTTGTAGCCCGCGTTAAGACTAGGTCTTGACGCGAGGAGGCACCCCTATGATGAAGCATGACACCTATGGTGTGTGAGGGGAACCGTCCTAAAAAGGGATATCCCCCGTGTTGCACTTGGTCTTCTTAGTCCACTTCCCTCTCAGCTATACGTCTTGGACCCGTGGGCTCGTTGTGTGATGATGTTGATAAGTGGGGAGTGTGTCCACGCAGGTCCTTAAACCTCCTCTAGGCCCTCTTTGTGTGTGTACTCGGTGGATATGTTAGTCAGTTATTTGGATTGAGAAGGATAGTGGAGGTATAGAAGAGGGGAAAAAGGTTTGCATTTATATAGCGCTTGCTACCTTTGATGGGGTGTTGAAGCGCTTTTTTGGTGAGTAGCACGCTACTCTGGAACCCATACAGTGTTAGTGCTGAATTAATGTAGTGAAATATTAAATTAATTTGAGTGGTGGACATGTGAGTCTGTTATTTGGATTGAAAAGGATAGTGGAGGGATAGAAGGGAAGGATTTAGAGGGTTTTTTTTTTTTTTTGGAACTCATAGCAGTAGGAGGGGGCATGAGATGAGTAATAGGGAGGTGGAGGGGATGAGTAAAAAGGGGATGGAGGGGGGGGAAAGGGAGGGTTTAAAAGGCTTGTTTTGGGGGGATCGGAACAGTAAAAAGATGCTGTATTGCAAACTGCATCGCTATCTGTGCACTAGGAATTCTGGCAATTAGTCCTCTCCTTAAATTAATCTATATACTTCAGAGTGAATGAGAACAAAAGTGAGTGAGAGGAGTGTCAGGGAACACCCTTATAGGAAATCCTTCATCTTTCATCTACTGACCCCTTAAAGCTATTTTATTTACCTGTGCAGAAATTAACACATAGTTTGAGCAGCCATTACATATCGAGGTGAGACAATTAACAGATGTTCCAAGAAACTCACGCTGTAAACATAAAACTCATTCATGAAGAACGCATTTCCCATTCAAGCCACGGATTCAACACAAGGTAAGTAAAATTGTCGATTATGTGCTTTCACAATAAAATGCATCCAAAAATAGGTGCAATTTAAGAAAATCAATATCGTAGTAAAACCATGTGCAACAAGTAAAAATCGTTTTTTGTCTCGATTCCGACATAACCTTAAAAATGTTTTCTTGTAGTAAAATGAAAATGATAAATCCTTGACATAATGCCCAATAAAGGCTCATACTTAATGCAAAAGAGAAAATTGAGGTAGAGTGAGATCAAGGTATTTTTAGGTTACTTAATGTGGCCAAGCAGAGAAGGTCCGACTATGACCGGTCTCCTTGATCCTCAGTTGACAATTTAGGATTTCATAATACTCCGGTTTAACAATGGTGTGTGGTGGAGTCAGGTATTCAGTTGTGAGTAACTGTGTATTTCACAGGATTCTTAACAAACACTGCCGTATGTTTTTTTTTTCCCCATTCCCAAAGAACAGCAAATGCTCTAGTAGAGGCTGTTTTTCTTAAAATTATTTATTTTGCGCTGATAATTATCTTCTGTCACATTACAACTCCGTGATCTGCGTGAGTTATTCAAGCATGGGCCTGGGATTCTTGAGCTGACTGTGTTTGTCTTTGTTGTCGTAGACTAATCAGGAAACAGCCATTACATCGCGGTAATATCAACGCATGCCATTACAACGTGGTTATCACCACGCAGATACCATTACAACGCATTACCATTACAATGTACATTTTTACCATGCATATGCCTTTACAGCTAATTTTGTTGTAAAGGCATATGCGTTTTAAATGTAAGTATTAGGTAAGTATGGGTTTTTAGGGTTTAGTGGGGGTATGGGTTTTTGGATGGCAAGGGTAATTTTAGGGTTTAGGGTGGGTATGGGTTTTTGGGTGGCAAGGGTAATTTTAGGGTGGGTATGGGTCTTTGGGTGGCAAGGGTATTTTTAGGGTGGGTATGGGTTTTTGGGTGGCAAGGGTAATTTTAGGGTTTAGGGTGGGTATGGGTTTTTGGGTGGCAAGGGTAATTTTAGGGTTTAGGGTGGGTATGGGTTTTTGGGTGGCAAGGGTAATTTTAGGGTGGGTATGGGTCTTTGGGTGGCAAGGGTATTTTTAGGGTGGGTATGGGTTTTTGGGTGGCAAGGGTATTTTAGGGTTTGGTATGGGTTGAGGGGGTTTAATGGATATTTTTGTATATATATGAGAATTTCTTTATATATTATATATGCATACACTATCAATAAATAGTGTGTGAAAATATATTTAAAAAAACAAATACATTTGTGTGTATGTATATATATGTGTGTGTGTAAATATATATATAACAAGCATTGGCATAGCCAATAGGTCTCGCCTTTGGGACCTTATAAGTGTTTAGCCAGAGCTATTGGCCATGGCAATGTCTTTTAGCTATGTTGTAGAGCAGCGTGGCTTCTGTGCAGCATGTTGCAAAGTTATAATAAAAAAGTGTTATAAGCATTTTTAAAGTAAAGGAAGCACATATACGCCAATGTAAAAACAATGTTTTTAACAAACACCATGAACGCGGCAAGGTTGTTGGGACTGGGGATGAAGCAAACACTGGTGCCTGTGACAAAGTATGGCCAGAAATAACCCCAAGAGTAAACACAATCCCAGAAAAAAGCGATGAAAAACATCAGGAGAGGGATACAAACAAGCTGCGAGACGTGCTCTGTGGTGGGGGAGGGGCATTAAAGCGAGGCGCGCGTGACGGCAAATGGAAACCAGGAGTTGTATGCGCGCGGCAAAAGTGCATCGCGATCCACTTAATGACCCGTGACAGGAGGAAAGACAGATGGTGGCTGCGCGCGTGCACGCAAGCTTGAGGCCACCAAAATGCCTCTGGTAGCACTTTGAAAACCCGCTTTCTAAATGTCTCGCAGAGCAGCGCATGCGCTGGCTCAGGCGAGACCTAAAAAAGGTGTTTACTTGCCTGTAATTTTAAAACAAAACATATGCTCTTATCATGCATGCCTTAACCACGAATATGTAAGTATTGTACCGTTAAATATAAATTTATTAAATATACATACATATATATATATAGTGTTTATACTTACATGTAAAATACTTATATTTACAAACGCACCAGTGATCACTCATATGCCTTTACCAATCAAAATTCGTTGTAAAGGCATATGCGTGTTAAAATTTTGAGCTGTAATGGTATATGCATTGTGATAACCGCGTTGTAATATCATGCGATGTAACATCATACAACCAGATTAATTGTTAGGTCTTTTCTTCCCTGTTGTTTCGGCGCAGGCTGGAGCTCAGGGCACATTGTTGTCATGGACATTCTACTTGTCAAGCATTTTTGTACAGTTTCTGCTTTTACACTTTTCCCAGATGTGAACGAACATTTATTTTTTAAGGTTAGGTAGAATTAAACCACGTGGGCTCGTGCGAGCGATGAGGACTCCTTCCTTTGTGTAATCTGACTTAAATTTAGATGGCCTTGGCTTTCGTATTTTACTTTTTATTGTGCTTTAACATGTATGATTCGGGTCCTCTCTTCTAGGCTGGTCCAATTTTAACGGAAGACATTACTGATGGTGTGCTTTGTATGGTGTGGTTATGGAGTCATGGGGGAACAAATCAGAGGAATGTATTTTCCCCATTTACTTCTATTGAAGCAGTGGCTATTTCAGGCGAGAGAAAGATAAAATAAAGCCGTTTTCGGCTTTAAAAAATCTGGAGTCACCACCTGAATTATGAGTGTTTGCATGTTTGCTAGTCGATTCTGGTCTGCCAAAGGTTGTATGACATTACCATGCATCCATTACAATGGAATGCCTTTACCATGCATGCCTTTACAATGCAAGAAAAGTATATACAAGGTAAGTGAAACCCCTACATATGTTTATTTTTTTTTATTGAGGAGTAAACCCCCCCCCCCAAAACCGCCCCATTTAAAAACAAAATATATATTTTTGGGAGGAACCCTCCATACTCTCCCTTTTTTGTAACCTTACCACCCTATTCCCTTACCCACCCCTAAACCTTAAAAACACCCTTACCACCCTATTCCCTTACCCACCCCAAACCCTAAAAACACCCTTACTACCCGATTCCCTTACCCATACCCTAAAAACACCTTTACCCCTATACCCTTACCCTAATATATATATATATATTCTCACTAAAAAAAACAAAGGTTACAGGGACGTTATAGTTAGGCTCAGATTTTACTCGTACAAAACCATAGAAATTCAGCAGTTATAGTTACCTGAGCTAACTACAACTTACGCCCCCACAATGCACTTATTACATCACTCATGACATAGTCAGTACATCACTGATGACATCATCCAGTGAGTGTTTTTATTAGTTTATGGGTGTTAAACATATATACTAACCTACTACAAAAGTTATACTAGGTGCATTACTAGTGAATGATTCGAATTCAAACATATGTGAGTGGCTGTGTGACTATATGTATCCTTGTGTGTATGGTGTATAAGTGGGTGTGTGAGTAGCTGGGTGAGTGAGATGCTGTGTGAGTGGCGGTATTGGCGAGTGAGTGGGTGGGTGTGTCAATGGCTGTATGGGTGAGTGGCGATGTGAGTGGCTCTATGGGTGAGTAAGCGGGTGTGTAGTGACTATGGGTGAGTGGGTTGGTGTCTGAAAGGCTGTAAGAGTAAGTGAATCGGTGTGTAAGTGGCTGTATGAGTGGCTGTTTGGTTAACTGAGTTGGTGTGCGAGTGGCTGTATTAGAAAGTTTGTGTGTGTGAATGGCTGTATGGGTAAGTGAGCGGATGTCTGCTTGTATGGATGTGTGAGTGCTTGGGTGGGTGGGTGTGTGTGTGTGTGTGTGTGACTGACTAGGTAAATAAGTTGGTGTGTGAGTATGGGTGAGTGTGTGGTTATGTCAGTGACTGGTTGTATGAGCGGCTGTATGGGCGAGTGAATGGCTGTGTGAATGGCTATACGAGTGATGGAGTGGGTGGGTGTATGTGTGAGTGCCTCTATGGAAGAGTGGGTGTATGAGTATGTGAGTGGTTGTGTGCGAGTGGGCATATGAGAGGTTGTATGGGGGTGTGAGTGGTTCTGTGGATGATGTCATCAGTGATGTCATTTGAGATGTCCTCATTGATATCATCAGTGATGTCACTGACTATGTCATGAGTGATGTAATATGTGAGGTCATAAGCAGTGCATTGCGGGGGCATAAGTTATAGTTAGCTCAGGTAACTAGAACTGCTGAATTTTTATGGTTTTGTACGAGTAACATCTCAGCCTAACTATAATGTCCCTGTAACCTTTGTTTTTTGGAGTAAATTCTAAGATTTTTTAACTATAGTCGTGTTTGCAGAGTGGTGGAGAAAAGGGGCGGGGTCTCTGACCAGCTGTCAGGAATCCTGCTATGTCAGATTACTGAAGGTAACAGTAGGGCTTCTGGGCCCCCAAGAACCCTCAGCATCCAAGAGGACTTAATTCCCCAACCAGCAGCGTGCCAGGAGGCACGTTTGCAGAGTGGTGGAGAAAAGGGGTGTGGCCTCTGAAGACCTCTCAGCAATCCCGCTGTGTGAGACTTACTGGATGTAACAGGAGGGCTTGTTAGCCCCCAAGGACCCTCAGCCTCCAAGGGGACTTCATCCCCAACCAGTTGTGCGCCAGGAGGCGCGTTTGCAGAGTGCTGGTGAGAAGGGGCGGGGCCTTCGGTGACTTGCCAGTCATTTTTTTCTCTTTTTTCTCCATTTATTAGGGGAGGGGGGCCATGTGGCCCCCTTCCCTGGGCCATTTTTGGGCCTGAGGACTGCATCCCCTGGCCCCACCCAGGGCACCCACTCAGCACTGAAGGCCCTGCGTTCCCTACCGGCTCCTCATCTCCTGCGGGAGCCGGTATTGCTTTTACACAGAATGAGCTGCTAAACATGCAGCTCCCTCTGTGTAAAAGCAATTGTGTTCTGCATCTAGCAAGCAAGAGCATTTTTTATGCTCTCGCTTGCTAGAAGTGGAGCAGAGTTTTCTATGGCTTGGTGGGAGCGGTAAAGCTTCCGCCAAGCCATAGCAAACAGCTATGTCCCGGGGATGGGCAGCCCAGGACATAGCAGGAGGCAGCCCTTGGGGTTGGCAGTCCCCAAGGCCATCTTTGGCCCCAGAGGCCCCCCCCTCCTAAAACTTGTTTTTGGCCCCAGGGAGGTAGTGTTTCTCTGAGCCAGGTCGGGGGGGCGGAGGGGATACAAGAGGACCCTACAATAGACCCCCACTATAACTGTTTTTTGGCCCTGGGGCGGTGGTGGTCGCTGGGGCCACGGCAGGGTCCTAGAGGCCCCCCAATAGACTTCATAAGCCCTGAGAAGATGGTGGTCGCTGGGACACGAGAGGGGGGTCCTCGAGGCCCCCCAGTTTGTTTCTGGTGTATGGCCCGGGGAGGTGGTGGTCCTCAGGGGAGGGGGGTCCAAGAGGTCCTCCCATTAATAATTATTCTAGCCCTGGGGAGGTGGTGGTCCCCGGGGCATAATAAGCCCCAGGAGGGAGGGCCCGTGAGCCCCCCCCTTTATTTAAAAAAAATGGCCTGGGACCTGGCGCACCTGGGGGTCAATAATTAACAAAGCGCGGGAACCAGCGCTTCGGTTTATTTTTTTAATTAAAAAAAAGTATTTTTGGCCATGCAGTATCTCTGTGTATCCTCCCCCCCCCCCAAGAGGCCTAGGAGGTTAGGGTATTTATACCTTGCCCCCTTTTCTTTTTTCTTTGTTTTTCCTGGGACTCGGCTCACACAGAGTCCCAAGATGGTTGCCAACAGTTCTTGGTTTCAAGTGTTGGCAGCCAATCAGATCTCAGCACGAGATCGGGAGGGGGTCGCAGTTCCATCGCGTCCTGAGATACAAATTTGGATTTTGGTTAATAGCTCTAAAACTACTGAACATATTTACACCAAATAACAAAAAGGCACTTCCCTGGGCCAACATCTACCTACCTGCCAAATTTGGTGTAATTGTTATTGTTATTTTAATTTTATAAGGCGCACAGCTACCCTAGGGTTTCCCGGCGCCGCCTGAAAGGAGCCAACGCAGACAGAGGGGTCTACATGTTAAATAACCACGTTTTTAAGCCCCTACGGAAGTTCTCATACGAAGATTCAATTCGAAGATCGATCGGAAGGGAGTTCCATAAGGAGGGTCCCAAATGAGAGAAGGAACGATCGCCCATGCGTACTAGTCTCGTCCTAGGAACAATAAACTTGGCCTGGGTAGCTGAGCGCAGAGCACGAGATGGCACATAAGGATGAACAAGAGTCTTCAAGTAGGGAGGTACCTTTCCAGATTTTATCTTGAACATGAGACTCAGTGCCTTAAACTTAATGCGGCTTTTAATCCTGAGCCAATGGAGATCCCGGATTGAACTGGAAATGGGAGCAGTTTTAGGTATCCTGCAAAGCAGCCTCGCAGCAGCATTCTGCGCTAGTTGTAACTTGCGTAACACCTCCTTGGCGGCACCCAGATACAAGATGTTGCAGTAGTCCAGTCTTGAGGTGATGCGAGCCTGGACCACCGTACGTTGGGTAGAGGAAGGCAACATCCATAAGATTTTTTTTAGCCATCTAAGGATTGTGAAGCAAGTCGAGGCTACTCTCACTGCTTGCTGCTTCATGGACAGTTGGTCATCAATTAAGACACCCAGGTTTTGAACTTGATGTTTAGGCTGGGGCAAAGGACCCATTTCAGTGGGCCAGTGCTGGGAGCCCCACAGGTCTTTATTTCGGCCCACAATCAGCCCTTCTGTTTTCTCGCCGTTAAGTTTCAATAGGTTGGTATGCATCCAACCTGCAATGTTCCTCAAACCGGCCTGAAGTAAGGAAGGATTGAGAGCTCCATCCGCAGAGAGGGAGACCACAATCTGGGTGTCATTGGCGTATGAAAAAAGAGACAACCCTGCTTCCTCAGCAATCCTCGCCATAGGTCTGACATAAATGTTAAATAGTAAAGGGCTGAGGATAGAGCCTTGGGGAACCCCATAAGGGGAATTGTGAATCTCGGAACATGCTGTCGGCGAGAAAACCTGAAACGTTCAATTAGTCAGGAAATCAGCAAGCCACTTGAGGGCTTTATCAGTCACTCCCAGTAATTGTAGCGCATGCAATAGCACAGAATGTGATACAGTGTCAAATGCGGCACTTAGATCCAAAAGTACAAGTGCCACAGTACCACCCGCGTCAACTTGCTGGCGCACCATATCTGTGACCCCGAGCAAAGCGGTTTCAGTAGAGAAGCCCGCTCTGAAGCCTGATTGAGAACCATGAAGGAAGTTTTGAGAGGTCACAAAAGATGTCAATTGTGAATTGACATGCTTTTCCAAAATTTTGGAAAAAGCAAATTCCGTTCAGAAGTTCGGGCTATAGCCATGTGTAAAGGTCCTATGGGAATTAACATGGAGAAAACACATTTTATGAACCCCCCCCACCTTTTTTCTCGGCACCCTCTTGACAGATCACCCCGAAACTTTTAAGACATCAGCTGAAGTGAGCATCGTATTAGTTTCCTTAGGATTTGTCAAACTGCGCCAAAGTTATTGGCAAATGGAAAAACGCTCTTCCTATAGAAACTAGGTCCTAACTATATCTACCTACTGGCAACCGCCAGTAGGTAATATATATATGTATATACATACATATACACACACCCCTTTATATATACTTACCATTTCCTTGTAAAGCCATTGCATTGCATTGCCTGCGCGGCAATGGCTGTTTCCCCAGCCAAAATGTCCAACAGAGAATACAGTTGAGACAGATTAGCAACACGGTCTTGCTGAAACATTTATGTGGGATTGGTTGTAATACCACTTGACCCAGCCATTTCCGCAGTGCTACACAGTTTGGCAGAAGCCAGCTTCAGTTATGACCAGGGTGGCCAACCATGCTCTTTTTCGAGGGCTTTCCCTTCATTTTGGCGTTTTGTCCCATTGCCCACAGTCAGTTTGTATGTAATGCTAAATGTCCCACATTTTGACAAGCAAAACAAAAGCTAATCAGGATTTCACCTACCCGACGGGAGACCACAAACTGCCTGGCAGTATCCCTTTCTTGTTTCAGCCTTATATTTGCTGTCAAGCTCTAGTCCCCAGTGTTGCTTCCTCCCCACACCCACCCACTTTTTAATAAATAAAAAATGTTAAGAAAAGCTTTTATGCATTTTTTAGGTCTCGCGCCTAGCGTTGAGTGCGCAGCGCTGCTCGCGCAGCGCGAGACCTTTGTATGGGGTTCTGAAAGCTGACCACACGCTCGTGCGTGTGATCAGGCTTTCGCCGGCAGGCATTGGCTTTCGCGTGTTTTTTTGTAAAAAAAAAAAAAAAAAAGGCCCGCGATTGGGCAAAGGCGGGCGCATGTCCCGCCTTTGCAACGCCCATTCCCGTCCGTGTCTAGCACGCGCAGCAGCGTGCGTTCGCCTCGCTGCCCCGCTCCTCTGTGGTGCGCGCGCACCACTGGTTTTTTCCAGATAGTATCTGAAATAAGTTTCGCAGCTGCTTTTAAAAGTGTTGAAGTATTGAAGTATTATGCATTGCACTATGTTCACACAGTATAAAAATGTCTGCCCCATCTTTAGGCCGCTCCTCGGACTTCTGTGAGGCAGAACTCCCGTGTTTTCTGCGGACTGTCTTTGGCGTGGATGTACGGAGGAATGTTTGATTACAGTGTAACAGGTTTGGTGGCGAACTCCAGATAAATGTACACCACGCACGCAAAATGTTCCTTTGGGCATTCAGTTCAGCTACTTGCAGCGGTGGAGGGCTCTGCTCTTCGATGTACTTCCTGACAGACTGCTAAGTTTGAAGTGCCTGTCGGGCACAGGTTGCTCTTTTGAAACTCTTAGATTTTTCACTGAGGAACAGTGCCGATGCCAACAATGAGAATAGCACTGATGATCCCAATGGGACTAGTGCCGATGCCAACAATGAGAATAGCACTGATAACCATGGGACTAGTGCCCATGACAACAATGAGAATAGCGCTGATGATACCAATGGGACTAATGCTGATGCCAACAATGAGAATTGCACTGATGATACCAATGGGAATAGTGCTGATGCCAACAATGAGAATAGCACTGATGATACCAATGGGACTAGTGCCGATGCCAACAATGAGAATAGCACTGATGATACCAATGGGACTAGTGCCGATGCCAACAATGAGAATAGCACTGATAACCATGGGACTAGTGCCCATGACAACAATGAGAATAGCGCTGATGATACCAATGGGACCAGTGCCGATGCCAACAATGAGAATAGCACTGATAACCATGGGACTAGTGCCCATGACAACAATGAGAATAGCGCTGATGATACCAATGGGACTAGTGCCCATGACAACAATGAGAATAGCGAAGATGATACCAATGGGACTAGTGCTGATGCCAACAATGAGAATAGCACTGATGATAACAATGGGACTAGTGCCCATGACAACAATGAGAATAGCACTGATAACCATGGGACTAGTGCCCATGACAACAATGAGAATAGCGCTGATTATACCAATGGGACTAGCGCTCCTGACAACAATGAGAATAGCACTGATGATAACAATGGGACTAGTGCCCATGACAACAATGAGAATAGCACTGATGTCCATGGGACTAGTGCCCATGACAACAATGAGAATAGCGCTGATACCAATGGGACTAGTGCTCCTGACAACAATGAGGATAGCACTGATGATAACAATGGGACTAGTGCCGATGCCAACAATGAGAATAGCACTGATAACAATGGGACTAGTGCCGATGCGAACAATGAGAATAGCACTGATGATAACAATGGAACTAGTGCCGATGCCAACAATGAGAATAGCACTGATGATAACAATGAGAATAGCACGGATGATAACAATGGGACTAGTGCCGATGCCAACAATGAGAATAGCACTGATAACCATAGGACTAGTGCTCATGACAACAATGAGAATAGCACTGATGAGAACAATGGGACTAGTGTCGATGCCTACAATGAGAATAGCACTGATGATAACAATGGGACTAGTGCCAATGCCAACAATGAGAATAGCACTGATAACCATGGGACTAGTGCCCATGACAACAATGAGAATAGCGCTGATGATACCAATGGGACTAGTGCCCATGCCAACAATGAGAATAGTGCTGATGATACCAATGGGACTAGTGCCGATGCCAACAATGAGAATAGCACTGATGATACCAATGGGACTAGTGCCGATGCCAACAATGAGAATAGCACTGATAACCATGGGACTAGTGCCCATGACAACAATGAGAATAGCGCTGATGATACCAATGGGACTAGTGCCCATGACAACAATGAGAATAGCACTGATGATAACAATGGGACTAGTGCCGATGCCAACAATGAGAATAGCACTGATGATAACAATGGGACTAGTGCCGATGCCAACAATGAGAATAGCACTGATAACCATGGGACTAGTGCCCATGACAACAATGAGAATAGCGCTGATGATACCAATGGGACTAGTGCTCCTGACAACAATGAGAATAGCACTGATGATAACAATGGGACTAGTGCCGATGCCAACTATGAGACTAGCACTGATGATAACAATGAGACTAGTGCCGATGCGAACAATGAGAATAGCACTGATGATAACAATGGAACTAGTGCCGATGCCAACAATGAGAATAGCACTGATGATAACAATGGGACTAGTGCCGATGCCAACAATGAGAATAGCACTGATGATAACCATGGGACTAGTGCCCATGACAACAATGAGAATAGCGCTGATGATACCAATGGGTCTAGTGTTCCTGACAACAATGAGAATAGCACTAATAACAATGGGACTAGTGCCGATGCCAACAATGAGAATAGCACTGATGATAACAATGGGACTAGTGCCGATGCCAACAATGAGAATAGCACTGATGATAACAATGGGACTAGTGCCCATGACAACAATGAGAATAGCACTGATAACCATGGGACTAGTGCCCATGACAACAATGAGAATAGCGCTGATGATACCAATGGGACTAGTGCTCCTGACAACAATGAGGATAGCACTGATGATAACAATGGGACTAGTGCCGATGCCAACAATGAGAATAGCACTGATAACAATGGGACTAGTGCCGATGCGACAGTGGCGTAGCTAGGCACTCTGCCGCCCGTGGCGGTCCCTGCCTTTTGCCGCCGCCGCCGAGCGCCTAAGAGGAGGGGGGGGGGTGCTGGCGATAAATTTACCTGCCGCCCCGAAATCTCGTACCGCCCCCTCCGCACCCCCCTTGCTACGCCAGTGCGATGCGAACAATGAGAATAGCACTGATGATAACAATGAAACTAGTGCCGATGCCAACAATGAGAATAGCACTGATGATAACAATGGGACTAGTGCCGATGCCAACAATGAGAATAGCACTGATGATACCAATGGGACTAGTGCCGATGCCAACAATGAGAATAGCACTGATGATAACCATGGGACTAGTGCCCATGACAACAATGAGAATAGCGCTGATGATACCAATGGGACTAGTGTTCCTGACAACAATGAGAATAGCACTGATAATAACAATGGGACTAGTGCCGATGCCAACAATGAGAATAGCACTGATGATAACAATGGGACTAGTGCCGATGCCAACAATGAGAATAGCACTGATGATAACAATGGGACTAGTGCCGATGCCAACAATGAGAATAGCACTGATGATAACCATGGGACTAGTGCCCATGACAACAATGAGAATAGCGCTGATGATACCAATGGGACTAGTGTTCCCGACAACAATGAGAATAGCACTGATAATAACAATGGGACTAGTGCCGATGCCAACAATGAGAATAGCACTGATGATAACAATGGGACTAGTGCCGATGCCAACAATGAGAATAGCACTGATGATAACAATGGGACTATTGCTCATGACAGCAATGAGAATAGCACTGATAACCATGGGACTAGTGCCCATAACAACAATGAGAATAGCCCTGATGATAACAACAGGACTAGTGGTGATGATAACAATAAAAATAGCTCTGATGATAACAATGGGACTAGTGCTCATGACAACAATGAGAATAGCACTGATGAGAACAATGACTATAGCTCTGATGATAACAGTGGGACTAGTGCTAACGAGAACAGTGAGAATAGCGCTGATGACAACAATGAGACTAGTGCTGATGACAACACTAATGACAACAACGAAAATAGCGCTGATAACAATGAGACTAGTGCCGATGACAACGAGACTAGTGCCGATGACAACAATAAGAATAGCGCTGATAACAGGACTAGTGCAGATGGCAAAACTGCATGATTAAGAGACTGTTACTCAGGGTCTGCACTGCTCATTCATAGGAGACACTGTCCTGGACTCACATGCCTCTCATCAGTGTGCACACTGGTCTTTAACCATATTCCTCCAACAGATTCTAGCACATTATTACAGGTTAATATGTTCCTTGTGAGGCCTCCTGACTCCTGCCATTGGGATTTAAGTTCTGCCACTATGTTGATTATAATTCCAGTGCTGGAGCATTGTGCTTTTGGTTACACGAAGCCATCTCGTGCTTTACCTGTACTTGTTTGTTTTTGTGAGTAACGTTAAAGGAGCCAGTATGCGCTGTGGAAAGGGCTTTTCGGTAACAACAAGCATTTGCAATGCAATAGGTCTCGCATTTACGCGAGTTTGACCTATTGGCATTGTAAATGACAATGGCTTTTATTTATGTTTCAAAAACCAAAACATAAATAAAAGGCAATGTCATTTACAATAAAAATAGCTCAAACTCTCGCAAATGCGAGACCTATTGCATTGCAAATGCTTGTTTCTTTTGTTAACAATCCAACTCAGATCGGTAACTAAAAAAGAAAGGGATGTGTCATTTTGTATGAACACATATGCATGGTGCAACAAATCCCAAAAAGGTGAAGCCTATGAGTGTGGTGTCCTGAATGAGGTTCTGAGTAGTGTTCCAAGTTGTGTACATTGGCGCTGTGCTATGGGTTATCTGAAAGTGTCTCTATGCATTTAACAGTTCCCTTAAGCTCAGTGTTACAACCATAATCCTAATGGTCAGTCCCTGCGACCAGTCTTTGTAGAAGTTATCCTGAACGGCATATTGTTGACCAGGGTGCGCCTATGTAGATTGGTGTCCTTGGTTTTATAGATGTGTAATCTAACACTCATTTTGTAAAGACCAATGTGTAGTATAATTGAAAGCTGTCTGACACGTAAACATGAGTAGTCAAATGGTACTAGGTTGAGTACTGCAGGATAAGTCGACAAACATTACAACCCCAGAAAGACCCTATTTGAGGTTGCAACAGACCTCTGGCTCTCATGCAGTGCCAATCACGCAGCTTTATGCAGGAACAGTTACCATTTGGATTTTGTGAGATTGCGTTGATTCTGACTGTTGTCTGGATGTTAAGATCCATTAAACACACAAAAGGCGATGGAAGGAACACTTGCAATTTGTCTAATTGCTGGCAATCGCTCGGGGTAGCATCCCAACCCATCGTTCTTTTCCTCACCATGCCACCTCAGTTTGGACCCAGCTTTATACGAATCGGTCTTCACCCTTCTCCAATAGGAACAGATCAGCCTAAACTGCCAGGTCCTCCCTGAACAGAAGCAACCCAAGGCCAGTTTCGCCCTGATTAGGGCTCAGTCAGGTATAATTTGATTCCAGTGGCACAATGAGCACAGGACCCCCATCTAGGCATACCCTTTTTACTGTCCCTTACCACCACATTTTTCATGGTGGCAAGGGAGAGTACACACTGGCCATTCAACCGCCTACTCTAAATTGGGTGTGTAGTCGAATGGTCAGCCTCCGTCGGGCTGTCAGAGGCGTATGACAGAGACAGATGGACCTTCAGTTTCACAGAGAGGGTTCTCCACTGCCGTTGCTAAGGAGTACCCTACCAAACTCTAAATCATCCCCCTAGTCCTTCAAGTCCCAGCCCACCAAAGAAGTGCACTTCTAAAGTCCCCAGAGTAGGCACTTAGAGACGCACTGGGTGTCAAGCAGCAGCCAACAGCAGGGTCCAGTTGCCTCTGGTCAGCTGGGTACTTCAAGGGAAAGGCCTCTTGTCGCTCGTGTATCCCTGTAGTTTGAACAGGTGGTCAGCCTTATGACCCTTGGAGTCCACATCTTTCTTCTGGACACAAGAGGGAGCAGGTCACATACAGCAGGTCCAGTTCTCTTATGATCTCCCACAGGTCCAGGAAGTGTTCTGAACTGGGTGCCTGGAGGTTCCACATTTAAGCCTGACACTAGCTAGTGGGTGGGAATGCCTCTTGGCCAGGCCCTAACCAATGGGGTAAATGGTTCTGGGGTCATCCCTACCCACTTTTGGCATTTTATAGATGACTAAAGTCTTCGGCCACACTAAACCTGGGTGCTGGGAGTGTACTATGGTAATACTAATATTTTAGCAAAGCCAAAGGGGATGATGGACGGAGTGTTGAACATTGCAAGCACTCACCCCCAGTCAACTGATCTGGGTTTAATCCATCATCATTCTTTAGCTCACTCCGCCACCCCAGTTCAGACATGGCCATATGCAAATCAGTCTGACCCTGTGCCTCATGGGAACAGTCCAGCCCAAACTGCCAAGCCATGTCTTCCCTGGACCGGAAACAAGCATCCTGGGACCGGTTTCTGGCTTACAGCCGTCATCAGCCAGGCTATCTTGAATCCAGTGGCAAAGTGAGCAAGGGACCCACGTCTGGGCATACCCTGCCAACTTAGGGCGAACATAGCAAAACCAAAGGGGATGATGGACGGAGCTTTGAACATTGCCCGCACTCACCCCAGTCAACTGATCTGGGTTTAATCCATCATCATTCTTTAGCTCACTCCGCCACCCCAGTTCAGACATGGCCATATGCAAATCAGTCTGACCCTGTGCCTCATGGGAACAGTCCAGCCCGAACTGCCAAGCCATGTCTTCCCTGGACCGGAAACCAGCATCCTGGGACCGGTTTCTGGCTTACAGCCGTCATCAGCCAGGCTATCTTGAATCCAGTGGCAAAGTGAGCAATACTAGTATTTTCCCACATCTAACACCAAAATCCAGTTTGAGGCAGGCACTGTACGTTACAACAAAGCCAGACACAAGTCTGGCATTACAAAAAACAGAGTCCTTGAGCAACCAGACAGTGGATCCACAAGAACTGTCTTGGTATCATGTTATCTCCCCTTTCAAATGTGCCCCCGAGGGTTATATGTAACTCAGCAGAACTGTCAAGCAGGATGTGATACTGTAGTGTCAAAAAGGATTCCCACACACCCCCCCACCTTCCTTATTCTGTTCGCTTTAGTGGATTAATCTCTGGCTGTTAAGGTCAGCCTACTGTTTGTTCCTGAGAGGCAATTCACATGTATTCACACCTTGTCAAGGCAAATTACTATCTAGAGAAGCTAGAGAGCCAATGCAAATTAGCCTTCAGGAACTTCGGGCAGGGAAAATTTTACTTTCTAACAGTTATTTTTACTTAATATTTATTAACTATCAAATGTGACTTCACCAGTCAATTTGATTTCTAATAACCATTAAAAAATATCTGTTTAATTATTTTTGTAGCTGGTTCCATTCCTGAAATAGAGTATTGGTATTTTAATCAGTACTCAGTTTTTTTCCTAATTCGGACAACTAGGTCTGCCACAGTGAAAATTGCTTTTGGGTACGAGTCGCCGTAAGGACATAACGTAATTTTTTACATCTTACTTCTACCATGCACCTGCCTTGTGGGCTACATAGGGGGTGACCTATTAATATTTAAAATGGAGGTTTTTACCAGTCAAAAGGATTTATTTTCACAGAGTGAAATGTCATTTTTACACTGCTACAATGTTAAGTCTGAAGCCATGTTAGATACTGCAGTCCACTAGTTGCATTTAATTTCTAGGCCCTGGGTGCATTTCGTACCATATACTAGGGACTTTTGGGCAAGTTAAATGAACTAATTAAGATTATGCCAATTCAACCATGTTAAAAGGGGGAGCAAGGGCACTTTACTACTGGTTAGTAGGGGTAAAGTGCACTGAGTTCTACAGCCATAACAGAAACAGATGGGCAAAAATCTGGGGAACACCATGCAGAGTTCCTACCTTAAGCATAACACATTTTTCTTTGACATAAGTGTGCATTTATTTCAAGTCTGAAGTATTTTACAACAGGTGATGGTGGTGTGTGCACTCTGGTGTTCTCATGGCCAACAATGAAACTGCAACACATGCAAATAATGGTATTTCTTTCTACAGGTTTGCATGCATTCTCAAAAAGACTCCACAATATTCCTAAAAACCCTGCATGAAAATGGACTTTGACTTAAAACGTCCAATTCTCAACTCTTCCTTTTCCTTCAAATGAATTTTCTCTACATCCTCTGCATGTGCCCTCTCTCTTAACACAGCCTACTCTACGTCACATGCATGCCTCAATCCCTATAAGTGCATCTCTGCAAATTGCCCACATCTCATTTCAAAGATCACAACTTCTCCTTTAAAAGCCATACCCCTGCAGCCTCAACTCTCACAAGAAGTAGCAGCAGAGTGAGAGGAATAGCTTTTCAGCTGGAGGGGTGGCAAGGAGGCCAGAGAGGAAGAAGAGGTCCGGAAGTTGGCATAAAATGGCAGCACAGGAACTGGAGACATTCAAAACTTGCTATACGCATACTATGAGACCACCCATAGTATAAAGGGTTTGCATTTGAGGGCCAAAGAAGCCAGAGTCTGTACTAAGCTGAACTCCTATCATCCAGACATTGCATGTCTTTAGGAGACCCCAGTCGTTGTCCAGGATAGGAAGATCTCATCTAGACTAGGATGCAAGCCATATATCATTTCACTGGGTTCTTCAATTACGGAGTAGCGTTATTGATATTTGTAAAATCAGAATGACTCAGAGCTTTTGGCTACCATCGACTGCAACTCTTTGTATTTAGTTTTTACTCCATTTACAGTCCGATTCAAGACCTCCCCAGGATTTATGAGGACCTAACTCTTACAGTAGCAGTGTTCATTGATCCAATTATTTTGGAAGGACATTTAAATTGCATTATGGATTTAAAGCTGGATATGACCAGTTCACAATGTAAACCACACATGTTGATTTTTTTATGCTAGTGGAATTGCTAGGGGGTTATTGGTTTGTTAGCAGGAGAACTATGTTTTAACATTAAGCATAAACAATATTACTTTACCGGCTACTTTTTTCCCCCATCAAGAGGTTTAGCACCAAGGGAAAAAATAGATTTTGGTCCCATTTCATCTCTGGCAACATTGTGCTTCACACTGAACAAATGCCCACATCCACTTATTATACTTTTTTTTTTTTTTTGTATAACCAGCTTTATTGAAAGTTTTGAGGTGAAACAGCATAGTACAGCATTCAATTCACATACAAGTACAACATAGTAACACGCTCCAACGCCAAACTTAGGTGACAGCACCACATCATATGGATATGCCACAGTAGTCCCTCCATTTCCCCCATTTATGCTTCTGCGGGCAACCATGGGCCTCAAAAATTGACTTCTCCTAGTGCGCGCACCAGCCCACTCCTGCACTTCAATCTAACAGTCGGCGGTAGTTTTTGCTTCCAGACACGGGCCACATCTCGCTTGGCAACCAAACATGGCGTCCCCAGGAAGGCACGCTCCGCCCTTGGGCCCCCCACCTCCTCCATCAGCCCTAATAGTGCAATACGGGCCGTCAATTCCAGGGGGCGAGTTAAGACAGCAGACAACGTATGACCCACGTCCACCCAAAAGGGCTTCAAGACCGGGCACTCCCAGGCAACACGAAAAACAGCTGCGGGGAGTGCGCAGCGTGCACACACCACCTGCGCATCTTGGCATACATGCTGCAGGCATCTCAGGGTACGATATGTGGCATACAAGTAATTGAACTGCACCATTCACAGCCACAGCAAGATCACCAGTTACCTGGGCACCATGCACGCCTCCCTCCAGTCGTCCTCGTCCAGGTCCCCGACCCAGGACTCCCACCTCTGTCCGGTCCTCCCGAGACAAACTGGAGGATGAATGACGAGGGAACGCTAAATCACTGATGTGGCCCCTTTGACCGGCTTCCCTAAGCGGGAGCTGCTGAGTAAACAGGGCGTGATGCAACTGAAGATACCGAAAGAACTGCGAATTCGATAGCGAGTAGTTGACTTTTAGGTCCTGAAATGTCACAATGGCTCCTCCCCCGAAAGACATCTCCCAGGTACGTAATCCCGATGCGATTCCAAGGCAGGAAACTTTCTAGTGTCGACAGCCGACCAAGCCATGTCCCATGCCACTGGGGGGTCATCCCAGTCAGATGGTGACTTTAGACATTTTTTAAAAAAAAAGCATTTAGGCAAGATGAGGCATTAGGAGTTCAATAGGAATACTGTATCTTAATTTCTGATCCACAATTACAGACACCAGAAGTATGGTTAAATCCAGAATTTGGGAATATCATGAGAACTTTTATTCCTAGGGTCCTCTGAGAAATGGGGACTTATGGAAATCAGGAATACCACACCTAACCCCTGTGGTGATTCCCCAACAACGTTACCAGCTTTAAGCAGTGGGAGAAATGATGAGAAATGCAGTATTTCCACTCCCAGTGTCATCCTTTAATTATTCTGCCAGAACGTTTTCAACCGAATTTAGAATTATGCAAACTCATGTTGAGAAGTTAGCTAAATCTGGAGTTCCTGTGAGGCAAAGTTGCAACCACCATATTAAGGAAAGCACTGAAGGCAGTGATCAGATGGGTGACAAAAGCATGGCTCAGCAGCTGAAGAATACAGTTTCCCTTGAGTCTGATCTTCATCTGCAGTTCCAGCATCTACAGCACAGGCATGTCCAGTTAACTGTGGAAAAGAGTAAGTGCTCTGTATAAGGTGGAGATGGCTGTGGTTTGCTCTCAAATCTTTTCAATTTATGCTGCTCAAACATATCTGCAGGCCAATGCTTTCATATTCAAGAATTCTGAGATTGGGGAGAGCATTAGTGCAACATTGGCCATAATAGCTAATGAGAACACCACAAGACCAAGAGAATCTCCTCAAGCAAAGCTCAGCAAAGATTTTCCAGTGTTCCTCTACTTTAATGTTGAGTTGTATGCTGCTGAGCTTTTTCATTATCAGATGTGGAGTTACTCAGGAAGCATACAATGTGATAAATGACCCAGGTACATGTGGATGCTATGCCCTCTCCAGTCAACTTTGGATGAAGGTTTCTGTTCCCAAACGTAAACCATCAAAGCAGACAATTCAGTTTGAGGTCTACAAGCTTCTGGCAAGGAGCTAGGACCACCAATTCTTCTTTATGTGAAGATATTTGAATGGGGGTCATAATAATACATCTTTCTTTCTTTATTCGGATGCAAAAGCGTCCATAAAAGATACAGGTATACAGTCGCACAATAAAACAAGGGAGTGGCTACTCAGCAAATCAGCCATGGTTACACCGCTCCTGAAAAACAGTCATTGGATCCCCAAGGTGCTCTCTAACTACTGGCCAATTTCTCTACAGCCAATGTACACCCAACTAACTGAAACATTGGTACACAAACAGCAGATTGTGTTCCTAGAATCAAATGAAATTTTATATGAGAAACAGTCAGGTGTCTGAAAGGCTATGGTAAGGAAACGGTTCTTATGAAGGTGATGGACGAGCTAAAGCAGATCAGAAACAAAGGTGAAGTGTCTGGCCTGATTTTAATAGATCTACCTGAGGCATTTGATACCATCTCACACACCTCTCTTCTCAGACAACTAAAAGAAGTGGGTATGGCAGGGACAGTTTTCAAATGGTTTATGTCTCCTTCAGGAACGGTCGCAAACAGTATGACTTGTAATGGCTTTGCTAGCAGAGCAGTAATCTACAACAGGCGTGCTTCAGGGTCCAAGCTTTTTCAATTTGTATGTTGCCCGTTTAGCATGTCTGATTGAATCCTTTGATATCTGTTTTTTACCTAGCTAATAATCAGACTGGATGAGGACCTGGAGAAGGCGGTCACAAACTTCAGAAACACCCTATATCTGGTGGCCAATTGGACAGATTACAACTCGCTCACTTTAAATGGTGGCAAAACTGGTGGGATAGTGTTTGGCCCTGATAATGCATGGGCAACTGAGTGGTGGCCGGAAAAGCTAGGAACTCTACCAACGCATGAACCCAATGTTCGAACTCTAGTGATAACTCCTGACAAAACTCAGTATGGAGTCACATGTTAAAAGCACATGTGCCGCAGGTTTCTGGCTAGTCCATTTACTAAGAAAGATTCTACCTTTCATTCCTCATTCTTTCAGAAAGGAGTAGGTCCAAACCTCATTATTTCATGCCAGGACTATTGTAACAACGCTACTCCGTGCATCAAAATAGCTCATCCAACGTCTTCAACTACTATAGAATGCAGCAGCCGGATGGATTTTGGTTCTGAAAATAGGTACATCAATCTCAATCCATAGAGACAAATTACATTGGCTTGCAATAATTAAAAGATGTCTAGTCAAAGCCCTTTGTCTCTGCCACAAAATAATTTACAATCCTAACCAAAACAAGAAATCCATTTTTTCGTACTATAGTCCTGCTAGAGAACTAAGATCTAAACATAGTGCTTTGATTGCCGAGCCAAGGTTCAGGAAAAAAGAAGGGGAGGTCGCCGGATTGTGGTCACCACTGTCAAAGTTTGGAATATTCTTCCATTAACCATCAGAGCACAACTACACTTGCTGCAGTTCAGGAAACAGATTAAAACCTATTTGTTCTCGTATAAATTGTAATTTGCAGGTTTTTCATGGGCAGATCTGAACCGTAGGGGGCCTACTGCAAGATAGATCACAATCTGTTTTTTTTTTTTGTTTTGCGGCAGGATACTTTGAGGCGCTGGCTGTTCGCTCTATAAATATCGCAGAATCAAATCATGATTATCCTAAAAAAATATATGATCCTGTTTCGGGTTATAGGACATATAGGCCAGTTTATTGTTGGAGGATGGCAGAAAAATGTTTGCTCGCTTACTAGCCAATTACCTAGAAGTGGTCGTAGCATATATAGCTTCTTCCTGGCAGAGACAACCCAAATGAATGAATGAATGAAACGCATTTGTTATAGCGCAAAGCAGCTACTCGGAAGAGTGTCCAGGCGCTGACAGAAGCAATTATGGGAGAAGCAATGGTACGCTGCTAAGTTTTAGAAAGCCACGTTTTCAGGTGTTTCTTGAAGACTGAGATACCTGAAATGGAACGTAGGGCGGCTGGGAGTCTATTCCAAGCCTGGGCCCCCAAAAATCTGCCACCCATCGAGCCAGGCATACTTTGGGAGTACGTGCAAGATCGGAGGAGTATATTAGAGATTGAGCCGGGATGTAGCGATTGACTCGTTTGCTAAGGTAGCCAGCTCCTTTCCCATGGAGGGCCTTAAAAAAAGACAACAAGAGCTTTAAATGTAATCCTTTCTTTCAGTCTCAACCAATGAAGTGATTTAAGAAGGGGGACAACAAAGACCTTGGTTTAGGTTGGAGGATCGCCCTAGCTGCAGCGTTTTGTACTACTTGCAGGCGCTGTACAAGGTAACTGGGAAGACCCAAATACAAGACATTTGCGTAGTCCAGTCTTGGATGTTACCAGGGCCTGGACCACTATTTTCCTAGACTATTGTCGAGAGGAAGACATTTTTTCAACATACGCAAAATGCCGAAACAGGTGCCCACCAGAGTTTGGACCGGAGACTTCATGGACAGGGTATTATCCTGAAAAACTCAGAGGTTTCTTACAGCTGACTGCTCAGTGTGCGGTGGCGAATATTCTTCAGGCCACCATGCGTTCTAGTTACTGACGGCGGGTTGGCCAAAGAAGACAATCTCAGATTTGTCTGAGTTGCATTTGAGCTGGTTCGCCTTAAACCACTGAAAAACCTTAGAGAGATAGGCTCTGATATTAACACCGTCGAAATCTGCTCCTTTTTCACAGGTGAAAATCAGTTGTGTGTCATCCACGTAGGATATAATCTTTGCACCGTTTGCCAGGGAGGACAAGTACAGATTAAAAAGAGTAGGGCTAAGAATGGAGCCCTGAGGAACTCCCACCCTTATGCCTGGCATGGGGGCTGAAAAAGGGGGAAGCCATATCTCCTGGCCTCTGTCACGCAGGAAAGAGTCCAGCCAGGTCAATACTGCTCCGCTGATTCCTAGATTCCAAAATCTGTCAATAAGTCTCTTGTGTGGGACAGTATCAAATGCTGCAGACAGATCGAGCAATATCAGGACAGCTCTTCCACCCTGATCCAGTATTCCTCTAATATACTCAGTTACTTCCAATAGGGCAGTCTCAGTACTAAAATTGGCCCTAAAGCCAGATTGAGAAGGGTGCAACAGATTGTGGCTCTCTGCATGATTTGAAATTACTTTATTAACGTGTTTTTCCAGAACTTTTGAAAGAGCCGGAAGGAGAGATATCGGCCTATAGTTGGCTGGATCATTATGGTCAGCCGAAGGTTTTTTTTTTTTAAAGTGGAAGGATTTTGGCCTGTTTCCAGATAAGTGGCACTTTACCAGCAGAGAGAAGAATTCAATACGAATTTACTGTGACAATCGTGGGGACAAGAGAGGCAAGTAGTTTAGCAGGGCAGGCATCACTTGGAGAACCGGACCGAAGACCTTTAAGATAGTGGAGCGAGTCGGCTAATGGTATTCTAGGAAACTCTACTAGCGTAGGAGTAGGCGAAAAGTCAGCTCTATGAGACAAGAGTTGGTCTAATCACTAGGTTCTCTTCCGTAATTTCCACAAAAGATTGTTGAATTAAGACAATCTTATTGTGGAAGAATAGGGCAACTTGCTGAGTCCATTCGGCTGAGTGAGGGGATTCTTTCTTTATTGCCACAGGGGAGGTGAAGGATTTCACTATGTTAAAGATTACTATCCCTTTATTTTGAACCATATCAATCTTTGCCTGTAGATAATTCATTTTAGCCTCTTTTACCAAAAGGTAGTAGGACTTCTGGGCACTCTTATAGATTTTCCTCTCATCCAATGAGTAATGTTTGTGCCATTTTCTTTCCAGAACCTTGCAAGTCCTTTTACTTGCTCTTAGTGGTTCGTTGAACCAAGGCGCGGACGGGTGGCTCCTCCTTAAAGTCCGGGAGGACAGGGGGGCAGCGTTTTCCAAGTTGGGCTTAAGCCAGCATTCTAGAGTGGTGGTGTCACATTCAAGATCGCCAACCAGCATAGGAGCTGATGATTCCAAAGCCTCACTCAGCGAAGGCCAAGATATTTTATGAGAAGATCTATATTTATGTTCGGTCCTGACAGGCCTAAGTGGGAGACCAGAGTCTAGGTTAGGTATCTTAAAGTTGATGAGAAAATGGTCAGACCAGATGAGGGGGGGACGGCAGGTCAGTTGTTAATTTTGTATTACAGAATATCTGATCGAGAGTGTGTCCCAAATTATGGGTGGGAGCAGAGAAGGACGATGTTAAATTGCACGCCGCCGTAATTTCACACAGGGAGATTGTATTGGGATCAGTGTGCTTATCCATATGTAAATTAAAATCACCCAGAAGGATGAACTGATCATATTTAAATCGCGAGAGGAGTGATAACTTCATTCAATGAAGGCAGGAAATTACTGAGAGCTCCAGGGGGGTCTATACATTAATATCCCTGCTAGGCATTGCTGGGGGGGTTAGGAAACAACAGAAACCTAGATACTGAGCTCCCTCCATCGGCTCGTACGAGAGAGGGACCCAGTCTAATTCTACTTTAAAAATGATGGCCACACCACCTCCCTTCCCATTTGGGTGATCCTTCCTTATGATTTTATATCCCTCAGGAATGGCCACCGCAATAGAGGGGTTTGAGGGCTCGGATAGCCAAGTTTCAGTAAGAAACAGGAAATCCGGCCCCTCATCTGCCAGCAAATCAAAAATTTGGGCTGCATGTTTGTGCAGCGAACATGTATTCAATAAAATGGCTCTGAACTGATTTACGTGTTTAGGCATCTTAGTTGAGGGGGGGAGAAACGGACGCTCAGCTGGAGGCCGGGGAGGCATCCAGCTGCACCAAGGGTAATTGGAGTTAATCCAGGTCTCCATATTGGTGGTTAGATTATAACAGACCCGAGTCGGTTTTAAATTCAGCAGTTCTTCACGATTGTAGTGTAGCATCTGATTCCTAACTAAGCTGAGAATGGCAGCATGGCCGGCGCGGGCCACCTCCGGGACGCTGACGGGCTTGCCTTAGCGCGGTGCGCCAGCGGCGTGTCCGCTCTGCCATAGATTAAATAGGCGATGGGATGCGAAGACTAGACTGTGCAACCCACCGGAAGTGAGTAAAGAGCGGAAGTGAGCAGGGAACCTCTGAGAGCCCTCCGCACAAACGGCAATGCAGCCGCGACGGAACAGGGCTGGAGGCAAAGAAAATACAAGTGGGGTACGTTGCAATAAAATAGTTGAAGGTTTAAAAAGTTTTAGAATATGGCGGAATGATTAACAATTTAAAAAACAGTGCGGTTTAAAATACCAGCTAGAGACCTAATCTTGTGGTTGTAGTCTTGTGATCAATGTGCAGCCTAGCAGCGTCAATGGACCCTAACGCTACCCACTGCACGCCCGCTCTCCCATAGATTAAATAGGCGGTGGGATGCCGACTGCATCAAATCTATTGGGACAAAGAAGACATTTGACTGGGTAAGATTACCATTTCTGGGGAAGCACGGTAGTTCTTACTCGTGTAGACTTTTCTAATCAATTTATTCCGAACTCCTTGCGTAGTTAAAGACATTGTAGAAACTGTGGCCACATGAAGTATGAGTGAGGATCCACGACTATAAAATTTTAACATGCACGTGACCACTTAATTTCCATGGAATAATTTGCACTTGAACAAAGTATTGTTGGCGATTATAACTGTGGTGGTCCAATGCTATTTCAGCAATATTCAAAACATTGCACTGCAGTGCTGAGATATGTACATATGACATTTCAAGTGCATTCTGGTACTTGTATGATCTTGCTGTTGAGTCACATGGCAGTTTGGATCTAAAAGCACGTGGGTATCTTAACTTACTCCCCTGTAAACAAGGCCGATACATGAAAGCCGAAATGCCTCAGGATTGTGGCATGCTGCTGTTTCTACTTTTAAATAAATGCTTGGCTGTTAAGCCAACAGATCCCTCCTCTCAGGAACAGAACAGAGGACAACATCAGGTTTACAGAAAGCCCAACATTTATTATAGCGGCATGACGCGTTTCGGCATGCAAAGACTTTCTCAAATGCCAGTGGCACAACAATGCTTTTCACTCACTCTTTAAATGGATCTTGCCTCCCTTTTCAGTGGAGGATACTTTGTAGCCAGCAAGAAAAGACTATCGTTCTTCAAACGAATGCTGAAGTGAAGCCGCCACTGTTATAAATGTTAATCATTGTTCAGCCAGATGTCATTTAATTTTTTACAACTTCCACAATAGGAACGGGCTGCAAAATCTTACATTAAGCGTTGGCGGCACGCCTGCTTTTCACCGCTGTGCACTTTCACGTACAATACGGGGACGATGTCACATAATTACAAAAGAAGCAGTCTCAGCAAACCATACATCCAGCCGCATACTGCCCTCCAAATGGTGGATACCGGAAACGCTGGTGTACTTTACCAGCGCTACTCATACACATACACATATATACATACATTCACATACATATATTCACACACATATATATATATATACATACATTCACATATATACACACACTTGTGTGGTGTTGAGTGGCTTAGAGTGGAGTGGTGCTGAGTGGAGAATTTTAGTGTGGAGTGGCGTATAGTACAGTTGTGAGTTTAAGTAACAAACAAGGAACTGAACTTAAAATCATTACAAAGGTATGAAGCATAACCAGGACGAATAGCTGAAAAACAACCAAAATAGGCGCACAGTGGCAAGTATAAATGAAGGTGTAATTGTATTGTTAGTGTGGCATTTATACACTATACTTGCTTAATCCAACCCACGTAAAATGTAATTTCATTTTAGTTGTACGAGTAAGCCAAAAGATGCAAGCGTAGATAAACCATGTCCAAAAATGCATTGAAAATAGAATGAATGGCGAAAGCAGCACAAGAACTGGAAACAGAGGAAGTGTCCCGAAATGCGTACCTCATGCACAGTGCGAGCAGCGGACGGACACTAAGTAGATGCAATCTGTCCGTGGTCCATGCTCCACAGAAAGAAAAGGAAGTGACGCTTATCACACACTGGCCAATTAGGAGGCAGCAAAGAAGAGTGATAATGAAGCCAACAAATGGTAAGCAATGGGTAGGCTCAATGCTCTTGATTATAAACAATACCAGTCACACGCAGTGCAAGTGCGGTCATAGGTGCGACCTAAAACTAGTTTATAAGTAGACAACAGAAAAAGGGCCCTAACAGTTTTATATTAGAAGACTGTAGGTAGCTGGCTCTATATATACTATAGAAAGACAGCAATATCATCTAGATACGCTGCACTAAAGGACTCCAATCCAGCAAGGGGCCTGATTCACCAACCTTTGGAAGGTGGCAGGGGCATTCTTTAAACCAAAAGGCATAACAGTGAACTGATAATGCCCATCAGGTGTGGAGAATGCGGTCTTTTCTTTTGCTCCTGGTGCCATGACAATCTGCCAGTACCCTGCAGTTAAGTCAAAGGTGCTTAGAAATTTGGCTGCACCCAATTTGTCTATCAACTCGTCTGCTCTTGGGATAGGGTGAGCATCTGTCTTGGTGACAGAGTTGAGCCCTCTATAGTCCACACACAACCTCATTTCTCTCTTTCCACCCTGTGGATGAGGTTTGGGGACTAGATCCACTGGGCTGGCCCAGGGGCTCTGAGGGTTCAATAACCCCTAACTCCAGCATCTTGCTGACTTCAGCTCTGATGCTTTCCTTCACTTGATCAGACTGTCGATAGATTTTGTTCTTGACAGGTACACTGTCCCCAGTGTCCACATCATGGGTACACCAGTTTGTCTGAGCAAGGATCAAGGAAAAGAGCTTAGCATACTGTTGAAAGACTTGCTTGCAATCAATCTGCTATTGGGCAGAGAGGGTGTCTGAGTGGACAACTCCATCAACAGACCCATCTTAGAGGCTATAAGAGATGAGGTCAGGGAGAGGTTCACTCTGTCTCCTGATCCTCATCAGTCACCATCAGCATGGTGATGTCAGCCCCGACATGGAAAAGCTTAAAGTGGTTCACATGGATCACCCTTTTGGGGGTCCTGCTTGTGCCCAGGTCAACCAAGTAGATAACCTCACTTTTCTTTTCTAAGATGGGGTAAGGGCCACTATTTGTCCTGGAGAGCCCTTGGTGCCACAGGATCCAAAACCCACACCTTTTGCCCTGGTTGGAACTCTACCAGTGCTGCTTTTTGGTCATACCAGTGCTTCTAGAGCTCCTGGCTGGCCTCAAGATTCTTTGAAGTTTTTTCCATGTACTCTGCCATTCTGGACCTTAAGCCTAGAACATAGTCCACAATGTCTTGTTAGGGTTCTTGGAGAGGCTTCTCCCAACCTTCATTTACAAGACAGAGTGGTCCCTTAACAGGATGGCAAAACAGAAGTTCAAAGGAGGAAAACCCTACTACCTTCTGAGACACCTCTCTGTAGGCGAAAAGCAAGCATGGTAAGAGGACATCCCATCTCCTTTTGAGCTTTTCAGGGAGCCCCATAATCATGCCTTTCAATGTCTTGTTAAACCTCTCAACAAGACCATTGGTTTGTGGGTGATAGGGTGTGTAAACTTGTACTACACTCCACACTCTTTCCAAATATGTTTTAGGTAAGCAGACATGAAGTTTGATCCTCTGTCTGAAACCACCTCCTTAGGAAACCCTACCCTGGTGAAGACACCAATGAGGGCCTTGGCTACTGCAGGAGCTGTAGTAGTCCTACGGGAGATTGCCTCAGGATAACTGGTGGCATGATCCACTACCACCAGTATAAATGTGTTTCCTGATGCCGTGGGAGGTTCAAGTGGGTCGACTATGTCCACACCTACCCTTTCAAAGGGAACCCCAACCACTGGTAGTGGAATTAAGGGGGCCTTTGGGTGTCCACCTGTTTTGCCACTGGCTTGACAGGTGACACAGGAGCTGACAAACTCCTTTACTTTCTGAGATATCTGGGGCCAGTAAAAGTGGCTAACTAGCCTTTCCCAGGTTTTGGTTTGGCCCAGATGTCCAGCTAGGAGGATGTAATGAGCCAAAGTTAGCAAGAACTCCCTGTACTTCGGAGGCACTACCACTCTCCTAGTGGCTCCAGGGTTGGGGTCTTTGGCCTCAGTGTACAGTAGTCCTTCCTCCCAATAGACTGTGGGTACCACTGATATTTCCCTTTTCCTGAGCAGCAGCTTGCTGCCTCGGGCTCTCAAGAGTTGGACAGGTCTGCTGTCCAAGGCACATCTCTTCCTTAGTGGGTCCCCCTGGGCCTAAGAGCTCTACCTGGTAAGGGTCAAGTTCAATAGGCTCAGTTCCCTCTGGGGCTTCCAAGTCCTCTCCCGGAGGAGAGGGGCCGATTCTTTTGCTGTTCAGAAGCTGGTTTCCCAGTCTTCTTACCTTTCCTCTTGGATGGTTGGGCAATTCTATCAGGCTCCAACACTTCTTTTTCATCCTGCTTTCGGGTCTGGGCTCTAGTCTTGGCACACAATCTCAGGGATGTCCAACATTGCTGCATGGGTTTCCAGGTCATTGCCAAGCAGACAGGCAGCTGGAAGCTTTGGAGAGACCACTACCTGTTTCAGGCCAGTAAACACCCCCCCCAGTCTGTCACAATAGCCATGGCATGGTTAGTAGTAACACTGTCAGCGTTGGTGACTGGGTAAGTTTTCCCAATCAGGTATTGCTCTGGGGAAACCGGTGTGTGTCTCACCATAGTGACACTGGCACCTGTATCCCTCAGGGCTTCTATTCTAGTCCCATTGATCCAGGGGAATTGCAAATACTTCTTTAAGTTAGGTGGCCACACAGCTAAAGTGGCAAACTCAACTTCACCCTCTGGGACTAGAACTGCTTCAGTGTGAACCCTGATTTGCTCCAGGCACACTGTTGATCCCATCTCAAGACTGACTACACCAGTAGTAGCTGTGGGAGTAGGACTAGGGGGCTTTTTGTTAGGACAAGTAGCATCTCCAGTTAAGTGTCCCAACTTCTTACATTTGTGACACCAGGCCTTTAGGGGATCAAAGTTCTTCCCTTTGTATCTATTATTGGACTGGGAAGTGTTTTGGGACCCACCCCCCTGTGCAGGTTGATGGGGCCCTTTTGAAGACTCAGGCTTTTTATCTTTGGGATTCGCACCCCCTTTCTCCTGGGGAGGTTTTGTAACCCCTTTCTTTTGGTCACCCCCAGTGGCTGTTTTCGTTACCTCTTGACCCAGTGGTCTGCCTTCTTTCCCAATTCTTAGAGAGAAATTAGACCAAGGTCTACCAAATGCTGATGTAACTTCATTAGTGCAATTACTTAAAATATGTTCTTTCATAAACAAATTGTAAAGTCCATTGAAATCATGCACATTATTTCCAGTTAACCAACCATCTAGTGTCTTAACTGAGTAGTCAACCAAGTCAATCCAGGACTGATTTGGGTTTTGTGAGCACCCCTGAATCTAATTCTATATTCCTCAGTTGTGAGTCCAAAGCCCTCAGAGTGTTCTTCATGAGGTCATACGACCCAGCATCTGCCCCTGTAAGGGTCAGGAGTCTGTCCCTGCAGTTCCCAATGAACAGTTGCCAAAGGAGTGCCCCTCAGTGTGACTTCCTCACTTTTCTCATTTCAAAGGCCCTCTCAAAGGCTGTGAACCATTTTGTGATATCATCACCCTCTTCATATTTAGGGACAATCACTTTGGGGATTTTAGGATCCTAAGATTGCTCTTTATCCTTATTTAGTAAATTGCTGCCACCATTGATGGGTGCTAAGCCCATCTCTGCTCTCTCTTTCTCTAGAGCCAGGAGTCTGGTCTCCAGATCCAATCTTTTTGTCAACCTTAATAAAAGGTTGGTCTTCTCATTGAGGCTGTCCTCAATAGTTCCTGACCCACCTGTGTGGGATCTAGGTACTGTGAGTTGTATTCTTGGATTGAGGAGCACTGGGGCCCTTCTTTCCCTATGAAGTGGGGGGGAGGGATGGTAGGTAATTATCCTCATCCCCTCCCTCTACTTCATCTGAGAGGTCTTCACCAGCCTCAGAAGGATGGTCCTTAGCATACCCTGCAAACAGCTCCTAGAGCTTTTGTTTGGAGGGATGGGACCCCATGATAATATTTTTAAGTTTGCATAGAGACCGTAACTCCCTAAATTCTAAGTGGAGATAAGGGATGAGGTCGAGCTCCTCAACCTGGTTCTCTATAGCATTGTTGTTATCTTAACTAACAGCTGGGTTCTTGTTAAGATACATTCTAACAAAAAGTTCTAACCCCTCTTACCCATAACTAAAGTGAGCCTTTATTTTTATAAAACTCTAAAGGGACTTAACCAAGGCCCCAACAAGACTTTTGGTAATTTGGAAACATTTGTCAATTTAAAAAAAGGCAATTTAAGAGTTCGGTCATGTGATCAGCTGTTGACCAAGTCAGTCCAACAAATGCAAAGTTGTATATCCCACCGCTGATCCACCAATGTAAGAAGCTGGCTCTGTATATACTATACCAAAATGAGGTATAGTGTGCACAGAGTCCACTGGAACCCCAAAGGTAGGCAGAGGTAAAAGTAGATAGCACCTTACTCTCCATTTGTGGTAGTGTGGGCGAGCAGTAAGGCTTTATCAGAGGGTAGTGTTAAGTATTTGTTGTACACACTCAGGCAGCAAATGTCATACACTCAAAGACTGAACTCAGACCAATTTGTTTGTATCAAAAATATTAAGTTATTTTATTTCTTGAACCAAGCCAGGCCTGGTGCAGGTAAGTGAAATAAATGCTTTGCAAAATCTTATGCAATGTTTTACAGTTGAATGCAGGTTCAAATGCAGATGATTGAATTACAGGTAAGTCAATGTTTCGAAATTACTTTTCAGTTACTTTACAGATTACTTTGTATGTTACTTTTTAGATTACTTTTTAAGTAACTTTTTCTCCTCAGTGTGATGTGCCTAGATGTCACACTGGGACATTTCCTAGAGAAAAGGTAACAAAAACATTTGCAGTTTTTCAGTGTTTCATACAAACCAACTCCACACTTGGAACAATTTTCAAGAAAAGCAGTCAATGCAATCCTATGGAGAGAAATTAAGTTAACGGTTTGCAGGTAAGTACAAGTTTGTGGGAGTTGGTATTCTGGGATTAGAACCAGGGTTCTCTCAGGGTCAAGGATGCACTCTTGAATAACCCTCAGCAGCACTAGGGCAGCCGGGTGCAGAGTGCTGAGGCCCAATGTTATCCAATAAGGATAGGGGGCCTCTGCTTGGTGGCTGTGCACGAGCGGGCCACAGGGTTGTGGGAGCAAAGCTCCTGGTGTTAGGCTGAGGGCAAAGGGGGATCCGAGTTAGCACCCAAAGTACATCCGCAGTGGCGGCTGTGTGCAGGGTGCTCTTTTGGCATCAGGTGCCCTGTTGATTTCAATGGGGATTCTCCGGTTGCAACAAAGACTGCAGGCTCGGGGACGAAGATCTTCTGGAGGTGACCACCGGTTTGAGAGGTAAGTTGGGATGCCAGGGGATGCTGGGACACCGTCGGTTGGACCACCCAAGGCCACGGGGAGTCGGGTGCAGGGGTATCTTTAGGCGTTGGGTTTTCTTACCAGCTTCGGTCGTGGGGGATCCTTCAGAAAGAGGCTGCAGGCTTCGCTTGGAGTTTCGAGGCAGGTCCGAGATCAACCGATCTCAGGTCAGGATCGCCAGGGAGACCTCCTCGTGGTGTTGGGCTACTCAAACTTGGGCCGTGGGTGTCGGGTGCAGACTCACGGTTTTGGCTGGAGTCGGAGTCTGTTGGTAAGCAAAACCAGTGATCACGGGAGACAAAGTCTTTGGTTTTGAAGGCAGAGCAGGTCCTTCGGGTTCTTGAGGCTGCTGGCTGCAGGACACACCGGGATTTCGCTAGAGCAGGTTCGAGGTGCGGACATGCCGGTAGGGCTGGGGCCAAGTCAGTGGGCGTCCTCCTCTTCTTAGTTCTAGCATGGCTTCTTCAGTCCTTCTTTTCTTCTGGTTGGTTCTTGTCTGAGGAGGCAAGGTTCAGGGTGCCCCTAAATACTAAATTTAGGGGCATTACAGGCAAGTAAAGGTTGGGACCAATGAGTCCCTTCCTTGGGGTGGGTACACCCCCTATTATGCCCCCCTCCAGTGGGAGGGGGGCATATGCCTCACTCTGGTTGGCTGGGTCCCCCCATCTGCAAGATGGCGGGGACTGAGTTGCGCTTCACCTCACCTCCCCCACCTGAGGGGTGGGGTTGGCAAAGGTGGGCACACCTCCCTTGCTCACTTGTTTTTCCTGCTGATTCTCCCGCCCAAAGTGGGGGTCCGAACCGGTGGGAGCCAGTTGCTGGAAGCAGCAAAGGGCTGGGGTAGCTCACAAAGGCGGCAAGCCTTTGAAGCTTCCCCTTCGTGGACCCTGCCCATCCTGGGCGAGGAGGCTTGGCACCTCGTCCCAGGATGTGCATAGTTTCAGACCCCCGAGAGCAGCAGGCTCTCGACCCTGGGGTCCAGAAACATGTCTGGTGGTGGCAGCTGGCGAGCAGCCACTCAGCCTAGACACTAGTGTTAGGTTGTTTTCCAGGGGGCATCTCTAAGATGCCCTCTTTGTGCATTTTTCATTAAATTCCACACTGGCATCAGTGTGTGTTTAATGTGCTCAGAAATTTGATACCAAACATCTCAGTTTTCAGTAAAGCCATTATGGTACTGTGGAGTTCGTAATGACAAACTCCCAGCACCATATACTCTTAATGGCATTACTGCACTTACAATGTCTAAGAAGTGACAGACACTGTAGGGGTATAGGGCTCATGCACCTCTACTCTCACCACTGGTATAGTGCACCCAGCTAGAGGGGTGGCTGACCTATGCCAGGGCAGTGGGTTGTAGGCATGGCACATAGGGAGGTGTGCCATGTCGACTCTTCACTTTGTTCTGCCCCAAAACACGCAGCCCGCAAAGGCAGCGTGTGTGTGTAACGGTACAGGGCCTCTAAGAGTGGCACAATAAGTGCTGCAGCCCTTAGAGACCTTACCTGGCCACAGTGCCCTTGGTACCTGTGGTACCATTTACAAGGGACTGACCTGTGGCCAAAGAGGGCCAATTGGGTTTTGTATCAATGCAGTTTAGGGAAAGAACATAGGCCCTGGGTACCTGTTTGGCAGGATTCCAAGGCACACTCAGTCAAAGTACATCAGCAGTTTAGCAAAAAAAAAAAAAGGGGGGGGGCAACCATGTAAAAAGAGGGCACTTTCTTACAAAGACCCCATAATAACTAATTCATTTGGCAATGTCTTGCTAAGGACAACCAGAGATTTGTTGCATGGTTAGAAAAAACCTGCAGAACAAAGGGAATAGGTTACTATTGTACATTCACGGGTGTCTCCTCGATCATCTAGAATACTGCATCCTATTCTGAGGGCAGTTGATCAAATATGGATTAACACAGGAGGTCAGGATAAACTGGCCAAAGTAGGGTCTGTGGAGAACAGAAGGAAATGTATTTATCACACGTCAAAGAGAGACAGAGCTCATCCCTGGACTGTGCATTTTGAATTCTCCCATAGCTGCCACGGTTTCAGATTGCTTATGTGTGACATTTTATTAATATCAGTGTAATTATGAGTGACAATCCAACGACTGAGTGACACTTTCTCCCGAGCAAAATCAAGCAATGAAGACGAGGAAAACATACAAGCCCTCAAGAGAGTGAGGAGGAGGCACACATCGGTCACAGCCGGGCTGTACTATTTCCGGCATTGCCCGCTACCTGCCCAGCCCAGCTGCTCGTCACAGAGCTACACTACAGGCTCCGCTGACTTAGTGAACTGTGCGCTCGGGTCCATGTACTATGCAGGAGAGGCCTTAGTGAAACACCCTTTGCTTGATGCGTGGTACTTGGCAGGGCTGGTAACACAAGATTCTACACCCCACCGCTTTCCTGGCAGTTTTTATTTTGTCTAGAAAGCAAAACAATGTTCCTTTTCTGGGAATTCCCTGCAATGCCTCCATGGACAGTGCAATAGTGACTGCGAATCCCTGTGAAGACCGTACACTGCATCCACAAGGGCAGGTAAGAGAAGAAGTACTAACATGTTATACAGAATGGAAGGATATAATGCCTGGCTGTCTAGGAGGCTAGCCAAAGTTACTTGTGTTTATATAACACGTAAAGCGTTACTACATTGCCTCTAAGCACTTTCAGAGAGGAGATCAGAGGTGTGGCGGGTTAAAGTTGCTCAATTTAAAATTTTTTTTTTTTATTAACTCCTTTATTGAAAACAAGGCATGACATTCGGGTTATTCAATTTTGAGCAGATTGGCAGTAAATGTTACATTGCAGTTGATACATTGACGCATACATGTCTCAAAATAGAAGTGACATTTCTGATTGTACATTATTAGGTCCCACTGATAAAATCCTCTCTTGACCTCGGAGGCTCGCATATCCCCCCCCCCTGTGGACATTCCATTGCCCCCATATTTGCGTCCACTTGTTCGGGCACCCATGTGGCTTCGTAAATGGACTTTCCCGTGACCATACACCAGTCCATATCTTTGCCCCAATCTGCTGTACTTGGTGGGTTCTGGGCCCTCCATACTCGTGCAATGTTTCTTTTTGCCACCATCAGCCCCAAGGTAACCCATGTGCGCTCCCTGGAGTTCAGGTCAGTAGGTCCCCATATATTCAGGAGGGCCAATTTAATATTGCAATGAATCTGTTGCCCCAGCGCTTTCTCCATCAGGCGCACAACCGCCTCCCAGTATCTCTGGATCAATGCGCACTCCCAGAGTATGAATAAAAGTTCCCTCCTGCCCCCATTGTCGCACACAGTCGCCGTCAGAACTATAACCCATACTAACCATCAGGGGCCCAGACAGGTAGGTTCTATGGAGAAGTTTTTACTGCACCAGGCGGAGCCTGGAGGAGATGGCCACCTCCCGGGGGGAGGCCACCGCCGCCAGCCACTCCTCGTCATCCAATCCCGCCACGTCATGGTCCCATTTAGCCCTCAAACGGGTCAGGGGATCAGCCATGTTATTGATAAGTTTTTTGTAAATAAGTGAAATAGCCTTCTCCGGTAGGTCGCCGTCCAAAATTCTGTCTTCGAGTGGGGAGGATTCGGGGAGTACACTACCCTTAGAAAGAGCCGCAAGTAGGGCGTTTCTGATTTGGAGATACCTGAAATATTCAGATTGGGCTAGTTCATATTCTTGCTGCAGCCGGGAAAAAGGGACCACCTCACCCAACTTCCACAGATCCCCCACCTTGGATATACCTATGAGGTCCCATCGATCGAAGCCACTCTAGCGATTCAGTCTGCCCAGTTGCTCACTGTGCCAAAGCGGTGTGGCCTGCGTGAATTTTCCCTCCCAACCCAAGCTCTTAGTAGCCACTTTCCACACGTGTGCCGCATGTCCAGTCGGACCAGGCAGCGCAGGATTCAACGACCGCACATACAGAGCGCCCTCAAAGCTGCCACCCGGGAGCAGCCATCTGTCGATCTGAAAGGCCGGGTCGCCCTGCGGCCTGTACATACATTGGTTGATTGCTGCGAGTTGTGATGCCCAGTAATACTATGTCTGGAAGTCCGATGCCCCCGTCAAACCACCCTAGCGTGAGTTTGTGCGTTGCAATACGAGGTGGCTTACCCTCCCACAACAAGTCCCGTACAATACTGTCAAGTTCCTTAAAGTACGAGGATCCGACAGGGGACGGAGTGTTTTGTAATACATACAAGAATCTGGGAAGGGACATCATTTTGAATAGGGCCGCGCGCCCCAAAAGGGACAATGGAAGTGATTTCCAGTGCAGGACATCTAATTTAAGACGTACTAGAGGCGGCAGGAGATTACGGTTGTAAAAGCTGGATAGATCTTTAGAGACCCAGATCCCCAGGTATTTGAAGCCATCAGTGGCTTCAGTCAATTGATAGCCCCGAGGGAGTGAAGGCAGTTTGCCATGGAGGACATAAAACACTGACTTAGACCAATTTATGGAATAGCCAGCAAATCTACCAAACACATGAAATATGTCCAGAACCACGTTAAGAGAGGCCAAGTAGAGCAAAATGTCGTCCGCTTATAGCGATATGCGGGCCTCCCACCCAGACGTCCATTTAAGGCCCCTAATTACGGGGTTCTGGCGGACCCACATTGCCAGAGGCTCGAGGGCCAAGGCAAAGAGAAGCGGAGACAAGGGGCAACCCTGTCTGGTGCCCCTGCCGAGAGTGAAGGCGGGAGACTTCCTGTTGTTGACGACTACTTGGGCGAGCAGTTGTGTGTATAGAAGCCGCACCCAACTGGTAAATTCGGAGCCAAAACCCAATTTGTGAAGGACTGCAAACATGTATGGTGTCGAAAGCTGAAGAAGCATCAAGGGATACCACGACGGCGTCTTCCCAGATTGTGTCAACACGGCACAGCACTCCGGGGAGCCTGCACAGGTTGAGAGAAGTTTTTCTAGCAGGCATAAATCCCGATTTGTCCGGATGGACCACACGGGTAAGGACCCTAAGCAGTCGGGACGTGAGAACCTTCGCTAGGATTTTCGCTTCGCAGTTATGCAACGAGATGGGCCTGTAGGATGAACACTTGTTGGCCGGCTTGCCCACTTTATGAATGACCACAATGTTGGCGAGTCTCTGGTCCTCGGGCAGAGTACCCCCTTCTTGCTTTCGCGGAACATTTAGGTGAGATAGGGTCCTGTCTTGCCCGCTGTGAGCTTGAACAGCTCGATGGGCAAGCCATTAGGGCCCGATGCTTTCCCCCCGTGTAGATCGTGGATGGCTTTTTCGACCTCCGCGACTGTGAAGAGGAGTGTTCTTATCTCGAACTCGACATCAGAGAGTGACGGCATTGATATATCACGCAAAAGCGAGGACGCCTCTTCCTCCGTGTGCGGTGTGTGAGATGTATAAAGTGTCTGGTAGTATTTGCCGAATGCATCCGCTATATCTTGGGGTGCAGTGAGGCGGGAATGGGAGTCTGTTTCTATCTCAACCACGACGCAGTGAGCCCTATGCCTGCGATCCAGCCAGGCCAGTAGTTTGCCAGCCTTATCGCCTACGTCGTAGATTCTACTAAGCGTAGCCCTATAGTGCGTCTTGGCAGCGTCAGTAGCCAGGTCAGTGAATTCCTTGACCTTAAGTCGCATTTTCTGCCGCACCTCCGCTGAGTCTTGCATCCGGAGTGCGTTCTCTAAGTCTAAAATTTCCCCCTCTAAGCGAGCCATGGCCGCCCCCTTCTCTCTACGCTGTCCTGCGATCTGGGCCAAAACCACCCCTTGTATAACAACCTTATAGGCCTCCCAAAGCGTTATCGAGTCTACCGACCCTTCGTTCTCCTGAAAATAAAGGTCAGACTCACTCAAGACCTTATCCCGGATTTGGGGAGTCGTGAGGTACCAGGAGTTTATCGGGGCTGTACGGCCGACCGTGGGCTCTCCCACTTCTAGGCGACACTGGATGGGTGAATGGTCCGAGATTCCCCTAGCCAGGTGCTGTATTTCTTTGACGGTGTGGAGTTGGTGTGTTAGCGTCAGTATATAGTCTATACGGGACATGCTGCGATGTGGGCCCGAGTAGAAGGTGTATTGCTGCTCGGTCGGGTGTAGTCCCCTCCAGACATCCACCAGGCCCATCGCTCCCAGAAAGCTGTGGATCCGCCTGCGGGAGGGCGGCATGGCCCTCTGGGGCCATCGGTCGAGGGAGTCAGAAACAATGGAGTTGAAATCGCCCCCAATCAACACTCTGCCATCCGGCAAGTCTAAGAGGAGATCCCCCAGGTCTGTAAAGGCCTGAGTGTGTAGGCCAGGCGGTATGTAGACAGAAAGAAGATTGAGTGTGCGCCCCTCCCATGTCCCGGAGGCAGCAACGAATCTACCCAGGACGTCAGTGTGGACCAAGTCAATTGTCATGGGGAATGATTTGCGGATCACTATACCCACTCCCTGGGAGCCAGAGATGAAGGCAGAGTGTGCAACCAGCTGGAAACCCGTTCACGACAAGGCCCTGCATGCATTCCCAAGAAGGTGGGTCTCTTGTAGGAGGAAAACATCTGGGGAGTGTCTTTTCAAAAATTGGAGCACAATGCCCCGCTTGATCTTATCTCCCAGCCCATTGACATTCCACGACAGCAGCTTAAGCCCCTGTCTAGTCGCCGTGCCCATCACCCCTTATTATATGTTCACTCGGTCGCGGGGGGAACCACCCATAAGCGCCCCCAGGAGGAGGCACGCCAGTAGGCCATTTCCCCTTCACAAATAGATATACCAAAAGCATGCAACCAATAACTGCCCTTGCACGGAGCGAATCATATGTCATACCTGCGGAGCAAAAAAACCAATACAAAAACCAACACCCCAAAAACAAGAAAATGGACCCCCCTCCCCGACTCCCTGCATGGCGGTGTCAAAACCCCCCCACCCACCCCAACTTGCAGAGTGCCTATCGCCCACCCCTTAAACTTGCGGGTGCGTGTGTCCAACCGGGCACCCGTCCCATAGACTAATGCAGCTGATAAACATACAGTTGAATCAAGAAATAAATGTTCGCCTACTGGTCACTGTCAAAATCACAGGTAGTCCGCCATGAAGAAGTCCCAGGTCCGCCATGAAAAAGTCCCAGAATAACGGGTCAGCCGCGAGGCCAGCCACCCCAAGAGGGCCGAGACCCCGACCCAATCCCTCGGCAAGCAGACAGTTCCCCCACTCAAGAGAAGAGCAACTTACAGACCAGTTATTCAGACCCTCCCGTCGCCGCCTCCTGCTCGTTGGGCGGGGTGCCTCCGCCGGACCCCCCCGTGCCCTCCTCAGCTCTCGCCCTCCGGGCACGATTGCCTTTCCGGCTGGCCGTGCGCCACCCGTCCAACCAGTCCAAAGCCTCCTCGGGGGTGGCGAAGAACCAGGCCTTTCCGTCGGACTCCACCCTCAGCTTGGCCGGGAAGAGCATAGCGTATTTCAACTCCTTCTCGCGAAGTGCCTTTTTCACGTCCAGGAAACTGCGTCGTTGTCGCTGCACCTTGAGGGTGAAGTCCGGGAAAAAGGTGAGACTACTGTTTTGGAATTCCAATGGGGGCGCCGATCGAGCTGTCTGCAGGATGATGTCTCGGTCCCGGAAGTTAAAAATCCTAGCCAACAAGGGCCGTGGGGGGGCCCCCGGCTTCAGCCTGCCGCCCGGCACTCAGTGTGCTCGTTCCACGGAGAAGTTGGAGAGCCCACCTGGCTTGAGATGGGTGGTAATCAGTTCTTCTACGAACAGGTCCGCTGCCGGCCCCTCCGCTTGTTCCGGTACCCCCAGTACGCGGACATTGTTGCGCCTGGAGCGCCCTTCGTAGTCATCCAGCTGCGCCTCTAGCTTGGTAGTGTGGGCCTGCAGGTCGTTCATCCTGCGCTGCAATTCAGAAGGGTCTTCGACCAAGGAGCTGGCTTTGATCTCTACGTCTTTTAAGCGCGTGTTCATCGAGCGCATATCCGCCCTGATGAGGGATACTTCTGAGGACACAGTCAATCGACGACTCCAACGACGTGCGTACGGTCGTGATGGCTGTGAGAATGTCCTGTAGCGTCGGTTCCTTCGCCTTCTCTCCGGCATGTAGATTCTCCTGTGCAGCCGGTCCCCCTTTCGGGCTCGCCCCAGGGCCCCCTTCCCATGCAAATTTGTTCAGTTTGGTTTGGACTGCCGCTTTGGAACTTCGACCCCCAGCCATTGTTGAGACGGTCCGGTCAGTGTGAGCTCCGGGGGAAGGGAGCAAGGCCGCTCTGCGCGTTTGGGGGCCTGTTCAAAATGTCGGTGGAGCTGCTCCAGTGGGGCTTGGCACAATGTTGTGGGCCAGGAGATACTTTTATCCGGGTAATAGCGACAGGCCAGTTCATTGCCCCACCGGGGCAAGGTATCGAGCCATCCTCCGTTCCGCAGGCCGATGAGTCCGCCCCTATCAAGCTACTTGGGACGCTGCAGCACAACGGAGGCGACAAGGCCCGGTTCCTCCTCACTACGTCCCGTCGCCGTCAGCCCTGAGTACAAAATGGCCGCGATGGTTCCTGGCATAGGTCCCAGCCACCGGAGGGGTGTCCACACCCCTTCCCTTCACTGCGTCTGGCGGTGGTCGCTCCTGTGTCATCTAATGGCCCCCGTTCAGGGCCGAGGCCGGCCAGGAAAACAGATCACGGGGCCCGGGGATTACAGAGCCTCAGGGGGGCCGCGTCACCCGAACAGTCTTCTTCCCTCTCCGGCGGGTGGCGCCCAGGATCGAGTCGACTCGCCCCGGGGTACTCAGTGTCTTGTCCCGCTTTAGGACCCAGCAGATCAGTTCAGGGCCACCTCCTCAGGATTGCGGGGTGATCGGCCGCCACACGCCCCCGGTGCAAGCAAGTGCACCTCCCATCCGTCGTTAGTAATGTTCAGCGCTGCCGAGGGCGCCACAGCGGCCAGCACCAGGATCACAGCGCGAGCTGTCCCGGGGCCTCCGCCGCCCCGAGGCCGGCGCAACACCCAGGTCTCAAAAGGTGTGCCCCTCGCTGTGGCCGATCCCCCAGCCGCAGTCCGCTTCCCGGGGCCTCCGCTTGGCTTCCGATTAATCTCCACACCGCAGGGAGATAAAGATGCTGCCACCTCCTGCAAGGCTAATCACCCGGGCCGGAACCCCAGTCCGCGGCTCAGGCGGCTCCGGTCTATGCGGCCTCACCGCTCGGCCGCGAGGAGCGTCAGCAGACCAATGGCTTGAACCGCTCACTGGGATCAGCGGCAACACGGCTCCCTCCACTCCCGGTGTGCTCCGATGCCAGTACAGCATCAACCAGCTGCCGGATCGTTTTAAATCCGGATTTATGCTGGGACGGGCGCGCTTGGACGGAGCCGCCTTAGAAAGCGGCCATTGCTCTCAGCGGTTGGCCACGCCCCCCAGTTGCTCTAAATTTTGATGTTGGCTGTTGGGGTTACAATTAGCCAGATATTGCATTTCATTCTTGTGGTATAGGTAATGAGTCAACATACATCATTATGACCGTGCCTAGTTTTTGTGTGCAAGGCCTTTGCAGCCTGTTGGCGGAAGTAAGGGTTCTTCATTTGGTTCCCGCATTGAGGATCTTTTTTTGGGCATTTCACTACTTGTCTGCTGGGCCTGGGGTAGCTGGGGCTACAATGCTATGGAGTTCCCCATGTCGAGACTTGATTCCCTGAAAAGGCGGGTTCTTTGGTTTGTCCTGAATAAGTAGGGGCATTGTGAATGCGCTGGGGGAGGTTGGACCCATCCTCTTTACTTTTTTAGTGAGTTCTGAGATGTATGGGTGTGAGGTATATACATTGTGCATGATGAACCAATGCTGAAATCCGAGAAGGAAAATACAGCCATTAATGAGTCACTGGCTACTAGCTCCCATGAGGGAGACTTCCTCCTTCACTGAGGAGAGCAGCCCTGCAATCCGGCCCACGATCCCACCCCCAGAGAAGTTAAATATTTCCACACTTACGCACACGCACTAGTGAAAAGTGTGTTCATCAGATTGACCCACACTGTCTTTTGAGGCTGTGCATGATATGTTCTCCAGGGTAGCGCAATACTGTGCTGCATACATGTATGGACTAAGCTGCAAACCAGCTAGGGCTTAAAATGCTACCTTCTGTAGGGATATGACAGCTTGGATTAGCCTGAGAACCTTCATCTGCTGACACTACAATTGTTATTTACCCATCCTTTGAGCACTTTGCCCCTCACTGCACCACACTAGCAACAGGGCAAATAGCGTCTATGGTAGTTGACAGTTTTTTCTTTCTGAAGACTGCTTAGATTTTAAGTTGACCCATGTCTGATGATGTGCTTCTTCCAGTTCTGTTATTTGTAACCAACAAGAGTAGGCCTTGTCTGTTCACTTTTCTTCTTATAAGATTGGCCCTACTAATCCCAGTGTGTTATGTGTTGTTGGAGTGTGAGGGCATGCGAGTAGGGATAATGGGATAATGTGCTGCATGGCTAAACACTTATAAGGTCCCAAAGGCGAGACCTATTGGCTATGCCAATGCTTGTTTAAAAAAAAGGAGGAACGGAGGCCAAAACAATTAGTCCTGTCACCAGTGGCTATAAGAAAGCAACAGTATTCAAATGGCACTCCTATAATTCAACAATGATAGATGTCAATGCTTCAGCATTATCATAAATAGGCCAATGCTTCGCCTTTCACTATTAAAGCAGATTTTATTCTCATCCATTCAACATGGTGGAGATTTAACATACTTTCTATAATCATTAGACAAGACAACAGTCGTTTGATGAAAAAAATAGATACATTTTCTTAAAAGAGACTTCTAAAACAAAATAAAAGACATTGTTTAAACTCAATATTAAAATTTATTTACACAAGAAGGCCAGGCAAGCAAAATGAATGTTTTTGGGTTCAAGTGAAACATGTATTCATTGTGTTGTAAACAGAAAGGTACACAAGAGACCAAATGTGTGGACAGTTTTCTATGAAATAAACATCTTTTACGTGATGTAAATCTAGGAAGAAGGCCTTGTAACAACTTTCAGGCACTTAACTTGTATGCCGTCCTGCTAGTGTGATCCAGACTCTGAAAGTGGCTGGAACACTCTTAGCGTAGCCCTTTAACATACAAAAAAGTAAACTATAAACCCCAGAAAGCTTTGGAACCGAACATAAAATAATAAAATAGAGTTTCGGGCGCTTCCGAGTAACCCACATGATCAGGTTATCCTTTCGGAGCTTTGTTAAAATTATGGAACTATTCAGTGAAATCAAATAATTTAGGGCCAAATGTACTATTAAAGTGGTTCTAAAAACTAATTTATTTTGCAGCGTGACCTAAGCATCAACAGGTTGGTTCACAAAACAATGAACCGCAGTAGGTCACAGAATGACTTCCAAAGGAGAAGGATTCCAAAGACACCTCTTCCCCCTTTGTGAATCAGTTTCCACCCAACTTAGGAGTCTGAGCCAGTCGCAAACCATTGATACACAGGTTACCGGATTGCAATCTGGAAGGAATTGCCTCAAAAGGCCCCTTCCAAATTCTGATTTGGTAAAGATTCCAAAACCCATTTTGAGATTGAGAAAAACGTTTATGACTCACAAAATGGGGTTAGAACACATGTAAAACTGGTTTTGTGGTCGCAAATCCTTTATTTTACACAATCTGAGGGTTTGTAATGCAAAATCCTTCTACGTCTGGACCTTAATCTCAATGAACACCGGCACTGACTAAAAATAAAAACCTCAACACTGAATGTTGATTATCAAATGGACAAAGAACAAGCATGTGGTACAATGTGATAGATAGCAACCACTGCAATTGTTGAAACGTTGACCTGAAGAGTTGACTGACACTACCTAAAACACTGGTATTGCTTTAATATTTTTTATGTCATTCACAAGGTCCCGTTTGTAGCATAACTTTTCAGGAAGGGTCCTCATCAGCCAGATCCCGCTGGTCAAAATACCTGTAAGATAAACAAAGTGCAGTTTAGACTTATGTTCAGCAAGTAAATATATTGAAAAGGACTATCAACATATTTAGTTTCACAAGCTCTGCCTTGATTTCTCTGGAAGTATATGAACTGCATCAAGCTGATAGGCCTGCAAATACATCTGGCCCTTATCATACAAAAGCACAATGTTTACCTTACATTAAAATAATGCTTAACGAGACACCGACTTTAGTATATGGTATTATTCGGAGTTATTGCTGATGTTAAATCGGGCTGTTCTTTACTGTAAATTTTCGTCCTCAAAGCTTCTTATGGTTTTTTTATCGTGGGCTAAGATCCTTGATAAAAGGGTAATTGGAGAGGATGAACAGATGGCAGAGTAGTAGGTTTTCAGGGAAAATACTTCCTTGCAACTGCTCACTACATTAGGTGGTGTTTCTCCTTGTTTTTACATGTTACAACATGTAGATTGCTATGCACTAGCCATCCCTCAAGCTTCATTGCTTTCAAGCATGTCGGCTACATAGCGCCACTCCCCAAGCAGGTGGAAAGAAGTCTGTGTTGAACATCTCTACAAAAGGTATGCTTCTGCGTGACATTTAGATCTGACGTATGTAACTTTGTTAGAATTTGTGCAGTAATGGGTCTGCAGTTAACATGGCCTTGTAACGTCACTAGCTGGGGGTGCCTTAGCAACAATTCTGGAGGAGCTATGGCAAAACCAGTGCCCAAGTCATCCTGTTATATATTATGGGCATTGAGTTCTAGTCTATCTCTAATTGGGTGGTGGTGTCATTGTTGATGATCTCAAAGTGTGTGAATTTGGGGTCTGCCAATCCTAGGCATCATGGGACATGGAAGCTCCAGGAACCTTAGGAGACAGGGTGCTGTTTAGTTCTTCTAATCTTAAAGCCTAGCAGGCTACATTTTCCTCGTTTTTCAGACATGTTAGGCAGCAATCTGAATTATAAGTGCTGCAATGTAGTTTTGAGATTTTTTTTTAAGTAGTCTTACAATTCAGAAAACCTTACCTATGGCAGGCTTTGAACGGTGCTTCTCCTAAATGGACATGCTGAACCATTCACATTCTCCTACATGTTTGAATGTAAAGTTCTGGGGTCCACACATGCAGCAGGGAAAGGAAGATCCTAAACTGCTTACCATTTCTGAAGAAGAGTAACATGTCCTGCTCCCGTGATTAAATATAATCTGGGTCCTGTGATGTGTCTTGGTAGCAAGTGCTGTTACAAGCAATGTAACAGTCCATTATGGACATTGTGGTCTCTGTGTTGGATATAAATGGGATATTGTGTCTAATGTGTACTGTTGGGGGGAGGGGCGGGGGCTGTGTGTTTTTAAAGTGGCAAGTACTATTTTTACAACTGGGTTACCCGCATAGCACAAATCAAGCTTGAAGGTCAATGTTAGGCTGTGCATGTTTACAATAAAAGAGCATAATCAAAGTAAGTCAGGCCCATTAATTCAGACAGTGACAAGCAGAAAGCATGCAATATTTCCAAAGCAGGGATACAGCCTGGTGCTTTGCATTTAAGACTAACAAAAATGATTACAACTGCAAAGGCAAATGCATATGGCAGAATGAGCAGAACCTCTGCAGCCTTTTAAAGGCATAGGTGTCACCTATTCTCCATGGACTGAGTGGGCAATTTGTGCAGGGATTCGTGTCCCCATCTCCTCTCATGCGCATGGAAGGGTCTCCTTGTCAGTTGGATAAGTTCAAGTCAGGTCAGGCCAAAATCCCTAGCAAGGCTTGCACTCGGGCTTTCCACAGTGAGACAGTAAATGGGTAGCAGACTGTTTCCCTTCAATAAGACTGATCAGACCCGCCAGATATTACCCTGCTGCTCTCACCCATCCATGCAAGTCCATACCTATATTTTTATACTATGGAACTTATGGATCGACTATTGAACTTTTGGACTGAAAAGTAATAGGGCAGACACTGATTTTGGCCAACTCCAGGAATAATGGAACTACCTCTGGGTGGAATCTGAATTAACCCTGGGCACTGAACTCCGCTCGCGGAGTTTGCGGAATTTTGCATACCCCACGTTCCGCGGAGAACACGAAGTTCATGCAAAACTTTCGACTCCGCAGAGGAGCGGAGTTCAGCCCCAGATCCTCCCGCCTCCCACCCCGCGCAATAAATATTTTCCAAAAGCAATCTACAATTAATGTAAAATGAAACCGCGCTGACCTTATCGCGGTGTCCCAGGCTGCCCTCCTCCTCCTCGCCGTAATCTCCTACGTTAGACATACGTCATGGTAGGACTGCGCATGCACAGTCCTACCATGGATTACGGCGAGGAGGAGGAGGGCTGGCCGGGACGCCGCGATAAGCTAAGTGCGGTTTTATTTTACATTAATTGTAGATTGCATTTAGAAAATATTTATTGCGGGGGGTGGGAGGAGCGGAGCTCCACGGAGTTTTTGGCCAACTCCGTGGTGCTCCGCGTAGAGCAACTCCGCCTGCTACGCCCAGGCTTAATCTGAATACGGAAATTGTGTGAAGGCACCCTAGGCACAAAATGTATCAAGGATAGCAAATGAATTGCAAACTAGAATTTGTGAAATAAATGTTATAATGCTTTTTGATTTTTTGCATCCTTATTCCAATTATCGTTATGTCTTTATGCAGAGAAGAATCCAAAAGATGGTCTGTTTTTTCACTGCCTTGCCTTTCTTCAGTGTGAAAAGCAATACAAGGGCAGCTTGTCCCCTTGATGTTCCTTGGTACAATCAATATAAAAGATGAATGCCCTCTTAGTGTCCACACATTGGATTCGCTCTTCCTCCTTAAAGGGATGAGGTAGAGCAAAGAATGGAGGAAGTGTAATAGCCTGCCTGACATGGAAAGGAGCAACCAATTTAGGTAGAAATGAAGCTCGGGTCCTCAATACCAAATTATTTGTAAGAAAAGTGGTATAGGGTGGGTTTACACAAAGAGCCTGCAGCCGAGTCATTAGAAAGTGTTTCCGCGGAAACCAATGTTGCAAACCTTTTAAACATTTCATTACAACAGGTGACGGAAATAACGAAGGCTGATCAGGCAATCACAAAAAAAAACAAAAGCGCGGATAAGTGGCACTTAACTGTGCCTAAAGCAAGTCCTTCCTAAGCTAGAGAGAGAACGTACAGCATAATTTCAGACAACTCTGCTTATAATAAGTCAATTTGTTGGGTATCGCACCAATCCACAAATTTGTCTCAATGACTGGTGTACACAGATTTTGTGGAGGAGTGCCTCACTCCCAGGATGACATCAACGACCTCAGAAGGAGGGTCGAAGGAGGTCAACAGCCACCGCTCAATCTACAAGCATGGAGATGCAAATTGTGCAGGCTTGTGTGCAGTACCCTGCCCTGGGACAGAAATCCTCCTGAAGCAGCAGCTTGATCAGAGGACAGATGCTCATACTCAGCAGGTCCAGGTACCACACTATCCTGGCCCATCCAAGTGAAACTCCAATGCACTTAAGTGTAGAAATTGTGCGTTCTCAGCGGTGGCAAAAAGATCGAGCCAGAGCTCTCCCCATTGCTGAAGACGCCTTGCCCCAACTCTGGATGCAACTGCCATTTGTGATCTGCTAAGCGTGTCTACCCACGCATTTAGAGATCATGACAGGTGGTTTACCACCAGAGAAATTCTTTGATGTTCCAGACAATTCCAGAGTTGCAGAGCCTCCTGGCACAGGGCCTAAGACCCCAGCCTGTCCTACTCGTTGCAGTAACACATAGCGGTTCTGTTTTCATCCGCACCTACACTAGCCTTCCTCGGACAGTGGCCAGGAAGGCCTTCAAACACCAAGCATATTGCCCTCAACTTAAACAAATTCATGTGCATTAGAGTTTCCGCTAGATATCTCCACCTCTCTCAAATGGTCTCCTAAACCCCATAGTGATGCATCCATGACCACAGTCTGCTCTGGGTGGTGTAAGGAGAGGCACATGCCACTGATCCAGTCGTGGTCGAGTAGCCACCACTGCAGACCTTTGGCAGTCCCCTCTGAAGTGTAGTTGCAAATAGACAGATTTCCCTGATGTGCCCACTGGGATTTTAGGTTCCCACTGCTGGGCCTGCATGTGCCATCTGGTATGTTTGGACAGTAGGCCAGCAAGTCCCAAAGCCTGAGTCATCCCCACTGAGATCCAGGACAGAGGCTGAAACATCCAGATTATAACATGAATGTCCTGGACCCTCTGCTCTAGGGGAACAGCATGGACCAGTACCATATCTTGAATAGCTCAGATGAACAGGAGCGTATGAGAAAGTCAGGTGCGACTTCGGCACGTTGATAGTGAACCCAAACAATGTTAAGAGCTTTGCTATCATCTGGAGGTGGTTTAAGACAGCCTGGGGTGTTCACAAGGCTAGTGTATTCATTTCAGTTTGTCGCCATATTGAGAAACAAAGCTGTCCCTTTCATCATAGTTGTCATTGTCGGAGTCTGTGCCGAAAAGATTGTGTCAAGTCTGGGTCCTACCATGTGGTAAGGGCAAATTATCGGAGTTTGAAGGGCTGCCCATACGCAGAGTGCCAGTCGAATCTGAGCACGATCTCAATGGAGGTTGATTCTGCACGGAGTGGGATAACACTACGAGCTATACAGCCTCCTCCGGTGTCTATGCATAAGGGACCAGCACAGAGGTTGCATAGAAACCGAACGACACAGGAGTCCGTGCTGAACCAGAAGAGGGGCACAGATGGCGCTGAAGGTGGACTCACTGGCAGACGTCTGACTGGAGGCAACTAAAGATCCTTGGGGCCCAAAGGATCGTGCCAGAGGAAACAGGGAAAGTGCCAAATATCCACATCACGGTCTCTCTGAATGCTTTTATTTGCTGCAACATCGCAGACGGACCTGGGAATTCGGGGTGCGCCGGGACCAAATTCGGAATCTGCTCCAACTGAGATCAGAAGTAAGAACAAGAGCCACGTTAACACCCTCTTTTGGACTCAGAGTGGCAGATTTCTGATTCGACTTTCTTGGAATTAGCCAAACACAGCGATGATGATCTGCCATTGGAACAACGTATGTAGTGGAAACGGGACCTTCATTTTGACTTCGACCAGTCATGACAAAGAGCCTTTTTGTGTTTGGCGACCTAAAGTTTGGTCTCTCAGTCTCGTATGGCCAAGGGGTCATCTGGGTGCATTAGTTGCAGGCTCTGTAGTCGTGCTCTGACCGCAGGCACTGCAAACAGACTTTTGTGAGGGTTGGTCACAGACATCTGTTTGCAAGAGACCCTACACGGTTTAAACCATGAATTAAGCTGTGCCATTTACCCTTGCACACCAGATAATTTTACAAAAAGAATTGGTCAAAAGACCTAGGAGAAGCACCAGATACACGCCTGGAGGTAAGGAAGAAAGGAACTGATGTAAGCTAGCATGGGTGGCACTTCTAATACATGCAGGGCCACTGGAATTATATGAATCTGTGACTGCAGCGTTTTTTTGAATAATTATTGACTTACCACATTTGCCACATAATCCATAATCTGCTGCATAATCAGGAACTCTGGAAGGTCCTTCGCAAAGGCTGACTGCTTACCTTTCAGTTGCTTATAGATTTATTTGTATGTGGAATTGGTACTAACTATGGCGAAACCGGTCCTGGATTGATTGTGTTCCAGTTCGGGGAGGGCTAGCTTGGCTGTTCGGGCTGGACTGTTCCCATTGGAGCAGGGTCAAGACTGATTTGCATCTAGCTGGGTTTAAACTGAGGTGGCATGATGTGGCATGATGTGCAAAATAACCATGGACTGGGATGGTGCCCCGAGTAATTAGCAGTGGTTGAGATTAATTCAAGCATTCCATCCATCACCTTTTGTATACTTTCATATGTCGCCCTAAGTAGGGCGGGCATGCCTAGACGTGGGAACCAAACTACATTAGACTGATGAGCCCACAACAAGGGCGAAACGGGTCCTGGGTTGCTTGTATTCCAGAGAGCCTGGCTTGGCATTTCGGGCTAGACTGTTCCCATCAGAGCAGGGTCAAGAATGAGTTGCATATAGGTGGGTCTAAACTGAGTTGGCATGGAATGCAAAATAACGATGGACTGGGATGCGGCCTGAGTAATTACCAGTGGCTGAGATTAATGCAGTCCTTCCATCCATCACTTTCTGTATACTTTCATATGTCGCCCTAATTGGGACAGACGTGGGTACCATGCACACTGTGTCACTGGAACCAAGGTATATCTGGCTGCTGAGCCCAGAACAAGGGCAAAACCAGTCCTGGATTGCTTGTGTTTGGGTTCAGCGGTGGGCCTGGCTTGGTAGTTTGGGCTGGAATGTTCCAACTGGAGCAGGGTCAAGACTGATTTGCATAAAGCAGGGTCCAAACTGAGGTGGCATGGTGTGCAAAATAACGATGGACTGGGATGCGGCCAGAGTATTTACCAGTGGCTGAGATTAATTCATCACTTTTTGTATACTTTCATATGTCGCCCTAAGTGGGATGGGTATGACCAGACGGGGTCCCATGCACACCGTGCAACTGGAACCAAGCTAGATCCGGCTGATGAGCATATAACAAGGGCGAAACCGGTCCTGGATTGCTTGTGTTCCGGTTCAGGGAGGGCCTGGCTTGGCAGTTTGGGCTGGACTGTTCCCATTGGAGCATGGTCAAAACTGATTTGCATATAGCTGGGTCCAAACTGAGGTAGCATGGTGTGCAAAATAACAATGGACTGGGATGCGGCGCGAGAAATGACCAGTGGCTGAGATTAATTCAAGCATTCCATCCATAACCTTCTGTATACTTTAAAGTTAGAAGATCATAAACTTTATCTTCAGTGGAGGATTTGCCTTATTCAAAGCAAACATTTCTTACAAAGAAGCAGATTGGTCAGATCACTCAAATACACATCTATATCCCTTTTAGAATAAGACCAGCATCACTAACCCTCTAAGCAGAAACAAAATTTGGGTCAGAAATATCTGGAACATCATTTTGCGAACATAAACAGCCACTTTATCCCCAAGCTTGAGTGGATAGATTAATGTAACATCTGTATCTGAACAGTACGCTGCCACTATTGAGAAATTTGTTGACTCAGTTATGTAATTTTAAGTTAGTATTGCGCACAAATCATCCCAACGGGGTATTTCGGTGCTATGGATAAACACAAGTAGCAGGACGAAAAGGCAAAATTAGAATAAGTCTTTAGTAATTTTTTGAATTTGGTGAAGTCAGTGCAGGCACGACTATAGAAGGGCAAATGATTCAAATAGATAGGGGCCAAATAAGAAAAGTATCTGCCTCCGCAACTTAAGCGTCGGATGTGGGGACGGTAAGTAGCCCTTTATCCATTGATCGCAGACTTCTAGTAGGAAGATAGTGTTTAAGCTTCTGATGTAGGTAGCTTGGTCCTTTGCCAACTAAAGCTTTATGGGTAGGCCAACAAATCTTTAATGTAATTCACTTTGACCGCTAGCCAATGTAACTTTCTTAAAAGGGGGGAAGATTCAGTTCTGGATGGCAAATTACAGATAAGCTGTGCAGCAGTTTTTTGCACGATCTGAAGCTTAGAGAGTAATGTTTCACTGGCGGAAGCCAGAAGAGCATTACCGTAATCAAACCAGCTAACAAGAGCCTGTACCAGAGTTTTCCTGGCTGCAAACGGAAGGAAAGGAAGTACTTTCCTAAGTAAGTGCAACATGTGAAAGCAGGTACCTGTTATAGACATGACCTGCTCTTTCATTGTAAGAGCTTGATCCAACTTAACCCTGAGGTTTTTTACAACTTGACTGGGGGTAGGAGCATTTCTTAATTCTGATGGCCACCAGTCGGGAGTCCATATTTGTTGGGCTTTCCCAAAGAGCATTATCTCTGTCTTCTCAGCATTCAGCTAAAGATAGTTGTCAGACATCCACTCTATCGCTTTCATCCCATAGGAGAAGTGTTCCTTCACTTTATCCACGTTGTCGAAGGAATTGACCAGCTGAGTGTCATCGGCATAAGACAGGATTTCAAAGCCAAAGGATTAAGTTTTGCAAGAGGTCCCACATATATATTGAACAAGGTGGGGCTCAAACACGATCCCTGGGGTACACCTTTATCTATCGTCATGGTTCGAGACTTAAAGTCACACAAAGCGATGACTTGAGATCTGTTCTTCCAGGATATCTCGAAACCATTCCAAAGCAGTCCCGTAGATCCCTATCTCGTTTAGCCTATACAGCAGCTTATCATGCAACATTGTGTCGAAAGCTGCAGACCGGTCAAAACGAACAAGCATGGAGGAAATATTAATGCCCAATGAACATCTTATGGAATCGATCACAGCAACCAAGGCTGTCTCTGTGCTCTGAACTGAACCCAGATTGAGAAGGCTCTGTTGCCCGAGTTGGAGGAGTGATGTACGTGCTGACAGAAGTTGGTGTATGCCCCCAGATCTCCTGACTGATATGACCCGTAAAGAAACGCTTTGAGAGGCACTCCAGACATATCTAGACGGTAATTGGGGATCGACCAAGACGCATGCCACGGAGTTGGAGGCCCTTAAAGCTGCCCTACGTGGCCACTGTATCAGAATGACCTGTGGGGTTAAAAGACAGCTCATTGCAGACATTGACAGACATGAGCGACGGCTAAAACAGCTACATACGAAATAAACGGGCTCTCCAGCCGTTAAAGGGGAAATGTGACAGATCCAACGGGACCTTTAGGGAATGTGGGAGTCCTTTGAGAGACATAACCCTTACCTCATACCCACAGTCATCGTGCGGGGAAAAAATCTGGGCGACTGTTAGCCTGGATACTGCGACGCTAACAGGAGATTCCGCCCATCCTACAGATTCAGGACCCGGGGTGGGGGGTGCATGGTTGATTGAGCGGGGCATCCGACAGGGATGCCCCCATCACCACTTCTATTTGCCTTAGCCATTGAGCCCATGGCCATCTGGCTCCGCCAGGAGATGGCAGAATGGGATATACGTGTAGGTGGAAAGACTATCTCTTTATACCCAAATGATGCGTTGGTATAGGTTCGATCACCGACGGAGGAAATTCCGGTATTGATGCAGTGTCTGGAGGATTTCGGCCTGGTATAAGGCCTGCGAATAAATCTTAATAAAACACTGTTGTTTCCCTTGGGCCGAATGGCACTATTACCCCAAGACCAATTGCCAGACTTGGGCATGCGATGGGAAATAGAGTGATTTCAATACCTGGGCATTATGGTTACTAAGACAGCGGTGAAACACCGGCACCTAAATATGGATCACAAAATGTGCTATCTCCTCTGCAGGAATCCTTTTTTCAGACTTCTCTGTAGTCTCCTTATCTTGTTGGTATGGACAGGGAAACTTAGTAGGGTTGCTCTCTCTGTCTTGAAAAGGGATATGGAGGATGGTGGCTTAGCTATCCCAGACTTTGCCTATGCTACTATGCAGCATATCTCCAGCATGCTGCTCACTGGCTCACAGACGGGGCCAATTGGATGGAGAGAATCCTCCAAGGCATGGTAGAGGGGACGACATTGCCATGCCTTTTGTTGCAGGGGCCGAGCAGAGAGACCCATACTCTCCTTAATCATACACACAGCAGGTCTGTGGGAAACCGCAGTTAAAAAAAGACTATGTAGAGCCCGCTTTGACAGGGAGTTACCCAAATGGGACTTCAACTCTATTGGCCCGGGATAGGTCCATGGACAGGTAGAGGGTGGGCGGCTGCTGTGTGGCGGAGGATCTACACCCAGGGGAAACTTTCATCATATTCCAGGAGGCACAGGATACATTCGCAGTGGGACAGGGCCAATTCTTACAATTTGCTAAGTTGGATAATATGGTTAAGGAGCTCTGGAGTACATACCCAGCAGCGCCATCACCTTCACACACACTCAGGGGATAACTCCGATGGGGAGAAGGTAGACATCTCATTTCCCTCTTCTACGGGGCACTTCGCGAGGTCCAAACGAAGAGAGATCATAAGGCGAGAGTCACATGGGAGCCAGAATTAGGAAGGCCTCTGGAAGATGCAGGTTGAAATTATGCATTTAATCTAGTACAAAATGTGTCTTCCAATAATTGGTTTAAACTAAATCATTTTAATTATATACACCGTACTTGCATGACACCAGCCAGGCTCAATGGCATTGACCCAAGTAGAGGGGCATGTTATCCGTGCTGCAGGGAAGACCGGGCCACTTTCTTACATCTTGCTTGGCACTGTGTAGAGGTCTATAAATTTCTGGGAAATAGTGGTACCCCGTGTATCTGATGTAGTTGGCATTGTTGTCCCCCTGACCCCTAGTGCCAGTCTATTGGGGTGCAGGGAGGGGGGGGGGGGAGAATCGGGAGACCCAAGGGGTGCAAGAAGTCATATAAACTCCTTCAACTGACATTGCTCTTTGCGAAACGAAGGATAGCGATAGGATGGATGGGGCCAAGACTCCCAAGTTTGAGTTTAGGGGTAAAGATGTGTTGGAATAGGGTATTGCTGAGAAACATCATATGTAGCTCTCTCGCACAGACAACAAAGTCGCACAGGATATGGTGGCATGGGGTGCAATGTTAACCGCCTTTAATGAATATGTTGCAACGGATACGGAATCGGATGGAGAAGACCAGAGCTAAATGGGACATTGAACCTCACCATATATGCGTGAACAGAAGCTGTTGTGTACCTCGGTTTGGGTCCATATTGCTTAAAATTACATTATGTCTTGACAGACCGAGATTATTCCGATATACTGGAGGGATGGTTGTGTACCTACATTCTTTGATTGTAACAATGCACCGGTTACCATGCAATTTAAATTGTATTGAAATATATAAAATGCAAAAATAAATGTTTAAAAAAAAAAAAAGAAGGTTCTGTTGCGCCGTTTCTATTACCACATAAGCCCTGGCGCAACAAACAATTTTACTCTGTCAGAAGCTCAATATAGTCCTTGGAGAGGACTTGGTAAACCAATAAATCCTCTTCAAACAAATCTAGCTTTAAAAAAAACAAGAAAAGAATACAATGGCAATAAGTTTATTACCATTTTATTTTTCAGCAACCCATCCTCAACCAAGTGTCAGGATGTGGCGGGGCCAGTGCTGCAGAGTGGCAGCAGCAGGGGGTTGTGTGCTTTAAAATGCGCATTTTAAAGTTCTCTAATCTAGCTCTCTTGGAGGCCTGCGCTTTCTCTAACCCAGCTGTTTAAGTGCTCTTAGGAGCGCTGAGAGAGCTTCCTCTATCCAATCCTGGTGCCGCTCTCATGCTGTGAGAGCAGCGCCAGGATTGGGTAGTGCAGTTTGCTGCTTCTGGAGCTTCCAGAAGACACCAGAGGGAGGACAACATTGCGCTGCAAGTTCGGTAAGTCTATTTATTTAATGTTAGCCTCACCACGCTCGGTACAAGCCAGCTCCCACTGTACTTAACTATGTCCTATTTCCAAACCCATGTATTCTCTTTTAAAAAGAGTACTTTTCCTATGCTTTTGTTGCAAAATAAAACAAGGAAACAGAAATATTTTTGTTGTAATTGATGTGGTAAGTCCCTCAAAGATGCAAACCAATATCAGAAAGATACTCTTTAAAAGAGAGAAAATGGATTTGGAGACAGAACACTGTTAGGAATGGTTTGAACACAGCAGAGGAAGATTATTCATTGGCAGTGCTGTAACTACAATGCTTTGCAGTCTATGATATTAATGTATGTGTGATAATTGAATTACCCATAAACTGAAAAACATGTTAACAACAATGTCCTAACCTCTGCTGTTTAACAGGACGGTGGTTTTACATGATACCTCCGTTTAGCTCTTTATAGATGATGCTGGCTTCAGGACTTACATTTTATGTTTAATTGTTCACTATCATAACCATGTTGAACATGTTCTTGGCCCACAATGGGCTGATTTTTTGTTTATGGAAAATGGTGGATGACCTTTATAGCTTCAAGTAATCGGGTTCGGATTGTCGCTTTCATAGTGATGTCGAATGTACTTTTGGTGTTGCGGTCCAACTATATGTGCCAAAGAGTCGGTGCGCAAGATGGTCGTGCTCTGGTGGAGCTCTGGCAGTCAGAGGACAAGATCCAATACCATCCGTAATCCTAGAGGACCCAGTAAACTGCCTTCACATTGCTGGCTACTTGTGTGAGAATGGAGCAGGCGGGGAGACAATTTTCAGCCTGAGCGACCTCCTGGATTATAAGCAGCCTGTACCGCGAGCCAGATTCGCCATCTTGGATTGGGCACGGTGATTCTAAAACTGGAGTCGGAGCCGCGCTGAGCTGCCGAGAGGCCTGGGATGCCAGACTAGCCTGACGAGGGGAGAGAAGGCACGGTGGACTGTGGGTGTATCCCGAAAGCAGAGGCTGGACGGGATGACGGAAAGCAGGGAGCCTGCTCATGCAGAGCCGCTGTAGTTAAGGCACCTGGAGTACAGAGGCATACAGGATAACTGGAGGTGCTCCCGATCTCGTGTTGGGCCCAGTGAGTATCAGAACGTTGGGGCCCTGGAGACGTTTCTCGATGAGTGGTGCCTGCCCTCAGATCGGCACCACTCTTTGAGGCCCATATAGGGCGTGCGTGTCAGCACCCCTCTCTGCGAGCCAACCCCCTGACCATCCGGGGCAGATCAGTCTTTGTCTGCCCAGCTGTAGGTCTCCAAGTTTAAACAGCCCTTGAGGAGGTTTGGTCTGCTCATGCCCCTGCCCCCCTAATTGCAATGGAGGGAGACTCGAGGAGGGCAAGTGACGGGACCAGCCGTACTGGTATTGGCAGTAGGCTGAGATTTTGAGCTGGACTGCCCCTGCTGAACTGGGTGTAGGAACCAGGCGGTGGCCTGACTAAGCAGCTTGCCAGCGAAACAGAACGTAACTGTGAACCCACAGGCGAACCGCCAAGATACAGAGTGCTGAGCTGCACAGATAGCTGGAGATGAAGCAGGGGAACGAGAGGCAATCCAATCTCCAATTTGATGCACGTAAGAGCTCATGGGCAACCGAGACTGAACCCTCTACGGCACAGCTATGTACAGCAGTCAACATTGGAGAGGAAGACGCAGATGTGAAGGCCCTCCTTCGGGTCATGAAAGGCATCTTGGCATCAATTTAATCCAAAATGGATGCACTGGGTTCCAGAATAGATGCTATGCCGCCCCGGGTGGGGCGGGGTTCTCAGGTGCTGATTAACCTGGTGGTCGCTCGTTCCGCGCTCTGGCTGCATCTCTCTGGAACGCTCTTCCGAGCACTACAAGGAACCTACAAGATCATAAGGTTTTTAGGAGGGCAGTTAAGACCTGGCTCTTCCCTTGATTGTTCCTCTGTTACCGTCTTGCCCGTTTGGTCTTTAACTGCGGATCTAGCGCTGGGACGCCCCGTTGCTGGGGCAGCCATGCGCTTTACAAAACCGATAACATAACATTAAGCACCTGAGAACCACGAATGACAAAGATAACAGACCCACAAGGCTGACCTGCCGGGATCCTGCTGGTATTCTAAATGTATTCTTATATTATTATGTGATGCTTTCGTCCTGTGCGATTCCCACCGACCGCTGTTTGTGTCAGACTTTTTGCAAAATTGGTAGCCAACTGGCTTGCGCACCTCATGACTCCCCTGGTTAGGTCAGACCAGTCCCAATTTGTTCCGGGGTGCTCCACAGCACATAATTTGCGCCCCTTATTTGCTATACTGCAGACGCCTGACCCGTAATTGGACGCGGCTGTGATATTACTTGATGCCACCAAGGCATGGGATTCCCTGGAATGGGACTACCTATTTTGTATCCTTGAGAGAATGGCAATTCCGTGTCCCTTTAGGGGAAGGATATGGTTATTATATAACAAACATATGCCGAGAGTCCCTATAAACGGAGAGATGTCAGTCATTCAAAATGGTGCGTGGCACCAGACAGGGCTGTCCCCTCTCGCCACCTTTATTTGCGTTGTAGTGGTTGACAGCTAGCGCCCCAGAGCTCTATTCAGAGTTTTACCCTTAGGTTCACAGACAGACATACATTGGGATCACTCTGCGCAGATGACATCCCGCTGTACATACGGAAACCCAGTGAAAGCATTAATGTCATATTGCATGAATTTATAAGATTTGCTTCATACTCCGGTGTACAAATCAATTGCGAGAAATCTTGGATATTTCCATTAATGGCCAATACACTACAGTTTCGCTGGATTTTCCACTGCGCTGATACACTGATGAGGTCAAATATTTGGATATCTGGATACATAGTGAGAGAGAGGTTGTTATACGTGCAAATTACAGCACTACGCTTGCCACCATCACAGATAAGATCTCTAGGTGCATCTCACTCCCATTCTCACCAGCAGGTCCTATAGGGCTAATCAAGATGGTGGTGCTGCTGCCTAAAAGGCTCTACTTATTTTTTTAAATGTATCGCTCCCGCTGACGGCGACCTTCTTTTTGGCGATTAAGGTGCAAATGGTTTGCCTAGCTTGGGCTGGGAAACCACCACGAACAAAATGGGAAACCCTCACATTATCATTTTATAAAGGGTGGGTTTCGAGGCTCCAGACTTAGAACTCTACTACCTATGTGCACAGCCTCACTTTGCACTTCACTGGTACCGACCCACACTCTATCTTCCACACCTGGCAGTGGAGACAGATCACATGTTGCCAGTTCCGCCACAGTCCTTCCTTGGATTCCCACTCCCCATAACCCCAGGCATTACACTACAGTGGAATGCACCATTAGAGCATGGGACAGACTAAAGAAAAAACTGGCATCACCGCTAAAACTGGCCACACACAAGAGATTAGTGCAGTCCCAATTGAAAGAGGTGTCTGCGACACAGGGGTGACTTATATCGACAGGGCACTTTAACACTGGCAGAATTCCTGGTAGATGGCCCGGGCACCTCACTGGCAGTTTTCACATACCATTGCATTAAAAGCAGCGGTAGGAGCAGGATCCTGGAGTTCCTAGACGAGCCCCCTGCATTTATCACATTGGATAGCTTACTTGACGCCACATCTGTAAGCTCAAGAAGCGACGAGGCCCCAACTCTGGGGGCTAGGAGGGCATGGGAGGAGGAACTAGTGTAGTTCCTATTTCCTTAATAGGCTCTGCGCATTGGAATATTATACCCTATAGGCTTGACATAGGACTGAGGTCAGTATGCCCCTATCGAGTATATTAAACTGAATTACTTTGTACCAGCTAACTCAGAGGCCACTAGAAACTCCTTGTAAACAAGAAGGGAGTAGTTTCTGGCAACCGCATAAACATGACAACTTTGTTTCCCCTTAGAATCGGAACACTCTCAGAATCGTGGAAACAACAGATAACAGTTTCACTCAGCTAATCGTGCATGCTTAGTTTCTTCAGAGTTACACAGAAAGAATAGACGGGCGTTTCAATAAAAGGATTTATTGAACAGTCTTGTTTCTCGTGTAATAGATATGAGCTGTTATAATCATAAGACCGTATGCGAGATATATTATGTACAGCATAAGCAGTAGAAAGAAATACTGCGCTAGCATTATCTTTTAGCTATGACACATATATTCATATACATAAATAACAAGCTAAAATGCGAGTACTCATAAGATGCTTCTCTAACTAGTTCTACCCCAGTGTACCTAACCTAAGTGTAGTGCAAGGTAAGAAGTAGGTGATGTATTCTATAGTATGGTATGCTATAGTATGCCAAGTCTGGTATGCAAAGTCTGGTATGCCAAGAGTCCCTCTAGGTTCTAGTCAGCTCCATACCTTGAGAATGAGAGAGGTGGGAATCTCTTTCCGGGTCTCGAACTCTAACACCCCGCGAAGGGAGTCAGAACACTGGAAGCTGGATTCTCTGCGAGTAGGAATGACAGCGTCTCGTCAGTGCGTCAGGCCGGGACACGGGCCCCTTTAAAGTCGAGGTCTGCTCCTACTTGCTTGGGCAAGGGAAGGTATATTTATACCCGGTAGGTGCCTTGGAATGTTAGCATTGACGTAAAGTCGGGCAGAGGAAGACGTCAGGAATGAACCCTTAAGGAATAGCGGTTCATGCATAATAAATGAGTTCTTGGAGAAATCAATAATCCTGTGCTAGGGGAACTCCCAAGAGCTTAAGGGTCTGGTTTCTAAGAACTCGTTGTGACGTTAGGGTGGACGGATGTAGGTGACCATGCCTGTATTTGGATAGCATGGCTGATGCCTAAATAAGGACTGGGATCTTATGCCTATATAAGGGCAATGCGAATTGTGCCTATATAAGGACATGTATCAGGAAAACCTATATACGGACACCTAAAGCGGAATACAACACCCACTCCACTTTCGAATGAACGATAATACTAAATGCTAAACATTAAATGCTAAACATTAAACTGAGTACCACATGTTGCTAAAAACATTTCTAAAAGCATATTAAAAGAAGTTTTTAAAAAACTGTTGCTAAACATGTAATGCAATAGGTACTGTACATTTTAAAGCATTTTTTCATTCTAAGCATATATTCGAAATAAATACAACATGAATGATAAAACAGAAATATATACATATGACGAAATGGTTGACAAGTATTCAAAAAAATCAAAGCAATTTCATATCATGGTACTAAATGAAATTGTGGTAAATAAGGTGACAATGTGTCCCTGGAAGTATTCAAAGAAGTTCGTTCTATATGAATAGTTCTACTGTAAACAGATTGAATTGCCATGTATTTTCAAATGAAAAAAAATCCAAAAAAAAAATCAAAAAAAATCAATTTTTAGGAAGAGTTCCAAGTTTTGTTCTGTTTTGAAAATATGGAGGCCAATTTCATTGCTTCCCGGTACACTATGAGCCGAATCAAAGTCAGTGTATGGGTCTGGTGTAAACATGAAATCATCTATTCCTGTAGACAAAAGATCGTCTACCGATGTCGGTGACAGTTGGAACACCTCGTTTAGAAGGTTAACTGCACATGTGAAGCATCGCCTTCAGCATAGGATGCTGCAGCAATGTTCGCGTCCGTTGTTACCTGTGTGCCTGTTGATCCATCTCGTACCTCAGCAGCAGCAGGAAGCGTCTGTGAGATCTCAACGAATGCAGTCATCAAGATTGGTAGCCTCTGGGGACAACACAGAGCATGGGCCGTTATCGGGTCCAGCAGAGTATCGATATCCGTTGGCATGACTGATGGGAGCGTTAGACAGATGTCTAGCATGCATTCTTCACCGCAAAGCAGGCAGCGTAAAACAGGTAAGATGCAATCTTGCCAGATTGGTCTAAATGACAGAAACCATGTTGTATTAAGTTCCCGTAGACGAGGTATTCCCAAAAGTTGCACTATGCGCTCACGGCACTTCCGTTCTAGGAGAGCTTTCTCCAAATTGCTGGGAGCGACGCCGGTTGATAGGCGTGCCATAGCGTAGTAGTAGGAATAAAAACAGGATTCCTGCAACGAGTGCTAGAATTAATGGCACACCACCAAACACCGAATGTGCGAAGTTTGGAATGATTCCGAGGACTGCCTGAAAAGGTGTTAACAGTCCTGAACAGATGGTCTTAAATACATGTACAATCCCGCTCGTATCAGACATGTTTAAGATACGTCCCATCATTTCTCACGAAATGTATAGGGCAGTTTGTGCAATTAAAGCCTGTATCTCAGCCGAAGTCCTTGCAATTTGTAGATCATAGATTTCTTTGGCCGAGGTCAAAGGCACGGTTTGTTGTAAAAGCATGGCTTTCATTCTGCTTAAAGTATCAAAACGTATAAAAGAAACATTCAATGAAGGCCATAGAGGCGACTCCCTGACTATCTATTTGGGGGAACAATACTTGCATACAACAAGTAACCCTGGAGCTAACCGTTACCAGATATGGGATTCCTGGCAACATGCCACAGCAACTCTGATCATTCAACATGAGGTAACTCCTGTTAGAAAGTTGGCCAAACGCTGGATTAATCACAGCAGCTGGTGTACCCTGCAGGTGGCAGGACAAGTTTCCACAGAACCATTACAAGCCCCGTGTAAAGAAATGTCCTGACATAAGAGAGATCCGCTCAGTGCATTTTCACAGTGTGTACCGCTTAGAAACACTTCACGATCCCCCACTCCAACATCTGTATTCGTAAGGTAAATCCTAGGATGTCTTAATGTATTCTTTACCCAACCTTTCATATTTGCCTGCTTGCATTTGTTTGAGGCAATAGTGAAAATGAAAAGTAGTGACAGGCAGAGTTATTTTGCCATGGATAAGCCATTCTGTAGCTGGTTTTTCTGCTACCGTAAATGGTAATTTTTCCAGTTTTTCAATGCTCAGCACTGTATACTTTGCTCCCCTTTGTGCCAGTTCGACCGGTTTATCCGTGAGATTGTATTCTGAAAACAGAGACGACGTGTTGATAAAACGCCAAGGCACATAGCCCGCATGCAAGGATTGCAGATTCCAGCCTAATAACATAATAGAACGTAACTGAGATTGGCCTTGTTGTAACATGGCTAAATCTTGTTCCAGTATGTCAATAGCAGAGAATACAATGTTATCCAGTGAATAAATTCTGGATGACAAAGTTGTTAACCCATTGTCGACCACAGTGAGAGATTTCTCTAAGTTAATACGATCAAGCTCACGTATTCTTTCTGCGGCCTCGCCTGTGAAACCTTCCATACTTCATTATAAGCAGCATAAATGCCGGCATATATGAAACGTTTTTGACGCGGTTTTCTTGGTTCTAGCAAGAAATCCCTACGGTCTGCGTCTTCTTTAAGTAAAGATAAGTGTTGTTTCACATCCTCGAGTGTAGATTTTTGTAACCAGTCGAGGCACAATTTTCCTACACTGTATGTTGTTACTACCCCCGGATGTTGTCGTTGAACATAACATGGGTCTGGCCTATGGATAGTAAAGCCCTGTATTCTATTCAGGAATTTTTCTTGACAGATGTTTGTGTCTGTGGGCCAGAGCAACCATTTTTTCCAATCAGGATCTGATCTGTTGTTTTGTAGTATTGTCTCTACTGTGACCGCTCCCTGTGTAGTGCTATTACTTGCAGGTGTTGGTACAGAAGGTGTGTTCATGTCTGATCTTGGCTAAACCAAGGCAAGACGTTTGTTGCACAGTGTCATTCAAAAACATTATTTGCTGTGGGATGATACAGGCTCTAAACAAAGCTTCTATCCCCTGCACTTGCCAATCTTTAGAACCCCAGACAGATTTTGTGTCGATTGTGTCTTTCCAAAAGTCAAATCCTTGTCTAGACAGTTGGGTAATAAAGGCTGCAGAACAAATCTGTTTTGTATTAGTTAACATAATTTTCTGTCCTGTTTTGTGTACATTCTTAAAGTAAAATGTTTCTGGATCAGATGTATTGTACCCTGAAAAATATGGAAACTTATTTGCAAACGTTTTTGAACTACCCCTTGGTGGTGTAGGACAATGTTCCCATTGGTTAAACAAACACATTTCTAGGTGTTGCAGATTTATGCAAGAAATGATGACCATAGTGGTTGTAACAATAAAGCTGTTCGTAGTCTGATGAACCCTCTAAGTTTTCATTGTTAGAGAACGCAGCAGACCTTTCTAGATCAGACATGTTATTAACAGTCTCAAAGTCCCAATCATCAGAATAGGTACTGGAGGTAATAAAGTCACTTAATGAAATTTTAAATAAATGTGTAATCTTCAAAAGTTCCGTCGGGCCGAATATGTCGAAATCGGTTTTGTCCCAAACTATACCATCCTGTATAGGAACGGCTGTGATGTTCACTGCTGACAAGTCTCTTGCTTCACGATGGGAGGATTTGTGTGATTTTAAAAAGTTCACATTTTTACTTTCAGTGTCCATACAAATGTATCTGCCATTTATAAGCACGCTAAGAGTCATTACTAAAGCTAGCCAAAGCAGAAAGAAAAATATTCCAGAAATTATCCATAGTTCAATCCATGGTGAAACCAGATAAGTCTTTTTCAGAAAACGAAAAAAGTCTTGTACTTGTTGTTTGAGAGTTTTTAGGGCTGGCGTCGTTTCAGGCTCACTTGGATCCTCAGAAAACGTATCAAAGTTAATGAAGTAGCCAGAAGCAGTTCGGTCAATTGTTGGAATTGCATCAGGATTTGTTGAAATCGCTGGAACCAGTTGATCACTTGTTACGTTGGTGTAGACAGGTGTATTTGGACGAACGGTTACTTGAGTTTCAAGAGGGATGAGTTCCATAGCATTGTTGCTTAGTCCTTCATCTGTTACTGCTGAATTCTCGATGGTTATGAGTCTTTCAGTCTGAACCTCTTGGATAGTAGCGAGAGGAGTGCGTCTGCTACTAGGTCGGAGTCCACGAGGCCTACTATTTAGTATTGGCCACGTAGTGTGGTTTGATGATGTCGATTGACACAAATCTTTTCTCCAGCAAGGGGCGGCAGAAGTACTGTTCTTGTTCCGTGGACGGCTAGGACAGTTACTGGTTGTCTGTAAAAAGGTCAAAATTCCTTCTTATCCGCAATCTTCTCTCCGACTAGATCCCCAACTTTTGGGATACAGACAGGCCTTGCTGAGACTGCCGGTTTTTCCCCAGTGGTGGTTGGCTTCAGGAACACGTTGCTTTGTTTCGATCTTAGTTCATTTAGATCCTGTAAAACAGCCAAACGATCTTTGATATCAAAGGGTTTATTTTCCACCACTGTGCCTTTACATTCGAGATCAGGAACCCACATTCTTGTCCCAAATAGGACCTCATATGGAGTGACCCCCCCAGAGAACTTCTTGGCAAATTATTTAATGAGCGTTGGACCCCATAAAGATGTTTGACCCACCCATCACCCGAACCTAATACTCTAGCTGTTCTAGACTGCTTTATGTCCCGGTTTTTCCTTTCCACAACAGAATTTCCCTCAGGATGAAACGGAGAGGAGTACCGCAATGCTACGCGCAAACTGGCCATGGCTTCTTTGTAAGCCCGAGAGCTAAACGCAGGGCTCTGGTCAGAATGTAGTGTGCCAATTGCGTATGTGCCGATAAAGACTCGCAAATCTTTTATAACAGTTCGAGCGTCAGCCGAGCGCGGAGGCCACATCCATAGGAACCTTGAGCACGAATCCACTGCGACCATTATATATTTATAGTTACCGTCCCTTTGCAAGGGACCACAGTGGTCCAGGTAAACACAAGCTAATGGTTTGTCTGAAATCAACAGGGGTGTCTGCGCAGGACGTTTCACTGTGGAGACTCATCTGTTGGCATATTTCACATTCCAAAACATAGTTCTTGGTCTGTTTCCTAATGCCAGGCCACCAATATCTTTGTTTTAGTAAAGATACTGTTGCAGAAACACTTGCATGGGCAGAGGCTATCCCTTCATGTGCTGCTAGGATCAGTCCTAATTTACGTTCCATGTTTGGAATTACCCTATCCCCCACTACAGGGATACGAGCAAAAGGAACGTTGTTCGCATCAATTACATAAGAGTACTTTAGTGGAAATTTCTTTGGTAACGCTGCACCACTGCCTTGCTTGAAGCATTGACAGCCAACAATATCTCACTGTCTATTCTCGTTTTTGAACGAGTGATCGCAGCTACGGAAGCCGTCTGCACAGCCCCCTTTGCGGCTTTGTCAGCCAATGAATTCCCTGCAACGTGAACGCCATCACGTTGATGACTCAGTGTGTGTATCACGTGAGCTTTTGGTAGTTCGTTTCTCAACTGAACTACTTGTTCCCAAAGCGTTTTATGCTTTATTGTGCCACCTTTTGCATCTTTGAATCCGTTTTGAAGCCAATTCTGTATATATTCATTATATGACTGAACACAGTAAAAGGAATCGCACACTATAAGTGTGGGGAATTCGCGATCTGTATTTTCAAGTGCCAGTTTGAATGCTTGTAGTTCAGCTCGCTGAGTTGTACAATCTCCTAGAGATTGAGTTTTAGTGACCATTGGTCTGTAGTTACCATCTTGCATGCGACCTTTAACGATTGCGCACGCTGCACTGTAAGCTTGCTTACTCCCTGCAGCGGGTTGTGCTGATCCGTCAGTATAAATTATAAATTCGTACTGATCGAGAGGCAGAATTTCAGTGGGCAGAGGACATTCATGTTCATATTGCAGGAACGCTTGTGTTTTTAAATCAGGATCAAAAACATATTCAACATCTGTTGCAGCAAGAGAATTAACCCATTGTATCCATCTAGGATGTAAAGCTTTTGCATTTGGAATGCTCGCTTTTGTGACCGCCTCTAAGGCTGGTACTGGAGTTACGGCATTAATGCGTTTCCCTTGAGCTAGAGCGCTTTCTTTTGCTACAGCGGTTTGAACTGCTGTCAGTATTTTTTCTGTTGAAGTGAAGCGCATTTCTGCTTGTGTATACAAATGTGATTTGTATGCTATTGGTACTTTTTCACCCTCATTAAATGTTAAATAGGTGAATCCGCATTGACCTGAAATTATTCGGATCACTAAATTGCGTTTGTTTACGCGTGTTTGTAAGTGATTTGTTGCCAACATGTTAGCTTGGAGTGAACGCAGGATTTCTGTGTGTTCGTGTCCAATGTTTTGTTGAAAAATCAGGTTTGATTAATTCGTAGAGAGGTTTAACCCTTTCTGCGTAATTTAGAATGCAAGTTGTTCCAAAATGTAGGAAACCCAAGATCGATTGTAAATTTTTCTGCGTTTTTGGAGGTTGGAGCAGCGCGCATTTTTCTAAAAGTTAGCTGCCAGGCTCTTGCCTTCACTTGAAAGCTCATATCCTAGGAAAAGGACATTGAGATGGGCAATTCTGGATTTTTTAAAGTTGAATTTATAGCCCTCAGAGGCGAAGCCCAATATAATGGTACTCACCCTGTTCAAGTGCCTATCTAGGTCATCGTCTGTCAGATAGATGTCATCGACATATGACAATGCCTCATTATCATAAATTTGTAGTAACTCTGTTACTCTTGCTGAGAATAACCCCGGGCTGTTTTTGAACCCTTGTGGGAGTCGACAAAATTGACACTGGGTCCCCATTATTGAGAAAGCTGTTAAGTACCTGCTTTCAGGTGCTATGTTTTGACAAAAGAAACCATTTGAAATGTCCAATGTGGTTTTATATTTTTTACGCACAATGTTATTCATTAATGCTGTACTATGTGCATTTTGCACTGCAAATGTTTTGGAACAAGTGTTCAAGTGTCTGTAATCCAAAACTAGACGATATGTATTGTCTGGTTTGGATACAGGAAACAAAGGATTGTTCATTGAGGAGGTGCATGTTTCAATCACCCCTTGGTATTCAAGTTGATCTAAGATCTCCCTGACCTGTTCTTGCTTTATTGGGTACTGCCTTTGTGCAGTAGGTTGATTTTTTAGCTGTATTTTGTGGTGAAGTGAGTCCTCATCCCATCCTACATGATTTTTGTATAATGCTGGGGCCTGGGCAACTGCCCATTTCCTGGCATAAGTATATTTTAGGTGAATTGGAATATGGTTGGAGAAGGCTGGCATAATGATGTCCTCGCCATGTGGGCACTCCCTGACAAAGTTTGGTGGCCAGTCCTTTTCTGCTAGAAGTATATCATAACCCCTTGAAAGTTTCTCCCAAAAGAGTGCTTTCACTTTTCTTGGTATGTCTCCCATATAACTTTTGTGGAGTACTAACCCTGGTGTCTACAGTCTCTACTGTGATGTACTCATTCAAGTCCACTATCTCCAGAAGTTCCTTCAGGTTCTGGCGAGCTATTGTTACTTCTGCTGCACTGTCCAGCATTGTCTGATCCCATTCTCCGTTCTTGAGCTGTGTTCTCAGTATTCTCGGCATGTCTGATCTTCAAACCTGCTACCTTCTATTTTGTGAATTGAGGTTTTGATTTATTTTTCTGAACGTGTTTATCGTCTTTGGATTTCACGCGTTCTTCTTTGTGATCTGACCGTCCTCTTCTTTCTGATGTCTGTGACGATATCTGAAAGGTACGAGAGGAACGTGTATCAGTATCTTGATACCGGTCAGGTTTTCTTAAATTATCCCTATTCCTGAGGTTATACCCCCTTTCAGAGGGCTCCTTTTGAGGAGACCTACCTCGGGATTGAGAACGTGTCTCTCTTGAATTTTGTTTATTAGTTTCCCACTTCTTTTTAGAAGATGTAGGATTTTGTTTAATAGAGTCCTTCTCAGGACTTTCAGATAGTTTTGGCTTCAAAGGTTTTCCACCCAAACTATCTCTGCCCAATTCTGCATAAGATTTTTCTATTATTCTGGGTAGTTCATGTTAATGTTCTGTTACATCAAATTCCCTTAAGCGTTGGCGGATCGCCACTGATGCTGCCTCCCCTTTAATATTAGATAATATTATTGTTGAGACCTGGTCGAAGTTTTTCAGTAATTTCATACCTAAACTCAGAGCAGGTTCTGCCCCGTATTCGTTTTGAATTTGTTTCAGGACATCGGGTATTACTGCAATTGACGGAACACCATGTGTTTTAGTATAGATGGCAGCAAAGACTGTGCCCCAAGTGGTGCAGTCTTCCAGTTGTGGTGTGATCCCCATTGGTAAACAGATTGTTAGGATTCTGTGTTTCTCATAAGGGCTAGTATTTGGAAATACTGCTTCGATTTGAGTAATTTTTTGAGCTATCCAGAATGGAATTTGTTCACGTTTTGTGGGCATTTTACCCATGACTGCGTGTAAAGTCTGTGGAGTAATTTTTAGTGTATTCCCCTGTTGAGGGGGTCTGATTTGGAATTGTTATAGGTGGTTGGACTGTGAAAGTCCGCATGACATATTGGACTAATTGTCTGTAAATTTTTATTAACTCTTGTAGTTGAGTAAGTAATTCTTCGTCTGACATTTCTTCGATGTCAGGAAGAGGTGTGTAGCCGGCTAAAATCGGCCATGTTGCTCCTGGTCTACCTAGTGGACCGAGCCTGGTAATGTTTTTGTGATGTGTTAGGGCGCCTTTAAACCAGAGATTATGCTCCTGGTATGTGAGTGGAATTTTAATATCCTCGAAAGGAATATATTCCTCTGGTGGTTCATCTTCTTTAAAGAAGTGAAATACTTTTGTTATTGGATTTGATTCTGGGAATACAATCCATGAATAGAATACCTCTGTCTGAAAGGATTCGTGTGCCTCTATCACGAAAACTGCTCTACCACCTCTTGGTGTTAAGGCCATGTTTTATAAGTTTTAGAGTGATGGCTCTCCTTAAGTTTGGAGGGATGTTTATAACACCCTCATCGGTTTCATTTAAACCTGCAAAATTAAAAGCTGTTACGACTGGGTCAGCCGCAGCTACACCGTTCTTGGTGTTAGTATCCCCGTTCAGGGACATTTTATAAAAAAAAAATGCAGAACAAGTTTCAAGGAAACAAAGATAAAGTGCACAATATTTTGGAACACTGTATCCTTCAACGTTGAACAAACCAAACAGCTAATATATAGGATTTTTGTCCTATTCAGCTTTGGCGGATACTTAACCCTACCCACTCCAGAAGTCTTATGGAGTATGTGAGTAGGGGTCTCTGAGAAAAGCACGACTGAGTTACTCAGTATCTAGCGTTAAATTAGTGCCTTACCAAACGTTGGGCGCCATGTAGTGTAGTTCCTATTTCCCGAATAGGCTCTGCGCATTGGAATAATATACCCTATAGGCTTGACATAGGACTGAGGTCAGTATTCCCCTATCGAGTATATTAAACTTAATTACTTTGTGCCAGCTAACTCAGAGGCCACTAGAAACTCCTTGTAAACAAGAAGGGAGTAGTTTCTGGCAACCGCATAAACATGACAACTTTGTTTCCCTTTAGAATCGGAACAGTCTCAGAATCGTGGAAACAACAGATAACAGTTTCACTCAGCTAATCGTGCATGCTTAGTTTCTTCAGAGTTACACAGAAAGAATAGACAGGCGTTTCAATAAAAGGATTTATTGAACAGTCTTGTTTCTCATGTAAGATATGAGCTGTTATAATCATAAGACAGTATGCGAGATATATTATGTACAGCGTAAGCAGTAGAAAGAAATACTGCGCTAGCATTATCTTTTAGCTATGACATGTATTCATATACATAAATAAGCTAAAAATGCGAGTACTCATAAGATGCTTCTCTAACTAGTTCTACCCCAGTGTACCTAACCTAAGTGTAGTGCAAGGTAAGAAGTAGGTGATGTATTCTATAGTATGGTATGCTATAGTATGCCAAGTCTGGTATGCCAAGAGTCCCTCTAGGTTCTAGTCAGCTCCATACCTTGAGAATGAGAGAGGTGGGAATCTCTTTCCGGGTCTCGAACTCTAACACCCCGCGAAGGGAGTCAGAACACTGGAAGCTGGATTCTCTGCGAGCAGGGATGACAGCGTCTCTTCTCAGTGCGTCAGGCTGGGACACGGGCCCCTTTAAAGTCGAGGTCTCCTCCTACTTGCTTGGGTAAGGGAAGGTATATTTATACCCGGTAGGTGCCTTGGAATGTTAGCATTGACGTAAAGTCGGGCAGAGGAAGACGTCAGGAATGAACCCTTAAGGAATAGCGGTTCATGCATAATAAATGAGTTCTTGGAGAAATCAATAATCCTGTGCTAGGGGAACTCCCAAGAGCTTAAGGGTCTGGTTTCTAAGAACTCGTGACGTTAGGGTGGACGGATGTAGGCGACCATGCCTGTATTTGGATAGCATGGCTGATGCCTAAATAAGGACTGGGATCTTAAGCCTATATAAGGGCAATGCGAATTGTGCCTATATAAGGACATGTATCAGGAAAACCTATATACGGACACCTAAAGCGGAATACAACACTAGGTCATGTAATCTCTGATGAGGCATGGAAATATGGCTGTATACAAGCTAGGAAGGCGTCATCTAGCTGTAAACTTCATATTATACACTATAAATTCAAGCAGCAAGCTTCCCTTACCCCCCAAGAAACTGCATAGATATGGCTCGAGGGAGGATGATCGATGCTTGCAATGCTGGGGGATGGATGCTGGCTTTCTCCACCTGGCTTGTGCCTGTCCTGTGGTTTATAAATACTGGGAGAATGTTTTATCAGCCTTGGCCTCAATGACTGGGGGTGTGATCACTGCAGACCCGTGCATATGCCTCTTGGGTTAATTTAAAATAGTCGAAGAGTTGTACAGGAAATCTGTAGCCCTGGGGCACTTAATGGCCAAATGATAGTGAAGTGCAGATAGGGCAGGGGACGAGCCCCTAAATTCAAGCATTGGATCGCAACTTAATATATTGCAATGAGCAACTCAAATTGTATGTGGAAATGCTGCCCCCCTCCTCAAGGCCTAGAGACTCATGAGAACCCTTGAGAACGTAAGAATTACAGCATTTCATGGACTCTGGTCGGGAGGACGCTTGAAGCCACTGATGGCCGTAGAGGAGTCCATTACTATTACTTGATAGGATAATTTCTGCTTACAGCGTAGTTGTACTTTCTGTACTACCACATCTGTCCTCGCACCTTACAGTATCCTATAAAGTCTAGCTGTTGTGTCGAAACGATTCGCTGACATTTATTTTGCTCTCCTCTCTCAAGGTTTCTGTATCACTGGCTGTATTGTGTACATTGCTTTGTAATGTTGGGAACTAAAATGGAAATAAAAAAATTAAAAAAAATTAAATGTGCCATCTCCGTCTATGGAAATAGAAAACGTTTAAGAACATGACGTTTATCCGACTGCTATGTGGCTGCATTTATCATTCCCCACTGTCCTTTTAATAAGATCTTGTCCTTTACATCCTCGGACCCCGCACCTCCGCCTGGGAGAACACCTGGTGGCCCTCCGCCCTCGGGAAGCCACCCACTCCTACAGACCACGCACGAAACCTCGGCATCATCCTCGACTCCTCCCTCTCCATGAACCACCAGATCAACGCCGTCGCTTCCACCAGTTTCAACTGCCTGCGCATCCTCCGCAAGACCTTCAAATGGATCCCCCCCCCCCGATTGCAGAAGGACCGTCACCCACGCACTCATAACCAGCAGACTGGACTACGGCAACGCCCTATACGCCGGAATCAACACAACTCTTCTACACAAACTCCAAACCATCCAGAACGCCGCAGCCAGACTCGTCCTCGGGACACCACGTCACAAGCACATGACCAAACACCTACGAGACCTCCACTGACTCCCCGTCGAGAAGAGGGTCACCTTCAAGCTCCTCATCCACACCTACAAATCCCTCAACAACATCGGACCCAAGTACCTCAACGAGAGAGTCTCCTTCCACGTACCCAAGAGGAACCTCCGCTCCGCCGACCTCGCCCTGGCAGAGGTCCCCCGCATCCGCAGAAACAGAGCAGGCGGGGGAGCCTTCTCCTACATCGCAGCCAAGACCTGAAACGAGCTCCCTGTTAATATCAGACGCTCCCCGACCCTGCACACGTTCAGGAAGGACCTCAAGACCTGGCTCTGACTGATCTGGAGCGCCCCCCTCCCCCTCCAGCGCCTTGAGACCCTCACGGGTGAGTAGCGCGCTTTATAAAACCCCTGATTGATTGATTACAAAGATGGTGGCCATTTTTGTCCCTACAGACTTTACAAGATGGTGAAGGTTGATGGCTGGTGAGCCATGCATGGTCTATTGCAATATGGCCCCACAGAAATGGGAGAGATGCCCTTACACCCGAAAGGGACAGGGTCAGTTATAGTAAAAACAAGAAAGGGTCCCTTTCGTGTCACTCGCTCTAGTTACACGTCCAATAAGGTGAATCAATGCACTCTCATTCAAGCTCAAAATGTCCTTTTCTACATGGAGTGAATGTAGGTAAGGACATTTTGAGCTTGAATGAGAGTGCATTGATTCACCTTATTGGACGTGTAACTAGAGTAAGTGACAAGAAAGGGACCCTTTCTTGTTTTGACTATTTCAATATGGCCACTGTTAGTGTACGTACTAATTTCTCTTCTCCATCATGGGTGATTTTAATTGGTTTGATGAGCAATTGTTGTTAGACTACAAAGGCTGTGATGGTTGGAGTCTTCTTTCATACAACCTGGGAAACAGACTATAACACAGAATTGTTCATTCAGACGTTAAAATACAAATTACAGGCAGAGGTTTGATCTTTGTGCTAACTTTGTGACCAAGTCTTTGATATATTTCCGTGACTCATCTAGCCTTTCCTCCTAGTCAAGCCTGCTAGTAATGAGCATCACAAGAGTACTTCCGTTCTGCTTGCCTGTGATTTTCAAGAACTTCCTCTTTCCTGCTCATTTTGCATATGGCGAGTCAATTATGTATTTGCATTCTCCATGTAAATGTGTGTGTGTGTTGACTCGGTTTGTAATGGGACAACACGTTATTTCTTCAGAATAACTGTGGAGTAACTTATGTGCACCCATATCCTTAAGTTGGGGCTCTGTTCAAGAGACCATTGTTTGAATCCATGGATTATGATTAAATAACTGTATATTACCTGGAATGTTTATCTCAATTGAAATCATGGATGTGATTTTTTTTTAAATTCATGAATCCGACTGTCTTCTTTAAATGATTGTTTCCTACATTGCTAATTCTAATTAATACGATTTGATTACTTTTAGTTTGTTAACTTTTCCTTGACTAGGCAATTTATTTATATAGGAATTTTGGGATGTGATCTGTCTTATTCAAAGTGATTTATATCAAGATTTTGGTCTTTGATTCTTAAAACATGTGAATGATATATGTTCTACATGCTACTGCTATATCTGTCACAATCACTTAGAGTCTGAAATGGATGCTAGCAAAATATAATGAATGTGTAACTCTTTCCAGCAGTGAGACTAGATCTCCTCCAGACAAAATGAAAGTTCTGATGATGATCCTAATAATTTGTCAATGGGACCGAAATGTCAACCTTTAATCATAAATTGGATTATAATTATAAATATTATAAATTTATTATAACTTCATATTGTATATTTGTATTGTCCATTTTTGTTTTCGTGTGTGTAGCTTGTCTCAACTTGCTCGGTTGAGTTCTAATAAGAAATAAATGGAGATTAATTTATTGTATTTGATTGTCCGTACAGCGATCAGTTCTACATACTACAATATACTGATGAAAATCGTTATGATCATAGTAATCCACGCAGGGGTAATTTTGTGTTACCAATACGTGTATGATCCAACCTCTAGAGGTAGGCTGAGTAAACCATGATTTTGTTGTAGAGAGTTGCATTATTACTTGGGGAATCATGGTTCAGAAGAGCAGCTGTGAGAAAAAGAAAAAGCAATGCAGATATTTACTTTCACCAGATTACCACAGGGAACTTTTCAAACAAATGTTAAAATGAACAATACCTGCTAACCAGACAGATTATTAAATTCAGAGCAGATACTCTTTCATCATCTTTGTTTTCCTGAAAGATAAAAAATAACATGTTATACAAGTGTGACATTTAAATGGATCTTGTGCCGATGGAAACAATAGTAGGCAAATACAATAAGTCGTGCCTTTGGCTTTACCAATGATTTTTACAATCAGCAAAGAAAATAAGCAATTGATACTTTTAGTCAATTAAGGTTTTTTGGGATGTTGCTTTCTGAGAGTTGTAGTTTCACTTTTTTTTTTTTATAAATCTTTTTATTACAACATACATCGGTTCAAATATACAATACAGAAATCACTGCCAATTAATAAATAATAATTGTGTACAGAGGAAAAGGATTACATATCTACATCAGAGGGGAGTGGCTCGGATCAGGGGGGGACATCCGAGTCAGCTCTAACAGGTGGCACACATATTCCTCCGCGAAAGTCGTTCCATGGATTCCAGATTCGGACCCACTTTTGGGGCATCCCCTGGTGGTATACACTGTCTTCTCCCTAAACATACACCAATCTAGGTTGTAGTTTCACTTTTAAACACTGTATGTATGGGCTCAAAAATCTTAGAATGCCAAATGATGTTGGTTAAGCAGCCAGGACTGATTTAAGGTGACACATAACATGGGCTGCATTACACCTATGAAGCACTCTTCTCTACAGTTAACTACACTTCGCTGGTCATAAATTACAATCCCTTTGAAGTCTCAATAATAGTCTAAGCATTGAAAGTTCAACCAGTACCAAAAAAAACTAAGTATATTCTATTGTATTGTCAGGAATTGATCACCCCACACAAGGAAGTTTCATAAATAAAGTGGTTGAAGACAACTTTAATAGATCACACAAAACTTACATACTTAAATAATTAAGAATGGATCAGGCCCGCTGGAAAAGTAGTTGCTAGAATGTTGGGAGGTGCCAGGTGGTTTTCCACGTTGGATCTAGCCTCTGCCTACCATCAGGTCAAATTACATGAGGGTTCAATGGATTATACTGCATTCATTACTCTGAACGGAACATTATTGCTCATTTCTATGGGAATATTTCTCACTTTGCTAACTAATCGGTAGCACGCCTTCTTTAAGTTTGGTTTTGTACATGTACCAATTTAAGCATCCTAATTTCCCAGTCAACACTTCTGGAAATTCTCTACAGAAATCAATTTTGTTGATGCTATCCTGATCAACAAAGTCTCTCAATTTTATTGGTAGATCGGACTTAGGATCCAGGATAGTACCTAGATCCCTCTGGTGGAGCCAACTATTAACAGCATGTCCCTTAACTGCAATGTAAAGTTTGCCCACAACATATCTATTGATGTATTCCGTTCACCCTCAAAGTATCCTACTATCTTTATAGGTTCACCACCATATCAGGTGGGCCTTATGTCTGGTTTAAATAATTTAAACTGGTCACATTTTAATTTTAAACATTTCTTCAGGAATTATAGTGAATTTTGCCCCAGTATCAAACATCTACACTTTCTTCCCCTGGACTAGCACTTCATCTTGAGGACCGCCCCCTTTCTTTCCTGTTATTTGCAACAGTATTGCCTTATTTTCATCATCTACTTATTCAATTTAATTTCTTTTCCGTTAGTTATCGCTACTTCTGCAACAATTACTTACACAACCTTTCAGTATTCATACTGGAATACAACCTTCCACTCAGGGAAATTTTTATTTCAGGACATGTCACCTGTTATACCTTGCTTGCAAATTGTTTTACACGAAACTGGCTTTTTTCTATTCTTGCTACTGCGGACTCCATCCTTAAGTAAATTGTTAAAGCCCACATCTTTCCTTTGTTGGTTTTCTACTTTCTACTATACATAATGAAATACTACTGGCACTATTAGTATTTATTTCTTGATTTCCTCTACACAAGTCAAATTGTGTTCAAGTCTTTTTCCTAAATTGACAATTTCAGTTAGTGAAGGATCATCACGACTCGTCTCTGACTGTCATTCTAACAGTTAAGCATAAAAAATATAGCTATCTTCAAATGGAACATGTTCCATTTTTTAGGTCAAGCTTTTGAGACCTCTAGTATATACTTTAGTATATACTTCTTTGTGGGCTTAAAGCCCGGCTACTGCTTTCCATTTGTTTATTTCAGTGTCCTTAAAAAATCCTCGCTTGCTAGTGGTCAATCCTTTCTCTATGTCCCACCTTTTTGGCTTTTGTTTCCTCCCAAGGAGCAGGGACCAAGCACTATATCTTTACACTTTGGTTGTTTATCTGTTGTTTGGGGGACAATTTTTTTAATTCCTTTCCTGCTCATGTTCCATCGTGGGTGGGTGTTCAGCTTCGGCGACCGTATTTTATTGCATCTTCTCTCATGCCACCTCCTTACCCTGTTGTTGCTGCCATTCTTCCCACACCTCCAGCTCTGTTGCTTGTTTAACACAGTGATAGGTTGGTATCTCCCAAAAGAAAGAAAAGGAGTACGGGTTTTGGAATCACTTCCCTGCTCTTAAAAAAGCTGGTGCGCGCAAGCAACGATCTTGCATCTCACAACCTAAGCTCAACTTGGCATGCGACTATTTCTGTCAGTCTGAGACGCTGCTCTCCGAGACGGGATGGGGCTAAGAGAGAGCTCTCTGTGATGAGCCTATTCTGCATGAAGAGTGAGTAGCCCCGTAGAGAATGAATGAGCAGCTGCTGCAAAAAAATTCCGTGCAATACCGGTCTCCAGCCTGCTTCTTTTTTACCCCAGTGTTCTTTTTTCCACCTTCCCTGCTGTTACCGTGCCCAGGTTCAGCATCTCTTCTTCCACCTGTCCCCTTCTTGCTCCTCTGGATCGCCGTTTCTCCTCTTCCTCCATCTCCTGCGATACTAGTTTCCAAGTGGGAGGTTGTACAGGCGGGCGCTGAATGCACTGGGCACCAGGAATTACAAGGCGAGATGAGGTTTAAAATCAACAGATAAGTCCAACGGGGTTATAAACTCTAATGGTTAAAAACTGCATTGGTGCGTTCGTGCCACTGACGCGCATGGGAGGGCTGTTCTTACCCAGCAGGTGTAAGTGCCGGTACTGCATTCCTGTCGCACACCTGCTTCTAGCTCCATATGTGTGTGGCTTACAGTAGAATTGAATCCCAGTGATGCCTTACTGTTCCAGACACCCCAGCGTGTGGTTTTATTTAATCAGGAGGTACGAGAGCTTGCAGCATATCCCTACCACGCACCTGTGCCTAACTCCGTGAGCATGGGAGTTGGCACAATTGCACTAATGTGGTATTGCCATGGAAACCCCGGTGGGTGGCTCTCATTCACCATGCTGAGTATTTGCAATGATGATTCCAAAACTGCATAGGAAATAAACCGCTACTTAAACTGTTCTTCAAGCCCTTACTTAATGGTTAATAACATCTGGCGACACCACAAAAAATACGGCAGTTGCAGGTAGAATAGACAATTCGTATTCTTGACTGAAAACAAAAGACACAAAAGTCCCACTTCGATGGTGACAGAAAACATGTGTGAGTGCTAAAGGGAGGGAAGGTCATTCTAATGGAAGAGGGAGCCTCACACACAGAATTGTATCATGCTTCATCATCGGCAACCTCTCCCCACTCTGGAAGGACAGTACCTCCAGGGCAGACTCAACCTCCTGTTGGACTCTGCGCAGGAGGGAGTTCTTATATAAAAGCTCCATGACAATAATGGGATACAGGTCAGTGAATTAAAAATACCTTGATGTATCCCGGCTATTTGCCTTTATTAGTGGGTACATTAGGTAAGGTTAAAAACTGGTGGGGTGATAATGTGAGAGCAATGACTCACACCGCCTGTTATGTTTCATATAGGTACCCTAATATAGGCCCGGGTAACATCGTACCCTTTCACCTACATCACCTTCCCTACATTACACACTAACGAGCCTTTTAAGGATTGAACCCCTTTTATGGACTGAACCTTTTACCTAGTTCTAGTCCTGGGTGCAGAACAATAGTTGTTTCCTGAACAATAGTGTTCTATGACTGCATCTTTAGACTGACACTGCATGAATAAAATATTCATGAGGCTACTTGGAAACCAGACGGGCTATACACCACCGCCCTAATATCTACGCACAAGGTTCATCCCATATGTCATCCTCATACCCAACAATGGCTAACACAAGAACAAGGGACTCTATATACCTTTCTGTATAAATACAGCACCTCTTGCTATCAGTAGTTGGAGGGAACCAAGACTTCCAGGCCGACACACTGACCAGAGACGCTGAGGCTCCTGCATGCAGACGCTCCAGCTGACAGTGGTCTGAACATCCCTTGCGGGGTGTCCAACTCGAGACCAAGAAGGGCTCCTACATTCACACTTCAGGTAATGGGGTTCGACTAAATCCTAGAGGGATTCTTGGCTGCACACCTACTCACATGCTAGGTACACTTAGGTACATCTAGATAGGCATCGTAGGAGTACGCACTTTCTTTTATCAATGCATTTTATATTCATGTATTTATTCATGCTTGTTGCAAGATGATAGAACTGTACTATCAGCTTTTATATTCATAGTACTGCTAACCATATATCTCTGCTACTGTCTAATGGTTGTTTTAGCTCATATACTTTACACAAGAATAACAACTGTTCAATAAATCCTTATTGAAATGCCCAGACTGTTTATTCTGTGTACCTCTGAGATAAACTAAATGAGCTTGAGTGACTGAGCGAAAAGTAGTACATTGTTTCCACGATCTTGAGGGATCAGGGTTGTCATGTTCTGAGATTGCCAGAAACTAATCTCTCCCCGATAAGAGGAGACACTAGTGGCACTGTGAGCTAGCTAATGCAAACAGGCTAACATTTCTCGGTGGGGGTGTACAGAATCAGTCTGCCACCAAGCCCACAGTTTATGTTATCCCAACGCGCAGGTCCTGCATGGGTACTATAGGAACACACAACACGCCATCAGAGTTAGGCCAACACGTTTCTGCCCATCTTATAAGCCCATACGGGTCTGGAGCATTACTCAGGGCCAGGGATTCCTAACTTCCTCTAGGTGGCCTATTCACCTGCTGCCTTAGTGAGAGGGAAATTAGTAGAAAAATTAAATAAAAAATTATTGCTAATGTGCTAAGGTCAGTCCTAACTGAAAACGCACAAGGAGAACTACCCATTAATAAAAGAGGAAAAAACAGATATAAGGTCAATTAATACATTGTAGACCAAAGTACTTCCCTTTATTGGGTAAACCAAATAAGAAAGAACGTGGGATGCAGGTGACACTGCACAACAGAACCACAACACTAACACACATCATAAGGGAATAAAACATGCGAAAATGTTGCGCATGCTGCGTGTGCAGAAGTGACATAAATGACATATCAAATTATGGAAAAGCTATACATTCGTTATCTTACCCTAGATTATAGGGGATACCGGCTTCTTGAACAGAGAGGGGGACGGTGTAATTTTTAGTCACACACTAGTTTTCTGTGACCGTCCAAGTGGGACTTTTGTGCCTTTTGTCTCTAAGCTAGAATACTAATCATCTATTCTACCTGCAGCTGCTGTATTTTTTGTGGTGTTGCTCTCTCTAGGAGTGTTTACGGCAGCTTACTTCCTCCTCTCTCTCATGTGTTGTGTAGCTAGTACAGCTGTGAGAGGTTCCACTAGTGATAAGTATTTGTTCTCTCTAATAGAGAGAAAGTATTGCCTCTAGTTTCCATTATGTTGGAAGGATTAACATTGGATGATGAGCAAGTGTCGGCCATCCTGGCTGCACCTTCCCTCTTGGGCAACATAATGGTCCAAACTATTGCTCAGTTAGGGGACTAGGACACACTAGTAGTGTTGTATTCTCCTTAGGGTGTCCATAACGGGCTTTCCAAATATCATGTCCTTATATAGGCACAATTCGCCCTGCCCTTATATAGGCATAGAATCCCAGGCCTTATTTAGGCATTAAACCGTGCACTCCAAATACAGGCATGGTCTCTGACATCCGTCCACCCTAACGTCACAACGAGTTCATGAAGAACAGACCCTTAGGCTGCGGGAGTTTCCCTAGCCCAGGACTATTGATTTCTTCAAGGACTCATATATTATGCGTGAACCATTATTCCTTAGGGGTTCATCCATGACGTCTTTCGCTACCCAATTCACGTCAATGCTAACATTCCTAACCTTCCCTAGCCCTTGTAAACTAGAGGAGACCTCGACTTCAGAGGAGCCCGTATCCCAGCCTGGCGCACTGAGAAGACGCTGCCATTCCCTGCACGCAGAGAGCCCAGCTTCCAGTGATCTGACTTCCTGTTAGAACTGGGGGTCTCTAGTTGGCAATGGTTTGCACCTTTGTCCAAATAGGGACCCTTGCTTCTAGTCAGGATAAGGGGGAAACACTCCTAAAATAACCCCTGCTCACCCCCTGGTAGCTTGGCACGAGCAGACAGGCTTATCTCAGAGGCAGTGTGTAAAGCATTTGTGACCACATACAGTAATACAGTGAAAACACTACAGATGGACACCACACAGGTTGTTTATGTAAAAATAAGTAATCTTTATATAGACTTATCACAAGACCCAATAGCAAAAATCCACAATACAGTACTCAAAAATAGACTTAAAATGATAGAGACAGTTCACGTTATCTTCAAAAATAGGATAGTCCCTCAAATAAAGCTTGTAGCAACAAATAACTCCACTTGGAGTTATCACGACGTCGTGACCGGTGGAAATCCCAAAGTACGGCGCCGACCGCGAGGTGCGCGGCGTCGGGCCTGGAGTCGAGCAGACCCACAAAGAACAGTACCTGGAATTCGATGAAAACAAAGACGGTGCACGGCGTCGGGGAGGTGATGCTTCGTTGGCGCCGGCGGCGTCGGTTCCTTACGACCCCAGGGGAGGTGATGTCTCGGTTCCTTACTGCAGCGCAGGGAGGTGAGGCGTCGGTTCCTTACTGTGTCGGGGAGGTGACGTCACGGATGGCGGCGAGGCGTCGGTTCCTTACGATGGTGCGGCGTCGATGGATTCGGGGGTCACCCACGTCGAGGATCGGCTCCGCGATGATGAAGCCCTGGCGTCGGTGAAGTCGGGGCTGCGGTGCGAGTCGGGACGGTGCGTCGTGAGCGTCACGAGCGGTGTCCTCGGCTCCGGTGCAGGCAGCGGCCTCGATGACGGCTTCGGAGTCGATGTCGCACGGCGTCGGCAGGCGTCGGGCCTACGGTGCAAGTCGGGCGGTGCGTCGTGCTCTTCACGAGCGGTGCCCACGGCTTCGGTGCAGGTTACGGCGTCGCTCGCCGGCGTCGGTGTTGCAATTTCCCTCTGTTAGCAGCTAAAACAGCAGTTCCAGATGCAGGCAAACAGAAGGGGTGAAGTCTTTGTGTCCCTGTGACTTCAGGCAGGAGGCAAGCTCAGTTCAAGCCCTTGGAGATTCCCTTCTTCAAGATGACAAAGCACAGCAAAGTCTTTTCTCCTGTCCTTGGCAGAAAGCAACCACTGCAGGCCAACCCCAATCAGCAAAACAGCACAGGGGCAGTACTCCTCCTTCAGCTTCTCCGGTTCTTCTCCTTGGCAACAGGTTTCTTGATTTCCCAGAAGTGATCTAATTTCCTAGGGGTCTGGGTCCCCTTTTATACACCTTTTCCCTTTGTTCTCTGAAGGCAGAGAGGCCTCTGCCTAGTCCAAAACCAGTTCTGGTCAGTCCTGGAGCACTTTGTTTTTCTGACTCCTTCTTTCCTTTGTGAGTGAGGGGCAGAGCCATCAGACGCCCGGCAGGAGGTGGAGCCAGCATTGTGGAAGGCAGGCACAGCCCTATTCAGACCCAGGTGCAACTCCTCCCTCCACTCTGGATGCAGACCTTCCTATTCAGCCCTGTGCTGACTCACCCTGTCTCCTGTAGCCACCCCCAGCCCCTGTCACTCAATCTCTAGACAAGGAATACACAACCTAGCAGAGGCAGGCTTGGAAGTTTAGGCAAGAAAATACCCACTTTCTAAAAGTGGTATTTTCAAACACAGAATGTTAAAACCAACTTCACTAAAAGATGTATTTTATCATTCTGAGTTCAGGCATACTAAATTCGTTTTTCTACCATGTTCCCTGGGTCAGTTCTGACTATAAGGTGTAATAGTCAGTCTGCCCATTCTGGCCTATGGGGAGCAGGTAGCCTTGCAATAGTGAAAAACGAAAATGGCTGTAATTCACTATTAGGACATGCCACACACACCAGGGCATGTCCTACCTTATACTTACAATGCACCCTGCCCTAGGGCCTACTTTAGGGGTGACCAACATGCAGTAAAGGGAAGGTTTAGGGACTGGTAAGTGGGTGCACTCACCAAGTCGACATGGCAGCCCTAGGCTGCACACAGGCTCTGCAATGGCAGGCCCGAGGCACATTTTACAAGCCGCTTCTGTGGGTGGCACAACCAGTGCTGCAAGCCCACCAGCAGCATTGGATTTACAAGCCCTGGGCACACTCAGTGCACTGTACTAGGGACTGACAAGTAAACCAATCATCCAATCATGGAGTCACTAATCCATAACACAATTTACAGTAGGGAGCACTTGCACTGTGGCACTGAACAGCAGTGGCACAGTGCCCAAAAGCATCTAAAACCAGCAAAACATAAGAGGCAACAGCAAAAAAATGGAAGGGAGACCCACGCCAATGGTGCCAAGTCTAACACGTGTCCCCTCCAGCTGAAATGTGGGGAGAACTACCCTTCCTCCTGGGAGTTCTCATCACTAAGGCGGAAAAATCTGGACAGACCATCAGCATTGGCGTGTTCTGTACCAGGGCGGTGTTCCACCGTAAAGTCCATCCCCTGTAGGGAAATGGACCACCTCAACAGTTTTGGATTCTCACCCCTCATCTGCATTAACCATCTGAGGGGCCTGTGGTCTGTCTGAACCCGGAAGTGAGTCCCAAACAAGTATGGTCTCAACTTCTTCAGTGCCCAGACCACAGCAAATGCTTCACGTTCAATCGCACTCCACCTCTGTTCCCGTGGGAGTAACCTCCTACTAATAAAGGCTACAGGTTGGTCTAGGCCCTCCTCATTCATCTGTGAAAGCACAGCCCCAACACCATGCTCTGAAGCATCTGTCTGCACAATGAATTCCTTTGAGAAGTTGGGCGCCTGAAGCACGGGCGCCGTGCACATGGCAGATTTCAGGGCATCAAAAGCCTTTTGGCAGGCATCAGTCCAGTTCACTTTCCTGGGCTGCTTCCTGGAAGTCAGCTCAGTCAAGGGTGCAACAATGTTGCCATACCCCTTGACAAACCTCCTGTAATACCCGGTGAGTCCTAAGAAGGCCCTCACCTCTGTCTGGGTTTTGGGGGTTCCCAAGCCAGGATGGTATCTATCTTGGGCTGTAGGGGCGCCACCTGGCCGCTCCCTACCTGGTGTCCCAAGTACACCACAGAACCCTGCCCGATCTGGCACTTACTCGCCTTGATCGTGAGGCCTGCCCTCCGCAGCGCCTTCAACACTTCCCAGAGGTGGTGCAGATGTTCCTCCCAAGTGGCGCTGAACACTGCAATGTCATCCAGGTAGGCGGCACTGAAATCCTCCAGCCCAGCCAACACCTGGTTGACCAACCTCTGAAAGGTGGCAGGGGCATTCTTCATCCCAAAGGGCATCACCCGGAATTGGTAGTGCCCATCTGGTGTGGAGAATGCTGACCTCTCTTTGGCCCCATCAGTTAAGGCGATCTGCCAGTATCCAGACGTTAGATCAAACGTGCTGAGGTACTGGGCAGCCCCTAACCGATCAATGAGCTCATCAGCTCTGGGGATGGGGTGCGCGTCAGTCCTGGTGACTGAATTGAGTCCTCGGTAGTCCACACAGAACCGGAGTTCAGGTGTGGCACCAGGCGCGGCAGCCTTTGGGACCAAGACCACTGGGCTGGCCCAAGGACTGTTAGAGGACTCAATCACCCCTAAGGCAAACATCTTGGAGACCTCCTCCTTGATGCAAGCTCTCACCCTGTCAGTCACTCTGTAAGTTTTGTGCTTCACAGGAGGACTGTCCCCAGTGTCCACATCATGGATGCACCATTCAGTGATACTGGGAGCCAGGGAGAACAGATCAGAAAACTGCCCCAACAGTTGGCGACAGTCATTCTGCTGCTCCGGGGTCAGGGTGGGAGAGAGGTTCACACCATCCACTGACCCATCTTGCTCTTTTGCATACAGGAGGTCAGGAAGAGGTTCAGTCTCCTCTTCCATCCCAGCATCTGTTGCTAAGAGCATGCCCACTTCAGACCTCTCAAAGTGGGGCTTCAGGCGGTTCACATGCAGGACCCGCAAGGGGTTCCTGGGAGACTGCAAGTCCACCAAGTAGGTGACTTCACTCTTGCGCTCCACCACCTCAAATGGTCCGGTCCACTTATCCTGGAGCGCACAGGGCTCCACTGGGGCCATGACCCACACCTTTTGTCCAGGCTGAAACTCGATCAGAGTGGCATTCTGATCATGCCAACGTTTCATCTCTTCCTGGCTGGCTTCCAGATTCGCCTCAGCGAGTTGTCTGAAACGCCGAGTCTGGTTTCTGAAGGCCAGCATGTAACTAAATACATCCTGGGGAGTTTTCCTGGGAGCTTCCTCCCAGCCTTCCTTGACCAGACTCAGAGGTCCTCTTACAGGATGGCCGTACAGCAGTTCAAAGGGACTGAACCCTAAGGACTTCTGGGGCACCTCTCTGTAAGCAAAGAGCAGGCATGGCAAGAGGACGTCCCACTTACGCCTCATGGGTTCTTCCAGACCCATAATCATGCCCTTAAGGGTCCGGTTGAATCTCTCAACCAGCCCATTACCTTGGGGGTGGTAAGGAGTGGTGAACTTATAGGTTACACCACACTCCTGCCACAGGGACTTCATATACTTGGAAATGAAGTTAGTACCACGGTCAGACACCACCTCCTTGGGGAACCCCACACGGGAGAAAATCCCCATCAGTGCACGTCCCACCACGGGGGCCGTCACTGTCCGAAGAGGGATGGCTTCCGGGTACCGGGTGGCATGGTCCACCAAGACCAGGATGAACCTGTTGCCCATGGCTGTCTTGGGATCCAGAGGCCCCACAATGTCAATACCCACCCTCTCAAAGGGGGTACTGACAACAGGGAAAGGTTGGAGAGGAGCCTTGTGCTTCCTCCCACTCTTACCACTTGCCTGGCAAGTCTGACAGGTCCTGCAATGAGTATCTGAACTCTTGCGCATTTGGGGCCAATGAAAGTGGGTGACAAGCCTTTGAAAGGTCTTGTCTTGCCCCAAATGTCCTGCTAAAGGCACATCATGAGCCAGACCCAGTAGGAAGGCTCTGAAGCGCTGGGGTACCACCAGCACACGGGCTGACCCAGGCTCAGCAACCTTAGGCTCACTATACAGGAGACCATTCTCCCAGTAGATCCAGTGTGATCCAGACTGATCACCTGCTGCCTGGCTTACAGCCTGTTGCCGCAAGCCCTCAAGAGAAGGGCACTTCTTCTGCTCCTCGCAGAATTCTTCCCTGGAGGGGCCTCCTTCCTGCTGCCAATGGGTCAGCTCAGGCAGGTCCCCCAGTTCAGCCACTTGTTCCCCTGTAGGTTCCAGGGCATCCCCCTCAAGGTCTGCCTCCTCCTGGACCGTGGGAACTTCGGGGGCCGGCTTCCCGCGCCCCTGCCTCCTCTCTTTAAGGCAGGCACCTGGGCCCTTCTTCCAGGCTCCAGGTCCTCTTGAATACCCTTACCGGCTGCCATTGACCGAGTGGTCACACACGCCCACTCTGGCAGACCCAACATCTCCAAATGAGACCTCCGCTCCACCTTCGCCCAAGGGGAGCTCTCCAAATCATTGCCTAGCAGACAGTCAACAGGCATGGCTGGCCTCACAGCTACTTGAAGGATACCTGAGACCCCCCACTCAAAGGGAACCTGGGCCACCTTGCAGTGGCTCTCTGAGTTGTCAGCGGCAACTACAGGGTAGAATACGTTGGGGACCACCTGCTCCTCAGACACCAGCCGACAACTGACAGCTGTCACACTGGCCCCGGTGTCTCTGAGAGCCTCCACCCTATGGCCATTGATGGTCACCCACTGCCTGTATTTTTTAGTGTTATCAGGCAGCTGGGTCCTAGGGACCATCTCACTGTCTCCTAAAGAGACCAGGGACATCTCTGCGGGACCCCACCCACCTTGGGCACCCAACTCCTCCCCCAGGGCTACACTAGCCATCTGCCGGGGTGGTGCACCAGTGGGTGCAGTGGTCACGGTATTGGGGCACTTGGGACTTCCTACAAAGTGACCCACCTGACCACAACTAAAACATGCTTTGGGCCCCTTCTGAACAGACTTATCTGTTGGGACCCATGGTCTTTTCTCAGTGGGAGGCTGGGAACCCTTACCTTGGTTCCCTTGGGGTTTACTTTGGGGCCCTTTTTGGAACTCCTTCTGTTTACCCTTGTCCCCCCACTCTTCTGCTGGGGACCCTGCCCACCTTTGGCGGAGTCTCCCACAAGACCCTTGTGGACCCGGGTACTGACCCAGCGGTCCGCCTCCTCAGCAAGCTTCCTAGGATTAGTCAGCTTACTGTCAACAAGGTGCTGGCGTAGCTCTGGAAAACAACTACTGGACAAGTGCTCCCATGCAATTAAATCATAGAACTCCTGCAAGTCATTTACTTTGCTACCCTTCACCCATCCATCCAATGCTCTGCAAAAATAAGACACATACTCCACCCAGGTACTAGACTCCAGCTTTTTGCAGTTCCTAAACTTCTGTCTATAAAGCTCTGGAGTTAACCCATACCTTGCCACTAAAGCTTCCTTCAGGTGGGCATAGGACATCTGATCCACTGTGGGCAAGGCTAGCAAGGTTTCCCTTCCCTCACCTGCAAAGCGGCCCCACAACCCCGCTCCCCAATCCTTCTCAGGGACCCGGTGTGATGTCATGGCGATCTCATAAGCTTTAAACCATTGCCCAATGTCCTCCCCCTTCATGAAATCCTTAATAACCTCCTTGGGGATGTACACTCTACTTTCTACAGGCACTGGAGGTGTGCTGCCACCAGAGGGAGTGATTTCTAGGCTCCTAGCCTTTAGCTCTAGCTCCCTTACCACTCTCTCATGCTCTAAAAGCATCTTCTTTTCTTCCATGGCCAACCTCTTACTTTCTAACTCCAATTTCTTATGCTCAAGGCTATCATGGCTTCCCTGTTTCAGTTTGGCCATCTCCATTTCATGCATCCTGCTTTTATCCCGGTCCTCCAGCTCCTCTGGAGACAGGCCCTTTGAGAAACACTGCTGCCCTCCCTGGAAGGCACTCTCCTCCCAGAGTAAGCCCAATGGCCCTTCAAGCTGCTCATCTAAATTCTCTGCCTCCTCCACAGGCTCCTCGGACTGCCCACTGGCATTCCGTGCTTCCAACCAGGCCCTCAGCGCCTTTTGAAGCTCCTCCTTCCTGGTGAGGCCTTTCATAGAGATTTTAAACTTTTTACAAACAGCTTTGAGTTCTGGCACAGTGTAGGTATCAACCCTATCTTCTTCAAATTCAATATCTGTAGGTGCAATGGATCCTTTTTTGCTCATGGTGAAAATTGGCAGTTCTCAACAAAAATTAAAGGTTCCAAGGAAAAAAAGTCCTATCAAAATGTATGTGGTCGCGTATTGGTCTGCACTCACTAGTAGTGTACACCAATCACTGTATATGAATCACAAATGCAAGTCCAAATCCTCACCGCTGACCACCAATGTTAGAACTGGGGGTCTCTAGTTGGCAATGGTTTGCACCTTTGTCCAAATAGGGACCCTTGCTTCTAGTCAGGATAAGGGGGAAACACTCCTAAAATAACCCCTGCTCACCCCCTGGTAGCTTGGCACGAGCAGACAGGCTTATCTCAGAGGCAGTGTGTAAAGCATTTGTGACCACATACAGTAATACAGTGAAAACACTACAGATGGACACCACACAGGTTGTTTATGTAAAAATAAGTAATCTTTATATAGACTTATCACAAGACCCAATAGCAAAAATCCACAATACAGTACTCAAAAATAGACTTAAAATGATAGAGACAGTTCACGTTATCTTCAAAAATAGGATAGTCCCTCAAATAAAGCTTGTAGCAACAAATAACTCCACTTGGAGTTATCACGACGTCGTGACCGGTGGAAATCCCAAAGTACGGCGCCGACCGCGAGGTGCGCGGCGTCGGGCCTGGAGTCGAGCAGACCCACAAAGAACAGTACCTGGAATTCGATGAAAACAAAGACGGTGCACGGCGTCGGGGAGGTGATGCTTCGTTGGCGCCGGCGGCGTCGGTTCCTTACGACCCCAGGGGAGGTGATGTCTCGGTTCCTTACTGCAGCGCAGGGGAGGTGAGGCGTCGGTTCCTTACTGTGTCGGGGAGGTGACGTCACGGATGGCGGCGAGGCGTCGGTTCCTTACGATGGTGCGGCGTCGATGGATTCGGGGGTCACCCACGTCGAGGATCGGCTCCGCGATGATGAAGCCCTGGCGTCGGTGAAGTCGGGGCTGCGGTGCGAGTCGGGACGGTGCGTCGTGAGCGTCACGAGCGGTGTCCTCGGCTCCGGTGCAGGCAGCGGCCTCGATGACGGCTTCGGAGTCGATGTCGCACGGCGTCGGCAGGCGTCGGGCCTACGGTGCAAGTCGGGGCGGTGCGTCGTGCTCTTCACGAGCGGTGCCCACGGCTTCGGTGCAGGTTACGGCGTCGCTCGCCGGCGTCGGTGTTGCAATTTCCCTCTGTTAGCAGCTAAAACAGCAGTTCCAGATGCAGGCAAACAGAAGGGGTGAAGTCTTTGTGTCCCTGTGACTTCAGGCAGGAGGCAAGCTCAGTTCAAGCCCTTGGAGATTCCCTTCTTCAAGATGACAAAGCACAGCAAAGTCTTTTCTCCTGTCCTTGGCAGAAAGCAACCACTGCAGGCCAACCCCAATCAGCAAAACAGCACAGGGGCAGTACTCCTCCTTCAGCTTCTCCGGTTCTTCTCCTTGGCAACAGGTTTCTTGATTTCCCAGAAGTGATCTAATTTCCTAGGGGTCTGGGTCCCCTTTTTATACACCTTTTCCCTTTGTTCTCTGAAGGCAGAGAGGCCTCTGCCTAGTCCAAAACCAGTTCTGGTCAGTCCTGGAGCACTTTGTTTTTCTGACTCCTTCTTTCCTTTGTGAGTGAGGGGCAGAGCCATCAGACGCCCGGCAGGAGGTGGAGCCAGCATTGTGGAAGGCAGGCACAGCCCTATTCAGACCCAGGTGCAACTCCTCCCTCCACTCTGGATGCAGACCTTCCTATTCAGCCCTGTGCTGACTCACCCTGTCTCCTGTAGCCACCCCCAGCCCCTGTCACTCAATCTCTAGACAAGGAATACACAACCTAGCAGAGGCAGGCTTGGAAGTTTAGGCAAGAAAATACCCACTTTCTAAAAGTGGTATTTTCAAACACAGAATGTTAAAACCAACTTCACTAAAAGATGTATTTTATCATTCTGAGTTCAGGCATACTAAATTCGTTTTTCTACCATGTTCCCTGGGTCAGTTCTGACTATAAGGTGTAATAGTCAGTCTGCCCATTCTGGCCTATGGGGAGCAGGTAGCCTTGCAATAGTGAAAAACGAAAATGGCTGTAATTCACTATTAGGACATGCCACACACACCAGGGCATGTCCTACCTTATACTTACAATGCACCCTGCCCTAGGGCCTACTTTAGGGGTGACCAACATGCAGTAAAGGGAAGGTTTAGGGACTGGTAAGTGGGTGCACTCACCAAGTCGACATGGCAGCCCTAGGCTGCACACAGGCTCTGCAATGGCAGGCCCGAGGCACATTTTACAAGCCGCTTCTGTGGGTGGCACAACCAGTGCTGCAAGCCCACCAGCAGCATTGGATTTACAAGCCCTGGGCACACTCAGTGCACTGTACTAGGGACTGACAAGTAAACCAATCATCCAATCATGGAGTCACTAATCCATAACACAATTTACAGTAGGGAGCACTTGCACTGTGGCACTGAACAGCAGTGGCACAGTGCCCAAAAGCATCTAAAACCAGCAAAACATAAGAGGCAACAGCAAAAAAATGGAAGGGAGACCCACGCCAATGGTGCCAAGTCTAACACTTCCCTTGCGGGGTGTTGGAGTTCGAGTCTGGCAAACAGATTCCAACCTCTCTCATTCTTCAGGTATGGAGCTGATAAGAACCTAGAGGGACTTTTGGCATACTTCGCATACTAGCCATACTAGACTTAACATACTCTTAGTATACCATAGTAAGGAATACTTCACCTACTTCATACCTTGTCCTACACCTAGGTTAGGTTAGGTACATTGGGGTAGAACTAGCTTAGCACCGCATCGTATGAGTACTCGCATTTTTAGTCTGTGTTATTTATGTAACAGCATATGTACTAAAAGATAATGCTATCGCAGTATTATTTATTTCTACTGCTCACCCTGTACATTATTTATCTCGCATACTGTCTTGTGATCGTAACAGCACATTATATTTACACCAGAAACAAGACTGTTCAATAAATCTTTTATTGAAAACACCAGTCTATTATTTCTGTGTAACTCTGAAGAAAACTAAGCATGCACGACTGAGCTGAGTGAAATAGTTATCTAGTGTTTCCACGACTCTGGGACACGTTCTGATTCTAAAAGGGAAACATATTGGTCATGTTTTGCGGCTGCCAGAAACTACTCCCTTCTTGTTGTCAAGGAGTTTCTAGTGGCCTCTGAGCTAGCTGGCACAAGTAATTAAGTTTAATATACTCGATAGGGACATACCGACCTTAGTCCTATGTCAAACCTATAGGATATATTATTCCAATGCGCAGAGCCTATTAGGGAAATAGGAGCTACACTACATGGCGCCCAACGGTTTGGTTAGGCAGTAATTCAACGTTAGATACTGAGTAACTCAGCCGTGCTATTTTCTCTCAGAGACCCCTACCCATATACTCCAAAAGACGTCTGGAGTGGGCAGGGTTAGGTATCCACCAAGGCTACATAGGGAAGCACCCTATATATTAGCTGTTTGGTTTGCTCAACGTTGAAGGATACAGTGTTCCAAAATATTGTGCACCTTATCTTTGTTTCCTTGAAACTTGTTCTACATTTTTCAAAAACAAAATGCCTGACGGAGACAATGACACCGGAAACGGTGGAGCTGCGGCTGATCCAGCCCAAGCAGTAGGTTTTAACCTTACAGGTTTAAATGAAACTGAGGAGGGTGTGGTTCACATCCCTCAAAACTTAAGAAGAGCCATAACTCTAAAACTTATAAAACATGGCCTATCGCCAAGAGGAGGTAGAGCAGTTTTTGTGATAGAGGCACATGAATCATTTCAGACAGAGGTATTCTATTCATGGGTACTACTTCCAGAATGCAATCCAACATCACAAACATTTCACTTCTACAAAGAAGATGATCTACCAGAGGAATACATTCCTTTCGAGGATATTGAAATTCCATTAACATACCAAGAGCATCAGCTCTGGTTTAAAGGCGCCCTAAAACATCACAAAAACATTACCAGGCTCGGTCCACTAGGTAGACCAGGAGCAACATGGCCGATTTTAGCCGGCTACACACCTCATCCTGAACTGGATATAATGACAGATGAGGAATTACATACTCAAATAAAAGAGTCAATAAAAATTTACAGACAATTGGTCCAATATGTCATGCGGACTTTTACAGTCCGACCACCATTGACATATCCAAGTCCAACTCCCCAACAGGGGAATACACTAAAAATTACACCACAGACTCAATTCAGTCATGGGTAAAATGCCCACAAAACGTGAGCAAATTCCGTTTTGGATAGCTCAAAAAATTACTCAAATCGAAGCAGTATTTCCAAATACTAGCCCGCATGAGAAACACAGAATCCTAACAATCAGTTTACCGATGGGGATCACACCACAACCGGAAGTCTGCACCACTTGGGGCTCAGTCTTTGCTGCCATCTATACTAAAACACATGGTATTCCATCAATTGCGGTAATACCGGATGTCCTAAAACAAATTCAAAACGAATATGGGGCAGAGCCTGCTCTAAATTTAGACAAAGAGGAGCAAAAGAGGAGCGCCTAAGGCTCCCGAATGATACTTGGAATTACAAACGTCTGACCAAGGACCCTAGCCCTCCCCCCCCCCCTCCCCTCCCAGGTCCAGGAGATGGTGGCTTTCCGTGTATCCAAGGGCCTGGAAACAATTGTATCATCAAACATGAGGCTGAGTTTTTAACCAAGTAACATCCTACGGTACTGTACTTTTACGTCCTTCGCAAGCTCCACAAAAATAGGTATCCTCCCCGAGGTAGACCAATTGTCTCTGGCATAGGTTCTACACTGGAACCCTTGACACAATTTTGTGACTTATTCCAGCCTCTGGGGAAAAAGATACACAGGATGTTTTTAATCTAATTAAGGATCTAGCCTTTGACGAAAGGAAGGAATTGTTGATCAGCCTGGACGTGGAGTCCTTATATACCAACATTCCACAGGAGGCCACACTGGGTGTTGTTGATAATATAAAAGAGTGACACTGGATGGGAATACATGACCCCCACAAGATTAAGTCCTGGATTTGGCACACTTAGCTTTGACACAAAACTTTTTCTAATTTTAAGGGGAATTTTTTCTCCAAGTCCGTGGGACTTCCATGTGAAGCACGTTTGCTCTCAGTCTGGCCTATCTTTATGTCCACTCCTTCGAATCCAAATATGTTTTACATGATTCAAATTCCTTAAGGCACAAGATCCGGCTATGGAAACGTTACATTTATGACGTTTTCCTCATTTGGACTTGCACAAACGAAGAAGCGAATGTGTTCTTCCAGTGGTTGAACGCACTAGATCCATTTCTACGCTTCACAGCTACCACTGGAGGCAACGACTTACCCTTCTTGGACCTCCTGGGTAAAAGACGGTCGCCTCAAGACGGAGGTGGTTTACAAACCTACAGACAAACAATCTGCTTCATTTTGAAAGCTTTCACCCACAAGCACCAAGGCAAAATCTCCCTGTGGGACAGTTTTTACGTCTCAGACGTAACTGCTCGGAGGTCTCAGATTATAAGGTATATGTGAAGAAACTATTCGCGAAACTGGCTGACAAACAATATCCCCCCCCCCCCCATGTAATAAAAAAAAGCCAAGAGAAGGTCTTGAATAACAGATCAGCTGTTGTCCACATATGAGAAAGAAGAGAACAAAAGATTGATCTGTGTGGCAACTTTTAGCCCATTATCTATACATTCCAGAACATCATCAACAAATATTGGAAAATACTACAATCAGGGGACCTCGTAATTGAGAAACCTATGCATGCGTTCAGGAGGGCCAGGAGCATCAAAGACATGCTAGCATACACGCACCCAAGACGGACTGCAACCCCAGGAGACCAAATGACTCTGTGCCACCTACCACCTCTGGTAGGTCATTCCCCCTGTGGTAATTGCAGTGAGTGGCTGCTCACAAAGAGGACTAAGGAATTCGACCTAGGTCTGAGGACACCTTGGATACTGAAATCCCTGACCAACTGTAACTACATGATTAGATGCCCATGTGGTCTAATGTACATTGGTATAACCACCAGGAATGTATGCACACGTATCACTGAACACCGCAGCACCCTTAGGTGCAAACGAGATTCAACTAAACTTAAGAGACACTACTTGGAGATAGGCCATAAAGAAAATGAAATGGAGTGGTTGGTCATCGAGAAACTGCAAAAAACACTAACAGACATGACTGAACCTCTATTCTGGTTTGAACAAAGATGGATCTACAGGCTCTGGATGGATCACCACAGGCTCAATGATGATGTCCAATGGGGGAGCATGAAGATATGATCCTTCATCTGACTCAAAAAATGCTCCTCCATGTATGACACTAACCCCCTTGTCATGAACACATGACGAGAGCCTGCCAGTTACATGCACCATACATATCACACTTGTCCCATTGATGATTTGTTTACATCTGAGCGAGTGTCCACCTGAAATTGAATGAGTGTCCCACCAGATGGAATACCTCCACTTAATTGTTGCTCTTAAGAATTCTTTAAAAAAAAAATATTATTATTTTTTTTTTTTAAATAACTTTCTTTGAAACAAAGTAATACAGCAAGAAGCTGCAAATTATGGGTCTCCAGCAGGTACAGCTAGACCTACCTGCTTATGGGCTGGCTAACAGCTTCTTCATCTGATGGAAATCCCTGGTTATATTTTTGTATATCTTCCGCATCCGGAGCTCGCACGGACCTGATCTTTGCATCCAGTTTGTGACTGACGTAAGGTGTCCGGCGCACCCGCCTCCTCCAGTGTTTGGACTGTCGACACACGGTCCATACTGGCACCCTGCTCCCCTGTGAACACGGCTTACCCGCCCGACTGCATCCACCCTGTTAATTGAATTTCAACAGCATACATCGCTTCTTGGTGTCTACCACCCCATCAGGAACACTACCTTCTTTACCACACATCACAGCAAAACGTTGTCATATTCCCAGTAGGCACTCCAAGTTCCGTGGGTTTCACGTCAGTCAAATACTTGTACCCGTGTATCTGATCGCCAGGTCATCAGACCCCTTGGCCGCTCTGGTTACTCCACCGGCTCTCTGATCACACCATCCATCCACACCGCCACACAGCCCTGAAGAGTCACGGGATACTTCCCGCTTTGTGACGAAACACGTGTCGGCTGGTCGTTTCTTTGTTGTTGAATCATTAAAACTTTCTAACTAATCTCCTGGTGTCGACCATTTGAATATAAATACGAGACATTTCTACCAGTATCTTATCCTCATTACGTGTGCCCGGGACTTTTTTCTTATATTTTTGTATATCTTAATAAAACTACATTTCCCTTCCTTTTGGGGTCCGCACGTAATCAGAGACTACATATCCCAGCATCTGAGAATCCTCTCATGTGAGCACCGCCCTTTCCTCCTCACAGGCAGACATGGGCCAAGACAAAGAAACGCCTATCACTCAATTTAAAAAGGGCTGCTTTTTGCCCCTATGTGTACCAGCGGTGGAGAGCGGGTGCCGAGCAGGTTAACCGGCACGGTGGGCCTTTTGACGAAGTGCTTTCTCTCCCCCTTGGGGGGGGGGTGGTCTTCCAATAGGGTGCCATGTCACAACCAGTAGCCTTTCCATGGACTTGGTCCAGTTTATAATATGGAGGCAGTTTTTAACTAAATCGAAAAACAAGTGTTTTAGATTGTTGTGTGCGGATGTGGGACAGATTCCACACGTGAATCACCGACTTTACTTCCACTAGTATGGCAACAAACATTTCAAATGGGGGCCTGCATCATTCATTAGCTCAGGGGATATTTGTAACCGAGCAGGCTTACTGGCACGGTGGGCCTCTTGACGAAATAAGTGCGCGCCCCCCCCTCGAGGGGGTCTGACATACGGGCGTAATGTCATAACCAGCAGCGAATGCAGGGACTTGGTCCCGCTTGTAATGTGGAGGCATTTTGTACTTTTATTCAAAAAACATTTGTTGCATGTTATCGAGTGTGGATGTGAGGACAGATTCCATATGGGAACCATTGACGTCATTTCTACTAGTATGGCAACAGACGTTTCAAGTGGGGGCTCTGCATATTCCACTATCTCGGGGGCTATATGTAATCAATGTGCACATTCGCTGCTCATATCCCTGCCTGGGGCACACTAATACGATTATGAACCATCTGGAGTATGAGTGCAGGGACAGGAGATGATTGCCTACATCCCTCGCAATGTATAGACACTCCATTTTTTTCTTTCTGCCCGATTTATGATTTGGGTCAGGCCAATACCATACTACCAGAACAAAGAATACACTATATGTAGTGTATAGACTGATTACTTTTATCCTTTTAAATCCTGATTTCACTAGTGTGTGACTATAAAGGACACCGTTCCCCTCTCTGTTCAAGAAGCCAGTATCCCCTATAATCTAGGGTAAGATAACGAGTGTACAGCTTTTCCATGATTGGTAATGTCATTTATGTCACTACTGTGCATGCAACTGCAACAAATGATGGACGGAATGCTGAATGATTCAAACATTCTCCCCCAGTCAAGAGATCTGGGTTAAATCAATCGTTCTTTAGCCCACTACGCCACAGCAGTTTGGACCCAGCCATATGCAAATCAGTCTTGACCCTGTGCCTCATGGGAACAGTCCAGATCGAACTGCCAAGCCAGGTCCTCCCTGGACCAGAAACCAGCATCCTGGGACCGGTTTCGGGGTATGTCACACCCTTCATCAGCAAGGCTAGCTTGAATCCAGTGGCAGAGTGAGCAAGGGACCTAGGATGCTTGTTTTCAGTCCAGTAGATGAAACCCCGAAACCTGTCCTAGGATGCTTATTTCCAGTCCAGGGAGGACCTGGCCTGGCAGTTCGGGCTGGACTGTTCTCATTGGGTGCAGGGTCAAGACTGATTTGCATATGGCTGGGTCCAAACTGGAATGGCATGGGCCGGGGAGCAAAAAAACGATGGATTTAGGCCCAGATCTCTGTACTGGGGTGAATGTATGACATTGTTCTGCATTCTGTCCATCAATTGTACTTTTTGCATTTGTCACCCCGAGTGGGATGGGTATGCCCAGACGTGGGTCCCGTGCTCACCATGCCACTGGAATCAAGCTATCCTGGCTGATGAGGGGTGAAACCCCGAAACCGGTCCTAGGATGCTTGTTTCCAGTCCAGGGAGGACCTGGCCTGGCAGTTCGGGCTGGACTATTCCCATTGGGTGCAGGGTCAAGACTGATTTGCATATGGCTGGGCCCAAACTGGAGTGGCATGGGGAGCAAAAAAAACGATGGATTTAGGCCCAGATCTCTGTACTGGGGTTAATGTATGGCATTCTGTCCATCAATTGTTCTTTTTTCTCTTTACTACTGTGCATGCAGCATGCGCAACGTTTTTGCATGCTTTATTCACTTATCACGTGCGTTGCGAGTGCTGTGGTTTTGCTGTGCAGTGTCATCTGCATCCCACGTTCTTTCTTCTTTGGTTTACCCAATAAAGGGAAGCCCATTGGTCTACAATGTATTAGTTGACCTTATATCTGTTTTTTTCTCTTTTATGAATTGGTCATTCTACTTGTGCGTTTTCAGGTAGCACTCACCTGAGCACATCAGTAATAATTTCTGATTTAATTTTTCTACTAATTTCCCATTCACTAAGAAAGCAGGCAAATAGGCCACCTAGAGGAAGTTAGGGTTTCCTTGCCCTGAGGAATGCTCCAGATCCGTACGGGCTTCTAAGAGTGGCAGAAACATGTTGGCCTAACTCTGTTGGTGGTGCGAGTCATTGCTCTTACATTATCACCCCACCAGTTTTTAACCTTACCTAATGTACCCACTAATAAAGGCAAATGCAGGGATACATTAAGGAATGTTTAATTCACTGACCTGCATCCCTTTATTGTCCAGTAGCTTTTATCTAAGAACTTTTTTTGTCTTCAGGCAAGAATACCAAAGGCCTATTGTAGCTGCCATATTTTTTGTGGTGTCATTCTCTCTCTAGGAGGGTGTACAGCGGCTTACCTCCTCTCTCATGTGTTATGCGTAAAAACATCTGGCACCAGGGTGCTTCAATCGTTTCATGCACCAAGAACGTACTAACCATTACACATGATTATGTCTTAACACGGCAGGATATAGATTAAATGTTTCTAATGTGGTTTTAAACGAAAGGCTACAAATCATCATGCTTTGGACATCATTAACGGGAGCAAGAGAGCACTGGGATGCTCTGCGCTGCCCTGGCAGGATGCCCCGCTGTGCAGCCTTGCATGCCATGAAGATGAGCTGCGTAAAAGTGCAGTGTTTATTTTTATTTTTTTAACCTTTCACCTCTTTCTCTTACTGTGGACTTTTCTTCGTTTTAATATTTTGTGCATCTAAGGACTCGCCAATCATTTACAGATACTGAATAGGCTGCTTGCGCTGTACCATCGTTTTAGTATTTTGCCTTTGAAAACCTCAAATTTCTGCAGTGCAAGACTAACCTCTGATTTGCACAGCAAACACTTGGGTTGCACTTTCTCAAAATGGAGGCAATCTTTCACCGATACGTGATTGTCAAGCCCCACTTCTTAGAGGGGATTGCAGTATGTCAGCAAATTTTGGACAACGGCTTATCTAAAGGCACTCTATATCAGGTGTTATGACCCAAGTTAGTTGAGCTCATTCTATCTGTGCCAGAAGGATCAAGGGCCGGGATGACCCATCAGCCATTCAACACCGGACCTAAAATTTCCACAAGACACAATCGTTTTTATTTCGCCTTTTAATCTCTATATATTTATTAAGATCCCTGTTTAATAAGGATCAATCACGTGATGACTTTGCCCATCAGTTATGAAAGAATGAACAGTGTGCGTTTTCCACCCCCCAGGTGCAAAACCTGTGGCCTACCCGACTTCTTTGTTCTGTCTGACCATGGCCTTGAAACGGATCCCATTTCTACTGCTGCTAAAGCAATGCACCAGTGTCTGCTCTATACTTCTGACTACAGCAAAAGCCCTTCACAGTATGAAATTTGCCTTACTAAAGGCACAATTTCTTTTTTACCAGATTTTATTCAGGATGACCACAATTATCCGAAGTAATAGCAGTAATACCCGCTCTTGTATTGTGATGTCTACGGACTTGGTATAACTTGTCTATAAATGCGATTGAACTCTTACTGTACCAGCTGTGATCCCAGTTAAAAAGCCACGAGTGCAAAGTGATGTACAAAACTGTGGAGTAGCAGAACGGTCCCAATGAAGAATAGCTATAATGAAGGACCCAATAAAAGCATTATCGCTTCACACATCCGGCCACTGAAATCATTTGAAAATGGACAAGTGACCACTACGTGTAAGGAGCTGTTTTTGGTCTAGCCTGGGCAGCGCATGCGGTGCTCTGCGAGGCATGCTGTATTCAGGTAGGGACTTGAAGCTACGCCCACTCTCCGCCCATATTTTTTTCATTGGCTTGCGTCATTGTCCACTGTAAACTGCGGCTGTTCATTGGTCAATGGGCTTAGTAGTCCCTCCTTAGTACCACCTTGTAACATTTTGTAACCTCCCATGAGGACACCCCCTATTACGTGTGTTGTTATTCACTAGGCTTTAATTACATCTTCCGAGCTCTATTTTCTCAAATAGCTTTGTCCTGCCTGCTGTTGTAGGCAGGACACGCTCTCTCCCAACGCTTTATTTTTATAGCACGGGTGCCGAACACATTTGCAATGCAATAGGTCTCGCATATGCGAGAGTTTAAGCTATTGGCATTGTATAGACAATGCCTTTTATTTATCAGTTTTAAAAACGCATAAATCAAAGGCATTGTCATTTACAATGCCAATAGCTCAAACTCTCATAAATGCAAGACCTATTGCATTGCAAATGCTTGTGGATAGTGAGCAGTTACAGCCTTTACCCCCGTTCCACAGTTTGCACCTTAATTTTTATGTAGGAGTTCACTGTTCATTGTGCAATGAGAACAGTGTTGACTGATGGTCAGGATGATGTGGAGAAATTTTAGATTAATCTAATTTGGAAGTGTCGTGAGAGGTTATTGATAAATAAGGTCACATTATGGAGCCTGTCAATTTGACATATAATCAGCTGTTCTTTGCAAACTACTTTGTTGTATTAGTGCCTTTACTTTAGCTGAGATCTTAAGAATGGCAGTTGATTTATATTGAACTTAAATTCAAACATTTTGAGTATTTCAAATCGTAGTATAGAAAGTAAAATCCCATGCATTTCCTCTTTCAAAAATGTTTAGTTGCGTTTCAAGAATTAGGAAAATTGAAGTCAGAACATACATCAAGTGTAACGAATCACTGCACTGTCTCCATTTGCTCTTAGTAATGATTGATCACTGCCTAGTGCTATGTTTTTACTATTAGTTACAGACTTCCCCCAAATCATTGTGCTGCAAAAAAGAATCCCCAAATATTGGTAAGATCCTTACTCCCACTGCAGTCCAAATTGACCAACCATTTCCAAAACCCATGGATAGACTTCTGACTTACTTTTATTAATTAGCCAGAAAAAGGAGCATGCCCGAAAGTTTTTAGGTCGAGCCTAGGCAGCACATGTGCTGTCTCTTCGAGACCTGCTGTATTCACTCTGTGGGCTTACAGCCCGCCTATTGCCTTTTTATCCGTCCCTTCGATTGTAGTTCAAAAATGCTTGCCTGCTAGTGATGCTTGCTTACTAGTGGTTAATACTTCCAGTTTGTCCCTCCTTTTTGTGTTTTGCTTCCTCCCACAGAACATTGCCCAATTACTTGTGACCTTACACTTTGCTGCTTATCTAGTCATTTTCTGCACTATTTTCTTCTTCGTTTCCTGCCTGTGTTTGTGGAAGCTTGTTTTTTTGCTTTGCCTTCATTGTTGCTTCCTTCCACCAGTCTCCGCAACCCCCTCGCACAACACTGCTTAATTTACCAATCCAACTTGGATCGGGAAATTATTATTTAAAAAAAGCTAAGTCTTAAGACCTGGTTAGGAGTGACACCACCGTGCCATTTGGGATGTTTAATCGTTCAAATGCTTGTTTAACAATGGAGACCAAAGCCATACAAAAACTAGAATATCAGTGGTCATTTCACACAAAGCAATACATCAGTTTGAGGGTTTGATCCGTTGACGTCACACACCAAGGATGGGAACAGCAGAGTGCCTCCTATGAAACTAACTGGTCTAGAAAGGGTAAATGTTTGTGCTTATTTGCCTACTCATATGCCAGCCATATAAGTCAACATGAAACAAATTTGAACACTGCAGCCCCCAAATATGAATGTTAAAAAAAAAATGCCACCCAATGCTTGTGTTATCCCCAAGGTGACATGGCTGTCACACGTGCATTGCTCGGTTTATACAGCACACGTGTGGTAGTCTTTTTAGAATGGACATTAAAAGGTATGGAGGTCCGCCACATGATGATGATAAAGATAACCAGAAGAAGCAACGGTGCAGAGGGTATATGGTGGACAGTCAAAAAGTAAAATAGAGCAGAGGCAGCAGCAATGAAGTATTTTTTTTTGGGTGGGGGGGGGAATACAATAAAAAAAATAAGCATTGCAAAGCCAATAGGTCTCGCCTTTGCCAGAGGTTCTAAATTGGTTTTCTCTCTTCTACAGTAGTTGAGTGGATAGTAAGTGTAGATTGGGTTAGTAAAATAGGTTTAAATGTCAGAGTTCAAAGGGACTATAAACGCTATGCACCCACAATATTACACCATCAAAAAGAACAAGTTACACTTTACCAACCACCAACTTGGCTACCCAACCCCGATGCTTACATACCATGAAAGAAAAATGAAGCTATACATAGGTCTACATCCATACAGTTAATGCTTTTGTAAATGTTTCGAGTTATACACTATCTACAAAACACACCGAACTTGGAGGGCCGGGCAGGAAGCTGGAAGCCACATCGGGCCAGCTCTAAAGAGATGTGTGACCAGCACATGGACAATTAAGGTTATACGATATAGCACACGGAATGGAAGAGGGGTGAAAACAATGCCAGATTACTGTGGCCCCACTTAATGCCGGGAGGCATTGCTAGAGATTCTACCACATAAAGAATCTCTTCAAAGACTGGTATGTGACAACACTCTCTGCTCTAGTTCCAACCAAATTAAAGAAGTAATATGTAAGAACTGGCACATCTTGAACAAAGGAGAACAATCCCTATAACGCTCCCTCTTTGCCTTCAAAAGGAGCAACAACCTGAAGGACGAACTGGTCCATACTAGACCGAAACTGGCATCAAACATCAGACCAGATACGCTCTGGGGCCTTCCACCTGTCAAAGGGCATTATTCATGTGGAGTCTGTGCACTGACCAGAGCCACAAAGACCATTGATATTGGGACTGCGAGACCGTGGCTGTTCAAACAACATACGAACTGCAACAGTGAGAGATTAATTTACCTGATTGTCTGCCCTTGTAACCTGAGATACGTTGGAATGATCACACGCAAAGTAAAAACTCATATTAGGGAACACACAAGCACAATCAGGTGCGAAAAACAAGCTACCAAGTTAACTAATCATTTTCTAGAAAAAGGCCACCTTCCGAAAGATCTAAGATGGACAGTCTTGGAAAAAACCAACCTGACACAAACTTCACCTAATTTAACAAGAACTCTTCTGAAAATTGAACAAAGATGGGTGTTCAGACTGGGGACAGATAAGACAGGCCTGAACGATGAGATTCCAAAGCTATCCATCTCATAGTACACTACCTCATCATTAAAACGACATCAAGACGCCCAGCCAAGTCCTAGATATCCAATACTCATATGACGTAACTAATAAATACACATTTCCAGGATAACCTTGTTACCTTGGGACACCTGTATCAGCCACTGATAACACTCTGCTCCTTAAGTTTTATTAGTCCGTACACTCCAAGTACCAGCATGCAACACTTGATATAAAACCGATGAGTTACACATCACGTACGGTGATTTAAGATATTTATCAAAAACATGCACCCAATAGTTAATTCTATCAAACATATCCCAAGATTTTTGTTTTACGACATAATGAACAACCTATTTTTTTTCCAAACATTTTTATTGGCATTTGGTTTATCATCAGTCAGGGATAACAACACATCAGTACACAACATATCTTTTAGAATACAACGTATCATCAACACGTATAGGTGTGTGTGTGTGTATTGTCGTTAGTTACGTAAACCCACCCCAGTTTTTAATAAGCAAACTGTTATGATTAGTACAAGGACCTGTGTGTATGGTGGTTCACATGAAGTTACATCACCCAATTACCTTTCTTAATACATTACTAGTTAAGAATTGTCTATGGTCTCTATATATGTATATGTTCAGGGGTGGAGGTGTGAATTCCGCTTAAGGGCGATTCCTGCTCTTTATTCGCTTACTCCAATGATTCTGTGCTATATTCCATTGTTTACTTCTGTTCTGGACTTCCCAATAGTTTCTGTTGGGGTTCTTAACTATCTAATTGTGTACGTCACCAGGCTGTGCGCCTTCACTGCTCCTCTCTTTCACTACGATCACGTTCTGGGTTCTCCCATGCCTCAAGGACCTCTCTCCAGAGCCCCAGAATGACACGGTGTCTCAGCCCCCTCATTTCTTCTCTAGCCAGGACCATACCCTCAGCCCTGCCCAGTAGGTCACGTCTCGTCTCCAGGTATCAATTGCGGGTCCATCCACAGATTTCCAAGGAATCGCTACTTTTCTCCTAGCTAGGACCAAGGCAAGGTCCAGGAATCAGTTTCCCTCCTTCCATTTAGGTGGACATATCCGAACCGTGTGTTCCAATGTTCCCCCCCCCACTGCCGCCCCGCTGAACTCAACACTTACTCCCAAAACATGGGGAGTGCGACAGTCCCAAGTCATATGTCCAAAGTCTGCATCATTGTAGTCGCATCTCTGGCATTTGCGTACCTCGCCGCTGTAGTCGACCCTAAGTTTGTGGGGCGTCTTGTAGGTCATGTGGGCATAGTTAAACTGTGTATACTTCAGTCTGGTGTTACGTGAAACCTTTTTAGGATATGCGAGAATTCTGGCCATAGGGGCCGAAAGGCCCAGAAGGAATGTCACCTGGTCCTGGTTAGGGATATATCTACTACCCAATATGATATCACGTCCAAGGAGCCTGCCCTTCAGCAGCACATATCTCCCTTCTTTGTCCACTAGTGTGGGCAGAGATTCGAAGGGTACACCAGCCCTTACCCAAATCAGTACACCTCTGGCATACGCATAGTAGGAGTTGACAAATATTTGCCCTCTCCATCTTCTGTGCCGTTTCTCCACTTCGCTATGAAGGAGGTGTCTACTGCAGGAGTGCTATCTGCACCCCTCTCCTGCGTATCTTTGCACATTGTGCCCCTTGACAGCTGAGCCCATCCCCCTGATATTCCACGCCAGGAGCTTCAGTGTATGTTGTTTGGACGCCTTTTCCAGAACCTTTGCACTCAGCCCTGCCATCGCCCCCCACCCCACACACCCCGCTCTGAAAGTAGAAAGCTAGGACCCCCCGCAAGAGAAACAAAAACATAACAATAAACCCCCCCACAAACTAAAACGAAATGGTTACTTATCAGTAGGAGTAGTTTTGTAGCCTGATGAGTTTTCTGGATTCACATGCTGTGCATTATTCCGCCATCTAGTGTTTGGGTCAAATAGTGTTTGCTTGTTGTTGTTTTTTTTTTTTTTCTTGTTTTGGGCGTTGTGGACCACCATTTGGTGCTAGGTACGTCCCTTGTGTGATGTCAGACGGCACCCCGGAGGTTGTTGTGCGTGGTAGCCATCTTCGGATTCTTATAGTCCTTTAGATGGTCCTTTAGATTATTAATATAACTTGCTTCCCCACCTGTTTGTATTCCTTGTAGGGGAGGCCTGGTGGGTCGCATGTGAATCCAGAAAACTCAAGCTGCAAAACTACTACTGGTAAGTAACCATTTCGTTTTGCAGCAAGAATCCTTTTCTAGATACATATGCTGTGCATTAGATTACGTAGCAGTTTCTCCCATCTTGGTGAGGCTGTGGTAAGAGGAAGACTTTGAGAACAGGTGTTGAAGTACTTTCTGTCCTATTTGTGCTTCCTTATTCATTTGTATGTCCACACAGTGATGTTTGGTGAAGGTGTGTGGTGATGCCCATGTAGCTGCTGCACACAGGGTCTATGGGCACATTGGCCATAAATGCCAGAGTTGCTCCCTTTTAGCTAGTGGAGTCAGCTGTTGGTTGTACCGTTAATTCCTCGTTAGCGATGGTATAGCATAGTTGGATGGTTTGGTCTATCCATCGTGAGATTGTTGCGTTTGTGACAGTCGTTCCTGTGTTAGTATGTGCGTAGGCCACAAACAACTGTTTGGTTTTGCGGGTTTGTTCTGTTCTCTGTAGATAATACAGTAGAGCTCTCCTTACATCTAAGGTATGTAGGCTTTTCCCCCCTTTAGTTTTGGGGTTTTTGAAGAAAACCGAAAGGAGAATACTTTGATTTAAGTCATATTTGGATACCACTTTTGGAAGGAACTGTGGATTTGTTTTTAAAATAACTTTGTCCTTGTGGATTTGCATGTATGGTTCTTGTATGGTTAACGCTTGTAACTCGCTCTCCGTAAGGATGTAATGGAAATGAGAAATGCTGTTTTTAAAGTGATGTGTTTGAGTTCTGCCTTATGCATGGGCTCAAAAGGTCTTGCCATAAGTTGTGTAAGCACTGTATTTAGACTCCACATGGGAACTGGAGCTGTTCTAGGGGGAGCAATTCTTTTTGATACCTCTAGGAATCGTATTATGACCGGTTTTGTGAAGAAGCTCTTGCATGTTTTTCCCCTGGTGTACGCTACGACGGCAGAGAGGTGTACCTTTATGCTTGAGTAGTTGATGTGACTGTCTAGGAGATTAGTTAGATATATGATCACTGTTTCCTGTGTCTTGATTGAGTTCATTTGGTTATTAGCTGTGCACCAAGTGGTGTACCGCTTCCATTTTGCAGCATAGCATTTCCTTGTAGTTTGTTTTCTTGCTTCTTTTAGAATTTCCATTGTTCGTTGAGGCAGGTTGAGGTGACCAAGCTCTACGTACACAGGTGCCAAGCCGCTAGGTGTAGCGTTGTTGGTTCCGGATGAACGATTTGGTCCTGTAGCATTGTCAACAGTTCTTTGTCCGCTCTGATTTTGATTATTTGTCAAACACAAGGAGATGATGGACGGAGCGCTGAACCTTTTCAGACACACCCCCAGTCACAGATATGGGTTGAATCCATCATCATTCTTTAGCTCACTTCGCCACCCTAGTTCAGACAAAGCAGTATGGAAATCAGACCTTGTGCCTCATGGGAACAGTCTAGCCCGAACTGCCAAGCCATGCTTCCCTGGACCGGAAACAAGCATCCTGGGACCGGTTTAGGGGTGACACCCCTCATCAGCCAGACTAGCTTGAATCCAGTAGCAAAGTGAGCAAGGGACCCAGGTCTGGGCATACCCATCCCACTCTGGGTGACAAATGCAAAAAGAACAATTGATTGACAGAATGATGGATTCAACCCAGATCTGTGACTGGGGGTGGAGTGTTTGAAAAGTTTCAGCACTCCGTCCATCATCTCCTTGTGTTTGCTTTGTTCGCCCTAAGTTGGCAGTTCTTTTTTTTTAATGCGTTTCTGGCACGCTTTCAATGCTAGGAATACGGTTTTCATTTCCAAGTAATTGATGTGTTTAATGGAATCTTGCTGGTTCCATTGACCTCGTACCTTCAGTCGTTTGAAGTGCGCTCCCCATATGAGTCTGTAGTGATTGTCACAGAAGGAGTTGGGGCCTTGAAAGGTCTGCCCTGTGTTGTTGTTGGATGCCCACCATTGTAACTCTGCTTGCAGCTTGTGCGTATCAGCCACTAGATCTTCCCAACTCCCTGTGGCTCGAGACCTGTTGTTGGTAAGCCATTCCTGGAATGGGCGCATATGAGGGCGGGCATGAGGGATGAGTGGGATACACGACGCCATCATGCCCATAAGTTTCATGACTCTCCTCACTGTCAGAGATTGACCCTTTCGAAAGAGAGGTTTCTTGTTTGATAGCTTGTATCCTTTCTTGCGCTGGGTAAGCCCGCGCCTTTTTTGAGTCTAGTCTTGCCCCTAGGAAAGTTTTTTCTCTTTCTGGCTTTGTGGAGGATTTCTTGTGATTTATTGAGAGGCCTAGTCTTTGTAGAGTGTGGATTGCTGTTTGAATGTGGCAGAGACATTTTTGTTTTGTGCTTGCCTTTATGAGCCAGTCGTCCAGGTAGGGGTGGACGTGCATTCCATCCTTCCGCAGGTGTGCTGCGACTGCGGCTAGGCACTTGGTAAAGACACGAGGTGCTGATTTGATTCTGAAAGGAAGTACTTTGAACTGGTAGTGTGTTCCCTTGTGTAGGAACCAGAGATATTTTCGGTGGTTCTTGTTAATCGAGATGTGCAAATAGGCGTCCTTGAGGTCTATTGTTGCCATGTAATCCCCCTTCTGGATTTGTGGGATCATCTCTTGAAGAGTAGTCATTTTGAAATGTTGTGTTAAAATTAACTTGTTTATGAACCTTCGGTCCAGGATTGGTCTTAGAGATAGGTCCTGTTTGGGGACTAGGAAATACGGCGAGTAGTTTCATTTGAAGAACTCTGGTTTTGGTACCAATTCTATTGCTTGTTTCTGATGAAGGTCTTTGATTTCTGAATTTAACTGTATGAGTTCTGATTTGAGGAACCTCCTTTTTTTGGTGGGTTACGCAGGTGGTGTTTTTGTTCGCTCTATGCAATACCCGTATTTTACTAAGTTTAATATCCAATGGTCTGTGATGATTTTTCGCCACTGTTGTAGGTATTGTGGTATTCTGCCTCCCACTGGTGTTGGGTGTGGGTCTTTCTCTGTGAAGGAGTCAATTAAAACCATTTCCTCTTCCTCTAGAGGTCTGGCCTCTGCCTCTTCCTCGAAAGGACTGCTTCGGCTGTTGCTGCCAAATTTGGTATCCTGTTTGTAGGCTTGTTTGTTGGGCATTTCCTTGGCCTTGTTGTTGGTGTGACGTTTGTTGTCCTTGAACAAATGCTCCTCTTCCCATGGGCTTTCTGTTAAACCCACCTCTTTTGAAGGTACCCCTTTGCTACAGGGCTCCCATAGCTCTTGCCGTCTCGTTATCTTTTTTGATTTGTTGGAGAGATTCGTCCACCTCCTTTCCAAATAGTGCCTCCCCTGTAAAAGGCCCGTTAATGATGGAGGTTTGAACCTCCTGCTTAAATCCGGATTCTAAGCTAGGCATGTCTTCTTAGGGTTGTGACTGTGCACATTTGCTGCATTTAGTGCAGATTTTAGGCATGTGTTTGCAATGTTTTTGCCTTCCTGGACAATAGACTTGGCTATTTTCTTGTCCTCCTCGGGGAGCTTGTTAAGGAGTTCCTCTGTCATCCCATTGCTGGTGTCCGAACCTGTTCAGCAGGGCATTAGAGTTTGCGATGCACCACTGCGTCGCTGCCTCCTTTTCCATCTTCCTGCCCACCATATTCATCCGTTTGCTTTCTTCCTCTGGGGGTGGTCCACTGTTTGAGAGGGCATTTGCTCTTCTCCTGGCCGTGGTGATGATGGAGTCAGGCACAGTGTTCCCCTGAATATATTTAGGGTCCTTGGAGGAGGCTTTGTACTTCTTCTCGATCCTTGGTGTTACCCCTTTGCTTGAGGCTAGTTCCTTGAAGGCTGTCTTGCCTTGATCTATGATGCTTGGTAGCAGTGACAGGTATTGTGTCCCCTTGTTGGCTGGGGCTAGTGTTTCTGAAAGGAAACATGTGTCTCCCTTCTCCTCTTCAAGGGGGACTCCGAAAGTGTCTGCTGCCCTTTTAACTAGGCCGTTGTAGAAGGCTATATCATCTGGTGGAGATGCCTTCGAGGGATAGCAGCATATCTCCTCTTTAGGACTTTTGGTGTCAAGGTCATACGATGTGTCCTCGAAATTTTCTGAGGCTTCCTCCTCTTCAGGAGCGTCTATGTACTCCTCGAGATCTTCATCGTGAGGTTTGGGGGTTGGAGGCGACTCGAGAATCTCTTCTTCCCCCTTCGGCGTCTTCTGCCCCTTTGTCGTCCGCTTCGGTGACTGGGACCTTCGGAATCCGGAAGTCCTTTAGTGAAGCGTCGAACTCCTTCTTCTGGAGGAGCGTCGCCATTTCGGCTTGGAGTAGTTTTCTCTTCTTCTCGACTTCGAGGGCTCTCTCGGCGGAGACCGGAGACTTCTTTTCTTGCTCGCACCTGCCTCTGGCTTCGACAGTGTCACGCTTCCTTTCGGGGGTTCGTGTTTGACCCTCGTTTTAGGCATTTTGTGCGATTTTCCCTCGTCTGTGTCCCTTGGTAGGGTTCCTTTGGGTTTTTTGGATCGTGGCTGGCCTTCGATCGCCTTTTTCTTCGGCATCGGGGCTGCCTTAGGCCTTCGGTTCCGATGGATGTGTATGGTGTCTTACCTTATCTGTCTTCTTCCCTGTATCGCTCGTCTTCTTGTGGGCGTGTGGATTTTCGTAGTCTCCTTCTAGAATTTCTAGGTCCGATCCTTCGTGCGTCTATTCTGCTGGAACTCCTTGGTCCTCTTCATCACTGGAAAAGCCTAGGTATTTTAGGGAAGTTTTCTTCGAAGCCTGGGACATCTTTGAGTAGTGGGCCTCTCTGCTTTCAGCGTGTCCTGAGGGTTTTTGGCAGGAACACCGCGCAGGCCTCAAATTCCTTGTCCTTAGGTAGGCAGATGTTGCACACGTCGTGTGGATCGCGTTGTGCGAACTTGTGGTGGCACTCGGGGCAGAATTTTGAGGGGGTATCTTCCATGGCCCCTACCTCGTCATTTGTCGACTTTTGAAGTCTTATGTTGTAGTTGTGATGTCGATCTCGGAGTTCTGTTCTTATCTCCAGTTGAGATGTTGATCGTGTCCACTCGAATTCGACTTTCTCTTCTTTTTCGGGGTTCTTCCTGAAAATTTTCGGAACGTCCAGTCTTGCTTCCAAACCCAACGGCGGAATAAAGAATCTGAAGATGTCTACCACGCACAACTACCTCCAGGGCGCCATCTGACGTCACACAAGGGACGTACCTAGCACCAAATGGTGGTCGACAACGCCCAAAACAAGGGAAAAAGAAAAAAAGGACTATTCCGGACACAACCACTAGATGGCGGAATAATGCACAGCATGTGAATCCAGAAAAAGATTCATGCTGCAAAACTCCCTTTTCCCTGGAGCAGCCTGGCAACGACCAGCTGCCTAAACTGCAGACAAACCATCGTGGTCATCGGAAGAACCCATCCAGCTCTAGGTGTGGCCCTCCAGGAGGGGGTAGGCCGCATTTCATGTATAATCGTCCGTAAGTCAATACAATGTTGCTCAGATCAACTTGCGCAGGCCCAATCAACAAAAGCCTCAAGCCTGTCCAGATTTATTTGTTTCAAAGTTTCCACGTATAGGAATCTTGTTAGTTCAAAGGTCATCAGCCGTTCTTGGGGTAACAATCGGCAGCGTAACGCTGTCAACCCGTGAGGCATCTGAATCTGTATCTCCTGTTCCCCCAGTCAACCTAGAGCCAGGTTCCAAGACCGATTCATTGTCTTTCATAATTTCGGCCACCGCCTTTAGAGCAGCAGCCCTTTCCTTCTCTGTCTGGGATGGGCTTGGATTTTTAGACAGTCTCCGTTTCGATCTAGTCCGTGTCCTCTTCCCGAACCGTGGTTCTCTAGGTGGGAAGACAGTATCCGCATTCTAGGATACACCCCGGGATTTGTAGGGTTCAAGCCATTCCCATGCAGTCTTGGGGTCCTCATGGAAATATGTCTTCCCATCGAGCATTATGCAGAGCCCGGCGGGGAACATCAAAGAATATTGCAGGTTCTCTTCTCGCAGGGCCCTCTTGACCTCAAGGAATGAGGCCCAGCTTCTCTGTACCTCAGCAGTGTATTCGAGGAAGATTGAGACTTTACTATTGTCCATTGTAAACGGGCCATCCATCCTCGCTTTCTGTAGGAGGTAATCTCGATCTTTGTAATGGAGGAGCTTTGCTACCACAGGACGCAGCAGGCGGCCTGGCGCGGGGGGGCGCAAGTGGGGACCCCGTGTGCCCTCTCGGGGTGTAGAACGTGGAGAGGCCCTCTGGTGCCACTACTGTGCTTAGCCAGGGTTCTAGGAAGGAGATCAGATCTTTGCCTTCAGTTCCCTCCGGTAGTCCAACTATTCCTATGTTATTCCTCTTATTTCGCCCTTCCGTGTCTTCAGCCCTTCATTCCAGTGTGCAGACCTGGTCAGCGAGCTCCGTGACCCGGCAAGTCAGTATTTGTTTTGTGGGGTGGAGCTCCCGAACTGAGGCCTCTGCCATCGTCACTCTCCCTGCTAGTTTGTGGTGTTCAGCTATAAGCAGACCCAAGCCCACCAACAGTGCTGATATCTTGATGCAGGGTAGCTTTAGGGTCGGCAACTGCTTCAAGAATTTGTCAGTTGTTGCTGCACGGGGTCTACCATTGCCATCGGGCCCGGCAGGGCCTGCTGAAGTTCAGGAGTGGCTTCTCCCTGGTCTGAGGGCACTCCAGTCATCTTTGCCCTAACTTTCCCCATTCTCCACTTGGTGTAGAGTTTGAAAGGCCAAAACCTGGTTCAAACAGGGCTTTCCAGGGTGATGCAGCCCACCGATCAAGGGGGTAATGTGTAATCTGTCTGCGTTCAGGATATTCTTGTTGTACCCCCAACGCCCTTTCGTTCCCGGCAGAGTTTGTTGTGAACCAGGAGGAATATGGATTGCAGTAATCGATTGCAGGTGAGTTTGCAAGGGAGCAATCCTACTATTACTTCAGGGGTCCTCCTCGCTAATCCGGGCTCAGTATTATTTTCCTAGGGAAGGAAGGGGGCCAGAGACTCCCACAAGGGCCCCTGCAAGTTCCAGGCAGGTACAAAGTTTGTTGTGGTGGAGTGCAATGGGGTTCTACCACTCGCCGAGGCTAACCACACCACCTCCAGGCCATTCTCCTACCCCCACTAGAGTTTACTGGGCCCCAGGGCTCTTCCCAGAACTGCTGCCTCTTTGTCCATCCACTGCACTGTCCCTTATAGGCCTGCGTTCCGCAATCGAGCCCCCAATGCGGGCGTTTATCATGTTATCCAGTCGGGCATTGGCGGGCACCGGGAGAGATTCGTCAAGGCCCCCGCAGGCCAGGGACCCCCACTGGATCCAGACACGGCCTCAAATCTCTATGAAGTTCAGATGGGGTCCACAGCGCCACGCGCGTCTCACCTTCGCGGGCCGATGACCGGAACCTGCATCCGCTGCCCTGGCCTCGATGCCTCCCCAGGTCAAGCCTCCAGAACCGCTGGGGTCCTACAGGCTGCTTCGCGGTTCCCGCTGCGTGGTGGACCGGGCTCCGCCTCCAGCCACTTCTCTGGGATCATGCCCAGCTTGCAGGCCAGCAATGCCAGCTTCCCCGGGGCACAGCAGCAGCCAAGCCCCAGTCTCCTCTTCCACGGTCCGGATCGTACGTGGAGATGACGATCTCACGCGCTGTACCCCGGGCCCCAGTCTTTTCCTTCTCTACGGGTTCCGGAGATCTTCCCCGTCTCTTTCCTACGCGTAACCCCGGGGTGGGAAGACTACAGTCCGTGCTCGTGTCTCGTTGCTCCTCAGATCGAAGCAGCCATTTTGCGGCCCAGCCCACCGTAAAGCCCGACTCCTCCACCATGTTCCCGCAGTTCTCCACAGGGATCTAGGGTGGTCGCATCAGACCCAACAGGCTCTCCCCCAGCCGGTGCCACTCTTCTAAACATGTATCGTGCAGGCTGGGCTTCAGAAGAACAGGATATGTTATGGGCCAGCGCGGAGTAACAAGCTCACGCATCCGCCATCGTTGGCTTCCAAGCCACGCCACAATGAACGACCTATATCTTGTATCTATGAAGCCTACTGCGAGATCGCCGTTAACGGTAATACTACACTTCCCAGCATGCCACTGTAGCACACAGAAAGTAGTTACGGGCCAGTTGACCTGGGAGTGCTAAAACAATTGATGGAAACCGACCGGCTTCCACGGCTCCTGCTCCCCGGCATGGTCAGCTGTTTCCATGCTCACACTGGTAAGATGAATTGCTTAGGTAGCTCAACGCTAGCCAGTAGTATGCATTTGCATATCCCGGTCAGGCCCACACACAAGACTCATGCCGGAAAGAAAGCTTCCGAAACCGTAGCGCTTACTATCATGCCTACTCATGTAGGAGGGCATTACTTGTAGATTGAGTACGAGTTACAAGACAGAGGGCTTTCCATTCTTTTGCTGCAACATTTATCAACGGGATAGTTTCTCTAATCGTATGCTTTTCACTAGCATCAGGGACGTACTCACCACCGACGATTGGGAGTGGGACGTCCACCAGGCGTGTACATAGCCTCTACACGCACTGAAATAATTTTAGCTAATCTCTGATCCCACTTATCGATTACTGCATGCAACCCTCACTTAAACAAGGCATGTCAGCAGAACGAGGGTCCAGATTTTTCTAATAGCCTAGTACAACAACCCACCCAGCAATCTGTGACCCCATGGTGTTGAGATGGTACGACAGACAAATTACTTGTATACGCGCAATATCATGCATGCTCATGTATATTTGCTACTTGTGTTTTTAGTTGCTCGCTCCAGACTACAAATAATTTTGCTGTCCAGCTATCTATATTCTTCAATGAACTTCATTTTTGAGATTATTTTCCATTTTAACGACAGATTTGGTCCTCACTGTAACTACGTTTTGTTACCACACGTTAATGTCCTGCTTGACTAAGTCTCTCTCCTTTAACTATCACGCAGGTCAGAGACTTCACTGCCCTTGAGAACCCATGCCAAAGGACAGCCGAGGCATTACAGGTGTCTATTTCAGATACCTCACAGTGTTCTGAAGATTGAGTTCCAGGTATTTGGGTTCTTTCAGCGCCAGAGTCTCACTTGGTGTTACTGACCTTCTACTTATATAGAAGAATCTGTTGTAACAATCATTTCAATTACAATTTCGAAGCAGAGGCTTATTTAAACACTTCAACATCTCTTCCGCTAGAGAGAATGCCTTACTGTATAATTTTTTTTTATGTCTCTCAACAGGTACTACCAGTGAATCCACCACTCGGAAAAACAATGGATCACTGGTTTTGTATATAAAGAATTTGTACAGCTCCTGGTTTACACATCACCTTCACAGCAGTAGCACTAACAAGATCCTGATGAAGGCCACACCACTAACAGGGTCACTGGCGGAAACATGTTTATCTCCAAGCAACGCAAGCGGGTCTAATTTCTCCCGCTGTGTTTTTTTGTTTTTAATCCCACCACAGTCTCACCTGAATAAAAATAAGCAGTGAACCCTGTAGCTAGTCTTTTTTTTTTTTTTTCTCCTCATATCACCAAATATGCGTCTGCAATTCTTTTAGAGCCGCCCTTCAAACCTGTGCGCCCCGCGGCTACTGCATTCGCTTTGGTCTGTAACCCAGTCCAGACCTGCACCCTTGTTGGTGGCTTGGTGTAATCATTGGACCAAGAGGGGCTATACGAGTCCCAAACCTCTACACCACGATATAAAGGCCTGCCAGATGTTCAAACAGTTCTCTATTCCTCCTCCCTGGTCCAAACGAGCCATTGTAGATGCAGCTTTAACCCAATCACCAAGCTTGGGGGGCAAGGGGTCTCTCCATTTCATACAAATTTCCCTCTGTGCTATTAAAACAAGATAGAGCAGTAAACCTCTATGTGAATGCCTCATCTTCTTACTTATCGTGCCATCATCCCCAAAAAAGACAAGTGCCACACTTTGTAGGAAAGTGGGTTTCTGTTGCAGTAACCCCCCCACTTTTTGCCTGATAACTGATGCACTTTTCCTTGGTGTGCCCTGGATCCCTGCCAATCAGGTACCCAGGGCCTGTGTTCCTTCCCTAAAAACTGTACTCAGCCTAAACCCAATTGGCATCTCTGGCCACAGGTAAGCTCCTGGTAAATGGTACCCTAGGTACCCAGGGCACTGTGACCAGAGAAGACCCCTAAGGGCTGCAGCACTTATTGTGCCACCCTTAGAGGCCCTGTACCCTGACACACATACACTGCCCTTGCAGGCTGAGTGTCTTGGTGCAGAACAAAACAGAGAGTCGACATGGCACACATCCCTGTGTGCCATGCCCACAAACACACTGCCCTGGCATACCTCAGTCACCCCTCTAGCTGGGTGCCCTATGCCAGTGGTGAGGGTACAGGTGCATGAGCCCTGTGCCCCTACAGTACCCAGGCCCATTCCTGGGCACTGTAAGTGCAGGGCTGCCATTCCGAGTATATGGTGCTGGGAGGTCGTCAGCACGAACTCCACAGCACCATGATGGCTGCACTGAAGACTGAGAAGTTTGGTATCAAACTCCTCAGCACAGTAAACCCACACTGATGCCAGTGTGGGATTTACTGTAAAATGCACGTCAGAGGGCAACTTAGAGTTGCCCCCTGAACCTAACCTACAATCCACGTCTTGTCTGAGGGGCTGCCTAGGCTGCCACACAGCAGACATGTTGCTGGACCCCTGGGTAGAGAGCCATCCGCTCTCCCGGGCCTGCAACAATGCACGTCCTGGGTGAGGTGCTAGGCCCCCTCCCCCAGGATGGGCAGGGGAAGCTTCAAAGGCATTCCGCCTTTGTGAGCTTCCCCAGACCACTTGCTGTACCCAGCAACTGGTCCCCACCGGTTCCTCCCCCATCCTGGCGGGAAGACTGGCGGGAAACACCAAGGGAGGAAAGGGGTGTGCCACCCTCTGCCAACCCCACCCCTCAGGTGGGGGAGGCGAGGTGAAGCACATCTCCGGGCTCTCGCCATCTTGAAGATGGGGAGCCCTGCCCAATCAGGACTAGGCTCCTGCCCCCTCCCACAGGAGAGTGGCAGGATAGGGGGTGTACCCACCCCAGGGCAGGGACCCATTGGTCCCTGCCCTTTACCTACCTGTAACGCCCCTAAATCTAGTATTTAGGGGCACCCTGAACCTTCCTTCCTTAGATTCCCGCAACCTAAGAAGAAAAAGGACGAAAGAAGACGCCCAGCAGAGGAGACTGCAGAGAACAACTGACTTGGCCCCAGCCCTACCGGCCCGTCTGCAGTTTCCAGAGATCCTGCGCCAAAAATAGTCTTGTCCTGCAGCCAGCGACCTCCAGAACCCCAGGGAGGACTGACTGCCTTCAACAAAGACCGGATCTCCTGTGAACAGCAGCTCTGTTCAAAAGAAACACCAAACAAAGACTCCGAGCCTGCTGAGGAGAAAGAAACCCGACGCCTGGAACCACCACTGCACCCGTCGCCTACAGCCCGAGTTCAAGTGGCCCACCGGTCCCAGCGAGGTCCCCCAGCTCTCCAGAGTCCGAGTCCACCGTGGGTTGACCCCTCCAGGACTCCCCGACGTCGCCTGCAGCCTCTGCACGGAGAACCCCCCAACCGCGAGTGGCCCGGTAAGGTGAAATCCGACCTCAAAAGACACCCCTGCATCCAGACGCCCTGCGCCCTGGAGAAAGGAACCCGAGGTGCACCTACGTCCCCGAGCCCTCCAACTTACCTGCCCAGCTGTTGGTTCCTCCTGGAAGTCTTCCTGGACCGAGCCTGCAGCTGAAAACCAAAACCGAAAATTTCCATTGAAATCAACAGGGCACCCGACCTCAAAACAGCACTCTGCACCCGGCCGCCCTAGTGCCGCTGAGGGTGCCTCTTTGGTGCTAACTTGGTCCCCAACGTGCCCTGAGCTTAACCCTAGGAGCTTTGCTCCCACAACCCCGTGGCCTGCTTGCCAGCCGCCACCAACCGGAGTCCCCCTATCCTCCATAGGATAACATTGGGCCTCAACACTCTGCACCCGGCCGCCCTAGTGCCGCTGAGGGTGCAACAACAGTGCATCACTGACCCTGGGAGACCCCTGAGTCTAACCCCAGAACCCTAACTCAAAAGACCGATTACTTACCTCGAGACCGATAACTCATTTTTCCTCATAGGATAACATGGGCACTTTTTCTTCCAAAAGTTTCTAAGTGTCGACTTTTGAAAACAAGAATATTCTTTAAAAATCGTACAGACTACCAAAACGTAATTACTTACCTGTTTTAAGTAAATGTCCCAGGGCTGAACCTAGGAGTCCAGCACTGGATTACAAAAGTAACGTTAAAAGTAACTTACCGGCGAATTGAATTTTCTTACATAGGGATCCATTGACTGGTTTTCTGTGAAATTTCTTCTAAGTGTCCACTTTTGAAATACCAAAATATTGCTTAAAAATCACAACAGTAACGAATTCCGAATTACTCACCTACTATCAGGAGAGACCTCAGTACTGCATCTTTTAGTCCAGTACCGACCATGAAAAGTAATTTTTACCGTACTTACCAGTAACTGGAAATTCCTCTCATAGGATATCATTGCCTGCTTTTTGTTGAAAAAGTTTCTAAGTGTCGATTTCTGAATCATACAAATATTCTTTAAAAATCGTACAAACTACAAAAACGTAATTACTTACCTGTTTTAAGTAAATGTCCCAGTGCTGAACCTAGGAGTCCAGCACTGGATTACAAAAGTAATGTAAACATACTTTGCTTGCAAACTGTATTTCCTTCCCTAGGATAACATTGGTAATTTTACCCAGAAAAGTTTCTAAGTGTCAACTTTTGAAATACAGTAATATTCCTCAAAAATCACTACCATAACCAAAACGCTTTTTCTCACCTGTTTACAGGAAGTGTCCCGGGACTGAATCCAAGATCCAGTCCCGTGGTTAGAAAAGTAATCCAAAAAGTAATCTATTGCATTTAACCAGAAATTTCCATTGAGCTCAATGTATAATTGTGTTTAAAATTGTGTTGCATATTGCAACAACTGTAACTATTGCATTCAAAAGTCTATTGCCAATTGAACAGTAGTTAACTAAAGCATCTCATTCTGAGAAAGTATATTTTGACACCCATTGTTGGTTCTAAAATAAAACAACTATATTTTTATATACAAACCATTGGCCTAGAGTTCAGTTCTTGAGTGTGTGGCTTCATTTGCTGACTGAGTGTGTACAACAAATGCTTTACACTGTCCTCTGATACTGCCTTACTGCTCGACCAAGCTACCACTTTAGAGAGTAAGGTTATATCTAACTTTAGCCTCTGCCAAACCTCTGGGGACTGTGGACTCTGTGCACACTGAACCTTACTTTGGTGCAGTATATACAGAGCCACTTTCTTACATTGGTGGATCAGCGGTGGGATACAAACTTGCATTGTTGGACTACTTGGTTACCATCTGATCACACGACAGAACTCTTAAATTGCCTTTAGAATTCTGATTTTTTCAAATTGGCATTTTTTACCAAATTACTAAAAGTCTTGTTAGGGCCTTGCTTAAGTCCCTTTAAAATTGTAGAAAATAAAAAGTCACTATAGTCAAGGGTAGAGGGGTTAGAACTTTTTGTTAGAATGTCTCAAGAAAACAACCCAGCTATTAGTGAAAATAATAATGACATACAGGACATGGTTGAGGAGCTCGACCTCACCCCTTATCTTCATTTGTCTTTCAAAGAGATAAGGTCCTTATGTAAACTTAAAAATATACCAATGGGCCAGCATCCAACCAAACAAGGGCTCCAGGAGCTCCTGGCTGAGTATGCTAAGGCCCACCCCTCTGAGCATGGTGATGACCACGCAGAGGAGGAAAGGAGTGAGGAGGATGGGGATGGTAACCCACCTCCACCACTTCCTAGGGAAGACAGGGTCACTGCACCCTTATTTCCAAGAGTAAACCTCTGGGGACCTAGGGGCCACCTAGGTGGTTCAGGTCCCAGAGAGGACACTGAGGATAGCCTTAGTGAGGAGGACCACCTTTTAGCAAGGTTGGCCAAAAGACTGGACCTAGAGACCAGACTCCTGGCTCTAGAGAAGGAAAGACAGGAGATGGGTTTAGCACCCATCAATGGTGGCAGCAATACTAAAACTAAGGATAGGGAGGAAACTTCTGATCCTAAAATCCCCAAAGGGATTGTCCCTAAATTTGAGGAAGGTGATGACATCACCAAATGGTTCACAGCCTTTGAGAGGGCTTGTGAAATAAGAAAAGTAAAGAAACCTCTCTGGGGGCACTCCTGTGGGAACTGTTCTCTGGTAACTGCAGAGACAGGCTTCTGACCCTCTCTGGGCCAGATGCAGGGTCCTATGACCTCATGAAGAATACTCTGATTGAGGGATTTGGGCTCACTACTGAGGAGTATAGAATTAGATTCAGGGGGGCTCACAAAACCCAGACCCAGTCCTGGATTGACTTCGTAGACTACTCAGTAAAGACACTGGATGGTTGGTTAGCTGGACATAATGTGCAGGATTTTCCTGGACTTTACAATTTGTTTATGAAGGAACACATACTAAGTAATTGCACAAACGAAAAGTTGCATCAGCATTTGGTAGACCTAGGTCTAATTTCTCCCCAAGAATTGGGAAAGAAGGCAGACCACTGGGTCAGAACAAGGGTAACTAGGACATCCACTGGGGGTGACCAAAAGAAAGGGGTCACAAAGCCTCCCCAGAAGAAAGATAGTGAACCCCTTAAGGATAAAAGTAAGGAGTCCCAGGCAGCCCCCCAAAAACCTGTCCAGGAGGGTGGGCCCAAAGACACCTCACAAACTAAACCAGGGTACCAAGGTAAGAATTGGGATCCCAACAGAATATGGTGTCACAACTGTCAGAAGTCAGGACACCACACCAAGGACCCTAGCTGTCCTAAAAACAAGATCCCTAGTACAGCCCCAGGGGTGACTAGTGTAGCCCCAGGAGTTGCCAGTGTAGCTCTGGAGGAAGGGTCCTCAGATGAGGAAGTCCTCCTAGCTTTCAACTGGAAAATGGGCCCAAGAGGTAAGCTGGAGATCCCAGAGGGGAGTAGACACTTCCACCGCCTACTGGTGAATGGAATCCCAGCCACTGCCCTGAGAGATACCTGTGCCAGTCACACTGTGGTGCATGACAGGTTGGTACTCCCACACCAGTATGTCCCAGGGGAATCAAGGAGAGTAAGGGCTGTCCCAGGGGAGTCACTGTTAGGCCTGTGGCTGTAGTGCCCCTAGTCATAGCTGGGTCCCTTAGATGGAGAAAGGTGGTAGTCAGTAAAGACCTCCCCCTTGATTGTCTCCTGGGGAATGACCACTTAGAGGTGGACCTGAGCCAAAGAGAGGCACTGGCCCAATGCCAGGCCTCACCCAAGAAACCTGGGGGGCTCAACCTGCAGTCAGTGCAGCTGAGCCCCAAAAGAGTAAAAAGGAACAGGGTAGGAAAGGTGGGCAACTGTTAGCCACAGTCCCAGAGGGCCAGGGAGATTCTATCCCAGTGAGGGAAAACTCCAGAAGTGGCCCTGGTAAAGCCCCCTAGCCAACAAGAAGACCTGACTAGTCAGGCAACTGTCCAGCCTGAGTTGGTGGCTCCTCAGCTGGCAGAACAAAGGGTGGAGGAAGGGTGCTCACTACAAAGTTTAGTGACCCCCCACCCTAAAGCAACAGGCAGACAGCCAGGACCCAAAGAGACCTGTAAGATAGCCCCTTCACTTGCCAGACAGGAGCTAAAGGTGTGGTTCTGGGCACTGACAGCTGTCAGCAGCCTCTGCTGGGTGTTAGCCTTCATGGCAGCCCTATCCTTGGCATGGTGGCCTAACCCCCTGCCAAATAACAAGCTAGGCCCCCTGACCCTATTGGTCATGGTGGGGTTGCTCAAACTGTGGGTGACCTCTGTGGGTAAGCTGGGCTTTGCCCTGGCTAAGTTAGACTTTGCAGAGGTGGGCACCTCTGAACCCAAACTTAAAAGATGGGGTGAAGACACTAAAGAGCAAGGAGAGGAGCTTTGGGAATTAGGTCCTGAAACTGATAAGGTAGGCCAGCTCCCCAAAGGGACTGACCTGGACAGAAGGATATAAGGCGGAGTAGGCCCTGCAACTTTCAAACCACTTCCCCAACTCTTCCTCGCCTGAAAGACTAGACAGACTCTCCCAGCGTTGGCTGAGTCTCCTGGCCTTTGGGCTGGGGGGCTTGTGTAGGAAAGTGGGTTTCTGTTGCAGTAACCCCCCACTTTTTGCCTGATAACTGATGCACTTTTCCTTGGTGTGCCCTGGATCCCTGCCAATCAGGTACCCAGGGCCTGTGTTCCTTCCCTAAAAACTGTACTCAGCCTAAACCCAATTGGCATCTCTGGCCACAGGTAAGCTCCTGGTAAATGGTACCCTAGGTACCCAGGGCACTGTGACCAGAGAAGACCCCTAAGGGCTGCAGCACTTATTGTGCCACCCTTAGAGGCCCTGTACCCTGACACACATACACTGCCCTTGCAGGCTGAGTGTCTTGGTGCAGAACAAAACAGAGAGTCGACATGGCACACATCCCTGTGTGCCATGCCCACAAACACACTGCCCTGGCATACCTCAGTCACCCCTCTAGCTGGGTGCCCTATGCCAGTGGTGAGGGTACAGGTGCATGAGCCCTGTGCCCCTACAGTACCCAGGCCCATTCCTGGGCACTGTAAGTGCAGGGCTGCCATTCCGAGTATATGGTGCTGGGAGGTCGTCAGCACGAACTCCACAGCACCATGATGGCTGCACTGAAGACTGAGAAGTTTGGTATCAAACTCCTCAGCACAGTAAACCCACACTGATGCCAGTGTGGGATTTACTGTAAAATGCACGTCAGAGGGCAACTTAGAGTTGCCCCCTGAACCTAACCTACAATCCACGTCTTGTCTGAGGGGCTGCCTAGGCTGCCACACAGCAGACATGTTGCTGGACCCCTGGGTAGAGAGCCATCCGCTCTCCCGGGCCTGCAACAATGCACGTCCTGGGTGAGGTGCTAGGCCCCCTCCCCCAGGATGGGCAGGGGAAGCTTCAAAGGCATTCCGCCTTTGTGAGCTTCCCCAGACCACTTGCTGTACCCAGCAACTGGTCCCCACCGGTTCCTCCCCATCCTGGCGGGAAGACTGGCGGGAAACACCAAGGGAGGAAAGGGGGTGTGCCACCCTCTGCCAACCCCACCCCTCAGGTGGGGGAGGCGAGGTGAAGCACATCTCCGGGCTCTCGCCATCTTGAAGATGGGGAGCCCTGCCCAATCAGGACTAGGCTCCTGCCCCCTCCCACAGGAGAGTGGCAGGATAGGGGTGTACCCACCCCAGGGCAGGGACCCATTGGTCCCTGCCCTTTACCTACCTGTAACGCCCCTAAATCTAGTATTTAGGGGCACCCTGAACCTTCCTTCCTTAGATTCCCGCAACCTAAGAAGAAAAAGGACGAAAGAAGACGCCCAGCAGAGGAGACTGCAGAGAACAACTGACTTGGCCCCAGCCCTACCGGCCCGTCTGCAGTTTCCAGAGATCCTGCGCCAAAAATAGTCTTGTCCTGCAGCCAGCGACCTCCAGAACCCCAGGGAGGACTGACTGCCTTCAACAAAGACCGGATCTCCTGTGAACAGCAGCTCTGTTCAAAAGAAACACCAAACAAAGACTCCGAGCCTGCTGAGGAGAAAGAAACCCGACGCCTGGAACCACCACTGCACCCGTCGCCTACAGCCCGAGTTCAAGTGGCCCACCGGTCCCAGCGAGGTCCCCCAGCTCTCCAGAGTCCGAGTCCACCGTGGGTTGACCCCTCCAGGACTCCCCGACGTCGCCTGCAGCCTCTGCACGGAGAACCCCCAACCGCGAGTGGCCCGGTAAGGTGAAATCCGACCTCAAAAGACACCCCTGCATCCAGACGCCCTGCGCCCTGGAGAAAGGAACCCGAGGTGCACCTACGTCCCAGAGCCCTCCAACTTACCTGCCCAGCTGTTGGTTCCTCCTGGAAGTCTTCCTGGACCGAGCCTGCAGCTGAAAACCAAAACCGAAAATTTCCATTGAAATCAACAGGGCACCCGACCTCAAAACAGCACTCTGCACCCGGCCGCCCTAGTGCCGCTGAGGGTGCCTCTTTGGTGCTAACTTGGTCCCCAACGTGCCCTGAGCTTAACCCTAGGAGCTTTGCTCCCACAACCCCGTGGCCTGCTTGCCAGCCGCCACCAACCGGAGTCCCCCTATCCTCCATAGGATAACATTGGGCCTCAACACTCTGCACCCGGCCGCCCTAGTGCCGCTGAGGGTGCAACAACAGTGCATCACTGACCCTGGGAGACCCCTGAGTCTAACCCCAGAACCCTAACTCAAAAGACCGATTACTTACCTCGAGACCGATAACTCATTTTTCCTCATAGGATAACATGGGCACTTTTTCTTCCAAAAGTTTCTAAGTGTCGACTTTTGAAAACAAGAATATTCTTTAAAAATCGTACAGACTACCAAAACGTAATTACTTACCTGTTTTAAGTAAATGTCCCAGGGCTGAACCTAGGAGTCCAGCACTGGATTACAAAAGTAACGTTAAAAGTAACTTACCGGCGAATTGAATTTTCTTACATAGGGATCCATTGACTGGTTTTCTGTGAAATTTCTTCTAAGTGTCCACTTTTGAAATACCAAAATATTGCTTAAAAATCACAACAGTAACGAATTCCGAATTACTCACCTACTATCAGGAGAGACCTCAGTACTGCATCTTTTAGTCCAGTACCGACCATGAAAAGTAATTTTTACCGTACTTACCAGTAACTGGAAATTCCTCTCATAGGATATCATTGCCTGCTTTTTGTTGAAAAAGTTTCTAAGTGTCGATTTCTGAATCATACAAATATTCTTTAAAAATCGTACAAACTACAAAAACGTAATTACTTACCTGTTTTAAGTAAATGTCCCAGTGCTGAACCTAGGAGTCCAGCACTGGATTACAAAAGTAATGTAAACATACTTTGCTTGCAAACTGTATTTCCTTCCCTAGGATAACATTGGTAATTTTACCCAGAAAAGTTTCTAAGTGTCAACTTTTGAAATACAGTAATATTCCTCAAAAATCACTACCATAACCAAAACGCTTTTTCTCACCTGTTTACAGGAAGTGTCCCGGGACTGAATCCAAGATCCAGTCCCGTGGTTAGAAAAGTAATCCAAAAAGTAATCTATTGCATTTAACCAGAAATTTCCATTGAGCTCAATGTATAATTGTGTTTAAAATTGTGTTGCATATTGCAACAACTGTAACTATTGCATTCAAAAGTCTATTGCCAATTGAACAGTAGTTAACTAAAGCATCTCATTCTGAGAAAGTATATTTTGACACCCATTGTTGGTTCTAAAATAAAACAACTATATTTTTATATACAAACCATTGGCCTAGAGTTCAGTTCTTGAGTGTGTGGCTTCATTTGCTGACTGAGTGTGTACAACAAATGCTTTACACTGTCCTCTGATACTGCCTTACTGCTCGACCAAGCTACCACTTTAGAGAGTAAGGTTATATCTAACTTTAGCCTCTGCCAAACCTCTGGGGACTGTGGACTCTGTGCACACTGAACCTTACTTTGGTGCAGTATATACAGAGCCACTTTCTTACACACTTAAGGTGATTTTCTCTCCAAAAATACTACAGAGGGCCTCCTCGATTCCCCTCCAAAAGGCACTCAGTCTGGGACACTTGTAAAAGATTTGGAGATCATTGGCTTTAGTAAGGTCGCATCTTGAACATTTAGGGGTAGAGTGGAGCAAACTTTGCTATCCTAGCAGGGGTATAGTATAACCGATTGATAACAAAAAAGTGATTTTTCTTGAGATTGGCTGGCTTAACGTACTTATATAAAAGCTTCAAAGAAGGTTCATATAGTTCTTAGATGTCACACTCCAGAGGAACCTCGTTCCATACGGAGTGTTGTGGGAGATACTCCTTCTCGTCTGCCTCCAAGGACTTCTTATACCATTTTGAAATTTCCTTGCTCTTAAGGTTTGCATCTTGAAGGAATTACTCCAGCTCCCAGTCACCATGTATTTCCCTCTTCTCAGCTGCAAACCAAGATACTAACTGCATGTATTTAAATCTAGAAAAGCCACTTCCAATCCTAGCTCTTAAAACCTCCCATGGGTGAACCCCCTCTGATGTTATCAGATCAGACCATACAGTAACGCCCGCGCTTCTAATTGGTATTGTAAGACTATCCTTAAAACATAACGGGGTCCCTGGGGATTCCCAGATTGGGGCAAACTCAGAGTAATACCCTATGCCCCATCTGCTTCTGACCTTATACCACAGGCTAAGGGCAGCCTTGGTGCCCCAAATTTGTACAAAAAGCCATCGCCACCATCGTGCCTTGCCATTTCAGCCAAAAGTCTGCCCAAAGATGACTCGTCTGGCTTCGTGAGCAACATCCATATATTTTTAAATTGGAAGGCTACACAGTACCACTTGATATCCGGGAGAGCCAACCCACCTTTAATGAGCCTACGCCTGAGCTTTTTCCAAGCCAGTCTGGCGCCTTTATAGGCCCAGATAAAACTCACGATCTTACTCTGAATTTTACTGATGTCCAGTTTTGGAAAATTAAGGGGGATGGCATTAAAGAGGTACGTTAGTTTGGGGAGAATAACCATTTTAACTAGGTTAACCCTTCCGTAGATTGTTAAAGGGAGGTTTTTCCACCTGGCTAATAAGTGGTCTACTTCTTTTATGGTCCTATTTAAATTAATCTGTGGGATTTTCTCGATATCCTTGACGATTATAATACCCAAGTATTTGAAGTCTTGACTTGTTCTACCCCCCCAGTTGTTGATGTTCCAGCAAATCACCTCAGTTTTAGAGGTGTTGGCTAGATACCCCGACAAAGATCCGAATTCCTCTAACAGGGTTTCAACCCTTGGTATTGCCACCGCAGGGTTATCAGTATATAGCAGCAAGTCATCCGCGTACAAGGCGACCTTACTGCTATATTGGTAAGATTTAAAATCATCTGCTCTTATTGCTTGTGCCAGGGGTTCTATATAGATGTTAAATAGCAGGGGTGAAAGGGGACAACCCTGTCTCATTCCTCTCAAAATATTAAAGCTAGATGTTAAGATCCCGTTCAATAGTATTTTAGCAGAAGCCCCCTGATAACATTTTTCCAGAGTCTGAATGAAGATAGACCCAAAACCCATCGACCTTAACACTTCCCAAAGATATACCCAGCAAACTCTATCGAACGCCTTGGCCGCATCTAGTGCCACATGGCCAAGGGTTCAGATCGGGCAGTAGCCAGGTCTATATTACCTATGAGTTGCTGTGTTTTTTCTTGAATATACCTTTTAGGGATAAATCCTTTCTGGTCAGCATTAATCAGCTGTGGAACAATTTCAACCAGCCTCCCTGCTAGAATGCTCATAAAGATCTTATAGTCAGCATTCAGCAGGGAGATCGGTCTGTAGGATTCGACCCTTAAGGGATCCTTAGTAGGTTTCAGAATGAGCACTATAGTTGCCTCTTTCCATGACCTAGGTACCTGGTCTGCTGACTGATAGACCGAGTTGAATAGGATGCCCATATTCGGGACCAACTCCTCCATCAGAAGTTTATATACCTCACTGGGGAGCGCATCTGTACCTGCTGCTTTATTAGTTTTACATCTCCCGATTTGCACTCTGATCTCATCCTCAGTTATTGGGGCGTCTAGACTTTCGCGGCTTTCAGCTGTTAAAGTCGATAGGGATTTCTCCCTCAACCAAGTTTTGAGGATCTCAGTATTTGGTATAATCTCCTCCTTATAGAGCTCAGAGAATAAAGAGAGCAGCCGAGCTTGCATGTCCGCCAATCTACTGGATGTCTCCCCATTTTCAGCTAAGCGGCCGCGGGCTGACTGTCTCCTCGGGCGCGATCCCTGGTCTCTCTAGGGGGTCCCCTGCAATGGATTGTGAATAACTTTTGCCTCCCTCCCTCTCCCTCCTCGTCGTGCAAGTACCTTTGCCTCCCGTTCCCTCTTCTTGGCTTCGGTCCGGCGGATGGCTCCAGAGCTCCGGGGAGTTACACCAGCACTTCGAGCCTCGCGGTGGGAGGGCGCGGCTCGTGAGTGGCGTCGTAGCGGAACTGCTTGCTTCCTAGTCCGGGCCTCCGGAGGCAGAGTCGGCACCGGTGATTACTCTATGGTGGCGCCAGGACGCGAGTGGACTACGGTGGGGGAGCAAGCCCCCAGGTAGGGCGCAAGGGGGTCAGATTTGATGTAGAAGCAGAGTCTGGGAAGGAAGGTAAGGACTTATCCAGATACCCGGGACCCTTCCCCCCCTTTGTTCATATTGGAGCTACCAGAGGGCGATTTGATTTTTGCTACTGCCTGGGAATCAGGAGGAGGGGGAAACCTTTATTATATGGAGAGGGGTGAGGGCCAGCAAGTAAAAAGTGACCCCGAAACCAAAGTGTGCAGATACACTCTCCGAACAAGGGCTGTACAGCTCCCTCCTAGCATCGGGCTGATTATCCAAGACCCCCCTTCTACAACTACTGTAAACGTTTTAGATCCACAAAAGAGGGGGGTGGGGGGAGAAAGATAAGGCGAAGGAAAAAGGAGCAAAAATTGAGCCCTCTGCATGCACTAAAAGCCCTAGAGTATGAGGGAGAGGCAGAGGAAAGAAAGTATTGGCTCCTAAAGTAAAGATTACACCTTCTTTAAAGTCCTATTATAAAGTTCTTACCGCCCCCGCCCAAACTCTAGTCCCAAATAAGGAAGGCGCCTGCCCCATCACCACTAGCAAGATGGAATCGAATCAACCTCAGAATACGTTGACTACGCAGACTATGCCGACTATGTCAATTTTGCCGCTGGAAGCTTCACAACCTCGCCCTACACTCTCGGTCTCTAATCAATCGGCAGAGGTACAGTCTGAGGACTCTAGTAGCCCCCAAATGTCTGTTTACCCTGCGGTCCCCATCTCAAACCGCTTTAGTGTGTTGGAGGCGCAAGATGCCCAGCCAGGTTCTCACTTAGAACTAACGCAACAAGCAACATCTTTCCAACACCCCTCTACAGCGAGCTCAGGATCTTTGGCAGATAGCCTCCTAGCACTTAAGGAAGAGATGGGGAATAGATTTACAGTCTCCGAGACCAACCAAGTGGCAATTCAGGCTTCTTGTGCAGTGTTAGCCCAGAAGTTGGAAGAGGCATCTTTAAGAACAGACACTCTGGAGCAGGAGATCCCGAAAATCAAAGAGGCACTTAACACATCCTCAACAGAAATGGCCAAGTTAGCGAGTCAAAATAGGGAAATGAAGAAAAGACCTAGAGCGTCTGGAGAACCATTCTAGGAGAAACAACTTGAGACTGATTAATGTCCCCGAAGCCCTTGAAGGTTCCGATATCAGGGGGTTTGTGACGTCATTATTGAAAGAGACCGTCTTAAAAAATTCCCCAAATGTAGATCGGTCTCAAGAGATACGGGTGCATCTAGACCCCTATAAAAGAAACCCAGCAAAACAGAAGCCTAGAAAAATCCTGATAAACTTTCTCACGTATACTGTTAAAGAGGCAATTCTATCAACAGCACTCAAGGAAGGAACATTAACATCTAACTCTTTTTCTAACTCTTTTTCATTTGCTATCAGGTCAGACGTGTGTCACACCACCGCACAGAAACAATGGGAGATGGGCAAACGAATGGAGGAATTGAATAAACTGGGGGCTAAGGCACAACTGACGTTTCCAGCATCACTTCGTACCATGTGGAACAATCGCATGTACGTCCACCGCTCGGTAGAGGATCTTATTGATAAAATCAAGAAGGGAGCAGGGGTATAGGTGAGGAGCAATGTTGAAGTAAGGGTGGCCCAGAGCGACCAGGGAAAGGAAAATGTAATGGAATAAAGTATCTGGGTTTTTTTTCGGCCCGAGGAACTGAAGCCAATTAGGTTTCTAGCCTAAAATAGTAGGGAGGGTTCCCCGGAGGGTTGGAGGGGCACGTGGGTGGGAAGGGGGGCAGGAAGAGGGGGGGGGGGGGAATCACGGGGTGGGGAGCAGTGGGAAAAAATTCAAAAAAAAAATCCTCTATCACATTCTCAATCTCAGGTAGCCCGCTTTGGGTTTTTCTGGTCAGATATAGATATAACTAGATGGTCCCTTTCAATAGATGAGCCTCTTCAATGGGAGTTTGTGATCTAAAATTCCTTTCGTGGAATATCAATGGCCTGAGATGTCCCCGCAGGCAGAGGTTAGCGATGAAATATCTAGAGCAAAGCCCAGCCCAGATATGCCTAATTCAGGAGACCCATTTGAGCCAGAGTCTCGCACCATATTTCCAAGGTACCCTTGGATAAAATACTTTTGTATTTCAGAACAGACGGTCCACTGCAAGGGGGTGGCCATTTTGATAAAACAGGGGGCGGGTTGCGTAATTAAATCATTTAAAACAGACCAAACTGGGAGATGGATAATAGCCAAACTAGACTTTGGAGGACCAGAGTTAGTATGTGTATCCTTTTACGGTCCTAATACCGATGACCTCACGTACATATGTAAGTTACAATGGAATCTGATGGAAGTAGTCTCCCCTATAATAATCGGGGGTGATTTTAATGTGCTTCTTGACACCCTAAAGGATAGATCAAATCAGAGCCATTATGTAGGGGCGCCTCGGGTCCGTCAGGCTCTAAATAATATGATACACAATCTGGAGCTTTCTGATCTGTGGAGGGTAAAGATGGGTAACATACAGGGCTTTACCTTTCACAGTAAGAAATACGGACACTTTTCAAGGATTGACTACGTTCTGACTGATAGGTCTATTATAGATGACATGACATCAATAGTCATTCAGCATAGTCATATATCAGAACACGCCCCTGTTTTTTTCTTTAGCAGGGAGCCGGTATAACTTAAGACCTAGATGGACACTTAAAAGATCTATGTTGGCTGACCCAGAGATAGCTAAAGAGCTCAAACTCATATCCCAAGACTATTTTACTGTAAATACTGGATCAACGTCTATGGACTACGTGTGGGATGCCTTTAAGGCATACTTGAGGGGCTTTTTACATAGCATGTGTAAAGGTCATGTACTAAGAATAGGGAGGAATCACAAGAGCTACGAATGCTGGAGGATCAAATCTCCCAATTTGAGGCAGAAATGCTTCGGCTCAATCAGGGGGCACCTGAAAGAATACAACAAGTTCAGAGGAAACTTGAAAATGCCCGCCAGGAATATAGGATAAGGCTCGATCAAAAATGTAAAGCACAGTGAATGACAAAATCTATGCAGAATTTTGAATATGGAGAGAAGGCAGGAGCACTCCTGGCTTGGAAAGCCAGAGCGGACCGGGCAAAGAACCATATAAATGAATTAATTATAAATGACCCTGTAGCTAGTCTTAACTCACTTCACCTTCTGCACTGCGTCCCTCACCACGCCTTCAAGCTCACATCGGGTAGTTAGGTAATACCCTCCTAGTAAACAAAACATTCCTGAGCTCCTCCCTCTCAATGAGGGGGTCTTAGCCCGCTCCATGACTAGGATTCATGGTGCGAGGAGGTTCCCCAATGATAAAGCATGCCACCTTTGGGGGGTCAGGGAAACAATCCGGACGCCTTTCGGTTTTGGTGCGGACTCCTTTAGCCTAACTTCTTCATCCAGACCTGAGGGCATCCGTGTGTTTGACATGTGGAAAGATCTACCATTATACCACTAATCACTGGTCCGTAAAGACCATTGCTAATTTCAATTGCACGTGATGATTTATCATTAGGGTGTGGAGCTAGTGGGAAGCCTGAGTTGTCTCATCTAGAAAGCAGAACGATAATATTTTTGGCATTGTTACTGTTTCTTTTCTTTACCTATCCCATTGCAAGCCATTCCACCTTTGGAGTACACAGGATTCTGTCCAGAACAAACACACACTATTGAACTCAGCTGTAGTGTTATGTACCCCAATATAGGCCCAGTTAGCTACACGGCCTTTTACCTACGTTTGTCCTACCTTGCTCTGCATAACGGTTCGAACACTGACCTTTTACCCAGTTATGTGCTGAATAAATGTCGACCGGTTTCCTTGAAACTATCCTCATTTATTATGCATGAGGATTCTTAGAAAAGTCCCTGCACATGACGTACGTAACAGCATGAACATACTCTGTGTAAAGGTCATGGTCCTCTTCATCCTAGGGCGAAAGAACTACTTTGCATAATCGCAGGTATTGTTCTAGGCTCATTTGCATAATTGTACTCAAAACATCGATGTAAGGAACCCAGAGGCTATCTTTATGGTATAAAAGACCCATACCAACACTAGATAGACAGAGGAGAATCTTCCACGCTGACACTAGACGCGGAGGTCCGAGCTTGCAGAAGCTCCAGCAAGCAGTGATCCGACATCCCTTGCGGGGTGTCCAACTCGAGACCAAGACGGGGTCCTTCCTTCTCTCCCATCAGGTAATGGGGTTGGCTCTTTCCTAGGGGATTCTTGGCTTTACACCCACATACATGCTAGGTACACTTATGTAGAGTTGCAATGTAGGAGTACGCTTGATTACTGTCATGTATATATGCCTGCACAGATTCACTGTTTTCTACCTTTTATTTACTCGGTTGGTGCTGTAATCTTATATATCTGTTTCTGTCTAATGATTGTTGCAGCAAACATGTTTTATACTAGAATGACGCTGGTTCAATAAAAGCTTATTGAAAAACGTCCCCATCATTTATTCTGTGTATTTCTCTGAGACTAAGTGAGCACGATTGACTGAGCAAAAAGTACTGTACTGTTTCCACGATCCCTGAAGTATCAAGGGTTGTCATGTTCAATAGTTGCCAGAAACTATTCGCTCCTTGGTAAGGTTAGGGGGCTTATGGTGGCACTGTGAGCTAGCTGGTCTAAAGGTTAACATATCATTTGGGAGTGTCTGGAATCATTCTGGACACCAATCCCTTAGTTTATGTAGTCTAAAAGCGCAGATCCTATGGACTATTAGGAACTACATGACAGTAGAAAGCAAGATGGCCGGCACTGCTTTGAAACGCAAAATGGGAATGCATTATAACTGTGCATTCCAAAGGAGTGCCAGCCATCTTATATGCTGATCTTGAGGGGAGAAGATATGGGCTAACTGCTGGAGTTACCGACCTGGCCGCTACGGCTAGAGCAGTTCGAGTCTCGGCGGGATGCTAAACATCCTGTGTTTCTGGGTAAATCGCTTAATCTCTCAGGGCTTGTTAATTGTCCGTGCTTGGGAATGTGTCCCTGTGTCTAATGCAACTGATGGTCCTGTAAATAAATCAATATTTATATAGCGCAGCGTATCACCCCAGGGGGTATCCAGGCGTTGAGGTATGGACAGCCTTAGTCGAAAAGCCAGGTCTTGAGTCCCTATCTGAAGTCGGCGAGTGAGGGGAGGTCGTCCAGGACTTGGCAGCGAGGTAGGAGAAAGAACGACCTCCACTGCGGCTCTGCCGGATGCGGGGGACGTGCAAGGGCGAGGGAGGCAGGTCGGAGTGGTCTGGTCGGCTGGTGGAAAGTCAGGTGGTGGTTGATGTAAATGTGCGGCCTCCCCTTCACCAATGCAGGCTCAACACGTCCCACGTCCACGTCCCCAACCCCAGCCCGCCGCAGATGGAACAACCTCACTGAGACCCAATGGACTGCCTCCCTCAACACCACAGGACCCTACACCACCAGCAAACTTGAGCTAGCCATCCAAAACTTCTCTGAATGGATCTCCAACTGCGCCGACACTATCGCCCCGTGGATATGGCCAGCACCAGCAGACCCAGCAAACGCACCAGCTGGTTCACCCTGAACCCAGAGCTTCCAAACGAGAGTGTAAGCAACTGGAGAGACGATGGTGCTCCAGCAGGAACCCCTTTAAATCTGCCCTCAGCAAATACCACCACTGCCTCAAAGAAGCAAAAAAGGACACCCTAACCACCTGCATCGAGGCACGCTACAATCCCACAAGCTACATCAAATGGATGGCATCCTTTCTCACAGGTGGCACCCAGACAATTCGACTCCCTCCCTTCACATCGCAAGGAAAGCACAACATCTGCGGTGTCCCCCAAGGCTCATCCCTCAGCCCTACCCTCTTCAACGACTACATGACACCAATCGCAAACATCGTCAGATTACACATCAACTCCTACGCCGACGACACGCAACTAGTCTTATCGCTCTCAGCAGACCCCACCTCAACTAACTGCCACAACTGTATGAAGAACATCTCAGCCTGGATGAAAGCCAACTGCCTCAAGCTCAACATGGACAAGTGCTTATCTTCATCAAAAAACACCGCCCTCTGGAACGACTCCTGGTGGCCGGTGGAACTTGGACCCACCCCCACGTTAAAAGACCACACCCGCACCCTCGGCATCATCCTTCACAACGAACTCTTCATGAAACGTCAGGCCAACCCTGTCTCCTCAGCCTGCTTCCACAAGCTCCGCAAAATCTTCAAGTGGCTCCCCATCAACACCAGGAAGATGGTAACACAGGCCCTCATCACCAGCAACTGGACTACAACAATGCACTCTATGCAGGCACCACCACCAAACTCATGCAAAGACTCCAGACGATCCAGAACGCAGCCGCCAGACTAATTTTCAACCTGACCAAGAGAATCCACATCACCCAGCACCTGAAGGACGTCCATTGGCTCCCGGTCCACAAGAGATGCCAATTCAAGCACCTGACATGCCTACAAAGCCCTCCATGACCAATGACCCGTCTCCATGAACCACTGTCTGCACTTCCACCGACCTCCCAGGAACCTCTGCACACCTCGCTCTTGCACAGATCCACGGACACGCCGCGCCGGAGGACGCTCCTTCTCCCATATTGCCGCCAAAGCTTGGAACACACTCCTTCCGCACCTCGCTCTCACTGACCGACTTCAGGAAGGGGCTCAAGACCTGGCTGTTCGACTGAGACTGACAGCAAGCGCCTGGCTACCCTTGCAAGTGACAAGCCGCGATTTATAAATCTTACTTGACTGATTGATTGAAAGCATTGCTAAACAAATAAAGCACACTTGGCCAATGCTCCATTGGAAGGAGCAAGAAATGAGGAGGAACATATTACAAAGATTAAACACCTGGAAGCAAGCCTTTGCGAATGACAGTCTAACAAATCAAGCAATGGGCGGGCTGTAAGCCCACAGAGTGAATACAGCATGTCTCGAAGAGACAGCACATGTGCTGCCTAGGCGAGATCTAATGAAAACAAGCATATGCAATAGGTCTCACATTCACGCGAGGTTGACCTATTGGCATTGTAAATGACAATTTTCAATGAATTGTCTCAACCTGCACACCTTGATGGTGTTCTTAAATCCAAATTAATCTAGTGTTATAATGAAACAGTGCGTGCTGCTTCGTGTGGGGGTTCTGCCTCTGTCCCTCAAGAAAATGTCACTGAAATGGGTGCGAAGAAAACTCCGTACTCTGTTGAAGCGCACAGCTAAAAGCCCCTAAGGTTTCGACATAATAATAACTCGCTTTGCCAAGAATTGAACAATGCATATATAACAAGAATCAAATCAGTAAGTTGACATTTTAGTATATTTTCAATTAAATCTTGCAAAAACAAATCAGTACATCATTGAAAGATCAAATCAAATTGTACAATGTTACAAAAATCCAAACATAGTTGAACGAATCCATCGATGTTTTCAGTCACGCATCTTTAGACGACCCCAATGCATTTCGGGTTACTTGAACCCTTCTTCGGGGGGATGACATTAATACAAACGAATGTTCAAAGGCCTCCTCCTTACTACTATTTCAAGCGTTTTAGTTTCACAGATGGCGTCAAGCCAAGCTGCCAATCCTCCAAGCCTTCCAATGCTAGCTCCTCCGTCCCGTGCTCTGTTGGAGTCAGTCAAATCCTCATTTCCAAATCCGTGATGACGGTAGCACGTTGACGCAGGAATACGGGTGGAGAACGGATTTGGAAACGAGGATTTGACTGACTATGTGCTACCTGGAATTCACATGACTTAATTCGCTAATCATTTCTAAATCCATTTTACTTGGGGGGGGGGGTTGACACAGACGAGATAATGCCGGGTTAAAATGATTGAAAGCGGGCGCCCGTGTTACGGGGGCGGCCGTGCTGCTTAAAAAAACAACCGGTTTCAGCTGAAACAGCGCATGTCCGGCCTGCAGTAGGAGAAACTCAATAAAGGAAATCGTGCTTACAGACTAAATAACAGGTCCCGTGTAACAACCGAAGTAAAGGGGCCAGTAGCCATGGGAGGTTACAAATGACAAGGCCGTACTAAGGAGGGACTAAAAAGCCTATTAACGAATCCGAAGGCAGCATTTACGAACGACAATGACACAAGCCAATGAAAAATATGGGCGGAGAGTGGGCGAGGCTTCTCTCCTATACTCTACTACAGCAGTCTCGCAGTTCGAGGCTCGACCTAAACAGAAACAGAATGAGGAACCGTTGAGGGAAGGTGGAACTGGCACCGACACAGAGGGAAGGTGGAACTGGCCCACACAGAGGGAAGGGGGAGAAGGGCGACTCAGAAGGAGGGGGGAGAAGGGCAAGAGGGAGGGGACGGGGGGAGAAGGGCGACTCAGAAGGAGGGGGAGAAGGGCGGGAGGGGACGGGGGGAGAAGGGCAAGAGGGAGGGGACGAGGGGGAGAGGAACGACGCAGGGGGAGGGGGAGAGGAACGACGCAGAGGGAGGGGGAGCGGAACGAGGCAGAGGGAGGGGGAGCGGAACGAGGCAGAGGGAGGGGGAGCGGAACGAGGCAGAGGGAGGGGGAGCGGAACGAGGCAGAGGGAGGGGGAGCGGAACGAGGCAGGGGGAGGGGGAGCGGAACGAGGCAGGGGGAGGGGGAGCGGAACGAGGCAGGGGGAGGGGGAGCGGAACGAGGCAGGGGGAGGGGGAGAGGAACGAGGCAGGGGGAGGGGGAGAGGAACGAGGCAGGGGGAGGGGAGAGGAACGAGGCAGGGGAGGGGGAGAGGAACGAGGGAGGGGGAGGGGGAGAGGAACGAGGCAGAGGGAGGGGGAGAGGAACGAGGCAGAGGGAGGGGGAGAGGAACGAGGCAGAGGGAGGGGGAGAGGAACGAGGCAGAGGGAGGGGGAGAGGAACGAGGCAGAGGGAGGGGGAGAGGAACGAGGCAGAGGGAGGGGGAGAGGAACGAGGCAGAGGGAGAGGAACGAGGCAGAGGGAGAGGAACGAGGCAGAGGGAGAGGAACGAGGCAGAGGGAGAAGAACGAGGCAGAGGGAGAAGAACGAGGCAGAGGGAGAAGAACGAGGGAGGGGGAGAGGAACGAGGGAGGGGGAGAGGAACGAGGGAGGGGGAGAGGAACGAGGGAGGGGGAGAGGAACGAGGGAGGGGGAGAGGAACGAGGGAGGGGGAGAGGAACGAGGGAGGGGGAGAGGAACGAGGGAGGGGGAGAGGAACGAGGGAGGGGGAGAGGAACGAGGCAGAGGGAGGGGGAGAGGAACGAGGCAGAGGGAGAGGAACGAGGCAGAGGAGGGGGTTGAAGCAACAAAGACGGTTAGAGGAGAGGCACAGGACATGGGCGAGAGGCCACAACATGTAGCACCCATGAGAGATGCATACATGCGAGAGAAAGAGCGACATGGAGCTGAGAGGGGGGTGAATAAGGTGGAGAAGGACACAGGCGTTCGAGACAGAAGCACCAGTGTGCGGGGGCACACATGGGAGACACCTGAAAAAACTCTTTTCTGGAATGGTTAAGCAAAAAGAAAGAAGTAGTTCCCTAAAAGCAAGCAGTGGAAGCACAAAAGCCAGCCAATCAAAGATATGGTAAAAAGGCTATGTTCCATGGGAGGGACAAACACAAAACTGACAAACTGGGAGATGAAAAGGCATTGAATAAGAAGCAGGCAAATAAGTGACAGTGAAGCCAACCAATGGTAAGCAATGGGGGTGGTGGCTGCAAGCCCCTGTATGTTCTTGGGAAGGCTCTACCTAAAAAAGACGGACAACCTGTTACAAAATTATCATACCTGCCCTATGCCACATCTGCTTAATGAGAGGGTCTGAGAAATGTTTCTTTCACGGGCCTTTCCATTCCCAGTTTCATTAAATAGTTTCAATTTCAAAGTTGAAGTTAGCCTGAATTTTAGGTAATAAAATACCACATGTACAATGCTGCGTGCCATCAGTTAAATAGACGTGCAAAGCCCCAATTAGACTCAGCCACCTAATGCTGCACTGGGCAAGAAGCATGGGCTATAAAACAACATAATTTAAGCTAACAGCAGGGCATCACACAGAAAAACAAGGCGGCAAACTGCAGGAGTGGAGACATTTAATTTTATATATAAATATCTTTCAGAACTGCTAAACGTTAGCAACAGAAGATCCCAGGGAAAGCAAGTGTTTTAAAATGTTATATCTAGCTTTTAAGTTGCCCTTATTTCCAGGCCGAGAATATACAAAACATATTTGAGGGAGTTGAAGTTTGAGAATGGGGATTTCTAATCTGGGTACATGGATCATCTTCAGTGTTTAAATTTCCATTAAGTCAGTGAAATGTGCTCACACTTTGATATGCTATACAAGATACTGCAACTGATATTTCTATTATCTCAGCCCTTGAATCCAAAATGAGTTGCAACTTACCACAGTGGCTCTCACTTCAGAGCACCTTCTAGCTAGTTGACGAATTAGAGAGTGAGCCTCTGGCAGCAAAGGTTTTTCCAGGCATGCCAGCAAAGCATAAAACCACCTACCCTGAAACCATCAAACACAAAGAGTTATTCAACAATGCTTTACAACAATAATTTTTTGTGAATGGTGAACTCTACTTGTGCAGATAAACTGTGAACTCAACAATTGCGGGTCTAAAACAAATACCTGCGAACAACAACAATATTGAGAAAAAAGTAATTTTGAAAGATAAATGAATTGATGGGCTGAAAGAGGAGGGAAGAATGATAGCATTACCACTAGGAAGAAAGATTGGAATTGATTGAGATGGGATTTACACAATACCAGGAAAGGAGACTAGGACAGGCCTTTTAAAGGTGGTAACAAAAGAAATGCAAATGTATGGCATTTATGCTGTATGCTGGCAAAACTAGCTTACCACAATAGTATTATATACATCTAATGGACAATACTGGGTACAAACTGCCATTACTAACATTTTGTGGACACCTACAGAAGCAAACCATGCCACACACTTTCACTATAGGAGACAAACTTATGACCGATACACATCCTTAGAAAATCATGCTTACTAATTACATGGTCACATAATTCCTTCGGCATCAGATTTCCACCAAGTAAGAGACGAAAATCAACATTTTATATTTATGTGATTTGTGAAAGAACTCAAAAATGAGTGAACCAACAAAAGTACACCCAAGGACAACAACTCAAAAGAACATAAAAGCTGACAATGTGGCTACTGCTCAAAGTTTCTACAACAAACCATTCAGAGGCAGAACTATAATGCATTAGGTTTCAGAGAATCAGCCTATTTGTTAATACTGTATTGTCGTCTCTCATTGTTCTGGAAAGATTCATTTAAATTTTTTTTTTTATTAACAATAAAATACATAATTCTTATTAACAATTCTTATAGCGAAGTGTATCCACTGTGAATGCAACTAAGTAGTTCAAATGTTTAATTTCTATTGACACGTGTTATCTAACATTCAGTAATATTATGCACTCAATGAGGTCAGTGATAGCTGGAGATGAAGTTATCCAACTGCTCAATTATAGAAGGATGACAACTGAAAGATAGTGGAAAAGGTTAAGTTTCTTGGTGGAACGACTCATCTGTTGCATTCAAGGCTATAAAATGCCATTTTCTGCTTGGAGGCTGTGTTTCTGAAGGTTCTGTAGGACGTATCAGGAATTACCTGTCCATGCACCAGTTAACCTTATGGACCGTACAAGTAATCTTTAATAAACAAAATCAGTTTTATTGAGTGCAGGAGCACTGCCACATTAGTGGCATTTTTCTTACTGACTTAGTAGGCATTAACAGTAACTAATGAGACGCCAAATGTACTAAACGGGAATTGTGCTGCCTTCACATTGTTTTTGACCACCATATATCCGGTTGTTGGTGAAGGCACAAGCCTATCAGGAGTTGCATTGGCACATTTAATGGTGTCTCACCAGGTTTTGCGATATGGAAGAGTTAGGTGTAGTAGGAGAATAGGGTGGATAGGTGAGGAATAAGTTTTAAAATAAAAAAATAAAAAAAAAAGGAGGGGGAAAAGTGCTGCGGAGGTGCCTTCTTTTCAACAACATGCTGTGTGGTGAGAGGGAATCTGTAACAATAATCGTGCAAGTTCAGGGGGATTATTGCCATTGCTTTCCAGCTAAGTTTAGGAGAATCGTGGCCCAGCTAGTTACATGTATGGGACTTCTTTTTGGTTGTCTGGATATTGTCAAGCCCTCCACTTCTGCTCATTTATCTAATTAAGCTAGATTTGGTGGCACTCCCGATTACACCCCCTGAATAATGGTATTTTAACCAGTATAAGAGCTAGATCCAACAACCTATATTCATATTTTCTTTGTTCAGATTCTCGACCCAAAAGGCAACCTTTTAGATTACTTTCCATTTTAATATTTGCCACTTGTTCAATAGTATGTATGAATGGTTGACAGAACTGACCTAATGCTCTGCCACACAAGTCACCTTAATGGCTGTCTCCACTATGGGAACCAGCATGTACTGTTCTGAAACAGCCAAGGGTTCCCAGGCAAGATGTTCCAGGTTACACTCCAAATATTTTAGGAGCCAATTGCAAATTAGTACACATGTAAAAATAATAGCACAAGGAGAAAAATCATCTTGTGTATCACAAAATGAGAAACCATTCTGTGCTCACTTTATTTTGATTTAGTTGTAGTCTGCTCAGTTAAATTTCAAAGTCAGTAACTCAATGACCAATTCTCCTGCTCTCAGCGTAGCCGCTCATCCCTTCCTTCCAGACGATCAACCCGCTCTTTTGCTGGGGAAGGAGCCTGGACGGCGATGGACGCTTCGTGTTAAGCTCTGTAGCCGCAGGCCCTGCAGGCACAGAAATCATGAGGTGCCCCATACCTGACTGGACTCCGCTGAGCCCTTGAAACACCTGGAGCCCCCCCAAATTGAATTGATCCAGAGGAGGCACCTGAGTGAGGCAGAGCAGACCGCAGTGATCACAGCCTACAAAATGGCATTGCCTCACCTCCGATGGTAATATGCCCGAGGGCTCAGCAAGGGCATTGGATGCCGCGTGAGACACCAAGAGACCCCGTCACAAAAAGGGCATAACACCCACTGCTCACTGCCACAGACGGCGAGACAAGGGCTGAGACGATTGGGTCAGCGAAGGCGCAGTGCCTGGCCTAGGACCCGGGCAGTGGAGAATGCAAGCAGAGGTCCTACGCGATTGGGGGCAACCGCCAGTGGCCCCCCAATGACCGAGCCAAATGTGTTTTTCCCCAAATAGAAGAAAGGCCCGGTGAACTGGCTGCGACCACGGCCCAAAAGGAGAAGAAGCCCATCAGGCAAAGACTGGAGAGGAGATCAGAGCAACACAGGCCAAACACCCCAGGGCAAGATACAGTGTGCATGGCGGGGGTTGCATGGCGGGGGTCTCATGGGCACCAACATGACACCCATGGCATAGACCCCCAGCAAAGAGTTGGAGGAGTGCAGAGAACTGAGCCTCACTGCAGACAGTGCGCAGACCAGACTTGGAGGAACACCAGGGCCCGGGTCCTGGTGATTGGAGTCAGAAGGGGACTCAACTGAGGCTCACTTGAGGTCTATGCCCCCTCCCCACAACTCCCCCCGGTTAACCTCCCCCCCCCCCCCCGAATTCATAAACAGGGGAACCACCAGAGCTCTGCTCATCATATGGACTGATAAATATCGAAACAAACATACTAGCAAAGGTGTTAGTGAATTGCCTGAAAGTTTCATAGCCCCAGGTCAATCAGGCTTCATGCTGTACAGGTCTACCAGGTGACCAATCGGATGTTTGGTGCAGGAGAAGGGAATTGGGGAGCCAGCAGTGCTCCTAGCTTTGGACGCCGAAAAGGCATTTCACTTTCTGAAAAAGCCATATATGATGACACTGCTGAAGCAGATGGGCTTTGGCCCCTTTATACAAATCCCATGACCCAGGTATATGGCAGACTGACGTGGGAGTTCGAACTGAAGAAGTGGGCAAGACAGGGCTATACTTGGTTGTCCCCACCCTCACAGAGATGTGGGTTACTGACACAGACTGCCACTGGGCGAGAACCAGATGAAGTACAGAGTGCTGGGGGTCCCACTACACTGTCATGCTAGCTCTGTGATGTACGTCACGCTGCTTGCCAACAGTATCTACTCACTGAGGGTGCTGCGCAACAAATGAGAGCAAGACCTCAGCAGATTCGAAGATGATGAATGGGGTGCAGCATGCCGATACCCTGGGGAGGTGGCTACTGGATCTGGATTCAGACTCATCCAGCTAAAAAGCTTTCATAGGATGTACTGCACCAGAACCAGACTGTTTGAAATAGATGGAATGAAAACTGGTCGGTACGGAGGGGGGTGTACACAGCGGGCACACTCCTAAACACACTATGTGAGTGCCCCAGGGTTCGTCCATTCTGGACAGGGGTCCAACACAGGGTGTCTCAGGCAATGGGAAAGCCGCTGGAACTAAGTCCCCGGGTGGTCATGCTTGGAATCTGGGGATTAAACACTAGACATGCACGCACTCCTTTTTTTAGGTCTTGCCTAGGCAGTGCGTGCGCTGTCTCTTCGAGACATGCTGTTTTCAGAATATGGGCTTGGAGCACCGCCCATCTTTTTAATTGGTTCCTCTTTCGTCCTTCGGAAAGGACTGCTTTTGTTTAGTGGATACGCTTAGTAGTCCCTCCTTTTGGACTTATGTATCCACTAATGAGGACTGCCCCTGTTACATGTGCTCTTACTTGTCAGGTTATGTAGCGAGCTTGGAGAGCACTTTTTTGTTGGCCTGTCTCTGCTAGGTAAGTGTTCGGTTTACTTAGCTTCTGCAGCTTCATTTGCACTGCCGTCACTTAATCTCCCTGTGCTGTCCTCCCACTCCCTCACCCCTCCCACAACACTGCTTGCCCGCCCTCACCACCCCTCCAAAATCGCTGCTTTTAAAAAAAAAATTATTGCTTCTCATACTTAATCTCCCTGTGCCTTCTCTCTCCAACCCCTCACACAACACTGCTTGCCTGCCTGCCACACAACCCCTCCGAGATCACTGCGATCGCGGTTTTTAAATTAGTACATTTATATAGCGCGGGCAAGGGGGAGATTAAGCAATTTGTCCCAGATTCACAGGATGTTGAGCCCGAGTCGGCAGCTGTAATCGCTGCGCCACATCCTCTCACTCTGGGGATCCATGTTGGAGTTTCCCTTTGTTTACACTGCAGTGCCAGCAAATATCCTGAAAGATGCTGCTCTTATGTCAGGGGACTTGTGCGGCCACACGCCTTTTAATAGCACAGCGCCCGCTGCTTAAACAACAACACACCACGCGCTTGTTTATTCTTAATCTCCCTGTGCCGTCTCCCCCCACCCATCACACAACACTGCTTGCCCGTCCCCACCACCCCTCCAAGATTGCTGCGATCTCTGCTTTTTTTCTTTTTAAATAAAATTACAGTACGGCTTCCTAGGGGTGTGGACACGGATCACACTAATGACGTTACTTCAGATGCTGCATAGGATCTTTCATGGGTGCGCAGGAGATGGGTCTAGGGGAGGGAGGTATCGTTACATATTTGTGTTATTCTGTTTTTGTGCCCATTCCCGATTTTGTTTATTATTTTCTCTGTCTTACAGGAAATGGCGTAATAACCTGATATACATATGTTAATTGTTCTGTTGCTATCTAATAATTCTGCTGCCGGCCTCCGGGTTGTAGGCGCATCGCTGTGTTTTATCTATACATTTGAATCCGTTGCCCGCAAGGGGCTGCAAACTAGAAACATGCCAGGTTTATTTGAAAACCAATAAAAAGAAATATTCCATAAATATAATTACAGTACATTCATATAGCACGGGCATGGGGGAGAATAAGTGATTTGCCCAGATTCACAGGATGTTGAGCCGAGGCTCGAACGCGGATCCCCAGCTCCCGAGTCGGCAGCTCTGACCGCTGCGCCACATCCTCTCACTCTGGGGATCCATGTTGTAGTCTCCTTGTTGACAGCAGTGCCAGCAAATCGCTTCAAAGGTGCTGCTCTTATGTTGGAGAACTTGTGCGGCTGCGCGCCTTTTATTAGCACGGCGCCCGCTGCTTCAAAAACGACACGCTTCTCATCTGTTTATTTGAATTACCGCTTCTCATACTTAATCTCCCTATGCCTTCTCTCCCTACCCCCTCACCCCTCCCCACAACACTGCTTGCCCGCCCCACCAGAGATCACAACACTGCTTGCCTGCACCCCACCACCCTTCCGAGATCGCTGCTTTAAAAAAAATTTAAATTAGTACATTTATATAGCGCTGGCACGGGTAGAATAAGTGATTTGCTCAAATTCACAGGATGTTGAGCAGAGGCTCGAAAACTGATCCCCAGTTGCCGACAGCTGCGTCACATCCTCTCACTCTGGGGATCCATGTTGGAGTCTCCCTTTGTTGACACAGCAGTGCCAGCAAATCGCATCAAAGGTGCTGCTCTTATGTCAGGGGACTCGTGCGGCCGCCCGCCTTTTATTAGCATGGAGCCCGCTGCTTCAGCAACAATGCGCTTCGCGCTTTTTTATTGGCTTGTTTTGTTTGCAGCATTTCACAAAGAATGGGGTTTCATTCCCAGCACGAGCAGTGGTCAATTAAAATACTCACTCTTTGTGCCATCTCGCTTTCTTCTATTGAAAAATGCTTCCATGTATTTCTCTGAAGCTACTAGTCCCTGCTAACAAACTACTCACAGGTGCAAAATCGTTCTCAGTGTTACCCAAGTATGCCTTCAACCCTCTAAAGCTGAACCCTACCTTCAAACAACTGCTTCAAAATCTTTCCGCACACCCCCTCACTTGTTTCACACTGTGTTAAATAGTGCCATAGTTAATCGTGATTCTACCAAATAAACCATACTTATTTAAAAGTGTATTATAGAAACTTTGCTTGTTCCATTTTGTTCCCTGCTATTGTTATTACAAGATGGCTCCCAAAAAAGCATAAGTAAAGAACATTGTCATTTAAAATGGCAATAGCTCCAACTTTAACAAATGCAAGACCGATTGCATAGCAAATGCTTGTTGCAATGTGGCGCAGACGTAAAATCATACAGATTATTAAGTGCAGGCAAAAACACTTAATTAGAACACTGAAGACAATGGAGTTGCTCATGACCAATAACGGCCGATATAGGCCTTCTGCTCCAACATTCCATTGTTTGTCTTTCTGTTCCTCCCTTTTTAATTTAGAAGCGTCTCATCTTAGTTGGTGAATTGTTCTAATAGCCTTATGGCCCTTCTGCCTTAGATTATAACGGTTGTTAAGGGCTCTCACCCTCATTATAGCTGCCTTTCCTTGTGACAGTATGGTTTTTCCGTTCTACATTTTAGTATGTTTAGTTTTATTATATTCACATACTGCTCTATTACATCCAAATGATAGCCTCAGGGTACAAAGAAAAATATTACCTGGATACTTTCATATTCAAATATTTCTCGAATGTAAATAAAAAAAATGATAGAACCGAATTGACCTATCATGACATTTCATAATACGGGAACGCCAATAATGGAAAAGGTATGGCTGGGCCAAAGCAGTCACGTTTGGCTCTACAAGATATGGCAGACCAACTATGCATCAGATTACCTGCATATCATGCAACTCTGCTAGGTAATGTTCGCTACTTGTTGGCCACTGTTGCTTCATAATGAATATTAAATAATCCCTCACCTTCAGTGAATAAATAGGAGCGCTCACTTCGTTACCTAAATAAAAGTTATTTTCTAAACATGTGCTTTGTTGCTTTCTCTGGCAGTCACATTGTAGCAGTTCACGGAAAATGCTCATAAATCATGAGTTTTATCGGTTGCATTAACTGCTCTGGAGGTTGTCAAAAGCACAAAATGTATTCATAAAGAAGGTAAGGGGTTAGGTGCACGTCATGGTCACCTGGAAAACAAATGGCTCACAAAATAGTTGCAGTCTGGAGTTCTGCAAACCTATATTCAGAAAATGTCAATTCACATAAAAGAATCTGTGATGTTACATAAAATCATGAGGCCTGGAGCCCAAGATGGCCAGGCAACTCCTACAGGACTTGTCCAATCCATATGTTATACTGAAATATTTCGAGTTGATAATAAACATGATTTTGCCAGATCTCGCTCACTGAACATGCACACCAATACAACCCCGCAAATCCCAACGTCCACACACACAATCTACCCAAACCCAATAAACTCAACCATCTAGTCAAGGAAGGCTCTACTCGCATGTGCATCATATACCCTCACAGGTAGCCATGCACATAATCAGCAGTGAAGCAGCTGAGATCATCTAAAAATTACATGCTGCATGGATGGAACCTTCAAAGAGTTGCAAGAGCATGCATGTCTTGGCAAGGGATTTCAAAAATTCCATTCCATTTTGATATTCTCATTTTTATATATTCTTTTTAAAATGTTCTAACACCAGAACATGCTGTAATAAGAAAAACGCATCACCTGTCTCCTGTAATAGCAGGTGACTAGTGACATCGAACACTTATTGGACTAGGTATGTGGAAGGGCGAATGGTGCTGTGCGATGCCAGTTACTTGCTGTCACTGATTTTAGATAGTCTCCAAGACTTGGATGGGGAGAAGAGGAGGACTCCCAGGGAGCACTGTCACATGTTGCTCTCAGTAACCAGTCAACATTACAAGTTTAATGCTGAGCAGAAACTGACAGCAGGGTGTGACAAACCTCATGCAATGGTGCTCACACTTCTTTAACCGTACGACACCGTCTGTGTGGGACAGAGGGTCTGCAAGCAAAAGTGTCAGATGCAAGGCCTTTTACAATGCAAGGCACTACTTCACACACTCTAATCTTCAAAAGACGTGGCAGGGTTTAAACAGAGCAGCACACACTTCTTGACACTGGGTCCAGTATGGTGAGGAGGCACGCTGAGATGGTTACAACAGTGCATGGAAGCATAAAGTGACCCCTGAGCAGAGACAGCCGGCACCAGCAAATATCTCCAGTTTCCCATGCCCATCAGTATTTCATCCTGTCCAAGTTCTTTTCATTCAGTGGCTTGTAAACCTGAATCTCCCATTACAAAATAACGACTACACGTACCCAAACTCAATTAACTTCTCCCATAGTGACCTATAAAACTGCAGAGCTTTGCAACAGCATCCTCTATATTGTTTGAAAACATTCTCATCAGTATATATGTCATGGCATGTTCTTTTTTCAGCATTCACTGTGCCATGCCAAATCTATGCCTTCTAAATTATAAAGAAGCCCCAAGTGTGCATGAAATGATTATTTCAAGTCTCTGTGGAGCTTGGTGCTCTCTGCCTTCAGCTTCATGCCTCGATACAGAACACCACCACTGGTGCTTGCCACATTTTCCTCCCTACATAGGGTATCCGTGTTAGAGGAGGAAAAGAGTAAGCAAATTTGCCTGACCAGTTCAGGCCGTGTGGGCGTGACCTCTCCAGCCTGGCAAATTCGCCTCAATGCCCTCCCCCTCGTGACAAGGAGAGTCACAGATTGCCTTGGACTTGGGCGCTTCAGTTTTAAGCCCTGTAGAGCCCAGGGCTGAGTGTCAATCAGTGACACCTCATCACAAAGTGGGGTGGGAGTCAGCCGTCTCATTGACACCCTTGCCACTATGTCGAGGGAGGGTGTGCTGCCTCTTCTCATTGGTGGTCCACCAATGAGAAGAGACATGAGTCCAAAGCCCACCGGGGCTTCCCTCCCGGAGAGCAGCAGTGCAGATACGTTTTAGGTTTTTTGATGTTTGGTGCATGCATGTATGAACGAACTTATGTATGTGGAGTTGTGAGTGAGAGTTGTGAATGGGTGTGTGTATATGTGCGTATGTGACCTGCCAGCCCCCCTCCCTGCTAAAATTACCAACTGCCACGGTTCTTGATGCATCCTGCTGAGCAGTTCTACAAAGTAGCTGTCGACCCCAGGGAGGCGTTCTGTAAAAAGACGATGATTAATGACCCAATGGCAAGTTGCCTGGGCTAACTTAGACAGCTGTGGTAAATGCTTAACCGGTTTCTTGATGCCATACATAGTGGTAATGCTACCTACCTGAAAGGGCACTGTATGGTTGTGAATCCGTTTATAAAATGCTCCAAGTGCTAACTGAACTACCATTAGTTCCAGGAGAATTGATATGCACACTCTGTTCCAGAGGATATCATTGGCCCTGAAATGGGAGGTGGCTCAAATGTGCTCCCCGTCCTCTAAGCAAGGAATATGTGTTGGTCACTTGCAGCTGGGACTCGAGAAATGACCTGCCCAGTAACAGGTTCTTCTTGTTCCACCACGGCAGTTTACGCTGAACTTCTGGGTTCAAATCACACTAGATCCTCTAACTGACCAGTCGTTTCCACAACTTCATTCGATCTAATTTGAAAGCATAAATCATCAAAGTATACATATTAAAAAGATAAAACAGTGTCATCCTTCTCAGTGTAATACAGTTCAATGCATAGGAGTTATTAAAAACTAACAATTTAAATAGCAAAAAACAACGTACAAGTTCAAACCCAAAACACAATGGGGATATAGGATTGAGCTGTGCAAATGCTGCAATTCAATGGCTAAAAGAGTAGATGCTGAACTGCAGGTTCCCGATTACCACATAAATACATAGGTTTAAAAAAAAAAAAAAAAATTCAATAAGAAAGAGACCGCCATTCTAAGTTATAAAAAACCCCTTAAAAATATTACATGTGTTATGGAGATCCTTTATCGCTTCGAGACTGTTGCGAGGAGAATACGTAGCATGTTCAAGGGGACAAGTAAGTTTATGGCTAAGGGTTAGCATAGCTCTCCAATTCTAGTAAATGTCTCCTACGCTTACAAGCCCAAAGGAATGAGGCTACACAGAAACATACAAAAGGATCATGAAGCTTCTTCAGATAGAACAGGGCGCCGCGGCGCTGCTTAAAATCGTGCCGCATTAAAAGAGGTTTAATATATCTAGCTCTCTGCTCCTTATAAAAATGACAAAAGAAGAAAAGGTGGAGGTCAGACTGGACTGATAGATTATCGCATGGGCAAGTTATCAAGTCACTATGAGCGTACTGTTTTGAAGGGAAACCCAGCATTAGGGAATTAAGTTTAAGCGGAACCTTAAAAGAATAAACCTATGCTGCAGGTTCCTTACCGCGCCCAGATAAAAGTATTAACCAACTGTCACTGGTGGAATCGAGTGATAGGTCTTTACAGTTATTTTTAACTTCTGGGTTTCCTCCCTTTCATAGGCTAGCTTCGCCAAAATTAGTGCCTTTAACCTCTTCTTAGGGAACCTGGAACATGAGGTGGGATTTACATACAGCTCAGGGGCTCCTAGTGAGTACAAAGTCGTTTTAACGGACTCCAACCAGGGGCTCTTATAAGCTTTATCCAAAGAAAGGCAATTTAGTATAATGGTCTGGTTAAGATCCACAGTGTCCCTATTCCATATTGAGTGACAGAGCATGATCGGGGCTACTCTCACCATGTCAGACACATAGGGCATATCCAGCTCTAAGTGAGTGAAATGGTTTGAAAATGAAAGAGGGAGCGAGGCGATCCTCTTTAAAAACCCATTCTCCAGCTTCTGTAAGGAGTCGGTTGGTGCTGTACCCCAGACCCCTGCCCCATAGGTCGCAGCCGAGATAGTTTTAGCATTATAGATCTTTTTTTATTGTTGTTAGGGGTTTTGAGCCTAGTTTTTTTATACAACCAGAGACTGCCGCCATAGTACGCTCCATTGTTTGGGCCCTACTACCCATCATGTGTGACCAGGTTTGTTTGGTGTCGAAAACAACCCCTAGGTATGAGAAGGTCTCCACCATAGCTAGTTTACGAGTTCCAATATGGAACAACGGAATTTTATTTGGCGGGGAAGTCCTGACACTAAGATAAAGGTTTTGGACTCATTGGCCTTCAGATCCATAGATGACAAAGCTCACATAGGTGTCAATTAGGCGCTGCAGTGCTACACCTGTCCTTGCTATCAGGACGGCGGAGTCCGCGTAGGCCAGGATTGTACTTGACCTGAGGGAAACTGGAACATCAGGCGTACACGTTTTCAGGGCTCCTTCCACTCCATTTGTATAAAGTGAGAATAAAAAAGGAGCGAGTATGCAGCCTTGCCTGACTCCTCTCATGATCCTAAATGATCTGGTGCATTCCCCGTCCCTTCCATAGCGGACTGAGGCTGTCGCCTGTGAATACATTTGCCGTATAAGAATAATCAGCCTGGGATCTATGCCCATCGCGGCCACGATTGTCCAGAGTTTAGAATGGACAATGCAGTCGAAAGCCGCCGAAAGGTCCATAAAGGCCATGAATACATTCCCTTTCTTTGCTCTAGTATATTTGGAGATGATCAAGCTTAAGTTTAGGCATTGGTCAATCGTGCCTCTGCCCTTCTGGAATCCATATTGGGAAGGCATCAGGACATTGTTTTCTCTTGCCCAGTCTTCTAACCTATTAAGTAAGACGCGCCCCAAGAGTTTGGCGGTGAAATCCAGAAGAGAAATAGGGCGATAGTTCTGGGGGTTTGATTTATCCCCTTTTTTTTTTTATATATATTGGCACTATGCACTATAATGCTTGTTCTCCATGATGGGAGTGGGCCAGTCTTGGAGATTTCATTAAATAAGTTAGTTAACAATGGAGCCCATAGGTCTTGATGTTCTAGAAAGAAGTCAAATCGGGGCCCCATCCGGACCTGGTGCTTTGGCGCGACTGCATTTAGCGAGAGCAAGGGTTATTTCCTCCAGGTTAAAAGTTATAGGCTTAAGGGGAGTCTCTAAGGGATATGGGATTCATCCCCTGGGGCAGTCAAGCTCCCAAATATCACCTCGAAATGCGCCACCCATGTGTCTTCATCCATGTGGTTATCTAATAATTTTTCCTGTTCTTTCTTGAAGAAAGGGGCATTTACTGTATTCCAGAAATCCCTACTACTATTTAGGGATGCGGCTTTAGCCAGATTTTCCCATGCCTCGTCCTTTAACTCGTCTTCCCTTTGTGACCAATGTCTGGATACACACTCCTATAGGGGATGCATATGCAAGCAAACATTTGAGAGTACTGCATTTATTGACATTTGTTAGATGTGCATACTTTTGTGTAGAAATGTAAGCTTAAAACCTGAATCATTTTGATAAATTTAGATGGCCACCATCTGTATAGCTTCTAAGCAGCCCACTGAAATTAATTAAATCTTCTGGCATTCATGGATTTTGTGCCGCTGGGGCTTGTAAGCACATATTTTCATGTTAAAATTGAAGCTTCAAGTACTAGTGCATCATGTGGTTGATTATATATATATTTTTTATTTTTATCAGCCACATGATGCACTAGTACTTGAAGCTTCAATTTTAACATTGAAAATATGTGCATAAGCTCTAGCGGCATAATATATATACACATGCAATATATATATTAATTCACTGAAAAACAAAGGTTAAATGATTATGTAATTTCAGATGTCGCTTGATGTGCTCATTCATGTCATAGAACATACCATGAGTGAGGTAATGTGATGTCATAAGTAGGGCATGGCAAGGGTGTCTGAATTGTTATGCATAAATTGACATTTTCACCCAAATATGTCACTCTAATCTTGTTTTTCAGTCAGTCTAGGTTTTTTTAAAACATTTTTTTAACAATGTAATATTTTATTACCATAAGCAACAATGCCAATCCCCGCGGCTGGCCTCCCCCACCCTGTACGGACGTGCACAGTGTGAAGTTGGCCACAGGGCTGCCCCCTAACCCCATCCCCACAGGTAGCCTTCCAACGCCATGCAAGGTCATTGGCAGTGGGCTAGCTTAGGTGAAGAACATGCCCCTTGAACCCAAACCACCAGAGCCCACATGTTTTCAGTGCTCCAACGTAGCAAAGCATTATATAATCATATTAGCAAAATGCTGCCCAAGCTGAGCCCTAGAGTAACAAACATTTAACATTCCAGACAAAACCCTGCAGCTTTCAGGTCATTAAAAGACAATCCATGCCCATCGACACAGAAAAGGTCCTGGGTACTGGGCACACCCCCAGGCCGTCAATGTGAGTTTTTGAAATATTAGATCTTGTTATTTAACAGTTTCCAAACAAAGGGATTGCTTATTTTATTTTTTATTTATAAAGTTTTATAAAGCGCGAACATGACCAAAATGTTGGTGTCAGAGCGCTGTACAACCTAATAAATAGCATTAAATATACAAGGAGCAAAATATAGACAATACAGCATGAAAAGATAATACAAAGAGACATAGTGAAAACACCAGCAAAGAAATCAAATTGGCATGGATAGTCGCCTCAGATAGGAAGGACATTATTCAGCAGTCTCATTTTTACTTTGTGTTTGAAAAGAACGAATGAAGGGATGGTCCTGATCTCTGGGTGAAGAGAGTTCCAAATTCTTGGGGCAATTCCAGAGAAAGATCTCTTATAGGTTTTCTTTTTGTGAAATTTTGGGGGTTTCAGCAGTAGGGAGCATGTACTACGAGAAGCTCTATTCCTTCCGGATAGCACCAGTTTCTGAGCCAGGTAGCGAGGAGTGTTGTGGTGGATGGCTTTGTATGTCATGCATGCTATTTTTAGGTAGATTCTAGATTCATAGGGTAGCCAGTTCAGAGAGTGGAGGGCTGGGGTGATGTGGTCATTTTTCTTTACGCCTGTGATGAGCCGTGCAGCAGCATGGAGGGTAGCCCTCAACGGTGCTAGTTTTATTTTCGGTAGGCCAACAAGGGTAGCATTCCCATAGTCAAGTTTGGAGATCACAAGAGCCTGAACCGCCATCTTGAGATCTGCATTGGGCAGGGAAGGCTTTAGTTTCCTTAAGATGTGGAGATGGAAATTGGCCGCTCTGGTTGTGGAGCTGATGTGATTCATCATGGAGAGGTTGTTGTCTAGCGTTATTCCTAGGGATTTTGCTGAATCAACAATATGTGGGGTACAGTTCAAGGCGGTGAGTAGTGGGAGCCAGACTTTGATGTTAGAGGTGGTGTTGGGAGGCGAGATTAATAGGAATTCAGTTTTGAGGGCGTTAAGTTTGAGGTGGTTAAGTGTTAACCAGTGTTGAGTTTTGTTCAAGATATTATTGAGAGTGCTGATGTCGTTAGGAGAGGTAATCTTCATGTACAATTGCGTATCATCAGCGTACATATGGTAGGAGATGTTGGAGTGTTTGAGGATTTCAGTTAGGGGTTCCATGTAAAGATTAAACAGGGTGGGCAAAAGTGAAGAACCTTGGGGAACGCCGATAGTGACCGGTGTCTGATCGGATAAGTCATGATTGATTAGGACTCGTTGAGATCTGTTTTGTAGGAATGAGCAGAACCATTTTAAGACAGTGCCAGAGAGACCCATCCTAAGTTCTAAGAGGTTCAGGAGGTTCTATTCGTGTGTTGGGGCTTGGCCTTAATCCATTTAAATTGTGCTCATTTCCCACCTGGACAATCGAATCTGAAATTCTGAGGCCATTGTGACAAGGTACAGTGGCTTGTACAACCATTGTTAAAAGTGCAGCTTGTCTGTAGACAATGGCAATCTGCCCTCAGAGGTCGCACGGTTTCAGTGGTGCCACATTATTAAAATGATCTTTGCCCTTAGAGAGTCAGAGTATTTCATGATCTTGCTCCTAGAGGCTCACCAGTTATGTGGCACTAGAGGTGTGCGAGTCACTTAAGGCTCGAGCCAGAGGCCTGGCTCAACTCAAGGTCCTTCTGGACCTTTGAACCGAAAACGTGCTGGACTTTAATGTGGCTTCTGCCTACCACCTACGCTCTACCATAATGCGCATAGAATTAAAAACAAAGCATAAACCTTTGGTGTTAAAAAGGTAGCCATCTAGTGGATGAATTACATAATGTGAAACCACAGAACCTGGGACCAATCCTGGCTTTCCCCTCTTGATCAAATTAAGTGATCCATGGCAAATATTTTATTTACAGACCCTCCTGTTTCTTCGTTATCATACGAGGGTTTATGGTGTGCGCCGTTCAGAAATATTCTGATGTATTACTGTGAAACACATTTATGCATGCTAACGAAATACTTTTTTTGTTAATTTCAAAAAGACACCATCATATTTTCACATAGTTTGTTGCATGATTTAGATTCTAACAATTTTCAGGTCTTGCCTAGAGCACGGGCTCTTAAGAGTGGTGGGTATTGCTGCAAGTGTGCATGACAATTACCATTTTATTTTTCAGCAACCTGACCTGAACAGAGTGTCAGGATGGAGCGTGCCATTGCTGCCGAGTAGAAGCAGCGAGTGGTGCACTTAAGAGTAAAGTGCCCAAGTCTCTTTGGCCGGCTGTCTTGCGACGGCCAGCCAGACATGCGCATTTGAAACCTCTCTAACCCAGCTGGGTTAGAGAAAGCCCAGGCCTCCAGTGCTCTAAAGAGCGCTGAGAGAGGCCGCTCCCTCCACTCCTGATGCTTCTCTCATGCTGTTTAACAGCACGAGAGCAGCGCCAGGATTGGTTAGTGCAGTTTCCTGGGTCCCGCGCTGGAGCCTCGAGGAGAGAAGACAACACCCGAACGAGGAGGATGTCAAGCGGCAAGCCAGAAAGTTAAAAGCCATTTTAATTTTTGTTTTTTTAGTACCGCCTGTATTTTGCCCGCCCCACCACCGCATGGCAGAGTTCTGATTGAGGATTCTTGCAGGGTAGCCAGTGCTGTGGATGAAAGGAAGAGCAACTCACAGGATGGGATGAAATAGTTGTAGTACAACGCAGTGGTGGTATCCGCAGCTATTAGCAACACAGATACCACAAGGGCCGTGGTGGTGTTGGGGGTGGGGGGGGGGGGGGTAGTAGCACACAAAAGGGACAGGCGGAAGCGCATGCACTTTCATGGGGTGTTTAACCAAAAATGTGTTTCTTGAAAGTGAGCAGTGGAAGGCTACAAGTCAGCCAACCAAAAGAATAGTAATGAGGCTATGCTCCAGGGGAGGGACACACAACAAGCATTGAACAACCCAATAAGTCTCACCTATACAAGATATTGGCTTGGTCAATGTCGTTCAGCCATGTGGTACAGCCGCGTGGCTACTGTGTAGCATGGCAGAAGGGTAGAAAAAAGTTCTATGTCGCTGTCAGCGCTGACCCGGTCATACTGCTTTTTTTGCTTGTGTGACAGTAAGGGGAATGCTCCATTTTCGAAGGGGAAAGCATGAATAAATGAAAACGGGGGAAGGGGGATGAGTGTCCTAAAATGATGATTGTAAGCCTCCGTTCAGCCACTACGACCTCTGGGTGATGTTGTATTGTCAAATGGGTACACTAGGCCCGGTTAAGTAACACCAATTTACATGCTCACGTTCCAAGTTGCCTTCTCTCCCTAAACACAATGCCAATTCACACACATTTGTTTGCATGCACATACAGGATAATAGTCTTCGAACTCAGTTTTGCTTACACTACTACTTCGTAGGCACTCTATCAGAACACCTTGAACATTCTGCACAAGGGCAAAGTTCATCACGTAAGATGTTGCTATTTGTTTTGGCCACTCAGCGACAGAGCTATCACGATAGAACAAACAATAGCGGCCTGGCTGGTGCTTCGGCATGGCAATATGAAGAATGCTATTATATATATATGACATCAAGTCTTTGTTTAAACAGAGGAACATTTCGGTGGCACTGAAGGGTCGATCCATGCCGGAATTACAGCTCAGCTAATTCCGGTTTACCGCATGCGAGGGATGCTGTCCAGCTCTACACCAAGATGGGCAGCACGATGGCACTAATCCACAGTTAACGAGGAGTTAGATCACACTATAGGGATTTGGCAGATTCAACACCCTAGACTTAATAGGTTAGGATGCGCTGGGTAGGAGTGCAATACATTACAGTACTTGTATGCAAGCATATATTCTCTGTAATAAGCAAAATGGTTGAACTGTTCATCTTTTTCATCACTCTCGTAATGCTAATCACATTGTGTTTACTTCAATTGATTATTGCAGCACAAGTATTTTACTCAAGAATTACAATGCTTCAATAAATACTGAAACGTTTGTGTATTTCTTGTGTATCTCTTTGGGTATGCATAAGTAACTAAGCGAAAGGGTTCTCGATCTGTTACCACGTTTTTCTTGGGGAGTCAGGGTTGTCATGTCCTGAGGTTGCACATCCATTTGTTATCCTGTAAGGTTTGGGGTACAGATGGTGCACAGTGAGCTAGCAGAACTTCGGCCAACATATCCGGACAGTGTGCGTGGAGTCAGTCTCGCACAGTTCTGATGGTTATGTTGTCCAACAAACACACAGTTTTACTAAGGAAAGTATAAGCCGTACAACAGTATAAAAACACATTGTTCTGGTACCTTATTTACTTACAACTAGTTAAATAAATGTCTAGTCCAGGACACAAGTCGAGGGTACACTGGAGTAGGCCGCGTCCACCCACTATTTTCACAGGGTGGAGACAGTCTGCCCGCTAAGTTAGGCCCACTGAAATACACTAACCTCATCCCGGGGTAATTTTCAGACACATGGATACATTCAGCAGCGCCAGCACGTAGTCTGCTTTCGTTTCGAGCAGCAATGTGAGGAGGCTTTGTTTTGGGGCCTGCTGGAATTTCAAATAAAGGGTGAAATTAAGGGACCATCAGGTGTTCTTTTGTTCAGAGTATCCGGGCTGGGCGCGGTCTGGGGCCTCACACTTAGATGCAAATTTACTGGAGGGGAAACAAAGGCGCTCGGCATGTTATCACTTCACAAATACTTGAGAGGCATGGTTTTGACTTTGATCAGTCCCTGAATACAAGAGATGTGCATGCACTGTAAGAATGTCAGATGTGTTGGCCTGTCCCGGAATTTACACGAATAACCAAATACCGCTATTTGGTGTTATTTCTTTCATAGCCCTACTCATTCCATTGCAGGATGTCGGAGCCCTTTACATCACGTACACATTATACTTGACAATAAATCATATAAGTCTGTAAATCAATGTATAGGATGTGTTACATAAGACTGAGGTTTACAAGGTGTAGGAGTCACATGTCCATCACATCTCATTGTGCTGAATTAGAAAGATTACAATTTATGAACTGCTAGCAACAAAAGGTTCTCTGGGTTAAAAATAGTACCCCACTTGCCTAGTAACATAAAATAAAAAGAGGTCACCATCATGTTACATGATGTGCTTTGCAGGAGTCACATTAACCCAATATGCTCATTTGCTGTAGAACGAGGACTAGGCAAAAAACAGCTCCCTCCTGCAAATGCGTTAACTTCCAGAAATATCTTACCATTATGATTATTCCCTCAGAATTACTGGCCACACAAAGATCTTTGCAGCAGGTGCCTTAACCCCCATAAGATATTTTGAAATGCAGACTTTGCCACAAATGAAGCAGAACTGATTTTCTGCCTTTGCGGCAGAGTTTTTCAAAAATCAATGTATATGTTTAGGAACTGATTATCTGTTTTTTTTTTTGCATAAACCCAAAGCAAAATCTAATTTGTAAAATCTTGTAATGCGCTCACATGTACGAATGAAAGACCTGTTAAATATACGTGTGAGGTATTAAGATCTGATATCATTTCTTGTGAGGTCACTTTCTGTGAGGTCATCGAATGTGATGCCACTTCCTGTGATGCCACGTGCAAGGTTACGCGCTTTGATATCACATGCCACGTCACTTGCATACTGCCCAACTTGGTTAGTCCCCCGACTTTTGTTTTTACGACTAGTTCCCTGGCCAAGTCACATGACCACCGACATCACTGTTGTAAAGGATTCAGTCACACTAAGCCAATAATCAGAAAATAATTAGTTTTGCCATCTCACCCCAGCCTTGCTTCACAAGTCTATATCATAGGTGCTCTGCGCAGATCTTGGCTGTGGATGGCCTCAGGTCCGAGAGCAAAAGGGAAAACCGCGGGTGACCTCTGTGCGCATTTTACACTGAAATCTATTTCTGCCAGCCTTCCGCATAGCTGGGAAGAATTTTCTAACCTTACATTTATATTTCAAACGGGGAGAAAAAACATTAAGTAATGGTGCTGCCTGGAAAATAGATTATCATCGTGCATTAAAAAAACATTTCTTGTTAGAGGGCTTGACCAGAAGTGCTTGGATACCTGCCAGTCTTCTCTGAAGAGAGCCAGCCCCTCCAACTGCCATTATTTTTTTCAGATTATGAATCAGTGCTCGGGAAGTAGCCCGCATGCACAACGCTGTAATCCCAGGAAGCTGCGAGGAATGGCAGCTGCGAGGGGGGCAGCAACACAGAGAAGTAGTGGGTGGGTGGGGAAAAAAGCAACATGGGCAAAAGGGTAATAAAAATTAATTCAAACCTCAATCACAGCGCGAGCAGCAAAGAGACGGGGCAGTAACACGCAGAAGTGGTGGGTGGGAGAGCAAAGAAGGAACAAGGGCAACATATTAAAAAATAAGTACCTGAATGACAGGACAAGCAGCGGAGAGAGACTAATTAAGAATCGATCTGTGCTTGATCAATGCACCAGAGATGAAACGGGAAAGGACTTCTAGCCTGTACTGTCCAATTAGGAAGCAGCAAGTAAGAGTGACGCCGAAGCGAACGAATGGTAAATAATGGGTGGGCTCCAAGCCCCTTTTTGTAAACAATAGTGTCTCACAAGCAAGAAGCATGAATCATGCAGGCTCAACCCTAAAAAGAGGAAGGCAAGCCATTGAATAAAAAGCAAGCAAATGAGTGGCATTAAGCCAACCAATGGTAAGCAATGGACAGGCTGTAAACACACTGCAAGCTCACAATCAGTTTTTCGCAACGAGACAGCTAGCACTGTCTGGTAGGCTCAAACTAAAAAGAGGCAGGCCTGGAGTCCTCACTCTTCCTACTTCCTCAAAGCTATTCCTCTGGTAGGATAAAAGAAGAGTGGAGGAAGGCCTCATCTGTTAGTCCTGCAACAACACCTGCAACGAGGCGGTACTAGGCAAGCGCCCAAACATGCTCGTGCATACAAAAGAAGCAAAAATAGAGACTTCTTCTGCATGCTCCATGGCTATACTGAACGCATGCATGTAGTCCTGTGCAGAGCCAAGAACCAGGCAGCACAATGAAACGCTTATGTTGGTTTCTCTGGAAGCAGTATCAGCTGCATCCAGGGCACATATAACGCTGGTGTTGGAGAGGATTCCCCCTCATGGATGAAATCTTTTCCTCTTTCGGTATGCCTCTGGCTGAGGTTTTACCAACGGCTCCATCTCCTCCCAGTGATACCAGTTGTGCAGCAACAGTGGACCTACCAAACTGTTGATGTGCCAGTGGCAGCCCACATAGCTATGCTCCTTCCAGCAGCTTCAATCTGCCTACGCTTAACAGGAAGAGGGTTGTCCACAGTGCCCTGGGGGGGAAAAAACACTCTTTCCGAGTTGTAGGAACCACCAGAGAGTCGGGTGGCCCATGTTCCCAGATGTATAGGTGGGGTCTTCTGGCACTGCCCTGTATTTTTTCGCCCCTCCACTATTGGCGTGAACACCGAGATTTTAACCTCCTCCTTGAAATTATCTGCAGAGCATTGGAGTATACTCTTCAGCATCAGCAGGTAGTGCTCAAAGCGCTCCATTTAGTAAAGCATCGCTGTAAGGAAGTCCTCCACTTCCTCAACCACGCGGCCCTTCACGGTAAGGCTGTCAGCAGCACGCTGATTGACTGCGTGATGTGAGGTGGTATTGCCTGGCAGAAGTTAGTCTCGGTCATTTGCTGGTACGGGTTCCTTGTAAGGATTTGGGAGATCCATAGTAGGTTTTGGATCAGAGTCCGTGTGAGAGTAGTGTGAAAGTGAGCAAGACAGTGCAGGTGATTCTACTGGTAGTGGGCTATACCCTGTAGGCATAGGTTTTTAAGGAATTACAAATGTTTTAAGCTCCTGAAACCTCCTCCTCAAAAAGCGAGCCTCTGCTTCTTACAGTGCGGCAGACCAGGCAGTGTAGGTGTGGGGGATGTGCCAAAATGTGGTCTGTTGCTGGGTCAAACTAGATTCTACTCTGCTTGTTCTTCAACTGCTGTGGGTGCTGGTTTCAAAGTCGATTTCAGAGTCAACATTGGTTCCGTGGCAGGCATGTCGGTGTCTCAGGCTGTGACTGCGTTTCATGATGTAGAGATTTAAAAGCCTGGAGCAGAATCTTCCCTGTAGCAGAGACAGGGTTTTGGGGGGCAAAAAAGGATCTAGAACAGTGGTCGATTGCTGAGGTCTTTTTGGTGGCAGCTCAGTGCTCAAAGCAAGGCTCTCGAGGCAGTTTATTGCCCTGGATCCAAGGCTCCACTTGAAGTTGAACCCCAGAGGGAAAATTCTCTAAAGATGTGATTGTGTAAGCCAAAGTGCAGTCTTTGTCTCGGCTGAGGCTTCACTGGGGGCCATGGACATTTTCTTTGAAGCCAGAGTCACTGGAGGAAAGATAGCCTGGACTCTGCTCCCCTTGGCCTCTGGGAATACCGCACAGGCCTCCTTTTTACCATCCATATGTGCTTTCGACACATACTGCGGAGGATGGCTCAGGGGAAACCTCGACAGTGCATCCTGTAGTGCACCCACTAGCATTTTCTAGTATACTGAATGATCTGAAGCCTGAACAGTTCCATTTCTAGTGGCCCTTCAGGAGACACGGATTGGACACCCTATTTTGGCCTGACCATGTAATCTTATTATTGCATTTCACACAGAATTAGAAGGGTGCAACCTCCACAAACCTCTCCCAACCCGCTGGAGACATACTCATATGACCGGCACTCTATATTTTCGGTCCAGTCCTGATGCAGTCCTCAGTTGTATGATGTCTTAATGTATGAAATCCAGAGTCCGGTGTCGAGAAGTTTACCTCTGTACTGTGACATTCCTGGAGCTCCAAAAGGTACATCCAAACCAAAGGAAAAAAAATAAAAAATCTCAGCTAGAGTATATATCTTGGTGCACTGAGAGTATCGGGAAGTGATTAGGAGTCCCCTCCAAAGTGAAACCTCTACTTCGGAGAAAAAGCTTGCAACATCTAGCGCCCAACACTAGATGGCAAGAAGGTGTTAAGCATATTAGCTACAACACATGCAGCAAACCTGGAGTTATCACAAGGAAAGTGACATGATGTATGACTTGAGCCAAATACAAGTGCTTACTGACCTGTAGTTGACAGAACTGGAGTATGCAGGAATTAATCTAATAGAAAGACTCCGGAGCAAAGAGCTGGGAGGCTAGTTTCCATTCTTTTGCAGAGGTATGTCTTTACTGATTGAGTGCCTGCACCATTTTATTTTGTTTCTATGTATAAGTAAGACCCTATTTGACATTTCTTTTGCTCGTTATCATCAAAACACATCACTCCATCAAACACAGTAGCTTTAGGCTTTATGGTTCAGCACAGTAGTTGTGGGAGATCACAGTATGCGTGGAGCAGTAACACTGCTAATGCACAGCAATATCCAAACAGTGGAGGGCCAAGCAATGTAAAAGGCAGTCAGCTGACAATAAGGTAACAGTCCTTCAGTCATTTGTTTAAAATGTTCTCGTTTTAGTACAAACTTCAGTGCAGGATGTTGCCATCACACATGCATACTAAAACAAAGCCTTAGTCGAGAACTCAGTGGTTCAGAAGGTGCAGGCACAATTTCCCTTTCAAATTTTTCAACAATAAGAATAATAATTATAAAGGAAGGGTACACGATTACAAGCTTACCAACTCCGGGGTAAAATTCCTCTCTCCAAACCAGGTCATCAGATACTCTAACACGCTTGTTACTGTGGCCTTTAAATGAGAAAGAAACAAAAAAGTGAGCATGGCATGGAATAAAGACCAATTGTTGGACGTTCCAATTAACAAATAAAGCATCAACATGTGGATATGGAAAGCTGACCACTGATAGGTCTGGGATGCCCCAACACCATTTAGAGCGATCACCCCCTCCAGGGCCTTGGGCACCATTCCAGTCCTGGGCTTCTGTGTGACAGCCTAATGCATTCTGGGAATTTTAGTCTTGTTTTGCCTTCATTGAATTAATTAGACTATCACACATGAAATATGACGTCCTGGTGAAAAGATTAGGACTATAGACAATATCTGTAATGACCTGGAATAAAGTGGTCACCCTAAACCCATTAATATAGTTTCCATAATTGATGTTTGCTCATGGTCTATTATAGTAATACTTCAGAACTATACTTGATACCTTCAAAGTCTTGTAACAGGACAAAACATTTTATACTCCTCACTGGTTAGCCCAAGATATGCGGATTCAGGCGAGTGCCCCAGAGTTACACACATCCTTCTCTACAAACATATCTAGACCATTGAAATGCCCAAATCATTTATCATTTTAAACTATTGTTTTGGGAATACATTTACCCACTACAGCCTGAAGTGAGAGTAGAAAGTCTCATTGTGAGGGTGTTACTGTGTGTGTTGGAGTCCAGGGGAGATAAATGAGGAGTTCTGGAGAACCTTAAAGCAGGTTCAACAGTTTAGATGAGCTTTGAGAACCATGACCGAAATCTCTCTATGGAGAGAAAGCTTAGTTAGGCTGCAGAATGGGGCCAAGGAACGCTCTGCTACCAACACTTTTGGCCTGATGCCCCACACTGAAGGAAGCATTCACTGGGATACAAGTAAAGACAGATGTTCTAGAATGCTCTAACCCACTGTATGCCCTGAAGAGTGTTGGGAAGTGCAAATGAAACTAGAAACAAATGCTTGTAAATTTGGAGGAGAAAGGCAGGATTTTCAGAAAGTATCTTTAAGACTACACTTTCCCTACTATTTAAATCTGTAAAGGCTTTTCCAAACCTATGGATGAACATAACCACACCAGAGTATTTGTAACGACTAAATCTTACATGGCACATTTTCTTTCCCAAGTAATGGTTGGATAAAGGATGAACCAATTCTATACAATCTTATTGGAAATGGTTGCATACCGTAAGTAAATACAAAAGATGTATGTAAGCACACAAATACACTGTTTCCAGAAGAAGGATGCTTTTTAAATGTTTTTGTTCGTACCAGTTATTGTTTTATGATGTACAGCCAGGCCGGACGCACATCCAGCACGTGTTTTGTGACAGTGATGGGAGCAAGATTCGCTTCAACTTACTCCTACGGCAGTCATAGTGCCCATTTTCGAAAAGGGTGATAAAGACAACCTACAGTGCCATATGCCTATATCGCTTATCAATTCTGTCGTAAAGAACCTGGGATAGGCGTTATTGTACAGACCTCCTTGTTGGGTGGAAGAGAATATTATCTCAGATGCTCAATAAGGTTTTAGGCCAGGCAAATCTACCATTGAACAATGTTTGAATCTTTACCTGGTTATTAATAAATATACTATTGCCTGCACTGAATCAATCCATCTTGCCTTTAAGGACCATACAACGGCCTTTGACAGTGTTAATCGAGAAACTGTGGAGTATCTTTCTGGGAATAGGGCTGGACCGTAACATGTTTATTTTTTACTGGATCTCCATGCAATTAAGTTTGCATCAGTTAGATTCTCGAATGACTCCATATGCCCTAATAGTTTTAAAACAATGAGGGGTTTGCCAAGGGTGCATTCTGGACACTTATTTTCCCTTTATATATATATGGGCTTGAATAGCCCCTAGTAGCTGTTAAGGCAGACTGCCCATGCATCGGTTACCAATCACTCCCAGTACTTTTATAAGCGGATGACGCAGTACTGATGGCTAGGACAGCCAAGAGTTTGCAAAGCCTCCTGTATTTCTTTGATAGATTTATGAGCAAGTTGGATCTGTCCGTTAACTTTACTAAATCTTTTATCATGGTGCTGGGTCCCTATTCAACAAGATTCAAATCATTCAGCATGAGTAATCATGCTTTGGCAAAGGTTAAGCTTCCCCTTATCTGGGCGAACTATTTGACACAGACATGAGTTGGAAACCTCTAGTTATGGCAAAGAAAGAGGAATTTACTAGGACCAATGGAGCCATATTTTCCTTTGCCACAAGGCTGGGGAATAGACCTCTCAAGACACTAGTTAAGATATATCAGGTCAAGTGCATCTCAAAGGTATCCTACTGGTGCGACATCTGGGGTGATGTGGCCACAAATGAATTACAAATTGTAAAAAACAATTCTTCAGATGCCTGTTATGTGTCCCCAAGAGCACATCTACTTATTGTGCGCACAAAGATCTGGGAGTCAAGTATCTTAGTGATCGGATAGCCCTCTGTCACCTGTTGAGTTGGATAAGGGCATGGACCAAGGAGGAATTTAGCCTGAACAGCTTAATATTTAGGGACCGTTTGTTACTTGGCCATGCTTTAAAAATTCCTTGGCTCAAGTATATCAGGGGCTCATTTTACAGGATGGGATGAGTTAAGTTATTCTCTAACCCTGAGGGCATACATAAAGCGGATTATAGATGGGAGAAGGAGCACATCCTAGAATGGAACAAATTCTTAAGAAAGAAGGTTGAAGTGAAAAGAAAAAAAATCAAAAAAAAAAAATCAAAAAACTCAATTTGACAGTATGTGATGCTAACTACCACCCAGGGTACGGAGCCTTATTTAGCACTGATGAAAACAAAGGTTGTTGCTTGTAAGATTTAGATTTAAGTTACGGCATCTGTCTCCAGAGGTTGCTTTGATCTTAAATCCCTGGCCCCCTGCGGCTGCAACAATAGGTCTCCACAGAATAAGATGCATTTTAGCAAGTTTTGTAAATTTTATACTGTGCCCAGTAGAATTTTCATTGTTCCATTACTAAAAGATGGAGGCTTTTTACAAATTCGTCCAGCCCTTCTGTTTTTACAGAGGTTACCTGATGTGATCACACTTTCAAATGTTGTAGGCTTTTTACGAGCTGAAGCTACCCTCAGGAGTTCACAGGGAGATTAATTATGTTGCTAACTTGCTATGTATTTCTTAATGGAAGCATTGTTTTTATGCACTGTTCTTATGTTTCAGATGTAGGCTTTTATGGTTTTAAGTGGAACTGAATAAAGATATTATTCATTGATTAGACAATATATTCCTAACTAGCTTGCATAATGGACAACATCACATAAAAAACTCCTAAAAATACATGGGAGACTTCCAACCAACAACTCATCTAGAACTGAACAAGCACTGGCAATACCAATTGGTCTGGTTTCAAAGGAATGTTGTGTGGTAATGTGAAGCCTTACAGAAGTGATAGCATGGTGATATCAAGGAGAGGAGTTGGCCTAACAGCTAGGGCGGTCAACCTCAAATCTGGGGAACCGGGTTAGAGTCTCGGCAAGGACGCGCAACATCCTGTGATTCTGGGCAAATCACTTGATCTCCCTGTGCCTAACAAAAGAATGTGTCCTCATGTAACGCAATTGGTACTCGTGTAAAGCGCTATGATACCCGATACCTTCGGGTCAAGTTCGCGCTATATAAAACTCCGCAAAAACAAAAAAACAAAAAATCAATGTGTTTATTTGTGTGGAAGCAAAGATCTGCAGTATAATATTGTTGTAGATTAGGGTAGGTTAAAAGGTCAGGTGTCAGTTGAACTGTCAAGCCAGACCTAAAAAACCATGTAAGTTAATGACTGCCCTCCTCTCATCTGTGCTGTTGCCAGCGAAAAACACCAAGCTTTATTTAGTTATCCAAGACAGCTTAATAGCATTACAATATCATGTGTGTCCCCTCGAAAGTTCAAGCTTAGGCAGCTGGATGAATAAACAAAATGATCACAGCTGTCTGGAGGGCGCACATTTTTGTGGAAGCACATAACTTCTGCCCAATCAATATATTTACTCCTGGTTCTCAACATGTGGACAGAGCCCCTCTCCTTGTGATTACGGTCTGGCTTGACAGAGTAGCTATCACCAGACATTTATGTGACTGTAACAGTACCTTCGTCATTTACATCTTTCTCTGCCCTGAAACAAAATTTGTGTTGATAGCACAATACGACCTTTAAAAATGACAATACATGAACATTCCAGTTCAGCCATAAATCAGACCCAAGACTGCTCCTAATAGAGCACTTCATGTAAAACCATGAACACAATCTGACATTCACCTTCTTTGGATTGGGACATAGCCGTAAAACTTCCTGAGGTGTCAAAGGGGAACATGAGAGAGAACCAATTCTCACACTAGAGCCAACAAACAAGGGCCCATTAAGGATGCGAAATGAACGAATGGCCTCCGTAATCCTCTTCATATCACCGAACAATCTACTAAATCTAGACTTTGAATACTGGCAGTACTACAATATTCCATATATACCATCCCCGGTCCTCCTGGGAATAAATCACAGCAAATAAAAATACATACAGCATACAATGCTGACATATTCAGGTCTAGCACACCCCAATATATATTAAAAGTTATATTGGAATCTCAGAACGAACAGTGGTTCCCATTCTCTGCCTGCATATATGTACAGATATTTCAGTATCTACATATGGGACAATACATCTACATAGATTTACTTACGTGATCAAAAAGAGGCTCAGAACTCAGTACAACTTTATGTCTACTGGTATTTCATTTAGTCAGAACTGTTTATTGCAACCATGAACAATGTATTGCCTTGAGCTATGATCTTGCCATATGTAAATACTCACAAAATGGTTGAGTAGGACTTTTTCTTTTGTTCTTATTTTCATATAATCAATGTACCTTCATAACATCAATTTTGCAAAGGTATGACTCCATTATGTGTAACACATTTCTGACATAACATGGTTGAACACCAATATCTACAGGATGTCTCAACAAATCAATAGGTGTCCTCTAGCTTCAACTAAAACTACAATTAACACCACCCTAAAGCATTATTATACTCCTGCCACGAATGGCAATGAAAGAATATCAGCCGCCGCCAAGACACACAGATTGAAAGAACACCCTTCCATATAACTCGTTACATACTTCACTCTTCCAAGACGGCAGCTCAGTCACACCTTAACAGGATTACCACACAAATATGATGACATAAATTTGTGAGCCCCTCAGACCTGTCACTGTAGGAAGCTGGCTCTGTATATACTATACCAAAGTGAGGTATAGTGTGCACAGAGTCCAGTGGAACCCAAAAGGTAGGCAGAGGTTAAGTAGATAGCACCTCACTCTCTATTTGTGGTAGTGTGGTCAAGCAGTAAGGCTTTATCAGAGGACAGTGTTAAGCATTTGTTGTACAAACTCAGTCAGCAAATGAATTCACACCCCCAAAGACAACTTCAGACCAATTGTTTTTTTGTAAAAAATATTCTTTTAGTTATTTTAGTTCCTAGAACCAAGCTAGCCTGGCACAGGTAAGTGATAAATACTTTGCAGTAAATATACAGTTGTAATACAGTTTGGATTGTAATTGTATATGCACTTTGTTTTGATTTACAGTACTGTTACTGAGAAATGCAAGGCTTTGGAAATACAGTACATATACTTAGAATGGGCTTTTTAGTAAAATGACCAGTACATTACTTTCAGATTACTTTTCTTACGCAGTGTAGTATACCTGGATACTACACTGGGACATTTCCTGTAAACAGGTAAGTAAAAGCGTTTTTGTTATTTAGTACAGTTGTAAAAGGTTTTCATAGATTTTCCAACTCCACACTTAGAAACTTTTCATACAAAAACAGTCAATGTTATCCTATGGAGGAAAATAGTGTTATCGGTTCAAAGGTAAGTACTTTGTGGGAGTTGGTATTCTAGGGTTAGACTCAGGGGTCCCCCAGGGTCAAGGATGCACTCGTTACACCCTCAGTGGCACTAGGCTGGCCGGGTGCAGAGTGCTGAGGCCCAAGATTATCCGATGGGCGATAGGGGACCTCCGGTTGGTGGCTGCTGACGAGCAGGCCACTGGGTTGTGGGAGCAAAGCTCCTAGACTTAAGCTCAGGGCAAATGGGGGTTTAGGCCAGCACAAAAGATGCACCCTCAGCGGCACTGGGGCGGCCGGGTGCAGAGTGCTGATTTGGCATCGGGTGCCCAGTAGCTTTCAATGGGGAGTCTCCGGTTTGCAAAAGCACTGCAGGCTCGGGACGAAGGTCTTCTGGGTGCGACCACCACTTGGAGAGGTAAGTTGGGATCTTGAGGGTTGGTTAGGCACCGTCGGTGGGGCCACCCAATGCCGTGGGTCGTCGGGTGCAGGGGTGCCTTTTAGGGTTGGATCTTCTTACCAGCTCGTGGTCGCGGTTGGGGGGACCTTCCGGTTTGAGGCTGCAGGCGTCGGCTGGAGGCTTGAGGCAGATCAGGGGTCGCCGGATCTCGGGTCAGGATCGCCGGGGAGACCTCCTCTTGGTAGTGGGCCACTCTAACTCGGGCCCTGGGCGTCGGGTGCAGAGTGATGCAAACTCGCGGATCCTTGTGGAGCTGGAGTCTGTTGTTTGAACAAATCCGGTGTTCACGGGAGACAGTCTTTGGAATTGAAGGCAGGCAGGTCCTCCGGGTTTCTCGAGGTTGCTGGCTGCAGGACACACCAGGATTTCACTGGAGCAGGTTCGAGGTGGAGACATGGCGGTAGGGCTGGGGCCAAGTCAGTGGGCGTCGTCCTCTTGTTAGCTTCGGCATGGCTCTTCGGCCCTTCTTTTCTTCTTCTGGTTTCTTGTCTGAGGAAGCAATGTTCAGGGGTGCCCCTAAATACTAGATTTAGGGGTGTTACAGGTAGGTAAAAGGTTGGGACCAATGGGTCCCTTCCCTGGGGTGGGTACACCCCCTATTATGCCACCCTCCAGTGGGATCGGGGGCAGAGCCTTTCCCTGGTTGTCTGGGTCCCCCCCCCCCATCTGCAAGATGGCTGGGACAGAGTTGTGCTTCACATCGCCTCCCCCACCTGAGGGATGGAGTTGGCAGAGGTGGGCACACCTCTCTTCCTCACTTGCTTTTCCCGCCGGTTCTCCCGCCCAAAGTGGGGGTCAGAACCAGTGGGGACCAGGTGCTGAAAGCAGCAAGTGGCCTGGGGAAGCTCACAAAGGCGGCAAAGCCTTTGAAACTTCCCCTTCGTGGGCCCTGCCCATCCTGGGGGAGGAGGCTTGGCACCTTGTCCAAGGATGTGCATTGTTTCAGGCCCCCGAGAGCAGCAGGCTCTCGACCCAGGGGTCCAGAAACATGTCTGGTGGTGGCAGCTGAAAGCAGCCACTCAGCCTGGACACTAGTGGTAGATCGTTTTTTCAGGGGGCATCTCAAAGATGCCCTCTGTGTGAATTTGTCATTAAATCCCACACTGGCATCAGTGTGGGTTTAATGTGCTGAGAAGTTTGATACCAAACGTCTTATTTTTCAGTGCAGCCATTATGGTGCTGTGGAGTTCGTAATGACAAGCTCCCAGCACCATATACTCTTAATGGCAGCACTGCACTTACAATGTCTAAGAATGGACTTAGACACAGTAGGGGTACAGGGCTCATGCACCTGTACCCTCACCACTGGCATAGGGCACCCAGCTAGAGGGGTGACTGATCTATGCCAGGGCAGTGGGTTGCAGGCATGGGACACAGGGATGTGTGCCATGTCGACTCTTCACTTTGTTCTGCACCAAGACACGCAGCCTGCAAAGGAAGTGTGTGAGTGTAATGGTACAGGGCCTCCAAGGGTGGCACAATAAGTGCTGCAGCCCTTAGAGGTCTTCCCTGGTCACAGTGCCCTGGGTACTTGTGGTACCATTTACCAGGGGCTGACCTGTTGCCAGAGATGCCAATTGGGTTTTGTTTTTAATGCAGGTTTAGGGAAAGAGCATAGGCCCTGGGCACCTGATTGGCAGGAGCCCAGGGCACACTCAGTCAAAGCACATCAGCAGTTCAGCAAAAAGTGGGGGCTACCAGGCAGAAAGAGGGCACTTTCTCAGTCACATATTAGAATTTCTCATACCTCACCTATCCAAACTGATCATAAGTACGTATATCCAATACGAATATACCTACATCTACTCTCTAGCCTACAATTATCCACTCTAACAGCTTGGCCAGCACTATTTATGGACATTGCAATGGGACATTAGTCATAGCATCACGTAGCATAAATTGGAGCCTGCAATAAAAGCACTGACTGGGGACTAGGCCAGATTTTCATTTCGAAGGACCACAGGACAGGGTAATCCTTGACACTTTCTAACTTGCTGCGCCTCTTAATGTACCCTGTGCATGGACCATATGGTACAGGAACGCATTATGTGTATATATATATATAGGTTACCTGCCCAGTAAGTATCTGTTTGTGGCATGTAGTGCTGTAGATTCACATGCTTAGCCTAAGTCTAGTGTTTGGCTCGAATGTGTGCAAGCTCTTTTTCTTCGAAGAATATTTTTCGAGTCACGAGGTAGTGCGACTCTTCCTGTGCTGGTAATGCACATGAGATTGATGAGTTTTGCTGGAAAGGAGAAATGTCCCCACGTTGCACTCCACTAAAATGTTTTATCCTGATTTGTCCAAATGCTCCTATTTTTCTGGTGATTTTTGAACCACTCACATCAATTCAATCACATAAACTTGGCACACTGCGTAGGTTATCTTAATTTATTGACCAAAATGATTCCTATAACATAGTGTTGTCTCATCACACTAGGTTTGTCACGTATCCCATGGATAAGTAACCCCAATGCATTTCTGGACTAGCCCTTCTTGAGGGGAGTATATCCTACGAAATAATCAAAACATCCAAAGAACAGAATAGTATGAAATGGGTGATACAACCACACAAACTACGATGTGAGGGAAAGATAAGAAAAAGACACCCAGTACTCGATATTAAGATGAAGATCAGAAAAATTCACCGTGCTCTGGTAGATTGAAGCCATGAGTGTGAATCACAAAATCACCTTGTAAAGAGTTCAAGATGGGTGCAACTACTAATAAATGTGAATGCTTGGATGGAGCTGGGTGTAGATCGGGAAAGTGAAATGTGCATGGTCATCGACTCCATTATTTTCCTGAATGACGGGCGAGGACAGAACGTGAAGTAAATTGTAGTATAAGGTGATATCCATGCGAAAGGAGTTTTGTGAAACAATTGTGAAATTAACTGCAACAAGCACAGGTGTCAGGTGAGGAGGATGGGCGCATGTGAATCTACAGCACTACATGCCACAAACAGAAGCTTACTGGGTAAGGTGACATTTTCCATTTGAAGCGACTGTAAAGCATTGTTCCTCGTTAAGTGGTGGTTAACCTGTGGGAGTTACAGTCGTTTAAAATTGTCTCTGTACACTACACGAGCCCGACGATCTTTGGACCTGAAGGAGCGGCAGACCTCGCAGCCGGCCTTGTTGTGCTAGGGGGAGGCATAAATTACACACCTGATGAAGGTTGGTACAATTAAACTTCGTGTGACACAGAACAAAATCAAAAAGGTGTCGGTATGGACATAATGGTGGAGGAACGCCTGGCGTAATAAATGTGCGTTTTGAGGGCACCCCCCACAAAGGCCAATAAAAGTCAGAGGACAGTAGTCAAGAGGATCGAAGCCTCCCATACAGCCAACTAAGGGAGAAACACTGTGCCCCAATCACGTAGGGCCCCCCGTTTTACTTGTAACAACATACAAAGAGGACAATTATGTATTCCCTCTGCTGAGATAATTTATGTCCGACACTTGTGTTTGTTGATATGGTCATAGGTGAACTATGTGATGCTCGTTTGTTTTGAGTGGTACGTCATTTGTTTTGATTGTGTAAGTCAATGGTGTTTTTTTGTGTTTTATATTAATGTGACTATACCAAAACCACTATACAATTAAATAAATCAACTGTGGACAGACTAAACGTTTTCAAGAAAGTACACCTCTGGTCGAAAATACTTGTGTTTTGATTATGTCTAAACTGTTTTGATTCAAATATATTCAGTAAATGTCTTAGTGCTGGTACAGACGTGAGAGGACATCTAAACAACTCTTTAAATAATAGGCAACATATGTATAGAAGAGCAGGTGAAGAATGGTAACGCAGCCTCAGCAACTTGTGTATAAAGCCATCGTATAGAAGGTCTCTTTTGTGTATTGTCGGTTTACGGATTTTTCCCCCTTCTTCCTTAACAGGATCCCTCCCTGTCAAGTTTGATATAAGGATGAAAATCAGCACCCCGAAGGGCGAAAGCCCACAAGGGGCCGCAGCTGACATGAGTCGCCTCGACGATGGTTCTAGTCGTCAAATAGAACCGGAGGGTTTGAAAGAGGACCGCGATCGAAAACAATACTGACGAGAATTAGGTATAGGTCGAGAAAACTATGCACAGTGTTGAACCGGAGCAGAGAAGCACACGTCCAAACCAGACAGTGGAAGAATAAAATCTAACAATTGAGATGATGGCATGCGCAATACCAGCAAGAGGAGGAATCACTTCCTCATGACTCAAAAGACTTCTTCGAAGAAAAACAACTTGAGCACATCCGAGCCCAACACTAAATGCTAAGTATGTGTGGCTAAAGCCACAAATGCCTAAAAATGTATATATATCTCCCCCTAATAGAGCTTCTTGTTTGCTCTCTACCAGGTAAGCCCTGATATTCTGGCACCTGCTTGTGCTTTGTCAATAGACCACAGGATTCAGGCACTTAACGTTAAGGAAACCTGGTTTACCTTGCCAAATTCTGTTGACTTACTCTATCGGATCATTCTATAATTTCTCCAGGTATGCGATAAGTATTCTTTTTAAAATCCAAAATATAGCTCCCATTAAAGGCCTATCCCAAGTCAGTTTTCTTGTCTTTATTCACCCACCCCATGCGGGTTGATACGCCCACACCTATTCACCTTAATCCATACCTTCAATAAAAATATATACATAAATAAACTGCAGTAATGTCAGCAACTGGACATACATTGAAGCCGAAACCACAATACTAGCAGCAGCTTCATCTTTCTAACAGTTATCTACACTCATTCTGGTACCTTCTCACAATTGATGAGGGTATCTCAACGCATGACCCATTGGAATGCTGTTACTTTTTTTCCCATTTTAGACCAGACCAGACTTTGAGCAAATGACAAGAACTGGGACTATATCATAACCCCTTTCTGTCTTACGTCATCTCAATCCACAGCATTACCCTTGTTGAGTTCTCTTTGTGCTAATCATATAGATAGGACCACTACTCACCTGCACTTTCGATGTATAAACAAAGTCAATACACCATGGGCTTATCTTGCCATAGCATTGTTAATTTCACAAGCTTTCCCACTATTTATCTTTTTGGCCCTGAATGTTCGGAGTGCCTCACAGAGTGGACATCTCTAGTGTGTACACGTGTTCTAGGTATTAAAAAACGGAAAAATAACAATCCAGTTTCACACCTGTCTCGCAGTCCTCATAGCACAAATAACTATAACCCAATATATATCTCACTGGTTTCGGTTTCTGGAGTGGCAACATAAACAGTTGCTCCCAAAGGACTAGCCTGAACACTTAGGTGAATATCCCCTGCACCAGCATTCCATGGAAATTCTTTCCTAGCTCTCACACGTCAACGAGCACGGCTCCGCTCGCGACACCGTATGACGTCATCGGAGCCATAAGAGGACCTCGTCGGCGTGCTGACGTCAGTTCCACCCATTTTTTCCGTGCCACCATAGGTTTTAGGGACAGTTATAGTTAGTTGGACATTGCACTTGTACAAAATCCGTGAAATTCCCCCGTTATAGTTAGTTCAGCTAACTATAACTAGGCCCCCCGCAATGCACTGCTGATGACGTCACATATTACATCACTCATGACATGGTCAGTGACATCACTGATGACATCAATGTGATAATTTCATGCATCTTCTCACACCCTAATATAACCTTTGATACACCCAGTCTAAATTACAGACTGCCATTCTCAAAACCATACACACTCCAACACCAATAACTACATACCCACTGACTGATTCTTAGGTCTACACACACATCCACTCACTCACCCGTACAGTCACTCATACTTATGGTCACTCAGTACAGGACTATCATATGCACTCATACACCTACATAGACACTCACACACCGCCACTCATCCATAGAGGTACTCACACACCTAGTCAGTCATGCAAATATTTAATCACACTGCCATTTACTCACCTATACAGTGATACACACACCAGCTCACTTATTCATACAAATACTAGCACATTCTTACGCTCTTATACAAATCACCGATACAAGCATACACGCATCCATACAGCCACTCACAATCACACACTCACTTATAGCCTTTTAAATACTCTAACAGACATATATACTGCCTTTTACATATGTCGTTACTCACACATGTACCACTGAGATATACATTCACTCACTAACACACCGATACAGACTCACCCACCCAAGCAGTCCATCACAGATGCACTCTTCAAATTATGCACCCAGTGAATCACCCACTCACACATCTATGTACAGAGTCACACACACCCCACCCACACAAACACTCCGGCACCCATACAGATACTCAGACAACCAATCAATAACCCATATAGACACTCATGTAGCTATTCACACACCAACAGACAAATGGATACAGACATTCACACAGTTTAGTCAGTAACCCATGCATTCAGTAAGATACGTTTAATCACTCACTTGGAGAGTCAGTCACGCACCTACTCAATCATCCATTGAGACACTTATACACCGTCATTCTTCAATACGCCTTTGCCTATATATATTAAACATATTTAAACTTTACAGAAACACACAGTCACTGCATGATGTCATCAGTGATGTCATGAGTGATGTCACTGACCATGTCATGAGTGATGTAATATGTGACGTCATCAGCAGTGCATTGCGGGGCGCGAGTTATAGTTAGCTGAACTAACTATAACAGGGGAATTTCACGGATTTTGTACAAGTGCAATGTCCAACTAACTATAACTGTCCCTAAACCTATGGTTTTTTCAGTGAATATATATATATATATATATATATATATATATATATATATATATATATATATATATATATATATATATATATTCACTGAAAAAACCATAGGTTTCAGGGGCGTTATAGTTAGTTGACATTTCCATCGTACACAACCATAGAAATTCCCCCGTTATAGTTAGTTCAGCTAACTATAACTCGCGTGCCCGCAATGCACTGCTGATGACGTCACATATTCCATCACTCATGACATGGTCAGTGACATCACTCATGACATCACTGATGACATCTCAAATGACATCACTGATGACATCACTGATGACATCATCCTTGTGATAGAGTGGCAGACCTCCTCTCACCCTAATATAACCTTTGATACACACACTCAAAAATACAAACTAACATTTTCAAAACAATGGACATACCAATACCAGTTACAACACACCTATTCAGTAATTCCAAGATCTACACACACATCCACCAACAGTCCCTATACAGTCACTCATCCATGTACTCACTCATCATATGTACTCATACACCTATACATCCTGTTACACACCGCCACTCATCCATAGAGTTACTCACACATAGTCACACATGCAAACAAAGTATCAAACATCCATTTACTTGCATATACAGTTATACACACACACTACCACACTTACTTCTACAGAAACTTACACATACTTACTCTCTTAAACAATCACTTATAGAAACACCTACTTATTTGTACAGGAACTCTTCCAATCTCTCAATCTCACATATACTCACTTATATACACCAAGACTCACATATACTAGTTTAAAACATATGTAGTTACTCATAAAGACACTATTGAGACAGTCATTCACTCACTAACACACCCATACACATACTCATCCACCTATACAGTCCTGCACACATGCTGTCTTCAACACATACAAACAGTGAGTCACTCATTCATGCATCTATGCACTAAGTAATACCCCCACCAAACCATACAGACACTCAGACACTCATACTGATACTCAAAAACCAACTAATAACCCATATAGACTCATGTAGCTACTCACCAACCCATGCAGCCACTTATACACAAAGTGAGAGACTGATACAGATATTTTCATATTTAAACATTACTCACTAACCCATGTATTCACTAAGATACACTTAGTTATACAATCAATTTTACAAAACAAACTCATCCATTTAGACACTTATATACCCATTTATTCTTCCATCGACCTTGAGATATACATATATAAAACATATTTAATTTTCAGAAAAACACACATTCACTGGATGATGTCATTTGAGATGTCATCAGTGATGTCATGAGTGATGTCACTGACCATGTCATGAGTGATGTAATATGTGACGTCATCAGCAGTGCATTATGGATGCTGCGAGTTATAGTTAGCTGAACTAACTATAACGGGGGAATTTCTATGGTTTTGTACGAGTGAAATGTCCAACTAACTATAACGCCCCTGAAACCTATGGTTTTTTCAGTGAATTTCTAAGGTTTTTAAATGCTAATTTCTAACTATAACGTGCCTGAAACCTATGGTTTTTTCAGTGAATTTCTAAGGTTTTTTAAATGCTAATTTCTAACTATAACGTGCCTGAAACCTATGGTTTTTTCAGTGAATATATATATATATTTATTATACTATGTATACATGTGAAAATGTCTCGGTCCCCTGTTTGCCTCGGTGGCACGGAAAAAATGGGTGGAACTGACGTCAGCACGCCGACGAGGTCCTCTTATGGCTCCGATGACGTCATACGGTGTCGCGAGCGGAGCCATGCTCGTTGACGTGGGAGAGCTAGGAAAGAATTTCCGTGGAATGCTGGTGCAGGGGATATTCACCTAAGTGTTCAGGCTAGTCCTTTGGGAGCAACTGTTTATGTTGCCACTCCAGAAACCGAAACCAGTGATCCGAGGGCAGAGGCCCTGCAGATGGCACACGAGGTGGGGTGCCCAGCCGTGTGCACCGGCGGGGCAGCGAAGTGACAAGCACCACAACCCACAAAAAAGGCAACGAGGGCACTGAATAACACAGGATCTTCTCTTTGTATCTGGCAGGAACAACGAAGTTAAAATGCCCTAGTACCAAAATGTAGAATTAGATGCCGCTTCTGCCTCCCGTACCCTGGAGGCGGCACATGGGTCACGCGGTACGGTCATACTGCGGTGGGACGCACACTCGTTGACCTCTCATGGCACTGCTCCACACTTCAGGGAGGACGCTTTCCATTATCTATGTTTTCTGATGACATGTCGCGCCGGCCCCGTCCAACAACAGAACTCCTTTAGATCCAAACAGACTCTTCCACTCTCTCACCGGAAGTGAAACCAGGCCACGCGGACACTTTCACAATACAACAGCCGGGAATGCACTTTTCGGTAATAAACCACATTCCTTCCTCCTAATTAATCAAATAAACGTCTCACTGAAGAACAGGGGCCAGCTTCGATCAGTAAACAGCCGTTACAACGACTTTTTTACTTTGCGATACCATTACAACGCATGCATTACCACGCATGCGTTGTACATCACGAAGTCATTACTACGCATTTTTTTAGAACGCATGGTCATTTACCACGCATGCCTTTACAACAAATTTTGTTGTAAGGGTATGTATGGTAAATGACCATGTGTTCTAAAAAACATGTAGACGATCCATGTCGTTGTAAGGAAACAGAGGCTGTTCCGTTTCCTCACAACGACGTGCACCGCCCCTCAGAGATGACGTGAAGCAGGAACCATGAGGAGAGAGGAACCATGAGGAGTGAGAGGTAAGGGGGATTGGGCATGGGGTGGGGGTTTCTTTTCTAGGGTTTAGGGTAGTGCAGTGGTGTTTGGGTAGTGTAGGGGGTCGTGCTGGGGGTAGTGTTTTAGGGTTTAGGGTAGTGCAGTGGTGTATGAGTAGTGTAGGGGTCATGCTGGGGGTAGGGTTTTATGGTTTAGGGTAGTGCAGTGGTGTTTGTGTAGTGTAGGGGGTTGTGCTGGGGGTAGTGTTTTAGGGTTTATGTTAGTGCAGTGGTGTTTGGGTAGTGTAGGGGGTAGTGCTAGGGTAGTGTTTTAGGGTTTAGGGCAGTGCAGTGGTGTTTTTGTAGTGAAGGGGGTCATGCTGTGGGTAGTGTTTTAGGGTAGTGGAGTCGTGTTTGTGTAGTGTAGGGGGTCGTGTTTTAGGGTATAGGGTAGTGCAGTGGTGTTTGGGTAGTGTAGGGGGTCATGCAGGGGGTAGTGTTTTAGGGTTTAGGGTAGTGCAGTAGTGTAGGGGGTCGTGCTGGGGTAGTGTTTTATGGTTTAGGGTGGTGCAGTGGTGTTTGGGTAGTGTAGGGGTCGTGCTGGATTAGATTTAGGGTAGTGCAGTGGTGTTTGGGTAGTGCAGGGAGTCATGCTGGGGGTAGTTGTTTAGGGTAGTGCAGTGGTGTTTGGGTAGTGTAGGGGGTTGTGCTGGGAGTAGTGTTTTAGGGTTTAGGGTAGTGCAGTAGTGTAGGGGGTCGTGCTGGGGGTAGTGTTTTAGGGTTTAGGGTAGTGCAGTGGTGTATGGGTAGTGTAGGGGGTCGTGCTGGGGTAGTGTTATAGGGTTTAGGGTAGTGCAGTGGTGTTTGGGTAGTGTAGAGGTCGTGCTGGGGGTAGATTTAGGGTTTAGGGTAGTGCAGTGGTGTTTGGGTAGTGTAGGGGTCGTGCTGGGGGTAGATTTAGGGTAGTGCAGTGGTGTTGGGTAGTGTAGGGGGTCATGCTGGGGTTAGTGTTTTAGGGTTTAGGGTAGTGCAGTGGTGTTTGGGTAGTGTAGGGGGTCGTGCTGGGGGTAGTGTTTTAGGGTTTAGGGTAGTGCAGTGGTGTTTGGGTAGTGTGGGAGGTCATGCTGGGGGTATATTTAGGGTTTAGTGTAGTGCAGTGGTGTTTGGGTAGTGTAGGGTGTCGTGCTGGGGGTAGTGTTTTAGCACTAATTTTTCTTTCTACAGCACTAACCATAATTTCTATGACAAAATGAACCCCATCATTTTGTTCCTTTTTAAATTAAATGTTTTAAGTGTTACCAGTTTATTCCAATCAAGATGGCTTCAGGTGTGCCATAATTTTGTCATAAGTAAGGCTGTTAGCACTCTAGTTGTGCTTTAGAACACTCTGGGAAGCTGCAGTCGAACACAAAGGAATCAACTGACAGTCTCTGCCCTTGTTGGATGTACATGTTTTACTGAGAATGTCAGACTTCATTCTCACATGACTGGGAAAGATAATGTGAATTTACAGAAAATATGCTCTCATTTTAGCTTCTGGAGCACCTTCCAAAACTGTATGGGACAAGCATGTGAAAATAGTTCTCTCAAACATGATTCATGATATCCCAGCAGAAGGTTTTTCACAGGGTAAAATCACCTTAGAACACCACAATTCCTGAAATTAGTATGGTACCATCAACAAATGAATTCTAATGTAACTAAAGTCTGTTATCACCCTTTATAGTTCTCCTTTTGGTAACCCTCAAAATCTTCGATTCACTACAATGCATTTCAATGGGGTACTATCATTTATATTGGTCCCAAGATGGCTGCCAGCAATTCCAGGATGAAGTGCTGACAGCCAATCAGATCTCACGATGACATGTGTGGTTAGGCTCCGCCCAGATATATATGTGTTTTCTTTTTCAAATTTCTCAGAAACTACTGAACGGATTTACACCATTTAAGCAAAAGGCACGACACTGAACCAAGGGCTACCTCTTTGCCAAATTTGGTGTAATTCCGTTCAGCAGTTCGGGCTGTAGCTGCGATGAAAGGTCCCTATGGAAAAATGAATGGGGAAAACACGTTTTGGGACCCCCCTTTTTTCTCGGCTCCCGCTTGATGAATCACCCCAAGACTTTCAGGATAGGAGTGGACCGGAGCGCCCCAACAAGTTGGAAACGTTCGCGAAGATTCGTCAACCGGCGCCAACGTTATTGCAAATAGAATGTTGCGGATTTCCTATGGAAAATAGGTCCTAACTATAACTATCTACTGGCGACCGCCAGTAGATATATATATATATATATAATGATGTCTTATTACAGCCTTTAATAAATAAACTAAAAAACAGGCCTGCACACCATTAGGGAGCGAAACATGTTGGCTATACCTCAGGAGTGGAACAAACAAAAAAAGATTTTTTTTCCTTTTTAAAAGCACACCCGTCTTCTGGAAACCGTGTGGGTGCTCACATGAATTTAAAAAAACTGTTTCACTTACTGTTTTCAAGTATTTCCAATAAAACTGTACAGAATTGTTACTGTCCATGTGGACAAGGGGGGCTTACTCCCACTATGGGAATAACGAGGGTGAAGAAGGCCTGTAGTTCCAAGGGTCCCCGTGCCACATAATAATGCATGAAACGGGTCTGAGGGATCCAGTATAAACCAGTAAGGAAAGATCAGTTTAATCCCAGAATCAGGACTGCCTAGTATCCCTTTTGATCTGAACATAACTGGAACAATGATTTGTTAATAATCTGTGTTCGGTTGAACAAAGTCAATATAAGTACCACTTAGAGGTGTAAAAGTCACATGTTATTTACAGAGAAACAAAAGCTGCATGACTGCAAACAATCTCTCATCATAAGAAAGCCCTTAGGCTCCAGCTGCTTTCACTGTGATCGGGGAGCATAACCCTGTCCCTCCGAGCACTGATCACCACAGGAGAGGCACGGCTGGAAGGGGGGAAATGGGTGGGTAGAAAGCCCACTGGATGCCAAGAGTAGATTTTAAAAAGCCATGGGGCTGGACCATCCTGGTATTAGGCCACACCCTCCACCCACACAAGTATGGTACCGTTTTATTGGAAAAAGTGTAGGAACACATTAGTAGAAACTCCAAATTCAGAGCTGTACAAATTTTCATTAACAGAATATCTTGGCCACATTTAAAAAATGCATAGGTTTCCTTCATATCCATTTTTCAGTCATTCGATTTTACCATAAGAATGGATTTCTAGTCTGTACACAATGAAAAAAATACAAGCTGCAGCTCAGTTGATTACTTTGAGTATTACAATTTTTATACAACCAACACAAACTACATATTCTTATAACCACAAGAGGCTGACTGACATAATGCTAAATCACTTTGGTTAATAGGTCACTGGAGCAAGAAATTACAGATGAATACATTGTCACCCATTTTCATTTTTTCCTTACTTTCATCAGATTTCGAATTTAATGATTAGTTTCTTTGGGAAAACCATGAATGAACAACCCAAACTACCCCTCGTTGAATTCAGACTTGTCTACCTTTCAGAAGTGTACAGCTTTCTGGGTTCACCTATGGTTTTCATACCCGTTTCCACCTCCATCTTGGTGTCACAAGTATCATGTGTTGCTTTTTTGTGTTAAGCACTTACACTTTGTAAATATATTTGATTGATTTTTCATATATGTGTGTCAAACTGGTATACAATCAGCAAGTAATTGTGACATAGGACCGTCCCTCAGTATGGGACTCTCAACCAACAGATTGGTAGAAAACGTTTGACTATGGTCCCTATAAATGGCAGCAATAGTTACTACCGTATAGTAGTGCATGTTAGTGGTCACTTGTTTAAACTCAAATTCTTTTAACTTTCAACTATCCCATCCAAACATTGTAGAGATTATGTTTGGCACTTACACTTGTCACCAAAAATTCCCAGTTTATCTCCAGGCAGAGACCCCCTAAATCCTAGTTATAGGTGATTGGAACAGGATTGTAAGGTTTGGGAGATAGAGATGGGCCAAGCTGGGTCTCGGACTGTTGCATCATGTGGTTTCCATATATACACATGTCCGCGAGCTACCTGACCTCTCAGAGACTTTGGATTCTATAGGGACGGTGGGGAAGGGGACATGTCCAAGCTCTATGAGTAAGTGTAATGTGGAATGAGTGCAGGGGCTTGTCCCGCAGATCGTGACAAGAGGGAGGTAGGTCCTATGACCTGCTGTCAAAACCGGCATGGAGTTGAACCATGTCTAGGCTGTTTCAGTGGGGTGCATTACTGTAGAGATATGGGCCCTCCAATCCTCAGCCCACTGTGGGCCCACATTCTGGGGTTGCGTCAGACCTCGATTGCACAGGGCGGTTACTGTCCTTGCTATGTATTGATGCACAAGGGTGCATGATGTATGTGGTGGAGAAACGGCGTGTACTCTATAAGGCCTTGTGTAGCGGTTTGCTTGGGATTGAGCTTTCCTCTTCTTTCTTTAGTTATGGGATCAGCTAGATTGTCAGTCTCGTTTAGGAACTCAAATCCTTCCTGGGCATCTACATTTATTTATGTTGCACGTTTGTAGCTGTAATATCTATGTAAGCATTTCTTTATCTTCCCAGTTTTTGGGAGCCTGAACCAAAATCACACAATTGAAGAAATCTCAAGAAAATAAGAGATGGAAGAACATTTGATAATGAAATACGAAGACATTAAAGGCAGGGCACACATTTTAGTTTTGGAAGGAAGTGATGTTTCCCTCAAGGAGAGTTCCCTTTTGAAACAAGCCTTACAATCTTCACTGGCCACCTGTCTTGATTGACAAATCACAGACTAAAGAACAATCATTGTTCCCATGACAACTAAAGTACACAAAAAATAAAAACCTAGGGCCTAATTTAGAGTTTGGCAGAAGAAGTAGTGTCCTTTGACAGGGTGGAGGATGTTACCTCCACCATCTCAACGGTACTCCGCCCGCTAAATTTAGAGATGACCGCCAGCCCATTGGTAATTTCTGTACACTGAAGGTAACTGCTCTCACAGCAACTCTTGACATCTTTTTATTTTTTCAGAAACAAATTCCCAAAGCAGGAATTAGTTTCTCAAACATAAAAAAAAAATCTAACTATGAGAACAGGACAGTTTTTTCTCCCGTGGTGTAAGGGTCAGTATTGTTCTTTTCCTGTCCCTCACCACCACGTGTTTCCTGGCAGTGACAAACAGGGGAAACAAATGTTATCTAACCTCCAAATCAGGCTCCTAGTTACAAAACGTACGACAAAATTGGGCTGGCAGGTTTACAAGAAAAATGCTCATAAAAAAAAGGGAACAATTTAACTTCTTTTCTAAAATAAATAGATGGATTACCTGACTCATTCTGCTAACAATGCTCAGCAAAGGAGGAAAGCCAACCTAGGAAACGAAATGTTGCATTAGAAAAAACACAGAATAACACAAAAGTGTTTTTAACAAGTACTGTTGCCTAAGCGTAAAAATCTGTTTGAAGGATGTGTTGGATAGGAGGTGAGCAAGAAGTGAAACAAAGAAAAAACATTTTTGTAATATTTCAGGACCACTGCGACATTCTCAAACTATTTTCCATTTACGAGTAACAGTGGTACACATAATTCTTAAACTTCTACACATGTTGCATATTTATCTCCAATTTAGTGTGTCTATAATAGGCGGAGGGGTTCCTTTGTTATACTTCTAAATTTTCTATACTGTGCTAGGAAAGGTTTGCCTCAAGCTCTCTCTCCATGGGTGTTGTCCAGGTTTTCATAAGGATTACGAATGTAAATCTAGTTCGCTCCACACCTAAAGCCTAGGTTACCGTTTTCAAATTGTATTTTTTTTAAATAGTTAAGTAAAACATTTTTAAAATGTACATATCCAAGATACCATCTTTTGAGATGGATTTAAAAGTTCGACATGAATTTTCAGTGACCTTGTGAAGCTGTGAATATGAACTCATCTGCAACACTAGATGGATCAGAGGGCTAAGATGGTTTTCTGAACTGTGCTGTGTCAGCTTGAGGAAAGTCACAAAAGAACGTACTTTCTTGGTGCATGACAGCACCCAGTAGCCCTGACAGATCAATTTTCAAGCGATTTAGAACTTCCACAGACTCAAAAGTTACAGTGAGGGGCTTTCATTTTCAATACTTGAGTTTTACAAAAAGATAAACGTTATTATTTTACTAAAACCATTACCAAACCCCCTCCTCTTACCTGCTTAGGACTCCATCTTCTCCAGCATTACCATTTCCCCCCAGTAACCACTCCCAAATTCTTCTTCTATCGCTTTGTCCGGAGCTCGTATTGCTCCGTTTCCATGGGCTGTCAGCTACACTAATGGGCACTCAAGAGTGTTCAGTATATGGAGATACTGGGACATGCAAAGCCCCTGAAATCCATGGCTAGGATTGCAATAACTAGACTTGACTGCCTCGTATATTCTTTTCCCCCTCCCCTGTGCCATCAGGGTTACTTTCTCCACACCTAAAATTCACCATAAGTTCTCCGGCTACATGCCATAGTGGCAAATGTCACCCTTCACCAATCTGTCAAAATGTTGCCAATAGGACACAAGTGATATGATAAAGCCAAACCTATCGTGTAGGGCATAAGATGCCTGCTAAGGATTATTTATGAGAACCGCAACGTGCACCGCACACGTTCCCCAGCAGTGTTTTCATCTATTGTTTGAGTTCCTCTTCCGAGAACTTTATCATCTTAGGGCAGGACTATAGTATGCAAGTGACTATGTTCCCTCAAATCCCCTCCAGCAGGCGTCCTCTCGAAAGAGGTCTATATTGTGTAGTATCACTAATACAGTATTTTGTAAAGTGTTTCCCATCCCTGTGTATGGCAGGCAAGGTTGTTTGCTCTTACAAATATATTAATGCCATATGTGCTAGTCTAATTGTATTCCTATCTCTCTCAATCATTCTGAGAAGCTGGTTTCGGTGCCTCTTTTGTCAATATCTTATAGCCACAAAATACTGCATAAATAGCACACCCTACAGTTTACATTTGTAAGCTTTCTTGTGGCCCCTGCATTTACCAAGGTATTCTGGAATTGTTCCTCTTGCACACCAAATCCACTTTCATTTGATTGAACATCTTGACCAATTCCCAGACAAGCTCTCCTACACTTTAAGTTGACCTTTTCCCATTACGAAGATCACTGTGACTTCTGGATTTTCCTAAGTGGAGTAAAGGGAAAAGAGAACAATATCAGAGCTATGCACGATCCAGTTTGGTCCACAGCTCAAGTATCGCTCCTGTCACTGGGTAAGTTAAGCTTGGACTGTCTAGGATTCTTGTGGAGTCGTAGCACCTCTCATGCAGCAAACCTCACCAGTTTATTTTCTCATCCAATCAAGGTTGAAGTGAATTTGTGCCGCCTGATAGTATCTTAAGAGTTTTGGTATCCCAGATCTTCCTTGACATTAGGTTGCGCTGTACATTCAGTTATCCTTGCTCTCCATCCTTGCCAGATGCAGTCCAAACATCTATTTAAGTTTCCACACTGCTGGTCCTGGTCTTGATACTTGCCTGCTGAAGCTAATGTTTAATGTTAATACCCTTTTTATTTTGCTCCTGCTGCTTGCCATTTCTGTTTACTTCACTTTAAAAGCTTGGACTCCCTACGGCAGAATTGTGCGCCATGGCACCGCTCTTTGCACTGGAGAGGTAGGTGGTAGTCTTCTTCTCCAGGCCATATATGTTGGGATTTCCGCTCTCCTTACTCAGTCTTACTGCGACTGTGTTGGTGTCGGCCAATATACTCTATGGGTGAATCAAGCCAAATCTCTTTGGAGGACGCAGAGGTTACAGGGCAAACTCATGCTTTATCTGCATCCACTCCCAGTCTGGATCTGGAAGTGCTGCAAACCAGCTCAGTTGTGAAACAATGAGAGGCAGTTGGCACCAGCACTTAGTATCAGCTTCACCTGTAAGTTGTACTTGTTGTGTGACTAAGTGGGAGCCCTGCTATCTGATGTCCTGCTGCTGCTTTGATCTTCCCACCTCCCCCACTCTCTCCGCCGGTAGATTGTAAAGCTTGTGCCTAAATCTTAATGCAGATGCAAATTCACACACTCAAAGACTGAACTTCAGACCAATTGTTTTTGTATCAAAAATATTTTTAGTTATTTTATTTCCTAGAACCAAGCAAGCCTGGCACAGGTAAATGATAAGTACTTTGCAGTAAATATACAGATTGTAACAGTTTGGATTACAATTGTAAATGTACTTTGACTTGATTACAGTAGTGTTACTGATAATGCAATGTTTTTCAGAATACAGTACATATACTTTGAATGGGATTCTCAGTAAGATTACAGGTAAGTTACTTTTTGATTACTTTTCTTACTCAGAGTAGTATACCTGGATACTACTCTGGGACATTTCCTGTAAAGAGGTAAGTAAAATCGTTTTTGTTAAACAGTACAATTTTAAAGAATTTCTTTAGGTTTTCAAACTCCACACTTAGAAACTTTTCCAAGAGAAACAGTCAATGTTATCCTATGAAGGAAAATAGTGTTATCGGTTTTGAGGTAAGTATTTGGTAGTGGGAGTTGAGGTTCTGGGGGTAGACTCAGGGGTCCCCCAGGGTCAAGGATGCACTCTAGTTACACCCTCAGTGGCACTAGGGCGGCCGGGTGCAGAGTGCTGAGGCCCAATGTTATCCAATGGGGGATAGGGGGCAACCGGTTGGTGGCTGCTGACGAGCAGGCCACTTGGGTGTGGGAGCAAAGCTCCTGGACTTTAGCTCAGGGCAAATGGGAAAACAAAGTAGCACCAAAGGTGCACCCTCAGCGGCACTAGGGCGGCCGGGTGCAGGGTGCTGTTTCGACGTCGGGCACCCTGTTGTTTTCAATGGGGAACCTCCGGTTTGCAAAGGCACTGCAGGCTTGGGGACGAAGTTCTTCTGGGTGCGACCACCACCTCGAGAGGTAAGTTAGAGGTTGGTTAGGCACCGTCGGTTTGGGCACCCAAGGTCGTGGGTCGTCAGGTGCAGTGGTGCCTTTTGGGGTCGGATCTTCTTACCAGCTCCTAATCGCGGTTGGGGGGACCTTCTGGATTTAGGCTGCAGGCGTCGGCTGGAGGCTTGAGGCAGGTCAGGGGTCGCCGGATCTCGGGTCAAGATCGCCGGGGTGACCTCCTCGTGGTGTTTGCCCACTCGAGCTCGGCCGTGGACGGCGGGTGCTGAGTGGGGCAGATCCGCGTGTCCAGCCGGAACCAGGGGTTGCAGATTAACAAATCCGGTGTTCACGGGAGAGACAGTCTTTGCAGTTGAAGGCAGGCAGGTCCTCCGGGGTTTTCGAGGTTGCTGGCTGCAGGACACACCGGGATTTCGCAGGAGCAGGTTCGAGGTGGAGACAGGCCGGTAGGGCTAGGGCCAAGTCAGTGGGCGTCTTCCTCTTTTTAGCTGCTGCACGGCTGTTTGGTCCTTCTTCTCCTTGTAGTTTCTTCTTGTCTGAGGAAGCAAGGTTCAGGGGTGCCCCTAAATTCTAGATTTAGGGGCGTTACAGTTGTGTAAAAGGTAGGGACCGATGGGTCCCTTCCCTGGCGTGGGTACACCCCATATTATGCCCCCCTCCAGTGGGAGGGGGCATGAGCCTGTCCCTGGTTGGCCGAGTCCCACCATCTGCAAGATGGCAGGGACTGAGAGTTGTGCTTCACCTCGCCTCCCCCACCTGAGGGATGGAGTTGGCAGAAGTGGGCACACCTCTCTTCCTCACTTGTTTTTCCCGCCGGTTCTCCCGCCCAGAGTGGGGGTCAGAACCAATGGGGACCAGTTGCTGAAAGCAGCAAGTGGCCTGGGGAAGCTCACAAAGGTGGTAAGCCTTTGAAGTTTCTCCTTCGTGAACCCTGCCCATCCTGGGGGAGGAGGCTTGGCACCTCGTCCCAGGATGTGCATTGTTTCAGGCACCAGAGAGCAGCAGGCTCTCCACCCTGGGGTCCAGAAACATGTCTGGTGTTGGCAGCTGAAAGCAGCCACTCAGCCTGGACACTAGTGGTGGGATAGTTTTCAGGGAGCATCTCTAAGATGCCCTGTGTGTGCATTTTTCATTAAATCCCACACTGGCATCAGTGTGGGTTCAATGTGCTGAGAAGTGTGATACCAAACTTCTCAGTTTTCAGTGTAGCCATTATGGTGCTGTGGAGTTCGTAATGACAAACTCCCAGCACCATATACTCTTAATGGCAGCACTGCACTTACAACGTCTAAGAATGGACTTAGACACTGTAGGGGTACAGGGCTCATGCACCTGTACCCTCATCACTGGTATAGTGCACCCAGCTATAGGGGTGACCGATCTATGCCAGGGCAGTGGATTGTAGGCATGGCACACAGAGATGTGTGCCATGTCGACTCTTCACTTTGTTCTGCACCAAAACACGCAGCCTGCAAAGGCAGTGTGCGAGTGTAATGGTACAGGGCCTCTAAGGGTGGCACAATAAGTGCTGCAGCCCTTAGAGGTCTTCCCTGGTCACAGTGCCCTGGGTACCTGTGGTACCATTTACCAGGGGCTGACCTGTGGCCAGAGATGCCAATTGGGTTTAGGCTTCAATGCAGTTTTAGGGAAAGAACATAGGCCCTGGGTACCTGATTAGCAGGAGCCCAGGGCACACTCAGTCAAAGCACTTCAGCAAAAAGTCGGGGCAACCATGCAGAAAGAGGGCACTTTCTCACAGTAAGCGCTCCATGTGAGCTGAAAACAGCCTACCCTCTAGTGCACAAACTTCACCGGTGTCCCCAGGGTGCTTCAGTGCACCCCCTTGAACCTCCCAGCCACTTTTCTGAGACTGAGGTGAGAATGTGAGCCAGACAGCCACAGAAAAAAAAAAAACAAACGTGGGACTTTGATTATTTTTTCTTACTTTTCTGTTGACATTTGAGTTTCTCCCTCAGTGAGGCAAGAGGAAGGAGCACACTGGGCTCCTTATTTTGTGCAGGTAGTTACCTTATTTTCCATGCCTGTTGACCAGTAACAGCTGTTAACTACCCCCCTCATTAGGGGCTCTCACCTGTGACTTAGACTAATGATTGCAAGGGAGGGGAATCAACAGTTAATGGCTGCAGCTGCAATCAATTTTTAATTAATGTCTGAAAGAGGGCAGCAGAACCATGTTATGAACAATGGTTTGTATATGAGAGAGCAATAGATTAAGAATACTAGAAGACCTTAAAACGTGAATAAAATGGACCATGAATTACTTTATGACACAAAGTTTCAATGAGAACTGTGACAGTGTATTAAACATTAGAATGTCTGCATTTTCTCAATCTTGGGTATATACATGTATGCACCAGTGCCCAATCTAAACTTTACTTCTTGGCATCTCAAGAAGCCACCCTCCACTACATATTTTCTATTAGGAAGCAAGCACTATTTTGCACTAACTCTTACACTCAGTCTGGACCCACATTCAGTAATGGAAATAAGCCGGGTGGTCCCAGGTCAGCTAGCCACTAGACAGGATCACATCAGATCCTATGCCACACCATCCATCCCAGGGAAGCAAACTTTGTCCAACAGCCTGGTCTTGGCCTTTACTATACCCTGATGTCCATTATGGAGTAGGTCCACTCTGAGAGGTAACACTTCAAAGGGAGTGATCTACTTTACATAGCAGTAAATAGTAGAGCAAACTAAGCATATTTTCCCTTCCCAATACACATCAGACTTCAGATTAACAAAATTACGGTCCCAACTAACTCACTTCTAGGCAACTTTGTATCAAATAATAATATTCAAAAGTAATGGAATCTGCAGAAAGAAAAGGAAAAAGTGGTGAGATACCGGAACAGAAAAATAGTGTTGTAGCTATACAAGCTGAATCCCAAATGTTTTGCACCCCTCTTCCCAAGGGGAGTCACCCTCAGCCTTCTGGCTCTTGCAGATCTACAGATACGATCCTGAGAAGCCCATCCAATACAGTTGAATTAAAAAGCCAACTATGCCAACGTCATTCTTTCGCTACAGACACCTTCTCAAAGAAAGATGGTGCACTCTCCAGTTGAACAAAACATCTTACCCTGGTACTTAACGTTCAGCTTAAATGAGAAGCCAACCAATGGCACTGCACTACATGCGGACAGGTCCTACTTTCACCTTTAGCAGAACACTCGTCCTTCTGAGGACTCATATCAGGAACCACACGAGGACATACAACAGCCAGTCTCCCTGTTTTGTTTCAGTTGGTCAGATTTTATCTCTTGTTTCCGCTGAATGGTGTCAGGGTGAACACGGTTTACAAACCAAACTACTTGGGAGCCGAAAGAAGAGATCCCAATGCCTCTCCTAGAACAACTGGAGGTCAAGAGTGCTCCAAAGGAAGAAAGGGGATGGGGTGAGAAGAGACTGCCGTGTCTGAATCTTCTGGCTTCCACTCTCTCCCTCTATGGTATTAACCTTTTCGTCTGGATTGGAATTTGGTTGTAGAGATTGAAACTACAATAAAAAAATGTTAACAGCTTATTACTCTAACCTCCTATACTGGTGCTATTCTTTAAACATATGTGCTTAATTTTATAGCAAATACTGTCAACTCTACATACCCCATAAGACAATGGCTTTAGCTTCTCTTCTGAAAAAGGTGTGTAGTAAATGTTATAAGAACTCTTCCTTAATTAAGTCCCTCAAACACACTCTTACTGCTTCGTTGAAAGTGAAGTTAGAGTGTCTTCCCTTTCAGTAATGAATCATAGTTGCATCCGTGATTCTGTGACATTCACTTTTCATTTGAAGGTAAATAAATTTGAAGTATGATAGAGTTCGAAACAGCCAACACGTGTTTCACCCCCTCAGGCTGATGATATGCATGGGACTTTCTCATGGCTTTGAGAAAAGGTAGTAAGTTCCTTTACGTCTTCAATCAGATAGTGGTTTCAATTCTGAATACATCTATGTCCATGGGTTAAATCCCTCTCCCACGTTTGAATCGACGCCACTACCCTAAACTACCTAACCAATGGAAGGACACTCTGGCATGAGGTGTTTTCTGGGGAAATACCTCAGTGAAGAACGCGGCTTTAAAAGGAGCGCAAACTTAATATTCTACTGGGACAGATAGGAGAACAACTAGTGCGAGTCCGTTTCTTACTCGATGGTTGCCATCTTGAGGTACCCTTAATGCAATCCTGCTGTCCAGCTGGGGAATTCAGGGTGCCATGCGAGACAAAATAGTTTTCTAGCACCATTACATTTGATTCGGCATACATGGGTTTTTTGTTTGGTGTTCTTTCAGATCCTGACAAATGGAGAACACTGAACATACAGCCTAGTTGAAGATTCTTACTCGAAGCGTTATGTTGACCAGGAGCAGTAGATTGGCTACACTCGGGGTCCCAGTAGTATTAAAAAAAAAAATGTAAAAAATGTTTTTTCAAGTGCAAATAACAAGCATTTACAATGCAATAGGTCTCGCAATGACATTATTTTGAGCTATTGGCATTGTAAATGTCATTGTTTTTTTTTCCCTTCGTGAAGCATTAATCAAATGGTGTAATGCAAAATGGCAATAGCTCACTTTGTTGTAATTGCACTAGTTGGGTACAGCACCCCATCCACCACACATTGGAACAGTTATGCATTACACGTTGTACAGCTATAAAATAGGAGCCTTGTCAATCATAATGCCCATGCGCTCTGCTTCCTACGAGATTTGGGAACTGACATCGTCTTTATTGTATATATAAATATATTGTGTATAATTGTGTCTGTGTATCTTCTGGTCTTGGGTGTGTATGACTTTTTGTGTGTGTTCTATACTTGTTTCTATGTGTGTTTTAATATGTGTGAGTGTCTGTGCTTTGTGTGTTAAGTATGTATTTATCTGTGTGTCTATGTGTACACGTTTCTCAAATATGTTAACTCTTGCTGTATTGGACATAGAAATCCTGTGTTAGGCAAAATGTTGATAAATATTTTTAACCTTCAAGCTGAAACATCCTCCTCAGGAGACAGGTTAATAATATTTCTGCAACAAAATATTTCTTAAACGTGCCGATAACTAGGTAACTCTACTAGGTAACACCAGGTGTTCGCGTTTTAGGGGTGAAATCGAGGGGGGGACTGCCTTTACCCATCACTTTGCCTTGGCTTTAGGGACACTCTAGGAGGGAGACGGGTTCACATATCAAACGTTGTTTGTTCGTATAAAAAAAACGTGCGAGTCTCCCGCATAAACAGGGCGAGTAGTCAGTCTGGGGATGTTTTTGGTTGGCTCCACATTTTGGCTTTTGAGCCCCCGTGAGCAGGAGGCAGGATGAGTGTCAGTGCTCTCTGACTTGTCAAACGTGTCCAACAGGAAATTTTTGTTTAACAGCGGGTACTGGAGAAGTTCTATAAATTTGAAATTACGGGTTTACTCCCCCATGCCAACTTTATAAGGGGGTGTTAGGAAGCACCTGGGAGTGTTTTCACAGTGCATGTTGCAATCACACAAATCGCACGGCACGAGGAGCAGCACACAATACCTGGATGTGTACGGAGGGATCAGCGAGCCAGGAGTTCTTTTGCAAGCTTAGTTTTTAATAAAGTTAAAACCGCTGCCTTATTGTTCCCGTCTATTATTGGTTAAGTGGTATTCATTGGACTTCGTGCGTATGTTGCCTATAATCATACTAATTAGGGCAATGGTGCTTCGATGGTTGATGGTTTGTTTTAAGCTGGTTTGCGCTTTGCTTTTAAAAGCAAATTAGAAATGCTCTTTCCACAGCGAAGCTTCCATGCTGTTGAAAGCAGATTACAAATGCGCTTTACAGCGAGTTCCGAGGTGCTAGTTACATTGTTAGGGAGTCTGCCCTTCACTGTGCTTTCACTGTTCTGCTGTTCTTAGCTGCAGGCTTTCAGCCGAATCCTAGTTGCCATCAATTATTGCTGACTGCTCCTTTAGCCCTGCGAAGTACCGAGGCTGCATCACAACCCACAAGAAGCCCTGCTCAGCGATCCGGGCGGCTGTCGGGGACCCGGGGCCTGCCACACTGCCTGGTGTTGGAGGGCCGCGTCTACTGCGTGGGACGGGGCCATCACCACCCCATCGGATTTTCTGCACTGCCGATACACTGAGCCCTGGCCTCCTCCTTACTACAGCTGTGAGCCTGTGTCTGCCCGGCGGTGGACTGGGAGTGGACCAAATGCTGCCTGCGGACGAGTGAAGGTAGGGTGACGGCCAGGGGACTCCCATCCATCCACCCCTCCCTCCCATGTCAGAACAGGCTGTGTGCTGCGGTGAAGTCCCGGCACTGCAGGATATTGAGCCGCACCTTCCTGATTCTGGGGCCGGGATCCTGCCTGGCAGCTGCCCTCTGTTAGCGCGGCCCGGCTCTTTGGTGGGCACAGAGCCGGCGCACGTTATCGGCCCTTGCAGCCTATTGCGGCTCCCAGGCACCAAGTGCGCGCCAGCACGGCTACCTCCCTTCTGCTCTGTCTGACAAGGGTTGCGAGCGGCGAATTCCAGCAACGGGCGAGGCAGGGACACCGGTCTCTGTCGTCAGCTCTTCTGCCTTATGGCAAGGGCATTGGAGACTACCTGCACAGCCCTCCATTCCTGTCCACGTGGCTCCGCTGTGTTGCAGGCGCAAGCTGGAGCCCCGTGATTGATTGAAAGGGAGGGGGGTGGGTGGGAGAGCAGTGGGGTGGAGGAGGGTAAATATGAGAATGAAAGCAAAACCAGCGTGGCGCTCATGAAAGGGCGCACGCTGATTGAAATACCTCATACAGCAGCACAACCCCCCCCCCCCCTTGTGACCGAGGGGGAGTGAAAGCAGACTGTGGAGGAGCGTAGGAATCACACAATAAAAGGAAAAACAAGTCGCACTGTTTTTGCGATCCCATCGGTATAATTGTTACCAGATGCACGTCCCCGTAGCAGGCCATCACACGCTTACTTTAAAACACCGAAGGAAGAGATTATGGCCTTACAGCCAAAGCTGCCGATTTTAAAGCGAAGGAACCCGGTTCAAGCCTGGGCGTGCGATCCACATCAGTGATTCTGGGCAAAGCACTTAATCTCCCCGTGCCAAACCAAAAACAAGCTGTCGGAAACAAGATCCGGCAGTACACGCCTCCTAAAGATAAGAAATTGCTTCACGACAGCCGAAAAGCAGACGATCCATTCCGGATGGGCCGGACGAAAAGAGGAAAGGGCAGAAACCAAAAAGCCTCAGTTTCAATCGGAGGCCACCGTTTTACATAAACGATGACGCCAGCCAATGAAAATGAGGGGCGGGGCTTCAAGTCCTTCTGAAATCTCCTCATCCACTATATGTCTCGCAGAGCGAGCAGCGCATGCGCGCTGCAACGCTAGGCGAGACCAAAAAATGGGCGTGAACTTGCACCCACAACAATGATGCAACCACAAGGGGAGAACAGTAGCACATCATCAGAATAAACAGAATCATCATGTAGCAACAGTTCATAGGGCAGGTTCACCACAATATAAAATAGGAATACAAAGGACACCTCGGCATAAACATTAGGCCTGTGTATGCAAAGTTGCAGTCTCTTCATCTACCAGGTTCAGGGGATAGTGTTTCATCCAGCATACCCATATCTTAAAGAGCTTGCGTGGGCACCCTCTGCTCTTGTAAGTTACCTTCTCTACAGCCATATGGAAATCCATCCCCGACCTCCACTCCTGCAGTGTCGGAATCTCAGGGGCACCCCAGGGCTTGGCCACGTCCCTCGTCTCTACCACCAGATCCAAATTACAAAAAAGAAGTTTAGCCGCAGGACATCCACATCCGTTGGTATACCCAGGAAAATATATTTAGGCTCCAGCTTCCCCGTCGTTGATTGGCCATCTGTTTCATTTTTGTTTCGAACCCCAGGCAAGAGCCTACACCTGAAGGAGGATAACCCCTACAATGGCTCCTTGGAATCTTCCCCCCAAGCATTCCAACTTCTGTACCTTACCAACGCTGGTGAGATCCTCCTCTTATTGACACTTTTCATCACTGCTTCAATGCTCTCTTTCAACTGAATGTCTGTAAGCATCAAGTTTATGAAGTGGAGAAAAATAATTTCTCACCTCTGGAGTTTTTCCTTGTCACAAGAATCAGCCTGCTGCTTCACTCCATTTTTTGAAGTGGAGCCTGTGGATTTCAGCAATTCCGCATTCTCATTCCTTTTGTCATCCATGATGCCAGTTCTTCAGAACATTCAGGCTAAGTATTGGGGAAAACAGTGCTCAAGCTGCTTCACTCTAACACTTGTGAAGTCCAACACATCTGGGATAATCAAATTTCAGTTGCAGGGTGCGTGGCCTAAGCTCCATGCACGAGGACCTGCCCCAGAGATTGTAATGGTGTAACGCATGGTCACCAAGCTCTGCTGATGAGGGGGAAACCAATGTAATGACAGGAGGATGTCCCAGTCCTGCCGACTATGCCACAGAAATTGCGCACGCCCGATGGCGTTCTAATTATCTTCACTCGAGGCAAGTCTAAGCATGATACCTTATTTTTATTGCACATGTGACTGTGTTAACACGCGCACTCCCACCGCGCTCACAATTCGCTACAAGTCATGCGTGCCGTTTCAATAGAGTCCATTTGAATAACAAGCTGTCCACCTCACAGCTTAATAAAGCCCACAATTTGCTCTCTACCTTTTCAGATATTCCTAATAATAAAGTGGGCATTTGTGCCATCATTGGGCCACCACCGCCGTGCTCACCTTTCAATCTTGAATGGTAAGGACACATCCTTTACTGTTATAATGGCAAGTAGGGTTATTTCACAGTTGGGATACATATCTGATAAACCTTTTTCGCAATTTTATATACGTTTCAGTGCTCGACCTAGTCCCGGTCCTGAGGAGAACCCTAAAAGAAAATAGGGGTTCCGAAACACGTCGACCCGACCCAGCTAGTCACAATTCCTATTTGAGCCACCGAGTAACACAGTGTGCAAACAGGGCAATCAGCCGGTTGTAATTATAATCTACATGACTAGCTGCTGTTGGCAGGTTGCAGTTTTGAGAATTGTAAATAATCTGTGCTGCCACCTTTTTTGTATAATTGAAGGACTGGTCATTTCATCTTGTTTGCTATTTCATGTGCTGTGTATTATTGTTTTCTTAGTAGTCTAAAGTCAATTGTGCTGTTATTTATGTTCTGTTCATTGTCTTTAATTAATTGTTCTTCTTGGTTTTGACATGATTTAAATGTTGAAAGTGTATGACAAAATTTGATCAACTCATGAAGGTGTAATAAAAACACTAAACCACTTTAGTAGTTGAGGTGGTTTCTGTATAAGTGTCACTAATCTAAACCACATACCCAGACACCTTGTTGTTTGAAGCACCTTGTCTGGCACTCACCATCACCCGACAGCTCTCCCGGTGGAATTTGCAAGCTGAATGCAGCCCCTAGAAACAGAGTTAACCCAGTGGCACCCCTCTGTCTTCCAGTGTCCTCAATAAGTAGCCAGTGTCCATTCAGCTCCCCCTGCACTTCAGTATGGGCCAGTGATTTAGGTGGGAGAGGGAGGATTGTCTGAAATCCAGATCCAGATGCCATCTGTGATACCTCAGCAAGCGGCTCAACCAATTCAAACAGAGTAGGAGCTTAGGAGCTTTCTAGGGAAAAACTGGCAAGGGAGTGAATTCACTGGCACCAGCAGGTCACCCCATGCCATTCCCCCAGCCCCCACCTCGTTGCTGGCCTAAACTATTCGGATGTCATGTTCACATGAACACATGTAGGGTGGCAGGTGCTTCTTGAATGCAACACCAGTTTTCCAGAAGCTAAGCATCTACTGGAAATGAAAGCATCCACCAGCTGAGCCTTTGTCGATTGCCTAGGACAACATTACTGGAACTATCAACAACAATACTGACAAGTAGAGTGGCGAAACGACTTCTTGAAAATGTGCCTTTGTTAAGAGGGTATGTTACCACAGAATTCCACAGGGATTTCCTTTCTAGGCCTGTATACAAAAGTCCATATCTGTGGCATCCACTTTGCAATGTAATGAGGTCAATGTGCTGCAAGCCAGCTGAAGATGTAGTACCAATGGTTTAAAACCAGTGACCACTGTGAATGGGTGCCTATAGATGTACAAATAAAAATGCCAGCATTCCACACAATTACCTTGCACACTGAAAGTAGCTGGTTTGTTCAGGTGGGGGCACAAAGTGGCTAGGCAATATTGCTATCTTGCCCCTCCCCAGAAACTGAGGAAAATGGTCCCAGATCCAAGTGGACTGGCATATACGATATTTTGGTGGTTTTAATTGGGTCAAAATATACTACTGTTGCATTACATGTTAGAAGATCCTTCATGTCCTGAAAAGCCATTTGTTGTTCTGCTTCCAACTGAACATCAAGTGCCACTTGGAGGGCAATGTCAGAAGTAAGCAGAGTGGCTCGGTCAGGAATGCAAGTTCTAGGTTGAAAGTCCTAAAAAACACTGCCACAATGAAAACAGTTGCTTTGAGAGACTGGTGCGATCCACTTAATTCCCAACATATTTCACAGTACTAGGGTCAGCCTCTATTACCCTCTGAAATAAACATATGACCAAGAAAACTAAATCGGCCCAAAAAAATTCACATTTGGACTTATTTGGGTGATAGTAGACTCTAAGAAGGTATTGATCAAGTTGATAATTTCCTGCAAGTCAGACAGGACTGCCTATCATTTTAAAATATCTACCCTGCTGACTACACAGCAAAAGCCCAAATGCCTGTAAATATGATCCATTTCTTCCATGATCTGTCTCTGCTGCATTGTATTCAAGAAAGGTAGCTTAGTGGGCCCTCAGCCAATAGGTACCCGCTTCAAAACAAAACTAACCAATTCACTCAAAGGTGACACAGAATCCAAACCCAACTGGAAAAGGGGAGTGATTACTGGATGACACCATAAACTAGAAAGCATTTCCGGTATCTGGGAAGTCAGGTATAGCGGGAGCTTAGGTAACCGGAATTATAAAGGAGTAGGATGGGGTGTTCCTAAATACTATCAGGAGACCAGATGGGTCCCACATTGGTTTCCAGCTTTGTTAACAGTTCAAAGGGTTCCAACCAACTGAATGGGATCTCTAGGTTGGTAGGTAATACTTCTATTGCCTACATCTTGAAAACAACTGTTCATGTCAATGACGATCCAGTGGCAGAGGCAATTATAAATTTTTGAAATGCATTGCACAGGTTAGCAATTACTGGGAACAAGGTCAATCCTAGGTAAGGGATACGGCGGCACCCAATCTTCTAACTCGAACACTGTGCTGGGAAAGCAGTGTAGGGTCGTTTTTCCAATGGGTTCCCAGCTTAAGTGTGAACAAACCAGACTCCCGTTACAAATTAGTAAGGCCGGGTTTTGATACAAAATAGCAAAGTGGCAGTCACACAGTAATCAGGACAAATGATGATAACACAGAGGCACTGTCAAAACAAAGACTGAGGGTCATGTAAGAGAGCCATTAAAGGTAGCACCCCCAAAAGTGATCGTCCAATATCTAGTAGCAAAAACATCAATGCCAATAGAGACCCATTTTTGCCCTAGACTGAAACCTACTTGAATGCTGCAAGCTGTAATACAGCGGACCTCTCCAGATGAAAGAAGACTTCCATGGTGTCGCTAGAAATGATCCATAGAAAGATTGAAAGCATTAAGATGAAGGTGACTGCTGCTGAAGTCCATACAGAATCTATGTTTACAAGGGTTACCAATGTTTGAAGCGTCCACACAGGACCTAGTGAAAAGGAAACAAACAGACATGCAGAAACAAACGAATTGACTGCTGAATTGGAACAAAGTGCCGTTCTTTTTTTGTCAATGTTGAGGAAAAAGACAGATGTTAAGCAGGGCAAGGTGATTAGGGGAAAATACCAATTTTATTTCTTGGCGTCAGTCCCACCACTGTGAGGAGGATGGAGCTGCAGGAACTAACGCGTTTGTTACCATTTTCGGTCAGCGTGGAGACAGTCACTACACAAACTGGTAACACGTTTGCGCTGCTCTTTAAGAAACCATGATTCTTGGATGCAATGTTCATCTTTACTTTGGATTGCCAGTGGAAGTTTCAGATGATGCAGTCTTATGTTTTTCACATTTTGCTTTCTTCCAGCATGACCTCTACTCACCCAAAGAAGCTCTGGGTTTGGTTAAAAGATTCCAGCACTCTCACAGTCCATACTTATGTTGGTTGTAGCATTTTTGCATGCTTCTAGATCTGGCCATCTTGCTCCGTGATGTGACAGTTTGGGAAGAACAAAACCCACGACTTCTAACATGACCACCGATATGCTATCAATTGTAGTTTCCCCAAACCATAATGGCTGCAGCATTTGCAATGCAAGACTTCCTGCTCCAGCTCTTCTCTAATTAAAGAGCCTGAAATTGTCATTCCATGCATTGTACATGCTCAGATGACTGTGGCATTGGGTTTCTTGCACCTGGTTACGTGCTCCTGTTTTCCTGTGTGTGTGGTTTTTTTTTAGTTTTTTTTTTAACTGTCCTTTGGATGCTGGTATTTCAGGGAATTCTCTTGGAATCCTGCCTCACTTCCTGGAGTCCTGCTTCATCCCCTGGAAACCTGCTTCAACTAAATCCGGTCCCCATCTACTTCAATATGGGGGTTTTGAGTACCAGATTCCTCTACTACTTACTTCTCCACTGCCTGAGTGGAGGTTTTTTATGCTGCTAGGCTTTTTCCTTAATTTTTTCAGCCCTTCATAGAAACACCTGTTGCTTTCATGTGATTTTCAGAAGTGTTAACGAACACAGGGGCTACAGGAAGGAGTTGCCCGTACGTCTGGCTGCCTAGACGCGAGAACAAGGTGGGACGATCATGTTCAGTAATTTACAGACCCAATGTTTGGCCAGACTGAGAAAGCCACAACTGATATAGAGACTCAAGTCAAAACGGAATACTACCCGCTGAAAAGGTCATCAGTGTTGGACTATTTCTGTCTTTTTTGCTTTTCATAGTTTCCCCATGAGGCTGTACCAACTGGGGTGGCTGACACTGCATCAGAAAGATTGTGTACCTGTGAGGAAAGATGCTTAAGTATTGGTCCTTTACAAAAAGAGAGGCTAAGTGGCATCAATGTGGAATTTGATAGCTTTCCTTACAAGTCTCCTGTTCCCATCCCTTCTCTGGTGCAGTTAGATTAGTGCAATGGCCCAACTAATGTATTATCCTTGGTTTGCACAGGGATACTGTCCCCATTGTAATGGGATTTCTTTTCAACTGCTGTTCACAACTCACTTTCGGTTGGTATGAAGTTGCTGTGATATCTGTGGCTGTTTTTTTTCCTTTTAAGTATATGCATTACAATTTCAACAAAGCACCTTTATGAATTTTCAAAACAATTGCCATTATCCTACTGGCAGACTCCCGTGGATCTTATTCTGATTAGTTAACTCTAAAGAAATACGAATACCTGAATCCATTCTTAGGCTGTATGTGTGATTATTGCCCACTCTTAGATTTTTAAAAGAAGGATTTTGATAGGGTATGGGGGGCATCTAAAATTATTTCTCTAACTAATTTAAGACTTCTGAGTGAGGTGTAAACAATTGGGTAAAACTGCCTGCTTCACCTGATCATGATGGAATAATTAAGTTCAAGATGGGCTCTCAAAACAACTCGGGAAAGTCGGCTCGGTAAAGTAGAAAAAGCCAGTAAACCAAAAGGAGCAAACCTAGTTAAGATCCTCTGAAGCCTTTAAGGCCTTCAAACCTGAAGGAAGTGATTAAGCATTCTGTAAAAGTAATCACGTTTCTTGGAATTCTAATAGGCACCTACAGCAGCAGAGCAACACTTGCATGCAAGATTCAGCCAGTTGGGAGACAAAAGATAAAATATTGTGTAATTTTCAGGAAAGAGGGATGATATTCTTTGCCAGGGTTTAGTAAGCAAACCAAAAACATATACATTTACAGTGCCACTTATATCACTTCTTGCTTATCGAATATCCCAGTTAGCTTTGGACAGTACACATTGTCAGTAAGTTAAGAACCCAGCAGCTATGTTCAGAACTAGAGAGGAGGGGTGAATAAGTAGAACCTCTCCTGCACAAAGAGGCTGCTAGGATCATTAGAATGCAAACTTCCTCAGATCTACAATCTCTGAGAAGAGAAAAATATTTGGTCCACAGGTGGCCACGAAGATCGTGGCACACTCAATGGATACTGTATCGGTGTAAGGATTTTTTGGTATCGACAGGAAGAATGGCGCTCAAGCTAATTCTGCGTATGTTGGCTAAGCTGCGTGTATGTACGGTGCTACCAGGTCGGGGGAACAAAACACCTTAAAAAACCCCGTAGGTATGAGAGTCCAGCAACCCACACATATGAATGAGAAACAATGTCCCGGGCACACGTAGTTGGGGTCAAGGTATAGTCACTGGATGTCCAGTGTCAAGAACAGAATCTGTGGTCCACACCAGAATGATGCTTTGAAATGTATTTAATCAATGTAACCACGGAAAAGCAACCAGCGGACACGTGTTTCGTCACCTATGGGAGTGATCCCGTGACTTCTTCAGGGCTGAAAGAGCTGCGAAATTCAATGGAATGGGCCGCAAGCCGGTGATAATTCCAACCCGGCCGGGTATTCATCAAACGAATGTTGAGGGAAAATAAAACAGGAACCGCAGTGGGTGTATACGATCGGAGTGCGGGTTAACGAATACTAGAATTCCATCAAGGGAAGTGAGATGCTGTATTAAAGGATTAGAATACGGTCCAGTGTTCGGCGTGAGAGCGGCGGGTAGGCCTGATCACGAAAAGTCCTCAATAGTGGGGAGAGGATCAGAGTAACACTGGTGCTGAGTCGCTGTCCGGATATTTTCCCTCAACATTCGTTTGATGAATACCCGGCCGGGTTGGAATTATCACCAGCTTGCGGCCCATTCCATTGAATTTCGCAGCTCTTTCAGCCCTGAAGAAGTCACGGGATCACTCCCATAGGTGACGAAACACGTGTCGGCTGGTTGCTTTTCCGTGGTTACATTGATTAAATACATTTCAAAGCATCATTCTGGTGTGGACCACAGATTCTGTTCTTTACACTGGACATCGTGACTATACCTTGACCCCAACTACGTGTGCCCGGGACATTGTTTCTCACACTCAATGGATAGTCTTGTCATGAAAATGAAAGGTAAAGGATAGGGAGGGAAGGCAGAGTTGCAGGTCCTTCTAATCAAAATTGAAGGAGTTGCCCAAGGAAGCTACAGTTTGCCCACTCAAGAGGACATAGGAAGCTCTGTCTAGAGGTAAACTAGTTTATATCGGAAGGGCACCACAATTGGAAGAGGGGACAATCACACTGTTGTTGAGCTGCCACTCATTTATTTTTAAATATTTTTATTGAATGTCATCCGACCAGGACAATAATACATTTATGACAGCTTAAAATAGAAAGGAAAAATTACAAACCCTAGAGTTACATATGGTGTACATAGAGAAATAAATAAGCATTGGCATAGCCAATAGGTCTCGCCTTTGGGACCTTATAAGTGTTTAGCCATGCAACGGTTGATATTGTTGCACCAAGGATATTGTGCTGCATAACTAAATACTTATAAGGTCCCAAAAGCGAGACCTATTGGCTATGCCAATGCTTGTTTTTTTTGCGTTAGCCGCAGTTGATCAGAATCGGCAACAAGCACTGTCAAAGTCAAAAGATCAGCTACCACTTTCAAAGGTGAGACCTCTTGGCTTTGCCAATTATTGATTTTGTCTGTGGGTGGGTTTCGGCAAAATTCTAGAGTGGAAAACATTTTGATGCTTTGCGAAAAACCTTTAGGCCACTCTTCATGCTGCTAACCACAGTTTCACCTTTTTACAGAGGAACTCTTTAATGGTAAAAATCCGATCTGTGGGGCAATCTTTCACAGAAAGCTGTTTTGAATTGAAGGTCTGGGTATGCGGTGTCTCGCATGTTTGCTTTGCATTTGTAGACCCCGATGCTGAGGAGAAAGAGCTTGGCAGTGCATCTGTACACCAGCACACACTGGGGTTTGTTTACCCTCAGAGGGATCGTTTGGTTTTCAGCACTTTGGAATAATGAAGACGGATGATGGTTGTGTGTCATGAAAATGTCACACATACGCCATCTCAAACCTCGGCAGCTATGCCCATTTTATTAGTAAAGTTTGATAGGAATGTTATATTATTATTTTGTCTCGCCCTGGAGCCCCCACGTTCCACACTAGCATTGGACCCACCCACCCTGAGCATCAGAAAAAGATATGAGTAAAAAGGCCCGTTCTTCTGGAAGGAGGGCGGAACGTGATAATCATTCAGTGTGCGTCCGAGTCTTTTGTATGGCTCAGCACTGGAGTCAGTTCAGTGCATCTGCACAGCATATGACGTCTGTCAGAGGAGATGGACACTTCTGGGAAACCACTGGAGCGAAGAATATAGGACTCCAAATAAGACATTTACCGGTAAGTAATTGAAACATTACAAAGCGTTTCTAGTTCATAACGTTAAAAGCACGGGCTTTATCAATTTTGGTTCCAGAATAGAAGTTCTTGTTTTTACTCTATCCAATTAAAAAATAAAAGTATGCTAAATCGTTCATACACAATTATGGACACATTTTCACACACGTACATAATGCCTTTTTTTGTTGCAGATTTATATAGCGCGAACTCGACCCGAAGGCATTGGAGCGCTAATTTACATGAGCACCAGTTATTTTACACACCAGTTACTTTTCCCTGCTTTCATCCAAAATTGTTGACATTTCTCAGGTTTGGTTTACTGCCTCCTAACGTAGCCACTAGTCATCACTTTATTGCAAGCCAATGCTGTTGACTTGCACCTCTATGTCTATGAAACGGTTAGCAGCCAATGTTTCACGCTTCCACTTTGTGTTAATAAATCTTATAATTACAGGTGAAACGGTCGGTTCTCAAAACCCAACGGTAAACAAGTAGCTGGAAATAGTATATCGCTGTGTGTACGGGCGCATGCTGGATAATCTGGACCCGGTCGTAGACCTGGAAGGTCATAACGAAACGATGCCAAAGGGTGTGAGTGTGCACCAAAGCGAGTACATGCAATAAAAAACCGCCGAGCCCGGCGTATGTTACAAGTAAGAAAGCGTGCAGGATTCAATGCAAGTTATCAACATTTACTTACTTCTACCGGCGTGTGGAAGCGTCTGATGGCGCTGATGGTACGAGTGTCCAAACGCGGAGAGGGGCGTGTTAAAAGCTTGTGTAAAGTAAACAGTGAGAAAGGGACTATCACTGGGCAGTGAAGTGCGGTGAAACGATGGGCGCCATTTTGTAATAGATAATTAAGTGTAAAAAGAAGTTCTACAGTTAAAGCAAGTGAGCGTAAAGTGAGTTAAGAAAGGGACTGCAAGTGAAGCTTCCTGTGACAATAAACAGTAATAAAAAATGAAGATCACAGTAGATAAATCGCGAAACAAGGGAATGTGCACAAATCTGAAAAAAGATTACACAGTTGGCTGGTCATGAATGAAATAAAGAAAAACGGCAAACGCGAGTGCAAATATAATTGGAATGAGCACTCCGACCTATGATATGCCAGCTGCTTCTTTATGAAAAACAGTTATTGGCAAGGTCGACATTAATTTCCTAAAAAGTGGAAGGAAAGCCTTGAATGCTAGAATATCGTCTTTGTCAATTTGCAAGTGGGCATTTTGAGGTTACAAGAGGCAGCGAATGATCAGATGACTCAATTCAGATATCCAACCATACATCCTGTGGAGACCTGACAATCCTATGACATGAGAAGGGTGAATGCTAAGAGTCAATCAATCAGGATTTATAAAGCTTAGATAATCACCCGATAGGGTATCCCGGCGCTTGCAGGCCTCGGAGGCTTATTCGAACAGCCAGGTCTTGAGGGCCATTTGGAATGCTGAAGTAAGGTTATGGTTCGGAGGTGTGTGGGGAGGCTGTTCCAGGTCTTTGCTACGATGTGGGAGAAGAAGCGTCCTCCACTTCTGCTTTGGTAGATGCGAGGAGTATGGGCAAGTAAAAGGGAGGTGGCACGTAGTCTTCTTGATGTTTGGTGGAAGTTCAGGCGGTGGTTAATGTAGGCGGGTCCTTCGTTGTGTAGAGCCTTGTGTGCATGGGTCAGCAGCTTGAATTGGCATCTCTTCTGTACGGGGAGCCAGTGGAGTTTCCAGAGGGGTGGTGTGATGTGGGTTCGTCGGGAAAGGCAGAGGATGAGTCTGGCTGCGGCGTTCTGTATGGTCGGAAGTCTCTGTAGAAGGTGTGTGGCAATTCCTACGTAGAGGACATTGCCGTAGTCCAGTCGGCTGGTGATTAGGGCTTGTGTCACAATGAGTCTCGTGTGTAGGGGTAGCCACTTGAAGCTCTTATGTAGCATGCGCAGAGTGAGGAAGCAGGCAAAGGAGACAGCGTTTATCTGTTATTTTCAATCTTGAGCTTGTTGATGATGATGATTGAGGTTTCTGGCGTGGTTGGAGGGAGTAGGTGCGGGTCCTAGGTGTGATGGCCACCAGGAGTCATTCCATGTGTTGCTGCTGTTGCTATAGATCAGTACTTCAGTCTTGTCTGTGTTCAGCTGCAGGTAGTTCTTCATCCAGTCGGCGACGTTTGTCATGCATCTGTGGAAGTTGGTTCTGGTGGTGTAGTCGGTGAGTGAGGATTAGTTGGGTGTCATCTGTGTAGGAAAGTATGTTAAGACCGTGGGATCTGACGATGTTGGCCAGCGGGGTCATATATGCGTTGAAGAGCGTGGGACTGAAGGATGAGCCCTGGGAACACCGCAGGTGATTTCCTTGGGTTCAAAGGTGAAAGGTGGATCCTCTTGGTTCTTACAGTGAGTAAGGAAATCCATCAAAGCGCATCCCCTTGGATGCCGATGTGTGCCCCCACCACATCTTCAACAGAGCCGCCGACACCATCGCACCTATGCTTCGCCACACCATTAACCGCTCCCTGGCGGACGCCTCCTTCCCCGACGACTGGAAACACGCCGAGATCAACCCCCTCCTGAAGAAGCCCTCGGCGGACCCCACCGACCTCAAGAACTACAGACCCTGCTCCCATTCCCAGCGAAAGTCATTGAGAAAGCCATCAACAACCAACTCGCCACCTTCATCGAAGAGCACAACATCCTCCACTCCTCCCAATCCGGCTTCAGAAAAAACCACAGAACAGAAACCGCCTTCCTCGCCGCAACTGACGCATCTGCTCCCTCCTGGACAGAGGAGAAACAGTAGCCCTCATCCTCCTCGACCTCTCAGCGGCCTTCGACACAGTCTCCCACCGCACCCTAACACGCAGACTCCACGACGCAGGGATCCGGGACAAGGCCCTCGACTGGATCCACTCTTTCCTCTCCAGCAGAACGCAGCGGGTCAGACTCCCTCCTTTCCTCTCGGACCCTACACTAACCACCTGCGGAGTCCCCCAGCTGTCCTCCCTCAGCCCCACGCTCTTCAACGTCTACATGGCTCCGCTCGCCCCCATCGTCAGAACCCACGGACTCAACATTGTTTCATACGCAGACGACACCCAACTCATCCTCTCCCTATCCAATGAACCCAACGCAGCAAAACACAACTTTCAAGAAGGCAAGGAAGCCGTCACCAAATGGATGAAAAGCAGCTGCCTACAACTCAACACTGACAAAACAGAAGTACTCATCATGGGCCCACACCCCGACGCATGGAACGACACCTGGTGGCCCCCGCCCTCGGAAACCCACCCACCCCCACGGACCACGCACGCAACCTTGGAATCATCCTGGACTCCGAGCTCAAGATGGACCGCCAGATCAACTCCGTCGCATCCTCCTGCTTCCACACCCTCCGCCTCCTACGCAAGACCTTCAAATGGATCCCCCTCGAGCACAGAAAGACCGTCACTCACGCCCTCGTCACCAGCAGACTACTACGGCAACGCACTCTACGCCGGAATAAACGAAAACCTCACCCGCAAGCTACAAAACATCCAGAACGCCGCCACAAGACTGGTCGTCAACCTGCCAAGACACTGCCATATCTCCCAGCACCTGCGCACACTCCACTGGCTCCCCATCGAAGCTAGAATCACCTTCAAGAATCTCACCAACGCACACAAAGCCCTCCACAACACCGGATCAGCATACCTGAATAGCCGACTCAAATTCCACGCACCCCAAAGGACCCTACTATCAGCCCAGCTCTCCTACGCCGTGGTCCCCCGCGCCAGAAAGACCAGATCGGGAGGCCGCTCCTTCTCCTTCCTCGCGGCCAGAGCCTGGAACGCCCTACCGCTCCACCTCAGACAGACATCACTCCCCATCTTCACGAGAAACCTCAAAACTTGGCTCTTCGACAGACCCCCCTCCTTGATGGACTGGAACCTGCACCCCCCCTGCCCCCCAGTGCCTCGAGACCCTCACGGGTGAGTAGTCGCGCTCAACAAACGCATGATTGATTGATTGTGGAGTCTTTCAATCAGTGTGTGGTGGGATACGTCGAGGGCTGCCGAGAGGTCGAGGAGATCAAAGCTGCTGTTTCTCATCGGTCGAGGAGGGTTGGGATGACGTCGGTGGCTGCGATCAGGGCGGTTTTGGTGCTGTGATTGCTGCGAAAGCCGATTGAGAGGCGTTGAGTAGCTGGTTCTGCTCCAGATGTGTCACGAGTCGATTGTTTATGATCTTTTCCAATACCTTTGCCGGGAATGGGAGCATGGAGATTGGCCGAAGGTTTTTGAGTTCGCTCGGGTTGCGGTGGTGATAGAGGTGTCGAGTAGGATGTTGAGTTCCTGGCCGATCCTTTGGTTTCCGAGGTTGAAGATGTGGTGCGGGCATGGGTCTGTGGGAGCTCCTGAGTGGATGGATTTCATGGTGGAGGTGGTGTCCTGGGTGGAGAGGATGTTCTAGGTGGTCAGTGTGTGGTTCGTGTCTGTTACGGTGGAGGGTGTGATGTTTTCGCTAGCAGCCGGATTGCAGAATCCCTTAACTATGTTGAAAAGTTGCTTGGTGTTGTTGGCGCTAGTTTTGATGCGTGCAGCAAGGGCCGTCTTCTTTGTTTCACTCAGCAGGCGGTGGCAGAGGTTGAAGGAGGTCTTGAAGGCTGCCTTGTCGGAGGTGTCCTTGCTGGTGCGCCATCTCCTCTCCCACGGTCTGCTGTCTCGTTTCGCTGTTCTAAGTTCTTGGGTGTACCAACTGGCCCTTTTGGAGAATTTTCTCTGGATGTTGCTCTTGAAGGGGACGATGCTGTCTGCACAATTGGTGATCCAGGCGTCACTCCCTGTTCGAGGCTGGTGGCGGTAGCAAGGTTGGAGGTGTTGAGGGCGTTCACCCAGCTTGTCTCGGATTTTGTTCAACCTCTGGTGGTGGTGGGGGGTGGTGGTGGTGGGGGGGGACACGTCGGCCATCCTGGGGGGTGGCGGTGCAGGGGCTGGACATGCTGAAGTGGACGACAGAGTGATCGGTCTAAAGTGAGTTCTGTGATATGGCCCTTTATGATGCGGTTGCTGGAGGTGAAAATTGGGTCCAGCATGTGTTCTGCGGTGCGAGTAGGTTCATGGACGATCTGGGTCAATCAGAGGCTGCTCATACTGTTGAGGAGGTGTGCGGTATTTTTGTCGTTGGTGTGATGTGGAAATTTAGGTCGCTGAGGAAGCTGTAGTCCTTGGAGTCTAAGGCCAGGGGGCGCAATGAAGTCTGCAATGGTGTTGCACAAGCTGGAGCACGGGTCGTGGGAATGGGGGTGTGGTATACGAGGGTGCCTCTGATGGTTGTCTTGTCATCTGTGTGGAGCTTGAAGTGGAGATGTTCCATGGGGATGGTGGTATGGTCTCTTAGTGGCTGATGGCTGTTCCTCCTCCCGGCTTGTTGGTGCGGTCCTGGCGAGTGATTTTATATCCATCAGGGATCGCTGTGGCAATGTCTGGGGCAGATGTGGGTTTGAGCCTGGTCTCAGTGAGGAAGACTATGTTGGTGACAAGGTGGCGAGGAGGTCCCATAATTCAGTGGAATGCATGCATAGTGAGCGTGTGTTGAGAAGGGCTCATACAAGTTGTTTTTTTGTTCAGGTGGTGTCTGTGGTGTGTTTGGGGTGGGGCTGGTCGGTGGACTGGTGTGTGAGCAGTGGCAGTGTGTGCAGGTGAAAGGTCCTACCGTGGAGCGTGGGTCGGCATGGTGGTGTTTGTTGCGGCATCGAGGGTGTAGAGCTTGGCAATGGTGCATCTTTGGGGGGGCGGGAGGGCCAGGGGTCGTGCCTTTGGCACGCCTGTGGTGCATCCACTGTGCGGTCGCACTGCGGCCTGCATTAAGTAGGTCCTGGGGTGGGCGGGGCTTCCGTTGGCAGGAACAACAGTGAGTGTGAAAACCCGGTCGGGAAAACCCCAGCTGGAAAACCCAGGCAGCTGTGGTGTCACTGGATCAGTCTGGAACAAGCAGGACTGGAGGCCACAGGCAAGTGGCAAGCTAGGTGTCCAGGTACCTACTGATCATTCGAAATCTCCTGCAAGGCAACAGTCCACTGTAAATTGAGGTTGGACACCTGATACAATCGAGCTAAAAGTGTTTATACATCCTGAGATGTGCGATGATGGACAATTAAACACTGGAGGCCATGCTATTTAGAGCATTCGGGAATCAGCACATCTTGCTGTGACTTGGCCTGGAGTAAAGCACAGTTTTTGAGATTATGATTTAGAGGAAGCTTTGCTGTTGAGTTTGAGCGAGAGGAAAAACATTAAGGGAGCTTTTCGTGCCCTACAGGGCGATAAAGAACTGAGGGAGTCAGAGTGATCAACTGTTTAATCAACCCTCTCTTTAGAAGATTAGAGAAATGGTTGGAGGCTATGGCCGAAATCACTACAATTTTCAAAAAAGGTGCCAACTTCAACTCTGGACATTAAAGGCATACCTTAGTACTTGATTTCCAAAGTACAATGTTTGGAAAATGATCCTCAGTAGGTTCCAGAAGAGGGAGGGAGGCAACAATATGTTGTCAGATGCCACATAGGTTTTTGAAGCGGTCTCAGCGCCACTGACCTACTCTTCCAACTTCAGGTAATTGCAAGAAAGTATATCCACCAGAGGGACCATTTATTTAGCTTTCTTAGGCTTCAAGAAAGCATGCAATGGCATGGACAGGGCCAAGTTACCCGATGTCAGAACTTGGGTATAATGCTTCTCTGATGTAACTGGAATATCTTTTGCATACGGATATTGTCGCAAATCTCTTCTTGCATAGTTGATAAGCGGTCAAGAGTTTCAAATGCCAAAGGGAGAACAACACTGTTGCACCCTGGCACCTTAACCTATTAATCTTGCTATACACAGTCTACATCCCAAACTCAAAAACATCTGTTGCAATGTACCTAAACTGGCCACTACCTCAATTCCATGGTTGCTGTACTCAGATCATGCTGTTCTCCAAGCTTACATAGAAAATGGTTGCTGGGACAGAAAAGTCCTTTGCATGGTAACAGACGTGTACTCCTGCCCAGAGTTCCCCAGCTGTGGAGATATCTGGAAACTTGGTAACAAATTGTGCGCCATGACTTACGGGCATCTCATGGATTGCAGTCTAGTTAGACCGGGAGGAACGCACAATGCCCTACCCTCATAGTGGATAAGGGCTACTGCCCTTACCAAGAGCTAAATAGCCAAAGTACGGTGCTGGCAGCATACAGTTTCTTTAAAGAGTAATCAGTAGGGTGGACAGGCCGGTTTACCTGCGCCATGGGAGTAGGGCACTGAAAGTTCTGCTGTTTGCTCAGCTCACCCATGGCATCCCTCAGGATGGATGGAAGGTCAGAAAAGTGGGTGTCTTTACATGGCACACTGTTATGTATGTATGCCCGTGGTAGCAGTGCATGGAGGCTTGCGCTTGTCTTTACACGGTGCTCTGATGTGTGTTTATGCCCGAGACAGCAGTACATGGAGGTTTGCACATGTGTTTATATGGAGCGCAGTAATGTACGTATGCCTGTGGTGGCAGCAGTACATGGAAAAATACACAAATTCAAATCTGGGGGGGGGGTATAGTTTCTGGGGGGATTAGTCACAGACATTTGCTTGTGACAGTCCCTACAAGGTTTGAGGCCTCCGGTTTTAGGGGGCTACATTTCCCTTGCACACTTGCATTTTCAGTAAATTTTGAAAAAAAGGTCTTGTGAAGATATGAAGGGGTAGCATGGGATCAATGTCAGGTGGGGCAGAAACAAAGGAACTGATGTCAGCGAGCGTTGGGTGGCGCTTATATGTGCCTCTGCACTTCAGAGGCGAATGACGACAGTGACAAGCCACATGACACCACTTATTGGCGTGCAAGTGTACTTCTTAAGATTTTCTGGATCCAGTCCGACACATGGGGAATATTAAAAAGGTGAGAAATCTGCAGTTAGAAGTATCCCTCAGAATAGGCTTCACAATGCCAAAATGATCATCTTTAAAGTCATACAATGTATACAACTGAAGGGAGGGGGGGGCTTGGCCGGCGAAGATGGCAACCGCGTCAGGCTTTTGCTCTGCTCCGGTGTTTCTTCGTTATCCGTTTGTCATCCTGGGGGTTGCCTACGGAGGGATCCTTACCCTGTAGGGTCGTAGAAACCCGTAGCGCACATGGCGCTGTTCGGCGATGACTATTGGTGGCACACAGCGGGACCCGCAATCGAGAGGGCTTTAAGTGAGAACGAGTCGAGATGCGCCACAACCGCAAGGCGGGGCAGTTGGAAGGAGCAGAGGCGAATCTTGAGCCCTTGGCCTCACATTTGAGACTTGTTTGGCGGCGCCCCCGAGCATTTGGAAATCGTGCGGTGGGCTGGGCCTCGGCACCATTTTTGTGTTCTTGCTTGGGAAGGCATTGGGTACCCTGCACGTGGTGGCCTGGTGGGGACGCAGGTGCCCCCTGCTGGGAGCCTGATCCACGGAGGTGCCCTGGGAATGCTCCTGAATGTGGTGCAGGGGTCCAGGCACACAGCACCGAATTGAGGCTGCGGCCACTGGGTTTCAGCGCTCCCGCAATGGTAGTTGAGCCCATGCTCTAGCGACAGGTTGCTTGCTACACTGCAGGCCACAGCTGGGATCACACAGTGAGCGTAGGGCTGGGAGCGGGGCTGTTGGCATCACCACCCCCTTTTTTGGGGGGGGGGGGCCCTCCTGCGGTGGCACCTTAGGGGTACCTCTACACTACGTGGCAGGGCTGATCACCGATGAGACAGGACTTTGACCCACCCCACCTGGGGCATTTCAGCCGCTGTAGCCCTGGAGCCTGATGAAGACCGGGAGACAGGTGGTGATTCTGCAGGCGTGGCCCCACTGGAGAGCACTGAACTACCTGTACTGAAGGACTGGTGGGCTGTGAGGTGGTTGCTTGGGGCGTAGTTCGGCACCCGGTACTTACTGAGGAAAGGACGGTGGTCTAGAGCAATGGGCATGTGGCAGTATATGCCTGGCGCACTAGGCTGACTAACGGGGGTGCCGACCCTCCAGACTTGCTGTTAGAGGAGTCGCCGCCGCTAGGTGCGTTGCCTGCTCATGGCCCTGTGTGATGCTCAGTGGCCCCAAGACAATAGGCAGAACTAGACAAAACGATGGAGGCTCATCTGAGGGCAAACAGGGGACGTGTCGCGCGGAGGGGTCACCCCCAGGGATTGACCTGGAGCCCCCGGCGCCTGCACTGCAGCTCACCCTGGATAAAATGCTGGCTGCTATTGTGGACTCCAAGGAAACACTGTAGCACCAGATTGGTGTGATGGTGACCCAGCTGGGTCTTCTTAGGGGGATGACCACAAACTGTCCGATAAGGTTAAAGCCACGACTTGCTTTAGGAGGAACTCCGACCGGCGTAACATTCTTTACAACAACTAATGACTGATTAACTGAGTGGTTGTGGATCTTTGAGCACAGGGCCGAGGATGTGGGGGCGCAATTGGTGCAACAATGTCCGGATTGTGGTTTTACCTGAGGGGGCAGAGGGCAGCCACATGGTCACCTACTTAGAGCACTGAATGAAGATCAGCGTAGCACATTCCCAACTTTGTCCTTTCTTTGCACTTGAACAGGCACACATGGTCCCTGCAAAACCTCTGGCCGGCTGCCGCAGCCAGTGGTGGCCCAGTTGCTAGATTACAGAGACTGCAAAACCTTGCTCCAGAAGGCACGCATTGGAGGGTCCCTTCCATGTTGAGAACGCAGCGCTGACCATGTTTCCAGACTTTATGGAAGCCAAGAGAGGATAGTGCGAAGCTTGGCTACGTTACACTCTCTTGCTCCCAGTGAAACTGCAGTGGATTCTCGATGGTACACCATGCATCTTCCTGACCCCTTCCGATGCAGGGAGTGGTTTGAGAGGTACCATGCCGAAGTCACGGGCGAAAGGTTGACGAAGGATTGGCCCAAACTGCGCCGCTGCATGCAAAGAATGAGCCGAGATCCCACGAGTCTAGCACACAGAAAATCGTTGACGAGGGCACAAGCGGATGAGAACAAGGCAGCGGCCTCACTGGGTGCAACCGGGCTCACAAGTTGATGGCCTAAGACTCAGATGACAGCACCCGTTCCAATGGCCAATTCGAGGGGTTCGCTTCGGATGATACCTCCGTTAGTTGGAGGAGCATGTCCTGTGTGATGCTGCGAACGGCAAAAGACTGGATTTGACTTTGAGGAGCCTGATGGGCACGATGGTTTCTTTTTGGTGACGTGCAACGAACTGTGCGGTGCATTGCTGGGTGCTTCTGGAAGGGGGGGGGGGGGTTATTCATGGACGGCATGTGGAGAGTGAACCACATTGCCAGGTCGTTGGAGGGAGAGGGACTCCTGCGGGTTCCATGTTAGCCTGCTGTGGTGTCCCGGACTAGTTGCTGTAACCCACCAATTGGCGGCTGGGGTGTGACTTTTCTGCCTCCCACAGATGGGACAGGTGTGTATCTGGCGTCTTAAATGCGCTGTTTGGGTTCTCTGTTGCAAAGATTATTGTGGGTGGCCACTACTGATGCTGGGGCGGAGACCTGCGTGTCCAGTCTGTGTGGTTTGTTCAACCCCCATACCCTTGTCCACTCACTTGTGGATAGCGGTAGTATATTGAACCTATCGTTCATCACGTCTGTTTGGGCAGCTAGCCGTTGCTGGGCTGCTCTGGGGTTGGAGAGTTGGGATCAGTTTGTTTTTTTGCTGGGTTCTAGGTCTCGAGTATCCCTACAGATGCGCTGCATGGGGGTGAGGGAGGCTGGAGTAGGTTTGCCATAGTACAGGGCAAGGATTGCTGGTAAGATGGCATCACATGAAGGGTTTAAACTGTTGACATGGAACATACGGGAAAGGGGACCTGCATCCAAGCACCACAACAGCTACATGTTTTTAAAAAGCAGGGCTGTTCACATAGCCCTATTGCAGGAAACACACCTTACCAAAGTTGAGGTCCAACAGCTCTGACAACTCTGGATATGCCAAAGAATATTCTGCATTTACAAGGGGGGTCAGGGCATGCGTCCACTTTGAGTAGCTGTAAGTTACAATGGACAAGTATGACAATATGTGTTGGTGGAAGGGAGGCTAGATGCCAAACCGCTGACCATCGGATCACTATGTGCCCCGAATCAGGACCATATGGCATTCCTCTCCGGATTGTCTTTGCAACCGAGCTTGTTGGCTGATGGGGACGTGCTCCTTGGGAGGTGACTTTAACTGTGTGGCTGATACGGACTTAGACTGCCTTTGCCAGGGGCGCCGACCTAGAGGCTGGTGAAGGGACTCCAGGACTGGATGTGGAGCTGGGAACTAGAGGATGTGTGGAGGGCACAACACAGTTTGGTGAGGAAATACTGCCAATACTCCAGCTTGTATGCACTGCATGTCCGTCTGCATACATTTCTTTGCTCAGGGCGACTGTCAATTTGTCCAGCACACGGAATACCTCATTTGCACTCTCTCTGATCACAGCCTCCTGTTGATGCACATCCACCAGGGGGAGGAACTTCTGGCACTCCCCATGGGGCGTCTGTACCCCAGTGCTTTGGAGGACCCTACTTACCGGGTGGGCTCCGGGAGGCCATTCTGAGTTATTTTTACAATAATCGGGGTACGGCATCGGTTGCCTTGTGGAATGCGAGGCCTTCAAGGAAGTGGCGCAGGGACACTGCTTGGCTGTGTCAGTGGACATCAGGAGAGACCTGGAGCGGGATCTGACCAGGCTGGATGGGGATACCGGTCACCTGGACAATTGACTGGGCCTTGGTGATGAGGCGGGGTGAGACTGGCATCGACCAAAGAACACTTCAGTGTTCTTTTGGTGAAACTCCGGTTTCACAGCTATAGGGAATATATTGCCAGAGTCTGTGAGGGTAGGGTGGTGCAGATGTTGGAGTGGCTGGCGAGGCCGGAGTGTAGGGTGTCCCCGATCACTCAGCTGCCAGTACTGGGCGGGGGGCTGGTGTATTCCCAGGTGTATATTAACATCGCCTTCCGAGACTATTATACAACCCTTTATGACAAGCAGCCTAAGGGTCCCGAAGAGGTTACAGAGATCTTTCTGAACCGCTTGCGTTCACATAGAGTTGACACAGACTGTGGAGGCTCCGAGGGGCCCCATCACACCACAAGAAATTAAAAGTGCTGTAGAAGACATGACATAAGGGAAGTTGCCTTGGCCAGATGACCTTCAGATGGAATTTTACTCTACCTTTGCTGGGCTACTGGTGCCTAAACTGACTGCAGTCTATGCCACGGCTCTGGAAAAAAGAAACTCCCGGCCTACGCCAGGGACGCAATGGTTGTCCTGCTTCCCAAGACCTAAACATGGGGGCGCCTGTCACGGCATACAGACCATTGTCCAAGCTGAACATGGACATAAAGACTGTGTGCAAAATTCTAGCGATGTGGCTACTCCTGCATATGTTATGTTATGTGCATTTCTAAAGCGCAGCGTTTACCCAAGGGTGTCCTGGCGCTAGCTATCCTCTGGGCATTGAGCATTGTAGAGATATTACACGTTGAAAAGCCAGGTTTAGTCCCTTCTTGAAAGACAGAAGATCAGCTGCATTTCTAAGATGGAAGGGAAGATCATTCCAAGCCTTTGCAGCACACACGATAAAGCTTCTCCCTCCCCACGTGGCTTTTTTAGTGGGGGGTACTATTACCAATTTAGCACCTAAGGAGCAGAGAGTTCTTTTGGGCATGTACCACTGAAACTACCGCTTCAGATAGTCTGGTCCTGTTCCTTGCAGGGCCTTGAAAACGGTGCATAAGGCTTTAAAGTGCACCCGTTTCCTAATTGGCAACCAGTGAAGACGTTTGATTTCCTTGGTGATTGGAGCAAATTTAGATGTACCGGTGAGCAATCTAGCTACCGCATTTTGCAACAGTTGGAGTTTATTCAAAAAGCGTTCTTGTATGTTTAGATAAAGACCATTACAGTAATCCAGCCTTGATAGGATGAGTCCCGTAACAACTGTCCGCTGACTGTCAGCCGGCAGAAAGGGCAGTACTTTCTTGATCATTCTGAGAGAGTAAGAGGTGGCTGACGCAACAGCATTAACTTGTTCAAAGTTAAGCTTGTCATCAACAATGACTCCCAAGTTTTTTTACTTTCCTGGTAGGTTTGGGAAGAGCGCCCACTTTTTCTGGCCACCAGTTAGGGGTCCAAAAGTTGGCATTATTTCCAAACAGGATGACCTCAGTTTTGCCCGAATTTAGCTTCAGGCAATTCTGTGCCATCCATGTCCCGACTGCTTCCATACAATCATGGAACCTTTTACCTTTCCCAGATTCCTGTCCTGGCAGCAGAGACACAACAATTTGCATGTCATCCGCATACGAGGTAAGGTAAAAGCCAAAGGAACTGATCAGGCTGGCCAGAGATGATACATAAACATTAAAAAGTTTAGGGCTGAGGGAAGACCCCTGCGGCACTCCACATGGCCGGGAAAAAGGTTTGGAGTAAAATTTACCCAGCGACACAATTTGTGATCTGTAATCAGGAAGGATTTCAGTAGCCTCCACGCTTTGCCCTGGACCCCGCATGCCGACAGACGATCCATCAGCAGATCATGATGGACCGTATCGAAGGCCGCAGAGAGATCCAGCATAATTAATGCGGCCTTGCCTCCCTGATCCAGTGCTTCCCTGATTTCTTCTGTGGATTTTAGGAGGGCAGACTCTGTACTGTGACCTTCTCTGAAACCATATTGAGTGGGGTCCAGAGTATGGTTTTCGCGTAGAAAGGTACTGAGCTGCAGATTCATTGATTTCTCTATCAATTTTGCCGGCAGTGGGAGGCGTGAGATTGGTCGAAAATTATTAGGATCCTTAGGGTCCAAATTGTATTTCTTTAGCAGCGGAAGTATCGAAGCTAACTTCCATGCTTTGGGGAAGTGACCTGATTCGAACATTGCAATGAATAGGGTGCGAGTGATGGGGCAATGGGTCCTAAGGCAAGTCTGATCATAGAGACTGGACAGGGATCATAGGATGAGCCTGATCTCGCCGACTAAGAAGCTTTTTTGTATCACTCGTTGATAACGGCGCAAATTTATCAAAGGAGTCAGAAGCTGGCTTAGTTCCCTCAGTCCAAGTTTCTGTCCCTGCTGAACTAGGGAGGTTGAAGGCCGAGAAGATGACCTCTACCTTATTCAGGAAAAACGTGGCGATGTCCTCACATGGTTCCTGGCTCGACTGAATTTTTGCCGGACAGGGGAAGCCAAGCTAGATACCGTTCTAAAAAGTTCTTTGGCAGAGTTTTTTGCTAAATTAATTGGGGTTGCAAAGAACGTTTTTTTTAGCATTAAATAGGAGTTGTTTGTAGATCACAAGATTGTTTCTATGATTCTGTCTCCCCTTCTTTATATTCTTTCCTCCAATTTCGTTCAAAGCGTTTACAAATAAGTTTTTGTTTCTTAAGTTCCTCTGTGTACCAGGGGGCGGTTGGTGGTGATCTTTTAGGAGGCAACTGTAAGAAACTGGCTCTATATATACTGCACCAAAGTGAGGTACAGTGTGTATAGAGTCCCCAAAGGTAGGCAGAGGTTAAAGTTAGATAGAACCTTACTCTCTAATAGTGGTAGCTTGGTCGAGCAGTAAGGCAGTATCAGAGGACAGTGTTAAGCATTTGATGTACACACACAGTCAGCAAATGAATTCACACACTCAAGAAATGAACTCTAGGCCAATTGTTTTTGTATAAAAATATACTGTTATTTTAGAACCAAGCAAGCCTGATACAGGTAAGCATTCAATTCTTTTCAGTAATAAGTTACTTGTTGTACACAGTTTTAAAAAGCAATGAATATTGTACTTGATTTGATTTACAGGGGATGCAGTAGGTTGCAATACTTCGTAAATGCAGTACATTGAAATGAATGGCTTTTAAGGTAAATGCAGGTAAAATTACTTTTACGTTACTTTTGTAATCCAGTGCTGGACTCCTAGATTCAGCACTGGGACATTTACTTAAAACAGGTAAGTAATTACGTTTTTGTAGTTTGTACGATTTTTAGAGAATATTTTCAGATTTCAAAAGTCCACACTTAGAAACTTTTTGGACCAGTACATTGAAATACATAGGCTTTTCCTGTACATTGCAGGTAAGTTACTTTTCGGATTACTTTTTCTAACAGTGCTGGATCCTAGATTCAGCACTGGGACATTTCCTGAAAACAGTTGAGAAAATGCGTTTTAGTTAGATGTACGATTTTTAAAGAATATTCTTGAATTTCAAAAGTTGACACTTAGAAACTTTTTCACATAGAACCACCAATGTTATCCTATGGAAGGAAATTCATTCACAGGTAAGTTACTTTTACGTTACTTTTCCTACTCAGTGCTGGATACCTAGATTCAGCACTGGGACCTTTCCTGCAAATAGTTGAGAAAATTCGGTTAGGTTATTTGTGCGATTTTTAAGGAATATTCTTAGTTTTCAAAAGTCGACACTTAGAAACTTTTTGGGAGAAAAAGTGTCAATGTTATCCTATGAGGAAAAACAGGTTTTCGGTTTCGAGGTAAGTAATCGGTCTTTTGAGTTAGGGTTCTGGGGTTAGACTCAGGGGTCTCCCAGGGTCAGTGATGCACTGTTGTTGCACCCTCAGCGGCACTAGGGCGGCCGGTTGCAGAGTGTTGAGGCCCAATGTTATCCTATGGAGGATAGGGGGACTCGGGTTGGTGGCTGCTGGCAAGCAGGCCACGGGGTTGTGGGAGCAAAGCTCCTAAGGTTAAGCTCAGGGCACGTTGGGGACCAAGTTAGCACCAAAGGGGCACCCTCACCGGCACTAGGGCAGCCGGGTGCAGAGTGCTGTTTTGAGGTCGGGTGCCCTGTTGATTTCAATGGGGATTCTCCGGTACAAAAACACTGCAGGCTCAGGGACGAGGATCTTCCAGGAGTGACCACCACTTCGAGGAGTAAGTTGGGATGTTGAGGGTTGGTTAGGCACCGCTGGGTTGGGCACACAAGGCCGTGGGGCGTCGGTTGCAGGGGTGCCTTGGGACGTCGGATTTTCTTACCCGCTCTGGTCGCGGTTGGATTGAGGCTGCAGGCGTCGTCAGGAGGCTTGAGGCAGGTCAGGGGTCGCCGGATCTCGGGTCAGGATCGCCGGGGGGACCTCCTCGTGGTATTTTTCCACTCTAGCTCGGGCCGGGTTCGGCGGGTGCAGAGTGGGCTGGATTCGCGGTTCCTGGCTGGCACCAGAAGCTGCAGTTCAAACACGTCCGGTGTTCACGGGAGAAACAGCTTGGAAAGTGAAGGCAGGCAGGTCCTCCGGGGTTTTTGAGGTTGCTGGCCGCTGGACATGACGGGGTTTTGCAGGAGCAGGTTCGAGGGGAGACAGGCCTGTAGGGCTGGGGCCAAGTCAGTGGGCGTCGTCCTCTTGTTAGCTCTGCACGGCTCTTAGTCGTCCTCCTTTTCTTCTTGTAGGTAGGCTGGACCTGCCTTCCTGGTTCAGGGCTGCCCCCTAAATACTGTATTTAGGAGGCGTTTTAGGGGTCTTGAGGTCAGTAGCCAATGGGCTACTGACCTTAGGGTGACTACACCCTTGGTGTGATCACCCCACGTGGGGGAGTGAGCACAATCCCTAGTCCTGATTGGGGAGTGCCTGCCATCTGCAAGATGGCGAGCACTGGAGAGTGGGCTTCACCTCGCCTCCCCCACCTGAGGGGTGGAGTTGGCAGAGGTGGGCACACCTCAAGGGCTGGCTAGTTTTTCCCGCCTGTCTTCCCGCCGAAAGGGAGGGGAGACAGGAAGGGGGCCTGCTCCTGATAGCAGGAGAGGCTGGGGGTCGCATTACAAAGGCTGCCAGGCCTTTGAAGCTCCCCTGCCACAGACTGCTCTTCCTGGCCTGGGGGAGGTGTGTACACCTCCGCCCAGGAAATGCTTTGTTTCTGGGCTCAGGGAGCGTAGGCTCCCACCCTAGGGGTCCAGAACCATGTCTCGTGGTGGCAGGCTGGTGTGTACCAGTTTGGGAACCCACCAGAGGCTGGTCGTTTTTCAGGGGGCATCTCAAAGATGCCCTCTGTGTGCATTTTTCATTAAATCCCACACTGGCATCAGTGTGGATTTAATGTGCTAAACTTCTCAGTTTTCAGTGCAGCCATTATGGTGCTGTGGAGTTCGTAATGACAAATTCCCAGCACCATATACTCCTAATAGCAGCACTGCACTTACAATGTCAAAGAATGGACTTCGACACGGTAGGGGTACAGGGCTCATGCACCTGTACCCTCACCACTGGTATAGTGCACCCAGCTAGAGGGGTGACTGACCTATGCCAGGGCAGTGGGTTGTAGGCATGGCACACAGAGGTGTGTGCCATGTCGACTCTTCACTTTGTTCTGCACCAAAACACGCAGCCTGCAAAGGCAGTGTGTGTGTGTAAAGGTACAGGGGCTCTAAGGGTGGCACAATAAGTGCTGCAGCCCTTAGAGGTCTTCCCTGGTCACAGTGCCCTGGGTACCTGTGGTACCATTTACCAGGGGCTGACCGGTGGCCAGAGATGCCAATTGGGTACAGTTTTGGAGAAAGAACACAGGCCCTGGGAACCTGATTGGCAGGGACCCAGGGCACATCAAGTCAAAGTGCATCAGTGGTCTGGCAAAAAGTGGGGGGGGTGTTACTGCAACAAACCCACTTCCTTACAACAACATTTTTACTGGGGCAAGTTTCTTGCAGGCTGTCTCCACCCAGTTAGTGTACCAGTTGGTGGCCTCCACCACTCTTGTGGGCATCGGGCATGCACTAGCGATAAGCATCTTTTCTAGTTCTGTGCCCTTAACTTTGTTCCAATATGCAAACATTGGTATACCCTGATCAGTGCGGATTTATACCACAACGCAATACCTCCCTTAATCTGTGCCATCTGTATATGCTCCTGCACTCTCCATCTTTGCAGGGTGAGGGTCAGGCAGGGATAGTGTTGATCGACTTGGAAAAGGAGTTGGACATGGTTAGTTGGTCGCACTTGGAGATGGTCATGCTTAAAATGGGACTGGGAATCGCCACAGTGAAACTACTGTACACAGGCGCTACTGTTAGGGTACCGGTGGGGCGTAAAGTTTCCAGTTCGTATAAGGTTCACCGGGGAACCAGACAGGGGTGCCAGTTACCTGTACTCCGGTTTGTGCTCACCATTGAGCCAGAGCCAGAGTTGTGCAGGGAACGAGGTTGGGGGGGATTTTAGGCATGGTGTTAGATAGGACTGAATATCTCATTTCTTTATATGCGGACGACCTGTAATTGTACATGTCCAGTATGGAGATGAACATCCCCTTCAGGTCCAGTTGCTCCTCGAATTTAGTATGATTTTGGGACTACAGATGAACTTATCGAAGTCCTGCCTTTTCCCCCTACAACCAGGGCTGGATAGGCTTCACACTTTAGTACCAGATATTCGGTGAGCCCCCGCACCTTTCGTTATTAGGGGATACAAATTTACCACAGACTGGAAGACAAAAGGAAGGGCAATCTGGGTCCTGCCCTGCACTCCTTGCGGAGCCTACTGGCGGACACTGAAGCTTCCCCTTATGGCGCGGATTGCACTTACCAAGATGCTTATGCTACCCCAGTTGCTTTATTATTTCATCAACCTTCCCATGTGGATCCCGGCTCTGTGGTTCAAATACTGGACTCGCTTCTTTGGGAGCTTATATGGATACTCTCAGGTGGCCTAGCCTGGTGAGGGGTCTGGGATTTAGGACATTTTTTAAGCAGCCCAGTTGCAGGGGATCACTAAGTGGCTGGATGGTGCGAATTTGGCAGAGCTGAGGCTGATAGGGAGTGAGCCTAATCAAAAGGGCATTACTGGCAAGACTTTTGCAAACACCTAGGGGGAGAGGGGAGGTCTTGCTGCTCTCCACGTCCCTCAGATGTTGGTGGCATGTGTTCGACATACACTGCACTGCCCATTGCATGCCCTGGCCCTCCCCCCTGGTGGGATGGCCCCATGGTGATCCCCCCCAAAAATTCTCAGGGGCACAAATGGCAGCCTGGACAGAGGTGGAGCTGATTACCGTGTGTCACTGTTATGAGACTTCTAGGCCGTTACTACCCCTGGCAACGTTGACCGATTTCCATGGCCTGCCCCTTGGACAGCTCCTTCAATATGCAGCTCTCGTTAAGACCTGTATCTGTCTTTGGGACAAGGGGATGGATGAACCACAGTCACATGCCGTATACTGCAGTCTATTAGTCTACTTGCTAACATTGTAGATGTCTTGGCCTCCTTGTTGCAATGTGGAGCCCTTGTGAAGGAAGGAGGGATGCACCGCAGGTTGGCAGGTGCCTGGCATTGTCATCCCAGGTGGCTCTCACCCTGTACTACCTCCTTGATTTGGGGGGGGGGGCGGAGAAGAAAGAGGCGGGTGGGGGTGGCCCAGCCTCCCAGACCTGTGCATGTCAAATGGATACACAATAGTTTGCCTGGACCGAATTCTTTGAACTGCTTTGTTATGGCCAATGTCTTTGGGTCTATTCTGCATGTTAACAGCAATGTATATTGGACACAACGGTTTTGTTTCCACATCGGATGGGAGGAAACTTGTCTTCCTATATTATTGTATAGATACTGAGTTGAAAGTGTGGAGGTGTCGGCTTTGTCGCTGGGATCCTGGGCTCCCCATAAGCATGGTACAAGTATAATTGGATATGTGAAACCTCTAATAAACATTAAAAAAATGCAATGTTTACAGCTGAAGTCATAAATATATTGGATCCACCTCTGGACTGAGCTAAATGGAATAGTGTTCAGATACTTCATGTCCCACGACCTGAAGCTAGTACTACATATATAAGCAGATGTTGAATGATCTGAAACAATATCTTTCCTCTACAAGACCTATAAAAGGGGAAAGAGCTGCGGTGAACTTTGCCTTGCAAGATGAAATGTACCCTTCTGTCAAGCTAGTGCCTTGTCGACTAGTGGAATATTAATATGTGTGCGGTCTTGTGATGACAGAATTCTGAAGGAATAAACAACTGCACAAGGTACATTTGATAGTGCAAGCTCAGGAATAGAAATGATTGCCAGCTGCCATTCAACTGAAACCTACCCATAAAACCATTATTGATTGCAATCAGCCTCCCCAAAAATCATAAGTATTTCTTACTCTTCATAGTAAATGATTTCTGTTTTGGGTTTAGGACAAGAAAGAATTTGTAAAATCTGTCTCGCAGGTGGCGCCATTCAAATGGAATTAGGCCCCCAACATCTTGCGGTGAAGTAAGTGGCAGGGCTTTTTCTGATGAGAAGCACGTTACAAGCAAATCAAGACTAACTGTATTTTGAATTGGGATAACAGTTTAACAGAATGTGCAAGATAGCAATATAAATTTCAGTCATTATTAGTCATGCTAACAAAAATAACAAATGCAGCAAAGAGAAAATCTTCCACTCAGATGTTTAGAAAGCTATGTGCAGTGAGCAACATTGCAAGGCCATCCGGCCAAGCACAGAGCTAAGGTGGAAGGAAGCCTTTGGTTAGGTCTCCGAGGCACTGTTCACACAGCGACGCAGATGCAAGAAGCTGCACTGCGACGCACCATCATCTCTCCAGGTAGAATCATTGGGGAGAAGGGTATAAAGGGGCCTAGGAATTTGGGAGAGGTGGTTGCTTAGGGAGAACGCTGGTGAACCAATATCAGATGGTTGGCCTAAAAGCTTCATGGAGGCATGAGGGGAGAATGCATGGCATGGTATAAAGTAGTGAAAGAAGGTGTTAATTTTTCAGCCAATACCATAATTAGAAGGCTAATAATAATGAAGATATAAAAGTTAGGCAAAGGTTAGACTAATTATTTAGCAGCCATAACAGCTTAAATAAACAAGCATTTGCAATGCAATAGGTCTCGCATTTGCGAGAGTTTGAGCTATTTTTATTGTAAATGACATTGCCTTTTATTTATGTTTTGGTTTTTGAAACAAATAAAGCTATTGTCATTTACAATGCCAATAGGTCAAACTCACGTAAATGCGAGACCTATTGCATTGCAAATGCTTGTTGTTACCGAAAAGCCCTTTCCACAGCGCATACTGGCTCCTTTAACGTTACTCACAAAAACAAACAAGTACAGGTAAAGCACGAGATGGCTTCGTGTAACCAAAAGCACAATGCTCCAGCACTGGAATTATAATCAACATAGTGGCAGAACTTAAATCCCAATGGCAGGAGTCAGGAGGCCTCACAAGGAACATATTAACCTGTAATAATGTGCTAGAATCTGTTGGAGGAATATGGTTAAAGACCAGTGTGCACACTGATGAGAGGCATGTGAGTCCAGGACAGTGTCTCCTATGAATGAGCAGTGCGGACCCTGAGTAACAGTCTCTTAATCATGCAGTTTTGCCATCTGCACTAGTCCTGTTATCAGCGCTATTCTTATTGTTGTCTTCTGCACTAGTCTCGTTGTCATCGGCACTAGTCTCGTTGTCATCGGCACTAGTCTCGTTATCATCAGCGCTATTTTCGTTGTCATTAGTGTTATCAGCACTAGTCTCATTGTTGTCATCAGCGCTATTCTCACTGTTCTCGTTAGCACTAGTCCCACTGTTATCATCAGAGCTATAGTAATTGTTATCATCAGTGCTATTCTCATTGTTGTCATGAGCACTAGTCCCATTGTTATCATCAGAGCTATTTTTATTGTTATCATCACCACTAGTCCTGTTGTTATCATCAGGGCTATTCTCATTGTTGTCATGGGCACTAGTCCCATGGTTATCAGTGCTATTCTCATTGCTGTCATGAGCAATAGTCCCATTGTTATCATCAGTGCTATTCTCATTGTTGGCATCGGCACTAGTCCCATTGTTATCATCAGCGCTATTCTCATTGTTCGCATCGGCACTAGTCCCATTGTTATTATCAGTGCTATTCTCATGGTTGTCAAGAGCACTAGTCCCATTGTTATCATCAGCGCTATTCTCATTGTTCGCATCGGCACTAGTCCCATTGTTATTATCAGTGCTATTCTCATTGTTGTCAGGAGCACTAGTCCCATTGGTATCATCAGCGCTATTCTCATTGTTGGCATCGGCACTAGTCCCATTGGTATCATCAGCGCTATTCTCATTGTTGGCATCGGCACTAGTCCCATTGGTATCATCAGCGCTATTCTCATTGTTGGCATGGGCACTAGTCCCATTGGTATCATCAGCGCTATTCTCATTGTTGTCATGAGCACTAGTCCTATGGTTATCAGTGCTATTCTCATTGTTGGCATCGGCACTAGTCCCATTGTTATCATCAGTGCTATTCTCATTGTTGGCATCGGCACTAGCCCCATTGTTATCATCAGTGCTATCCTCATTGTTGTCAGGAGCACTAGTCCCATTGGTATCATCAGCGCTATTCTCATTGTTGTCATGGGCACTAGTCCCATGGTTATAAGTGCTATTCTCATTGTTGGCATCGGCACTAGTCCCATTGGTATCATCAGTGCTATTCTCATTGTTGGCATCGGCACTAGTCCCATTGGTATCATCAGCGCTATTCTCATTGTAGGCATGGGCACTAGTCCCATTGGTATCATCAGCGCTATTCTCATTGTTGGCATCGGCACTAGTCCCATTCAAATCAAATCAAATCAAATCAGGGACATTTGTAAAGCGCTCATATCACCCGAAAGTCTCATGGCGCTCACAGGCAGCTCCAACTAAAAACAGCTAATAAAGGAAACAGGGGGTCAGTTGTCAAAAGACCATGTTTTTAGTTCCCTACGAAAACGATGATGATCAGCAATAGTGCGAAGGTGTAATGGCAATTTGTTCCAGAGAGTGGAGGCTAGGAACGAAAAAGATCTTCCTCCATTTCTAGTTGTACGAATTCTGATGGAGGTAAGAAGGTACCTGTTGCTGGATCTGAGGGGCCTGCTTGGCTGATGCCAGTTGAGCTTCTTTTTCCAGTAACAAGGGCCACTACCGTACATATTTTTATGTACTAAGCAAAGAATCTTAAAACGCGTTCTCTTTCTGACAGGCAACCAGTGGAGTTGCTTCAGGTTAGGCGCAGATGGGGAGCCCGACGGAAGATTCAGGACCAGCCTAGCTGCAGTATTCTGTAGGACCTGCAGTCTAGATAAAAGATCCTCATTTATTGCCGATAGTAGGGCATTACCATAGTCCATGCGATTAATAATCAATCCCTGGACTAATGGTTTCCTGGCTTCCATGGGAATCAATTAAAAAACTTTACGCAGGTTGCGCATGATACCAAAACAGGAGCCGATTATGTGGTTCACCTGATTTTTCATCGATAGATTACTGTCAATTTGGATTCCTAGATTGCGAACCGATTGTTTGGGTATTGGACTAGGGCCAAGAGTTGCAGGCCACCAGTCATTTGTCCAATGCTTTTGTGCATCCCCGAAGAATACTATCTCCGTTTTGTCACCATTTAGCTGTAGATGGTTTTCATTCATCCACATGTTAATGTGGATCATGCAGTCTTTAAAACGAACCTTGGCGTCTATGGGGTTCTGACCAAGGGTGACCAGAATTTGAGTGTCATCGGCATATGACATTACGTCAAAGCCGTATGATCTGATCACCCTGGCCAGAGGTGTCACGTAAAGATTGAAGAGTGTTGGGCTCAGAATGGAGCCCTGTGGCACTCCCATCATGACTGGCCTACTACAGGAACTAATGTCGCCAACCTGGACAGTGGTGACTCGGTCCGTTAAATAACTCCTGAGCCACTCCAGGGCCTTCCCTCTGACACCAATCTCCCCTAGCCGTTGTATTAGAATGCTGTGGGAGATGGTGTCGAAAGCCGCCGACAGGTCTAGTAGGATAAGACTAGAGGATTGTCCTTTATCCAGTGATAGTCTAATGTTGTCTATTACCTCTACCAGTGCTGTTTCGGTGCTATGGGCGGCCCTGAAACCAGACTGAGAGATCCAATAGATGGTTACTCTCAAGATGGAAAACAAGTTGTTTATGGACCAAGGATTCGAGTACTTTCCCAAAATATGGGAGCAGTGAAATCGGACGATAGTTGACCAAAAGATTGGGGTCTGCAGTAGATTTTTTCAGGATAGGTCTAACTCTGGCGGCTTTCCATATTTTGGGAACTATTTCTTGAGCTAACGAACGATTAAATAGTTTGGTGATGCTTTCAAGAAGGGTGGGAGCAATCGTTAGTAGGAAGCGTGGTGATACAGGGTCAGCTGGTGAGCCAGATTTTATTTTTAGCATGGCTTCTGTCACTTCAGCAGGATTAAACTGGGAAAATTCCTCCAAGACAGGAGGCGGGCCTGTTTGTAAGATAGAGTCCGTTTCCAAATTTTCGATTGAAGCTTCTTGAGGTGGAAAGGAGCTATGTATTGTATTTATTTTGTCATCGAAGAATTTGGAAAGGGAATCTATCCAATCCTGCGAATTAGCAACCTCAGTCTTTGGTTGAGGGGACGTAAATTCTTTTAGGACCTTATAGAGCTCCTTATTAGAGTTTGCCGCTTCTTCGATGCGGTTTAATAGGAATACTTTCTTTGCCTGTCTAATGCTCTCCATGTAGTTACGATGAATACGTTTGTATTCTCTGTGATCTGAAGAATTTTTACTCCTTCTCCAATTGCGTTCGGCCACTCTACAGGAGTATTTTATTATTTTCAATTGCTCCGTGAACCACGGAGCAGTTCTGGATCTGATTTTCACCTTGGTGAGAGGGGCGATCTTATTTAAGGTCTGAGTTATTTCTTCCTCAAATGTAGTTACCGTCAGGTCAATATTTTCAGCCTGATCTTTTAAACATGGCCTAAAAAAAGCTGAAAAAGAGCAGGCCGTGACCTTTCGCCAGGACCTGCGCCATATTAATTCATTTTTGTGCTCGATTTTTCCTGTATATGCTGGAATAGAAAATTTTAGAAGGTGATGATCTGACCATAATAGTGGGAGGGAGGGTTCGACTGTGACACCTGAGGAGTTTGTGAATAGCAAATCAAGAGTGTGTCCAGCAGAATGAGTTGGACCTTTCACCATTTGGACCAACCCCAAAGAGTTCATTTCAGTAATAAGTTGGTTAGTGTCTACATCCGTCAAGATCTCAGCATGATAGTTAAAATCTCCTACCAGAAAAAATTGGTCGGTGGCAAGTACATGTGGAGCTATCTGTTCACACAAAATGTGCGTAAAATCTTTCTTCGGGCCGGGAGGTCTATATACAAGAGCTCCTCTCCATGGCCCATGAGATGTACCATCAATTCTAAAAATACATAATTCAATCTGTTTGGTGCTCATTGAATCCAAAGAGATGATCTTAGCACCGGGACCGGTAGCTATAAGTAAGGCCCCTCCTCTCTTTCCCTTTCTGTCAACTCTAGTTATTTCATATTTTGATGGAAAAGCGATTGCCACATCCGGGGAAGCATATTCATGCAGCCAAGATTCTGTTATGAAGCAGATATCAGGTGATTCTGCATCCAAGAGGTCCCATATTTCCACCGTATGTTTAGGTATGGAGCGAGCATTAAGATACATTCCTTTTAAAACCTTAGGAGATTTTGTATTGTGGGTATTGCGCGGTATCATCAGTGCTATTCTCATTGTTGGCATCGGCACTAGTCCCATTGGTATCATCAGCGCTATTCTCATTGTTGTCATGGGCACTAGTCCCATGGTTATCAGTGCTATTCTCATTGTTGGCATCGGCACTAGTCCCATTGTTATCATCAGTGCTATTCTCATTGTAGGCATCGGCACTAGTCCTATGGTTATCAGTGCTATTCTCATTGCTGTCATGAGCACTAGTCCCATTGTTATCATCAGTGCTATTCTCATTGTTGGCATCGGCACTAGTCCCATTGTTATCATCAGTGCTATTCTCATTGTTATCATCAGTGCTATTCTCATTGTTATCATCAGTGCTATTCTCATTGTTGGCATCGGCACTAGTCCCATTGGTATCAGTGCTATTCTCATTGTTGGCATCGGCACTAGTCCCATTGGTATCATCAGCGCTATTCTCATTGTTGGCATCGGCACTAGTCCCATTGTTATCAGTGCTATTCTCATTGTTGTCATGGGCACTAGTTCCATTGTTATCAGTGCTATTCTCATTGTTTGCGTCGGCACTAGTCCCATTGTTATCATCAGTGCTATTCTCATTGTTGGCATCGGCACTAGTCCCATTGTTATCATCAGCGCTATTCTCATTGTTGTCATGGGCACTAGTTCCATTGTTATCAGTGCTATTCTCATTGTTTGCGTCGGCACTAGTCCCATTGTTATCATCAGTGCTATTCTCATTGTTGGCATCGGCACTAGTCCCATTGTTATCATCAGTGCTATTCTCATTGTTGGCATCGGCACTAGTCCCATTGTTATCATCATCGCTATTCATTGTTGTCATGGGCACTAGTCCCATTGGTATCATCAGCGCTATTCTCATTGTTGTCATGGGCACTAGTCCCATGGTTATCAGTGCTATTCTCATTGTTGGCATCGGCACTAGTCCCATTGGAATCATCAGTGCTATTCTCATTGTTGGCATCGGCACTGTTCCTCAGTGAAAAATCTAAGAAAGTTTCAAAAGAGCAACCTGTGCCAGACAGGCACTTCAAACTTAGCAGTCTGTCAGGAAGTACATCGAAGAGCAGAGCCCTCCACCGCTGCAAGTAGCTGAACTGAATGCCCAAAGGAACATTTTGCGTGCATGGTGTACATTTATCTGGAGTTCGCCACCAAACCTTACACTGTAATCAAACATTCCTCCGTACATCCACGCCAAAGACAGTCAGCAGAAAACACGGGAGTTCTGCCTCACAGAAGTCCGAGGAGCGGCCTAAAGATGGGGCAGACAGTTTTATACTGTGTGAACATAGTGAACATAGTGCAATGCATAATACTTCAATACTTTTAAAAGCAGCTGCAAAACTTATTTCAGATACTATCTGGAAAAAACCACTGGTGCGCACGCACCACAGAGGAGCGGGGGCGAAGGAGCGCGGCACCGGCAGCGAGGCGAACGCGCGCTGCTGCGCGTGCTAGACACGGACGGGAATGGGCGTTGCAAAAGTGGGACATGCGCCCGCCTCTGCCCAATCGCGGGCCTTTTTTTTTTTTTTTACAAAAAAACATGCGAAAGCCAATGCCTGCCGGCGAAAGCCTGATCACACGCACGAGCGTGTGGTCAGCTTTCAGAACCCCATACAACAGGTCGCGCACTGCAACGCTAGGCGCGAGACCTAAAAACAGGGAACAATTTTCCCTATTCCACATTCCCTTGATTAAAGCATTCATGGAGGGTCTTGAAAGGGCAATTGCTCCCAGGATCACCCTCCAACCACAGCGTGGAATCTGAACATAGTCCTCACCAGACTCATGGGTTCCCCTTTTGAGCCCCAACAATCTTGCCCTCTCAAGTACCTCTCCTGGAAAGTGGCCTTCCTCGTCGCAATAACTTTTCTTAGTAAGTAACTACAGCAACCAATTATTCAGTTTCACAAAGACAGGGTAGTTCTCAGTGCTAAGATCCTCCCTAAGGTGGTTTCCCCTTTTCACCTTAACCAAAGGATAGAGCTCATAGACTTCTTTCTCCAACCAACTTAGTAGCAGTGAGAGCTCTCTAAACCCTAGATGTTATACGCTCGCTTATAAATTATATCAGAACTAAGCCTTTCCATAAAGCAGACCAGCTATATCCATAGCATTTGCAAAACCTCACAAGGGCCTCCCTATATCTAAAGCAGTCATTGCTAGATGGATAGTCCAGTGTATCCAAATTTGCCATCATAAAGCCTAGGGAACTCTCCCTATCACACTCAGGGAGCACTCTACGTGGAAAAAGGTTACTGCTATGGCTTTTCTGGGATATATTCCCCTGGCTGACATGTGTAAAGCAGCTACATGGTCAATCCCACACACGTTCACTAAACACTATTGTGTGGATATCCGACCTAGACAGACAACAGGAAATGGTTGACCCGACGATCCGAAGTACCTTATTTCAGACATCTGCATTATCCACACGATAGGCAGCGCTTATAGAAGGGTACTGATTTACAGGCTCTGCAGAGCAAGTGTAGCTACACCAACAGATGCTACAAACGGACAGACAGAGGTAGTACAGCCAAGTGTTTGATTCAGGAGGGGACGGTTCATACAGATCAGCATTGCATACAGTGGAAATTGTCAGAATGAGAACGGACAAGCCAGCCGTCCCAGAAGTTATGGACCCTGTATAAATAGAAGACAGGCAGACACCTAATCTAAACCATGATGACTACACAGGGAACCAACCTCAATCGAAAAGGCATTTCCTGCTCTTATTGCACTTTTACAGAGGAAGCTCACAATGGGATGTTTAAGCAGGCATGTCTGCGTTCTAATGTACAAATCTAAACATTATTTCATAAGGGGTTGAGACTATATGTAAAAAGGTCACCATCGTGAGCAAATCACTAGGGACTAAAAAGCTAAAAGGTGGATATTCATATTTCCATTCCTTTTGTCCACCACAAAGAATAAATATTTACTTTCTCAGCTCTACTAGCATCTCCTGAGAGACTCTATAAGTATGATATGAGGGAGAAGCAGCCAGAACTTCAAACCCACCACCAATGGTCTCAAAGTGTAATGCTTCAAAAGCTCAAGTTAATGACCTACAGCAGGGAGAATGAAGTATTTGGAGGCAGCTTGGCGTTTCCTTCATTACACACTGGTAGAAAGGTCAGGTTAATTGTAGCCGTCTAAAAAGCCACACATTTCCTGGAGGAGTTTCTTCAAAAAGGAGGCAGAGAGGTCCAAAAAATAGAACTGGTGACAGGTTTAGTACAAACAAACAAGAAGTTGGCTTCTCAAATGCCACACCTGCATTTGGGGAGATTTCTCATCTATAGTTACAACACAGATTTCATATATATATATATATATATATATATATATATATCTCAGAAACGCTCACCTGCTACTCCATCCTTGGAGAATAAAAGAGAGTGGACCCAATTCGGTGGGTAAACTTATTTATTCAGCACACCACCATAATATATATATATATATATATATATATATATATATATATATATATATATATATATATATATATATACATATACACACATACATACATACATATATATACATATACATACCTAACTAGGCTTAGAGATGCATGCCCGCCAGTATTCATGGTAATGGCTGTTGTGTCATCATTCCAAAGCTGTGGGAGTATCGACAGTTTCCTAAATTGATATCCGAATTCAAACTGCTCCTGTCCCAGCTTCTCTTAATTGAGAACAATAAGTAAGTTCAACAGGTTTATTAGAGAACACTAAGGAAGTTCAACTCGTCCAGGTTTCACCATTGCACCTTTCCGGGACGGAATAATTAGGCAGTCATGAGAGAATATATTATTTTTTCTCAACAGTATTGAGAGAGAGCCTGGTTGCAAAGATGCACTGAAAATTACAAAGCAGAATCACTATCTGTTCACGGTTGCGGTCACTCTGAGCTAGGCTAAATGATGAGAAACAAAAATTAAGTTTTCAGAGACAGTCTACAACATTTAGAAGGCCACTTCAACATGCAATTCCGCAGATGATAACTGACCTTTCAGAGGCTCGGTATGGCAGAACAAGGCACAGGGTCATATTGTTCCTGATTAAGTTGGAGTGGGTTACTATAGGAGGGGTTCAGTTCCTTAAGATTTAGCCATACCACGGCATAATTTAAAGAATGTATGAAACAGCTTGCACACTTTGTTTCGTTATTTGTGTAATATTACCCACACTCACAGAAGTGTTGCACTATGAACTGGAGAAGGCCTGTATGACATCTGCCTTTTTTGCAGATTGTTTTCTTTTTGCTGGATCCTATATTTTTGCAAGGTGCTTTAAAACACTGTGCACTTTACCTCACTTTAGCGTGCTCCCTCTTAAAACATGTTCGAATTGGCATATTTCTAATTGGTATAGTTAACTTACTTAGAAGTCTCTAGTGTATGGTACAAGATGTACATGGGGCCTGGAAGTTAAAGGCCACTAGTGGACTACAGCACCTATTGTGGTATCCACTACAGTGGCAGAGCAAACCTGGCTTTAGGCCTCTCAGTGTAGCCTGTCTGTGGCAGTTTAAACGCTGCAATTCGACTTGTCAAAACGAACTCTTATGACATATCAAAGCATCAGTTTTAAATTTTAAAAAGTCACCTCAGTGTAGGCCTTGTAGCCCACAAAAGTAGGACACGAAGGAATTTAATGTTAACATGTCCTTAAGGTTGGTATTCATACCATGGGAGACTTCTTTCAGGAGGGCGTAATGCGCAATTGGGCTCAGGATTGTGACACAAGTAATGCACCCACCACTTTGACGCAATTTCACTATTACAGAACCAGACAGGCTATGCGTGGCATCTTGGGAGACGATTTGCAGGAACCATTAGAATTGAAGGTTCTGTCCACACTTTAGCCGTCGCCCACACATCGATAGCCAAGACATATGCATATTCACAAGAGTCGCGTAGACGGGCCTGGACCAAAGCAAGACTAGACTGGCAAAGTGATTTAGGGGTTAACACCACAGATGAGCAATGGCAACATTTCTGTAGGAGGCTGGCTTAATATATGGTGCACACTTATTTAAGTGCACTAATCCAGACAACCCTTATGGTGATTTTAGTGGTCTTAGACAACCATAGAAAGCTCTTTAAGTGGTAGCTGTGGAGAGGAGCCTTCAGGCTTATCTTGAAGGAGCGTCAAGCAGCTTGTTTTACCAGATCTAATCATGTAGTGCAGGTTTAATAAAAAAAGAACCACCCAGTGTATATATAAAAATAGTTCTACTTATTACACAACACTCACTAACACATTGGTATATCTCCTACCTGGAGAGATCAACACAATAACGCAAGAATACTTTAATTGCAATAGGTAAAGTAAACACAAAATACAGTGGTCTCCAAGGGGAGACCAAACCATATATTAAGAAAGTGGAATGCGAACAGCGACCGAGATCGGGACTTGGACCAGGAGACTCAGAGGAGCTGGGGACACAAGGAACCACCAAAGGTAAGTACCCACGAACCCCACAGAGCCTGAGTGCAGAGTGGAAACACAGCCGCTTACCCAATGGAAGTCAATGGAGAAGTCACGGTTGCAGTTTGGAAGAAAAAGGACCCTTCCCAGTGGACTCTGAAGAAACCCCGTGGAAGACAGAAGGCTGGGGAGTCACCTCACCCGCGGATACCCCAGGAACCAGGATACCTACACCAGGGAAGTCCATTAAGATATAATGGGGTAACCCATAGAAGTCAATGGACCTGGGTAATAATTGGTATAGGAAAACAATGGTCCTAGACTTGTGTTAAATCTTAGTTGTGTAAAGCATCATACGGTACATGTATAGTCTAAATCAAAGATGTACCATTAATTCATTTAAAGAGCATTCAAGTATATCCTCAAAAATCCAAACAAGGCACACACTATTGCTTTATAGGTGACCCTTATTTTATTCGGTCACTTTTCATAACATATTATCATCATATTCAATATTCAAGATAGAGAAATGGTTGCTCCAAGGGAAAATGTGAAGAAAGAAAGTGCTCGTGAAGTAAAATAGAATATGCAAGAGGGGGATCCAATCAAACAAAACAATGGTTCATCATTTTATATACATTACAATCTCATTAGCAAAACTGGTCGTGATTCATGATGGCACCAGTTCTACATAGGGGCCTGTCCAATGGTTAATTCATGGTTGTTCTTTTTGTTCTTTCACAAAAGTTTAGCAAACAACGTTTGTCTGTAAGAGGGTAGGACTGGGATGATATCGAGTACAGGACCCGGGCGGGGGAAAGTGTCAACGTTTCGACCCTAGTGCAATGAGGGCAGTTTGTATCCTCTGCAAGCGGGTCTTCCTCAGGACAGAAAGGAGGGATGGGGGGGGGAGCAACTGATCAGGGGTGATGCACAATTAAGGCGCCGCCCCTAGGCATGGATATTAAGGTCCGCAATAGAATTGCAGCTTGATATCAGCAGTATAATTTCAAATTAATGGGTGAGAAAAATCGCCCACGGCGTCTTAATGAATCATCTTTACACAGCCCGGGAGAATCCAGCTGGTCTGCTCGAGCACTAGGGTCGAAACGTCGACACTTTCCCCCGCCCGGGGCCTGTACTCGATATCATCCCAGTCCTACCCGCTTACAGACAAACGTTGTTTGCTAAACTTTTGTGAAAGAACAACCATGAATTAACCATTGGACAGGCCCCTATGTAGAACTGGTGCCATCATGAATCACGACCAGTTTTGCTAATGAGATTGTAATGTATATAAAATGATGAACCATTGTTTTGTTTGATTGGATCCCCTCTTGCATATTCTATTTTACTTCACGAGCACTTTCTTTCTTCACATTTTCCCTTGGAGCAACCATTTCTCTATCTTGAATATTGAATATGATGATAATATGTTATGAAAAGTGACCGAATAAAATAAGAGTCACCTATAAAGCAATAGTGTGTGCCTTGTTTGGATTTTTGAGGATATACTTGAATGCTCTTTAAATGAATTAATGGTACATCTTTGATTTAGACTATACATGTACCGTATGATGCTTTACACAACTAAGATTTAACACAAGTCTAGGACCATTGTTTTCCTACACCAGGGAAGTCGGCTGCATAGGTGAGAAGTGACGTCAAGGAACCACATTAGACCACAATGGAGAACTTCAGGAAAGATGCAGCTGGAGAAGATTGTGCAAGAGTCCGGTGGAATCAAAGGGTAGATTCTTGAAGTGAAGAACCTGTAAGCAGAGGGGACAGTGTCTATGCCACTTGGAGGTGACCAGAAGGCACGGAAGAGCAATGCCTACCAATGACGGACAGTTCAAGTGAGCTTACGGTGACCTTGTCGCTGCTGCTGTGAGGACCAGGCGACGCTGAGGAAGACCAGGAGCTGTGCACGAGCTGTCCCACGTTGGAACTCGAGAACCAAGGGGGGGGGGGGGTCTGTGTCCGGCGGGAGCACCAACAAGCCTTGGCAGCTGCAACAGGCATGTAAAGCGAAGAAGGAGCAACGTTGGGACCAGCACAGTCCAAGTGTCTCACCACAAGCAGGAGAATCAGAGCAGGCCCCAAGCAACCAGGGGAGCCCACTGAAGCAGGAGAAGACCCTCAAGAGCACCCACAGACCCAAGGCACAGGAGTCGCAAGAGGACCTCGAGCAGCTTACCAAGAAGGAAGACCCACGGTGCAGAGAATGCAGTGAAGACTGTACTTGGCAGAAAGAGATTCTCTTGAGTGCAGAGCCAACCAGCCTTGGCAACGGCAAGTCGACGCAATGCACAGGAATTTGGTCCCTGCAGTTCCGAAGAGGGATACTGGTCCCCTAGTCTTGTCTGGGGAGGTGGTCACACCTTCCTGCGACAGAAAACCTATTGTTCTACCTTCCCCTGCTCGAGCTTGGCTCAGCAGCAGGAGGGCAGAATCAGGTAATCGGGTCTGTGGTCGGCAGTAGCACTAGCTTGCTGTCAGACCCTGAAAGGCTGTAAGCGGAAGTACAGGGGGGGTACCCCAAGGGAGCCCTCCAGTACATGGGATCATACTTCCAAGACTGGAATCGGTGTTGGGGTATGATTCCAACATGTTTGATACAAAACATGACCGGGTTCAGTGCAGCCAGTATATAGTTAGCCATCGCGTAATGACGCATGTCCACTGTATGTATTAAAATGGCTGACCGCACTTACAAAGCCTGGAGAATAGACTCTGGGGTTTGTAGGGGTGTCCTGCTCATTCAGCGACACCCTCATAGTTCTAACTAAGCACCCTGCCTTCAGGACTGAAAGGCCTGCCAGAGGGATGACTTATAGGTTTTAAGTGCAGTGACCACAAATTTAAGAAAACGTCTATCTGCAGTGAGGGGGCTAGCACCAACCCACACAGGCTGCAATAGAAGGTCTGTAGTCCCAGTTTGAGTGGTCTCTCGTGGCACAATAAATGCTGCAGCCCATGGGAGACTCCTGGTGTACCCATGTCCTGGGTACCTTAGTACCATATACTAGGGACTTACAAGGGTACACCAGTAGCCAGCAGCAAAAAGTGAGGGTTACCATGAAAGCAGATCCTACTTTCGTACAATTGCTTTTCGGTTATAAAATTGGTTTCATTAAATAGTAGACAGACTTATTCACTTTAAATATATAAACAGAGTATTACACACCGGTCAGACTAGCTAGGTATGTACTATGTGATAATGCATAGTGTGTGCGATGTGGTGAGGATGAAGCTGGGTTTGCACATTTGGCATGGTATTGTCCCGGGATTCAAAAGTTCTGGGGAAAGGAGTTCTGAGCACTGGAGACCATTACAACAAGCAGCCTAGCTAAATAGCCATTATTGGCCCTACTGGGGTATGACAAGAATGTCCGAAGAACAGACAGAAGGCTTGTGGCAATAGGGTTGTTACTAGCATGCCGTACGATAGCAACGCATTGGGCACAAGGCCCGACACCTCGATTAAAGAATGGCACCAAGATATGACATACTGTAGCACCCAATCAGACGTTTATAGAGAGTTGCTTCCAATATGTAGCCGCCCAAAGGATATATGGGGGCCATATCAGGCTTAGCTACGCGATATCAGTGGTGAAGTGTGAATGGTGGAGGGGAGGGAGGGACTGAGGGAAGGCCATGCCACTTTGTGGCACCATGTATGGTCGGGGTACTACCACAGCGTGTGGAATTGATATGCTCTACATCATAAAATAGTTATTTTTACAGTGGAATTATTGCTGTCGCAATCTGGAATTTGCATTATGCTGTACAATTTTCCTGCAGGATGCAAGCTTGTAAAGACTAAATATTCTGTTAACATGGAAACATTTTACAATGTGCTTCTCTCATAATATCAATATATTGCCTGCATGGTTACTGCTTTTGTCTATCTACACTGCATACAATACTGCCGTACTCTCAACCACGTCAGTGTTTAACTACTGCTGTATGCAATTGGAAAATTTAAATAAAAGCCACAAAAAAAAAGTCCTTACGGCGACTAGCAACCAAAAGAATAAGTTTCTTGCTTTCGGTAACGCCTTAGAGACAGGATCTAGCCGAGATTCCTCATCTTTGAATTCTCCCCAGGTGCCAGACTGGATCCGGAAAATTGTATACAGCAGTACCTGTGCGCGTCGGTAGAGGGCATTAAGCGACTCGATAGCGACGTCGTCCAACAGATGGGACATCGGCGGAGTCCATATAAGCCCTCCCCTGACATGCTGACGTAATTTTGTTTCTTGGGTGTTTTGTGTCAAAAACGCAGAGAAACTTATAGAAACTACCTATGGAAACAGTGTGCCTAAAGAGTCATCTTTATGTCTAAACAATTATGAAATCCTAATGAAAGGCATTAGAATACCTAGAAGGGATCTTGTAGACAAAAGGAACAACCAGTTTGCGGAATGGGGAGGTAAGGGATCTGTGGCTAGATCCTGTCTCCACTTATTCATCTGATAGAGACATCTAGCCGCACATTCCTTACCTTTGAATTAGATACCCAAGCAATGCCATCCCCGGGGAGGGTCTGCGAACTGGTCCCACTAAAGATCCTTGAATAGGACTAGCCTGTCTGTAATAAGATAGAGTGACCGGGCTGTCTCGGAATGAAGGTGAGGAAAGGAGACATCTCACCAGAAGGACTGTGGAAAACCTGTAGGGAACTGAAATCCGTAAATCATGAAAAAAGCATGTGGAAATGACACCCATGGCAGTGGAATAAAGAAGTGTTGGAAAAGAACACTTCATAGAAGAATACTACTACATAGCTCCCCCAATGGTATCCAGACCATTAGTGGGAGGGGCTTGAAGGCCAAGGACAACAGCCAAAGCCACTGAGCCAGAGCTGATTGCCGTGGAAACAAGCATGCAAGTTAAACCTGTCCTGAGAAACGCAGGAAAAAGGGAAGAGATCACAGAACACATCCACAACGTAGAGAGCACCAATTAAAGCTTCAATAGAGCATTGCGGAACACAACCAAGTATTGGCATAGACCACTCGTGGTCAGAGAAAACACTTCTAGAGAGAAGTGAGCCCTCTGGGACTATATAACATAGAAGCCACAGAGGAGGAAGGGTAAGTATATGCAACGACCAAGTGAAGGTCCCACTAGGACACAAGTAAAGGCGCAGCGAAGTAAGCATAAACGTACACCCTCATAAGAAAGTCAGCAGAGAATGGCTTGCAATATACACACATATATAAATAAATGTATTAAAAAAAAAAAAAACATATATAAATATGTATAACAGATGTAACTAAAGATGGGTATATTTAATTATACACAAACATCGGTTGTGGACCGAAGATATGACAAAGACAGAGGAAAAATTATAGATCTATTAGGAACGAGCTGGCAAAAAGCAACAAGGTACTGTATAAAAGGATAGAGGGAGTGGAAGATATCACACACCCCAGAAAAAGAATGGCAATCGAACATGAAACAACACTGACTAAATAGCTACAATCAGGTGGCTGAGGGATAACTGAAAAAGAAAACAGCAGGTGTGAAAAAACCCCACTAGAGTAGAGAAATGAAGACCACTATCTGGGTTTGTAAAAAGATGAACAAAGGCCAACACACAGAAGGCCTATACAGATAACCAGTCTCCATCCCAATAAAAAGAATATCAAACAGAAAAGGGACCTATCTGAAGCATCGGATAAAGTAAATAGCCGTGTAAAGACGAAGCGCCACCAAGTGGAAGTCTGAGAACAAAAAGATCAATATGAAAAACTCAAGTAACAGATGGAGTTGCAGTGCATAAAAGCATAACAAGAGTGGAGGCCAGGAAGAAGGTAAATGCTACTTACCAGTATGCATCTGTTCTTGGCATGTAGAGCTGCAGAGTCGTACACTGTGCATGAGATCGCCATCTGGTGTTGGGCTCGGATGCTTGCACTTTGTTGTTGTCTTGGAAGAGTCTTTTGTAGTCACGAGATAGGTGACTCCTCCTTTGGACGATAGTGCGCATGGGCATCGACTCCATGGTTAGATTGTTTTTCGCCATGATGGGAAAAGATGGAGTCAGTAAGAAGAAAAAGATGTCCATGTGAATATATCTAATTAAGATTATACTGGAACAGATACAGGTTCCGGGGAGGTGGGTGGGCGTAGATGACTCTGCAGCTCTACATGCCAAGAACAGATGCATACTGGTAAGTAGCATTTACCGTTCGAGGCATATGAGCTGCAGATCGTACACTGTGCATAGACTGTATAGCAGTGTCTCCCCTAGCGGTGGTCACCTGTATCAGTTGCAGTAGTCTGAAAAAGTGTTTTAAGAACAGCTTGGCCCACAGCAGCTTGCTGCTTTACGTGTACATCAACACAGTAGTGTTTGGTAAAGGTATGTGGCGTAGACCATGTTGCTGCCTTACATATGTCATTTAGGGGATGTTCCCTAAAAATGCCATAGAAGCCCCTAGTTTACGTGTGGAATGTGCCCTAGGGGGAATTATTAAGGTGCGTTTAGCCTTTTGGTAGCAAATTTGAATGCATTTGACTATCCATCTAGCAATGCCAGCCTTTGAGATGGGATTACCTTTATGTGGTGGGGAGAAAGCTACAAATAATTGTTTTGTCTTTCTGAAAGGTTTGGTCCTGTCAATGTAGTAAAGTAGGGCTCTTCTGACATCTAGTGTGTGTAGAGCTCTTTCTGCTACAGAGTCTGGGTCTTGGAAAAAGACGGGTAACTCTATTGATTGGTTAAGGTGAAAAGCAGAAATTACTTTAGGTAGGAATTTGGGGTTTGGTCTGAGAACTACTTTATTACGATGGATTTGTAAAAGGTTCTTGTATGGTTAAAGCCTGAATCTCACTCACTCTTCTGAGAGAGGTTATTGCAATTAGGAAGGCTACTTTCCATGTAAGAAATTGTAACTCACATTTGTGCAGAGGTTCAAATGGGGGACCCATGAGCCTGGTGAGGACAATATTTAGATTCCATGCTGGAGAGGGTGGCAATCTAGGGGGAATGATTCTTTTAAGGCCTTCCATAAAGGCTTTAATTGCAGGTACTCGAAACAGTGACAAATGCTGTCTGTTTTGTAAGTATGCGGCTAGAGCGGCAAGATGTAATCTTATGGATGAGTATGCTAGGTTACATGTTTGCAGATGCAGCAAGTAACAGATAATGTTTTGTATGGAGGCATCTAGTGGGTTGATATTGTTGTTATTGCAATAAATAGCAAACCTTTTCCATTTTGCTGCATAACAAGCCCTGGTAGTGGGACGTCTGGCTTCTTTAATGACCTGCATACACTCAGGTGGAAGGTTAAGGTAACCGAACTCTAGGACTTCAGGAGCCATATTGCCAGATTCAGTTGACCTGGATCGGGGTGTCTGATCTCTCCATGGTTCTGAGTTAAGAGGTGTGAGAGAGGTGCAGTTTGTGGTGTGGAACTACTGAGAGTTCGAGAAGTGTTGTGAACCATGGTTGTCTTGCCCATGTGGGAGCAACTAGGATCATTGTTAGAGACTGTTGTCTGAGTTTGCGTACTACTAGGGGAATGAGTGGAGAGGCGGAAAAGCGTATGCAAATCTGCCTGACCAGTTCATCCATATTGCATTGCCCTTGGACGCACGGGTGTGGGAACCTGGCGGCGAAGGTTGGGCATTTTGTGTTTTCTTGTGTGGCGAACAGGTCTATTTGTGGATGGCCCCACATTTGGAAAAAAGGTTGTAGAACTTGCGGATGCAGTTCCCATTCGTGAATCTGTTGTGTCTGTCGACTTAACAGATCCGCAATGTGATTGTGAACTCCTGGAAGGTGTTCTGCAAGGAGGTAAATGTTTTGAGGAATGGCCCATCTCCATATGGCTTGCGCCAGGCGAGACAGCTGTAGAGAGTGTGTCCCCCTGTTTTTGTACATAGTACATTGCTGTCATGTTGTCTGTTTTGACTAAGACAGTCTTGTGAGTAAGATGCGGTTGAATGACTTTAGCGCTAGAAATATTGCTAATAATTCTAGGTGGTTGATGTGGAGCAGTTTTTGTGACTTGGTCCAGCTGCCCTGCGTTGTGTGGGTAAGGAGGTGAGCTCCCCACCCGGTGAGAGATGAGTCTGTTGTGAGCACTATTTGTGGAACTGGCTCTAGGAACGGCCGCCCTTTGGAAATGTTTTGTATGTTCCACCATTGCAGAGAGCGATGAGTGCGGCTGTCTACCAACACCAGATCTGTAAGCTGGCCCTGAGCTTGGTTCCACTGACGTGCTAAGCATTCTTGCAGGGGCCGCATTTGAAGTCGTGCGTGAGGGACAATAAAGATGCACGAGGCCATCATTCCTACGAGTTGCATAAACACTCGAGCTGGAAGGTAGTGTTGAGGTAGGAATTTGTTGATGAGGGCTTGCATACTTGTTATCCTGGAAGGATTGGGGTATGCAAGGGCCCTGGAGGTATCGATTGTGGCTCCTAGGTACTGATGTATGTAGGAGGGATGGAGATGCGATTTGGTATGGTTTATTGTGAACCCCAAATTGTGTAGTAGCCGAACTGTTTGGAGTGTGTGCTGTACACATTGGTTGTGTGACTTGGCTTTTATTAGCCAGTCGTCTAGATACGGAAACACGTGAATGTGTTGTCTTCGTAAGTGCGCAGCTACTACTGCTAGGCACTTGGTGAAAACCCTTGGTGCTGTTGCCACCCCGAATGGGAGGACTTTGAACTGATAATGTTGTCCGTCCACTATGAACCTTAGGTATTTCCTGTGCGCAGGGTGAATGGGAATATGGAAATAGGCGTCCTTGAGATCTAGTGTGGCAAGGAAGTCGCCTTGTTGGAGTAGTGGAAGTATTTGTTGAAGAGTGATCATGTGAAAATGATCTGAGTGAATGTAATAGTTGAGGGGTCTGAGGTCCAGTATGGGCCTGAGGGAACCGTCCTTTTGGGGATTAGAAAGTATAGTGAGTAAACCCCTGTGCCCTGATGTTGTAGAGGGACTGGTTCTATTGCGTGCTTTTGGAGCATAGAGAGAACCTCTTGATTGAGGAGCGTTAGATGTTCCGTGGACATGGGACGCTGTGTGGGTGGTATGTTGGGGGAGTAGAAGTGAGTTCGAGGCAGTAACCATACTGGATAATTTGTATTACCCACCTGTCGGTGGTGATGGAATTCCACGCAGGTAGGAACTTTGACAGCCTTCCCCCGACGGGAGTGGAATGATCGGGGGGAAACGGAGGGAAGTCACTGTTTGGTGGTAGGGGAGGTGCGTGTGTTAAACCCGCGTCCTCTACCCCTGTTATTACCTCTGTAATTACCTCTGGAGTAACCTCTATTAGAGGAGGTTTGAGTGGTGTTTTTGTAGTTAGCAGAGGTGGTGTCTGTGGCTGTAGTTTTGGAGCCGCCTCTATATAAGGAGCGACGAAAGGAACCTCTGCTAGGTGTGGCTTGTAGAGCTCCCATAGCTTTGGCTGTGTCTGTGTCCTTCTTCATTTTTTCTAGAGAAGTGTCCACATTAGGCCCAAACAGGTGTTCCTGGTCTAAGGGTTGATTGAGGATGGTAGATTGTACCTCCTGCTTGAAGCCAGATATTCGTAGCCATGCGTGTCTGCGCAGCAAAACGCTTGAGTTTATTGTGCGTGCTGCTGTATCTGCTGCGTCAAGGGCGCACTTTATTGAGGTGTTTGTGACAATCTTGCCTTCTTGTATTAGATCATTGGCCTTGGTCTTATACTGATCTGGAAGGTGCTCAATGAGCTTTTCAAGCTCGTCGTAATGGGCTCTGTCATATCTCGCCAGTAAGGCTTGGGAATTGGCGATGCGCCACATGTTTGCTGCTTGAGACGCAACTCTTTTTCCCGATGCGTCGAGTAATTTGGACTCCTTGTCTGGTGGTGGTGTCTCACCAGTAGTCTGGGAGTTTGCCCTTTTCCGTGCATTAGCAACTACTAATGAGTCTAGAGGGAGTTGGCCTTTAATATAAGCTGGGTCAGAAGGGGCAGGTTTATATTTTTCTCGATCCTTGGGTTAAGAACCCTAGCCCTAACTGGGTCTTTGAAGACCTCAGGGGCATGTTTAATAATGCCTTTAAGCATAGGTAGAGTATGGGTAGACTTTTGAGGCTGGCTAAAAGTTTCTAGTAAAAAGTCTTCTTCCAGGGGGTCTGAGTGTAACTTGACACCATGGTATTGTGCTGCCCTGTTTATCACCTGTGAAAACCCTATAGCATCATCTGGAGGTGAGGCTTTTGATGGGTATGGTTCAGGGACAGGTATATCTGGGAGGTCATAACTGTCCCAGGGGTCTTGTGGTGGGATACTGTGAAGGTCGTCATCAGTGTAGGTGTTGTGAGGTGACTGCATGTCATCATCATGATCCTCCCTGTCTGTATCCCCTTGTGGTGAAAAACAAGGTGGAGGAGAGTGAGGCGGGGAGTGTAGAGGGCTGAGGTGTTGTGGAGGTGGAGAGAAAGACCTTATAGGTGATGTGGAAGAGTCTTTCTTCTTATGAGGTGGCTCAGGTGTGGTTGGTTCCTGTATCTTCCTCTTGTGAGGTATTACTGATTGTACCTGTCCGGTAATAGGGTCAATGTGCAGAGTTTTCTGCTTTGGGTCGATGGGAACCAAGAGTTCTTCTGAGCTGGCGTGTTTGGTCGGCATCGAAGATTTCGGCTCCGAGTGTTGTTTGGGCTTGCGAGGTTGTTTGGTGTCCTTTGGTGAAGTTTTCGACACCGAGGGTTTTTTTGTCGACTCCGAAGGTTTGGTATGCTTCGGTGTCGAGGTGTCTGGGACCTTGGACTTTGGCGCCGAAGGGTCTGTTGGTGCCGAGACCTTAGTCTTGTGTTTCGGTGCCGATGAGTGTTTTTGGGCTCCGGGACGTGGCTGGCTCGGTCCAGAGCTGCCAGAAGGCTTTAGGTGCTTGGGAGTCGAGCCGGAAGGTGGGGCTCCTGAAGCTTTGTGATGGTGCAGACCTAGGCCCGAAGGCGAAGGTGTGACCGAAGCCTTTTGTTTCTTGGGGGCAGGGGCATCGACGTCAGTACTCACAGTACGTTGTGTGATGAGTTGGTCGTCGGACCCTGAGTCTTCGGCTCCGGAGGTGTCGATTTGTAAATCTCCGGTGTCCGGGTTGTCGGAGCCTGTGTCAAAGATGTCGTCCGGTGCGGGAGCGGCTGACCTGGACATTTCGTGTCGTCGGGCCCGGCGATCACGGATGGTCTTTTTGGACCGAAAGGAGTCACAGGCTTGGCAGTGTTGGCTCTCGTGTTCTGGAGAGAGGCAAAGATTACAGATCTCGTGGAGATCTGTGTGTGGAATTTAGCCCCACACCTGCATTTTTTAAATGGAGTCCTTTCCATATGCTGGATGATGGCGCCGACACGCCCAACGGACCAACGTCGGCGACCGGACTCGAAACAGTGTTGGAGTGGAGACGCGATGAGGGGATCGCGATCGAAAACAATACCGTCGAACGGTAGGAGGTTCTTCTGCGCGTCGAGAGGGGAACCGATCGATGTGGATCCGGAGCGCAGCAAGGTACATCCGAACCCGATGGCGGAAAAAAACAATCTAACCATGGAGTCGATGCCCATGCGCACTATCGTCCAAAGGAGGAGTCACCTATCTCGTGACTACAAAAGACTCTTCCAAGACAACAACAAAGTGCAAGCATCCGAGCCCAACACCAGATGGCGATCTCATGCACAGTGTACGATCTGCAGCTCATATGCCTCGAACATATCTTTACAGGAGACAGGACCCCTAAAATGACCGGAAAGTATAATCTAAGCACAGCAAAACACCTTTATTATACCACCACTATGGAGGAGAAAAGACTCCACATCTCCCAAAGGAAGATAAGGGAGAGCGAGAACAAATCCACAAGCAAAAGAAAACTCCAATTAAGGAATAAGTGGTATAATGAACTCCCAAGAGTTGGAATTTCATCACGGCCTGTGAGAATTGAGAGAAACTCTCAGGAAAAGAATTTAAAAAGATCACCAAACCTCCTTACGAACCAAACCCAAGAGAAATGGTGGTCAAGGAACATGTTCGAGAAGAAAGCGTAAGGTGAAAAACAGCCATGAACCCCAAAAAAGGGTGTAGAAGGTGGCATCTGAAGAACAACCAGTTCGATAACAGTGTTGTGGTTGGTATCTGAACTGTCAGAAGTGTTTGCTGTAGGAACAAAGGTAAAAGGCATTGCCCAAAAGCGAAAATCAAATAACCGCTTCACACAAGGTAGAAGCAGATTAAAGAGGGCAAAAGCGGCAGCACAGAAAACCCATAGCCAAGATACGGACAAGATACTCCAACAAGGAACCTTGAGAGAAAGAAGTGGCAGGAGCCTTTCTTGCCAATGCATAGTGAGCTAGCAAAAAGAGAATTGCCAACACCCTGAAAAAGAACATAAGAGGGAACACTGCCTGGGTCAGGAGCAGACAATATGCCGTAGGCCAAGGACTATACCCCCGACCCCCTGCATCTGCTAGGAAAGGAAGGACGCCAGCTAAAGAGTTAAAAAAAAGAAGAAAAAAAAAAAAGAATCCATGGTGAGAGCAATACACCCGACAAAACAGGGATGGGGGCAGGTGCAAATCAGAAACCCCCTGCACTATCTCACCAAAAGCACATACATTGAAGTCCTCTATAAGAGGTACTAAAGTGTCTCAAAGATATGTAGGAATGCCTACAAGGCATACAGACGATGTTCCCTGTAGTAAAGGGAACAAGGCAACAGAGCATCCGCACAATTTGAGCAAAATACCCTACATAGTAATCAGAACGTGGGTAGAAAAAAACATCTTCAAAAAATAACACCTTACATCAACAGGTGTTGAAGCCCAATAGGACCATGAAGTAATATACGTCCCAGATAATGGGGACCATAACCTGTTCACGATAGCCACCCGTAGGCAGAGATTGAAGAGAAAAAAAGCCAATGGGCACTGCCCTAGAAAGGCTCACATGTGAAAGAAATCAAGAAGACCATCCCCTGTACAAGCCTAATAGAGGAGGAATAAGGGAAGCAGGCTGTTCTTCTATACTAAGTTAAGATTCTGTTCCACCCAGACTGTACCGAAAACAATGTAAGGCGGAATCGGTGTGAGCGCCAAACAGATGTACACCGTCGAAAGGCATGTGCACCAAGGTGGATTGAGCAGCCTCTGAAAAACCAGAGTTGCGTAGCCAGGCACGACGGGCGAGTGCCACTGAAAGAGCCATGACTCGCCCAAAAGAATCTGTAGAATCCATGCTTGTTGGCCATCGTGGAGTAACTGGGTAAGATAGTTCTGGGTCTCATCCGAAAATGATGGGAAAAGGCGCGAGACCGAATGCCACAACGCAAGAGAAAGGCGGCTCAGAGCACAAGCGGCATTAAGTGACCAAAGGCTGAAATGGTGGCAGAAAAAATATGCAGACCAAAAGTATCCAGACTCCTGGACTCCCTGCTCAGACGGACGTTAGGAAGGGCGCTGATGTCAGGGGAAGCTGTAGCGGTTTGTACCACAAAGCTGCGCGGATTAGGCTGCCAGAGTAGGCTGGCCGGATCGCCGGGGGCAGGACAATGTCTATGTGCTATAGACGGGTCCCCGTTGTGGGCTTAGCCCAAGATTCCAATCAAATATCATATATGGCTTCACTGTAGGGGAGCACAGGCTCAATTGGTCAATGGCCACTTCACACAGAAGAGAGCTGCAGCTCCAGAACCACAGCTGCCCTCTTCAGAAGCTCAGCAAAGGCCGAGCTTACCTCTGTAGCCAGGGTGGGAGAAGAACAAGCATTGGCATAGCCAATAGGTCTCGCCTTTGGGACCTTATAAGTGTTTAGTTATGCAGCACAATATCCTTGGTGCAACAACATCAACTGTTGCATGGCTAAACACTTATAAGGTCCCAAACGCGAGACCTATTGGCTATGCCAATGCTTGTTTATTTTGAGAGGGAGAGTACCTGCACTTCAAGAAAAACGTAATACTTTTAATTGGAGAGCACCGGCACTTCTCAGAAACAAGCAGGTACTCTGGTACAAAGTACCTGCACTTCTATTTTTCCATTTCAAGTCCTGGGGGCAGTACATACATCAGTGGCGTAACACAGGCCCCCACAGCCCCCGCGGTGCGGGCCCACAAGCTCCAGGGGGCCCCCTCAGCACAGTATTCTGGCCAGAGAGCTCCAGATTGAGTCTGAAGGGGGCCCCTCCACGTACCTTGCAGGGAGGCCCCCTCAAGTTTCGTTACGCCAGTGACATACATCTAACTCGGCTCTCTCTCCTGTATGGGCTAAGCTCCTGCAGAGTAACTGACTGCACCCGACTTGGCTCTAGCTCCTGCAGTGGGCGTGGCGTGCGTCTGTCCTGCGGAAGGACAGTGCATGCTTCAAGCACTGAGGTGTTCCTGCATACGGACAAGGTGCACTCCTGCTAGCTAGCGCAAGAGTAGCGGCAAGGGCCAATCTCTGACGCCTGTCCTAGAGAGAGGGGCAGTCCATGCACCTGACCCGAAGTAGTCACCACACACACGCAGTAAGGTCCGCTCCCTGAGGCGCTCTTGAAGACGGGCAGACCTCTCCCATTAGCACCCGCAGAAGTGTCCGTGCATGGACCAGTCCCTCACGCCTGCCCTGCACAGGAGCAGTGCATGTGCCTGAACCCCCTCTGTTGCGTGCACCCCTCTGCAGTCTCTTCCGCTCCTGCCTGCCGGGGGAAGCCCTGCCCTCTACGTGCACAGAGGCACAGTCGGTGTGCACGCAGCTCGCTCCCCCCTCCATTCATGCAGCCGACACATCCGAGCCCAGCTCCTCGGGCCTGTCCCCCGCTCCCCTCCCTGCAGCAGGCAGCGCTGTAAACAAAGGCGACCCGGGGAGTGAGGAGCAGCAGGCACGGGCGCAGCAAGCACGAGCAGGGAAGGCACGAGGAGGACGGAAAGGACCTGCAGCAACCACAGGGTGCAGCAAGCAGGCAGGGGTGGATGAAACCACCGCGAGGGGTGCAAGTAGCGGGCACAGGACGTGCTGCAACCTCAGTGGGTGCAGCGACCAGGCGCCCGGAGGTGAAGTAGCAGGCTCAGGATCACAGAGGCGCCAGGACCAGGCACAAGGAGGTGCAACAATCACAGAAGGCACAGGGAGCAGGCACGGGAGGTATAGGAACAACAGGGCACAGGGAGGAGCGGCAGTCACAGGAAGAGCTGGCACGTACGTCAGGGTCTGCAGGTAAGGCGCTCTGTTTGTGGGCTGTGTGGATGGGCAGCAGCCCTGGTATCCGCAGGTGCAGCGTGTGGGGCTGGTGCTATATAATGAGGAGGCGGCCATGTGCTTCGCCCCACCTTTCCTTAACATTTGGTACATGGGCTACCCCCAGAACTGTTCTTTCAAGAGGTGCAGGCAGAGGAGGTTTGCGGCAGGCTGCAGAGCCAGCAGTTCATGGACACCTGAGCAGGCCTCCGTGATGCCAGGACAGCCCATGGGGGTAACCTTGCAGTCAGCAGCAGGGACACCCTAGCAGGCGCATCGATGCGCCAGATTGCATACAGTCGATGTCACCGGTCTTGGCTTTCCTCCTGTAGCCCTTTGTAATGTGACAGCTCAGCCAGTTTGTTCTGTTTGACTCAAAGACTACAAGTAGCAGAATGCACTGCGCTGTTAAATAGAAACCCAGGACTGGAGTATTGCGCCCTTCAGGACACCAAGTCACGTAGTGACCATCAAGAGGATTCTGGAGCAGGCAGATGGCATCATAGTAAAGGCAACCAGTACCAGAACAGCTAGGAGGGGTGTCTGTAGGACGGGCGGGCGTATCATAGCAGGAAGCAAGGATGTCCCGTTAGGCATACCAGAGCAGGCATAACAGACCAAGACAGAGTCCTCGAGCATGTAAGGAGAGTAACAGAGGGGGCCACAGCAATAGCAAGCCACACAGTGGGGGACGGCAGCAGGGAGCTGTGACAGTAGGACAGAGTACCAGGGAGGGCAGTAGAGATGCCAGACATCAGACAGAAAGGGTAGCAGAGCGCGAATATCCAGATGGATACCCTTACAGGCACACTGGAAACCAGAGCAGTCAGCAACATTCCAGAAGAGTCCCTGAATACACCTGAGAAGCCGGCGACGTTTAACAGAGCCGGCGACGTTTAACAGAGCAGGCAACCGAAACATTTCGGGCAGGTAGAAGAGATAGCTGAGCTGATAAGGCAGCAAGGCACCCGAGCAGGCAGCAAGAATATCCTGGGAGACAGCAGGAAGAACAGAGTAGGCAGGAGTAGATTCCCGAGCAGGCGTGGGTCATGCAAGACCAGGTAGCAATCATCATACTTTTTTTTTTTTAGCAGTCAGCAAGTGAACCTGAGCACGCAGTTTTGAAACAAGGAAGGGATACCTATGCAGGCAGGAGGAAATACCCGAGTAGGCCGCGGGCATACCATGTCCACGCAGGCAACGGGAGATATCCAAGCTGGCCACAGCGACACCTAAGTAGGCAGAGTGGATATCAGAGCAAGCAAGAGTAAAGGCCAGAGAAAAGAGCACAGGCATCAGGGAGCCGCCGGAACAGCCGACCGTGGCGCCAGAGAATGCAGCAGGGGATACTCCACGAGGCAGTCATAGGGGCGGCAGCAGGTGCAGTGGCACCTGGAGCCCATGGGTGCAAAGGGCCCCAATTATGCCTGTTTTTTGCGCCAGACTGTAGGCGGGAGTATTTGCCTTGCCTGCATGAGGGACCATGGTACCTTTGCTACGCCACTTGGCACCCTGAGCAGCCGCTTACCCAGCAGCTGAGGGGAGACCAGCGTGTTTAGAGGCAATACCATATCCATTTAAGAGGGCAACAGAGATGCACAAGACGAGCAGACAGAGAGCAGCCTCAAGCAAGCAAAAGGGGCAGACAGAGGGGTAATAGAAGTCAGAGAGAGGGATATAGTAGCAGGCAGAACGGGAAATGCGGAGACGGATGCCAGAGGAGGCAGGGAGGAGAATTCTAGAGCAGGCAGAGAGGGGCTACCAGAGCGGACTGAAAAGACTCCCGAAGAGGTGCGGGATGCTCCCGCGTGGCCAGACGTGATAACCGTGCTGGGAGAGGCAATCACCGTCTCTCGTGATTTTCCTTGTCGGATGAGGGATGGGAGAGAAGAGTCGTACTCTCACCCCTCAGAACTCAGTGGCCGCTGCCTCTCGTGACAGGAAAGGCACCAAAATCAAAAGAAGAGCAGATAGAGGGCCAGGCAGGCGCAAGGGAAAGGAGGAGTCACCAAGGAGGAACAAGCACGGAATCGAAACGGAGGAGCGAGCGCGGCAGCCTGCTCAGCTGACCAGACGCTCGTGCGTCATGGCCTTTTCCCCGCACGGGCGGCATATGTTTCCAATTATCGCGCACGCGTCTGGGCACGATAATGGGAAACAGATGTCGGCCCTGCGCGCGTAACCGCCCGAAAAAGGCCACGACGCACGAGCGTGTGGTCAGCTTCTGAAACCCCCTTACATAAAGTCTTCGCCTAGCAGCGCTTGCGCGCTACTCGAGGCTCGACCTAAAAAGGATGGTGATGGGAAGGAGTCATGGCCACTAGCCTCACCCAGCTCAGTTAGCCAACTACCCTCCAGAGGAGGCTGGACAGTATCAGTCATTGGGTGAATAAACCCCATTTCTTCTCCTTCCCCACCAAAGACCTGTTCTCACGGAGGAAAAACAGTAGGGGCTCCTCAGAAGAAGGAGGAGGAGGAGGAGGAAAGGTGTGAGGCGAACTGCACCACCGGCACTGCCACCCAACGCCGTCCAGTGTCAGTGTGGTGACGCCTCAGCATTGGAAAGGAGAGAAGACGTAGCCTCGAATGGAGACTTCGACAACGGAGCAGGCTGATCAGACACTGGTGCCACAAGTGGAAACCCCGAAGAACTGTGCACCAAAGCTGACACGGATCAGACTACGGATCCAGAGGGCCCAACTAAAGCCGAAAGAGACCCAACCGGCGTGGATTCAGTCAAGGCTCCTCTGACCTCCTTGGGGCTGAAAATCGCACCAGAGGAAGGTGGAGACCCATAGATGGCATGAAGGGAGGAATAGTACTCCCGCATCTGGTCCAGAGTCGCCCCAGCTCCAGGGAGTACAGGGAGGCGTGGGGTAGACTTTCGCCCCCTCAATCGGCGGACAGGGAGGAGCGTCAGACGCTGCGTGTATGCGGCAAAGTCAGGGAATGCCGTGACTTTGGCTGGTTACGTTGCAACTTACCTTTGGATGTCGAGGTCGAAGGATGCCCATGGGAAGGACTTTTGTAGCGGGTTCTCAAGCGTTCCCTGGAGCGAGAACGAGACAGTGAACGTCGCGACAACCACACTGCCAACAGCTTCATGTGGCATTCCCGCAACACCTCCGGACGAAGTTGGTGACAGGAGTCGCATTCCTTGGAGTCATGTTGCTCGCCGAGGTACCACATACAAATATTATGAGGGCCTGTGGCCGACATCTGACGTCCACCGGATCCACAGGTCTTGAACCCCGAGGACATTAGAAAAGGTACAATATTCCGTCAACAAAATGTCGAAATAGGCCACAAAACGGCCTGAGGAACTGCTCTCCAGATCCAAGTTGGTAGCACGGAAAGAAGAAACTAACGTCAGTTTGTCAGGGAAGGGTTATATGGACTCTGCCGAAGTCACACTATGATGACGACGTCGCTATGGAGTCGCTTAAAGCCCTCTACAGACACGTAGAGGTACTGCTGTAAAACATTTTTCGGATCCAGTCTGGCGCCTAGGGAGAATTCAAAGGCAAGGAATTTGCGGCTAGATGTCTCTATCAGATGCTCTTTTCACTGTTGCAGGCCTAGCTGTCCTATGTAGGAAACAAGAGTATAGATTAAAATACTAATACTGTATCTCTAATATCTAATACTGTTTCTCGGGAATGGGACTAAATAGAAACAAGCATTGGCAAAGCCAATAGGTCTCGCCTTTTGGCTTTGCCAATGCTTTTCGCTAACTGTGCAGCATTTAAACAAACAGTGGCGTGCCGCAGAGGGCAGGGTTGGGTAATGTACCTCACAGACCGCCGCAAGTGAAGGGGAGAGGGCGAGAGCAGCAGACTCAGCGCCTCCTCCGAGCAGGTCGCTTGTGACCGGCCTTCCGTAGGCTATGATACAACTCAGGGGACAAAGGGAATGTGGACAAAAGGGAGGGAGGAGACGTGAGAGCATGGTTAACACGGACAACAAGAGCGGGGCGGGAACCAAGGGAATGCGGACAACGGGAGGGGGGGCGGGAACAAATGGAATGCGGACAACGGGAGGGGGGCTGGAGCATGGTGAGCGCAACAGGAATTTAAAAACAAGCTGAGGCAAAAGAAAAAATAGTGCAGGTACCAAAATATATGCCCCGTATCGAAAGGATCCATGCAGCAGGGGCAAACGCGAGGGCGGAAACAAAACAGCCACAAGGCGGGACAAATTTACTCTATCCATGAACCAAAACATTTAGAAAGGCAGACTAGGTAACCAATCACAAGCGGTGGGCGTGTGGTGGGTGTCTTCTAACTTCACAGAGACATTACAGCATGCCTCGCAGAGCAGCGCATGCGTGCTGCCTCTAGGCTTGACCTAAAAAGGTAAAATCAAATTTTTTATAAATATTTTTAAAAAGCAACTTTTACAAAGTTACTTTTTCGCCCTACCTGAAGTTCCTGGAGGCTAATTTGCATTTACTCTCAAATGTCGCCCAGCCAGGGATTAGCATTTGAATAGGTGTGCAATGCTTCCTAGCAGCAAACAAAAGGCTGACATGACGGAGCAGAGATGACTCCTCTGAACCTCAAAAAATATGCAGGGTGGGGGCTGTGAGGGTCCTTTTTGACATTACAGTGTCAAATCCTGCTGGGTTTTACATATAACACTTTGGGGCACATTAGTCTGGCTACTGAAGGCCCTGCTTTGTCCCCCACCAGACTTCTGTCTCTGGGTTTTACATAAAAGACTGTGGCAACACTTGAAGGGAAACAGGGTGCCAAACAATTAGCATATACACTGTTTGGTTGCTGGAAAGCCCTACTAATGTTCCATCAGACATCTGTCTTAGGGTTCTTTGTGTGATTATACACACACACACACACACACACACACACACACACTCACTCACTCACTCACTCACTCACTCACTCACTCACTCACTCTCCCCAACACACCACCAATGAGGGAGCCCAGCAGCCAGCGAAACCAGAGTTGGGGACAAGGTGGTGATTAGGACATTTTCCAAGTATTTACCAATAGTATTATTCTCCAAAATTTGGAGAATGTATCCACAAATTTGGCCACCAACACTTCTTATGTTAGCTGGAATAGCCACGTCGAAACTGTGAGCTAGTGTCCACAAATTCGGGCTCAGCCAATACTGGGCCCAATGAAGAGGGTTATCCGCAGTACAGGTGCGCAGAAAAAAAGATGTTCAGGAATTCTGAAGGAGGCAAGACGGAGTCATCTTCAGAAGTTTTTTCCACTGTTCAGAGTACACTGTTCCATACTTGTACCATGGCACACTACGAGGTATCAAAACACCCTCGGTCTATCCCAAAGACAGAAACTGTCATTCTGACGGTGGCTACTTGTATCTAAGAGTACATTGTCTTGACGTTTTTTGTGTTACTCCAGTTCATGGAGAAAATGAAACACTGGGGCTTCCAACCAAGAGCTACAGAGAAACCAGTGTCAGGAAATTCGGATCCAAGACACTGGGCCTGCGTTCATGTCAATGTGAGTGCTATTACAGTTTGAAGCCTGACTTCGCCAACTTGGTCAACCTTTGTGGATTGAGCATTTGACTTCAGATAGGGCGAGATTATATACCTCCATTTGTGTCCCCGGAGGAAACGACAACAAAATAAATAAATCAGAATCTCCATCGGAGGTCTTTAGAAAGCTACTGCCTGCTCCCAGTAGCAATTGAAAATTGGAGAACTGTAGAGTAGATCTCCAAGAGATTAGTACCAGTGGGGATATCAGGAAAGCCCCAGAAGGTTTAGAATAGTGGGTCAACTCTGATAACGTTTCATGTACTTTAGACCATGAAACATCCACAGGACAATGTTGGCTTGCGCCTAGAAGGCACCTCCGAGCAGGTGTTGTGCGATTAAGCCAAATGGCATAGTAAAGGAAGCTTGGTATTTAAGTTGCCTTGGTATGCACCAATTTCCAGATTGAGGAGTTTACCCAGAGTGTCAGGGTGAACCATCAAGGAAAAAAAAGGTTCACCTACAGTGTTAAAAGTACCACCCAGAGGTTGAAGCAGCCTCCTCAGCTTTTATGCCTCAGAATTCTGCAGCATCAGCAAATCGGTCAAATCAAAATATAGGCGACCAACAAAGAAGTCACGTATTTAATCACTGAAAAGGTGAGCTTCAGAGTGCGCAGTCAGGTGAGAGAGTAACGTGGGCAGTGTTGCTTCAAGCCAGTCATATACAGCAGACTCTTGGCTATACAAATGATAACAATAGTGTGCCAAAGAACATGGAAGCTAGTAGTTGGACAAACCTATCCAAAGGGTAACCCTATATCCATAAGTCTTCGGACATGGGCCCAGTTAACAGAAAACTACAGGAGCTCAGTGCCATTATAGTAGGCAGCTGATGAAAAAAAATAATGCAACATTTGTCAGGTATCTTTCACTTAAAAATCAATAATAGCACTTGAACATTATATGCAGGAATGTCTGACCAACGACAAACATTACTAATAAATTCTAAGAACTATCAAAAAATGTTTTTTGTTTTAATGTTTTACTTACGTTGGAAGAGGGTTCTACACACCTTTATATAATCAATGCCTGGGTTTTCATTCTCCGTGTTCAACAACGAAGAAGCAAGATCAGAATTAATTTTTTCACCCAGGCAAAACGTTTTCCACCTTTCTTCATCTTTTGGCTGTGGCTAAATGTAGGAAATATTTGCAGTCATAAAATCATCATTCTGCATCCATCATTATTAACAGAAGTGACCATACTCGTACACAACTTATAAGAAAAAAAAATTAAAAACAGGCTTTACATGGTGTTACATAGAGATACAGTAGATGCAAAATGAACTGACCCAAATGTGTTTTATAGCACAGACATGAATTTCTAGACACTAATTTTTTTTCACTGTGGTTTTACAAATCACCAACACAGGAATAGGTTTAAAATATATATATTAAAACTCATGGATCCAATGGAGGAGGAGGAGGGACTGGAGGGATGCGTTAATGGCACCCAAGACGGTCACTGCTTCGGCCAGACTCCGCCTGATTCAACTGTACTATTTGCATGCTACCTATTTAACTCCGATACGCCTTCACAGGGCGGTCTTGTGCCCAACTGCCTCCTGTGCACGCTGCGGTCAGGACCAGGCGGATCTCTTTCATATGGTCTGGGCATGTCCCCAACTGGCACGATACTGGGGGGGTATTGAGGAGGATCTCACAGAAGTCTTGGGGTGGGAGGTTCCCCATGACCCACGCTCCTGGGGATTACGGATGGGCTTGATGGGTCCAGAAACAAAAAGCCATTCTTTAACACGGCTATGATAGTGGCGAAGCGAGACATAGCCGCCAACTGGAAACATCCTGACCCACCTTGTCTCAAGAAATGGCGGAAGGGGGTGGACTGGTGTGCTGCACAGGAAAAACCCATGTATGAAGCACGGGGGTGCCCGAAGAAATACCGTAGGGTGTGGGGCAAATGGATGGGCATTATGGAGTAAAGTGGGGTCGTATGCTAACTGTCTACATCATGTAAGTTTTCGCAGGGTAGTGCAATATGAGATGAATCATCCACTTGCCGGGAATTGCTATTCCTACTGTAATGTGCTGATATGCTAGTTCTTGTTTTCATGTCCAAAATCAATAAAATTGGTTATAAAAAAAAAAAATGTAAAAAAACTCATGGATCACAGATCACTCTTGCATTGTCTGCATTTCTTACTCAGGAAATTTTTGCATCAGTCAGATCACTAAGATGAGCAACAAACGTATCATAAAAGCAATTTACAAAGGACACACATTTCCGTTTCAAAGTTTAAAATACAAGCTTTACAGTGTCAGGGTGTATATCTTTTAGTCGTCATCATCATATTTCCCCAATTTGTGTTCAATAGAGCCATAAAAGGTTCAATTAATTTTTTTTTTTTTTTTTTTTTTTTTTTAGAATCGAGATATAATAAAACATACAAATTCATTTAAAAATAATTTCTACAGTAATACAAAATCATGTGCAAAATTACATACCAACAATACAAGTCTCATGTTTTAAAATCCATAATAAAAATTTGTAGAAAATATTTTTAAAAGATTTGCAAATAAGGTCTATTTAATTCCTACAAAAAAAATTAGGTAAGACTTCAATAAAAAGAATCCGAAACCAATCATAAATACATTTGGGACAAGATCTTAGGTGTGCAAAGATATGCTTTCTGCTTTAAAGAGCATTCAACCTAATGTGCCATATTGCAGAGAGGTATTTCGCGATTGAATACACCACACAGTCTCTGGTGTTGGTTTTTCATACTCCAAGGGCTGGGTGGCAGTCACTAAAACAAGAAGTTTACAAAGAGGAATAATCCAGCGTAATTGCGGTTTAGCATAGCAGTTACAGAAAAATAACAGGTGTTCAATATTCTCTGGTACTTGACAACCTTGATCTCCTATCCAAAGTCAAATCTGGCTCCCCAAGGGATTGTTGCCCGCCTAGCATTTTAAAAGAAATATTTACTGCCTTTCCTAGCCCGGCTCTTAATCTTCTGAATGGGTCATTGACTCAGGGCATTGTCCCTGATACCTTCAAGGAGGCAACTGTTGTCCCCCTCCTGAAGAAACTAGGTTCAGACCCCCAGATTTTGACAAATTACCGCCCTATCTCCCTCCTCCCATACCTAGCTAAGGTCTTGGAGGCCTATGTAACCAGATGCCTTTCTGGGTTTCTAGAGGAGTCTGAATATTTTGATCCTCACCAGGCTGGCTTCCGTCCAGCACATTCTACTGAGGCAGTGATATTGACAGTGTTGGACACTCTTCGTAGTGATGCCGAGAAGAGCTCCCCGCAGGCTCTTGTCCTGCTCGATCTCTCCGCGGCCTTTGACACGGTCGACCCTGGCTTACTGGTCGATTGTGTGAGAGATGCTGGGATTCAGGGACCTGCACTGGGCTGGATTAGTTCCTTTCTGGAAAATCGTTCCCAAGCAGTTTGTACCGCACAGTTAACTGCTCCCAGAACTAGGATCTCATGTGGAGTCCCACAAGGCTCTTCACTTTCTCCTCTGCTGTTTAATCTTTACCTTCTCCCCCCTCGTCCGGGCGCTGAAGTAACGACAAGTCTGTATGTTCAACTATGCTGATGATTTCCAACTCATATTTTCCATCAGCAACTCTCCTGATTCGGTCCATGCTTTTCAGTCCACCATGCTGTTCATTAGTGAATAGATGAACAGCAACCATTTAAAAAACTTAACCCGGACAAGACAGAGCTGGTTCTAACAGGAGGTATCCATAAAATTCCCTGGGTTCCCCATTTTTGGCCCAAGGAATCGGGTCAACCTCCCTCCCCTTCTAGTTCGGCCAAGAGCCTTGGGGTAACCAGGACCTTACTATGAAGTCCCAGATCGGGTCAGTAATTTCCACTTGTTTCTTCCATTTGAGGAAAATAAAAAAAGATCCGAAGATTACTCACCCAGGAAGCTTTGATTCAAGTGACTCTTGCCATGGTTATGTCCCATATCGACTACGCCAACTCGTTGCATTTTGGCATTCCCTTATATTTATCAAAACGCTTGCAGCTGGTACAGAACCAAGCTGCGCGCCTGATTTTCCATCAACTCAGGAACCATCATGTTACTCCGCTTTTGAGGAAGTTACACTGGCTTCCGATTACTCAACGCTGCGCCTTCAAAGTCTGCTACCTCATTTTCAAATCTTTAAATGGAAGAAGTCCTACATTTTTGAACAGCCTGATTATAAGGCATGAACCCAGGACGCAACCTGCGCTCGGCCCACAAGCAATTCCTGTCTACTCCCGCCTTTAAATTGAAGCGTGTTGGCGGTGCAAGGTTTGCTATCCTGGCCCCTAAACTCTGGAATTCTCTTCCTTCTGAAATTCGCTTTTGCACTGACCTCCTAGGTTTTAGAAAACTTCTTAAAACCTGGCTGTTTCGACAGGCTTATGAGTAACCCCTTAGGGCACAGGTATCCTTCAGGGTAGCGCCATGAAACCAGCCCGGTGTACGCGCGCTATATAAATTCGTTTAACATAACCCATCAGGCACAGGTTCGATTTCTTTCCCTTTTTCGTCCAGGAGTGGGTAAACGTGGCCAACGGTAAGATGCTCAATCTAAATTTCACATAAAGTGCACGTGCAGCAGGGTTAATAACCATATTCAGGTATTGCTCATACTCTGGTACACATTTAAACATTAAGGAGTCTACCAGGGGATGCAGCAGACAGTTTGGCTCCTAATACAAAATTCCAAAAGGACGTTTTCAGCTGATCCCGAGCACCTTGGGGTAATGCAGAAGGCTGCAGCCAGAAATCTTCCAGACCCAACTTGAATAGCCAATTTTTAATATGGACAAGCAGGGGAATCTTCCTGACATGGTGGTCATCTAATATAACTAATGCAATCCAATCCCTATAGGGACCTAAATCCTCATTGGTCCAGAGTATTATCCAATATTGGATAGGTCTCAACATAGCAATGTCTGAAATTGATCTTAGGTTTAGGTCAAATCTAATTGGCAGCATCGGCGCACTGGTGGAAAGTCTCAAAAGGGTCTTTATAAAGGCATTTTCTGCTTTTTCAAGGGTGTTGATGTTACAGTGCCCCCATAAATCTGCCCCATACATAGCTCCCTCATAAGTTTGAATCTTGTATATCTCCGGGGGGGGCGGAGAAATAAGAATACCTTACTCTTGGGCATCATTTTCCTCCTGGCACCAAAGACCATGTACTTAGTTTTGTTACTATTAATTTCCAGGCCATGCTCAAAACAAAAAGTGTTACATTTGACCAAGAGGATAGACCAGAAGGAATCTCTGATAATAAAGTAGTCACCTTTTACCTTGATCTGACTTTTCATACTTAGTTTCCACACAGATTGTTCTAAAAAGACATCAGAACACCAAGCATTGAATCGCTGATTGTGGTTCAACACCTTATATTCTATGGTCCTCATTTTCCTATTTTTTATTTTATGCTTATTACCGCTTTCGGTGTTAAAAAGTGGAACATGTATTTTTAAGTCTTACATGTCCTGGTAGTGAAAATATCAAATTCGCCTTTCACTACTGCAAGGCCTACCTCTCCCATAGGATATGATTGGGTTACCTTATTACATTTAATAAGTGATAACTTTCAACTGGGAGCAAGTTGGAATACTAAGTATGGTGTCTGCAGATTTGCAATTTAAAACCCTCTTTAATGGTAAAGTCACAATTCAAAAATACCACTTTTAGAAGGTTGGCATTTTCTTGTCCTAGCTCTTTGTTATCTGCAGCCTCTATCCTGGGTCACATGACTAGATGTATGGGGGAGGAGCAGTCCCCTATCACACTTGCACATCACAAAGGCTCTGCCTCAGCACACTCACCGAGGGTTTCACACTAGTCTTCTGTGCCCCCAGACAAGCTGGGGCCAGGGCAGTGAAGCAGGAAATTCCAAACACCTTTGGGGGTGGAAACCTCCAAATCGTTCTCCCATTTCAAAGCTAGCACCAGCTATAAATATTGGACACCCAGACCCAACTCTTCAGTACACATTTTGACCTGTGGAAGACTCAGAAGAAGGACTGCTGTGCACAAGAGAATGAAGGAAATTATAACTTTGGACTTTGCCTTATTTGAGGACGAATCTACCTTTTTAAACTGATCTCTCTTGTTTAATCTCTTGGCCCAGGTAGACCAACTTAAGATGGTAAGGAGTAGTGACCTGGAATTGGTGGAACAATTAGACACATGATTAGAGAAGAAAACAAGTGTTATTTAGGTTGACAGTTATTGAGAATCTGATTTTGAACAACTGTGAGTTTCTTTGTCACAAGGAATTGATATTGTACCCTCCCCTTTTCAAAATAAGGTCATGCCGGTAGATGGAAACAATTATTTGGCAATTTATTGTCCCATTGAGGAAATGTTCTGTTTCACAGGAAGAAATGGCCACCAATGCAAAATTAAAATTAGATTACTGAAAAGCCGGCTCTAGGGTGGTTTGATGCAATGATTACAAATCTGGCTTAAGGTAAAAAATGATGATGTATTTCAATGGGCTTGGTTAGCTAGTTGGTAAGTAGTGAAAAAGGGCCGCCCCAAATGTGTTGAAATGGGGCGTTTAGTAGTGCGAACCATTCCACTAGAATAGCGTCACAGAATACAGCTGGTTGTTGGAATAACCGGGGGGGAGGGGGGAATCAGGAATTTGGATGTATTAAGTCCCGTGGTAATCGGTTTACATTAAACATGGGCAACTGTCGCTTTTGAGGTTGGAAATTATTTTGTGATTAGCTGTCCTGCTATTAAGTCAAAGAGAAGCCATGCTAGCGATAGTATAGCCACACAACTGTCCACAAACTTCAATTGGACATATCCGGTGTATTGTCCTCAATGAAATTTATTACAGTGTATTGCATTTCCAGAGCAGAATTCGGATCTCTGCTCTGTTTTTACTTTTATTTTGGGCAATCTTTATATTTTACGAGGTCAAGAAGATAACCATTTGTTAAGTGAGTTCTTCCATTATATAAACATGATCATGCGCAAGTAGGTATCTCTAAGGTCCGAATAATGGGATAACTGAATGCTGTCTCTAATCATCCACTCGCTCGCTCGATTTGCAGACAAAGAACAGGAAGAGGCTGTTACTTTACCGGCCACCATATTCCCTCCCTGCTCCAGGACAAATAAATGAGGAACCTTGGTCCTGGAGGCATGCAGGGAACATGATATAATTGACCTAAAGGGCAGATTACAGAGTGAAATTCCAGCTCGTTCCACTCATGTTACAGCCATATCAACTATGATAATGGACTATGTTTTTAGTTTGTACATGGTTTTTCCCTATTAATAGGATCTAAAGGTGATAAATAATATTTGGAGTGACCACAATATTCTCCTTCTTACCATCAATGGGAAACCTGATGATGTTCATTCATGGCAGATTCCCAATAGTGATGACTTGTTGTTTAGTGCTGTGAATGGGAAGATATTTTGGACTAAGAAAGATAAGCAGTCGCCATCAGTAGAATTAAGGAAAATTACTGAAATTCTTCCCCCATTAGGCTGGCTACCTGTAGACATATTTAAGGAGCATATGGAAAAATTTATGAGGGAAACACCGAATTTGGTAGGTAGCCTATGTAGAAAAATCCATAAAGCAGTCTATTAATTTTAATAAATGGTTTGTTTTTAACAAGCTTATTAATCACTTGCAAAGAAGGCAATTCATCTTTTACTCTAAGGCAGCGATACTCAAAGTACGGCCCGGTGGCCGCTTGCGGCCCTCTTGACCTTTACATGCGGCCCCCCGGTGAACAGCAGCACGAGCTGAGCACTAATATTTAGAAAAAATGGTAAATAAACAGGCAAGCATTTATTAACCTGCAAGTACCCATGCTTTAAGGAATGCAATTAGTGGATCTCCTCATTTGAAAAGAAGAACTAGGTGGGTAAGAATCCAAAAAAGACGTATCTCTGATAACATCATGGCAAAAATAACAGAAGCAGTGAAATGTACAAAATCAAAAAGCCTTTTGGAGAATTATAGGGGAGAATAGCGTCTTTTTCTAAACCCAAGATAATATTACTAGCATGGAATGGCAAGAATACATAACTTCTCTTTATGCTTTGAATATACAGATGGACAGCAACAGTATTACAGAGTCTCTAGATGAGGCATCAGTCGAGAGATGTTCTCCCCTTTCCTCTCCTTCTAGACAGGAGTTGTTGCATTATCTTAAGGCTGCTAGGAATACCAGTACAAGGGGTCCAGACCAATTACCTATCACCATCATAAAATTGATTCTGGACCTATGGGCCTCCTACCCAGTGGAGCTTTTCCGCTACTGTGATTATACTGGGGTGGTCCCTAGTAATGGAGGGGTAGTGTTATCTTGCTGTTACATTAAAAAGGCCCCTTAAACATACCTAGCAATTATAGACATATTACCCTGTTGGACGCCACAGGAAAGATTTCTTTCTAAATGAGTTTTATCTAATCTACTAGAATGGGTGGAGGAAAATATATTCCACCACTGGAGCAGACAGGGTCAAGAGCGGGCCACTCAACTCTGGATAATATAACTGTAAAACATCTTATATTGGAATATGTGAAACGGAGGGGGATGCCTGTGTAAGCGGCCTATATTGATTACTCGACTGCTTTTGATCGCATAAACAGGCAGAAGTTTTGGGGGAGGGGGGAAGTTGAGTGCCATGGGAATGCCGGGGGTATGGGGGAGGGGTCTCCTAAAACTCACCATTGCTCTTTACCCCGCTATCTGGTGTCATGTTAGGTTAGTAGGTAGGCGGAGTATGACTTCGAAATCTACCAGAAATGGCTTGAAACAGGGATGCCTGTTGGTGCCCCTCCTATATTCACTATATATGGCAGCTCTGCCCGATGTGTTGAGTAAGGTAGCTGGTGATGCCCCAAAATTAGGCTCTTATCCTTTAGGTACATTCCTTCTTTATGCGGACAATATTGTCCTGCTTGACCGTACTCCTAAAGGTCTTCTGTCACGATTCACTCCCTGTGCTCTCGTGCCCACCACCAGGGGGCCGAATTGTGGGGCTACCCAGTGTTCTAACAAGCTTCCAGACCCTCCCCTTCATGTACATACTGACTTCCAGCCATTTCGACACTACTTGGGAATTGACATCCATTCCCAATCCATGCCGGGTTTTGTGGAAGCCATCCTGCAAATGCCTGAAACTCCATTACCCAGAATTCCCTGCTCACTGCTTCGTCTCCACCCCTGCAGGCCAAGGATGGGTGGAGGAATTCAGTTCACCTGTGGCTGGCTGCTGCTAGCCTGCTCACACCTGATGCATGTGATTACTGTGAGCTCTTTTAAGCCCCAGCTCCCTTCAGCCCAGTGTTGGTCATTGTAGCTGTTTTCCAGTGAGACCGATCCTTGTTTCCTGAGCTTTTGATATTCCTTGATTCCTGAGCTATAGTTAATCCTTGTTCCTTGATTCCTGAGCTATAGCTATTCCTTGTGCCTGAATTAGCACTGCCTGCAGTGCTACCTTGTTTCCTGTGTTCCTGAGCTATAGTTATTCTTTGTTCCTGTTCCTGGGCTTCAGCTATTTCTTGTTTCTGATTTGCACTGCTTGCAGTGCTCTCTTGACGCCTTGTTTCCTGAGCTGTAGCTATTTCCTGTTTCCTTGAACCAGTACTGCCTGCAGTGCTACCTTGACTCCTGAGCCTTAGCATTCCTTGTTCCTGACCTGCAGCAGTTTCCCTTCTCCTGAACTAGCACTCCCTGCAGTGCTACCTTGACTCCTGAGCCTTAGCATTCCTTGTTCCTGACCTGCAGCAGTTTCCCTTCTCCTGAACTAGCACTGCCTGCAGTGCTACCTTGACTCCTGAGCCTTAGCATTCCTTGTTCCTGACCTGCAGCAGTTTCCCTTCTCCTGAACTAGCACTACCTGCAGTGCTACTTTGACTCCTGAGCTTTTGCTCAATTCTTGTTCCTGCCCCAGCACTGCCTTATATGCTACTTTGTTTTCTTGATTCCTGAACCTGCACTATTCTAGTATACCCTTGTAGCCTCCCCTTCTGTATATCCTTTTCCAGTCCCTGCCTTTCTTCCCATTTCCTTGGTTCCAGTTCAAGTTTGCTGTCTTTCTATTTCTGCTGTCTTGCTTCTGTTACCTTGTACGTTTGTTACCTGCTTTCTGCCAAGTGTGCCCTGTGATTTCCTTCCTTTCCTGTTAAGCACTCCTCCTTGCTAGCTCCTTGTCTATTGTGCTTGTGTTTAGTTCTACCCCTTTGCTGTTACTGCCTTGCGTGTTCCTGTTTGATCGCCAGGATCCGTGGGCACAGCCGACTACCTAGGTGGTGTTTCTTGTTCACTGTGAATATTGTCTTTGAGTTACTTTTATAACATCACCATAGGTATAAGCTCCACAGACCCTGCCTTTGCATACATATCCTATATGTGGGTATTTTCAGTCAGTATCTGTAACAGCAATTGTGGGGGAGGAACTTACTGAGCTACAGTCTTACCGTGTGGAGCTCCTGAGTGCTTTACCCCACATCCCCTTTATTGTTAATGTTGTTTCATATATATGTCTTGCACATTCGTCCTGGGTGTAGTTATTCTGAATGCTAAATTGCCTCGTGAGTGCCCTTCCTTTCTGAGTCTTACCCATCTTGTTCACTTGTACAGGCTTCCCCTTTGGATCCCTTTTTCTCCTCTGACTCCCTGTATGATCCTGGGCAGCGCTGTACTCCTCTTTCTATGTACGTTTTCTACCCAGTTCCCGCCCAAGTCCCTGACTGTGTTCCCGACATAGTCCCGGACAGTCCCTGACATCTTCAGAGATGTCTTGATACCTGGTCACCTTATTCAGATGTGCAGTTCCTGAAGGAAAATATAAATAAAACTAAAGGTCATGAGGTTTTGTCCAAAGGGGTGTTGGATTAATACAAAGTGTAAGTGGTCTTATAATAATTCTGCCATTGAAGTAGTAAAATCTTACCCTTATCTTGAAAGAATTATGTCAGCAAACTTGGCTGACAGCGAACATATTGCACGTATATCAAATAAGGCGTTTGCCCATGGTAATGCACTAAAGGCACTTTACGGAGCAACCGGTCACAGGCACTTTAATCATCGCTTAACACTATATACAGAATGAAGATTCCGCCAACTCTTTTATATGCTATAGAGACAATAAATATTAATCAATGGCACTTTATGCATCAGGTGGAGGGGAAGATTCTTCGCACTATTTGCACTTTAAATTCTATGGTCTCAATAGAAGCCCTAAGGTTAGAATTGGGATTGGTGAGCACTTTTATAAGAGCAATATCTGCTGTTTTACGATGGTACCATTGTATTCTACATGCTAAACAAAGGTCTTTAAGGTGTCTTTTGGCTTCTGAATGTTTCGTTTTTACTACAGAGGCTGGATCATTTTTAACTAATATTTTAACTGCACTTCAGCACTTTTCTTTGACTAGATTAGATACCCAGTGTATGAGCTATATTCACATTAAAAATCATCTAAAACATACCATGAGAAATTGTTCCACGGAAAATGATAGAGATATGTAGAACAAAATCTAGTTTCCACTGTATTATTCAATCATGTCAGGCAGCAGTCCCTCAAGTGTATTTGAATTGGAACATAGGCTGCGAAGATGCATAATGCTATGTAGGCTGGAATGTTTATCATTAAAAACTGTGACTGATCAACTGAGATTTTTAAAACCACTTAAAAAAAATACTGTATTGCAAAAGCCGCAATAGAGAGGATAATTCGCCCAGTTAATTAACTGTAAATTCTTTTTTTTTTTTTTATTTAGCTCCTTTTTAAAGTTGTATTAATCAATGTAATTTTGCATATTGTAAATCTCATTCTAAGATCTAAATCTCTAATAAAACCTTGAACCTTGTGTATTACTCCCAGACTGCGAGACAAATGGAGAATAGCTGTTGGCAGGATGGGCCACCTCGGACTTGATAGGGGGGAGGAGCTGCAACCAACCACACTGGCACATCACAAAGGTTCAGCCTCACGGCACTCACAAAGGGTTTCAAACTAGTCTCTTGTGCCCCCAGACAAGCTGTGGCCAATGGAGGGAGGAGGACATTCCAAATACCTTTGGGGGTGAAAACCTCCAGAACCTGCTCCTACTTCAAAGCTGGCACCAGGTATAAATATTGGACCCTGAAACCCTTCAGTACACATCTAGACAAGTAGAAGACTCAGATGAAGGACTGCTGTGCTGCTCTGCTGAAAGAAGGACTGCTACTCTGCTGCCTGAGTGAAAGGGACTGGACATACATCTTGAACCCAGGACAGAGTGACTCCAAGGGTTAGCTGGCTGGACTCATCAGGGCAAGGACAGAAAAGGATCAAACAACCTTGAACTCGGCACCTGGACTCTGCCTGCTGTGAAACTTGACCCCCAAGTGGTGCCACGCCAGTTCTGCAACCCTGGAAGTGAGCCTGAAGGTGCTCTGCTAGTCTAGCTGTGGTCTCTTGAGCAGACCAGACGCAGCGCGATGCATTTCCTCGCAGCTTTGCATTGGAACTAATGCTGTGCGAACCATCCCCAATGCAGGACCTTGCATTGCAGCTCCTCGTAACCGCCGCTGCACAACGGTTCACTGACAGGTGATCAATTTAATGGAAACAAAGCGGCAAAGTGCTTTTAAGCACCATTTCCACTTAAACCTTTAAAATTGCACATCTGCGGTTCTACTAAACTAATTTGTTTTGACATCAAATAATTTAATAAACGCTACTCCACTTTTGATGTGGGATTGTTCTTGTGTTTTTACTTCATTACTGTTTGAAGTGCTGTATATATACACTTTACACATTGGCTCCAAGTTAAGTGTGACTGTTTGTGCCAAGCAACCAGAGGGATAACCACAGGTTAATTAGGGTGTTACTTTTGTTTCACCCGGACAATAATTGTGGTTGCTGCTAGACTAGGGTCTTACACTCCTCAATCAGTTACCCAATTTCCGACACACAGGAGTAGGTCCATAGAATGTGGACCCCTCTACTCCACAGAAAAATGAGACTTGGAAAGAGAAGTAACTAAGGTGGAGGTCGTAAGGTGAGCAGTTCGATGGAGGAAAAAAAGTGGCAAATTCAAACTGGACCACATGAACATAGTAATGGGTGAACTACTGGCCACCACATGGGTCTGGAGAACTCTAAATACAAAGTGGGTGCTGTAGGAAGCTGGCTCTTTATAGGATATCAAAATGAGATATATCGTGCAAAGAGTCCAGGGGTTCCCTTATGAGTGGACAGGGGCTTGCTCTAGCAATCCCAAGGTGTTCTTCTAAGGGGTAGTGTGGTCGAGAAGCCTTAGGCTTATTAGAGAGGAGTGCAAGACATCTACAAAAATACAAAATAGTCGATAAATAATACACATGACTGAATAAGGAGATCCACACCAATTTATAAAAATAACAGGTATCTTTACATATGTTTAGGCACTAGAATCAATTAGCTCAGGTAAGTTCGTTTTTTCAAGAGAAATACTTTTGAGTTCAAAAAGTCAACAGTGCAATTTTTAGAAGCTGTAATGTTATACTGTAGGAAGAAAAGCAGTTGTGACATTCAGGTACAGTACAGCGACTTATGGGACCAATCTCCAGGAGTTAAGGAGAGTGGTGGCCATGGTCCAAGGTAGCACCAGCAGAACACCACCAGTGGCACTAGGGCAGCTGGGTGCAAAACAGCGTTGGGTGACCAATGTTACTCTATGGGGATTAGTCTTTGCAAAGAGAGGTTTCAGGTTGAGACTGATGGGGGCCAGTCGGGCTGAACCAACAGTGGGGCTCAGGGATAACAATGCTTGAGGACGGAGGGATACCGTTGGTCCTCATCTCCGTGGCCCAGGGGTGACAGGTGCGGAGGTGTCCTTAGGCGTTGGCTTTTCTTACCGGGAGCAGCCACAGTAAAGGGGGCTTGCGTGCAGGGACTGCAGGAGACATTGGAGAGTTCACTGGGGGCGAAAACACGGTGGACTGGGGGACCACTATGACACAGTTGGACCACTTTAACTTGGGCTTGGAGCGTTGGGTGCAGTGGTGTCTTCAGGCGTCGGGTTCCTGCGGTCACAGAGTCCTCTCAGGAATCTTTGGTTGCCTGCAGGATGCAGGTCCGCTACTTCTTGGGAGGTCTTGATTTCTGGGTGAAGTGCTGGCAGGTCTTCCGGGCTTTGGGGACTCAGCAGCTGCAGGACAACTCTTCTTTTGGTGCAATTGTCAGCAGTCAGGCCGGCAGGGTTGGCGCCAAGTCACTTGCTGGGTCTTCTGTTCCTCCAGGTGCAACTCTTTACATCAGTCTTCTTCACTCTGGTCGTCAGGATTTGATTTTCTGGTACAAGGGGCTCCCCTAAATACTGAAATTAGGGGCATTAGGGTAGTGTAAGGTAGTAGCCAATGGGCAACTGACTCTTGCAGTCACTACGCCCCCTATATGACCCAGAATTCCTAAGTTTGCCATCACAAAGATGGCCACTTCTGAAAAGTAATGTCCACCTCAGACTAGGCCACCTTAGGGGTGGTAGTAGCCTTGGGGTGGCACACCTAGCGGACGAGCTAATTTTCCCGCCTGTCCAGGTGCCAAAGGGCTCTGGACGAAGGGGGTTGGCTTCCTTTCCTGTGAGGGGAGCAAGACTCGCGTTTCATAGGCAGTAGCTTCTTTGAAGCTCCCCTGCCTTGGAATGCTAATCAGCAAGTCATTCTGAGGAAGGGGGTGTAAACACCCTTTCCGAGCAGGCTTGGTTTCGGGCCTTGTGAGAGCAAAGGCTATCACCCTTGGGGTCAGACACTTGTCTCAGGTGGTAGAAACCAGTCACCCAACACAACAGGGGCTGGTAGGTTTTCAGGGGGCACCTCTAAGGTGCCCTCTGAGTGCATGTATTAATAAATCCAACACTGGAATCAGTATGGGTTTATTAATACGAGATGTTTGATACCAAACATCCGCATCTTCAGTGAAGCCATCATGTAGCTGGGGAACTTGTTTTCACCAGTGTCCAGCACATGGTTGAAAATGGCTTTCTTGGTCACTTGCACTGGTAGTAATGGAACTGACCAGCACAGGGACATATCTGCTCATGCAGGTATGCCCTCACATGTAAAAGTAGGCACCCTGCCTTAGGGCTGTAAGGCTTGCTGTAGGGGTGACTTACAAATATCACATGCCGTGTTAGGGAACATGGCACACAGGGATGTGTGTCATGTCACGTTTTCACTTTTGTCTGCAGCAAGATATGCAGTCTGCAATGGCAGCCTTGCATGCTTAGGTGAGGGTTCCCTTAGGGTGGAACATTTCGTGCTGCAGCCCTTAGACAGTCTTTAGTACCTCAGGCCTTGGGTACCATTAACTAGAGACTTATAGAGTGCGCTAAAGGTATTGCCAACTGGGGGATACAATTGTACAGTTTTTGGGAAAGAGATCTGTCACTGGGGACCTGGTTAGCGGCAACCCAGTGCACTTCCAGTCAAAATCACATAAAATACCAGGCAAAAAGTGGGGGTGACAAAAAGGGGCACTTTCCTACAGGTGCGCACTAGGCTGTGGGAAAAAGAGCTGGAACTCTGAGATCAGTAGAAATGAAACCGAGCGGCAAGGTGAAACAAGTTACCAGGAACAAAGGAACAAAGAAGGAGGCATCAACGTAGGAGGAAGGAGTTGTGTGAGGGGTGGTAGAAATTTCTCATCTATACTATTCAATCAAGTGGTGAGACGAAGCAAGAATCAGAGCCGTGCAGCATGAGACTGGGCACCAGACACTGTCTGAGGCTGCACAGGGAAAGATGGGAAGCCCCTGCCACCAAATAGGTTCCTTGGAATAAAAGTTCCAAGCACATCATGTAGTGGCAAGATGAAAATAATCTGGATCTGCATAGACCGTTTACTGAGTGTGGAGTGACACCAAGGACCACAGCATGGAGTAGACCACCACACTGGGACTAACAGGCGCTGCTTCACTTCAACACTGTTATTTAGTATGGAGCATTCCCTCCAGGATGTTGGATATACAGAAAATGCTGCCGCAGCACTGACCCCTGGACAACAGATTGTAGGCTGTTGCTATGTAGATGCAAGACATCATACCACTAGAGCATCGATTTAGTCAACAGAAACCCAGAGACAGAAGTCAGTTTCAGAAGAATAAGTCACATAAACTGACACCAACTGGATGTCAAACAAGAGAGTCCAATCATAGACGCAGACTAATCATTGGACAAGGAACTAAAAACATTGCTTGCAATGTGCCCAGGGAGGATGAGTGGTACAAGAAACAGTACAGAGCAGAGAAGTAGGGGCTGCAATACAGTCATTGGAATTTCTCCATTTAAACAAGCATTCACACCCCCTAGTTCAGGACATTTAAATGGAAAGTGACAACAAAGAGGAACAACTGGGCATGGGCTCCCTACCTGTATGGGTCACCTGGGGGATGGAGGACAACAAGTGCTACAATACTTGCAGCACAAGAAGGAGTGACACCTAGCCATTAGGATGCAGTCCTTTTAAGATTAAGGGCCCAATTATTATTTTTTTGTTATTAATAAGGAGATCAGGGCTTGGGGAATCAAGGCTGCCAACAATGGGGCACCCCCTCATACCTTCATCTGCAGTGCATAATATAGGTGTGAAAAGAGTAGGCTGCAAAGTAGTAATTTAGTATCCTTTAAACAGAGATATCCCTCTTGCTCTTCAGTGCCTGAACTTCTAGTAGAGCAGATAAATAGGTGAGGACTTGACTGGTCTGAAGTTGTCAACTGATATCAAATGGCAGTTGTACATGCAAATAAGTCAAGTATTGTACATAGAATATTTGACAGGTAAGTGTGCCAGATGATTTTATAGCAAAAGTCGTTTTGTGAAGGCTGTGAATTTAAGCATTTGTCATGAACAAGGTGTGCTGTATTAAGCATCTTTAATTATACACAATGGAGAAGTGCTAGGTAAAGGTAGTCCAAACTTAGGTCTTAAAACAATACATGGTCAGACAACATGTTTAAAGATTATACATACCATTGCCACATTGCTATCCAAAGGTTGTGACGTCCAATGACTTCTGTGTTTGTGCAAACTCTGTGTTATGGAAAGACAAAACATATTCACATTGAACAATTCTATAAAGGCTGTTTTTATTGCGTCTACCCCCTACAAACATTTGCACTCTAGCTGCCTTCTTGCTTTACTTGCAGTGGTCATTACAAATGCATTTTAGATTTACTGAAACATGTGTTCAAAATGCTAGTAGTTGAACTTTCAACAGAACAATCTATGTAAAAGTATACCATCGAAACATAGTGGGTCATATTTGCATTTCTACACATCAAAGCTAACATCAAAAGTGCATGCTACCGTGAAACTAGCAGTCTGTTAAGGAAAAACGGCAAATCTTTATCGCCATTCCAAACTCGCACTCATACGGTGGTCGAGAATCTTCATCGGAAGACCAGTCGTCCATAGACAGGCTTAAACTGAAGATGTTATGAGCAGACGGTGGATTAAACCATGCAAGAACTTCTAGCATTACCAGGGTATCAATGCATTCCCATGTATTTGATGACATCTACATGTCAAGAGGACAGTAACATGGAAAAGTAACATATTAAAAAAAAAATTCTGCCTGTGGGCTAGCGGCAGACTGAACACCTGCCACAGACAAGAATGACATAGTCTGGTTTGGACTGACCAGAGCTGGTGTACTGGTCAGAACGGCAATCCAATACACCAGCTGTTGGCAAGATCTAGCGTAAAAAAAATATATAATTCAACAAGCCAATGACTACCTGCCTATATTCAGGAGAATTAAGGGAATCAAGTTAAATTGCAGTGATAATAAAAATAAAATGCTCTGAACTGCTATGATTGCAACATTGAAACCAAGATGATCACACGAGACATACTATGCTTGATCAGTAAAAAAATTTTTTTTTTAAAGAATGGCCTATTAGTAGTAGCAGTGTTAATTTCAATTGTTAGAACCATATAAAACAGAATAAAACCACAAAATAAATCTCTATACGAAATGCCTCAAAAGAAAATCGAAAAATAAATGTTGTAATCCTAAAGCGTAGCGGCTATTGTCAGTCAATTTATTGTCAGTCAATTTATCATCGATTTTTATTTGCATTAATTAGGAAGCGGCACAAAGCATAAAAATACCAAGGGGCTAGACAATAGGTATAATAAAAGGAAACCTTGTCAACATCTAGTAAAACAAACTTTAAACAGAGGTACTAAATACTTGTATCTAGGCTGTTTATATAACTTACAGAACTGTGTAAAATGCATCCAAGCTTGCAAGGATTATCGATGACAAAGGCAAAAAATTCACAGAATCTTCAGTAAACCATCACCATGAGAAACACAGCATGTAGTGCACACCGCTCAGTTGAAATTTACCAAATTCCTCTCATTGGTCTTGGAAACAAAACGCAGATAACATTTGTTTTAATAAACAGAAGAGTTTTATAGATAGTGTGCCTATCTCCAAATGTTATCTAATAGTAGTTATTAATTTATAAAAGACCATTTTAGCCCGTTGTTAGACTTGGCATCTTTTGGCGTGTTTCCCCTGAGTTTTCGCTTTCTGACCTCCCGGTTTTGACTCCGTTTTTGCTGGCGTAGTGTTTCTGCGCACTTTTCTCACTGCTGATCAGTGGTAAAGTGCAAGTGCTCCTGTGGTAAATTGTGTTATGGATTGGTGTTTCCATGATTGGATACTTGATTTACTTGTTAGTCCCTAGTAAAGTGCACTGAGTGTGCCAGGGCCTGTAAATCAAATGCTACTAGTGGGCCTGCAGCACTGATTGTGCCACCCATGTGAGTAGCCCTGAAAAGGTAACTCAGACCTGCCATTGCAGAGTCTGCGCGCAGTTTGTAACGGCCATGTCGACTTGGCCAGCGCACACACTAGCCAGTCCCTAACCTTCCCTTTTCTTACATGTCAGCCACCCCTAAGGTAGGCCCGAGGTACCCCTGTGGGCAGGGTGCAGTGTATGTGAAAGGTAGGACATGCCCTGGTGTGTGTGGCATGTCCCGATAGTGAATTACGGCCAATTTCGTTTTTCACTATTGCAAGGTTACCTGTTCCCCATAGGACAGAATGGCAAGTTTGTTTATAACTTCTTATAAACATAACTGGCCCGGGGAATTAGGTAGGAAAACAAAGTTTAGTATGCCTGAACTCAGAATCTAAAGATGCATCTTTTAGTGAAGGTGATTTTTACATTCTGCGTTTGAAAATACCACTTTTAGAAGGTAGGTATTTTCTTGCTCAGTCATCCTGTGCGCCTCTGCTGGAATGTGGATTGCCTGTCTGGGTTTTGGATGACAGAAGGCTGGGGGAGCAGGCGTGGCTCCAGATAGTCTAGATGGGTCAGGAAAGGGCTTAACAGACCTGGGCTGCAATTGGGGGAAGGGTGAGGAGATTTCCTTGCACCTCAAAGGGCCTGCAGGGTCTGCCTCTGACAATGCCGTCTCCACCTCCTGCCAGGAAGTCACACCAGAGAAGGCAGAACTGGTTCTGGCTGGGCACAGACACTCTCTGCCTAAGAGATCAAAGGATTTTGGGATATAAATACTGGGGCCAGACCCCTGAACTTTAGAACTCTTTTGGACCAAGAATACTGCCAAGAAGAAGAGCTGGAGAAGCTGTGAGTAGGAACTACCATTTTGCTGTGTGCTTTGCTGTGTTGGCCTGCAGTGGCTGCTTCTGTCTTGGGCAGTGAAAGGACCGGACTGGACTTTCTGCAATCTACTTTTTCTGAGTTTCTCCAAGGGCTTGAGGTAGAGCTTGCCCCCTGTTCAAGAAGTCTCAGGAACAGCAAAGACTTCAAGTTCTTCTGCCCTCAGCACTGGGGACTGTTTGTTTTGTGCTGCAACAGAAGAAAAAGCAACCCGACGCCGTCTACGACACCGCTGCCGACTCAGTGTCCTGAAGGCACCGCAGAGGCCACCGCCGCAACGCAACCCTGGTCTCACCGACGACGCCTGCTGACGCCGCCACCGAGCCGCTACTCGCACCATGACCTGTGGGACCGCACTCCGCACCGCCTCGCTTCACGACGAGGCCTTGGTATCCCCGACGACGACGCTCCACGCCGAAGTCTACGCCGCTGCTTGCACCGTGGTTCGAGGGCACCGCTCGTAAAGTTACACGACGCACCGCCCTCATCCCGCACCGCAGCCTTGGCCTACCGACGCCGGCACCATCGACCCCAGTTCGTCAGCCGACAGCGCTTCAGCAACGACACCGCTGCTTGCTCCGTGACCTGCCAGCACTGCGACGAGCACCGCCTTCACTTCGCACCGCGACCCTGGTCTCACCGACGACACCATCTAACGCCGCCACCGAGCCGCTGCTCGCACCGCGACCTGAGGGCACCGCTGCACTTCGCACCGCAGCACCAGATTACTGCCGACGCCAGCGCTCCCGACTTCAACAGAGAGGAGTTCGATCTGCAACGCGTGTGACTTCGAGGGCCCCGACGACTCCTGCACCGACCTCCGGAACAGACGCCTGCGGACGCCGTGCTTTCGGAAGCTCAACGAGAGGTCGCCGACGCCCTGCATTTCTAAAAGGTACTGTTTGCGGGTCTTCCAGACACCGTAGCTGGCCCGCGACGCCGCGGTCAGCCAGAACTGTTTGGATTTGTTTGCTCACGACGCCGTGATAGCCCCGGACAGAGCTATCGACATCAAGGAACTGTTTTTCAAGCATATTTTGATAACTGAAGATTTTTAAGTACTGTATTGTGGGTTTTTATCGTTTTAGGTCTTGTCTTAAGTATATAAAAATATTGGATATTTTTCTAAAACTGGTGTGGTGTCCTTTTGTAGTGCTTACACTGTTTTACTGTTGGTTATGTGCAAATGCTTTACACACTGCCTCTAAGATAAGCCTGACTGCTCGTGCCAAGCTACCAAGGGGGTGAGCAGGGGTTATTTTAGGAGTGTAACTCCCTTATCCTGACTAGAGTGGTGGTTTCTGCCTGGCTTTGGCACATGCCCTAGCCTACCAAAAATCCCATTTCTAACACCCGTATTTTGACTTTTGCTTCTAGGAGCCATGGTTTAGTGAACAGTTCTGATCTCTCTAGGGCAACACAAAGATCTTTGATATATTTATCTCATAGAATTTTCTTATAGGCCTCCTAATTCATACAATCCCTTACAACGTCACTGTTTAATATTGTAGCTGGGTTCATCCACATTGCAATCCATAATAAAAGTGGCAACAGTTTTATTGCATTTTCAAATAACTTAAACCAAGTACTTTGAGGCAGCCATAAAAGTTGTCTGCAAAACTTCTTATTCGTTCTGAAGGCAAGCAATGTCAGATTGGCCCCAGATTCCCACTCAATAACAAACGGAGAGACATTTGTTTCTACATAGATCTAACATATGAACCAGGGATTCATTACCCATCTCCGTGGCAAAAAACAAACAAAACACTTCTGTATGGATAAAATGTGAGCTTTTCAAGAGAATTAAGTTACAACAGTTGCCAGTATTATTAAAAAACAATTGTCAAGTATGAGAATGTGAAGACTCTTTGTGTACAACAAGAGTACGAAGTTCCTCTGTGATTCAGAATAAAGATGGAGAGATACTGTAGAGTAGAGTGAGACCACTGTTGTGTATGCAAAGAAGGGGGGAATTCCCCTTGTCGGAACTAGGGCTCTCACACACCCAGCAAGCTAGGTGTCATGCTTCATCATATGAGCCTGCCCCTCGTCAGGTCGGCCCTGCAATACCCGACGGGCACCCAGACCGGGGCTCTTTATCGGGGATCTTTTGTTCCTGCCGGTGGGTGCGGTGGGGGTGAGGGGCCTAGTGCGTAAAGATGTGGGGGTTGTGAATCTAAAATAGGTCAGTTAGTCCTAGCAAACAATTTATTAAGAAGGTAAACTGCCTAATTTAAAAGAGCGAGAGGGGCAAAGGACTAGTGACAATGTATCTAGTTGTACGTGCCCTGCTCTCGAGTGATCGACATGTTTCGTGCCATAAGATCCTGAGGGCACTTCCTCAGGATCAAAGGAACGCTATCTATACTAAAAGGGTAAGTGAATTCTACATACCACGTTCTCTGGTTGATAACCTATACTGTCGTCAAGTAACTACTTGCAACAGTAGCCGGCGGTTGAAAAGGACACCGATTTGGTCCGGCGTAAAAACGCTTCTAGCGTGCGACCTACCCTGCCGCCGGTACCATGTGTATCACTCGAGAGCAGGGCACGTACAACTAGATACACGAGGGGCAGGCTCATATGATGAAGCATGACACCTAGCTTGCTGGGTGTGTGAGAGCCCTAGTTCCGACAAGGGGAATTCCCCCCCTTCTTTGCATACACAACAGTGGTCTCAAGTGAATCACTCTACTCTACAGTATCTCTCCATCTTTATTCTGAATCACAGAGGAACTTCGTACTCTTGTTGTACATAGCCTTGTTGGGGCATGTACGCTGGACCTCGGTAAACTTGCCCCTCAGTCCCTTCTTTTGTTTGATAATGTGAAGACTCTTGCCAGAAAATGATTCTTCAAAACAAACGACTGATTTAATGGATTAAGGACCCATTGTCATTATAAAGGTTTTAGCAAAATTAGTGGCTAAATAAAAATCAATATGGGACACACAGCTTTCTAACAATCTCTTTAACCTATTAGGAGTGTAGGCCATAAGAACGGCACACTCTGCATAAAAAAAAAACCTGGACTGCCTTGCTACCCGCTATCTTTCTGCCCACCATAGTGGTGACCTTTAATTACAGCACTTGGCAGTGCATTAGGTTACGGTGCTCAAGCAGTTTAAGCTTTTAGTAATCTTGGTTATGTTAGGTACGTAAAATTAATCCATAAATTATGTAACTACCTTAAACGCCATTGCTGGGTCGCCAGGTTTACACAAACAAAAAGTAGTTGGCCAATGCTTCTTCAGAAGTAACAGTGCTAAACGGTTCCTAAGAATTTAGTAGGACTGTGTATTAGGTCAACAAAATTTCACAATACAGAGACTACGTTTACTTATATCATCGGTAAATGTTGGCTCGGCTATCTCATAGTACCACATCTGAACTCCTAAACCTCTAGAGTTGTAGATGCTTGTTGGTAACCTCAACCATGACCACTCGGATTCTCAAGGAACAGGCTTGCTCCTTCTCCATTATTTTGTTAGTGTAGCTTCATTTCTTATACTGTTACTTATGTATTCTCTCAAGTCTAGAGAAAAACAGGAGGCTAATTAACACCACAGTTTTTTTCTCAACTGCATTTGCAATAGCCTTAGATCTGGTTAACCCACCTTGGGTGGGGAGGCAATAGAGGTGGCAGGTTACCCCCACCAGTTTCTACCGTGAAAGTGTAAAAAAGTTGATGTTTACCTGCCGAACAGCTGAAAACTGAGCCACTTGCTGCTGCTGCCATTTCAAACTTGGGCAAAATCCTTCAGGGGCCGGTTGGCATCCAGAGAGCTACAAAACAGAGGTTACAATGGTTTGTCAAGAGTCCTAGCAATGTTTTATTTTTATTAATCAGAAAAATAGATTACAGAATACCTATAGGCTACAGAAATCAGTTTAAGTGAGAGCTGCAGGATGTGTTGAAATGCACCATGCTTTCTCCCACCACCCACAGTGTTTACGGGATCCACATGCCACTCGGAGCACCAGGAGAGAGACCGACGTAAAACCTTGTGTTTGGCTTGGTGTGCACCACCCCTCTAAGAGTACCGAAGCCAGCTTCAAAAGTAGGCACAGTAGTGGAGTATTTTAAGTCATCAAGATGAAGCTTGCATTTATAACCAGATATAAGGAAGACTACAGGGCCTCAAAAATGGATCCGTGCTGAGAGTCCTGCTGTCTTCCTGCTCTGCTGCATCAGTAGGCCAAAGCAGAGCACATATTGTGTAATTAAGGGATGGCATCTGCCACTTGTTCTCCGGCAGAAGCAGAGATGGCAAGGGAACTGTTGTTTTTATGCCACAGCTAACCTGTGTTTTACTTTCTGTATAAAGCTTGCAGTAGTTAAGCAGTAAGTCTACTCTTTTATTTCAGTTGTTTACCTGTATATTTATGTGAAAGCAGAGCCTACCTACAGCAGTGGACTGGAGAAATAAAGTAAAAAATTGGCCCAAGATAACAGTGAGACGATGGAAAGAAGGAGCTGGAAGATTGGGGCTTAAAAAAAAAACTAAAAGCATTGGCAAAACTAAGAGGTCTCGCCTATACAAGAGCTATTGGCTTTAGCAATGTGGTTTTGCCATGTTGTGCACCAGTGTGGCTGCTGTTCAGCATGGCTAAAAGTTAGAGGTGTGGCGTGTTCTAGAGTGGAATGGGCAGGAGTAGTGTTGTAGACTGGATTTGTTGGATTAGAGTTGAGTAGACTTCACTGGGTTCAGTGGCAGAGTGTCGTAGAGCGTAGTGTCAGAATGGAGTGGAGTGGGGTGGACTGGAGTATATTGGTGTGGATTGGACTGGAGTAGTCTCGGTTGGGTTTAGTAGAGTGGGTTGGATTGGAGTGGGTGGACTGGATGGGATGGGGTGCATTGGATTGGAGTGGATTAGATTGGTTTGGGGTGGATTGGATTAGGGTAGGGTGGTTTGGGGTGGGGTGAATTAGAGTGGAGGGAGGTGGACTAGGCTGCACTGGAGGGGGTGGATTAGACTGGACTGGAGGGGGTTGGATTGGATAGACCTGGAGTGGATTGGACTGGACAGGATTTGACTGGAGTGGGTAGACTGAACAGGGTTGGGCTAGACTGAACAGGGGTAGAGTAGGGTGGATTGAAATGGGGGTCGGGTGGACTGAAGTGGGGTGTGTTGGATTGGATTGAGGTGGGGGTTAAGTGGGGTGGGGCAGATTGTGGTGGGGTGGGGCAGATTGTGGTGGGGCAGATTGTTTTGGATTTGAGCAGATTGAGGTGGATTGGAGCGGGGCAGACCGGAGCGGGGCAGACCGGAGCGGGGCAGACCGGAGCGGGGCAGACCGGAGCGGGGCAGACCGGAGCGGGGCAGACAGTTTTGCACTGGAGCGGGCGGGTTGGGAGGATTGGAGTGGGTCTGTGGTTTGGATTGGAGTAGGGTGCATTGGATTGGTCTGGGGTGGATTGGTGTGTACTGCACAATGTTTAAAGCATCATTTCAGAAGCACAAGTAACTAACTTGTGTAACGATATATCTGTAAGAGACAGTAGTTAGTGACAGATTCCTTACCTTAGAATATCCCCAGGCGTCAGGCTGGATCCGGAAAGTTTTTGCGTAGCAGTACCCTTGCGCGTCGGAAGGCGGCGTCGTGATCGCCGGGATGACGTCGCGGGCAGTACTTAGACGCCGCCCCTGCGCGCTGACGTCAGTTCTGTACACAACTTTCCGCGCCAGGAACGCAGAGTCATGCAAGAAGCTGACATAGGTGTCTGAAAAATACAAGGGCCCTGAAAGGGATGTCCTTAACCCTAGAAATCAGTTCGCAAAACGGGGAGGATGGGTGGGGCGGTAAGGAATCTGTCACTGACTACTGTCTCTTACAGATATATCGTTACACAAGTTAGTAACTTGTGTATCTGAAAGAGACACGTTAGTGACAGATTCCTTACCTTAGAATAGATACCCCAGCAATATCAACCCCGGTGGTGGGTCTGCGAACAAAGATCAGACAAGGAAGTCCCGGAGGACAGAACGGCCAAAGAAGCCGTCCCTCCGGACCTGGCTGTCAAGGCAGTAATGCTTGGTAAACGTGTGCAGCGAGGCCCACGTAGCTGCCTGACATATATCCTGCAGCGGAACACCGCGGCCTAAAGCCGTGGTAGCAGCCGTTGCCCTGGTGGAATGGGCACGCAGCCCAACAGGAGGCTCCTTCTTAGCCAAAGAATAGCAGGCTTTGATACACAAGGTGACCCAGCGGGAGATGGTTCTCTTGTGCACCGCCCGACCTTTTTTGGCGCCCACGTAGCCAACAAAGAGCTGGTCATCCACCCGGAAGTGTTGTGTGCGGTTGATATAAAAAGAAAGCGCACGTTTTGGGTCCAGACGGTGGAGCCTCTCTTCCTCTCTGGAAGGATGCGGAGGCGGAAAGAAGGTGGGCAAAGTGATGGTCTGCCCAATGTGGAAGGCAGTAACCACCTTTGGCAAGAAGGACGGACGCGTCCTAAGAACAACCTTGTCTGGATGGACAGACAGAAAGGGAGGTTTGCATGATAGAGCCTGGAGCTCACTCACCCGCCGAGCGGAGGTGATGGCCACCAGAAAGGCTGTCTTCAAAGTAAGAAGACGAAGAGGACAGTTATGTAGAGGCTCAAAGGGAGCGCACATTAAAAAGGTAAGAACCAAGTTTAAGTCCCACTGAGGCATGACAAACGGAACAGGAGGGAAGAGGTGTGTAATGCCTTTTAGAAACCTGTTAACAACAGGGGACTTAAAAAGAGAGGGCTGATCAGGGAGCCTGAGGAACGCCGAGATCGCACAAAGATAGCCCTTGATGGTACCCAGGGCAGAACCCTGTTGGGCCAGAGAAAGAAGGAACAGAAGAACCTCAGAAAGAGGGGCAGAGAGGGGATTCACAGCCTTTGCTGTGCACCATGCCACAAACTTGTTCCACCTGCAGGCGTATACCACCTTAGTGGAGGGACGCCTGGCTGCCAGAATCACATCACAAACTTCGGGAGGCAAGTCGAAGGGAATCAACTGCCGCCGCTCAATCTCCACGCAAGCAGGTGGAGACTGGACAGGTTCGGGTGGAGGACCGTCCCCTGCTGCTGCGACAGAAGATCCTCCCGAAGAGGCAGACGGATCGGGGGATCGACGCTCATACTGAGTAGCTCGGGATACCAAACTCTTCGAGCCCAGTCCGGAGCCACAAGGATGACTTGGGCCCGGTCGCGCCGAATCTTCAACACTCTGGGTAGAAGTGGTATAGGCGGAAAAGCGTACAACAGACCGCAACTCCACTCGCGACGAAAAGCGTCGCCGAGCGAGTGCCGCCTTGGAAATTCCAACGCGCAGAACTGCTGACATTGCGCGTTCTCTTCGGTGGCGAATAGATCTAACCAAGGCTCTCCCCACTGTAGAAAGAGTCCTTGCACCACTTCCGAGTGAAGACGCCATTCGTGATCCATCATGCACCTGCGGCTGAGTTCGTCCGCCCTGGCGTTCAGGGAACCTGCCAGGTGTTGAACCATCAAGAATATGCCCTGATGTTCCAGCCATGTCCAGAGGCGCAGAGCCTCCTGACATAGGGTCCACGACCCCACCCCGCCTTGTTTGTTGCAGTACCACATGGCGGTGGTGTTGTCGGTGAACACCTGCACTACCTTCCCTTTGACAGAGGGAAGGAATGCCTTGAGTGCAAGTCGGATCGCCCAGAGCTCCAGAAGGTTGATATGCAGCTGGGACTCCGCCGGAGACCAGAGGCCTCTGATCTCCGCCTCTCCCATGTGACCGCCCCATCCCAGAAGGGACGCATCCGTCACAACTGTGTGCTCTGGCTGGGGAAGGGAGAGGGATCTGCCCGTGACCCACTGCCGGTTCGAAAGCCACCACTGCAACTGTCGTGCAGTCCCCTCCGAGATCTGGACGTAATCGGACAGGTTCCCCTGATGCTGCGCCCACTGGAACTTCAGGTCCCACTGCAGAGCCCGCATATGCCATCTGGCATGATCGACCAGCAGGAGGCCATGAGGCCCAGCAGCCTCAGGGTCATCCGTGCCGAAACCCAGGATAAAGGCTGAAAGATCGGAATCATAGCCTGAATATCCCGGACTCGCCGTTCGGGAGGATAGGCCCGAAACTGCGTCGTGTCCAGAACTGCTCCGATGAAAAGGAGCTGTGGAGAAGGAATCAGGTGCGACTTCAGCACATTGATGGAGAACCCCAGCGAGTGCAGGAGTTCGGCCGTAGTCTGGAGGTGGGAGACGACTGCCTGGGACGAGCCCGCCTGCAGCAGCCAGTCGTCGAGGTAGGGGAAGACTGGAACCCCTGCCCGGCACAGATGAGCTGTGACCACCGCCATCACTTTCGTGAACACCCGAGGGGCACTTGTGAGGCCAAAGGGGAGCACGGTGAATTGAAAATGCTCGAGGCCCACCATGAACCGCAGGTAACGCCGGTGGGCCGGCAGGACGGGGATGTGGAAATAAGCGTCCTGCAAGTCCAACGCTACCATCCAGTCTCCAGGGTCGAGGGCAGTCAAGACCTGAGCTAAGGTGAGCATCTTGAACTTCTCCTTCCGGAGGAAGCGATTGACGTTCCGGAGGTCCAAGATAGGACGCATGTCCTCCTTGTCCTTTTTGGGCACCAGAAAGTAGTGGGAGTAGCAACCACGTCCTACTTCTGGGGTCGGAACGCGCTCGATGGCTCTCTTGGCCAAGAGGGCCGCAACTTCCTTCCGAAGAAGCACCAAGTGATCCCCTGACATGCGGTGGAATGGAGGTGGCATGGCTGGGGGGGTGGTCTCGAAGGGGAGGGAGTAGCCCCTTCGGACAATGTCCAAGACCCACCTGTCCGAGGTGATGGCATGCCAGTGGTGAAGGTGATGGCGGACACTGCCCCCTACTGGCGTGCTGTGCACCTGAAAGGAGGGACTAGGAGGGCTTGGAGGCCGCGGACGGGGCGGGGTTGGTGGCCTGACCCGCACGCTGGTTGCCCGATCCGCCACGGCGGAAGCCACGTCCTCGGCCACGCGAAGACGCTTGCTGCGTGGGCCGGTGGCTGGGCAGCGGACGTGACTGGGCGCCCCTTCCGTGGCCACGAAAGGGGCGAAAAGCAGATGGCTGCGGAGGGCGTACAGCAGAAAGGCCCAGGGACTTGGCCGTAGCCCGTGAGTCCTTAAAACGCTCAAGCGCATGGTCTGCCTTGTTCCCAAAAAGACCGACCCCATCAAAGGGCATGTTCATAAGAGTGTTCTGGACATCACCCGAGAAACCAGTGGTTCTCAGCCAGGCGTGACGGCGCAGCGCCACTGTCGTTGCAATAGATCTACCCAGCGAGTCGGCGGTATCAAGGCCACATCGAATGGTGAATTTAGCCGCATCTCTTCCTTCCGCAATGGCGCTGGAAAGCAGTGTCTGGACCTCCTCAGGACACTGGGGCAAAGCTTGCGCCACCGAGTCCCACAGAGAGTGGGAATATCGGCCCAAAAGGCAAGCTGTGTTGACACACCGCAAGCCAGCACTGGAGGAAGAAAAGACCTTCTTCCCAAATTGATCCAGGCGTTTGGATTCCCTATCCGGAGGAGCGGTAGGGAAGGCGGTTTGGGAAGCAGAGGCTTGGACAACCAAGCTCTCAGGAGTGGGGTGTTGGGAGAGGAACAGGGGGGGGGTCACCCGGAGCGGGGCGATGGCGTCGGGCCACGTTCCTTTCCACAGGAGCCCCTGTGGCGGGCTTGGACCAGGTGCCCAAAAGAACGTCAGAAAGTGCGTCATTAAACGGCAGCAGTGGCTCCGAGGAGGTAGCCGCCGGCTGAAGCACTTCCGTCAGGAGGTTAGTCCTGACGGCCACTGTAGGCAATTGGAGGTGTAAGGACCCAGCTGCTCTACGCAACACCGTTGCAAAATTTGCTCCCTCCTCCGTTGCCACGGAAGGAGGAGACAGCATGCCAGGGTCAGGGGAGGTGTCCAGCCCACTGGCATCCCCAAGTTCCTCAGCCCAGTCCTGTTCGTACTCACACTGCTGTGTGAGAGGGTCCTCCGACCCCTCCCAGTCCTCTTCGTCCTCCTCAGGTTGAAAATATGGAGAAGGAGGGACACGCGGGACCCAAGGTCTCAACGGCGTCGGAGCCGGCGTCGAGCGACGCTGGTCCGGCGCCGTGTCCGGATCCGGAGAGAACCGGGGAACGACGCCACCCGGAGCCCCGGGCGGCGCCGGGAATGGCACCGGAGACATCGGCCGGTGTTACAGGCGGCGCCGGGACCGGAGTCGTCGGCGGCGCCGGGGAAACCCCATCAGGGCCCGCGGGGGGACTTTGAGGCCCGAAGAGGCGGGCCATGGCCGATAGGAATTCCTGTATCTTGGCCGGAGTCGCCCCCGAACCCGGGAAGGACGGGTAATGCGGGGGCGGCTCCACAGGCACTCCCGGAGCCGCGGGGACGGTGCCGACAGGAGCCTTAGCCGAGTCGCGAGACCGGCGAGGCGAAGTCGTGGAGCGATGACGCTTCTTAGACTTTTTGTGCATCGACTTACCGGAGGAGTGCGAAGACTTGGACCCCGACGACCGATGAGGACTCCGCGACCGGCCCCTCGACCTCTCACGTGACCGGGGCCTGGTGTGGCGCGGAGCCGACTGCCGGACCTCGAGGAGCTTTCGAGACCGCTCTCGCAAAGCCTTCGGGTTCAAGGCCCGGCAGTCGGGGCACGACTTCGTGTCGTGGTCACGGCCGAGACAGTAGAGACACTCTACATGCGGGTCTGTGATCGACATCATACGACCACAGACGTCGCAGGGCTTGAAGCCGGACATCCCTACCGACACCTTCGGAGTCGAGAGACTCGTGAGAAAAAAACAGTGAAAAATCACCAAAAAGATAGTCAAAAAATGACTAGGGCACTGCTCTTCCCGGATCTGCGCTTACTGGCGCGGAAAAAGAAGAACTGACGTCAGCGCGCAGGGGCGGCGTCTAAGTACTGCCCGCGACGTCATCCCGGCGATCACGATGCCGACGACGGACGCGGAGCCACACGACGCCACCTACCGACGCGCAAGGGTACTGCTACGCAAAAACTTTCCGGATCCAGCCTGACGCCTGGGGATATTCTAAGGTAAGGAATCTGTCACTAATGTGTCTCTTTCAGATATTTCACATAAAGAAACAATGTCGCTTTGCAATAACATAATCCTCATTTTTTGAGAACAGCGCCCACAAAACCAAAAAGAAAACATGAGTGAAAAGAAGACATGCCAAAATACAATAAAAGTTAACTACAGAAATTAAATCTTTGCAATTTTGTTTGTCCTTCTAGGCACATTTTTGCCAGTCACCTGCCTTCTGTTTGCAGGGGACTAAAAGTTAAAAAGAATAAAATAGTATCTCAATCACGCCGGGAGCAGCGGACAGGCACGGATTAAGTTGAATCAATCAGTGCTTGGTTGCTGCTCCACTGGGAGGAATGGGAAAGATGTTAGGCCTGCCTTGACGAGTTAAGAGGCTTTAAAGAACAGTGCCTGGCAAGCCAACAAATGGTGAGCAACGTGCGGGCTCCAAGCCCTTATATCTCTATAAAAGAGTATCACAAGCGAGACGCATGAGCTAGCGCATGCTCTCCAGGCTCGACCCTGGAAAGGGGTGGAAAGGCTGTGGAGAGGAAAGGGCGAGAGAAAGGTCAAGGGAAGATAAAGAAAGATGGTGACATAGGGAAAGGATGATACATAAAAAAAAGCTGAGAGGATGAAAATAATTTAGAGAAGTGGAGTGAAGGAAAAGAAGGGAAAATGGTTGAGGGGCGAGAAAAACAGACGGTCTAGCATAGAGGAAAACCAGGGAGAAGAGGTATGACTGAAAATGGAGACGGATGAGAACAGGGGAAAAAAAAAGGGACAACAGCTAAGTGAAGGACAAGAATAAGGACCACTGTCAGTCTGCTCGCCTATATACAGGGTAAAGTCCTATTCAGAATTTCCTTGAGTATTCCATTATTTCAGACTAAAGTCCATTATTATTCCTATAACAAAGGTCTTTTAATGTGCAATTATGAGTGACAGCAGCCAAAGATTGTCAAGCCCTGTACCATACATGTGCCACTAGAACAACATTTAGATCATGTACTTCACTGGTTTTTGTCAGGAAATGGATTCAAGTGACATCAAAGATCACGTCTGTGGTGCCACTTCAGCCCATGCCTAAGGCAGTTAGAACACACCATTGGCCTGTGCTATTCAAAGCGGTGCTGGTGAGCAATATACTCTCCAAGGTGGGCCCAAGTCGGACTGAACACCTCCCCACAGCCAGCACCATCTGTTACATGATTCATACAAGGTGAGCGAGAGAGTGAGAAATAAACACTCCATTCTCACTTTCTTAAATCAAAGATTATGACACTTTTTCCTATCTCCCCATGCCATATCTTGAGGCTACAACAAAGGACTATCTTGGTGGGATCCTGCCACCAGTGGCGTAGCTGGGGGGGGAGGGTAGAGGGGCAGTTGACCCAGGCGTAAAAATGTTAGGGGTGCAAAGTTTTTAAAGAAAAGTGAAAGGATACTTGCCTGCCCTGGGTGCTGGCCACCCACGCTAAGCCGCTGCCTGCCACTGTTAAGTTTCAAACCTCCAACACTCAAAAATCTAAAGAGGTCTGTGATAAGGGACTCCCTTTTCGGGGGCGTGGCCTAACGCTGATGGAGTGAGCAGCTCATCTCAGAGCTCCTCGCAGCGAGCCTGATCCAGCGACATCCTGAACCTCGCACAGACCAGAGGGGGCTCCGATTGGGGGCTGAATGGTGCTGAAGGGGGCTCGAGTGACCGGAGGGTGCTCGCATCGCTCTGCGGCCCGAAATCCACCTCCTGGCATTGGCGCACTTGCAATCCAGAGTCCCAGGATGGCGGAGCCCGGGAGACCCGGCGGACCCTGGTGGAGGGAGTCAGCTGTGAGACCTGAAAGCGGGGCTGGCTCGAGACCTAGAGCTGGCCCGCCCGGACGCCGCAGAGAAGTGCTGGAGCAGTGACAGAGAGGCTGCCTGGTCCGACTTTCACTTCTGCGCAGATGAGAAGGTCAGCCGCGGGCTTGTGACGACCCGGTGAGACGCTGCTGCTGGAGAGGGCCGCCGGGTGGGGGCGCCTGGGCCGGCCTGGACCTCCTGAAGAGCAGGCCCAGCGGATACAGCGAGCGGCAGCCCTGAGCTGCCGCAGGCAACGCCGAAGCAGCAGTGAGCCTGTGGGGACCTGGAGGGTGACGGGCGCCCGATAACTGCCTGCTGCGGACACGCACTACCGCCGGACAACCATTGGAGCACAGACCCAGGAGGAGACGTGGACTGGCGGCCGGCGCCGGCCCGATCTTTGAAACCATGCTAAGATGTGACCGCCCCCCCGGGCAGGTGGGAGCGCGGAGAGCCACCCGCGAGGGACCGCTTGCTGAGCGGTGGCTGTGCATAACGCGAGGAGGGGAGGCCCCTGCCTGGGTGGAGGGCCTGAGGCTGTCACACGCAGAGAGAGCCTGGCAGCGGGGGAGGACTGTGCTGCACGCGCCTACGCCGCTCTTGAGCAGCCCGCACCAGAGACGAAGGCGGGTTGTCGTAGGGCGGTGAGTGGGGGCCCCTGCAAGGAGGAGAACTGGGCCTTCCAGTCCCGAGCGGGTGACTGTGGCCCCTGGTTGACTGTCTATCTGGGGGAGAGGTACTGGGCAGTGGACTGCCGGTAGAATCGGCCAACCTGGCACACCGGCTGACAGAGGCCTGACTCAAGCCGAGAGGAGGCTAGTAATGGGACTCCCACATTACCCTGGAGGAGCTACTACTGGGCGCAACCTTGACCAGAAGAACAGAAGCACACCCTCCTGAGCGGGACCAGAACGCTGAAAACCGCTCCCGCCACAATAACATTCAGATCATAGGCCTGCCCGAGAAAACTGAAGGATCAAACGCTGTGCAATACCTGGAGGAGTGGTTGCGCACAAATGTGGCCCCTGAGGGTCTCACGGCTTTCTTTGCCTTTAAGAGAGCGCACAGAGTTCCGGCCAGACCTCCACCTCCAGGGGCTCCCCTGCCACCCATGATTGCGCGGCTCCTGCACTATAGGGATCGTGACTCCATTCTGGCAATGGCCCGCAAGAAAGGGGAGCAGAGGGTAGCCAATGCAACGGTGCAGATCTTCCCAGACTTCTCAAAAGAGGTCCAAAGACAGAAGGCATACTACCAGGAGGTTAAAAAGAAATTGCAGCATCTGGATCTTCAGTACTCCATGGTCTTCCCGGCGAAGCTGAGAGAGGTGTCCTCGGACGGGGTGAGGTTTTTTCAGACCCCGCAAGAAACGTGGGACTGGCTAGAACTTCAGGGTAAACCATGGCCCAGCATGAAGGATAGTGAGCGAGAGCGCCCGTGTAGAACTCCCAGACGGGCACGTCGCCGACAGCAGGTAACACTACCATCTCAGGCTGAGGCTAGATTAGGACGGCAGAGAGCGATGGAGGTAGTGGCGCAAATAAGCAGCCTGGAAGAGAAGCGTGGCAACCCCTCACACCGCAGAGCACTAAAGAGGCTCTGCTTCGAATGTTAACGAGCATTAAGACGGTTTGGGCGGGTGGCCTGTTGCTGCTGGCCCTGGGGAGGGGGAGTTGGGGTTGTTGGCTGATGCCATTACAGTTGGGGATTAGCGAGTTGCATCTAGAATACACACGTAGCAGATAGGGACACAATGGAAAGGCTGGGTGGGACCGCATCGATTATGCGGTGTGGAGCCTTCTCACGCACTGACACTACATATGGCTAATGACCTACGATATAAATGCATGACATGGAACGTCCAGGGGCATGCATACCATGGCAAAAAGGTACAAGGTGTTCTACCTACATAGAAGAGGGGGTGCACACACCGCTCCAACAGGAGACGCATCTCACTGCCAAGGAGGGACAGGCGCTGAAAAAGTGATGGCGATGCCAAACGTACTTTACCACATACTCGGCATATGCCAGGGGAACACTCATATGGATAAAGGCAGGGTCCCCTTTCAACTCGCAGACACCAAGATTGATACCGAGGGGAGGTATGTGGCCACAAAGGGCCGGTTAGAAGGGAATGAGGTAACACTGGTGAGCATCTATGCCCCCAACACAGACCAGAGTGGGGGCGTGGCCTGACAATATGGCCGGCTAGACGCATAACGGCGTAGCTCCTGCCCCACCAGACGGAATCCTTTTAATATCCTGGCGGAATTGAGCCCCATTACACAACATCTGGCATCGGAATACCCCCCCGGCCCAGAGGATCCCGGTTGGGGAGTGCACGGACAGCCTGCGGCCAGAGAAAACGACTTTTGTCCCCCGGAGGGCTGCCGGAATCCTACTCACCAAGATGGCGGCTCCGACCTGGCCCAGGGGATAACGGGCCACTGTAAACTGCTCCGGAGGCTGGAAGGACATCGCCGGAGCCTCGACCTGCGCGGCCTCAGCTGGGGGCGACCAAGGCGAATCCGGTGGAGCGGACCGCCGGGCTGAGGGGACGCCGGCGGGTGCTTGGGCTACGTGAGCCGTGTCCGGCCCTCCCGGCCCACTGACGTGCGCGCCCGGTCCTGGCTCCGGTGAGGGTGCGGTGTCGGCATTGCGTGGCGGACACTCGAAGGGTGGGGGCCGAGGCCCAGAGCTTTGGACCCTCGGAGTCCCGGGGGGGGGTGTTGAACGCCAAGATGGCGGCCCGAACTGTCCCAACTGCTAACGGCTCACTGAAGGCCGGTCCGGGTCCCAGGGGAGACGAGACCCGAGGTCCTGGACTTGATAGGAGCCTCCGCCTTTGCTGATGTGCCTGCGGACCGATAGGGGTGCAGCCTGTGGCGCGACCGGCTCGAGATTGCCCCTGTAACGCACGCCTCACCTCGTCACTGGGGGACATCAACACTGCCCGGCGGCCATTTGAAGGAGAGGACTGGGGCCCCGGGTTCTGGAGGTGAGTCTGCCCTCCCCCCCCTGTGAGGACATCAACTGTGGCGGCTGGCTGGGTATTCGCTCCACGGTTCGGTGGAGGCGCGGACCAGCCGTGAACCCAAAGAGACGGTCTGTTGGTCTGAGATGCTGACGAGTGGCCCGCATCAGAGAACGGGCTGGGGGTACGGCTGGTGGATCTCGGGCGTTGAGTGCGATGGACTGAGAGGCACACCACCTCCCTGTGTCAGATTGTCCCGAGCCGGGGATAGCACGGGGCGAGTGTGCGGAAATCCCTGGGGTACGGGTGGACCTTGGGCCGGTCCTTCCACCCCTGGCGAGCGAGGGAGAAGTCACTGGTGGCAACCTTGCCACTTTTTCACCGGCTATGGGGAGAGATAAACCCCTTCGAGGCGCCCAATCAAACAAAATCGTGCAGTACACAGTGCCAGGCCCGACCTCCGATGCCCGCATGAGACCAGACCCGGAGCAGGCGCCTCATCAAGACTCGGTGGCCCGCGACACGTCCGACATTTTGGCGGCCATCAGAGACTCGCGAGTAGCACTGGAGTCGAAAATGAATGGGATGGCCATGTTATCAACCACCTGCGCCTGGATTTAAGAAAAGTGGCGGACCGAGTTACTACCACGGAGGGGGACCTGGGCACACTACAGACTAAAGTCCAACAACTACGGGCGACAGTATCTGCGCTCCAGGAACACACAGCGCGTCTAGAAGACAGGGCGGACGACGCAGAGGGGCGATCAAGGAGGAACAACCTCCGCTTTTTGGGTTTTCCAGAAAAATCGGAGGGACAGGCGGCAGATTTATTTCTGGAAGAATGGATTGGCTCTGCACTACCCAACCTCAGGCTCTCTAAGATGTTCGCGATAGAGAGAGCCCATCGCTCCTCGGCCCCCACCAAAACCGGGATCCCCTCCCAGAGCGCTGATCGCACGCTTGTTCAACTTTAGGGACCGGGACACGATCCTGCAATTTATTCGCACCAACGGTCCACCCAGGTTCGAAAATAGTGACATCCACATATACCCGGACTACACCAAAAAGGTACAAGACCTGAGGAACGACTTCCTAGGTGTTAAGCGACGAATGCGGAACCTCCATATCAAATTCAGCCTAATGTTCCCGGCCCGGCTCCGGGTACAATATGAGGACAGGGTTCGCTTTTTTGGTACTCCGCAGGAGGCGACGGACTGGATGGACTCGTTGGGCCTGGCTGGTCAGGACCACAGCCACGGCTGGCAGGAACAGAAGAGGAGGAGTGGACGACAACGGAACCAACAACGCCCCACTGGAGAACAACGACTCAGACAACGGGACCTATCGGACGGAGGTCGCATCATGGTGGGGCCGGATGGCACCCTCCTAACGGAAAGGGAGGCGATCCCTACACAGAATCAGTTTTCCCCGCTGTGTCTGGTGCAGGAGACTAAGTCGGAGCAGGGGGGGTGCCGCCAGCCCAGTCGATGGGGAGTCATGAGACATCTGAAGGCCAGCTAACGAACTGAAGTATGGGGGTAATTGGTCACAGAAACTGTAGGTACGGGACTTGACCCGGATGGGTTGGAACCTGGCCATAGAGCACCTACTTGGGGGGCCCCGAGCCCCAGGGACATCAGGGTGAAGCGGAAACGTTATGGAGGGGATGGGTATCATTCCGCCACTCTACGGTTCGGACACTCCAGCTGTAATGCGCTGCGGCGGCCTAGCTAGACCACTGGTCGGGCGGGGTCGCGCGGTGCCAGAGAGCTTGGCTGTATATCTGAGAGTGGGAGGGTGCTTTTTTTCTAGTGCAAAGTTTTTTTTTTGTAGATCGAAATAGTTGATCCAAGTTGAGGGGGGGTAAGGGGAGGGTGATAGCTGTGGGGCGGAGTCCTGAGTCCTCAGACCACGGTTCGGTTGTGAGAATGCAGTACTACTGTCTGTGGGAGGGGGGCGGAGGGGTTGGGAGTTCGCAATGTAATGTTTCACAGTTTTATGCCGGGAATGTTCTATGCTGTACCACTGCAGGTCCTAAGAGGTTTCAGCGCAAGGGGTCACACTGCATCACTTATGGGTTCCTCCACACGAAAGACGGGCGTCACCGCACCAACAGATATCAATCTCATGCTAGGCGATAACCAGAAATACAAATTCATAACGTGGAATGTCAGGGGGCTCAACAATGTGGTTAAACGGGTTCGGGTGGCGACGTACCTTAGAAGATACGGGATAAGTATAGCCTGCCTCCAGGAGACGCACTTATGGGGAGACTGTCTTAAATACGTCCAACGCAGATGGAGGGGCCAGTTTTTTGCAACCTCCTATTCGGGGTTTGCTAGAGGAGCGCTTATATGGGTAGCACCTGGAGTCCCTTTTAAGGCGGTGAACACCAGACTAGATCCAGACGGGAGGTTTGTGGTGGTGAAGGGGACACTAGATGGAAGATGCATATGTTTGGTAAATATATACGCCCCAAATAGCGACGATGGGGAGTTTCTGGGACGGGTACTAGGACAGCTAGATCTGGATCCAGATGTGGAGCTGTTTATCGCTGGAGACTTTAATTGTCCCCTTGACGGCGACCTGGACAGACACCCCCCCCCAGACCGGACACCAAACCTAAAGCGAGAGAGGCCATACGCCAGATGCTCCACAGCTACCGCCTGTTGGACATATGGCGACACTGTAACCCCCGCTGTCGGGTGTACTCGTGCCACACACCTGCGGCTAACACATACAGTAGACTTGACTATTTTTTTATTCAGATGATATCGGCTCCCCGGGTCGAGGAGTCGCAGTATCTGGCCCGCTATTTGTCCGACCACTCCCCCCTGATATCGTACACTCTGGGCTGGCCACGATCCAAGGTACCATTATGGAGACTAAACACAGAGGCCTTTACGGACCCGACATACAAAGAAGCGATCACAAGAGGGTTGGATGACTATTTTGACCTGAATTGGGGTACGGCTGGTACCAGGGCGTTTGAATGGGATGCGATGAAGGTGGTGTTGCGAGGGGTGTGTATGTCCACAGAGGTGGGAGTGAAAAGAGTGCTGGAACGTGATTTACACCGCCATGAGGAGCGTTTGGCGGTTCTAGAAAGAGAGCTTCCCACTGATGAGGAAGGGCCTGCCAAGTGGGCGGAATTACGGCGGAGGATAGGGGACATCTGGGACTCATTGGGCAAATACAATAGAACCACCAGTAGACGCCGTTGGTACATAGAGGGGGATAAAGCGGGACGCCTATTGGCACGCCTGATTAGGATTGAGACACAGCCACACCCGATATTGTCGATCAAAACGGAGCATGGCCATATGGTGTATACACAACACGAGATCAACAGAGCGTTCACCTCCCATCTACAAAAGATATATTCCGAGCCCCGGCCCCACATTGCGCCTCGGGTGGTGGAGACATACCTTGCCGAGCTGGAACTGCCCCGTCTTGACCCGGAGAGTCAGGAGTCACTGGGGGCCCCCTTTAGAGGGGAGGAGATCAGAGCGGCAATTGCCCATTTGAAGACTGCGAAGTCCCCTGGGATGGACGGCCTGGCGGCTGAGCTCTACAAGGAGTATGGGGGGGGGGGGGCTCTTAATTCCTAAACTCCTGGAAATCACGGTGGAAGCCAGCGATATTGGTAAGCTCCCGGACTCCATGCGCCAAGCACTGATCGTTATGATCCCCAAACCAGGGAAGGACCCCATGCTCCCCAGTTCGTATCGGCCAATTTCCATGCTGAATGTGGATCTTAAAATTATCAGTCAAATGTTGGCTAGCAGGCTCCTTCCGTATCTTAAGCAGTTGGTACACGGCGACCAGTCCGGTTTTATACCTGGCAGGAATGCGTTGAGGAACATCCGCCGGCTTGCTCACGTTATGCAATCGTTGGAGGGTACGGCCCACCAGAGTACCCTAGTATTCCTTGACATCGAACAAGCGTTCGATTCGATCCGTTGGGAATTCTTGTGGCAGGTGCTTCTAAAGATGGGGTTGGGGGGAGGGCTTCGTGAACTGGGTGAAACTACTATATGCTCACCCTATGGCGAGGGTCCGAACGGGTCGATACGTGTCGGATCCAATCACAATAGAAAGGGGGACGCGCCAGGGGTGCCCGCTCTCCCCCTTGCTGTTTGCCCTGGCAATGGAGCCATTGGCTTGCCATCTCCGTCGGGAGCTTCAGGGGCAGGGCATTCGAGTGGGTGGGACGGAACACATTGTATCATTGTACGCCGACGATGCATTGGTGTACCTGTGTCAGCCGACCCAGTCCCTGCCGATGCTATTTGCGGTTTTGGAACAATTTGCTGGCGCCTCCGGACTTTATATTAATAAATTAAAATCACAACTATACGCGATCGAGCCGATAGACGAAAGGGACGATGCCCGGCTCCCGGAGATAGGGCTCCCCTGGGTATCGGACACACTACGCTATCTCGGGATCCGGATAGCCAGAGATAGGGACACCTTCTACTACCACGATATGGGGCGAATTATTAGGGGTCTTCAGGGCAGTATTACCTTCTGGAACACACTCAAGCTCTCACTGATGGGGAAAATTGCCTTGATAAAAATGGTGGTTTTGCCCAGATGCCTCTTTACGATGCAGGGCTCCTTCTTTGAAATCCCACATCGGGTATTTAAGGAAATAGACGCACTACTTATACAATTGCTATGGAACGGGAAACGATGTCGGGTCAGCCTGGAGGTTATGAAACGCAAATGGGGCAAAGGCGGTCTAGAAATTCCAGACTTGGAACTTTACTACTTTGCATCTCAATTGCAACATGCCATAGCATGGTTGGACACGGACCCTTCCTGGGAGAGAGCCCTTCTGGCGTACACATATGGAAGCCGGCAGCTGGGTGCATTCCTTTGGCGGGCGGGGGAGGGGGTCGGGAGCCCTGTCCCCCATTGGTGCGGCTACTAGCGGCAATATGGAATCGTGTGATCAAGAGACTTATCCGAGAGTGGCCGTTCGCCCCGGAGGCGGATCTCTGGCTTATGCCACCCTTCGCTCAAATTGAGCGGGTCATGTCTACTGACAAATGGAAGGAAGGGGGGCTGCCTAATGTTGTCTGACCTATACCCGGAAAATAGGTTCATTACCTATCAGGAGGCGATAGCTACCTTTGAGTTGGGACCAGGGCAATTTCTGCAGATCCTGGTCACGATGATTGCTATGGCTGGAGGGCGGAAATTTGTCACCCATCTATATAGGGCGCTGCGAGAGGATAAAAAACCTGGCCCCTTAAAGGTAGAAGAGAAATGGCAGCAGGTGTGTCTGCAGGAAATTACACCACGGGACTGGGAGAAAATCCACGAGAGCGTGCGCAAGGTGTCAGTCTGTAATAGATTTAAGCAAATACAGTACAATGTAGTACATATGACCTACCTCTCACCTAGGCGGCTACACGCCATTGATAGTTCTCGGGATCCAACATGCCCTAGATGCCGCCATGATCAGGTGGACTTCCCACATATGGTATGGACCTGTCCGACAATTCAGACGTACTGGACGGAGGTCCTAGAGGATCTACATAGAATAACAGGGTGGACGATCGCCAGGGATGCACGCCCGTGTCTCCTCAGGCTGATCCCCCGTGATCCTAAACGTAAGACGAGTAGACGGTTCCTGGTGTTGGGGCTCGTGATAGCTAGGCGGCGTATAGCGATACACTGGTTGACTCAGCAGGCGCCACAGTTAGCAACCTGGAGAACAGATCTGAGAGAGTGGGCACTAGCCGAGGAGGGACATATGCGCAGCACTAGAAGAGATGACAAGTTGCCTGAGGTACTGCTGGCATGGGGGATGATGATACGGGAGACAGAGGGGCAGGCCCCACATTCCACACAGGTATCACCTGTTGAGACGCACTCCATTAGGACGATGACCCACAGTCAAGAGGGGAGACAACAGGAGACCCATGACGGTTCTTAAAATAACTGGACCTCAAATTGCATGGACCCGGCAAGGAGGGGGGAGAAGAGTTCGGGGGGGTTAAGTTAAAGTTTGGTTACCGCACATACAAAATGCTGTCTGTTTGGGAAACTTCGCTAGAGGAGAGTATAAGTCTACAACCCTGTTCATTGTATCAGTTGTCATATGACAGAAACGTAATTGTATATGGATATGGTGTATACCTTCGAAAAAACAAAATTAATAAAGACATTTATAAAAAAAAACATTAAAAAAAACAGACCAGAGTCCCTTTTTTGATCACCTGTCTCGGCGCTTGGCTCCATGGCTAACAACAACGGCACTTATAGGGGGTGATTTTAATTGTGTGTCTTACACTATGTTGGATGGCTCGCACCCTCCGCTGCAGGACACCCAGACGACCTGCATGGCCAAAATATTCGCTGACTGGCAACAACAATGGGGCCTAGTGGACTCCTGGAGACACCAACACCCCTTGGATCGGGACTATTCCTATTTCTCTAGTCTCCATGAACTACATGTTCGCCTAGACTTATTTCTTTCCACTCCCGATATCCATAGCTTAATTACTGAAATAGAACACCTGTCCCGCACTGTCTCAGACCATAACCCAGTACTTCTCCGCTTGCAGTGGGCGTGCCCCAGGCCTTCCATACCTACATGGAAACTCAAGCCTGAATCCTTAGAGGACGAGGCCTTCCGCGAGGTGATTAGGACAAGATTTACTCATTACTTCGCCGACAATGCTGGTTCCGCGACCACCCCCCAACTTGAATGGGATGCCTTTAAAGGTGTGCTGAGGGGCCATTGCATTGCTGAGTCCAAAGTAATCCGACAATCTCTCCTAAAAGATATAGTGAACGCCGAGACTCGCCTGCCTGACATTGAAACCAGGCGACCGGAAGCCCCGAGCTGCAGCGCGTACTGGTGGCAGCAAAGGAGGAGGTGGCGGCACAGGTGGAGAGACTCCGATGTTTTGATTACCGGATGTACACTGCTAGGACCCATGCCGAGTGGGATAAATCAGGCACCCTACTCGCGTGGCTGGCCAACTCTGACAAGCGTGGCTCCCATGTCCTGGAACTAGAGGATGGGGAGGGCTTCAGAGTATATGCCCCAGAGAAGAGTAACAATGTCTTTGCAGGGTGCTATTCGGCACTTTACGAGAGTCCCATTGCGAACCATCAGCAGGAAGCGCGAGCTTGGCTGACCGGCCTCCAGATCCCACGGATAGTGGAGGAGGAGGCGGATGCCCTGGGCGGAGATATAACCTAAGAGGTGCTCGTACCATTTAACAGATGGCGCGGAACAAAACACAGGGTACGGACGGGCTGCAGGCAGAGTTTTACTCCACATATTCTGTGGAGCTGGTCCCCCGCTTGATTACGCTCTACGGAGCAGCTCGCGGAAGCCTACCAGACACAACCAGAGAGGCTATCATAGTCCCTGTACTAATACCAAATAAACCGGCACATGACAAAACGGCATACCGCCCGCTGTCAGTTAAATATCAGTTATAAAATTCTGAGCCGAATGCTAGCTACCCGGCTCTTGCCTTTTATGACCACTCTAGTACATAACGACCAGGCTGGATTTATTCCTTCCCGCAATACGGCAGGGAACATAGGACGTCTCTTAATGGTCCTAGAAGCAAACAGGGAGGCCCCAGAAACAGCGACGATCCTGGCGGTGTACATAGAAAAAGCCTTCATTAGCCTGGAATGGCCCTACTTGTATGAAGTTATGGCGTGCATGGGGCTGGGGGCGGGTTTTATTCAAAGGACCAAACTCTTATATACTAGGCCCACAACTCGAGTGAGAACTGAGAGGCTAATATCGCAAAGGTGGGCGTGGTACCAGACAGGGCTGCCTGCTCTCCCCTCTTCTTTTCGCCCTAGCTGCGGAGCCGCTGGTAATTGCAGCTAGAACGGGGAAGTTCTACAGAGGCCTGCACGTCCATAATACTTACCACCTCATAGCACTCTACGCCGATGACCTGCTGCTGTTCCTAGAGGGAAGGGAGGGGGTCCTGACGGGAGCCCGCTCGCTCCTGGGACGGTTCGGCTCCAAGTCGGGGCTAAAGGTCAGATGGGGGAAGTCTCTGCTTTTCCCGGTGACCCCTGCGGGACGCCCACCGGGAGACTTGGCGGGACTCCACTGGGAGCCCCACTGCCTCCCATACCTGGGAGTACATATATATCATACCTGGCCAGATATCTACTATGGGAACATAGGGAGAGCCCTGCAAGGGCTGAGAGCATCCATGGACTTCTGGCCAACGCTGCCGCTTTCGGTGGCTGGCAGGATTGCTCTGCTCAAAATGGTAGCGCTTCCTCACCTGTTGTATTATTTTAACACGCTACCCCTATGGCTTTCAGCGGCCTTCTTCAGGAGACCTTAATTCTCAAATTCGAGTCTTCATCTGGAACTCAGGACGGTGTAGGATTGCCCTCACGACGTTGCAGCGCCCGATAACGGAGGGTGGTCTGGTGGCCCCGAACTTTGAGGCTTACTACGTTGCGGCCCAGCTGCAGTGGCTGGTGCGAGCCATGGCCAGGGAGCGGCGGCGAATGGAGGCCCCAAAGCCGGCCGTGCCCTCGATGGGTGATCTGACCCGAGCGTTTCTTAGAGTAGGCAGGCTGTCTTGAACTGACCCCCAGGAGCTTAAGGTGCAGACGAAATGCCGGTCTCGAGGACTGCTGAGAATGGGGGTAAGGGTACCGTACTCACCAGACATCCCGATGACAATGATAAAAGCCCTCCCACATGGAGGCAACTGGCAGGACCTGGACGTGTGGATGGAGGCCGGGGTGACCAAAATGGGCGACCTATATAGGGATAATGAGTTGCTGCAGTTCGAGGAGTTCCGAACTGAGTTCGATCTGCCTCGGAGACATTTCTTACTATACAGCGCCGTTACGGCGACCATCCGTGGGCACTGGAGGACGGGATCCACAGAACCCCCGCAGCAACAGAGCTGTTACTACCTGGCTCTATCGGCAGGAGTCATCAAGGCAATATCCAGTCTCTACAGAGCGCTTCGGGCGGACGGGCTATGCCCGCTGGAAGCACTCCAACGGGAAGAAGACTTAGCCACACCAATCCCAGAGAAGGACTGGGACAATATCTTGGTCGGTATACCCAAGATATCCCGAAACGCGCGTTTCAAACTGATAAACTACTATGTTTTCCACAGGGCCTATCTGACCCTCGAGCGAATACATCGATACTTCCAGGTGGAGGAGGGGGCCTGCCCACGTTGCGGGGAAGCACAAGCCCATATTATGGGCATGTTTTGGTCCTGCCCCCATCTGAGAGAATATTCGGAAGGGGTGGTACAGTTGGTGAGAGAGGTAATTGATAAGGAGGTCCCCTGCTTACCAGCGCGCTGCTTACTGGGATGGTTTCCCCATACAGCTAAAACTAAAGTTACTAGTAAATTCAAGGACCTGGCCTTTGTGCTGGCAAAACGTGAAATAACTAGAAACTGGAAAACCCCAAGAGGCCCTAGCCTAGTCATTTGGAGAAAAGAACTCCTGAAATGGGCAGGAGCTGAAGTACGAGTACGGATGAGGGAGGCCAAAAGGGTGTGGAGGTGGCCAGAGCCTGGGAGGTTCTCATGCATGACCTGGAGCGCCCAGGGGAAGGGACTCAGGAAGACGGGTAGGGGGCAAATCAGTAGGGCCTTGCACCTGACATTAGAGCATAGCCAGCACCCATAAGGCCCAGGTGTTTGCCATTTTCAACAGACCCCATAGCCATACATATTGAGTTAGCAGGATGACGCACTGAGACCGAGCCTAGCTTAGTCATACTTACACCCCAGCACCCAGAACATACCCATCGTACTCGCGACTCACAGGGAGGGGGAGAACAGGGGATTGAGACGCAACATGAGTTATGACTATGTAGCACTCGGATGAGCGCATGCTAGATGCGCGGTCTATGAGTGCATAATAAGTGCCATGTTGAACATTGCTGAATTGCTGAGATGTTTTTGAAAACTGTTCAGTAAAATCTGTTTTTAAAAAAAAAATCAGGGACTCCCTTTTCCTGATTAATGTCAACCTCCCCTCCAGTCATTCCTTGTGTGACAGCTGACAGCATCTGATCTTTGTTCAATGCTACTCTGATTGTGTCTGAAGGATGTCAGAGCTGGTCAGAGGATGTTGATTGTTCTTGGGAGATAATTATGTAGGCACACCTCCTTCTCCGCGCCTTACCTGGCTGGCAGGAGTAAGAAGGAACCCAATTATAACTTACTGCATGCAGGTAGTCTACAACAAGCAGCTACAATGAGCAGACCGGTTTGGTAAACAGAATAAGTTTGCCAAAACAGATATATTTTCATTAATATTAGTACGTCACAAGAACGGTGTTTCTAAGCAGTTCCTAGACAAACGTATAACATAAGGTGGTGTTTGAAATTCAACAAGCTCACTCCAAAAACATGCAAGCAGTACATTTTACTCGTCCGAGTCTCAGCATTATACCGCAGGCCTTTGGCACTTCAAGGCACTTGTACAGCTGACTTAATTGCTGCCAGAATTACTATTTAACTGTGAAAACAGGTAATTTGATACTGCGGTCTGGCCCAGAGTTTCAGAACAATAGGTTACGTAGGCAAATTGTAAACTTTTTGCACGCAATACAATTTTTATTAATAGCTTAAACAATTGTTTGCGTTTTGTGTTGCAAACTACACAAAAGTTCAAAGTCAATTATAGGAGGCAAGATTCTGACATAAATGGCTCTCTATATTTCAACTTGTGGTTACCCACCACGTTCTTGCGAACTTAGTTAATACATGGACTATTTAGAACGCCTTTTTACTATTTGAATACCACTAAGTTTGCTTAGGAGTCAGTTTGACCCAGGCACATTTGGAGTGTCATGCATTTGCATGGCACAATATAATGAGAAATGCAGGAATGCCTAGTGAGCAAATGAATAGCTGAATAAAAGATATCACGTTTATATCTGGAGAGTAGTTTATCAAACGAGTAAATATTTTGCTAGTAAATTAGAAGTTCACTAGCATACAGACCACTCAATTTCAATTTTGCACGACTAGAATTTAAAGTTAAGTGAAAAATAAAAAAAATATCTCAAAAACAAACAAAAAAGCATTACCGAAATGTTCACAGTTTGCTTCTTTCTCAGTTTCTTTGGGTCAATCTGTGCCACAACCACATCTGGGCATCGGGCTGCTTCAATCCTACAAATGAAGCAAATATGACATTAATGTCATGCATGTTTGCAGCATCCTTGGGCCAAATAGTTTCTAAACTCGTAATAAAGAAAGAATATTTAAAAGATTGGCACTACAGCTATGCAGAATGGTATTCCAGAAAACGCACCATCAGAAAAGAGGCTTTTTATTAGGCCCTTATTTACATTTCTACTGCTAACGGGTCAATGAAAAATGGGAAACAGCAACTATAAACGCAGTCTAAACCACGCATGCGAATCACGACCTGAAAAATACAAGTATTAAGATAAGTGTATTATATATATGTACATATATGAATGTTAGGGCAAGGACATTTTTAGGATTTTGGGGGTGTGTGGCTTTTTTGTTGGCAAGGGAATTTTTAGGGTTGATATGGGATTTTGGATACCAAGGAAATGTTTAGGTTGGGTGGCAAGGGAATTTTTAGGGTGGCAAGGAAAAATATTATATATATATATATATATATATATATATATATATATATATATATATATATATCACATACACACACACTATTAAAAAAATATATATATTTGTCCACACGCACAACAGCTTCCGCGGCGTAAGTAGAAGAGCACTCACAGGTCCTTGTTGCAAGTTATTTATTCAATGCACAAACCCCCCGCACTAACAGACGCGTTTCGGCAATCTGCCTTCTTCGATGTCAGTGGCCCCAAGTGTATGACACATATTTAAAGTGGTAAACGTGATTCGATAGGTTAAAAAAGTAAACATCAAAACAGAAGAGGGCCTCGTGAAGTTACTGCATAATGCACAATACATGGCGGCCATCTTAAGACTTGTTCCAAAGTTAGTAAAAACAATGTAAGTTCATCAGTGCTTCAAAATCATATATCATTATATACAGCTATTTACATGTGGTCAAAAATTAAAACTGTATAACCATTTATATACACATTTACGATGGATTGATCTAAAAGTACAAACTCCTAGGAAAATTCCTAGATGTTACACCCATCTTTATTAACTAAGTCAGTCCTTAAAAAGGTGGCGGATTATGGCACGATTAAATGCATATATCCCGCCTAGATGACAATTCATCTTTATACCTATAAAAAGTGATAGTGTTCTGACTTTAAAAAAATCACCTAGTTGGGCAAAAAAGACCACTCAAAGCACCGTGAACTATACAAAATTGTGCCCTGAATGGGCAAACCCAAAAACAAAGCCATGAACGTGAGGGAACCTTAAAAACAATTCATTTGTATATTTTGAGGGAGTTGAAACTCACAATAGACTCTTTACACAGTGTCAGTACATTTCAGAGAATAGAATACATGGTCCAGATACAGATGGGGAATACAGTTAGAATAATGGTCACTCTAGTTAATCAAGGTGTGACCATAATTCCTCATCGAAGTTAAGGCCTAAGGGAACCCTGGTTTGAAGATCTATTATATATTTAGATTCCAGGGCCCTCAGTGCCCTTGTTCTGTCCCCACCTCTTTCATTCCTGGCCACCTGATCAATACAGAAGAATTTAAGCAGTTTAGGATCACTTTTATGCATTGATTCAAAATGGCGTGCCATCGAATAAGTATGATCTTTTTTAGTGATGGCTCGCATGTGTTCCAGAATCCGTTTCTTAGCCTGATGAATGGTATTGCCCACATACCTTTTCGGACAAGGGCATTCTAACACATAGACAGTGTATTCTGAGTTGCAATTCAGCAGGCGATTGATCTAACTTTTTTACTAGTCACCCCACTTTCCAAAATGTCATATTCCAATACCTTATGGCTTTGTTTACATGCCTTACAATTGAGGCATGGAAAGAAACCTCTCAGCGTATTTTTTGGCAGTATTGATGGCTGGAAATGACTATGTACTAGTTGATCGCCTATTGATTTGCAACGTCTGTATGTGATCAACGGATATTCTGGAGTAACTTTTTTTAGGATTGAATCTGTTTTAAGAATATGACAGTTTTTTTTGAAAATTTGCACCACTTTAGGAGATTTAACATTGTAGCATGTGATCATTCTAACCGGGGTAACAGTAGATGTATTCACAGATTTGCCCCCTTTAGGTATTAGCAGTTGTAATCTCTCTACCTTCTTCGCTTTTTGGGATGCCTGTTGTAATACCACCGAGGAGTACCCCTATGTTTAAATCTTTGGAGAGCCTGATCTCTGGCCTTTTCATATTCTCCAGGGGCCGTACAGTTTCGTTTAAGACGGAGAAATTCTCCGTACGGAATGTTACTAATCATACTCTTGGGGTGAAAGCTGTTGGCATGAAGCAGAGCATTACCAGCCGTGGGTTTCCTATATAGACGAGTTGCAATCTTAGCATTTTCTACATAGACCTCCACGTCAAGATAACAGACACTGTTATTGCTGATTTGGCCACTAAACTGTAAATTGAGGTTATTATTTAGGAAGATCACATTCCTCAGCAGCTGTACGAGTGCCCTTCCACACGATGAATAAATCATCTATGTAGCGGGCCCATAATACAATATGATCCAGCCACCGTTCCGGCGAGTCCCGCCAGGCCACGTGCTTCTCCCACCAGCCAACAAAAAGATTCGCATAGCTGGGGGCGAAGCACGTGCCCATCGCTGTACCCTGATGTTGCTTGTACAATTGCCCCGAGAAAATAAAAATATTATTCTCAAGGCAAAAGGCAAGCGTGGCCAACAGCATCTCATTGTGTTTGATATATTTGAGCGGTCGTTTCTCTATGAACCATCTTACAGCCTCCATCCCATCTTTAAGTTTAATACAGGTGTATAGGCTGGTTATGTCCTAACGTAATGAGGAGCATGTCCTCCTCCCATACAACACCCTCAATTATTCTTAAAAATCTCCAGTGTCTTTAATATAGGAACTAAGATCCCTTACCCATGGTGCCAGAAAAGAATCTATGTAGGTAGAGCAGTTTTCCAATAAACTGCCAATAGATGCTACAATTGGACGCCCTGGTGGTCTACTGGCGTTTTTGTGAATTTTTGGGAGGTGATAAAATGTAGGAACTACTGGATATTCACAGAATAAAAAATTATATTCATCTGTGTCAATCAAACCCTCCCCTCGCCATGTCAACAATAATTGGTGGAATGTTTCTATACAATTTGAATATACAGTTCTAGTGGTTGGTAGCAATCTGTGTTTCTCAGCTGGTTAAGGGCTTCTGTAACATAGTGTTCTTTATATATATATTTTTTTTTAAATGCATGCGCTTTTACCGCCCATGCATTTGCAATGAAAAGGTAAGCATTTTACAGATAACTATAAAGCCTTCATATATATAACAAAAGGCTTTATACTTACCTGCTAAAGACTTACTTTTTTGTTGTAAAGGCATGAGTGGTAAAGACGCGGTCGTTGTTGACCGCGTTGTTAAGGCTTGCGTTGTAATGGCATGGGTGGTTCCGTTATACAACCATGAAAAAGTCCTGTGCTGGAAAATCATTTTACAAATCTTCAATTCACAAACTTTTCATATGGACCTAGATCACACATTTAATATATTAATTGTTATTCATAGCTACTTTCATTCTAAATCACTTCATTTAATTCTGGTATATTTCATACCATAGATATGGCAAAGAAGAAAGCAACTTTCTTCTAGTAAACCATCTTCTCACACACACACATTGGATTTCTGTTCAATCTCTAGTCAACAATATAACTTTCAGAAACCTCCAAACTAGCCAATCCTGCCATCATACATTGCAGGGTTTTCAAATGAGTTATTATGGTTAGGACTGTTATAACAGTTTGATGAACCTGATAAACCACTGTACAACAATACCAGATGTGACACTTCTAGAACACAGGAAAAGGCATGCAAAAAGCACAACCTGTATTCCGGAATAGCTAAAGTATAAAAAGGAATTTATTGATGAATTGCTAATAAGGAATGAATTATCAAGACATGTACGCCCACCGCTCCACCTCCTCTAGCACTCTACCTTCTTGCCTGAAGTTTTACCTCTCCAGAACAATCTAATTTTTATCTGTCTTCTTACATTTCCTAAATTTCAATTCTGATGTTTCACTGTACACTAAACTTCCTTCTGACGTTTCCTTTACATTTTTAGGGTAGGTGTTATCGAAATTTTGTTTTTACTAGGAAAAAAAAATATATATATATATATATATATATATATATATATATATATATATATATTGTGTGAACAAGGGCACTTTGTGCTTGAAACGCGTCGCAAGGGTGAGAGGAATAAAAGATCTTACCTGCTACTGAATCTGGGTCCGTCTCTCTCTCTCTGCTCGCCTGCTTGTCAGCGTGGAGGTGCGGGGAGTGTTTGCTGTGATATATATATATATATATATATATATATATATATATATATATATATATAATGCAATATACTTAATTATGGGATCTGTGTGCCATTGATCTTCCGTTGTGTCATGTACATTTTTCTTCTGCCAGTGTAGCATACAGCATGGGCGCTGGGTCAGCTAACTTCACTGTGAGTGACGGTATTCTGAGCAGCACACCAATACACAAAATAGTTCCCTTCAGTATCAGGTACAAGTATGGCAACGTATGTTTTTGAGACCGCAAAATATTTTTGCGTATAGCCTCTTTTTATATTAACAAAAGGCCCAAGAGTCACCCCCCCCCCCAATAAAGTTTTATAAAAAACACAAGAGAAAGAAACAATTGACAAAGCCAAAAGGCTGATGGCCAACGTCAAAATTGCCATTCCTAGTTGTTAGGCAGACAATAGGTAGCAAACATCTAATGTAGATTGCTAGTTGCTAGCTAATCAATAGGTAGAAAACATCTGATGCATAGTAGGCAATTCAAATGATAACAGGCATGATGGGAAACTGTATTCTGCAGAGTATATACTAATGAAATTAGATGAGACGTGCACTGTCAAACAACCCCTCACTCTTGGGGACATACCGGTGCTTTCGGCTCTGAAAGTGCCCCTTCGTACAAACCTCCTCCACCTTTTCCTGGTGGCACTACATTGCTTGACTAGAGGTCTTTTAAATTACCAAATATGCCACCCTTAATGCCCCTCCGATACCGCTACTGGGATTGGCCAAACATATGGGACACTTGGTGGGCTGCGAGCTATACTTCTGGGAGCAGGCTGTCATAATGACAATGGGTGATCTATTCTGAGAAAGTCACCTTTTGCAGTACCCAGACCTTGTGGAACATTCTGGACTCCATGAGGACCTTACTTACGTCCTGAAGTGGAAAGCCCTTAGAAGTACTTGGCCCATAGCAATACGGAAACACCCACACACAAGCTGATGAACTCTCTGCATACCTTGGGCACAGGTCGCAAACTCACCACTTGGCTCGATAAAGACTTGATTACCCACACAAGTTTCTCTGCAAAGCACACAAGACCCCTGGGAGGATGAATCTGGCGGGGCCTTCATGATAGCTAATGGGTTACGGTGCTAGAATACCGCAGAAAGACTTCCTGTAATGCTCAGTTGAGGCTCATACAGTTTTACATACTAGGTAGGTCTTACCTTTCCCCGCAGGCATCAGCAGAATTTTCTCTGGGGCCACCGACTCGTGCTCTAGATGCACCACTCCTGCATCTGATCTTCAGCACATGCTCTGGGATTGCCCTTCTCTGCGCATCTATTGAGAGGAGGTAATAATCACCTCGAGACAAATACCAAGTTACCAGAACTAAAGAATCTAGTAAGATGGTTGTGCGATGTATTTACCGGCATTCAAAGAAACACAAGGTAGTTTCATGTTTCCTTTGCTTGGCACTTGCAAAAAAATGATTACCCTACAGTGAAAAAGTGCTCGGCCACTCTCAGTACCTTATGATGCCGATCCCTCAAAGTATGGGCGGAGGCAGAAAGCATGGTAGGGAGGAGTCTAGAGGCCTATGCCGGTAGCCACTGACTGGTATGCCCTGGTGTCCATGTCGACTGATGCACCAGATTACGACAGCTCATTCTCTTGAACACCTTTACCCTACTCCTGAGATGGCATCAACCCCCCTCGCCCAATGACACCAGCCACTCATTTCTTGATTACTGAGCCACGATGTCCCTCGACAAGCAGCCCAACACGCCTCATTGGTCGCTCACCTTGCCCTATACTAGGACTGAGACTCTCCTCCTTCAAAGACTTACTCTCCAGCTCATCTTCTGTTTGTTTTCACACTGTTTCCTCTTGAATTGTTTTACCAGTTTGCTGCATTGAGCGATCACAAATTTTGTGGGGGTCGTATTTTATATAAAACATTGGGGCCTTAGCCTCCGAATACCGAACTAGTCACCCCACTTGCGGGAGCATCCTTCTGTCCGATTGCTTTACTGACCTTTAATTAATCTACAAAGGCACATGTGCTAGTTTGAGGTTTGGCACCTTACCAAACCCTTTCATGGACTTTTCTTAAAATCTGGAGTGTGCTTCCAAGGTTTGAAACTACATGAATCAAATGGAATTCAGCAGAATTCAATATACAAATGTATCCTTTTGGGCTAATTGCAGTAATCATGACTAAGCCATATGTTTGTAATACTGTGAATCATTAGCTGTAATCATTATCCCAGCTGTACAGCTCTTGTTATAATTGAGAGATAGACATCTGAGGTACCTAAACAACATTTGAGCACTGGTTTTAAATTATTATCCCATATCAAGGAGAGAGAGCTGATTCTTGGAATTGCTGTAGAAGCAGGACACAAGGAAAATGCATTTGCAGATTGTAAAATAATAAGTCCCGGGGTTCAAAGTTTTGAAGCCCACTGACAGCATTATCGGGGTTGGCCAGTGTGCCTAATACCATGGCTGCGTAGTCTTGAATCCACCCCATGACTCTTTAATCCACCACAAGACACTCCCTGCCTATTCATCTCACATTTGCAGATTTTTTTTTCTATCTCTGCTTTCTCCTTTAGTCACTGTTTTTCTGCCTTTCTCCTCCTTTTCCTTTTTTGTGCTTCTCTCACTTGGTCTGGATCAAAGACTGTTGAGGGAAAATAAGGGCTGGTCCCCAAAAGAATGGAGTGCAGGTGGGTTTAATCTGCAATCACCGGCTCAAATGATGCAGTTGGACACCTGGCAACACCCTACCTGGCCAATGACAAACTCGTAATAGTGCACAGAGTGTTTGGGGGATTAGGGCAGAGGCATAGCGCAATTGACAAACAAAAGCTTTTCTGACCTGTAAGTTTCTTCTTGCTATAGGTGGATTGATTACTTAACTAGAGAGCTTAAGGAATAGCTAAAAAGATTGGTGCAAAGGAGGAGCACTTGACCTGCATAGTTGCCAGTGATTCATTTTGTGGAATATAGGAGAGGAAGATGTAAGAGGGTAAAAAAAGTATGATTCTTACAGGACACAAGACATCTGTCCAACAAGTCAGGTCCTATAAATAAAAAAAAATGGCAGCAATCCGTGTTCCAAGGTTGATGGGATGAGAATGGGTATAGAAGCAAAAAAGCAAGGTGAACTAGAAAACAAATTTACAGTGGTAAGAGGCCATTAATTATGTGGCAGACACGGAGGTGGTATGGCGTTGATATCGGGAAACGAACTTAGAGAAGGAATTGAAAAGAAAATCAACAAGCATTAGCAAAGCCAAAAGGTCTAGATTTGGCTACCAACCTTTTGAAAAGATTTCTGTTTTGTAACGGTGTTTGTAAAACTTTATTACAAACAAAATGTGTTTCAAACACCAGCCTTGTCCATTTTTTCTTTCATTAAAAAGTACACACTACTGCAGATGGCCGAGTGAAGCCGCTATTTTGAATGATAACGTTTGTAGACCACATGTAACTGTCTTTATCATTGCCGTATATGTGACTGGTGCTGCTTTATTTTCAATAAAAACTGTTAAAAAAAAAAAAAGCACACACTAGACCAGTAGTCCTTGGCACTACAGGGTGCTACTTTTTCTGTACAAATGCAATGGCTGAAGTTGGCTGACAAATTGTCCCGTACGGTATGATGTAATGGGCAGGAAAAAAAAATGTGAATGAAGACACAAAGGATGTAGAGAGTTGGTTGAAAACCGTTATGGGTCTGTGTAACATATATATTACACACACAAATTTTTTATTAAAAATATAAAGGTTTTTGGCTGCCAGACATGAGAATTTATGTGTACACATGCTTTGTTTCGAAAGATGATGCAGACTATAGACACCCAAACTCCAGGAAAATGCTACTGCATTTTCGGAAGCATTGTATATTTAGAGGCACAACTTGGATTGAAAATGTATATGATGGTCTTAGACAGCAGGTAGCTCAAAAAGCATTAACGAGCCACTAAAGATTAGGATAAGGTCAAGGGACTTTGAGAGAATCCAAAGATAGCTGGGTGCACCATTATTACAGAAATAAGAAATTATCCTGGTATTTTAAATATAGGCATTTCTATATTAAGGAAACCGGGGAAACAGCAAATATAATGCATGATCAATAATGCTGCTATAGAAAATATTAATTGGTGTATCAATAAACAATGCATGCGAACTGCAAAGCTGAGCTCCAGGCAAATGGTGGTCATGTAATGTTTTGCTATGTATGTATTGATTAGGCGCAAAGTGTTACACTACACAGGAAATTCTGGTGCTAGAAGCTGAAACTATAAAGACCTCCACCTGATAACTGACAAAGGGACAAAGGCAGAGATTTCAGTTGCTGGCAGCTAAACAGGAGAAGGAGTGTCCCTCGGTTCTAGAGATAGATAGAAGTGATGGTGACCAAGGCCGAGTAAGAAAAGTGAAGGTTCAGAGTGGGCTGGTAAAAGGCATTTTTTGCTTGAGATAACAGGGACCTTGATTATTTAGGGCATTGATGACCATACAAAGAAACTTAAAGCAGACCCATTTATTTTAAACAAAAAGACAGTGCAGTTCAGAGACATGAGCCAAAATGTAAGCTTTCCTAGGCAGATTCAAAATCAATTGCGCTGCTGAATTTTGCACTACTTGCAGCCTATGTAAAACCAAGACATCGTGACTTCCCGTAATTAAGATACAATGTTATGAGCACAGAAATCACTGTCTTGTGACATGAAAGTGCAGGACAAATGAAGACTTTTCTCAATATTCTTAAAAGATCAAAATGTGTTGCCAACTTGGATTACTTGTTGAGCCATAGAAAAAGCTTAATCAATTAGAAAGCCTAGATATCTAGCAGAGGTGAAAGGTGTAGGCACCGGTCCTAGACTGGGTCAGCACAAGGACCAGGTCCTGGAATGAGAGTTTGCCAAACATAAGTATCTCGGTTTTGTCAAAATTCCGTTTCAGACAACTTTCTCTCATTCAGGTGGCCAACGCAGACAAATAAAACAAAATGTAGTTAGAGTATCCATATAATTATTAAATATCTGAGGCCCAATCGGCCTACTGCCCACATATGATACAATTTAGAAACCAAAGGAGTATACCAATTTGGTCATAGGGATCATGTAAATATTAAAAAGGGCGAGTTCAATGAGGAGCGCTTAGAGAAACTACAGGCACATAACTGATAGACTGTTTGCCCAGTCCAAATCAAGAAGACAAGATAAAAGAATAGTATGAGACACTGTATGTATCATATACTGCCAAGAGATCAAGTAGAACCAAGGAGGCAAAGCCACCTGGTACAAGATCAACCAAAGATCATCTGTGACAGCAAATAAACCTATTTTAGTAGTATACTTGGGCCTAAAGCCCAACAGAGAATTGTCCAACAGAATACTGGATTCCAGGTATCGGAGATAGGGCTGACAATTAGGGTGTCCATTAAAATAGCAACCATAGAGGTAAGGCAGTACAGGTTTATCTTAGGAGGTACACAGAACCAGAGGATTAGATATGATTTATGGAAGACAGTAATTCGGTCTAGAAAACAAGTACCCAGCAAAATCAGGACATTCAACTCAGCAAAACACTTCCTTTTCGAAAATATATATTAGAAAATTAAGTGTGCATAGAAATATTATACGTGGAAATGAATAGCACCCACTGTTTGAAGAAAAGGACATCTTGGGTTCGGGTACTATTATGGTGGATTCCCGACAATTCATTTTAATGCAATGGAGCTGCAAAAATGAGACATACCGTCAAGATTGCTTAATTTTTTTTAATAAACATCTCTATGATTGCCTGACTACCTGCAGGAGCTACGAAAATACTCCAGTTTTCAAGGTCGGTATATTCAAGCTGTGTGTGATATTGTAATTGCATGTATATAGCGCTTACTACCCCTGACGAGGCGTCAAATTGCTTTTTCGGCGAGCAGCACGCTACTCCGGAACCCATAAAGGACTAGTGGTGTATTAGTATAGTGAAATATAAAAGTAATTTGAGTGGTGGATATTAATCAGTTATTTGGATTGAGAAGGATAGCGGAGGGATAGAAGAGGGGAAAAAAGGTTTGCATTTATATAGTGCTTGCTACCCCTAATGAGGTGTTGAAGCGCTTTTTTCAGCGAGTAGCACGCTACTTTGGAACCCATAAAGGATTAGTGGTGAATTAGTATAGTGAAATATCAAATTTGAGAAGTGGACATGTTAGTCTGTTATTTTGATTGAAAAGGATAGTGAAGGGATAGAAGAGTGAAAGATTTAGACTTTTTTTTGTAGGTCATAGCAGTAGTGGGAGGCTGAGGATGTGGAGGGGAAGAGTCAGAGGGAAGAGTTTAGAAAGGCTTGTTTTGGGTGATCAGTATAGTAAAAGAGGAGTCAGATGGTGCAAGGAGGGGTAGAGTAGGGGAGAATCTAGAAAGGGCTATTTTGGGGATCATAGTAGTGGTATGGGGTTTGAGATGAATGAGAGTTGAGGTAGAAGATATATTGATAGAGGTATAGGGTGAGAAATAGGGTAGTGCATTGGATATGCTGAATTAGAAGTAATAAATAAATAGATCCATAAGTACAGGGAAAGTTTATAGATGCATAAAGTAAGTAAGTATATGTAGAATAAAGATATTAATAGAGGTATAGGGTGAGAAATAGGGTAGTGCATTGAATATGTTTTTTTTGGGGAGGAAATAAATATATAGATCCAAGTGCATGGAAGGTATATAGATGCATAAAGGAATTAAGTATTATTAGATTAAAGGTGCATTCGATAAACTGTTTTTCAAGTGTTGTACTTAAAAATGTATATATATATATATATATATTTTTTTTTTTTTTTTAAACAATTATTCTACATGTTTATACAAAGCAATACACATATATAGGTACATATCTATAGTACAAATAAATGCTTATATACAGAGGGATATGCTGTATATTTCTGTTTGCCTATGGTGCTTATGTGGGGAAGAGCCAATTCTGGAGTAGTTTTCTGAAGATAAGGTGGTTGTCGGGGGATCTTATGTTGGGGGGGTAAGGAGTTCCATATTTTGGTTGCTTTAACAGAGAAGGATGTGCCACCCATGGTTTTTTTGTTGTATCTTGGGATTTTGAGGCGAGGTGCCACTCTAGAGCGGAGGTTCCTATGATGAATGTGTTTGGTAACTTTATTCCTGATGGAGAGTGGTCCCATTCCATGTATCGCTTTGTGGGTGATACAAAGCAGCTTGAACGTGGAGCTTCTGGCAAACGGTAACCAGTGCAGGGCTTTCAAGGCTGGGGAGATGTGGTCTTGCGGTTTATATACACACACAAACAAGCCCTTGTGGTGAAACGCGTGGTTGGTAGTGAAATAAACAACCCTTGACAACTCATTGCTGGAGTGCAGCATCCTCTTTTGCATTAATATCAGGCTGGATTCCACCCGTTCTTTGCCTGCACCAGACGGATGAGCACGCTGACATCGGGAATCGTTTTCACTGACACACCGACACACCCACACACCCACCGACACACACACACCGACACACACACACACACACACACCCACACACAAGTTTTGGGTGGGAACAACATTATAAAGTCACTCCTGAAGTGGGCCTTGTGGATAACCAGAGTACTAATCATCTAAACTAAAGATTTACCACAGAGAGGAACCACACCTGCTTACATTTTCTACCAGGTACCTAGTAACACATTGCACACCTCCAGGCCCAACATTGAAAACCACAAGACCTCTAACTAGGTCTACTTGCAAACACATGACCTCCAAGATCAACACAGTGAGGCCTACAGAATTTGTCCATATAATCACAATTAATAGGAAAGGCTACTGCTTTTAGCAATGCATGCACATAGAAATGTACCACGTCACCACTGTATTTTAACTCTCATCCAGCCCTCTACTGGATAGATGCTCAACAGCCCTCTGGATTAGTCCAGTACCATGCCATGGCCAATGGGAGTCCCACCCTATTGGAGCCTGAAGTAAATCCCAAGTGCACAAGAACTCCGTACCTACCTCTCCCCAGGACCTCACATATTACCCACTAGATGAGATTCTTATAAGAAGATCAGGTCCGGATCTTGTATGTGCAGAGATTTCTGTACGATTCCCCTTTTGATCTTGTGCCCCAGGCCGAATCTTAGGGCTTTGGTAATTTTACCCCCTCCCCCATGATATGTTTGTCTAGGTCTAGTCCAGCGTACCCAAGTAGGCCTTCCAATGGTTCAGAATTTCCGACATTCCTCACCTCCCCAAACCCCTCCCTCACCCCCAACTATCGCCAACCACACCCCTCCCCTTACTCACCACACCACCAGATGCTGCAGGTTTGTAACTCCCTGCTTTCACAATGCTGGAGAAGTCCGTTGCCCACTTACCAAAACCATTAACGCACAAACTTGTTCTAGCAACAATAATTACTACAGTTCCCATTTATTGGGGATATGTGGTTAGGCTATAAGATGCAAGTCTTGTTGGTTACAGCCTCTGCCCATATTTACTCAGTTCATGTAGAGTCCTGCTCCTCTGCGCGCTTGTGTGGATGCGCTGCACTTATTCAACAGATTTGAACCTGCCTGTGGACCAGTCCCAGGGTATCCACTTCTCCTACACATGGCAAGGATCTCGGCACCCACTGTTTCAGATGTCTCACCGGGGACCAGTCCTCCAGTCAGTCCCAAACCTTGGCAGGTGCGTTGAACCACAATTTTCCACCTACTAGGATTTTGAGTTTTGACGGTGCAGGAAGCTGGCTCTGTATATGATATACCACCAAGTGGTTATACCATGCACAGAGTCCAGAGATTCCCCAAGAAGTGTATAGGGCTTGATGTAAACCCAAAGTGCTCGATTTGTGGTAGCGTGGGCGAGCAGCCTTAGGCCCAACACAAAGGAGTGTAAGACATTTGTTATACATACTGTGATTAAAAAATGACAAGTTAAAAAGGAGATCTCCATAAATTTTAGCAAAATAAGTATTGTTCAAGTTTTATTTTAAGACCAAGATATACATTCTAAGGCAAGTACATTTTTCAATAAAAATACCTCAGTTTAAAAAGTGCAATTTTCAAGCTTTGCAATGTTAACCTATGGAGGAAAACAAAAATGTGGTTTTACAGTTAAGTGCACGATTTACAGTTTGTCTTCGGGGTTTCAGATCAACACCAGGCAAGGTTCAGATCAGTATCAAGAGTTCACCCCCAGCGAAACAGGGGCTGCCGGGTGCAGAGGTCAAATTTGGGGTCGGACGCCCAATGTTAATCAATGGAGACTGGGGGTACACAGAGTTGTGCTGCTCACAGGTGAGTAAAGCGGTGTCAAGATCCTGCAGTTAAGGTAAGTACAGGGGGGCCACAACTCTGTACGCACTATAGAAATGTCAAAGGTTGTGGCATTTCTAATGCTGGGTTGTGCGTTACTGCAGCACAAGCAACTTCCTTTAACTTCAGCCCAGGAGACACATTTTTACATGAAAGCATGCAATTGCAAACCTTATGTAGCAACTCTTTGGTAATACCAGAGCTTTCTTCAGTCATTTCCTCTGCCTTTTTGATCACAGTTTGCTTTGCAAAATATTAATTCTTTACCAATAAAACCACATCCATTGACAATGTGGATAAGAAAAAGCATGGCCATGGAAAGTCAGCTCCCATCTAGATAGTTTTTGCCCAGTTGGCAGCTGCTGGGCTACTCTTCAACTCTTTTGCTGGTGTTCGGGGAGGAGCATACACTGTTGCATTTGGGAAACAGCAGCAAATGTTGCCCGCCAAAAGATAAAGTAAGAAGTATCTGAAAGAAGGGAAAGGGAAAAAAATCCACAACAGCCTGAATTTGTGATTCTGGCTACTTGTTAAGGTGATCCGTGACCCAATATTCTTAAGGTTATTAGACCAACACTGGCCCAAGAAAACCTATGATCTAAGGCGTAATTCCTACAAAATATTAAGACCACTCATCTACAACCTAAAGCATATTATGGCCATATGCTACGATTTCTTTGCATTATTCTCTTTAATTAGAAAAGATTGTTGATTTTACTAGCTTCGTAAAGTTTATGAGAAATACTTAGATTTTCATATTACTAAATGCTTGTGTATCGTGAACAAGTCTGTAACACATGAGAAGTAAGGTCCTTACTGCAAGCACTGTCCTCAAAGCAAATACATTATGCACAAAACATAGAAACAGTGTCTACCATCTTCACTCGTTTTGATCCCATGGAACACAGTTTAACAAGGTCTGTATTAATTCTAACAAGAAGGGAGGAACATCTCTATGTAGAGATCCATTCTGAAGGACTTGTAACCCAAAGACATGTTCTGGCTGTGATGGCCGAGTACAGCCTTGGAAGATTATCTGGGAAAATAAATACGTTTCTCATCTCAAAGAAACATGATTTCTGTTAGCCTGTGCATACAATGTTTAGTATTTTTGTATTACTTTTCTTGGATTTGCCGGAGCCAATGTACTAATAGTTTTCCCAATAACTGTTCTCCATATAGAATGGTATTAAATAAAGAATTGTAGCTACAAAACTACATGCATGTGAGAGTGCATTGACTTTCAGGAGCAATATACAAATACTCTGCTGGCAGGTCAGTTGCTTGTCTCCATACTGACATGTGCAAGTGATACAGACCATGGAGGGTCACCGAGACCCCAGTTCGTTCTCTCCACTCTTTCTGCTCTTGGCTTCAATCGATACTGTTGCCAAGTAAGATATACCAGTGTGCCCAAATTCTGACATGCATCGCAATAGCACATATTGTCAATAAACCTTAACTCTTGTATGATCCCAACAAATCTAGAAAAAAATCCTGTTTCACACCTTTGGTCTAGAAGCCATCCTTATGTCCTCGGGTCAAAATGTTACGCACCAACTTCTAAGGTCTCATTGGCAATCTAATTCATAGAAAATTTTGCAACAAAACTTCGGCACATGGGAAACCACAATCTTGGGTCCGGCAGTCAGGCGTTCAACCCAACTGTGGTACAGACAAAGCCTTTTTTCTTTGGAAAGAAGAAAGAAGTAAAAGCCTGAGAAGCCTAATCTACTTCTTGGCAAGTGAAATAGGAGGATACCACATGGCTTCTGTCACCTATTCTATTCAGTGTTTACATAAAAACACATCCTGATCCGTTACAACATTCTGAGCTCCTCTTTTATAATGAGGAGCATGACACAGACTGTCTACCCCGGTCTAAAAACCTTCCTGTAGATTCAACTCAAATTAGTTAATATAGGATTAAAATAAATAAATAAAATAACAAAACAAAACAAGGTGTGTACTTACTAAGCCTTAACACAGCAAACACCGAGTTATCATCTGGTGAGGACTGACCTATTACTTAACACGACAAACTAGAATGCTCAAATTTCTACCAAGATCAAGTCAAAACCCTTTCCACAGACGCTTGGCTGCACAGACTTTGGGCTAGCTCCAGTCTTGCCCTGGTGAGCTCCAAGGTCAACCACAGAAGACCAATCAGTTTCCTTGCACTCCACAGCTATCCCAGCCTTGTGTCACTTGCAAGGTAACCCTCCTTCAAGGTTGACATCACGTCCACTCCCCAGTGGCCCTGGGAGAAAGCCTGGGTGCAGGTGTGACCAGCCCTGCAAAGAAAGTAATGTCTGAAGCGGCTGCTCTGCCAAACTTCTCACGGCGGGTAATTAGCTACACCAGCCTTTCTTCAATTCTTCTAGACAACTCTCAAAGCCTGCACAAAGGCTCAAGAAGGGAGGTGGAGTTTTACGTGACTAGTGAAGCGCACACCTGACCTAGTAGTGCCATATCTTTCACCCTCCCTTACTATCCCCAAAGGAACCAGCCAACGACATGCCCCCTCCCCCAATCTCAATTCAAAAAAGATTACAGTAGGGTGCTACTCCCAAAACTAAGGCACATCTTCTTCTGAGCAAATATCTGTCCACCCAGGAATGCCTCTTCCCTCTAAAACTATTCAAATGGACACACAGTTGGAAACCACATACAGATGAGCAGGCCTTTTACTGTTAGTTTCTGGGTACATCCCCCCCCCTTCCTTCAGCAGGAGATTCTTAATCCTCCGGGAATAGGCCTATTGTCTACTGAGAAACGTGACTTGCCAACTGGTGCAGCAGACTGATTAACTTACTCAGCCAGGCAGCTCAAAGGACTATTCTAATTAAGTTCTAGTTGATGCTCTTTCATAACCACATCAAGGAATCTAGTTATAGCAAAAATGACATTGAGTCTGATCCTTCCATCATGTCCCAATGTGTTACAGTTTAATCATAAAAACATCATAAAGGGCATAAAGTGCACAAAGTGAAAACATCATACACTGTACCCAAAGGGAACGGTGGAGTTCCCTTCTATCCTCAATTCAATAATAACAACGCAGACTGGACCCAAAGTGAAATAGTGCTACCTGTGTGCAGTAAGGCTAAAGTATTCCTCGCTCAGACTGTGTGCGTGCATGAGTCATGCATAACGTGTTTAGAGTCCCTTACACCAGCTGTACAAAGTATCTGACCTGATGGGCAGGAGGATGTAGGTCAAATCCATTTCACTTAGAAAATTACTGTGGGTGAGATTGCGTTAGGTGGTCCAAAAAACAAAAGTCTGCATACGAAAAATATCTGGGGATTTTCACTGGCAGAACCCAGTCAGTTACGTAAATCAGTTTCAAACCAAAACTTTAAAAACTCATCTATTCTACTTGGTTTTCAAACATAGGCAGTGTGGCAGAAGGCCAGCGCCTACAGAGAATAGTGTGCTGACAGCATGTACTGCATAAAAAACCATGCCAATGGAAACATGTGTCTGAATCCCTTTTTACTAAAAAAACAAAATAAAATGCAAATGAGAAACACACCTTTCAGCGAAATTACGGTAGTAAGATGAAGTATAGGGTCACAATTAGAGTTTGCTAAGATTAGCGTCAGGTAAGGTAAGCTTCTGGTTAAGGACGATGCTTGGGTGACCAAAGACTTGGGTTAGTACTCAGGCTAGGGACAAAGGGTAGACTAACAGTCGATGTGTTATTAAACATAAGTATACATATTATATATATATATATGACAAAAATACAAAAGATAGGGGTATTGTTAAAAACACTGGTTTTCAACTAAAAAATGTCAACCCATGAGCTTTAATTAAAATATCCATTGTAAAGCAAAGCGTAGGAAATGTCATCACTGAAATGGTTTTCAATTGATTGGTTTCTCAAACCTTTTTCTGCAAAATATACTTAGGTAAGATGAAATACATTATTGCCCGCAGGCTCACACTTCACTGAGGAAGGGTGCCTTTGCCCCTTGAAACAAGTCCTGTTGTTGGCGAGTACACGTGATATTGCAAACAGACTTTTTTCCACTCTACAACAGATGGAAGAAAATGGATTTTAACTATTCAAATGGGGGAGGACATAACGTTCATGTCCTCCACACTATGGGCTGGGAATCCCTCGTGCTTTCACCAGTGGGATTCCCTTTTGGAACATCCACCTCAGGTTGCCGGGGGACAGCCTTCCCAGCAGCCTGTGGCTTTTTTGTGTGAATGACAATCAGCGTGCATATGTCATCACTATAGAAACTAAAAGTTATTTTTAAAAAAATTAAAAAGATTAAAGGGGAGGGGGGGGGACTGTTTTGTCCCTTTTACTGTCACTCTGATCGTTTTTCCGTGGCACAGCTCAGCCCCCCAAACACTGGTCACAAAGGGAGAGGTGTCATTGGAAAGGTGGAATTCAGCAGTAGGGGGGCAATCCCCGAGCTGGGATCCAACTAGACCACCATGGATTTGAAAGGTGGGTAGAGAGCAATTGAGTCAATCAACCACCAAGTACAACAGTTATTCTGTCCACCCAGGGAGTAGACTGGAGGCGGGTTTACCTCCATCTGCATCCCAAAGGGCAGAAAGCCAACACAGTTTGAAGAGGAAGAAAAATAGTAGTAGTAATAGTAAGGGCCAGCCCCTAGACTTTCCAAACTCCATGTATGGGGGGGGGGGGGGCGGGCGGAAAGAGTTCAAATTGAGGGGGTTTATGCCATTCTTCCTTCTCTTTGGGAGTTAGAAAGTCCTCTAGACACCAGGGATAGATGTATTTTTAATAATAAAAAAAAGGAAGAATGAGGTGGGGAACAGTTAGTCCTGGCATAGGCTGCAACCACACCCCTAAACCCAAATGCCCCCCCCCCCACCCCGGGCAAGATTGCTGGATTTAGCCCCATTCAATGCTCCTCCTGAACAGAATGGAGAAAGAGAGAAGAAGAAAAAAACCTCAAGGACAGCCCAGTAACCCTTTAATGTTAGTGCCCTGCTATATAAAATTCTATTACATACATAGAAAAACAAAGCCTCAGTGGGCGATAAGATTGTGAATATTTAAAGATTTTACATAAATAGAACGCTGACCCAATCAGAAAGGTGACATAATCATACCCTTGCTGTAATCCAAACCCGGACACGTGGAGACGTTCTTATAGGTGTTTGCATATAAGCACATTGGTGCATGTTATGTTCTTATATTATAGAATGTATTCTATGTTCGGTGAGCGTGGCGTAGAATGCTTGTTGCATTCTTTCACGGAGGTTCGAGTCCGGGGGCAGTTACTGTTGCTCCGCGGACTGGAAGCCGTGCTGCCTGGCTCTCACCTGTTCTCGCATTAAAGCTTCAGCTTCTCACCTTAACCGCTTCCATGCGCAGCCGATTTTCGCCCTGTGCGAGGCGTTTCATTAAGCGGACGGGTTCATGACAAGCTCAGCTCGTCATGCGCACACGAGCACTGCGCAGCATGACGAGCACGAGCTGAGCTCGTCATGAGCATGGAAGGGGTTAATCCCGCGTCCGCCTCATCATTACAATTGGCGACGATCGTGGTTGGCACCTACGCTGCAAAACTTGGGAGCCGGAAGAAGCTCAACTTTCTGAGGGAAAAAAAAAAAAAAAAAAAGAAGAGGAAAAAAAAAAAGGAAATCGACCGAAGAACTCACCGCATTCACATCGGAACCTTCAGCGTGGACACACATCGGTGCGGAAGCGAAAAAGTAAGTTAGAAATCTCTGGCAGGCCACTTTGCCCTTGGCGCTCGAGCGCTGTATAATTTTCAAACAGCGGCAAGGTTCCAGCGTTTAAGCCGTGACGCGCACACTCACACCAGCCTGTGAGGTCATTGCGCAAGGTCACGCAACGCGACCTTTACGTGGCGGCCATCTTAATCACGAACTCCATGGCAACAAGTTGGTTTACATCGCAATTCTTGCCGGAAGCTGAATTCGATGGGAGGAAGGCAGGAAATTAAGCCAGATTTCAGCAGAAAAGAGAGCAGAACAGGTGAGGAAGTCGGGGAGGCGGATATTGAAAGACATTTTGACATTTTTGGCTGTGTTTTTTTTTTATGCATTTGCGAACACTGAATAGATTCATTGTTCAATTAATTTATACATTTCTACCTTGCGGACGTTGGACCAGTTTTAGTAGCACATGGGTTACAGCCATTACATTATAGCATAAGAATAATTGCAATAACCTGGAGAATTAACCAGTTTATGGAAAAAGGTGACTTTCAAATACAAGAAGAAATGGCACAACAAAGTTTTACCATAAGCCCTCCACATTCGTTTTGGGCATCAGGATCGCGTCCAACTATGGAATGGTTAGAATGGAAAAATTATTTTGTAAATTACATTAATGCTGTTGATGAGGCGGGGAAAATGAAAGCAGACCAAAAGAAAAGGATTCTTTTACATTCCTTGGGTCCGGTAGGGATTAAAACTTATAACAGGATGCCCAAGATGTTAGCAAATGCAGAAATAGATGATTTTGAGGCAGTTTTGAAGGATTTGGACAAATATTTTGCACCAAAAGTCTGCATGGGAGTAGTTCGCTATAAGTTTTTTCAGAGAAAACAGAACAAAGGAGAACCGGTAGATGACTATATTGATGAGTTGAAAAGACTTGCCATTGACTGCAGATTTGTCAATCTACACGATGAATTAGTGAGAGATCAATTAGTCATGCATTGCGAGAATTCTGCCATACAGGAACGTTTGTGGGTAAACGGGGATTCGCCTTTGGAGGACATACTCTCTATCGTAAGGAAGGCTGAAATGTCTGGAAGGTGTGCCACACAACTTAAGGATTCTCACAAAGACACAGGAGCGGTCTACAAAGACACAGGAGCGGTCTATAAAGTTCAGAGTACTAACCAAGCACAACAGCAACACAGCGTTAACAAAACCTCCAACCAAACACAAAGAAATCTATGGAGAGACAAAGAACCGGAAGACAAGCGATGTTATCGTTGTGGAAGTAAAGATCATTTAGCGTTTAGTAGGAACTGCCCAGCTGCAAAGAAAAGATGTAGTATTTGTGGATTGATAGGCCATTTTAGTAAAATGTGTAGAAGAAGGAGAAGCAATGTTAAATACGTATACGAGGATGAAAATATTAATGAGCCTGACGTTGACAAGGAAGGTGATAATTGGGAGTGTGTTAAAAGTGTCCAGGGGAATTTCGTGATTAACATCACGGATAATACAGTGAAGGACAAGCCCATATGTGATATGTCCATTGGGGAGTAATAGTTAAGATGTTCGCTGATTCTGGATCACCTTACACTATAATAGATAAAGGAATCTGGAAGGAAAAATTCGTCAAAAGAGTGGGCGGAGAATTAATTTCCACAGATGTTAATCCTATAAGTTTCACGGGAGAAAGAATAAATATGTTGGGGTTCAGATGGATGACATTTCTATTTAAAGGGAGATCTGCTAGAGGGAAATTATATGTAGCAGATTTTGGTCCTTCTGTTTTAGGATGGATGGACCAAAAGAATTTGCACATCATATTGGATCCAAACAGTGAAGAGAAAGTACTCATCGTAGATGATTCTAGTAGATTACAAGATGATATTTGTAAGTTATTCCCGAAAGTATTTAGTAAGGGGCTAGGATCACTTAAAGGTTTCGAACACTCCATTGTGTTAAAAAAAGAAATGCTGTACCGAAGATACATAAGGTGAGGCCCATTCCTATACTCATAAGGGATGAGGTTGCAAAGGAGTTGGAGGGATTATTGGAAAGGGATGTAATTGAAGAGGTGGAGAGCTCAGAATGGATTTCTCCGGTGGTGGTGGCGCGCAAGGGGAATGGCAAAATCCGCTTATGCATTGATTTGCGCCACCTCAATAATAACATCATTATCGATAGATTCCCTCTGCCTAAGATCAATGAAATGGTGTCCTCCCTTAAAGGTACTAGTTGGTTTTCCACCATTGACTTGTCGGCAGCTTACCATCAGGTGGCGTTGTCACCCGAGTCAAGGAAACTCACTGCGTTTATAACACCTTATGGGTGTTATCAATTTAAACGCATGCCCTTCGGACTTGCATCTGCGGCTGCTGTTTTTCAGCGTTTGATGCACAAATTACTGGGGAGAATGAGTGATGTTAAATTTTTTCAAGATGACATTCTAGTGGCTGGCAAGTGCAAGGAGGAACACGATTTTAAACTCAAAGAGGTTTTGAGTGTATTACAAAATGTGGGGTTAACAGTTGAAATTAGCAAATGCAAATTTGCTCAGAGGAGCGTTTCCTATCTAGGACACGTTATTAGTCAAGATGGTGTAAGACCCAAACCATCTCTGGTTAATACTATTGTTGACTCACCTGCTCCCACTAGTAAGGAGGAGGTTAAATCGTTCTTAGGAATGGCGGAGTATTGCGCAAAGTTCATCCAAAATTTTGCTAGTAAAGTATTCAACATTCGTGCATTGTTGAAGAAGAATATGAAATTTGAATGGACAAATGAGTGTGATGCGGAATTTAAGTGTGTGAAAAATGACTTATAGAATGTAAATGCTCTGAGCAGTTTTGATCCCAATTTGGAGTGCATTTTAACTACAGACGCTAGTGACAAAGGTTTAGGGGCTGTATTGTCACAAAGGGCACTGATGGGAAGGAGAAGATAATTTTATTTGCTTCTAGGTCCTTATCCCCCACGGAGAGTAAATATCCTATCATTGAAAGAGAAGCCTTAGCTTGCGCTTGGGGTTTAGAGCATTTTCGTGTTTTTGTGTGGGGGAAACCTGTTCTGATTCGCACTGACCATAGGCCTTTGATTAAAATTCTCACTACTGAAGGTAGCGTTACAGCTTCTGCTAGACTAGCAAGGATTTCCATGCGGATGAAGGAATTCATTTACGATTTAGTTTGTGTGCCGGGAAGGGAAAATGCTGTGGCCGATTGTCTTTCCAGATTGCCTGTTCCTTTGGAAGAATGTTTGGATGATCCTTGGGGTGATTTCAACATTGCCTTGGTACAGGATGCTGGTGTACCAGCCATTGATAAGAATGAATGGATGGAGGAACAGAATAAGGATGTCAGTTTGCAACAAGTTTTGGAATGTATATGCAAAGGTTGGCCCAAGAAGGAAGGCATGACTGATATTTTGAGACCTTTCTGGGAAGTGAGAACGGAATTGTCAGTGAATAAGGATGTGATTGTGAGAGGTGACAGAGTCATTCCTCCTGAGAAATTGAGGAGCAAAATTTTACTTTTATGTCATGAGGGGCATTTTGGTATTGTTAGAACCAAAAGCGTTGTTAAAGGAGTTTTTTGGTGGCCTGGTATTGACAAGACCGTGGAGAGATTTGTAAGAGATTGAGAGACATGTTCATCTGCAAATGCTTAAAAACCCTGAAACCTCCAATGAGTCAAGGTATCATCCCCAACTTACCATGGGAAGTGATTGCTGTGGATATCTTTGGTCCTGTGGGGGAGTCTAAGGAGTATGGTTTGGTGGCAATGGATTTGTTTTCTAAGTGGCCAACGGTAAAAATTGTGGAAAGAGTTGACACTGATGTGGTTCTTAAGTTTCTGGACAAAATGTTCACAATGGAAGGGTTACCGGCAAGTATTTTAAGTGACAATGGGGTGCAATTTACATCCAAGAAAGCCAAGGAGTATTTTGAGAGAGTAGGCATCAAGCATAGAACCACTGCTCTTTATAATCCTAGTGGTAATGGCACTGTCGAGCGCTTTAATCAGGTTATAAAGGGGGTCATTCAAGCGGCCATGAACCAAAGGCATGATTGGAAACTCGAAGTGCATAAGGCTGTTTGGACTTATAGGATCACCACCCATGATGCCACTGGACTGTCCCCTTTTGTTATCATGAGAGGGAGGAAACCCAGATGTAAATTTTCTCCGGCTTGGCTTTGTGACGGCACATTGCTACAATGGTCTGTTAAAGATGTCAGAGACAGACTTATCCAAGTACATGATAAGAGTAAGTCCTTTTATGATAAAAGCCATGGTGTGAAGGAAGTAGAAATCAAAATTGGGGATTTGGTTAGAGTGAGGAGACCCGGTAAGATTCCGAAGGGGGAAAATCAGTTTGATCCACCATAAAAAGTTGTGGAACTTTTGTGTAATGCAATACGTTTAGACGATGATAGAGTGTGGAATTTGAAGAGCATCGCCTTGTGTTCAGGGAGGAATTTCAGTGTCTTACTTGAGGGTTTGAAGTGTTCTGATGATTTAAAGGACACGGAATGGATGGAAGATTTTCATGACCCAGGAACTATGTGCACTGGTGCTATTCCGGAAATATATTTGGAAAAGGAGGTGGTGGAGAGTGCAAGCAGGGAGAATGATCAAGTTGGGGAAGCGCAAGTGGAAACCACGGATGCTTTAGAAGGGATGACAACTGAAACGGTTGACAAGTCTCCTGACTCCACGAACACTACAGAGTCGGTTGGGGCAGCTGATGGTTTTAGTGTTAGTGGTACTAGGAAGAGAGTGCTTCCAGGATGGCTCAAGGAGTTCGTTATGTGGTTATAGAGCAATTTAATGATCCAGTGTATATTTTATGTTTTGCTATTTTATTTAATGAAAAGGGGGGGGGATGTGTTATGTTCTTATACTATAGAATGTATTCTATGTTCGGTGAGCGTGGCGTAGAATGCTTGTTGCATTCTTTCACGGAGGTTCGAGTCCGGGGGCAGTTACTGTTGCTCCGCGGACTGGAAGCCGTGCTGCCTGGCTCTCACCTGTTCTCGCATTAAAGCTTCAGCTTCTCACCTTAATCCCGCGTCCGCCTCATCATTACAGTGCAGTTTGTCATCCTATTGCATGCCCCAGATGGGGCAAGTAGATTTTTGTAGCATCTCGACTCTTGGAGAACAAGTAGATATTTCATTAAATTTACACACCCCTGTGATGGATAAAGTCTCTCACCGTCACAAACTGGTGATAAAAAGCCTTCTGGTCTCACACACAAGAATAGCCTCTAGCACACACTACTCCCACGGTGCTTGATACAATAATGCCTTCACACGCACTTACTGTCCTAATGTCTTTCTCTTAGACATGTTGTATGATAACGCCTCCCCTAGGCGCACGCTGTCCCATGGAGAGACACTGTCACAAGCATCCAATGCATAACTGCCAACTGACCCTATTCAGGCTCCCGATTTTTGAAGCCATAAATGGCTTTATGACAGCTGTCTCCCACCTAAAATTGGCTCTGCTTCCATATAAATCAATGGGAAAAATTAATTCCCCCGATTTTAGTGTCAAAATCTCCCTCTTTTCTGTGTTAAAATGTTGCTTGTATGCCAATGGGACATGGCCTCCATATGCCATGCACTGTCTTATCCAAAGGCTTGGTCACGCACTCCCTGTGTGGAATAGATGCTCTAACTACGTCACACACCGCAATAATGGGTAAGAGCTCCGTAGACTCACTGTCAGGTATCTATGAAACGTAACCCTGGTCTATCACACTCGGTCCTCTATATTAGAGAAAGTTACCATCTTTAAAATATATTCTAAAGGAATTTTGGTTTAAACGTGAAAATACTAGAGTCTGCAACGCCAAAGACGATACAAATATCAAACAGCATGGTCTATTACTGGAAAACCAGAGCATGTGTCAACAACCACAAAAGAGGAAAGAACTACAGTTTATGGATGACCCCACAACATTTGGGGCTTTTAACCTTATCACTCACTGGACACGTTTCAGATACTCTTGCGGTGTCCTAGGTGGGACGGATGGGTCGAAGTCCTCAGCGATGTCACAGTCCTCCACAGGAAGCAACCGTGGCATCATATCCTCGGCGTCGGACTCCATTGCACCAGCGGCGCCTCTACCGCCTCGTGTGCGAGCACAGGGCAAAGCCATTTCACGAGAACAAGAAGCAGCGATCTCAGACTAAGTTTGATTAAGGACCCGGACTCAGAGGTACAGCGCTTTCCACAAGTAAGCAGCCATATGTGTGTTTGCGTCTTTGTAAAACCGCTGGAGACTGGTCACACGAGTCCCGCAGAGTCGCCTCTAATTGGCCGAGATGTATAGCCAATCAGTGCCTTCTCGATTCTGATTGGTCTTTCTGATTTTCCCTCTAACTGGCAAATTGCGGTAGGGGTGTAGTTTAAGCAACCATGAGATTTGCGTGGCACGTTTTAACACAGGGAGAATCTGGTAGTTGGAGAGTGGATGGATAATACAGAGGCCACCACTTTAACGCGGGGGCACTGGCGACCCTGAATATTTTGAACGGGTGCCCACCGCGGCTGGGATTGCACATCGCACAGTACGCTTGTTAAGAGGTGGGCACCTGTGAGCCTGTCTAGAGCATAGTTAGGCTGTGGTTTGGCTGCTGCAAATAACAATGCCACACTAGGTAATAGCTCCATCACAGTATGTGGAACACCAAAGAACACAAACTCCAGTAATTTGTAAAACGCCCCAAACATTCATTTTGGTCCAATTTCCCAATTAAATACCCATATTTTATCTAGAAATAATAACTGCGTAGAATAAGGCCTATGATCCTGCATAGGACTTTGTTGTAATTAAAAGATACCCTCTTGATAGGCAGGAGTCAGGTAGCCAGTTCATGTAGATTAACAAGTTGTAGGTTTATTCAAGAAGTTATAGCTCAGGTTACAAGTTACATGGTAAATACCCCACCAGGAGCAGCATCCTTATTGCTCAGCCCACATCAACATTCAATGATATCACACACTGGCTGAGCAGCAGGGAACAGAGAATCTATGGGCAGAATGCATTACAGCTAACATCAGGCTATAGCATCTCCTCCCCTTGGAAAAAGAACAAAAATACAACAGGAAAAATAAGATAGCAAATAATACAATCAATAAACTTCACTACTTGCTCCCTGCCATGGGCACTTGCCAGACCAGGGACATACAGTTAACGCACCCCTTACTGCGCACTTTTGCTTATAGGCAGGATCAGGTAAATACATGGCAGGACCAGGGAAACACACCCTCTACTGCACACACTTTTGGGAAACAGTCTACACGCTCCCCCTCAACTGAATACTCTTGCAGAACCAGGTAAATCATAGCAGGATCAGGGAAATCCACACGCCTTCTATTACACACACTACTGGGAAACATACTACATGCTTCCCTTCAACTGGATACTCTTGCAGAACCAGAGAACCTCATTTCTTACACTCACCCTCTACTGCTTACCTTGCAGGACCAGGGAACTAATTTCACACACTCTCCTGCTACTGCATACCCTGCAGGACCAGGGAACTCAACCCTTACCCTCTACTGCATACCTTGCAGGACCAGGGACAACTCGTTCACCCCCTACTGCATACTTTTGCAGGACCAGTGTTTACTCACCCTCTACTGCATACCTTGCAGGACCAGGGATAACTACACAATAATGTGCTTACTACTGTGCACCCTCCCAGTTCCTACACTTACCCTCTACAGCATACTCTTGCAGGACCAGGGATAATCACACTACAACATGTCTTCTACAGCGCACCCACACAGGACCAACATTTCAACCCTCTACTGCATACTCTTGCAGGACCAGGGACACTACATACTCTCACCCTCTACTCCATACAATTGCAGAACCAGGGACACTACACAACCATATTCAACATGGCATTAAAAAATAACCACTATTAATGCACAAACTCTTCCACTCTGGTGAGTGATCTCTCACCAGATCACTTCGCAAACACAAAGCCCTCCACTCTGGTGAGCGACATCTCGCCCAAACATCCTCATAGAACTATGCTCGTAGATTTCCCCGCACAGTTCAGACGAACAGAAGTGCTCAAGTCAATAGAATAGCGGTTCTCATGTCAATGAAAGCCACTCATTGCAGGCGCAACTGCTTCAGAACACGTTCCTCAATTTAAGAAAAGTTCACTTCTTCAGTTCACTTCTTCATTACGCGATGCAGCATTCTTAATCCGGTGCCACTGCACCTTTGTTTACAAAAATTGCTAGGATACCGTGCTCATGCTTTGAAGTATTACGAGCACACAACAACACACATGCCAATACTGATATCAGTTATTCTTCATTTCATATGATCACACTTGACACTTGATGTGACCGTAAAACATAGTTTTATTCTTTTTCAATCAATTTGTGAAATTATTTTTCATGAAAATTTTTCTTTTTAGAAATTACCCATCGGTTTTCACAAAAACAACATGTAAAAAGGATTTTTCAAAAGACCACAAAATTGGTTTAACACATAGTACAACAGATTTAACACCACAAATTATATCGTTAGACTTGACGCAGACATGACATGACATAGACAACAAATTCCACATAACAAATATGGTGAGCTCGAGTTCTGTATTTCTAAAATCAAAAATGGACACAATGAAGAAAAACAGAAAAAATGAGTACAGCCCTGAAGGTTGAAATTTGGTACTGGGTTTTTTGAAAAAATTCAATAACAACCTTACTCAAGGCAACAACCAGACAGTGTACTATTCAGGCTCACAACATAATTTTTGTAGTTTTTATCAATCTTTTACAAAGTTTTTTTGGGGGGATGAGCCACATAGTATATTTTCGCACACTTGTGTGGTTACATAATAGTCGACGCGTTTCGAACCCAAGTGCAAGTTAATAGGGTTCTCCTCAGGACCTAGAGCTCCTAGAGAGCTCTTTTTGAGATCAACCGATTGCCTCCGTTAAATTTCTCAAATGTCAGCCATGGTAAGCAAGTTCAGATCTGATCCTCTCCCTCACCAACGACCCCACCACCGCCAGAGCCAACCTGCACGACGGGATGAGAGACGTCGCCGACTGGATGAGGAACAGCCGCCTTAAACTGAACTCAGACAAGACGGAAGTCCTCATCCTGGGCTCATCACCCTCCGCCTGGGACGACTCCTGGTGGCCCCCGGCCCTGGGCACCGCACCCAAGCCAACGGACCACGCACGCAACCTGGGCTTCATCCTGGACTCCTCCCTATCGATGACCAGACAAGTCAACGCCGTCTCATCTTCATGCTTCAACACCCTGCGCATGCTCCGCAAGATCTTCAGATGGATCCCCACTGAAACCAGGAAGACCGTCACCCAGGCACTCGTCACCAGCCGACTGGACTATGGGAACACCCTCTACGCCGGAACCACAGCCAAACTTCAAAAGAGACTCCAGCGCATCCAGAACGCCTCCGCACGACTCATCCTGGACATCCCCCGACACAGCCACATCACCGTACACCTGAAAGACCTGCACTGGCTCCCCGTCAGCAAGAGAATCACGTTCAGACTCCTCACCCACGCACACAAGGCCCTCCACGACCTGGGCCCAAAGTACCTCAACGACCGCATGTCCTTCTACACGCCCACACGCCAGCTACGATCAACCAGCCACGCCCTCGCCACCGTACCACGCATCCGCAGAACCACCGCCGGAGGAAGATCCTTCTCCTACCTGGCGGCCAAGACCTGGAACTCCCTCCCCACTCACCTTCGGCGAACCCAGGACCATCTCGCCTTCAGGAAGCAGCTCAAGACCTGGCTGTTCGAGCAGTAACTTACCCCTCCCCCAGCGCCTTGAGACCCTCCCGGGTGAGTAGCGCGCTCTATAAATGCCGTGATTGATTGATTGATTGATCTTGGTTGTTGAAGAACGCGTGTATGTCCTTGTGTGGTCTTTCGCTGGTGAAGGAGGGCCACTTTAATGTGAAACCTAGGCAATAAGTTGTTTGTACGTCCTTGTACAGTATTCTGTTGGTGAAGAGGGGCCGCTTTTGTCTTGAACTTTCGGTACCTGGTTTTTATAAAGGAAGTCCGGGCGTGGGCGCAACTTTCCAAACTTTCGTCATCTCTGAAGCTATTTCTCATTGAATATGGCGCCTGGGACCGTTGCTCGTTGTCTTCATTTGGAAAGTTGCGCCCACGCCCTGACTTCCTTTATAAAAACCAGTTACAGAAAGTGTTCTGTTCTAGACAATAATTCCAGATCTGTTTTGCAATCTGAGTCAAATTCCTCGACCTACTTCCTCCCAAGTTGTTTATATATCGGACCGCCGAAACATTGTCCATCTCCAGCAAAATATTGAAGTTCCTGAACTTTTTTCCAAAACTTTGCAAAACATAAAGACCTGCTTTCATTTCCAAACCATTTATATTCCTTGAAGTCTCCTCCCAAGACCATCTCCCGCCAGTCTCCTGATTCTCCAGACAATCCCCCCAACCAAAAAGACTCGCTTCTGTTCATAACACAAAATCTGGACCTACACCAAATATTGCGCGGCCATTCCAGGCCTCTAGATTGTCCAACCACCATATTAACTCCTCTCGAGCCTCCTCTGAGATAAATATCTGATCTCCATACCATAAACCTTTCCTCAAAGCTTCCACCTTCAACCTCTGTAAAGCTCTGTAATGAAGCGGGCCAGAGAAAACCACTTGAATTGAAGATGAAAACTAACCAATCACCCTCGCTAGAGCCCTTAAAGTAATAGACTCCATCTTCAGCATACCTTTCACCTCTGACTTTATCTTTACCACATTTTTTACCGTTAGACTCAAAGTCTTCTCCTTTGTGTTCACCATAAAACCCAAAAACTCCAAACATTGACTGGGTACCAGAACTGACTTCTCCTTGTTGATCAAAAATCCCAGTCCATCTACAAGACATACAACCACCTGTAGTTCTACTTTCAATTCCTCCTGACTCTGCAACATCATTAAAAAATTGTCTAAATACATGATCATCCTTATACCTGTCTCCCTGAGAAAGTTTGCTGCTGGTCGCGAAACCTTTGTAAAACACCAAGGCGCTGATGCCAATCCAAATGGAAGGCATGCAAACTGATACAGAACTCCTAACCACCTGAACAGCAGAAACTTGCGACTCTCCTTTGCTATTGGAATTGTAAAATGCGCATCCTTCAGATCCAACTTGACAAACCAATCGTTCTCCTGCAAGATATCCCTCAATAGATGGATCCCCTCCATCTTGAAATGCCTGTAAACGAGAAACTGACTCAATTCTCTCCAATTTATGACGGGCCTCCAACCCTTGTCTTTCTTTCTGACCAAAAAGATTGTACTCACAAATCCCCGATTTTCCTCGGATACTCTCTCTATAGCTCCTTTTAGTAACATTTTCTGTACTTCCTCTTGCACTACATTTTGTAGTTCTTCCTGAAAGACAAGCTGCCTTGGCTTCCACATCTGCCTTGGATCCTTTTCCAGTACCCACAGATCTATTGTTAAAATTTTCCAATTGTTCACAAACCACCTTAAGCTTCCCCCTACCTTTTTTGGGGCAGGGCCAAAAGGTGCCTTCATACTTACCCCGTACTCCTGGAGTAAACTGTGCTCTTCCTATTGACTGGTGTGTCCTGCTTGTTCTTCCCCTCTGGGAATAAACCCCTGTTGCAGGGGGGCGGAGCTTGCCTGAGCCCAAGATAGCTCCGTCCGACCATCGAACAATCCTGCATCTATCCGGCATCGTAACTGATACTGTGGCCCTGACACTTGGAGGCTCTGCCCCTGCAGACTAATACGAGTGCTTTGAATCGTTTTTGGGCTGTCTGTGGCACGGCGGGACGGCTGGCGGCGGAGGCGGGAACGAGGGCCTGCCGCCGCGGATCGGAAGCCGCGGTGTGACGCAGCTACGTGACCGAAGGCAGAGCGAGGCAGCCGCGGTCCATTGCGATATGCGGAGCGAACATTGTGAAGTGGCGGCCATTCCTTGGACGGCCGTCGGGATTGCCTGCACCTCGGAGACACCGGGACGCTGTTAGACACAAAGGCGAGCTGATGCGGTACGGTGTGGCGGACGCTGGTGGAGCCCCTCTTGCGAGGTACTCAGCGGCTGGAAATGCGGAGCGATCTGGCCTGAGGTGGTGAGCGATAGACTTCCAGGCCAGCCCTGGTACATTGCGGTGCTGATTGCTTGACCGGCCTGTGTTGTGTGACCGCGCACTGTGTCCTCCCCCCGCACAATATTTGTGCCTGATTGGAGAACTGCGACGCTGCAGATTGGCACTGCGGTGGGCCTGACACAGCCGGATTGTAGCCTGCCCAGTACGCGCTGCCCCGGGTGGGCCTCCAGGCTAGAGCGTGACCATCGCAGCGGGGCCCCATAGAACAGGAGAGTACTTATGCACGCTGATCTGGCGGTGAGCTACGGAGGCCATACCTACTCATAGCCCCATTTCAATGACTGGACTCTGGCCTGTGCTGTCCCTGCGGCTGCGCCTGTGAGGCTGTAAACAGCTGGTGGGGTCTACGCGACAAGGACTCTAGCGTCGCGGATGCTTCCTGGCGCCTTACCTGGTGTCTGACGGTGGTCGTGCTTAGTGGGTTGCTGGGGGTGGCCTTGCCCCCGAAGCTAGTTGCACTGCAATCGGAGCGTCTACATCGCTGCTGCGGATTTGAGTAAAGTCATTGACAGACGAGCTACAGCAGCCCCCTTGTTGGGCTGTGAGGGGCGCTATAGACCAGCTGTCCTGGCAGTCTGACGCTGTTGTGACTTCCTACGATAAATCAACACCCCCATAGTTGGCTGTTGCGTGGTAAATATGGGGAAAGTGGACAAAAACCAACCTAAGCTCCACTTTGAGCAGTGAAAATCCAGGCTCCGCGAGCAGTCCTTGGAGGAGGGCTCGAACACTCAGGTTGAGACGCCAGACCCTGTTGAAGGCAATATCCGTATAATATTGGCTGCAATGCAGAAAAGCCTTACTTCTATAGACAGTAAAATCGACTCTCTGTCGTACCGAATGACAGAGCGCATGGACAAACAAGTCGAGAGGATGGACATGGCGGAGCGCAGGGTCACGGAAGTGGAAGAAGCGCAAACGGAGATAGATTCTGAACAAAAGCAGATGGGGAAAGCACTACTCACACTACAGGATAAGGCGGAGGACCTTGAAGCGCGGTCCCGCAGAAGTAATATACGTATTACGGGCCTTCCAGAGTCCACAAGCATTGGCAATATGGAACTGTTTGTTGAGGAACTACTGACGACAGTGCTAGGCCGTGATACGTTTTCAACAATGTTCGAGGTGGAGCGGGCGCACCGCTCGTTAGGTCCGAGGCCGCCACCCGGTGCCGCACCTAGACCTATCATCGCTAAATTGTTAAATTACAGGGACAGAGACGCAGCGTTGAAAGCAGCCCAAGAGAAACAAATATTGCACTACGAGGAATCGTCCATCTCACTATATCCGGACTTCACGGCACGAGTTCAGGAGGCCCGCAGACAGTTCGCTCCCTTAAAGAAGCAGCTGAGAGAGCAAAGCCTGGACTATGCCATGCTGTACCCCGCACGATTACGGGTGAACAGACAAGGCAAATCCCGAATCTTCACGGACCCTAAAATCCTACAAAAAGCTTTGAAGGAATGGACTAAGGATAAGTCAACTGGTTTAGTGTCATCTGCCCGCGAGGGAGCGTCCGGAGGCAGTCTTGATGACCAGGACTGACGAAGGAGATGGCCTACACTGCAGATAAGATTTATATGATTGTAATGGTGGTGTAATTGCAGTTCGTTGTGGTCTGTTGGGGCGGGGCTGGCCAATGTTAATTCTATGACCAAGGATGCTATGCAGAAGGATTCCTGCTCTTAGCCCCCCCCTTTAAGGGTCTAACATTATTGCCCTTTTATATGCCACTGTTAATTTTTGAAGTGATTTGTAGTAATTTTCATGTCAGTTTGATGCACACTATAAGCAGGATGGCGGGCGGAGGTAGAGTTTAGTCGCTGTTTGATAAAAGGCGACGGGCTTAGGCAACATCTGCCCATGAGTGTATCCCACAGCTTAGATTTTCTTTGTTTTAGTTTGTTGAAGGGGATAATTGTTTTTTTTTTGTTTTCGGTGGGTTGGTTAGGGTATATTCGCCATGGCAAGTTGGGATATGCATGGCGTGGGGGGGGGGAGGTGAGGGGGTGCGGAGACGTAACAGAGGTGCCACTAATATAGAAATGTTTATGGATAGCAGTTCATGCAGCTTATTTGGTAAAAGTGTAAGGGGGAGAAGACCTAACGCACAACCAGGGGTTACCGCTCGATGACTCATTGATACACATGGCTCAGACATCAGCCCGTAAGCTTAATGTCCTAACCTGGAATGTCCGAGGCCTGAATGACTTCAGGAAACTAAGAAAGGTCTTGTCATATTTTAACAGGCATGCTGTCGACATTGCGTTATTGCAGGAATCGCACTTGCCCCTCAATAGCAGGATGCTCAACTGCAGAGGGCTTCAGGGAAATACACATGTGGCAGGGTTCACATCACACGCCCGAGGCATGATCACATGGGTTAACCCTAAGGCAGGTCTTAAATTGGTATCGCTGGTCTCGGACTTGGACGGGAGATTCGTCATCTCTAGATGTAGTGGGATGGGGCTTGACCTCATTTTAGTTAACATATATGGTCCAAACTACGACGACCCTAAGTTTTTCACACAGCTACTTGAGAAGGTGAGCGGATGCGGGGGGGCTCGCCAACTCTGGGGAGGGGACCTTAACCCGTTAAGTGCTTCTGTCGGCCAACGGCCGTCGCGAGCACTACCTCGGTAGTGCTGCGCACGTCCGTTGGCCGACGCGGCCCCGCCCGCTTAATAGAACGTTCCGCACTGGCGCGGAACGTTCTAAGCTGTTAACCGGTTAACTGCATTTTGGACCCACATCTGGATAGATCTGGGGGCCCAGATAGGCGCCTCACCGTGGCGGCACGCGCTATAATAGGTGCGGCGACGCAGCTTGATCTCTGTGATGTCTGGAGAACTCGGTCACCGGGTAGGGGAGGGTTCACTCACTATTCTGCTTATCACGACTTACATACGAGAATAGATTATTGGTTTGCCTCTAGAGACTTATACACCCAAATCCGAAGTGGTGTGGTGCTCCCCCGCACCTTCTCGGACCACTCGCCGATACTGATGGTCCTGGACAGTCCTCATTCTCAAACTCCCCCCTTTACATAGCGCTTTCCCCCATACTCATTACTTGATACTGTCTATAAGTCAGAATTACACGACGCAATTGAATCCTTTTTTGAGACCAACATTGGGTCAGTGGATACTTTCTCTGTTGTATGGGAAGCTTTTAAGGTCACGCACACTAGCCCTAGTGTTGAACTAGGGAAGGGAACTAGAGGCACAGGGCCTAGGGACTAGCCAGCCTCCTATACAACATATGAACACAAATGGGGCTGTCCCTAGTTGGGATTCCTACAGGTTCCTACAGGGTCTCTAGAGATGCAAGTCCAGTAGGGGCATCTCACAAAAAGTGAAGGACTGGCCTCACACACCACCTGGTGTCATGCTTCATCATAGGCCGTCCTCGCCCTCTAAAAACTCCGTTTGATAGAGGGCGGGCATACACCTGGAGACAGGGATGCACTTCTAAAGCTAAGTGGTGGCCTGTGAATCAGTGAAAAGTGTTCTAAAAACCATTACATTTGTCCCCAGGTAATTTAATTAAAGAGCAAATGTATGGTATTAAAAGAAGTGAGCGGTGATATGGGAGTTCATTATCCCTTCACCGTAAAAAAGGTCAACATGTTTCTGCTTTGCGTCCCTGATGGGTACATAGCATTCGTCAGGACCGGAATGAATAATGGGCTCTACCTTTCTACACTATGTGTATGAAAGAATGACCACTCAAAGGACCGGGGGTGAGGATAAATACTCCCCGTGTAGTGCAGTGCTAAAATGTGAGAGTATCTGTAGGAAAAAGGAAACATAAAACACAAACAAACCGGACGTGTAAGTTTGGTAAATGCACAATATGCTATACGTACATCACCACACATTATGCCGCGCATGGTGGGGTCTAAGTGAAACACATGTCAGTCATACGTGTTAACACTTTGGAAAAACACTGTTTTCTGGCCGCTTACCCAAAGACAGTATCCTACTTACTCCATGGGAGGTCGAGGGTGGAAGGGCCTACTGTGACATTTCTGAGAAGAGAACAACACATGGAAACATGGGCTGCTTAGATCATGGCCCATGTGAGGGAGAAAAAACATACATACAATCATTCATACAGGTGCATGCCTCGTGTTGAGTAAATGCACATGGAGCGTAAAAATACGCTTCTTCATTTATCCGTGACATTCATACTCTTACTGTCATCTTCAGCGCTTCCAGCAGTCTCATCTACAGTCGTCCGCTTCGCCTCCCCGCCGGTGAATGATGGTGTGAGGGGAGCGGGTTTATATACTCCTGCGCGCTGGCTGATTAGTCGTTAATTGAAAGGTAATTGTCGCCGCCTGTGTGGGATCCGGTGTACGGCCGGCACACTGCCTGGTTGCCTGATCTTGGGCGTGAATAGAGTAAGTACTCTCTATCGAGGTAAAAAAAGCCTTAAGTACGAAAAAGCGCGTGCGCTAGCGTTGCTACACCGCTCTCCTCCCCGTTGTTGAGAGACGCGTGATGTTGGGATACGCGTGCAGAGACGCGAGACCGCGTGTGTGTAGCGGCTCCGTTTGAACGCTGTGCGCGCATGTGCGTAGGTTAAGTCAACCCATATCTTAGCGAATCTAAAAGTTGTCTATTTCTAAATATGGGCGGATAATGTAAACTGAGGAAAACCCGTCTGTGGGTTGCGGAGAACAGCGGGCAGGGGGTTAAAGTGCACCGCTCGTATTGCTTCACAATCAGTCAGCACAGGTTGTCAATCGCCAGGTGTTCTGGCTGTATCTTAACACATGACGTCTTCTTTACAACCTAATGGCCTCATATTTTAAAGAAAGGTGCCTAAACATAAAAATGAAGAATTAAATTAAGAGTGGTTATGTTATGTTTGTATTTGGATTTATATTGATATATTTATTTATACAGAGCTAGAACAGTTGACATGACTATGTTTTTTTGGCCAAGGGGTTAGAGGCAAAGTCAGATGTTCCACTAGCTTTATCAAATGTTGTTTGTTTGTAGAGGAGACAACCCTCTGATGCGATCAACTAATGGTAGACAATATGTGTTTTTTTGGTTCAGCGAGATAGTTGTAGCCATGCGATTTCATCATTAAGCCCTGTGTCCCATGAGCGCAACCGGTAAACCCAGCGTTGCTCTCTGACATGTAGTTGTTGGCTCATGTCTGTTTTTTGTTTCTTCATTACCTCTATGACCACCCATTTGAGGTCTGATTCTGTATGGTTTTTCTCAAGAAAATGTTTGGTCAATCTGGTGTTAGATTTTTTGCACCGAATTGTGCTGCGGTGTTCATTGATTCGTGTTTTCACTTTCCTCGTTGTCATCCCAATGTACTTCAGGTTGCATGGGCAGGTCAGCATATATATCACGTTTTCAGTGTTGCAGTTACTGAAGTTTATGAGTTTCCAGGGGTTATTTGTGCCAATATCCACTTCTTTGGTGGTGACGGTCGACTGGCAGCATACACAATTGCCACAAGGAAAATGACCAACTGGTTTCGGTTGGCTCCATAGGGTGGATTGGTTACTCTCTTCCTCCTGTGTGATTTTAGAGTGTACCAGGTCGTCTCTCAGGTTCCTGCTTCTCTTAAAAGCGAAAAGGGGGGTTCCCACTGTCTTGTTCCGCTGTTGAGTATCGCCCATTTCTTTTTTATGATATTCTGCACTTTGTTGGACGCAGGTGTGTATGTGGTCACGCACACCAGACGGTCGGGTTGTTCCTTTGTTGTAGTGTCCAGCAGGGCTTCTCTGTTATTATTTCTTGCCCTTTTCTTAGCTCGCCTGACCATACGTTTTGGATAATGTCTTGCCAGGAGTTTGGTTTCCAGTTCTTCTGCCTGTTCATGGAATGACTCTAGTTCTGAGCAGTTCCTCCGCACTCTTAGAAATTGGCCCACTGGCAGATTCTGTCGTAGTGCCCTTGGGTGGTAGCTCTCATATAGTAGGAGGCTGTTCCTGTCTGTCGGTTTTGTGTGTACTTTGGTGGAGATCCCTTCTGTTGTCAAGGTGATGTCTAGGTCGAGAAAAATTGCATGCTTTTTCTCAATGGTGTGCGTGAAGTTGAGGTGAATGTCTTTGCTGTTAACCCACTCCACGAAAGTTGTGGCTTCCTCCAGTGTGCCATGCCACACGACAAAGATGTCGTCTATATATCGCTTCCATGTTTTCATCCGGTGGTTGAATGGGTTGTTGTCACTGAAGATATGGTCTTCCTCGAACTGGTGGACGTAAAGGCACGCCAGACTCGGCGCAAAGGTGCTGCCCATTGACGTGCCTTTAATCTGGTGGTATAGTTTGTCTTCAAACTCGAAAAAGTTCTCAGTGAGGGCCAACTCTGCACACTCCATAATGAAGTGTGTCGGTGTAATGAAAGACCAATCTTGGAGGATAGTGTCTTTGGGTAAGCGGCCAGAAAACAGTGTTTTTCCAAAGTGTTAACACGTATGACTGACACGTGTTTCACTTAGACCCCACCATGCGCGGCATAATGTGTGGTGATGTACGTATAGCATATTGTGCATTTACCAAACTTACACGTCCGGTTTGTTTGTGTTTTATGTTTCCTTTTTCCTACAGATACTCTCACATTTTAGCACTGCACTACACGGGGAGTATTTATCCTCACCCCCGGTCCTTTGAGCGGTCATTCTTTCATACACATAGTGTAGAAAGGTAGAGCCCATTATTCATTCCGGTCCTGACGAATGCTATGTACCCATCAGGGACGCAAAGCAGAAACATGTTGACCTTTTTTACGGTGAAGGGATAATGAACTCCCATATCACCGCTCACTTCTTTTAATACCATACATTTGCTCTTTAATTAAATTACCTGGGGACAAATGTAATGGTTTTTAGAACACTTTTCACTGATTCACGGGCCACCACTTAGCTTTAGAAGTGCATCCCTGTCTCCAGGTGTATGCCCGCCCTCTATCAAACAGAGTTTTTAGAGGGCGAGGACGGCCTATGATGAAGCATGACACCACGTGGTGTGTGAGGCCAGTCCTTCACTTTTTGTGAGATGCCCCTACTGGACTTGCATCTCTAGAGACCCTGTAGGAACCTGTAGGAATCCCAACTAGGGACAGCCCCATTTGTGTTCATAAGCTTTTAAGGTCTACATTAGGGGTATAGCCATGACTAAGCACTCTGGTGTCCTTAAGGCGTTGCGTAAGCGGCTTTCAGACTTGGAGGGTAACCTAAAGTCCCTGGAGAGTGAGTTCCTCCCTGGTAATACCGAGCAGGTGTCGGAGGAGTTTAAAGCGCTGCTGAAAGATTATCATGAGACGGCAGACGCGGAACTCAAGCATTTGGGTAAATATGCGACGGCCCGTACTTGAACGGCCGGGATCAGTGCTGGCCTCACTGCTGCATACACGTAGGGAGAAAGCTGAAGTGATAATGATCAATGATGACAAGGGGGTTCCCCTGACAGAACCGACTGCTATAGCTAATAGATTTAAACAATATTACTCAAAACTGTACGCCTCTAGAGTGGGGAGCCTAGACGCCGAAATGTTGGAATATTTGGCGCACATCAAACTTCCCTGGTTAACGAATGCTCATCGGGAATACCTCATGCGCCCTCTGGATGCAGAGGAAATAACCGCAGCTTTGTCGGGCATGAAATCTGGCAGTGCTCCGGGAGTAGATGGACTTACAGTCTCCTTTTATAAGGAGTTCAAAGATTTACTTATTCCACACTTGAGAACGCTATTCGAGGAGATGGGAGCCTGCGGCCGGATGCCCCCTTCGATGAGGGAAGCTCTCATTGTGGCGATACTCAAACCGGATAAGCCATCAACTGAGTGTGCCTCGTATCGCCCTTTGTCTCTCCTGAATGTCGACACCAAGATCTACGTCAAGATTTTGGCGAATCGGCTGGCCCCGCTTGCCCCGATCCTGGTGGCACCGGAGCAGGCCGGGTTTGTCCCAAACAGAAATCTGACCTATAATTTGAGGACAGTATTTGGCGCAATTCAACAAACGAGACAGGACGTGCGGGCTGTTGCTGTATTCCTAGATATGGAAAAAGCGTTTGACTCGGTGGAATGGTCATTCATGTCCCATGTATTGACTAGACTGGGGTTGGGAGGCATATTCTTACAAATGGTGGGTGTATTATATAACTGTCCGTCAGCTAGGATAAAAATTGGAAACTTGGTCACCGACAGGATTCAGATTTCTAGAGGCACGCAACAGGGGTGTCCACTTTCTCCGATGCTATACGCGCTGGTCGCGGAACCTCTGGCCTGTGCGATGCGGGAGTACCACAGATACAGGGGACTCCGCTTCCCGGGATATCAACTGGTCATCTTTACTTACGCAGATGACACGTTACTTTATATAAGGGAACCAGAAACTAATTTGTCCCCTGTATTGCGTGAGGTTGTCAAATTCGGTGCGATGTCTGGCCTGCAGGTTAATTGGACTAAATCGATTATTTTTCCACTCACCCCTATTACAGTTCCCTTCGCTCCCGAGTTTCCATTACAGTGGACGAATGAACCAGTACGTTACTTGGGACTTAAGGTCCATACTGACTCGGAGGTTGTGTTCAGGGAGAACTATGGGGTAGCAATTAGTAAGCTGGAGAACGAGGTCGAGCGCTGGATCCGGCTGCCGTTGTCCCTTGCGGGCAGAGTATCCATCATGAAAATGGTCGTGTTGCCTCGATTCCTGTTTCTGTTTACCAACATTCCGATGGTCCTTCCTAGTTCCTTTTTTAAGACGCTTACATCCTTACTCATCAAGCTTGCTTGGGCGGGCAAACATGCCTGTGTTCGATGGGACGTCCTCACGCTGCCATACTATATGGGGGGGTTGGGCGCCCCTGACCTTGACCTATACTATAGAGTTGCCCAAAGTGCTCATGCGCACTATTGGATACACGGCCCAGCTGATATTCCACGTTTGCTGATTGAGAGAGCTGTAGCGGCTCCACTCCCTTTGCCAGCGCTACTGTTCAACCCACCTGACCGTAGGACGGGAATTTTGGACTCCATTAATACTACGGTGCATGCCTGGCAGCATCTCCTAAAACTACAAGCGGGTGCTATCTTATACTCGCCCTACGCTCCATTGGAGTGGTGCCTTTGGCTACCTGCGTGTGCTGACGGGGGTTTCCCAGGCGCTGAACGCTCTTAACATCAAAAGGATTGGCGATATGTTTTCTGAGGGTACGGCTAAGTCGTGGGAGGAGGTGGAGACGGAGGGACAACACTACACGATGCTTGCTAGATTCCAGTTCCATAGGCTGAGGCAGTCCTTAAAAGACAGCCTCGGTGCGGACCTAGCTGAACCGCCGGATGTGACGGCCCTTACATATTTGATTAGAACTGACTCACCCACACATATGGTATCCAAGCTCTACAAGGAGGCACAAGGCTACCAGGCGAATCACTATACGAAGGCTAGACTAGCATGGCAGGCCGACCTGGGCAGGGAGATAGATGATGCGACGTGGAGGTACTGCTGTGAAAGTACGCATCGTATCTCTTTGAATGGGCGGCACAGGCTCATCCAATTCAAATTTCTTAATAGAGTCTACTACACACCCGAGAGATTACACAGATACGGGTTGAGAGACTCCGCTGCATGCGAACGGTGTGGTGATAGTAAAGCAGATTTTTTTCATTTGGCCTGGCTGTGCCCGATGATTGCGAACTATTGGATTCAGATATTCAAGTCCCTGGGGGATATAACTGATACACCATTAACACCAGATCCTACGATAGCCCTCCTAGGGTTTTCCAAACACCTGCCTAAAGCTATTAGGCGTTTGGTCGATATGGGGCTGCTGATTGCACGCCGCAGGATAGCTGTATGCTGGTCTTGTGGCCCGACTCCCACGATTGCCTGTTGGTCTAGGGATATGTTATGTTGTTGCACGCAGACGGAGAATTATAGTGAACTTCTTCCCCCGCGTAGCCGTCCTAAAAACTTCTGGGAACTCTATAGTACTTACCTGGCTACCAAAGACGGGGACGATGGTGGGGCTGACTCCCTTTCACTTCAATCATCTGGGACTGGAAATGTCGATGACTGATGTATGCTACTTGCTTCTGTTGCAGGGGCTGCTGGGGATCCTGATTGTGGGGAGATGTTTCCTTTGTCCATACGATTTGCTTCAATAATATGATGTTGATGACTCCTTCTGGCATTATGCTCCATTTCCTTGTTGCACGCACTTTTTTTTTTTTTTTTCCTTTCCAGGGCTCCAGGACTTGGACTGCACTTTGCAACTTTGTAGTGTCACAATGTTTGTGTAAAGGTAATCTTTCTTGATGCCGGTTGCTGTATACTGCACTATTTAAAATGCTTACAGTTGGCCTCTGTAATCTGTACCTCTTTTCATTTGTTTTTTTCAAAATAATAAAAAAAAACAAAAAAAAAACCCTGTTGCAGACTGAAAGCCTCTAAATGTACCACGTCCCTGGTATTGGTACTGGGACCTTGTATATGATCGGCCAGGGAAACGTCCCTTGCCCTGGCCCGATCAAAAACACTTCTGCCAAACACTCTTCTCAGAGAAGATTGAGCCTTATCTAAACTGGTGAAGGTGGATACATATTTCCCTACCCCTTCACCAATCCATCACCAAACAAATAACCCTTAGGATCATCTGAAGGCTCTTTTTTGGCAAAATCTCCCAACTAGGGACTTATCCTCAACAAAACTGCTTTGCGCCTCTCAGCCATAATTGCTGCATTAGCGTTTCTGAGGAAACAAACTGCTCTCTGCGACCAACCACGCAGCAACTTGGTGTCTTCCTGCACACATTTTTCCTTTGCTTCTTCATCCATGTCCAAAATTCTGGCTAATGGCCCCAATACTTCCAGCAAACAATCTTGGCATTGCTTAAGAACCCTCTCTAATCCTTTTCTTGTATCTCAACCCATTTTAAACAAGAAAATTATTAAATCAGGATCCAAATCGGACATTACACAAGCCTTGTTATCAACAACCGGCAGAGGGCATTCCGTCCTCATTCCCGCCCTGGCTTCCTTCTCTAATGATCTCCTGACCCAAAGTTTCAAAAAGTCTGCCACATGTGGAAGTGGCCACCAGTCCGCACTTCTGGGATGCCTTATCATCTCAGGACTGAACATATCCTCACCTTGAGGATACTTAACAATCCCTTTTTCCTTCCTTTCCTTCTCTACTTTGTCTAAATCCATATCCCATCCATCATTAAAATAATCATCTAAAATGAACTCATTGTCATTTTCCTCATATTCCTGACTAAATTAATCTCCATGAACATTCTCAAATTCTTTCGTGCCACTAAGGACACCATCTTTTGTGCCTCGTTCGACACCTTCTTCATTTGTGGCGCTTGGCCCACCTTTCTCTTTTGTCAAGAACCTGACACCAACTTCTACATTTTTAGTTTTCCTTCTCCTTTTTCCAAAGCCTCTCTCTTTACTTCCCTCATCTTCATCTACTGACCAAAATTCATCATCTAAAAAGTCCACAGCCTTCCTTTTCCTCTTTAAACACTCTCAAAAGCCTCCATTATAGAGGTCCTCACTTCTTCTTGCACCAACTTCCTCAAAGAAGCGTCCCCAACACCAGAAGATTCGCCCTCTTCACTCATTTTAAATATCTCTGTTTTTCTATACTCAATAATAATTATGTATTCTAGTAACTTATCTCCCAAAAATATAAACACTACTAATACCCAAACAATGAACTCTCCTTCTTTTTTCCTTTCTTTCTTTTTTTTTTTTATGTCTCCACACAATCGCTATATTCTCAAATGCACGACCATCAAAACGCTTGAATCAGCTGTTCTGACAGTTCGGCTGAGGTAACGATTGCCACTAACTTTTCCAAAATGTCATTCATTACCTTCAAACCAACGCTAATACCAATCTCTTCTCCTTTCCCAAAATGGCCGCCACGCAACGTGATCACGCACGCATGCGCGACGACGTCACGTTTGCCACTACGGATGCCCCTGAGGAACAATCCTGTTCCCGATACGCGCCTGTAAGACAACACGCAATTCCTCCAGTGCGAGCAAAGGAAGCCTCACACCAGCAAAGGTCAGTTTAATTGAAAATCGTTACCGCTATGGAGCACAAGCTTAAACGCCCATTTGTGCTCCTGCGGTAACGTACTGTAAAAAGCTATTTCTCTCACAAATACCCCCTAAATTTGACACCAGCCTACCAATACACTACAAACCCATAAATTGGGTCAATACTAATGAAATTAAATATAAATAATCACAGTCATTATTTAAAATACATGCAACTAAAAGTTATATATTTGTAAACATACAACAATCATATTTAATAAAGAAACCCACCAGTTAACCATCAAATTAATAAAACTTAAATTAAATCATATATATATATATTCACACACAATCCTTCACAGACGGAAGTAAAATGGGTCGCACTCCCGTAGACTTTTGCAATTTTTTCCTTTTATTTCCTCATTTTCATAAGTAGGGAAAAGGCGGCAGACCAACGCGTTTCGGTATTCCACAATACCTTGATCACGATCCTGAAACAACGCTTGGGAAAAACTAATGATATACATTTGAAATTCATTACATCATTTCCTGTCTGATGTCACAAGCGCCCCTGAGGATTATGGGAGATGTAGTGTCCCTTAATTCATTCCATTTTTTTATATAAGTGAATATGTTCAATTTTACAAATATAAGAAATAAAGTGAATAAAGTTCCTACAAAACTTTTAGATTCATACAAGGCCCATGAGTCCATTAAAAGTTCTCTCTGTTTCTTTTTTAAATATTTTGGAAAGTCCTATATTGTTCCCTCCAGTGGGTCATATATGATTCGTTTTCATTGTCCTCTGTATTCAATCCCTCCAGTGGGGTGGTCTTTTCATAACTCATTAGGGCCCATTCAAACCTTGTCATGTTATCTAATTCATCTTGATTCTTTACAAATAAATCTTTTATTTTTGCTTTTTTTCCCCTTCTTTCTATTTTTCAGTTCATTAGGGAAGTTGATTCATGAGTCAAAGATGAGTGTATAATTCTTCGGATTGATTAAGGCCATGGGGTGTCAATGTTCGCAAATTAAGGATATGTCGCAATTCTTTTTGACGCAAAGTTTTCTCTCTATTTCCACCACGCTCATTAATTGGCACTGTTTCGATCCCATAAAACTTGAGCACCTTCCAATCACTTTAGTGATACTGCTCCATATGTTTCGCCACCGCATTTGTTCTGTCCATATTAGTTGTGGCTCTGACGTGTTACATTATTCGCTTCTTCAGCTCACAGATTGTACTGCCCACATACTTTAGTGAGCAGGGGCATTCCATCACATATACTGTAAATTGAGTTTTGCATGTAATTAGTTCTCTAATTTCCCAGATTTTGTTGTTGGCCAATTTGATTTCTGTTGTCGGTTTGGCAATCTGGCAAGTGTGACACTTTACAAACCCTTTTGTTTTCAGCCATTAGTCATTCTTCTTTTTCCCTTTAAAGTGGCTGTGAATCAATCGATCCTTTAGGTTTTTTGCTCTGCGGTAGGTGATAGTTGGATGTTTACCCACTAATTTACCCACGGTGTTATCCAGCTGCAGAATCTTCCAGTTTTTTCTCAGAATTTTTGTTATCTCTTTGGCCTCCTGTGAGTAATCCATAATCAGCCTGATAGGTTCAGGGTCAGATTTTACTTCCTTATTCTTTAAGGTAAGACATTCTTCACGTGACTTCTCATTTGATTTTTCCCAACATCTTTTAATTACATTTTTGTTGTATTTTCTACGTTTGAATCTTTCTGCGGTTGCTGCACTATGTTTATGCCATTCCTCTTCCTCACTACATATTCTCCGAATTCTGAGGAATTCGCCATATGGGATGCTTGAAATTAATGACTGTTGGTGGAAACTAGTAGCTTCTAAGGTGGCATTAGTTGCTGTGCTTTTTCGATGGAGAGTCGTGTGAATTTGATTTCCTTTAATATAAATTTCTGTATCCAGGAATATCACCCGTTCACTGCTGATTTCATAGGTGAATTTTAGATTTGTTTCACTGGTATTTATATTTTCAAAGTACTCCTGGAATTCCGACTTCGTACCATCCCAGATGATTAATAAATCATCTATAAAGCGTATCCAACTGATGATTTTATTCACAGATCTATCATTTTGTGAGTTCCATGCCACTTCTTTTTCCCACCATCCCATTGCCAGGCAGGCATAACTGGGACTAAAAGAAAATCCCATCGCTGTCCCGTTATTTTGACAGTAAATCTCCTCACCAAATAGAAAGATATTTTTAGTTAGACAGATTGAGATCATTTCTAATAACATTTTGTTATGGTCACTGTAATGAATGTTTCTCTCTTGAAGGAAGGAATTACATGCTTTCAGTCCCATGTCATTCCCTATGTTGGTGTAAAGGGATATGACATCCATTGTAATTAGCTGATATGTCTCTTGCCATGGTGTGTTTTGCAAGATCCTCAACAAGTCGCTGGTATCTTTTATATATGAACTGAGTCTAGTTACAAATGGCATTAGAAAGTGGTCGATGTAATTCGCAATTGGCTCCAACAAGGAGCCCTTAGCAGATAGAATGGGTCGACCAGGCGGTTTCTTTTGGTCCTTATGCAGTTTTGGTAAAAAATAGATCGACGCTACTACTGGATGATCCACCGTCATGTATTTGCATTCTTCTTCATCAATCAGGTTTTGTGATGTCCATTCTAGGATTTTTTCATCCAAATGTTTTTTTATTTTTTTTATTTTCATTGTCAGATTGTTTTTCAGTTTTTCATAATATTTCACATCTCTTAATTGGCGGTGTGCCTCCGTAGTATAGGCTGCTCAATCCCAAATTACTACGTTCCCGCCCTTATCCGCGATTTTGATTTCGATTTGGTTGTCCTGTGTGAGGCTCTCCAATGCTTCCCTTTCTGGTTTTGTCAAGTTATCCTTGTATTTAGAGCCTTTCAATTTATATAGATCTTGGATAACCGCCTCTTGGAACATGTCTACTTTGTTCCCTGGTGTCAACTGGGGGTAAAATTTCGATTTTGGTCTTTTTCCGCTTAGGCCTGCTCCTAATTGTGAGCATGCTGATTGTAGGGGAATGTCTTCACCCTCTTGTGCATTAAGGTTTAATAAGGTTAAAAAATCTTCTGAGTCTTTGGCCAACAAGGGTGATACTGATTGTTCAGTTGTTCTTGTTTGTTTCTGCCTGTTTTGATTTTCCATAAAAAACTTGGCAAGTTGAATTTTTCGAATGTACAAATACAGATCAATCCTCACTTGTGCCAGATCCATTTTTTGTGTAGGACAAAAATGTATGCCACGTTTCAATAGCGATGTTTCAACTTCTGATATTGTTCTTTTGGACAAATTTACCACTTGTAATTCATCTATTATCGGTTCTTCCTCTGCCGCATGCTCCTCGTTTCGGTCCCTATCTTTTCGGAGGTCCCGCTTGCGCCTTTTTCCCCTTCTCTTTGATTTTTTGGGGCCCATTGACGCCCTCTTCCTCTTTGTTGTTGCTGTGTCATCCGATTCTGTTCCCACTGCCTTTGCTGTAATACCAGGCGCATGTCTCCTAAAAAAGTTAACTTAGCATTGTCAGATGATGTTCCTGGTTCCCCTTCACTGAGATCCGTGGAAGTTAACGAGGAGAAACTACTGGAGACACTTACCGCACTGCCCGGTGTCACTTGTTGTTTAAGAGAATCGAATTTGCGCGCAAATGTGAATATGCGTCCTTTAGCATAGTCTATTGAATCACGTACAAATTTAGTATGTTTTCGTTGTCTCACTATATCTTCATGCTTGTCAATCTGGCTTTCTAGTTCTTCTTTGAATTTGGTCATTTCCACATTTAGTTTTAGTGATGATATTTCCCTTTCTACCTCGTATAGTTGTTCCTTAATTTTTTCCAAACCAATTTCAAGGTGCTTTACTAATATATTTATTAGGCCCAGCAAAGACTTTAAGATATATTCTCCCCATTCTTGTAACAGTTCATTTGTGGCATCTTGATGACTGGGCATGAGCATTAGCCTCAGGCCTCTTGGCACACGTAGCACCTCTATATATTTTTTTAGGGTGATCAATTCCCATGATTTATTAATTTCCTTCCTGCTCAGTTTTTCCCACATCCTTAGTTTGCTTTTTGTATCCGTTTTTCCTGATGTATTTATAGATTCAATCTCCTTTTCTACATTGCCTTTTTCAAACATTGTTGTTATCAATTCATTTCTCTTAGCTTCCCTTTTCTCCATATTCGCCTTTATGGTTCCCTAGTATTGATGCAGCCCAAGTTGTTTACTCGAGGATAATTTATTCACAGATGTTGCTTTTCTACGGTCGGAGGTCGTTGAAACCTTTATTTAGTTAGCCTGTCAGCCGCTCGTTTCCATTGAAACAGTGTTGCGTCTTTTCTCTGCTACAGTTTCACGTTTCCGACATTCAGCCGGCTTTTCGCTTGCATGCGTTAGCTTATTCACAGTGTTTTCACTCTCAACAAAATGTCCACACTTTCACACGCTTACCTCGGTTTCCCAGCCCAGAGTGGTGTGTTTCCTGATATTTGACGTCCCGCACCCATGAGGAGCGCCGCCATAACCCGACAACTGTGAACCAATTTGGAGGATTGACAAAGTCGGTAGCAGCGACCGCCGGTACATTTCAAAGCATCAACGTCAAATATCAGGAAACACACCACTCGGGGCTGGGAGACACGGTTGATCAAAGTGACATGATCAACCGTGTCAAAAGCTGCTGATAGATCCAAAAGCACCAAGACTGCAGCACCTCCTCTATCAAGTACCATTCTAATTTCTTCTGATGCTTTAATGAGTGCCGTCTCCGTACTATGGCCTTTCCTAAAGCCAAATTGTGTGTCATCTAGCAGCTTATTCTCTTCAATATACTGCGCCAGCTGGATGTTCATAATTTTCTCGAAAATCTTTGCTGGAAAAGGTAGACGTGCGATAGGTCTATAATTTTTGGTCTCTCCCGGGTCAAGATTACTTTTTTTTAACAGTGGCTGAATGATAGCCTTTTTCCAAATGGACGGATAAGTGCCTGAGCAAAACATGGAGTTGCAAATGTTCGCTAGATTCGTGCCTATCAGGTCCGGGATCATTTTTAGGACTAGCGGGGGGCATGGGTCAGACGGGGAGCCTGATTTAACTGTGTTAACTAAATCAGTAATCTGTTCCACCGACACTGGTCTAAATTCCATAAAAATGGGTGTATCTCTGTCTCTATTATTATCCACCAATTGATTCCGGCCCGCTGTAGGGGCGGAGAAATTGGAATATATTTGGCCTACTTTGTCTTGAAAGTAGCTGGCTAAGGAATCACAGAGTGATTGAGACGCATCCTTAGTGGAATTCACCACTGGCCCTGTCAGATTGGACACTACCTGAAACAGTTGTTTGGTTGAATTTTGTGCGGTTTCAATTTTTCTCGTTATCATCATTATGAGAATAATTGTAAATTGCATGACACTTTTATTTGACCAAAAATGAGGTTATCATACTAAAGACTCTATAGATCAACCTATCTATCTCTCGGGGAAATCCTAAATATTCTAATATAAATCTTGTCAATTGCTAGTTCTCCTAAAGCGGCATTTCATACTCAACTGGAAAAGGAAAATAACAGCAGCAGCATCAGCTCGTCAGCATCAGCAACCGCAACCTCTCCCATCTACAGCATCTAACTTCTTCAGCATCTCCCGCAGCATCCCGCAGCATTCTAACCACCTCCCACCAAGAGTAGGTCTTCTTATACCCTAATTCTAGCTTACAGCATAAAATGTTTCTTCTTACATGGCGCGATTCATTCTCATTGGTCCAAAACTCAGGTCCCTATACATTCTAATCAAACTTCCTGGTCTTAACTAGTTCCGTGAGGAATGTCCATGCAAGCATCGTTTCCCACAGTTCATGCACTTGCTCATCCGTTTCGATCAGTCCAAATTGTTTCTTTTTCTGCAACAAATTGTATAATAGAGTTCTTTCTATTGATTCAACCAGGCTTCTCACGCTTCTTGCTGATCATCTTGGCACACATCTGCTCAGAAGGGTCACAGCAGCCTTGACCATACTTTCATCTTAGCCTCTCGGCATCAGCACGTGATCATCCTTTTGCAACAGCCTCTCTCCTCTATCACATGGTCGCATCCGCTCCTGCGCACTCTAGTAACTCGCGGCCATTTTATATTACTGCTCGGCAGGCCTAAGCGTACTATTTCTAAAGAAAACAAAATGTTATTAAAACAATGAAATATAAACCCTTTCGTTTCCCTCCCGTCTTTCTACGTACCCCAATTAGGTATTACCTAGCAGAAGCAACATATAAAGCTGTCCCTTACTTACCATCGCTTTATTTTGCAACCACACGTTTTATTCAAAGCACAAAAACATGCATTTTATTATCATTTCAGTACGCAAAATATTATGTTATATTAGAAACGTAAACAACTATTAGTTCATTACTTTGCACATTAAACTGCGTGTTATCCTTTCCCCAAATATACATTGTTGGTTATTTACTTGAACGAACATGTTTATTATTATTATACGAAAATATTAGGAGGTTAAAATTTTTATATTTACCCTGCTCCATCAACTCCCCCTTTGGTGATTTTTAACATCACCACACAAACCTAAGTTATACAATTTTCTCAGACAGCATATATCTTTTATCCATTTGCTTTTGTTAGTTTTATACTTCTGTATCGCTTTCAACTTGTCTCTTTGTTTTCTTGTACAGGTTCTCTTTTATTTCTTCTAACTCTATTTCACCTATTTCTCTCTCCCTCTCTTTGTTTATCATATTTTCTTTTTCTAACTTATTCTGCTTTCTTCGTCTCTTTATACATGTTACTGCAAGCTTCAATACTAATATTATTATTATTATCATGGTTGCTATTATTATAACTTTCCCTATTATTAATCCACTCATTCTTGTTAACCAATTTGTTACAGAAGAAAACCCTTTACCAAGTTTTCCCCAAACACTTTCAACCTCCAGTGGTACTAGTTCTTTGTGCAAATTTGTAATATTTGTTATATACTTCTGTATATTTTCGCTTTTATCAGGAATGTAAGTGCAACAATGTTGAACTTTCAGCATTCCACAGACTCCGCCCTCTTTTGCCAAAAGAATGTCAAGGGCAAGACGATTTTGCATCACCATAGCTCTCATGGCCACCATCTCGGTATTTACCATTAAGAACCCTCCAGCAGTATCTGTAGATAAACGATCTACTACTGTGGATAATTTCCGAATTCTGAATGCATTCAAAGATATTCCCACTGCTGGTATCAATGCACCAAAAATATCACCTACTATTTCTGAAAAACTTTCCCTTTTTCTACGTGTAAAGGTATTTATCATTTTGTGTGTTCCTTTTTCTTTTCTATCCACATGAAAAATCTTTGGAAAGACCAGGCCTAAATAACATGATCCATACCAATGGTCCGGCAACCTATAATAAGCCCTATTCCCACAAACGTAATAAATCCCTGGAAATATTGGATCTTTTGCCCCTTTGAGTCCCCATCCACCTATAATTTGGTAATTGTCATGGCAATTACTGGAACCCACAAAATAATTGTCATATCTTGTCTTATTTCTTCTAATGCACAACCTTCCCTGTTGGGGCCAATCCAGAGTCATAGCTGCATTTATCTTTTTCTTGTCATGATGGTCTTCCTCAAACGCCCAAAGAGGTGTTTTTGTCTCTTCTATTACTTTTCTTTCAAATTTCACTCTTCTTTCCTCAACCATTTCTAGAAATACTTTTTATTCTTTCTTTAACTCACAGGTAAGGTTGTACCTAAATATATTATCTAATGTTAAAATCTTATCTTCTAAGAAATATTCACCAAATATCTTTCCCTCTTTTATCTTATTAAGCTCGGGAACTACAGAAACCTTTGCAAAGATCCTATCTACATCAGTGTAATAATATTCTAATCTGCCTGTTTTATAAAATAAGCTTGCTAATACACTACATGTTATTCCATATGTCAAAGGGAGGTGATGATAAGTCACACCCTCTGCTACACATGCAGGCAACTGCATACAAACATAACAATCCCTTACATCCATTGTTTCTACATATTCATACAGTAATTTAGTAAACACATTCTTTGAAAAATCTGTTATTGATTTGTCCTTATGTAATTCTGCACTACTCCTTAAAATAATTGGCTCTTGAGTGTTAGCTCCTTTTTCTTTCCCAGTGTTATTAGACTTTTCCACTACAGCTAAACTAATTGGAATAGTTATTGCTAAAACTACCCATACTGTTATTAATAATCCTGTACAAAAACAGCACATTTTGCACCATCTTTTTAAAAACTCACATCTACATTTTCTATCTCTAATATTCTCCATTTTGTACTTGTTTTCTAGAAAATTGTGTCACTACACCTCAGAAATGACTTGCTTGCCACTCTGTACTTTCAAAATTTTGTCTTTGCTTGGTTCTTTCAATTCTTTTTCAGAATTCTTTCTTTGTCACATCCGGTAATTTTGTCAGTTCAGTGTTTTGTCAAATCCGGTAAACTATCTACAGAAACCACTTCAGGTTTGTTGCTTCAGGTTTGTTGCACTTCACTTTCTCCCATCAGGTTTCTTTGTTCTGGGTTTTCGTGAGTGTTCAATTCTTCTTTGTAACTAGTCAGAGCACGATACAACCATTCAGGTGATCTGTACTTCTGATTCACTTTCTTTATTCTTTTTGTTTTCTGCAAGTGTTTACCACCTTGTTTTCCTTGCTCCTTTTGACTTGTTATTTCATTCACTTGTTCAGCACTTTTTCCATCCAATTTTACTATTCTGTATCTTAATTTTCTTATTTCGTTGGGCCAATTGTCTCCTTTTCTTGGCCTTTTTGCTTCACTTCCTTTTTCCTCTCTTTCTGTTTTCCAATTTCTTTTTCTTGTCTCTAGTTTTTCATTTCTTTCTTCTCCACTTTCTTCTGATTCTGTTTCAATCTTTTCGTTATTTCCTCTTATTTTGAAACTAATTATTTCGCTTTCAGCTACTTGTGGTTCCTTTCTTATCTTCCTTCGTTCACCTACTTCTGTCCCTCCTCGAGGTTCTTCCGGTTTTGTGTTAGTTTCTCTATCTGCTTCTAAATTTCCCTGTTCTTGTGTTTGACTATCTGTCCCTACTGCTCCTCGGGGGTTTTTCCGATTTTTCTAACTTTTGGTCTGAAACTCTCCCTTCTTCATCTATTAATATTATCTTCAAAGGAATTTTACCACAACTTGTACTTGGTTGTTCACTGTCACTGTTTTCTGGCTCAGTCTCTTCTCTTATGCTTTCAAAATTCCACTTTGTCTTTGAAATTTCTTCTCCTTCTGAATGTTCTGTATCAGATTCTGAACTAGTATCAGATATTTCCAGATGTCGACTTACAGGTCAATCTTCAAATTCTGGAACTTCAGCTATTTCCTCTATTTCTTCTTCTTCTTCTATCGTTTCACTTGTAATTGGGTCTTCCAGATGTCGTCTTACAGGTCGATCTTCAAGTTCTGGCACCCTGTTTGTCTCCTCTTCTCTTTCTGATGCTGAACTGTTGTCTAATATTTCCAGATGTCGACTCACAGGTCGATCTTTAGGTTCTGGAACTCTGATGGTGTGGCTGGCATGTACCCAGTGTTTCACTCCTGCACACTTAACTGCGGTGGTCGTCACTAGGATCACTTGTCGTGGTTCGTCCCAGCGAGGAACCAAACAATTTCTTCTCCGGTGGACTTTTATTCGAACCCAATCTCCTGGATTCAAGTCGTGTGCTGGTTTTCTTTCAAGAGTGGTCGCATCCGGTCCAACCTGATGAAACACAGAACGCACCACATCAGCCAATCCTTTGCAATAATCCAGTACTAGATCATCAGTTATAGTCAGTAGCTTGTTGACAGGTACTTGTGCTTGTCTCATTGCTCGTCCCATGATTATTTCATGTGGACTGAGTCCAGTCTTCCTTTCCGGAATACTTCTGATTGTCATCAGAACCAATGGCAAAGCATCTGGCCATTTCAGTCCTGTAGCTTGACACATTTTTCCTAACCTGTTTTTGATTGTTCCATTCACCTGCTCTACTATTCCAGAAGCCTCTGGTCTGTATGCACAATGCAGTTTCTGTTTAATGCTAAGGGCTTCACAAATCAGTTTAACTAATTCGTTTTGGAAATGTGTTCCTCTATCTGTTTCAATCGTGACTGGAAAACCATACCTCGGAATGAATTCTCGCAGCAAACGTTTTGCTACTGTGATACTGTCATTCCTTCTTGTTGGATAAGCTTCCACCCAACGGGAAAACAAACAGACGACCACTAAAACATACCTCAATCTGCTGCAAGGTGGCATTTCTATGAAATCCATCTGCATTCTGGTGAAAGGACCCCCTTCTCGTCCTATTCTCCCTAGACTCACTACTGTCTTCCTTCCTGGATTTAACTGTTGACAAATCAGACATCTTTGACAAAGACTCTCAGCTATAGCTCTGAATTTTGGATTGTACCATGTTTGTCTAAAAGTCTGATCATTGAATCTCTCCCAATATGGGCTTGCCCATGGTACATCCGTGCCATGTCAGAAATCATGCTATCAGGCATAACTGGTCTCTCATCCCTGTAAACCCATACATCAGTTTCTTCATGTTTCCTACATCCTGCTTTTAGCCAAGTATCTTTTCTTCATCTTCTGCAGCCTCTTGTAACTGTCTCACCTCATCCCATGTTTCAATTGAGTTAGTAAAAAGCAATGGACAAGAAATATGCTCTCTCTCGTGGCATTTATTTAAAGAAACCACATTCTTTGCACAGTACTGTGCCATTTCGTCAGCATATTTGTTGCCAACAGTAATGAAGTCTTCCCCATTTTTATGTGCATTGCACTTCACTACAGCGATCTCTTTAGGCAGCTGTATCGCCTCAAGCAACTTTTTCACAAAATCTCCATTCCTTATGGGTGTCCCTGCAGACGTCAAGAAACCCCTTTGTGACCAAATCTGACCAAAATCATGCACGACCCCAAAGCCGTACTGGCTGTCAGTCATAATCGTAACCCGTACATTTCTTCCCAACTTACATGCTTGAATCAGAGCTACTAATTCTGCAACTTGGGCAGACCGTACACCTTTCAAACAAGATGCTTCCAATACAGTTGCTACTGTGCAAACTGCATATGCTGCACTTAGAACTCCATCACTCGTTCTTAAACATGAGCCATCCACAAACAGAATGTAATCTGATTCTTTCAAAGGCTCATCTCGTATGTCAGCTCTTGGTTTTGTACAGTATTCGAGCACATTCAGACAATCGTGATCTACTTCATCCATTTCAATCACATTCTCTTCATCTGGCAATGATGTCGAAGGATTCACATTCATACATCTGTCAATGGTCACATTATCTGCACTCAAGATTACCTTTTCATACCTAGTCAGCCGACTATGTGTCATGTATTGTGTTTTTGTTCTTGTTAAAAGTATTTCCACAGAATGGGGAACGTACACTCTCAATGGATACCCCATCACTATGCCTTCACTCTGTTCCAGACTCACACAAGTAGCAGCAACTGCTTTCAAACATCCAGGCAACGCTTTTGCCACAAGGTCTAAAACAGCTGAAAAATATGCAATTGGTCTTTTCATAGTTCCATGTCTCTGCACCAAAACTGAAAATGCACATCCATCTCTTTCACTGCAGAATAACTCAAAATCTTTCTCATAGTCAGGCATTCCTAATGCTGGAGCCTCACACAATTTCTTTTTCAGCTCTTTGAATGCTTTCATTTCTTCATCATTCATTTCAAAAGGATCTTTAACATCCTTCTTTGTCAGTTTCTGCAATGGTTTAGCAATTAGTGAAAAACCACTTATCCATTGTCGACAATATCCAACCATTCCCAAAAACATTCTTACCTCTCTTTGTGTCATTGGAGCTCTCATTCCTTGAATCATTTTTATTCTCTCTGTCGTTACCTTTCGTACTCCTTTCTCTATTTTATGCCCTAAATACTGGACTTCTTGTTTACAAAACTGCAATTTTGAAGGGGACACTTTATGTCCTCTTTTGCTAAATGATTCAGCAAAGCAATCGTGTCATTAACACATGCTTCCTTTGTTTTTGATGCCACCAGTAGGTCATCAATATACTGAACCATTACTGACTTTTCTGGCATTCTTAAATCTTCCAATGATTTCTTTAGGATCTGATTAAAGATTGAGGGACTCTCTGTATACCCTTGAGGAATTCGGCACCATGGCAAAATACGGTCTCCAAACCTAAACGCAAATATTGGCTGGCTATCTGGATGTAATGGAATAGAGAAAAATGCATGACATAAATCAATCACAGTGTACCACTCTGCTTCGCGTGGAATCTGGTATAGAATCACGGCAGGGTTTGGTACTATTGGGCAACAAGGTACAACAATTTTGTTTACCTTTCTTAAATCCTGTACAATTCTATATGTTCCATTAGGCTTTTTCAGTCCCATTATTGGCGAATTACATGGACTGCTCATGATTTCTTTCAGAATCCCTTGTTCAATCATTTCATTTATTACTGGCGTTATTCCTTCAATTATTTCTGGAGTCAATTTATACTGGGGCGTATTTGGGTAACTCGTTCCTTCTTTTACTGAAATTTTTACGGGATCTACTCCTTTCATTAATCCTACATCTTCTCCTGTCAAGTCCCACACTTCTTCTTTTACTGTCCCTTTCAACTCAATTGGGATTTTCTCTGCATCAAATACAGGAAACAAATGATTTACTTCTGGTTCCAAATTTACCATTGTCATTTTGTACAGTACATCCTCATCTGGAGTTTGAAATGCAATTCCGTCCGGAGTACAATAAATTGTGCAGTTCATCTTACACAATAAATCGCGTCCTAAAAGGTTAACGGGACTACAATCACACACCACAAATCGGTGCATTTCACTAAATGGACCAATTCTTACCTTTACTAATCTAGTAAGAGGCGTTTCAATTTGCTGATTGGAAACTCCAACCACTTGTATATGTTCACCTGAGAGAGGAAGATTTGGAATTTCCACTGACCTAACAGTAGAACGGGTAGCTCCAGTGTCAACAAGGAATGTTATATTTGCACCATTCACTTCTCCATCTACAAATGGACCTGACTGGTCTACCTCTAGAGTTGCGCCAAGCACGCACTCTCCCCTCTCTTTCAGACACCGTCATGAGCTTTCATACGACTCATCATCACTCTGTCGTAACCAATATTGTGAGATTTCAGCTGCACGTGACAACTGTTTTACCTGTTCTCTTCCGTAGAATCCTGTTTCTGCACTGTACTTCTGTTGATTAGCACTCTTGGGAAGTGGTGGTTGTGGCACCTGACCTTGTTGAGTAACTACCTCACTCTGCACCTGTGAATTTAATGTTTGATTTTCTACATTAGGTTTAGGAGGAAATTTACACTCGTTTCTCCAATGCCTTAGCTTTCCGCAGTTGTGGCATGGCCACTTTTTCTTCGCCTCATCTATGCTCATTTGTCCTTTTCCTTTACCTATATTAGGTCGGGATTTAAACTGTCCTGTTTCACTGCTAGTATTATTCAATTGAGCTTCTTGCTTCTCTGCAACTTTCACCTGTGCCCACATGGCTTTTTCTTTCAATTTACGCTGTTTACTCTCAATTTCATCACTGCAATACTTAGCATATCTCAAACATCATCCACTGTACTATTCTGCCACCCTATCAAATGCTGCTTAATCCTTTCACTTATCTCCGGTGTTAATCCATACACAAACCTATATACAAAATGACTCATGTCCTCACTTAGCGTCTCATAACCACTATACTGTTTGAAAACCAACAACAATCTCTCATAGTACGCATGCACTGATTCTTTGCTTTCCTGTGTTGTTCTGTCTATTTTCACCCAGTCTGTTTCTTTTGGTGGAATTTTATTCTTCAAAAAGGTAACTACCTGATCATATTTCCGCATCACTTCTGGACCTGGCGCTCCTGTTTTGGCATCCCTTGGATATTCCACAGTTGGCCAATCAATTGTAATCTTACATTCCGTCCATAAATCAGCAGGCACTACTATGTCAAACAATCCATCTAGATCTATCCACAACACTTTTGACACCTTGACAAATCTCTCCACTTGTCTGTACCATTCTACTGGTTTCTCTCTCAATTTTGGGAAGTCATTTGTAAATGACAGTATATCCTGTCTGGTCCACGGAACATGCACATAACTACCACCTGGTGTTTCTCTCATTGGGTACTCTCTGGTAACTGGTTCCTTATCTGTCATTGCAAAAGCCAAAGATGCTTTATCTGTTGTTTTCTCATTCCTCTTTGTCCATCTGTTTCTCCATCTATCCATATCACCCCACTTTCTCAATAAAACAATCAGTTCTTTTATCTGGGTCAGTCTTCCTGATGTGTTCAAATTTTCTATTTCTTTCTCACAAAAATCTACTCTGTAAGGTTTCTGCAATGTCCTCACTTTCACAAATTCCACTCCTAGTTCACCTGCAATCTCTTCCAATTTGTCAAGTAAATTTCTAGCTCTCCATGTAAGACTCTTACACAAAAACATAATCTCATCATCCTGATAATTCTTTAGTTTTTCCGTTCCAATTGTTCCCAAAATCAACTCTTCCATGTCTATTTTTAACCTAATTACATCTAATGGTTTTTCTTCTGGTTCTTTTGCTTTTAGTGCTTTCATCCATTCATTTAACTCTTCGGGAGTCGGACCTACAGGTGTACTATTTAATTCAATCCAATCACTGGTTCTTTCTGGTGTTCCTGATGCGGACTCTGTCACCATAGGCATTCTTCTAACCTCACTCTCATTTATCGTCAAATTTGTAGGTGGACTTGGTCTACACGTACTCACCGAATTGTGTGCACCTTCCTTATTCAGTTCCATCCCTTCTCTTTTTCTTTGCACATGTGAATTCATGGGAATCACCAAAGAATCTTCATTTATTTTCTGATTTTCAAAAATTGGCATTACTGGACCTATCGTTACTGGTACAGTTACAGCTTCCATATTCTTTGTCAATTCTCTTATTTTCTCAGTCAATTCTTTTGTCGTTTTTGCTAGTTCAGTAGCATTGTCACTTTCTGTCTCATCATTTTGTGAAATTTTAAATGTTTCTTGTGACCTATTTATTTCATTTCTTCGTTCGGGTTTTTTATTCCTCCCAGTTTCCATTTGCGGTGCATTAGGTGTCACCACTACAGAAGTCTGTTGGTATGGAGGTGGATTTCTGTTTAAAATATCTTCCAGCAATTCGTCATCCGTTTCACTACCACCATACACATACTTTTCTACCACTACATGTTTCTTTTTCTCAGTACACTTTCTCTTTGCTTCTTCCTCAACCGCAAAAGCTGGAAACAAACCTCCTGCCATGTTAGCTTATCTCCAACGCTTTACTCTGTCCCCATGATTTATTCCCCACAACCTTCCTGGTATAAACTCATGATTCTTCAATCCTCTGGATCTCTCTCGTTCATACATCTCATCTTCCCATTCCGCTAAAGCTTCAAACTGTGTTGGTCTAGGTCTAGGTTCTAACATTACCATCTTTTCTCGCAAGTTCCGTAATACAGCTACATTAAATTAACCATTTTCAGGAAAAGCCAATGCTCCATCGTTCTTGGTGTATTTTGTCCAATTTTCTAACCAAATGCATGTATGATATCCATATTTCAGCATCATATGTGAAGCTGGTGATTTCGGCGGAGGAATTATTTGTCCCTCTCTAGTCACTACCTTTTTGTCCTTCTTAAAGAAGTTCTTAACTTTCGACATCCAAGACGTTTTCTCTTTTCCATACTCATAGTACGTCATTATTCACAACCTTTCTCTCCTACAACAATCGGCAAAAACAACTCTGTTCCCTATGCGTTTATTTCAACAAATGCTAGCGCGACTCACACCAATGCTCCAATCACAACGATTTCTTTCTACGGCGCACTGTCCTATCCCAGCGCGGCTTTTGTCTACGTCACTTCGCTCCTGTTCTCATGTGACTAGCGCACTGTCCAATCCCAGCGCGGCTGTTGTCTACGTCACTTCTGCTCTTGACCCCTCCTTTACAAAATTTATCGGCAATTTCTTTTTCAACAATTCTTGTTAGTTACAACATTTTATCCACATTTCCATTGTCTGATTCACTAAACCGAAAAGATAGCTTCAACCATTCACACAAGAATTCTGTATTTTCCAGTAGGCAGCGCTTACCTCTACCCTACCACAGAACTTTCAGTTACGTCGATAAAGTAGCACTTCCTCTACCTTACCCTTCTTTCAAGCAAACGATAAACCCGTTTCTCTGGGAATAAAACACATGTGGAGACTATACTGCTCCTGAGAATTAAGGCCAGAGTTTCACAAGAAAACCGATCACTATTTCACTTACACACCTTTTATACGCAAAATGTCCCTAAATAACACAACCTGTGTTATTACCAAATTGAACTCAGACAGTGTAAAATTCCATGCGACTTCTCTTGCCACACATGTTCCACTTCCTACTTCCCGGAAGCGTGAAAACTTACATATAACATAACGCGACTCAACAAAAAGTGTTAGACATAAAACTTATCAATAATCTATAATCAAAAATCAATAATCACCAAACTAATCTATAGTAACCATAACTCTGCTACCAAGAAATCTGATCCAGCGCTTACAATAAAAATATTTTCTCCTACTATGTTTTTGGGTCATCCAGGTGCAATTATTTCTCTAACACACACACTATATCCATATGACGGTGGGGCCCATAACACCGCATATACATTCACTTACTCATAGTTTTCCCTGGATTTTCCTCCGACATGAAACCTAGGAGAAAAACGATTTGCTGGAAGGAGACGGGATACCTCTTTTATAAAGACACAATAATTCTCATTTGCTTTTAAGGTATTCCGCTCATTGGTCGATGGACCAACTAGTAGGAATCAGTTGATGGTGATTAAGACCAGCTCAATCACAATGAACTCTTTTACCAAACATTATTAATCATTATGCTAAAGAAAGTCACTGAGTTATTTGTTTAAAGAATAATAAAGTTTATATAAAGTTTTGAATGCAGAAAATTCGAGATTAATTTATTATTCAGATCATTGCGTTTATCATCATTATGAGAATAATTGTAAATTGCATGACACTTTTATTAGACCAAAAATGAGGTTATCATACTAAAGACTCTATAGATCAACCTATCTATCTCTCGGGGAAATCCTAAATATTCTAATATAAATCTTGTCAATTGCTAGTTCTCCTAAAGCAGCATTTCATACTCAACTGGAAAAGGAAAATAACAGCAGCAGCATCAGCTCGTCAGCATCAGCAACCGCAAACTCTCCCATCTACAGCATCTAACTTCTTCAGCATCTCCCGCAGCATCCCGCAGCATTCTAACCACCTCCCACCAAGAGTAGGTCTTCTTATACCCTAATTCTAGCTTACAGCATAAAATGTTTCTTCTTACATGGCGCGATTCATTCTCATTGGTCCAAAACTCAGGTCCCTATACATTCTAATCAAACTTCCTGGTCTTAACTAGTTCCGTGAGGAATGTCCATGCAAGCATCGTTTCCCACAGTTCATGCACTTGCTCATCCGTTTCGATCAGTCCAAATTGTTTCTTTTTCTGCAACAAATTGTATAATAGAGTTCTTTCTATTGATTCAACCAGGCTTCTCACGCTTCTTGCTGATCATCTTGGCACACATCTGCTCAGAAGGGTCACAGCAGCCTTGACCATACTTTCATCTTAGCCTCTCGGCATCAGCACGTGATCATCCTTTTGCAATAGCCTCTCTCCTCTATCACATGGTCGCATCCGCTCCTGCGCACTCTAGTAACTCGCGGCCATTTTATATTACTGCTCGGCAGGCCTAATCAATCAATCAATCAATCATGTCACTTATAAAGCGCACTACATACCCGCGAGGGTCTCAAGGCGCTGGGGGAAGAGGGGGGTGGTGCTGCTACTGATCGAAGAGCCAGGTCTTGAGGAGTCTTCTGAAGGCCAGTAGGTCTTGGGTCTGTCGGAGGTTGGTGGGGAGGGTGTTCCAGGTCTTGGCGGCGAGGTGGGAGAAGGATCTGCCGCCGGCGGTCGTTTTCCGGATGCGGGGGACTGTGGCGAGGGCGAGGCTGGTCGAGCGGAGCTGGCGGGTGGGGGTATAGAAGCTGAGTCGTCTGTTGAGGTAGGCTGGTCCGGAGTTGTGGAGTGCTTTGTGTGCGTGGGTGAGGAGCTTGAAGGTTATCCTCTTGTTGACAGGGAGACAGTGCAGGTCTCTCAGGTGGGGTGTGATGTGGCTGCGTCGGGGGATGTCGAGGATAAGACGTGCAGAGGCGTTCTGGATGCGTTGCAGCCGTCTCAGGAGCTTAGCCGTCGTTCCTGCGTAGAGGGCGTTTCCGTAGTCCAGCCTGCTGGTGACGAGGGCCTGGGTGACTGTTTTTCTTGTTTCGGTGGGGATCCACTTGAAGATCCTGCGGAGCATTCGGAGGATGTTGAAGCAGGATGAGGAAACGGCGTTGACCTGCTTAGTCATGGAGAGGGTGGGGTCGAGGATGACCCCTAGGTTGCGTACGTGGTCGGTGGGTGGCGGGGCTGTTCCCAGTGATGTTGGCCACCAGGAGTCGTCCCAGGCTGAAGGGTTGGAACCAAGGATGAGGACCTCCGTCTTGTCCGAGTTCAGCTTCAGGCGGCTGGTCCTCATCCATTCGGCGACGGCCTTCATTCCTTCGTGGAGGTGGGCTTTGGCGGTGTGAGGGTCTTTGGTGAGGGAGAGGATCAGCTGGGTGTCGTCGGCGTAGGAGATGATGTTGAGGGTTGTGCTGTCAGGCGACGTGGGCGAGGGTGCCATGTAGATGTTGAACAGCGTTGGGCTGAGGGAGGAGCCTTGGGGTACGCCGCAGATGATCTTGGTGGCCTTGGATCGGAAGGGGGCGAGGCGGACGCTTTGTGTTCTGCCGGAAAGGAAGGATGTGGTCCAGTCCAGGGCCTTCTCTTGGATCCCGGCGTCGTGAAGGCGTGTTCGTAGTGTGTGGTGGCAGACCGTGTCGAAGGCGGCTGATAGGTCCAGGAGGATGAGGGCTGCTGTTTCTCCGTTGTCTAGCAGGGTCCTGATGTCATCGGTGGCGGCGATGAGGGCGGTTTCGGTGCTGTGGTTGCTGCGGAAGCCGGACTGGGAAGGGTCCAGGATGTTGTTCTCCTCGAGGTAGCGGGTCAGTTGTTTGTTGACGATTTTCTCGGTGACCTTCGCGGGGAACGGGAGCAGAGAGATGGGTCGGAAGTTCTTGAGGTCCTTGGGGTCTGCCTTGGGTTTCTTGAGTAAGGCGGTGATCTCGGCGTGCTTCCAGCTTTCCGGGAAGGTTGCTGTCTCGAAGGAGATGTTGATTATTTTCCGGAGATGGGGCGCGATGGCTGTACTGGCTTTGTTGAAGATGTGGTGAGGGCACGGGTCTAGCGGTGAACCGGAGTGGATGGTGTTCATGATCTCGCTGGTGTCCTCGTCGTTGATGTTGGTCCAGGAGAGCAGGCGGTTGGTGGTTGTGGGGGCAGTGGTCTCGGTGATTGCCGGGGCGGTCGTGGTGTTGAAGCTGTCGTGGATGTCGGCGATTTTGCGGTGGAAAGAGGTGGCCAGTGAGTCGCACAGGTCTTGCGACGGCTGGATGTCGTTGGTGTTGGAGCTGGGGCTGGAGAGTTCCTTCACGATGTTGAAGAGCTCTTTGCTGTTGTGTGCGTTGTTGTCTAGGCGGTCTTTGAGTGAGGCCCTTTGGCGGATCTGATGAGGTGATGGTGATTGCGGGTGGCGCTCTTGTGGGCGGCGTAGCTGTCCGCTGTCCGTTCGTGGAGCCAGATCTTCTCCAGTTTTCGGCATGTTCGTTTGGAGGCCTGGAGGTCTTCGGTGAACCAGGTGGCTTTCTTGCTGGTGTGGCTGTTGGGCGGATTCTTGAGCGGGGCGAGGGTGTTGGCGCAGTCGTCGATCCACTGTCTGAGGTTGCGGGCGGCGGTGTCGGGGTCGGAGGGTTCGGCGGGTGGGCTCAGGGCGAGGGTTGTGGTTAGCTGGTCTTCCGTGACTCTGCTCCAGCAGCGGCGAGGCATTTGTTCGGTGCGGTGGTGCGTGGTGGGCTTCCTGTAGGTGAAGTGGATGCAGTGGTGGTCAGTCCAGTGGGGTTCGGAGGTGTGGTTGAAGGAGACGTGTGGGCTTGCGGAAAAGATGGAGTCTAGCATGTGGCCGGCGGCGTGGGTGGGTGTAGTCACGAGCTGTCTGAGTCCGAGGGTGGCGAGGTTGTCGATCAGGGTGGTGGAGTTGGTGTCCTTGTTGTTCTCGAGGTGGAAGTTCAGGTCCCCGAGGAGGATGTAGTCCGTGGAGGCGATGGCGTGTGTGCTGACGGAGTCAGCGATGGAATCGCTGAACTGTGGTCGGGGTCCGGGGGATCTGTAGATGAGGGTTCCTCTGAGGGTGGTGTTGGGATCGGTGTGGATCTGGAAGTGCATGTGTTCGGCGGTGCTGAGGGTGTCATCGGTGTTGGTTGAGACTCTGAGGGTGTTCCTGTGGACGATGGCGATGCCTCCTCCGACTCCGTTGGTGCGGTCCCTGCGGGTGATCTTGTATCCGTCCGGGATGGCAATGGCGATGTCGGGGGCTGAAGCGGGATTCAGCCAGGTCTCCGTCAGGAATGCGACGTCTGGGGAGGTTGAGTCGAGAAGGTCCCAGAGTTCGATGGCGTGTTTGCGGGCGGAGCGGGTGTTGAGGAGGATGCATCTGAGGTAGTTGGGTTCTTTCCTGGGCGGTGGTTTGGCGGGGCGGGTGCTGGCGAAGCTGCAGTTCCGGCAGGTGAAGGGCCCTTGGGTGCGCTTCGGGGTGGCCTGGTAGCAGGCGTGATCTTTTCCGGGGTTGAGTGCGTGGAGGGTGCTGGCGTCGTATCGGCGTCTGTTGATGTGGCGGGCGCGGGGATGCCCGGACCAGGGGTCTGGCGCTGGGCGCGGCCACGGCGCGGACGGGCGCAGACGGGCTTGCCTTAGGTGCGGCCGCACAGCGGCCGCCATAAATGGGGAGGTGGGAGGGAGGAGCAGGGAATGGGGCAGCAAATGGGCAGTGAGGGGGCAGGGCCGCAGGGCGCAGCGGCGGGAAACAGGCACAGAAAGGAAAAACGATCACAATCAGGGGCAGCAAGGGGGCACAGAAAGGAAAAAACGATCACAATCAGGGGCAGCAAGGGGGCACAGAAAGGAAAAAACGATCACAATCAGGGGCAGCAAGGGGGCACAGAAAGGAAAAACGATCACAATCAGGGGCAGCAAGGGGGCACAGGAAGGAAAAAACGAGCACAATCAGGGGCAGCAAGGGGGCACAGAAAGGAAAAAACGAGCACAATCAGGGGCAGCAGCACGGCACACAGACGGAGCTGTGTGGTGGGGGAGCGACCTACCAGTCAAGGTCAGGGGTCGCTCTCTTCACCACGCAGCGGCCGCCATAAATGGGGAGGTGGGAGGGAGGAGCAGGGAATGGGGCAGCGAATGGGCAGTGAGGAGGCGGGGCCGCAGGCGCAGCGGCGGGAAACAGGCACAGAAAGGAAAAAACGATCACAATCAGGGGCAGCAAGGGGGCACAGAAAGGAAAAAACGATCACAATCAGGGGCAGCAAGGGGGCACAGAAAGGAAAAAACGAGCACAATCAGGGGCAGCAAGGGGGCACAGAAAGGAAAAACGAGCACAATCAGGGGCAGCAAGGGGGCACAGAAAGGAAAAAACGATCACAATCAGGGGCAGCAAGGGGGCACAGAAAGGAAAAAACGAGCACAATCAGGGGCAGCAGCAGGGCACACAGACGGAGCTGTGTGGTGGGGGAGCGACCTACCAGTCAAGGTCAGGGGTCGCCTAAGCGCACTATTTCTAAAGAAAACAAAATGTTATTAAAACAATGAAATATAAACCCTTTCGTTTCCCTCCCGTCTTTCTACGTACCCCAATTAGGTATTACCTAGCAGAAGCAACATATAAAGCTGTCCCTTACTTACCATCGCTTTATTTTGCAACCACACGTTTTATTCAAAGCACAAAAACATGCATTTTATTATCATTTCAGTACGCAAAATATTATGTTATATTAGAAACGTAAACAACTATTAGTTCATTACTTTGCACATTAAACTGCGTGTTATCCTTTCCCCAAATATACATTGTTGGTTATTTACTTGAACGAACATGTTTATTATTATTATACGAAAATATTAGGAGGTTAAAATTTTTATATTTACCCTGCTCCATCAGACGCATATTCACATTTGCGCGCAAATTCGATTCTCTTAAACAACAAGTGACACCGGGCAGTGCGGTAAGTGTCTCCAGTAGTTTCTCCTCGTTAACTTCCACGGATCTCAGTGAAGGGGAACCAGGAACATCATCTGACAATGCTAAGTTAACTTTTTTAGGAGACATGCGCCTGGTATTACAGCAAAGGCAGTGGGAACAGAATCGGATGACACAGCAACAACAAAGAGGAAGAGGGCGTCAATGGGCCCCAAAAATCAAAGAGAAGGGAAAAAGGCGCAAGCGGGACCTCCGAAAAGATAGGGACCGAAACGAGGAGCATGCGGCAGAGGAAGAACCGATAATAGATGAATTACAAGTGGTAAATTTGTCCAAAAGAACAATATCAGAAGTTGAAACATCGCTATTGAAACGTGGCATACATTTTTGTCCTACACAAAAAATGGATCTGGCACAAGTGAGGATTGATCTGTATTTGTACATTCGAAAATTAAACTTGCCAAGTTTTTTATGGAAAATCAAAACAGGCAGAAACAAACAAGAACAACTGAACAATCAGTATCAAACTTGTTGGCCAAAGACTCAGAAGATTTTTTAACCTTATTAAACCTTAATGCACAAGAGGGTGAAGACATTCCCCTACAATCAGCATGCTCACAATTAGGAGCAGGCCTAAGCGAAAAAAGACCAAAATCGAAATTTTACCCCCAGTTGACACCAGGGAACAAAGTAGACCTGTTCCAAGAGGAGGTTATCCAAGATCTATATAAATTGAAAGGCTCTAAATACAAGGATAACTTGACAAAACCAGAAAGGGAAGCATTGGAGAGCCTCACACAGGACAACCAAATCAAAATCAAAATCGCGGATAAGGGCGGGAATGTAGTAATTTGGGATTGAGCAGCCTATACTACGGAGGCACACCGCCAATTAAGAGATGTGAAATATTATGAAAAACTGAAAAACAATCCGACAATGAAAATAAAAAAAGATTTGGATGAAAAAATCCTAGAATGGACATCACAAAACCTGATTGATGAAGAAGAACGCAAATACATGACGGTGGATCATCCAGTAGTAGCGACGATCTATTTTTTACCAAAACTGCATAAGGACCAAAAGAAACCGCCTGGTCGACCCATTCTATCTGCTAAGGGCTCCTTGTTGGAGCCAATTGCGAATTACATCGACCACTTTCTAATGCCATTTGTAACTAGACTCAGTTCATATATAAAAGATACCAGGAACTTGTTGAGGATCTTGCAAAACACACCATGGCAAGAGACATATCAGCTAATTACAATGGATGTCATATCCCTTTACACCAACATAGGGAATGAAATGGGACTGAAAGCATGTAATTCCTTCCTTCAAGAGAGAAACATTCATTACAGTGACCATAACCAAATGTTATTAGAAATTATCTCAATCTGTCTAACTCAAAATATCTTTCTATTTGGCGAGGAGATTTACCGTCAAAATAACGGGACCGCGATGGGATTTTCTTTTAGTCCCAGTTATGCCTGCCTGGCAATGGGATGGTGGGAAAAAGAAGTGGCATGGAACTCACAAAATGAAAGATCTGTGAATAAAATTATCAGTTGGATACGCTTTATAGATGATTTATTAATCATCTGGGATGGTACGAAGTCGGAATTCCAGGAGTACTTTGAAAATATAAATACCAGTGAAACAAATCTAAAATTCACCTATGAAATCAGCAGTGAACGGGTGATATTCCTGGATACAGAAATTTATATTAAAGGAAATCAAATTCACACGACTCTCCATCGAAGAAGCACAGCAACTAATGCCACCTTAGAAGCTACTAGTTTCCACCAACAGTCATTAATTTCAAGCATCCCATATGGCGAATTCCTCAGAATTCGGAGAATATGTAGTGAGGAAGAGGAATGGCATAAACATAGAGCAGCAACCGCGGAAAGATTCAAACGTAGTAAATACAACAAAAATGTAATTAAAAGATGTTGGGAAAAATCAAATGAAAAGTCACGTGAAGAATGTCTTACCTTAAAGAATAAGGAAGTAAAATCTGATCCTGAACCTATCAGGCTGATTATGGATTACTCACAGGAGGCCAAAGAGATAACAAAAATTCTGAGAAAAAACTGGAAGATTCTGCAGCTGGATAACACCGTGGGCAAATTAGTGGGTAAACATCCAACTATCACCTACTGCAGAGCAAAAACCTAAAGGATCGATTGATTCACAGCCACTTTAAAGGGAAAAAGAAGAATGACTCATGGCTGAAAACAAAAGGGTTTGTAAAGTGTCACACTTGCAAGGTCTGCCAGATTGCCAAACCAACAACAGAAATCAAATTGGCCAACAACAAAATCTGGGAAATTAGAGAACTAATTACATGCAAAACTCAATTTACAGTATATGTGATGGAATGCCCCTGCTCACTAAAGTATGTGGGCAGTACAATCTGTGAGCTGAAGAAGCGAATAATGGAACACGTCAGAGCCACAACTAATAAGGACAGAACAAATGCGGTGGCGAAACATATGGAGCAGTATCACCAAAGTGATTGGAAAGTGCTCAAATTTTATGGGATCGAAACAGTGCCAATTAATGAACGTGGTGGAAATAGAGAGAAAACTTTGCGTCAAAAAGAATTGCGACATATCCTTAATTTGCGAACATTGACACCCCATGGCCTTCATCAATCTGAAGAATTATATACTCATCTTTGACTCATGAATCAACTTCCCTAATGAACTGAAAAATAGAAAAAAGGGGAAAAAAAAGCAAAAATAAAAGATTTATTTGTAAAGAATCAAGATGAATTAGATAACATGACAAGGTTTGAATGGGCCCTAATGAGTTATGAAAAGACCACCCCACTGGAGGGATTGAATACAGAGGACAATGAAAACGAATCATATATGACCCACTGGAGGGAACAATATAGGTCTTTCCAAAAAATGTAAAAAAGAAACAGAGAGAACTTTTAATGGACTCATGGACCTTGTATCAATCTAAAAGTTTTGTAGGAACTTTATTCACTTTATGGCACTTTATTTCTTATATTTGTAAAATTGAACATATTCACTTTATTCACTTATATAAAAAAATGGAATGAATTAAAGGACACTACATCTCCCATAATCCTCAGGGGCGCTTGTGACATCAGACAGGAAATAATGTAATGAATTTCAAATGTATATCATTAGTTTTTCCAAGCGTTGTTTCAGGATCGTGATCAAGGTATTGTGGAATAGCGAAACGCGTTGGTCTGTCGCCTTTTCCCTACTTATGAGAATGAGGAAATAAAAGGAAAAAATTGCAAAAGTCTACGGGAGTGCGACCCATTTTTCTTCCATCTGTGAAGGATTGTGTGTGAATACAAAGCGGCGAAGTTCTGCCGCGGGGTCCCGCACCCATGAGGAGCGCTGCCATAACCCGACAACTGTGAACCAATTTGGAGGATATATATATATATATATATATATATATATATATATATATATATATATATATATATATATATATACATACTACTTAAACACCGCATTCACACAATACTTATCTGTCAAGGAGCAGCAGATAAAAGAGGAAGATGGCTGCTGTGATGGGAGTTATATAGACTTTGGACATTCTAGTTCTGGATTTTTTTGATATTGGTGATGTTAGCCTCCGGTCTTGACATGAAATCTATGGAGAGAATTCATTACAGCTAACAGCAGGCTATAACAGATTTCCTCCTCAGTTGTTTTCAGTAGGGCCTCTAAGTCACTATTGCCAAACTGTTATCCACAGCTTTGTTTTCACCAGTGTTATTTACATAAATGAGTATTCAGTATTTGGACTGGTGATAGGGAGCTTAAGAAAACATATCTATCTTTGAGTATGTGTATCTGTGTAAGAGAGGGAGCGAAAAAGTGAAAGTGCTTGAGAGAACCAGGAGGTGCGAAAGAGAATAATACTCAGTGGAAGGGAGGTTAAGTGTATGAGAAGGGCAAGAAAGTGGGGGCTTCAAGGGAAAGGAGGATTTGAAAGAGTGAACAGAATGTGTGCATGTGTGTGTGAAAGGAGCATTTCATTGGGAGGTAAGGTTGTGCATGAAAATGGGATGCTAAGAGGAGTAAGTGGGCCAAAAAAGAGGATATTTGACAGGAGGGTGTGATGAGAAGGTGAAAATATAAGAAATGTGAGAAAGGAGTGTATGAGAGATGATAGTTAGAGGACTGTCAGGAAGAGTAGTGTGAGTGAGCTTGAGTGAAGTGAGGATAGAGAGAGCAGGGCATCAGAGAATGGACAGAAATGGGTGTGCGAATGAAGTGTGAAAACTTAGAGAGAGGACAGTATGTGAAATAGAGAAAGAGAGGTGGAAGGTTGTGAACAGAAAGTGTGAGGTGCATGCATGTAAGAGTAAGAAGAGGATACATAATAAAAAAGAGTTCAGAGTAGCTGTGTGAAGAGAGGGAAGTATGAGACACATGAAAGCAGGGGAAATTTCTGGGAATGGAATACTAGGTGGATGCCCAAGCCCACACTCAAGGGCGTCTCATATTTCAAATACAAACAGCAAGTGTAGTACCACTGTTAGAGTGGATGGTACAAAATATGTACCTTGAACTAGACATAGCAAAACTCCTTGTCCTGGCCCTAGGTGGTGCAGACAGAGATAGAAGTAGTAAAGACAAGTAAGAAAGAGGGGGGTAAGTGAAAGATAGAGGGGGGAGAGAGTGGGGAAAAATGAGAAAAGCATGACACGGGTATGTATAATGTACTAAAGTATAAAGAGGGCAAGAGGGGCTGGTGTGAATTAAAATCATGAGTGCATTGTGGGTAAGAGAAAAGGGTGAATATACAAATGAAGGTGAAGCAAGAGAAAATGAGAAGAGACAGATAGAAGAGTTAGAAATGTAAGACAAAGAGGTGCACGTGGGAGAAACAGATGGAAAGTAAATTAGAGAGGTAAAGGAGAGAATGGAAAGAGGTAGAGGGGAAAGAGGTTGAGGATAGATAGAGAAAGAAAAGAATAATAGAGAAAGATGGAATATAGAGACAGAAAGGGATTGTGGAGGGCACACAGGTTTTTTTGTTGTTGACATTTTTTTTTTTAAATTGCCTTTATTAGATTTTCATATTAACAACAAGCTGTCCAATTTCCTCTCAGTAACGACTTGGATTTTTACACTTAAGAGGGGCCTACACCCATCGCAGTGTTGGACGAAGAGTGACTTTTCCCTCACCTCTTTCACACATCGATAAGAATTAAGGATCAAGTTTGAATATGCTGATCCATGATATATGGCGTTCATAAGATGACATTTATTAGCCAGTGACTGTCGGGACTCTAACGTTTATTCGGTCAAGTCCCTGACTTATGGGACGGATCTTGTTGTGGATTAATTTTACAGCTTGACCTACTGCATAAGAAGGGATACCCAATATCCTCTTGGTTAAACAAGGACGGATACTTCTCAATTTTTGGTGCCCTGAAGAAGTCCACATGTGTGTGGTTGAAACGCGTTTGCTGACCTTTTTGATATACAGTGATGATACAACAATAAAAAGAAGAATCTCTACTACCTTCTGAACATTGTGGATCTATTTGAAATTATTGGGACTGTGAAAGTGGTGCACCACTGTTTACTTTGTTTACCTGTTTTCACCTAATGTAGGTTGGCACTTGTTGGGCAGAGGCTGCCTACAGTGAGTGCACACATTGCCATATTTGAAATTACCTGATTTATCAAACTCATTGTTGGGAGCTATCAGTGTGTGTGCGGCATTTAGGTTTGGTCCACTGCCTGTTGCTTTTGTCTCATACTAACAAGCAAAGGACAGTTGCATATCATCAAAAAGGAAGAGGAGCACATCACCGAGGCATGTTAAATAAATATTATTAACGTATTGGTTAGTCATTACACGTATATAGCAATTATCATGACCTGACAATTGAGGAACATAGGCCGACGTGGCTCTAAACATGTAGGAGCTACCGGCATGTATGATGGAGAAGGGTGTCACTCGGTGTTATCCTGGTCAATGGAGAGGAGATATGTGCGGAAAGGCAGCCAAATGTCCTTCAGATGTGAAGTAAGGGGTTGGAGGCAGGCATAATCTTCGCCCACGTTCTCACAGTGGCTCATGCTCCTGAGCCTTTTCGAAGAAATGGGTGGTCTGGTGCTTCCCCAGTGTAGAGCAATTTCCCACTTGCCCAGCAATAGTACCAAGGAGGTTAGGCGACGGGTGGAGCAAGGTACATTCTGAGTGTAGCCTAGAAGTGCAACAAGCGGATCGGGCGATAGTTCAGTGCCAATCATGGCAGAGATGTGCTCGAACACTGCTATCCAGTATGTGGTCACCACTGGGCATGTCCAGGTTAGGTGCGCAAAGTCTGCCCCTGGGGCTTGACACTTCATGCATCTATCAGACCTGGTGCAGTCAAATGTGGCAATGTCAAGTGGAGAAAGGTAGCAGCGGTGTATAAATTTAAAATGCAAAAGCTTATGCCGATGGCTAATAGAGATACATTGGATTTGTGTACAACAATACATCCATATCTTATCAGTGATTGTTATCCCCAGTTCTGTCGCCCAGATCTCCCGCACCCATGTAGTGGTGTCTGATTTGAGGGCAATACATGCTCGGTACAGTGAGAGGTCATGCAGTGTCCATCTGCATCAGCAATCGCCAGCATTAGGGGTGGAAAGTCTTTGGGGGGGTAGCAGATAGGAAGGCATGAGCGATCTCAACATGTTCCGGAGTTGCCGGAGAATGGAAAGGTCCATGAACGGGACGTCCCCTGCCTGTGGGTCTTCGACCAGGGGTATGATGTGACCGTCTGTGAACCGATCTCCCATGGTGCGGAGGTTATGCCGATGTAACTTGCGCTGAACTAGCTTTACCCGTGTAAGTGGGAGCCGTGGGTTGTCGTGCAACGGGAGAGCACTTGAATAAAGAAGACCGCCCCCCAGCATGTGTCTTAGCCAGTGCCAGGCCCAGCATGTTGTGGACACAGTCCGGATGTCTCTAGTGTCTAGTGGCACGCCTTTGGGCAGTATCTGTGAGTGTAGGAGTCCATCCAATAAAGCTCGTTCTGGACGCAGATATGGGATGCAGGCGTCAGGGTGAGACCAGAGATGTGTGTAATGACACTGGGCAGCTAAATAGTATAAGCAAAGATCGGGGACCCCAAGACCTCCGCGCTCATAAGGGAGCATAAGTGTGTCCCGCGCGCACCGGCCCACACTAGCCGCATAAGGACTCTGCGGAGGGTGTGAAAGAAGGACTGTGGCAGGGGAATGGGGATGTTGGAGAAAAGATATAAGAAGCGGGGAAGTACGACCATCTTAAGAATGGCCACGCATCCCTCCCTGGAGAGGGGCAATTGGGCTCAGCCGTCCACCTGTGTGTTGAGGTCTACCATCGCCGGACCGTAGTTGCGTTGCAGGACCTGGTCTCTATCTCTGTGGAGATGAATGCCTAGATATTTTTTGCCATCCATAGCCCATTTGAGGGGAAATTTCGCAGGTGGCAGTTGGATTATATCTGTCAGCAGGAAGAGCTCCGATTTGGTCCAGTTTATGCGAAGCCTGGAAAGGCTCCCCCCAAACCGCACAATGTCCTGCATAAGTGGGAGGAGGTTAAGGTGTGGATTCCTGATAAAGAGCAAAATGTCATCTGCGTAGAGGGAGAGTAATAGAGGCCCGTGAGTAAGCTGCAGTACACAGTGTAAGTGGCAATCTTGCAGTACGCAGACTAGTGGGTACATTGCAATTATAAATATGAGGGGGATAACGGGCAGCCCTGCCGAGTACCACGCAGGACTGGAAAGGCATCAGTGACATTTTTTTTCTTTAAGCAGGCCATGCAGGGCAAATGTTGCTCCCTTCATCCCCTTTGATACCACAAGTAGGGTATTTCAAGGGCCCAACCTTTGACAAATGTGCACATGAATGGAAGCAGTTGGGTCTAAAGGAAGGGACAGCAGCAAAACTACAGGGTATGACACCAGGAGTTACAGCAAATCACTAAGTGCCAAGAGCAGGACTTTCAGGATGCTGATTAGGAATAACACCTATTTGAGAATAGTAGATGAACTCTCTTATTCACTCACTCATACACCTATACACTCCTCACAGTGAGTTAAGCACCCTCTCCAGAGATCTGTCTGTAACGTACAAGTCACTCAAGCCTTAACTGTGCATGTTCTATGAGCAATGAAAGGTTGCCCAAGGCTGCCCTGCTGAATCTGTTCTTCAGGGAATGGAGCCTGCCCTTGCTATTTTCTGTGAGGTATCTTGCTTTTCTAATGCCATGCTGTAACTGTTCTGCGAGAAAGCAAGCTTGCACTGCTCCTACCTGATTTGTATGTGACCTGTAAGGAGGACAGCTTATGCTGCTCTAGCTGTACCAGTCCTCCAACGGAGGGAAGCTTACACTGTATCTCTATCCAAGATGTGGCCGTTCTATGAAAAAAGGTTGTTTCTCCTGCTATTGCTCCATCTGCTGAACAAAGGCTATATATAATGTACTTGCATAACATGCGGTATAAATCAGGGACTGTTTCACAATATTTGATGTGAGATACTAAGCTCTGTAGTCCTGAGGAAGGCATCTGACCTTGTACAGTTAATAATCAAGTGCCAAAACAAGGTTGCTTGACCCTCCCGTTTTTTTAATTCCGTAGTAGGGAGACGCCTGTAAAAAACATTTTTAGCTCATTCACACACAGTTTTAATACAGGTTTGAGTTTAACAAGGGGAGAACATACATTTTGACTTGAGGGTCAGGACCTCACCCAAATTAGGGCATCCATAATTAGGAAACTGCATAACCAGTGAATAATAGTAGTTCCCAGTGCTAAATGTTGTCCCATTGATGAAGCACACTGCCCGGGGAGATGGGGTTCATCTTCCTAGGTGAGTACATGAATGTATGGACATTTTATGGGAGGTTTGGGTGTTTCTTTCAAGACTGTTGTACTTCATGTATTGTTATGTCTGTTTACTGATAGTGTACTACAGTTCTTTAACTCCTATCACTCCCTCTGCAGCGTGTAAGCTACCTGTATTTTACCTGCTCAGTATGTATGAGATTACCATGTTATGTCCCTCCTGCTTCTGCAACCTGTCTTTTACTTATCCTGTGTGTTAGGAAAAGTTAAGCTGAGGCTGCCCATGCTGTACCTTTGCTGTGATGTGAAGCTCTGTATTATACTTTCCACTACATAAAAGACAAAACAATTCATATTGCCAATGCTTGTTTTAATGCATGATGTGAATGAAAGAGTGAGCCCTCACACAATATTTGAGCGGAGTTTATTTTTGTTTATATGTGCGTAACAAGAAGTGTTCTGAAATAGACAACATAACTTTGTAAAAATGTAAAACATAGCTGAGAAGTGGCTTAACGCCATGATAACACCTTAGGCCAGTTTTGGCATTGTAGTCCACAGCACTTTTCATGCTGGGGTTTTGAGTCCATCAAGACATCGTTCAAAGCAAAACTATAAGCCCACAATTGCAACATGCGGTTGACTGAAAAGCCTGGAATGGTGGATGGCATTATTTGCAGGACCACTGGAAGTATGCAACAAGGGAAAACCAAATTATGCAAGGTGTTGACAGACTGATGCAATCAAGAAAGGCAAAGTATGCAGCGAAATGCAGCACAGTCTGTAACAGTATTATTTCTTAATATTGACATGTTATCAATTGTTTAAAGTGTCCGGGCACAGTTGCACCACATTGGTACCACTTTAGCATCTGAATACAGCAATCAGCAGCTGAAAAGTGACCGGTTATACTCTGCAAAGGATCTGCCACTGCTCAGAATTATATGTAGTGCTTTTTATGTTGTAACTTTCGATCCATTTGAGCAAGAAACAAAATGTATTTTTGGGTGAAATCTTCAAAGTAGATAGAAGATGCATTATTTGGCAAAAGGAAAATCCATGATTATGCAGAAAACATTTAATTAGTGGCCCTGATTATATGTCATAGAGCCAATTGTCAGACTTCTGTTAAGCAAATAAAATAATTTAGTGACTTTCTTCCCTTCTTTGTAGACGATCAAGGGTTAAACTGCCCAGTGGGTGAGAGAGTAGAGAGAGAGCCTTTCAAATGCTGATGCAAGCATATCACTCCTAATGGGCTAACATTAGCCCATCCTGGATAAACAAATAGGCAAGTTACATATATATTCACCAGCACATTGAGAAGCAACAGCAGCTGAAGTGTCCGAATAGACACTTAGAAAAAAGAGAAGAAAAACAATCTGCTGGACCCTTGAGCCCATCCTCAGCCTACATATTAGCGTGATTTAGGTGAAGCGCCTGAAACGGGCCCTGCCTCAATCAAGAGCAGCAAGCGCTGCAGGTCTGCCCCACGAGGGCCGCCTGCAATGCGGGGATTCCCTTACACAGCACAACATTTTTTGTGCCATGACGCAAAACAATAGTGTTACGAGACGTAGCACAAAATGACAGTGCATTTGTCCCCACAAATGCGAGTCAAATTTTGCTGAGGAATTGCTCCTGCCTCAGTCTGCAGATGGTGGAACAGAAACTGAGGAAAACACACTCCTTTCTCAGTGGTGGCTGGTGACATTTGAAAGTGGTGGGGCGTAAAATTATTGGCATACTGCACCGCAGCGAGCGAGCGTAGCGAGCGAGCCCGAACAACCTAAGGGGGTTCGGGGGTTCTCCACCCGAGAAAATTTTGAAAAAGAGTGGACAAATGGTGCATTTTCAAGCAAATTTGAGAAAGCAGGAAGGTTAATAAAGCAATTGTGAAAGTGCAGTTATTACATTAATAAAGAGATGTCATATAACATAGGTAGCTGCTTATTCAAGCTTTCTTTCACCCCATAGTCCAGCAGGGTCTTGATACAAGACAGATAAGAGAAAAAGCAGTGTGGTCCTCGACCAGGAAGACACTCATATTTTGTTGGTAAGAAGTCAAAGGATTGGTCAAATTGAAAACCTGAAATGCAATATGCAATCAAACAATTTGCAAGTACATCTCATCTATGTTCAACAAGCCATGTTTTACCCATGATTGGAATTGTGAATCACCAAATAAACTGAGCCACTGCAATCAAAAGCAGAGGGCCTCCTCAAAAAGTATGCCATTAAGAGAGTTCTCTCATCTCATGTCCTCTCTATATTTTCTCTGGAAGTTGAAAACTCATCACATTCTACTGCACAAACCTGAACCCTTCTGCATATTCCAACACCAGAACTCATTCTTGGCCATTTAGTTTGGAGCCATTCATACCAGGAATACAGAAAATACCTTTAAATAGAGTAGAAGGTTTATGAATACAAGCACTTAGCAATTGTACATATACTATGAATGAGAGCCAAAGGAAACAAAAAGGAATAAAGAAGGGAGCAACACTCAAACACAACTCATGCTCCGGAACGCCATAAAATTCTCTATGTGGCAAGTTCATCACCTATAGCAGAACACAGTACATTTAATGTCTCCCTCAGTTTAGCATATTAAACAATAGCAAGTGGTAATTCTGATGGCTGAAAAAACAATTTTACAAAAGCTTCTGATATTTCACAACCACTTAACAGGGGCAATAGAACAAATAAAACTCTTTTCAGCAGCTTGAAGCCTGATAGGGTCTCACTCCTGCACCACTCATCTGTGGACCGCAGACTCCCTCCTACAAGTACAGAGTTTCTCAGTATTGTATCTGGCACATATAGTTACACAGTCTAGCATTAGGCTAGTTTTTTCAGTCCATGGGCCTTACAAACTCTATTATCAGTGAGGCACGTGAATCTACGACTATAACAGTAGAATGGATCTTGAAATCAGCAGGTTTACTCAAGCAGCAGGCTTCTTGTAGTCTCGCTTAAACAGTTGGAGACTTTAGTGACTCTTGCCCCAGCATCAAGACTGAGTATATCTATATTAGCAATAAACAGAACCTTTAACTTCTGCAGCAGAGCCACGACTAAAAGCATATCTGCACAGCTGCAGGGTGGCTCAAATTTGAGCAGTAGCTAGCTAGCCATGGACTCCCACAGAAGCAGTATAATACTTCAGAATTTGCAGTACCAGCAGATTCTGAAGTCAAATCAAGCAAATCAATTTCAACAATTGATGCAGGAAAATAACAGATCATTCAAAGTTCACCCACCGTCTGCAGCATACTAACTTCCTAACAAAACACGAGTCTTTATCACATGCACATCTCACAACCCAATAGTGGCTCTATCGCGGAGTGCATATTTCCGTAAACTAGCAGATTCACGGAGGGCCGGGTTGAGGACACACTCGGGGGCAATCACCATATTGATAATAGTGGGCTAAATGGAACATGTCTCTTTTCAAATGAGAAAATCAACTGCACCAAGCCGTTACAGAATGTTAACATCTGCCAACCTTCATTAATCAAATAGTGACTAGAAACTTCATTGACATAGTGCAAGCAGATAAATGTAAACCTTACTAAATGTGTGATAAGAGAAAACTATCATTAGTTTGTGCGAGAGATGCCCACCTAGAAAATATGAGAAGCAGACGGTCCCTCACCACAGATGAAATATGTAGGAAAAAGTATGTGTTCGTCAGTGGAGTCTGAGAGGAAAGCAGCCCTTCTGTGACATCTCTGGGGTAGAATACAAGAGTGCGTGGGTACTGCTGGGCTAGTGCTTTGGCAATTAGACGGTTTGTGGGGCGCTTGCAGGAGCTGTCCTTGGCAATTCGGTATCGTTTTATTATTTCTTTTTTGTTGTTGTTGTAATGTATCCAGTATAGATGCCGCTGCGCACTTCTTGTGTGACGGCGTGAATATGTGTATTGTATTCTGCTCATATGCCATGCTCTTTTCACAGTTCTACGCGTCACCACTTCGCTTTAGGATTCATAGTGCTGCCTCAAAGTTGGGTAAGTTAAGTATAATGCTATGTTTGTTCAATGCGCGACTCGCCCTCTGTTTCCGAGTTCGAGCGCTATCGAGGTTTATTCTTCATATGCTGTTTTTTTCGTGCTTGACTCACAGGATACACTGAGTGCCCTCGCAGGGCAACGCCAGGGAAAGCCTCGGCTCCTTTCATGCCTCAGACTTGGTACCAAAGCAGGTGGTATAGATATATATATGAACATACATACAAGTCACGTTTAAAGATTGTAAGTATATAGCACTTGCAATGAAAGGTGGTTTGGCAAATGAATGTGTGCGTCAGGGTGCAATGTCTCTTTTTATTCTGTGTCTTCTCCTGGTTTAGCAGCTGTGGTGGAGGGAGGCAGGGCAAACAGAGCTGGGGCTCGATCCTCACCCCCCGAGACTCCATGGTACAGCGAGTTTGCAGGTGCAGCTTTGAAAATGTAGAAATATCTGTGACGCGTTTGAAATATATCACTTGCACTCATTGTCATTACCGTTAATTTTAAGTAAAGCATATCTAAAATGATCAACATGAACCTGGAAATAATTATTGAAACATAAACACGACATGGATTTGATTTTACAGCTTCTTGGTATGTTAGCTTTCGAAGTTGTTGGATATGCCTCCCCGGCATCTTAGATTGACAGGCAGCTGGTGAAATAATAAAACCGCTATTCCCTCACTGCCAGTGCCAGGGGCTCAGAGAGGGAGACAGGGACAAGACAGATATCTAGCCACTCACCATTTAACGTGTTCCATTTCTTTCTGAACATGCAGATGGCATGGCGCTCCCAGATTTCATTTGAGTGAATCTAATCCCTCCTCTGCTCCCACTAGAAAGGAGGGCATTAGCAGCCATATGTCATCCAGATTTGTCAGATTATTCATTACAATTAATTGCTGTTCTCACTTAAGGCCTTTAAGGCTGTGAATTGCTCCGAATTCTATTGCAAACACAGAATTATGAGTAAAAGACTTTAGCCCTGTCATTCAAATTTCACACTGACCTTTATCGGCTTTTGGCTTTTCAATGGGTGCTGGGCTGAAAGCTTTCTAATTGGTGTTCCGTTCCTTCCGCACTACAGGTAAGCTGTCGACCAGGCCATGTGTATGGCCAGCAGACAAGAGGAACGACTCCGGGCCCGGTGCAGAAGTCTTTTACTGGCAACTAATAACACATTAGCAAAGTAATGAAGTGAACTAGGTGTCATAATGGCCCAATCGACTAATGAAGCCGAGAGCTTTTCAAGGCCTGTTCTGTCTTGGAAAAACTTATTTTTGGAGATGAATTTCTTCGCGCGGGGTTTCATTAGAGGGCTCTTCTGTAGGTTATCGCCGATGAACTTTGGAAATTAAACAAATTAACATGCTATTAACTACCGATAACAGACTGCTGACGGTCCGAACGGCACACCCCCGCATTCATTACAAAATCCATACACTAGTCAAAGACCAAGTTGCGCATTCTTGTTTTTCATCCTGCGTGAATTTTAAATGATTCGAAATGGCCATGTTTCCAAAAGTAGCCAACTCGGGCACCTTTAAGAGATGGAAACAAAACTATTTTTCCGCTCAATCTTCTTTTCTGCTTATTTTTTAAAAGCAAAGTACAAAACATTGCCAGAAAGTCGCGTGTGGCTGGCTCGTCATTAGCCCCCCCCCCCCTTTAATTGACGAGCAGTGGTGGGGGGGTGCGGTTCCTCCCGCCTTCCTGGCTGCTGTTATTTACTCTTTTCCAGCCGTGATTTATTGCTCGCTGTGATCTTCATTCGTCTTCTTAGCTCCACACACAGTGTGTGCAGAGTGCCTCAGACAGGCAAGCTGTCACATAATGCAAGCGAGGTCTGAAAGAGGCCCTCCGATATTGCGATCGCTGAATGAGATAATGTGAATAACATACTGTGAGTGCTGACTGACAGCTGCTATCCTTCACATGGTGGCTGTTTCCTGTTTTAGGCAGGCTGGACGTGACATATTGCGAGAGTTGCCTGCGAGAGGCTGCCTGTCACACACACAGTCTAGCCTGAGAGACTGGCCTTCGTACAGCAAGTGCTGCATACCTCTGACAAGTTGTCCATCATATATTCTGAACACTGATAGAGGCCGCCCGTCACACACCCAAGCCCTTATAGCAACCCTTAGCCCTTTATGTTATTGTTGTTGTTTCACTGGAAGGGTAAAATTGAATTCTTTTCTTTAAAATGATCTAAAAAGAATTCATTAAACACTGCTTTTCTTCATGGTAGTTTCTTTATAAAGGAATTTCTTCTTAAGAATGTTTTCTCACTGGCATAATCCTAAATAAAAGGCTGGTTATCCTGGTTAGAAGTCTGCGGAAGCAGCCTGAAATTTACAATCAGATTTTGTTTGACCAGCAGATATAAACAGCCAACGTCCCAAATAGCGTGAAATATTTGTTCCCATTTTGTTAACAGCTACCCTGGGATGCAGCATTTTATTTAAAGAGTCATAGTGCCCAACACCTGCATTCCTCCCAAAAGCCAGATCACAGAGTTTTGAAAAAACTAACCCCTTATCAAACAATGTATGTTTTCTCTGCGGGTTTCAAAGCTCACGGAGGAATCTGAAGCTCTCTAGCTGGATCCAGCAATGGTTTATAGAGCTGAAGTGATAGAGGTTCACGGCCTTTTCCGAGCATTTCGAGAACCACCTTGTCCGTCATTTCAACCCTTAAAACACCCCCGGTTCCAGTTCTAATGCGCCAAGAACGTAATTACCTCTTTTCTCGACTTCAGCCCCCGAAATCTAATCGCCTGAAACATAAATCTCGCCTTGCCACTTACAGTCACACATCATTAAAATGTAATTCATTTCTCCCTCATAAATTCTTTATAAAAAGCAATTATTAGCCACACGGCAGATTGGATTTGAAAGTACTTGACTTCGATTGAGGTAGGGTTGCCACCTGACCCGTAATTAACCAGCTGGGCATGTGCCAGTAACAAATTGTAATAAATCTGTGAAATCTGGCAATTTTTCCCTTTAGAAATAGAAACCTATAACTGAAATGACGAAATCACTCAAAACATTTTTTTAAATATGATTTTCATTGATTTTTAAACGAATGGATATCTCATCACCAGTAAATAGTGCATGCCAAAAATATTTTACAGCTAAATTATTTCTAAATGATTGTTATACCATTATATAAATAAGGAATGATACATGCCATGTTGAAAAGAATACTGAGGATTATACTCTAATTCATATTCACCTACCTTCTCTTTGCCCTTCTAAATTAAAAATAATGTAAACAATTAGCTGTTTTTTCTTAGAAAGATAGCAGGGCTTGGGGTGGGTCAGGAGGAGGGGTCAAAGAGAAAGAGAAGCGGGGACAGAGAGAGAAATATAGACAGAAAGGGATAGAGGTACAGAGAGGGACAAATGCAAGGAGAAGGACAAATATATATATTGATATCAATGGAGTGTGAGAGAAAGTGATAGCGTAAATTATAATAGCCAGTTAATATGACCTGAGTGCACACTCTATCTTATCCTGCCTCCATCACACTGCCAAGCACTGCTTCCCAAGATAGGAGAAGAACACCACTCTGGTCATTCACGTACAGTACAAAAGCTCTTCCCACATAGGCTGACATCAAATTCAACACCAATCCAACCAAGCATTCCCCTACCATGTACTGTGTTGCCCATACAATAAATCACTTTGACATCCCGCACTGGAGAATAAAGTGGTATATAATGTCAATACAGTACAGAGATAGAACAAAAGGTGGGGCTAGTGTGAGAGATAGATATGATACATAGATAGTTGTAGGTAGATGTAGATAGATGAATACAGATAGATGAATGAAATCGCTGCCCACTGCTCACCTGCACCGTGCTGTATGTCCCTGCTCCAAAGGCAGAGCCTGCACTTATACCTACAGTGTGATTGGCAGTGCAGAGCCTGTACCTCAACCAAACCCCATACAGGTCTAGGCACATTGTATATCTAAGGCCCAGTGCTGCCACTCAGAGCCCAGGGTCTGTGGTGTTCCCTTGCAGTGAAGTGTGCCTTCCTAGTGTAGACCTGATCCAAGATGTCATCCATCAACTATGGCAAAACATTGTGATATATGGGTCACAGAGTAATGGCATATGGTCAAAATAATATTTCAAATTAATTGTATTTGTGTTTGTTGAGTAAAACAATTAATAAATACATCCCTAGGGGCGTGGCCAAGCCGAGCTGCAAGATGGCCGCACACTAAGTGGGCTCTGCCGGCCGAGCCTCAATATCCGCAATAATCCTGCCTAAAATCTCGACATCCACACAGCACTGCACGCAGTCTGCCCACCTAAAGTGGGCACGCACAAAGGTCTGCCCTCGTGAGACCGGGAGAGGTTCCGATTCCGCTCCGACGGAGTTGACTGCCCCGGGCCTAATGCGGTCTAGTGCATGATATCCGGACACATGCCGGGGGCTTGTGCGACAGAAAACGCCGCCGACAGAACACCCCGCCTGCCTGCTGGTGTCTGCAAAAGGGGTGCCCCTGGAGCCGGCCGGGCCCCGCCGGTGAGAACCCGTGCTACCGACAAAAGCAGTGGCTCACGAGACCCACAACCGGATCCTGTGGGCGAGTCCCAGGGCGCGGCCCGATCGGTGCAGCTCGGATCGGAGCCACTGGAAGGTAAAACCGCCTAGAACTAAGACAGACTCTCGCGCCTGCAGCAGCGGGCCGGGCCCTACACGCGAGGTGCTGAGGGTTCTCGCACTATCATATTTCTGCCAGCTGGCCCAGTGGTGGTGCACTCGAAGATACCGGAGAACAGCGTCATAAGTAACACCCTTGCCCGAACGCCCACCTGCCTACAGCGGTGCGGGTTCGCAGTCCGCGGCCCGTACTGGTATTCTCCTGTGTGGCAGGCGCTCCGCCGGGGTTGCTCTGGGCTGCCGATCGGAGCGGTCCGGTGAGTGTCGCATTGCTGGCATGCCCCGGTATCGTGGGTTGCAGCCTGGGGCCGCCGGGGGGGCGGCGTGGCCCGAAGATTCCCTGGGGTTTGCGGTGCACTATCCTGGGTGTGCTGGAGCTGCTATACATACTAGCGACGTGGTGAGAGGAGCGCGGGGGACGGTACAGGCCCCAACCCTGTGACTTGCGCTGCAACCACACGCTGATAATTAGACATAAGAGAACCGCTTAGAGTCCAGATCGTGGGGACACACGGGTACCAGTGTGGGCACAACGTGACTCCCCCCTGGAGAGGAGATCTATTGGGTACCATAACTGCTGCGGACTTTCGGGAGCAGGCAGTCCCGCGGGCTGGAGAGTGGACCGTGCGACGCAGGCCCTGCACAGCCATGCTACGTGGGCAGGACCCCGGGAGGCTTGGGGGCACGGACTTGGCCTCGGGGACCCACGCATAGCCACCCACCGTAAAGAGTATAATTTATCTAAAGACCCTGGGTGTGGGCTCGCCCGGTGACTCGCCCCCTGGTCAAAGGAATCATGGGAAAAACTGACACCAAGCAACCTAGACTAACATTCGACAAAAGAACCACGAAGCAATTGGAAGGCAGGCACGCGACAGCCGGCGCAGCGGGCGACGCAGGAATGGACGCTACACAAGAAGAAGATCTCCGCTCCATGCTCAAAAGACGTAAAAGAAAGCCTGAAGGCTATTAACTCTAAAATAGACTAGCAACTCGCATGGACCAGATAACACGAGTGGAGAAACACAAAAATCGTATAGACGCCCTTGATACCAGACTTTCCGATGCAGATGACCAACAAGCTGTAATGCAAGAAAAGATGCTGCAGATGGACAAAGTACTAAACCTTATAAAGGCTAAGAATGAAGACCTGGAAGCAAGGTCCAGGCGCAACAACGTAAGAATTACTGGAATTCCGGAGACTACTGATATCCCGAACATGGAGAAATACGTAGAATCCATGCTGAGAGACCTGTTCGGTGGTGAACTCTCAAACATGTTCCTCATTGAGCGAGCGCACCGATCTCTTGGCCCCAGACCACCGACGGGGGCGCAGCCGCATCCCATGCTAGCCCGCCTCTTAAACTACCGGGACACAATCCTGAGGCTTGCCCGCGAGCGGGGATCTATCCAAAACCAAGGCAACACCATATCCCTGTATCCAGACTTCACCCAGCAGGTTCAGGCGGTGTGCATGGAGTTTATTCCTGCCAAGAGGTTACTCCAGCAGTCGGGAACAAAATATGCCTTAATCTACCTGACAAAGCTAAAGATACAGGGCACTGGAAAACCCCTAATCTTTACAGATGTCAAAGCTGCCCTAAAATTTGCAAAACAGGTGGTAAAACACGAAAAACTCAGAAACAACCTGGAAACGCTTCACCAGAAGGTCGCCTGAGTGACAATGACTGAGTGTCCTATTTCTACCCTCTGGTATGGTGTGTCTTAACGGTTATACTTTGGGTCACAACAGGGTGGTTAAAAAGCTCTCGCCAAGAAATGGCTAAAGGGCGGTACGTACACGTCCCCCTCTAAGACAGCCAACAAAAATGCTAAAGAGCTGTTCCATCCTTTCCTATATATGCAGAACATATTAAAACAAGTCGAGTCATATTTGGGTTCGGCCACCCTGCTATCACTGGCAGGGGTGTACGCTGGTGACCCCACGTTCCCCAAGGGATAATTCCCGATAGCCTTAGGCTAGCCTAGGGCATTTACATGTTTGGGGTTGATGAAAGGGATAAAAACACAGTCTGATTGGGGGGTTGGTGTGGGAGGGGGGTGGGTTGGGATTAGTTGTTGTTGTTCAATGCCGCTAAATGTATGGCTTATGTTGTTGTTGCTACATACCCACAATGTGCCGCAGATTACACCCCACAGTCTCTTAAACACACACGAATATGACATGAATCTAGTGGCGCATTGCACCACACACAGGAAACCACATACTGGGCCGACTGTTCCTGCCCACACACCGAAACAAATGTACGTAGGCTAGTATGTCCTCATTAAAATGCATCACTTGGAAAGTACGCGGTCTAAACGACCACAGAAAGACACGCTTAGTGCACTCTTATCCCTCCAGGCATGGGGTAGACCTCTGTCTCCTACAAGAAACTCACCTGAAAGACACATCCCACTCTAGGTTGACCTCCAACAGATGGGAGGTTGTACATACCTCTAACTACTCCAATTACTCATGCGGGGTGGCAATCCTAATACAGAGAGGGCTCCCGTGGACAACAGAGCATATCACCACAGACCCTGAAAGTCGTTACATACTACTAAAGGGTGTGTTGTACGGCCAGCAAATTACCATTGCAAACACATGCGGGCCCAATACGTACAACCCTGAATTCTTCAATCAAGTATGACACGGGATTCAATTGCTGGGAAGTTCTGCAGTATTATGGGGCGGCAACTTTAATGTTGTATTGTCGACACAAGATGACAGGGTGGGCACCTCCCGCACACACCATCCACAAGCGGCTGCTGCGCTTCGCACTATAATAGAGGATCACTGCCTGGTCGACTCATGGCGCGCATTGCACCCTGCAGCCTGTGAAGGCACATGCGTGTCCCAGCAACACAGAGCATGGTCCAGGTTAGACTTTTGGCTCACCTCCAGAGACATGCACTCTTGGGCAACCGGGGCTTCGCATTATCCACGCACCCTGTCGGATCATGCACCCATCATGATTCAGTTCCAAGTCCCGAAACCCTACATACAACCCTTCACATGGTGTCTCCCTCCAAATGCATTACTCGATTCGGTGTTCAAAGAAGAGATTTGGAAACACATAACAGAGTACTTTGAACATAACACGGGCACAGTAGAATCCGTGGGCACAACATGGGAGGCATTCAAAGTGGTGATCCGAGGGGCCTGCATAGCCCTACAGTCAGGAGTCCTCAGAGATATCTGTAATAGCTTGAGGAGACTGGAGGGCGAGATCCGCGACCTAGAATGTCAGTACTTCCACTCCCCAACACCCGCAATACTAGGTAAGATGCGCAAAAAACTAACGGCCTTCCAAGATGAGGCTGATAGAGAGATAAAATTCTTACACAAACAGGCACAAGCACGCAAGTATGGGGAGGGAGACAGACCGGGGAAGACGTTGGCAAATCTCCTAAAACCTCCCAGGGGCTCTTCTTACATCACAGAACTCCGTACCCCCGACACACTGCCGGCCCAATCGCCACCAGAAGTCTTAAATACTATGAAAAACTTTTACTCACACCTGTACTCCACTAAGTCAGACCCGACTGACTCTGAAATTCTGGGATACTTAGATTTGCTGGAGCTTTTGTGGTTAAGCAGGGCACACCGCGAGTAGTTAGATGTACCGTTCACGGCAGACGATATTAAGCAAGTAATCCAAGGCCTACCTGAGGACAAGGCGCCCGGGGCAGATGGTCTTACCGCCATATTTTAAAAATAATATGTGGAACTGCTAGCCCCTCGCCTTTAAGAGGTGTACCAAGAGGCATTACAAAACGGGATACTACCACCATCCATGCGGGAAGCTGTAATTATCACATTGCTCAAACCGGATAAAGACCCCTCATCGTGCGACTCATACCGACCACTCTCTCTAATAAATTTAGATAATAAAATCTTTGCTAAATTACTGCCCAACAGATTACAACCACTACTCCCTCTCATTGTGCGGCCGGACCAGTCCGGATTCGTACCGGGCCGCTCCACTTCTCACAACCTACGAACAGTATTTACACTACTGCACTATCTCGCCCCCCATGTGTCAGCGATTGCCGCATTATTAGATGCCACCAAGGCTTTTGACTCCCTAGAATGGAAATTTCTCTTCATTCTCCTAACCCGGCTGGGACTGAGCCCTATCTTTGTACAACAAATCAAACTTCTTTACACCCTACCCACTGCCAGAGTCAAAGTAAACGGGCTAATATCCGATCCCATTAAGATTACACGGGGCACCCGCCAGGGTTGCCCCCTATCACCATTACTGTTTGTCACAGCCACAGAGCCGCTGGCGGCCAGATTGAGGCAACACCACGTGAATCGTGGGAAAGGATTCACCACTAGAGGTCTGATTGTATCAATGTATGCAGATGAACTCACTCTTTACATCATAGACCCGGCCGTTAATTTCGCACCCGTCACCAGAGAACTTGTGCGGTACGGTGGCATCTCAGGGATTCATATCAACTGGGCCAAATCAACTATCCTCCCGCTGACGACAGGAACAGTAGCCTTTGAATCTGAATACCCGTTAGCCTGGGTAGAAGGCCCAATGAGATATTTGGACGTCTGTCTCAGCAGAGATTTACGGGAAATCTGGACTGCAAATTATGGCAGGGCAATGGCATGGATAGAAGACAGAATTCAAAGATGGAAAACTCTGCCCCTGTCCCTAGTGGGTCGCATTGCCATCACCAAAATGATAACTCTCCCAAAATTGTTGAATCTGTTCGTGAACATACCCATGCCAATAACTGCACAATTCTTTAAGCGCCTCAAATCTAGCATGATTGAGCTCGTATGGGCAGGGAAACAGCCCAGAATATCCTGGGAACTACTCACACTGCCGCTGGCACAGAGGGGTCTTGGAGCTCCGGATCTTACACTATATGCATACAGCGCTCAGGCCCAATTCTTACACTTCTGGCAACATCCAACGCCATTCCAACCACACGTTGCCATTGAGATAGACAGGGAGGCACCTCTGCCCCTAACTACAGCACTATACCAGAACTACAAACGCCCCAGGCACGAAATCGACACCACAGAAACCCTGCGCTGGGCTTGGGAAGGCCTCTGCAAACGAACAAACTTAGGCGTGATATATGCACCATCCGTGTCACTAGCCAATAACCCACTAATTCCCACGATGCTGGAGAGAAACGCACAGGTCCGTGCGCACTAGAACAACATTATCACTTTTAGTGATCTGTATCCAAGGGGTCAATTCCTCACATTACAACAAATGTGCAGTTCACCACATTGCTCATCACTAGACGCGCTACTATACTACCAGATACGAGCAGCATGTTGTGCATGATATAGTACGTTCCCCGCCGCCCCATCACCACTGCCGGCGCTAGAACATATACTTACAGTAACATCGGCCCGCAAGCTAGTTACCCGCATATACACCATCACACAACGGGAATCCCCGATTATCGTCCCCAGATCACGCAGCGCCTGGGAGGCAGACACTGGCGATGAAATCACAGACGTGCAATGGGCCTTTTGTTGTGGCCAATTATAGCAGCTATCCCCGAACTATCGCCTCAGAGTAATACATTTCAAATACATACATCGCATTTACCGTACCCCGACACAACTACATCGCATGGGACTGTGGCCAGACACAAACTACTGGCGTTGCGGGGTCCCACAGGCAACTTTCCTACACTTGGCCTGGGAATGCCGACCCATAGCTGGTTTCTGGGTTGAAGTTTTTAAACACATAGAGGGTATAACTGAACAGGAACTGTTGAGGACTCCCCTGGTAGCATTGTTGGGATATGTACATAACATCCCGACTGCCGGGAGACACCTCACGGCACTTCTGCTACTGATGGCAAAAAGGCGAGTGGCCATGCATTGGGATAAAGCAATGCCCCCAACCATAAAGGCCTGGGTGAAAGACATCACATATTGCAGGGATCAACTGTCATGCTATTGGGAGCTCTTACCGGCCCGATCCCGACATAAAGACATTTGGTCCCCATTCACAAGCTGGCTCCGATCCACAGATGAGGGTGTACTGTAGGTGGACTCAGGGAGCCACAGCATGCTCTGGACTGGCAATACTATGAGCCACACGCAGGAACAGACTGATCGTGAATCACTGAAAACGCCCATAATTTACCATATGGAACTAAGACCCTTCGTGGGTGCAGAGTGTAGTCTATGAAACGCTGCATATGTTGAATATTATGTGGAGCACTGTGACATGTAACATAATTTGTCTCAACGGCAATACTGAGTAATTGCGGTAATGTTTATGTTATATGTTTACTGCTGCAAAACATTCAATAAAAATAAATTTTATTTTAAAAACCCAAAAATAAATAAATACATCCCTATATTATATTAAAGGCCCATTTACCAAACTCAGACTCACAATAACTGTTATTCACTGAGTCGCCACTTACAGCAAAAGCAAAAATTAACAAGAGGGTAGTATATGTATCTGCCAATGTTTCTTCCTTGTATTCACAAAAATACATTTTACACAAACCGCAGCCCTTATGAGACAACTCCTGAATTCACTCGACGGTGTGACCAAAAACGTAATTGAGCTAACTTATTTAAAGTTTAGCGGTCCATCACAAACATGACAGATATCCCGTCTGACGTATTACAAGTGCATTATAGCCTATGGCACATGTAATATGGCGGACTGGATATCTGCCTCGTTTGTGACGGAATATCCCATCTGCCAGACTCTAAATAAGGCCCTATGTCAGGTAGAAAGTGACAAGCTGTTAGACTAGAAGATCTTGCATATGGCCAGAATGGCACACAGTTCAACAGAGTCTGAAGACTATTTCAGTGGTCTGAGGTTTACGCCCCAGCTTCTGGGAGTTATACAGTTAACACTGAAGGATCCTAGTTCGCACGGCCTCTTTACTGCCAGCTACTATTACGTACCGGCAATCCCTGCCGGACTCCATGAACCGCCTGATATTATCTACATCCTATTTATACAGGCTTCCTTTCATCACCAGATGACTTGAATTTGCGCATATGCTAAGTAGCCTTGTTCCGTTTTGGCCTGCCCTTAACAGATCTCTATAGATTCCATTTCCCCCTTCTATATTTCCATTAGATCTGTGCGTTGGCCTGTTATACACCCAGAATATCGCTTGATGTGCCCACGACTTGGCCTTCATGCTCCCTCAAATTGCACAATATGCCAATTCCTCGCTTAGTTGGAATGCTCTTTGAACATTAGGCACACCCCACCGTTTCTCTTCCTGTGTCTCTAACTTGGATGCCCTGAGGAAGGTGAAGCCCCATTTCGGGCGAACACCGAAAAGCGCGTCGGCGCAGGATTCCAATTGTTGGAATAACATGAGACACTAGATAGTCTTTTTAATTGATTTCATGTATTTAACTCTATGCTGGGCATATCCTAGATGCCGACTCTGTTAACCAAATATCTTTGATGCATATATATATATTTTTTTAATGTATTTTGTTCTGACTTATGAGACACTCTATTTGTCACTTTATATCATTGTTTGTTGTGTATGAATGGACTATATGGACTAGACGTGTGAGAATGTGTATAAATGAATTGGAATGTTTGAAGTTTGTATGAGTGGCTGGTGGGATGTGTTTTTGTCATTTTTTGACTTATTGTGATATTATATATTTAATCAGTATATTTATTAAATAAACTTTTTTTGACACTTTTCTAACTATATTTCTGGTTCATTTGTATTTCTAATTCTTTGCACTGGCCTGTCTGTGGTTACATCATTGACACATTGCACAACTTATATTGAATAGGTAGAGAATTCTCCTTGTCGAGTTTTTATGGATCCTAGGATAATGCCATGGCTTCAGATGGACGGATAAGTTATGTGCAGGCTTCGAAGTTTCTACACCTGATCTTGTGGGTAGTGCCACTGAATTCCTGGCCCTCCTAAGAAGCGCTGTGAAGTCCAGGAATTGATGTTTGGAGACCCATGGATGCTATAGTTGGTCGTAGTCTGTTAGATTGGCCTATGTTTGAGTTAGACTAGGTCACTGTCTAGAGTGCCATGTAGCAAAAGGTGGCTTCTAAAGCATATATATCTCTCTGCACTCATGATTAGCTTATATGGACTACTCACTAGTGGCTCATGAGATTATCTGCTGCAGAAGTTCAGCTAATTTTGTACGCTGCTGCACAAAAGGATATAAGGAAACATTTGTATACTATCAGCTCACAGTCGTAACCACTGGACATCAATAGTTCGGCAACGTTAGCTACCTTACTTCACTTAAAATAAAAAGAAACTGTTGCTGGCCTAGCTCTGGAGTATGTATCTGGGGCACGATTTGAGAGACAAAAGCATATTATCTATACAGCAGCAGGTGCTATTCTAAGGGCAACTTGTTTCTCTAAAACAAGATCACACAACCAGAAATCTCAACACACTTTAATTCTCCAAACCCACATCTCAGCACTCAGTCATAACAAAGTGCACTAGATGTACCAACACTATGCTTCCATGCAACCACTACAGTCTAAAATGCCTTGAAGATGCCAGTGTGCTGTTGTTAACAGCACTAGACACAACAACATCAAATACAACTCTACTCAAAGGGAACAACATACACCACTGAGCCATACCTCAGCACCTAACAAAGTGAACAATAACTTATTTGATGCACACTTATGTACCCAACACCACACCAAGCCTTGCAGAAAGCTACACATAGCAAGTCAAAGCTCAACAGGCAGACCAACCCACTCCCACATGCAAGCCAAACTGCACCAAAGTGTTGCTGTCCAAAGGCACCAAACCTAAAAAAGTACATCAACACCAACATAATCTGAGACATTTGAAAAACCCCACACATGAATATTCACTGCAGCAGTCTTTTTTTTTTTGATGTTTTAAAACTTTATTGGAAATAAAGCATGTTACAATTTTGCATTCAAACTATGCAGCTTGACATCTTGTTTCGACAAAGTTTCGTCATGACATTAGCACTTTGATGGTACATAGTAACACCACAAGAATTCCGATCATACAGACATCATTTTAGGCTGGCTTGTGTAGAAGACATAATTTCTCCTCGTCATATAGTTGTGGAGCCATTACTGTCGGGAACAGCGCCTACGTGCAGGGCCACCGGGCCCGGGGTTAGGTCGGGAGGGTCGTCAGTGTCGTCTGATTGAAGGAGGTACTTCACCAGGGGGGCCCAAATATCGTGCGGTCTGCTCCCCGTGGGCATTAGAATCCAGTATTCGCTCAGGTGTGTCTGACAGTGTGCTGCGTCTGCTAGCCAGTGTCTGGACTGTGGCGCCAGTCTGCGGCCCCAATGGATTGCCACCCTGCGCTTGGCCAGCACCAACAGCATTGCAACCAGCTGGCGGCTGGCGTCCGAGACGCCACCAACATGTCCCAGTAAGCATGTGAGGAGGTCAGGTGCGATATTTTCGGAGGTTATGGTGCTAATGACTTTGCACACGTCCTGCCAGTAATTTGCTACTTTTAGACATGTCCAGGACAGGTGTGTAAATGTTGCATCAGGTGCCGAACAACGTACGCTCCTCGTGTCTACTGCCAGGCCTATTTTGTGAAGTGCAGCTGGGGTACGATAGAGTCTGTGCAGAAATTTAAAGTGTATTAAGCGCAAACGATAGTTAGGGGAGAGTTTTTTTGTCTGATTGCAGCAATACTGCCATTGTGGATCCCTCAGCTAAATCTGCCATCCATGTGCAGCGTGCGCAGTCAGTGTCCACGGGGGAAGCCGCAAGGGTAAGTGCGTACAGCCTAGTTACAAGTTTGCGTGGGGATGCCGTCGTGTGAATGTATTCAAGTGCTGCATTTGGCAGCGGGGAGTCTGGGAATGTGTCGTAGCAGGTTATCAAGTGGTGTTGTGTCTGCGGGAAGAGGGAGAAACTGTCCGTTGGGATATATATCAGCGTAAATGCGTATACCCAGCACCGCAGCCTGTCGCGCCATTCCACTGGTCTGCAGTGGAGGGAAGGAGGGATTGTTTGCAAGTCGCATCGCTGGCGCATGTAGGGTTTTGTCCCTAGTGTGTCTGCGGATCCCCTCCCACACCCAGCGCAGACACTAAACTGTGTTAACTTCCCCTCTGGGTGCCGTGTATGGGAGGAATAGCGCTGTCTGGAGTGGCCAAGGGGAGGCGAAATCCGTCTCGACCGCCACGTGTGGCTGGAAGGGCGTTGGGTGCATCCAGAAATGGAGAAAACTAGCCTGTGCACAGTGTGCATAGAGCTTAAAATCTGGAGCACCCATTCTGCCTCGTGAGAAGGGCAGCATCAGGGTTTCGTAAGCAATGCCGGGTTGGCGGCCAGCCCAGAGCAGGGCGAACATACTAGAGCGCAGTCTTTTAAAAAATTGTGAGGTAAGTGGCAGCGGAATATTTAAAAACAGATATAGAAACTTAGGTAGAACCACCATTTTAGCTATAGCTATGCGGCCTGCCAGGGAAAGTGGGAGGTTTTTCCACACGAGGGTCTTGGTTTCCAGCCATTCCATAGTTTTGCCAAAATCAACTTTCCAGAGCTCCTCCGTGTCTCTGCTCAGCCGTATGCCAAGGTATTTAATCGGTCCCGTGGCCCATTTAATCGGGTATTCTGTAGAGAAGGGAGTTGTGGCGTCGGTCAAGGGAAACAAAATGGATTTACTCCAGTTAATTTGAACCCCAGAATAACCTCCAACACGTATCACCTCTCTTGTCATTGGTGCTAGGTTTAGTTGCGGGTCGCGAATGTATAAAGCGACATCGTCCGCGTACATGGAGGTCACCAGACTACGAGTCGAAAATCCAATGCCACGCTGCGTGTGATGTTGGCGCAGCCGAGCCGCAAGTGGCTCCATTGCGATGGCAAATACCATTGGTGATAGCGGGCAACCCTGCCTAGTGCCCCTTGTGATAGTTATGGGATCCGTGACTTGCCTTTTAATTTTTATACGTGCCGATGGCAGTGTATATAGTAACTTGATTTTAAGAATGAAGGCTGGGCTGAACCCCAAGCGGCCGAGCAGAGAGAAGAGGAAGTGCCATTCTAGTGTGTCGAATGCCTTAGTGCCGTCCAGCAGGGCCGCCACCGCCGGCAGAGACGGGTTGATCTGGTGCATTATGGAGAAGATAGTGCGCAGATTGTGCGACGTAGCTTGGCCCGGAATAAACCCGGACTGGTTCGGGCGAGCAATTAAAGGCATGAGAGGGAGAAGCTAGTTAGCCAACAGTTTCGCGTATATCTTACTATCCGTGTTTATTACAGACAGGGGGCGATATGAGTCACAACATTCAGGTGCCTTGTCAGGTTTAAGGATCAGAGAGATCAGTGCCTCGCGGAGAGTGGGGGGGAATTTTCCAAGTGTGACAGATTCATTGTACATTTCGGCAAGGTAAGGAGTGAGGATAGTCACATATTCCTCATAGAACGCGTGCATCAGCCCATCTCATCCTGACGCTTTATCATCCGGGAAGCTCGCGATAACCTTTGCTATCTCTTCGGTGGTGAATGGTTCATCTAGGTATTCACAGTGCATGCCGCTGAGCCATAAAAGCCCGATCGAGTCGAAATACCGTTCTATGATATCTTGGGCTGTCTCAGCTCCAGCGGTGTAAATTCGAGAGTAGAATGCCGAGATCCTGGTGTTTATTTCACTGGGGGATGTGGTCCTTCCCGCAGCTTCATCAGTCAGTTCTGTGATATATGAGGAGGCATGTGGCTTCCTCAGCAGGTTCGCCAAGGGCTTGCGCCTCGCAGCCACGGTAAGACACCTCCCATTCTGCTTCAGTGTGGAACTCCGTCAACTTTAACCGTATGTCAGCCAGTATGGCGGGGGCAGGATCAGCAATATATCCGTGATCGAGTGACTTAATCTCTGCCTCCAGTCGTTCCAGGGTGCCTCTGATCGATCTGAGCACCCCGGACTGGTTGGCGATGCATTCCCCTCGGATCATCACTTTAAAGGACTCCCCGAGGGTGATTCCACCGAACCAGTATTCAGCTCCAAAAATTCAATGATGGTGCCACGCAGCTCCTCACGGAATGCTGTGTCGCACAGCGCGTGTGGAGGCAAACGCCATGCACATGTGCGCTGGGGGTCAAGGGGACCCGCACGGCCAGGTGAACTGGGGAATGGTCTGATAGGGTACGCGCCAGGTGCTCGACGGACGTGGCCCAGCAGGTGACATCTCGAGTGACCAGCCACAGATCAATGCGCGACCAAGAGCCATGTGTGTTGAAGATGCAGGTTCCCTTGCGCACGTCAGGGTGAGCGTGTCGCCAGGAGTCAACCAGACTATTATCCTGTATGAGTGTGCGCAGCAAAGCAGTGCTCTGAGGGTGTTGCAAACGCGCGCCCGAGCAGTCTAGTGTGCCTTGCGGTGCAATATTAAAATCCCCTCCCCATATAAACGGGAGGGGGCCGATGGAAGAGATTAATATACGGCTGCCAGGATTACTGGTTGGGCGTAGAGAGTGCCAGCCAATATCACATATCTGCCTTCATCATCTATATGGGTTTGCATAACGCGCCAGGGCAGGCCTTTCCTTAATAATATGGTGACGCCTCTAGCGTAATTGGAATAAAACGACAAATAAGATTCCCCCCAGTGCCTAGAGCGCAGTTTAGCAGTGTTGGAGGCTGTAAGGTTCGTCTCCTGCAGGAAGCAGACGTCAATCTTATGCCTAGCGAGGTATGCGTGTATGAGTCGCGGTTTGCGGTAGTCATTCATACCTCTAATGTTCCACGTCAGAAAGGTCACCTCAGTCATGTGCAGAGTCTGATACGAGTATACTGTAGTGTCTAGCATAGCCCATTGCAGTGCCGGGAGACAGTACGTCACATAGCATAATGTGGTTATTGTTGAATGCAATCAGTGTAATGGTAAAAAACAAACCAATGTAACAATTTAACAGCCCAGGAGCATAGACTTACTATGTCATGCCTCCCAAGAGCTGCCCAACCCTCCCCACCTCCCACTCCAACCCCCCAACTAGGTTAAGAATGTTGGCCCCCCCCACTCAAGGAGCCCCAACTGGGTAGATGCCAACAAAATATGGGAATTATCCCTATGGGGTACGTGGGCTCAGCCAGAACTCCCCCTTACCATTAAGGCAGGGTGGCAGAACGAAGTGGTTCACAGGGAGGAGAGTTATGTATGGTTTTAACTGACATCAATTAAACAGAAGCAGGGTGATGAAATAAAGCAATAGCACTGTACTTATCAGTTCCGAGGACCTCCGTAAGGGGGGGCAGAGCCTGGGTCGCCGCGCCCCCGCCAGCAGAGTCAATCATTGTTGCTAGTGCGGCCGTCATCGGACGAAGCAGGTCTATCTCGGGGGAGAGATTTCTGTAGTTGTTTAGCAAATGTCAAGGCTGCTTTCGGATCTGTGAAATAGCGAGGTTTATCTCCAGAGTCAATGCGCAGCTTGGCAGGGTATGAAAGGGCGTAGGTGATGCGCAGTTGTTGCAGAATTCGTTTAGGAGGGAGGAAGTCTCTTCGGGCCGTTTGCACAGTTAGCGTGAAGTCAGGGTAGAATGAAAGTGTGTTGCCTTGATGCCTGACTTCACCCATTTCTCTTGCCTTTCGGAGGATGGAGTCGCGGTCACGATAATTCAATAAGCGCGCAATGATTGGCCGCGCAGGAGTCCCAGGAGGCGGCCGTGGGCCAAGAGATCTATGCGCCTGCTCGACGATGAAATGGTCAGATAGGACCGAGCCAAAAAGTTCACTCAACAGAGATTCTAAGTAGTCCTCCATTTAAGCAATTGCAGTGGTTTCGGGAACACCTATGATGTGGATATTATTCCTGCGGGAGCGGGATTCGAGATCTTCGTTCTTTGCGGGGATAACCTCCAGGATGTTATCCATCTTCAAGAGTCGTTGTCGGTTCTCCGCGGTGATTTCGTCTGCGTCGGAGACTCTGGCCTCCAGCTGCGTTATACGGGTATCATGTAGGTCCACCCGCTGCTTGACCTGATCGAGACGGGATGTCAGGTGGTCAATCTTGGAGTCAATGGTTTTTAAACTGGACTTGATAAGGAATGTATGCTGTCATCTTGCAGTTCCGGTATGTCCGTCTGAGTAGCCTTCTCACCAGCCTCCTGGGGTGGGTCGCCACCTCTGCCGGTTTTGAGGCTCTCGAAGGTAAGCTTAGGCTGTTTGGCATCAGCCTTCCTCATTGTGGACGGAACTAGGGGGCCCAGCCCGACAAGGAGGTCATCAGCGAAGACAGCACTCAGCGTTCCCTGAGCGGGGACAGGAGCAGTGGGGTCTACCCAGTAGGTTACCCCTGCCTATACGTTCCACCAGAGGCCTGGGTTCGAGCAGTACTTGTGGGCACTACAGTGAGAAGTGGCCACTTTGCAGGCGTGTGCAGCAGGACGCAGTGGGGGGCAACACTGGTTGGGCGAACCCAGTAGAGACAAGTGTGAGATTCCGCCCTGAAGGCCGTCGTCCGCCCAACGCTAGGCTCAGCGTTAGTATTGCAGCCAGACAATGACAACCAGGCCAAGGCCTATGACGATGCTTCAGTGAGAAGAGGCCACGTTGTAAGCATGTACATTTTCAAACACTGCACAGCCATCAAAGGACTGAATGTGATTCTGTTCCTGCTGTGCTGGTGTTTACTTGTGAGCATGAATGAAACAATCATTCTCTGTCAGTGTCACAGGAATCTGGCATTACTTGCTGTAGATCTCTGTATCTTTCTATGCATTGCTACCGTCCTTCAAAAAGGAACTCAAGCTGCTCCTGTTTAATAGACAATTTGATTGAATCAGAGAGACTGCTGTTGACTTGGATTTCACTCAGTTTATTGTTTGCCAACCCCTCTAGCCCTAGCCCTCATTTGCTGCTTGTAGCTGGCCCATACCTCGGAGTGTTCTCTCTCTCTGTCTTTATTCACAACAGTTTGTAACCCATGCTTATTTTGTTCTGATCTTGGATGTGACTCGGACATTCAGTTATGTTTTGTTTAATTTATTCTCTTGTATATACGTTTGTGCTATAGAACACTGCATAAATAGTTGAATGCATCTCAACAAAAACAGATGGATGACTAAGATACAGGTGTTTATGCATGTACCATTGCCAAATAAACAGTAGTGCAGTGCCTACATCATTAGGGTTTGCAAGTATGGTTCTATTTTATGAGGTTTTTTGTACCACCTTTCCCAAACATTTACCATAAAAACCACCATCACAACTGGCAAGTAACTGCCCCCGTTTAGCAGCTTTCCAAGTAATCCAATGATGATATGGGTCCCAGTCATAAAGTTCCCTTTGCCACAGCCAGTAGCACATTATGGCTACTGTAGTCAGACGCGCTACGGTGCCACCACAAAGGGGTGTCAAATGACCCTAAGCATGGATATTTTGCTTGGGGTGGTTGAGAACGCAAATGGCAAATTATCTTTTTGACTGAGGCTTCTAAAATCTGAGGGGCTCCAAAATCATGGAGATCCCTAACTCTTTCGAATGGACCTGACTCTTACCCAATTGTAGAGTTTATACCAATTAAATTGTAGGTGGCAATCCAGCATGAGAAGCTTGACCTGAGTTATTTGCATGCCCATCAGTTCTGTACACAGAAACCAGTATTGAGCACTTGGAGGTGTGGAGGCCTGCAGGCTCTGTGTCATGTGACTGTGTGCCTCTGTGGACTCTAGGGATTTGCAGGGTAAAGTGTGCCATTTTCTTGACTCTGTGGTATTAGAGAATCTGGTGGTACAGTGATCGATGTGGCGAAATTATCACGCATGCCAACAAAGGTCCTAGGGAGGAGAAGTGGGACTTGGTACCAGTCTGGTAGACCCAAGAGAAACAGAAACATAGGATCAGAGGTAAGAGCAGTTGTCGTGAAGACAAAGTTGATGTTGTAGTTCATATTTGTTTGATACAACACTAGTGCAACCTGCAATAGATTAAAAAGAGAAACTTTCCCCGGGGCTTCAAACCTCCCTCCTGTTTCCTGGGCGGCTTAGAGTTCGAGATGCGGGGAAAGCGTTTGTTTTCACCCAAAGAGTAGCAGCTAAGGAGTTTTTGCAATCAAGATGCAGGGAAAAGGGGGTGTGGGAGAAAGGTTGTCACTCACGTGTGAAGTGACAACAGTGGACACAGGCTCTAGGAGAATGATCCCTGGGGGGGGGGCTTAACTTGTGCTAGGACTCCATCTGAGCTCATACCCGCAAGAAAGACCAACAAGGAATGTGATACCGATGGTATATATCAGAGGGTTAATTGATGGTCAGTGTTCTCCTGGTTCTCCTAAACTCTCAAGTTTCCAACTGGATGAAGTCTTAGTTGGACGAATGTCTGGTGTTTTTTTTTTGTGGGCAGTTAAAATCAAATCTGTTGGGATTAGGTCAAGAAGTTCTTTAAATGTGTCATACTGTTTTATGAAGCTATGGTATTGAATTGAAATTCTGAGCACTTAATAAACGAAGAAACTGATGTCTGGATCTTCCTTTGGAAACACAATGCCACTTGGCCTCCCTTTGTATATTTTCACCTTCAAATCTAACGTTACCCCATGAAAATAATCATCTCTGTCGGCTCTCTCTTCAGAGAGACCAAGGACTCAATGGGGTTGGGACCCGAATTCCCCTTTCTGAACAAAATAGCTATGGCTGTTTTTTATCTAAGGTTTCTCCTTAGGAAGAGCCTTTAAGTTTGGCCAGCAGAGAACTAGGATAAGGACCATAGATCACTCAGTGGGCAATGCACAAAGCCTTGAATGCGATTCTTCTTGCAATGGGTAGCCAGTGCAGGGACTTCAGGTCGGAATAAAATATTTGCTTAAGCTCAGGCTTACAACGTATCTGATAGCAGCATTTTGGATTTGTTAAAGTTTGCTGATTAGGTCCTTCATGAGCCCAATGTACAGCCACTTGGCACAGCCACCATACTAGGACTAGCAATGTTGAGGCCTGGATCCTTTGGATGCAATTACGGTAAGGAAAGATATGTCCTAGTATTATCATGGCAATGAAGGCACTTTTGGTCATTTAGTTAATCTGACATTGCAGTGAGAGTTTGAATTCCATGAGCATACTAAAATTCATTACTCATGTTCATATTTGTTCCATAATTCACAGTGTAGTATCCCTATTTTCGAGGAGTTTAGTTTCAAGAGATTTTTGGTATCCAATTATCTGCCTTCTGTAAGCAATGGGTGGGCTGGAACATGTCCCTGTCCCAATGCTTCTCAATTTTAGGATCATTTTAGTATTGTCAGCATAGCTGTAACAGGCAAGCTTGAAAGAATTTATAAGCTCAGGGAGGAGGGCAAGAACAGATTGAAGAGAATATTGGTGGCCGTTAAGCCTTGTGGGATACCTACCTATGGCGACAATGGAGCTGAGCAGAAGGGAGGAAGAGTCATCAGGTTAGCTCTTTTTTATGTATGTCTTATTGCAATTAGCGGCAATGTCCTGAATCCTTGTGTTGTTTAGTATTTGGAGTAGTAGCTGATGTCCCACACTGTTAAAGGCTGCTAAAAGAGCAAATAGGAGGATCGTAGTGACTCCTCTAAAGTATACGGTGTTCTCGAAGTTATCTTAGATTTCAGATTAATGCTGATTCACTGCCACTGTCTGTCAGAGAGGAGGTTGCTTTGCCAAGGTAATCAGATATCTGATTAAATACAGATTATTCAATACCAGAATTAGCCCATTTGATATAAGTCTGTAGTTTGTCTGGTCCGCCTGAGCAAGTCCTTGCGTCTTCAAGGTTAGCTTCATATAGGATGTTTATAATTTACTGGATTACTCTCCGGTTACAAGGTATGCATTTATGATCATCCTGGCCAGTGTGGCTGAGGGAGATGCTAGGAGGGTGATCTTGAATATATATGTGGGTTGGCCAGTAATCTAGCAATGCTGATAGTTTTGATAAGGTTGTTGGTTTCTTTCATGAAAAGCAAATCAGTATTTGGCTATAAAGTGTTGTGAACTGATTTTAATAGGCAGTGTGTCACTAGATCATTATCTTTTTTAACCAAGCATTCACAGTTGCAGAATTCCTCTGTGAGACTGGTACAGTTGAAGGTGCGATCTGGGATTTGGAATTCTAAGATAATTGTAAAAATTTCTTTGGTGAGATATGAAGCATCCGAGATTCATTATGAATAGTGAGTTTTTGTTTACTTTTTTGATGGTTGCTTCATAGAGCCTGTATTGTTGCTGTAGCTATTCTGATAGCTGTTGCTTTTTGTTTGGGTAAAGCATTTTCCTTCAATGTCTTTTAAGGTGTGGGAGGGCTGGGCGGGTATATAAACATGAAGGCTAGATATACTTTCGAATGTTGATGTTTATTTAGGATGTTGGGTAAAGAATAGGGGTTTTGATAAAGAAAGTAACAGATGGAAAACTCTATGATCAGTCAGTCTTGGTCTTCTTTTCTTCCTCAGGATTCTTCCGTCAGGATGACGTAACCCGAAGTCTCAAAGAAATGAGAAACAGCGGTAAGTATGTGATATGAAATGCTCCTTTCCTTTCAACGTGTCACCACACTTTGTGAGGTAGGGGCTCTTGGGATAGTGTTGTGGTGGTTAATGGGAAAAAACATGCACCTATTCGGTAAGGTATTTCTGGCCTGTTACTGCAGGCCTCAGACCTTCTCTCCTTTCTTTCAGGGTTAGGACTTGTACCAGGTTAAATTCACCTGGAACTACGGACTTGTTTCTCCTAACGGTCCGTGTAAGTGATTTTAAACACAAGTGTTGGTGCACCAGTGAGTAGCAGGGACACGTGAGTGCTCTCTCAGTTGGCACAATTTAAAATACTAGTGCAACCCCTGAGCCTGCTTCCCCCATTCCACCGTGACCTCAACCTCCCTTAGTTAGCTACTTTTAGGGACTGCCTCATACAGATTGGCTCAATAGTGTTATCTGATCTATTTTTCTCTGCTAAAGAGGAGGTCTAGCCTCGAATGAGAGAGTAAATTGCAGGTGTGGATTTCATATTATCAAAGATCCTGCATGATCATGATGCAGGATAGGTCATTGTGGGCGACTGGAAGGTTGGATGTTCCTTGTTACAGCATGTTACAGCATGTTATATTGTTGTTTGCTCTTGCTGGAGGGGCCATGTAGGATGCTGCTGAGGTCCAAAGATCAGGGGTCAGCTGACTGCACTGGTGATTGTTTTGTTATATATGGCTGCTCATGGTGTCACAAGAGAGTGATATTGCTTCATTTAAGTGATAGCTCTAGGGGTTGCTCTGGCCAAGATGGCAGAAGAGAGATGAATGTGGAGAGTTTGAATGATTGTTAGGAAATCTTGTTTGAGAGGCGTCCGGGAGCGAAGGGCCCAGGTTATGTGAGTACTAGCTTCAATTGACAGTACTGATGATTGCTCAGGGTGGTGAGGTAGCCGAGTTTATAGATGAGGTGCTGTCCTAGGCTTATCCAGCTGGTCAAGAAACCAGAGAATGAATTAAAGTGTAAAATGTATTTGCGTAACCCCCCGCTTGATATACATGATCTAAGATCATCTCCCAACCCCTCATGTAATGTAAAACATTCTGTTGCTTCATAGCTAGGTTCATGCTATATAAATACCAATACATACATACCTAAATGGCAACAAATACCTTTGTTAAAAAGAAGAAGAAAACATGTTAGGGCTGGTAGAGGATCTTAATGGGTGACATAGTTGTTAAAGAGTTTTAAGCAAGTAGGTGGAATGAAAGTGTGAACATTAGGATACAAAACTTTGCAGGGAGTGTAGATTCAGGTTAGGGGGTGTGGTGATTGTTGCAAGAAGTTGGTCTACTTTTTTGTGACCGACAAATCATAAAGGGTCATGTTTGAGGGGTAGAGGAGGAAAGTCATTAGAGAGGGGTTTGTGAGATATATAGTGGGAAAAGAGAGTGGTAGCGGCTCAGTATGTATAGAGGATGATTATACAGTTGGATGGTATTAGGAGTGTTAAGGGAAGGTGATGTGGATGTTGGGATGGTAGTGGGGACCCTGGGGGGTGGATGAGGTGACAACTTTACTCTTTGCCAACGACACCCTGTTAGTCTCTAAGACCCCCAGAGGCCTGCAATTGCTCTTAAACCACTTTGAGACCTTCTGTGCAATGAGAGGCCTTGAGGTTAATACCTCGAAGACCAAACTTCTAATCCTGAATCCACATAGATCTTTTAAAGTAAAACTGCTCCTGGATGGGATCCCTCTTGAGAGAGTGAGCACCTTTGATTATTTGGGTGTCACTCTCTCCGAAGACTTGTCTTGGAAACATCATGTTAAGAGGCGGAACCTCCAGCATAGGCGGATCACAGGGGCCTTGATCAAAGAGCATAGGACTTCGTCGAGCGAACCAATAGCTGCCCCTCTTTGTATTTATGATCATAAGGCTGTGGGCGCAGCTTTATATGGGGCCGAACTCTGGGGTTTCGAAAAATTGGTCGCCTTACTTGTGACTGAGAACAAATTCTTGAGAGCACTATGCTCACTTCCCCAGAGTACTCCCCTGCACCCGAAGAGATTGGACATGGGCAGAACCTCAATCGCAGAAAAAGCTAAACTATGCCCTTTACTCTTTTGGTTACGTTTAAAAAACACCCCTGAGTTATACCTATATGCTGCTGACCTGGACGAAGTTCATGCGCTTGATCGCTTTAGGAAAATCGGCTGGTTGGCCAAGGTGAAGTCCCTGATTACTACCATAGGGTTGGAAAGAGCATGGGACACCAAAAATCCAGCATCTTTACCTAGTAAATCCCTGATTAAGAAGCAATATTGTAATTGGGTGGCACAGTCCTCTATTTCTTATCCATCTTGGGGTCGCTTGACACTTGATTTTATGGAGTTTAAATTGGAAGGTGTATTTGAACAATATTTATATGACAATCCCGCAGGTTAGGAAGCTCTATATGCAATTCAGATTTGGCTCCCTTCCTGTGAACACCTTCACAGCCTCCTGGCGCCAGCCTTCCTCTGCATCGCAGCTCTGTCCAGGTTGTGTCCTCGCTGCCGAGACAATCAGCCACATTTTCTTTGCGTGCCCTAGGTACCATTCACTGAGAATAATGTGGCTAGCTCCTGTATGCAGGCGGTTTGGTACTCGTTGCCATAGTGAAGCTTTGCGCATCTTAAAATCAGCCTCGAGCCTTTAAGTTGCCTGCGCAGTTGCCAAATTCCTTGGCAAAATGTGGATTATTAGGAGGTCCGTAATGAAAATGCAGTTGGTGTAATTCCCTTTTAACTAATCCCTTTTATTCTGATTTTAAGTACTTACGTATTTTTAGCTTGGACAGAGCATTATTTTTAGCATTGTGACCGCATGGCGGGTCATGCTGCTCAGAATTTTGCAGCATAGACTCATGCTGACACAGCTTTTAATCGCCCTACAAGCCATTTTAACAGTTACACTACTGTTTAGTAATTTCGCTTAAGTTGGACTTTGATGAGTTGTAGTTATTGATCTTTGTATGCTTATATCCACTTTTTCTGTACGGTATGCATTTGCACTATTAGGGTGCTTACATTACTATCTAGGAATACTATTTAAGTTGGACTTTGATAACCTATAGCTACTAATTCTAGTATGCTTATTTCAACTTTCCTTGCACTGTATGCATTTGCACTTTTTTGGTCCCCATATTACTGTTTAAGAATACTATTTAGGTTGGATTCCAACATCTTGCAGCTATTGACTTCTGTATGTCTATTTTCACTTTCTTTGTACTATATGCATTCGCACCTTTATGGTTGTTACATTACTGCCTAGGAATACTATCCAACTTGGTATTTGTTAACTTGCAGCTACTGATCTTTGTATGCTTGTTTCCACCTTTCTTGTACTGTATGCATTTGCACTTTTATGGTCGTAATGACCGAAATAAAGTTATGGCTGGGTAGTGGGGAGACTGACAACTGTGGAAGATGTGGAAAGCGGGAAGAGGGAGAATATAAGTGATAGTATTGAATTATTAAAAGTGTTACAGGGAAGAAGCTTCAGGTTTTGAGAGGGTAGTGGGGGAGCAAGACAAGAGTAGAGAATTGGGGAAAGCAAGACAGAGAAAAGACTGAGATGATAGTAAAGAGCCAGGCAAGAATGGCGGGAGTGTGAGGATTGGAGGAAGCAGTTGCCAGGGTATGCCCAGACGTGGGCCCCTTGCTCACTTTGTCACTGGATTCAAGCTAGCTTGGCTGATGAGGGGTGTTACCCCGAAACCAGTCCCACGATGCTTGATTCCGGTCCAGGGAAGACCTTGCTTGGCAGTTCGGGCTGGACTGTTCCCATGAGGAACAGGGTCAAGACTGATTTGCATATGGCTGGGTCTGAACTGGGGTGGCGAAGTGAGCTAAAGAACGATGATGGATTTAGCCCAGATCTGTGACTGGGGGTTAGTGTCTCAAAAGTTTCAGCGCTCCGTCCATCATTTCCTTGTGTTTGCTTTGTTCACCCTAAGTTGGCAGGGTATGCCCAGACGTGGGTCCCTTGCTCACTTTGCCACTGGATTCAAGCTAGCTTAGCTGATGAGGGGTGTTACCCCGAAACAGGTCCCAGGATGCTTGTTTTCAGTCCAGGGAAGACCTGGCTTGGCAGTTCAGGCTGGACTGTTCCCATGTGGAACAGGGTCAAGACTGATTTGCATATGGCGGGGTCTGAACTGGGGTGGTGAAGTGAGCTAAAGAATGATGATGGATTCAACCCATATCTGTGACTGGGGGTGTCTGAAAAGTTTCAGCGCTCTGTCCATCATCTACTTGTGGGTACAGATTGCTTACATCGAAAACAAAGGGTGAAGACTCAGAGAGTAGTGATGATATAAAAATGCAAAGAAATTTCAATATTATACCAGCCTAATTAAAGCATCAGTCTTTTACACTTAGTGCATTTTAGGATCAGCTCATTCACTTAGTAACTTGACAGCAGTAACTTCAACCCTCTTTCATCTACTGAGCTTCTAGGAAAATTGGCTCATAGACACCTGAAGTAAAACCACTAAAAACAAATTAAAATATCCCGTAAAGACTCTGGAAGATAAAATACTAGACTAAAAGCAAACTTACACTCCAGTACCATTCAAACATTTCTAAAACTCCCATCAAAATGTCAAAAAGATTGCAAAAATTGCACCATACCTAAGAAGCAATTCTACCATCAAGGGAATTCCCTAAAAAGTATTGCTGAATGCAAAGATTTTTCCAAGAACTATGGGCCTGATTTAATTCTTGGTGGTAAGGATACTACGTCGCAACGGCAATGGAGTATCCTCACTGCCAAGATTGCGGTCCACGTGCCGCATTTAGATGAGGGAGGACCTTCGAGTTAATCACAGCAAAGCCTACTCTGTCTCTGCTGTGATTAACCTTCTCCTACAACGCTGGGGAGCAGGGGTCGTCAGAAAAATGACTACATGCCCACCCACCAAATTTGGATGGCAGACATGTAGTCATTTTTTACTGTCCTAGTGGTAAGGAACAGTAAAAACATTTTAATGCTCCCCCGCTAAGGGAGAAGCCTCCCAAGGCAAGCCGCGCATTACTTTTTTTCTTTCCAAAAAGAAAATCCAGTTTTGGGATTTTCTGTTTGAAAAGAAAAAAATATTACTGTTTGTTACAGGGCTGCGTCCTTCCGACGCAGCCCTGTAACAAACAGTAAAATGTTCCTGCCAATGCCTTTATCATTTATAAATTTGGAGGGCGCAGTCTCGGCCCAGCGGATGTAACGTCCTCTGACAGCCAATGGTGACTACTCCACCCGCCAAAATTTAAATCGGGCCTATGTAACTCCATCATATCAAAAGCCTACGTAGTGGAAAAATACTTAGAAAAGAAAAAAAGGATTACAATCTTATTCACCTAATCTTACCTCAAATCTACAACACGTCAATAACTGATAAAATAAAACTCTTTAATCCCAAAGACTTCACCATCACCACAAATGCCTTTTGCTCAGCAGGATCACCAGCAGAATCGTGCCAGGACCATATACTCAAGGACCTGTCCTTAAAAGCTCTGCAGCCATTCATTTATTTGAAAGTTTTGTATAGGTAAGAGTGTGTCCTTATGGCTGATTCAGACTTACAAATTTGGATCCATCAAGTGCACTTTTATTAATTAGAAGGAGGAACCTTGCCCAACATCTTCATCGCAATATCTTTCACTTGTGCAGGTCCGTTGTAGGCAGCTGGAACCTTCCTGAAGTATTTCGAAACCGCCTACATAAAAATGATTCAAAAGAAACAAATGGACTTGATCCCACTGATAATTCTAAATAAGAGCTAAAATGCTTTTTATCAGTTATTAAGCAAACTCATTGAAAGATCTGCCTTCAGTCAAATATCAACATTCACAGAAGAAAATAACCTTCTCTAAGGACTGCCAAACTGGATTCTGCTCTGGCTCGGTTTTGAAGCAGTGTTGATCACCGCATTGGGTAATATTATAACTACAGTTGACTCAAATGGAGTACCGGTACTCTTACTTGACCTTTTAGCTGCTTTTGATATGGCTCACCCCAATTATACAGCTACAAAGCCTTGACAACAGAGGCATTCAAGGAGCTGTCCTGAACAACATCTTCTCGTACTTCAACAACAGGTTTCTCATCATTTTACTTCTTCCCTCTCCTCTGCACCATTCATCTGTACAGATGGGCTGCCACCATCCCACTCAGCAGAATTGAGGACCATAGGTGTGATGATGGAGTCCAAACTCTCCCTTATGCCCCAAGTAAAGGAAGTCTCCCATAAAGTCCTTACATGATCAGATGCCTGTGCTAAATCATCCCAAGGCTTCCGTCGAAAAAATCAAACAACCAATGTATTTCCCATCTCAATTATATCAATGGACTATACTTTGAATCATCTCTCTTTATCCTTTGGAAATTATTGAGGATTCAACATACACCCACCATATACTGCTTCAGCCTACTTATTCAGATTCACATTGTACCAGCCCTAATATCTATACACTGGCTGCCCTTGGCTAGACACGTCAACTTCAGTCCAATGTACTTTGAACATCAAGCAATCCATGGAGCGGGAATATTCTTCTTTCAACACAAATGTCTCACCTCTTCCCAAATAAGAGCATTACATTCCAGTTTGGACCCTCTTTTGATCATCTGTCTATGTAAAAAGTTGTAAACTGATGGAAGCTCCCTCTCTGTCTAAAAGTCCAAGATCTGGAACTCATTTCCTCCAAGAATAGGAACAATTAGCAATCAACAAAATAGAAAATAGCACAAAAAGTTGTTCAATGCTTATACAAAAAAAGTAGGTATGCACTATTGAGTCTATTGTCATGTACTTTGCAACATCACATGCTCTCCGCAGAGATATATGCTGCACCATTTTTGAGGAATCATTTTCAACCATGTCTTTGAAACTCATGCACCTCACCCAATACTTTCAACACACAATAATCTATTTTGAAGAGTCTTTCAACCATACTCTCCCAAATGGTGTTAAGGAACCCAATACCAACCAGACCCCTTTGTGGCCTCAAGCGTATGAATCACGATATAAATTCTGCAGTTCAATGCAGTACAGTGGAGCCTCCTCTGACTTTGAAGATTACCCCAAGGATTAGCTGACTGAGACCTGCATTAAGGCCACTTCTGTAACACAAACAGTTCAAGCGCTACAAGGCATATCAATACAACTGCCCTCCACTGGACCAGAAGCATGTCAGCATGATGAAATGCTCACAGAAGTTCCAGAGTAACCAAAGAACTGCACTTACTGGTTGGCCTCTTAATCTTCCCTCTGGTGACCCATGCAACTGGCCAGTAATGAGCACCTGGATCCTTGACACAGAAATTGACTTGAGTTTGGCAGGAAGAGGTTTACGGAGCCTACCCGCTTTTTGACTTTGTGGAAACTGCATCACCCTTCCTGAGCCCAAGATTATCATTTTTTCCCCTTCTACCCTATACCTCTCTAATTTGTTTTGTTAGCTGAAGCTGGTCGCCTTGGAACTTTTGGAACCGTGGTCACAGAACTTATATTACTCAAGATATCATGACTTGAATTTCAAGTTGTGCCCTAAGATTAAACCACAGTGTCCCATTATCCTTGACCAATGCAAACCAATTCAGTGGTTATCCTGGATCCGTGGGTGCCCCCTTCCACTGAAAAAGCAGCAACTGCAGTTTTCTAGATTCTGGCACCTGCAGTTGTGACACTTTTAATGTGTTAACCACAAAGTACGAATCCATCTATTGAGACTAGTTATGACAATCAAGTTTGTGCAGGACCAGTTGGGAATTGCTCCTTCTACCATGGAGTGTATGAAGTAACCTGTCTTAGCTGCAATAGAAATGGAGTCCCTGGTACATCGGACACCCCTGTGATTTGAGACTTTGTCTAGTTTCACCCTATTTTAGTGGTCTGGTTTCCGACTTTACTTTTGGGTAGTATGCTATTTGAGGTTCAGCACAATCTCTCCAGCACTTGGACTGATCTACTAGGCTTCCTTCCTTGATGAAGTAACTACAGACAAAGGGCAGACAGATCATAGCTTCATTACATTGTTACATTCTGTTTACCAACGTGTTATTGATACTCTTGCAGTAAATCGAGGAGTTACTAGAGGACAGAACGCTGAAATACTAAATCTCAATCAGTGTATTCCATAATTTTTGAAAGATCTCCTTTTTACTTTTCAATGGTTTTAATGAAAGTTTTACACATAGTAAACACACAGGCAATACTGCCTAGAGCAAATTACCCCCATACAATAACCCCCTCGGTTCCCTTTACCCAAATCCCACTCCAACACCAGATCAGTCACATTCTAAAACATGACACTTTACACTTCGGTATCTAGAGCCTGAGTAGAGCCAAAACGAGGCAACAGTGCAGGGTCAAGCAGGCCCAACACACGGAGCATCTGTGGCATGTCTTACCCCAGAAATCTGAGTTCAAGTAAGAGAGAACTGGGCCCCATAGTTTATGGAAGAGTTGGGGCTTGTCCACCAAGTCGTATGCAATTGTTTTGTTTCCCAGCAGATGCCAAAGCTTGTAGAGCCAGAGTTCATACGTCGGGGTAGTGGGTGTCCCCAAGAGGGTGAGAATAGTGTGTAAGGTGGCTAAGAAGAGATAGGATATTCTTTTACCTACCGTGGAGTGGATAGAATCCCTCAGTGGGTCTGCCTAAGAGGGCAAAGGCAGGGAGTTTTTCGAGGTCTTGGCCCTAAATCTAGGCTATCGCTAGGAAAAACAGCATCCCAGAAGGTCTCCAGATGGGGCCATGACCATACAAAATCTCCTTTTTGGTGTTTGAATTATTTATCTGGTATATTCTTCCAAGTTGCTATGATCATGAGGTTCCTGCTTCCTTTGAGCACAGCCTAAAGCCTAAAGCTATTGATATTTCCCTATATGCATTCAGCCATTACATTACGCAGATTATAGTGCCGATCAAAGTACCTAATATAGCATTGTCTGACATGCACATAATGTTGTTTCTTTCTGAAAATTGAGTATTTACCACCCACAAACTTTGCGCGCAGCAGTGTTTTTCCATTCTTTACAAAATACATGTACAGGCCAGATTGTTGCGGCAGCAGGACCACCATGGTCATGAGGGATGTAGAAATGAGCTTTCAGTTATATTTTGATAAGGTAATTGGATGCTCATAGACAACGTGTTTGCTTTTATGAAGAAGTTAAGAATAGGGAAATACCAATGTTCCCCTTTTCAACATCAGCTCTGTTTTTGGGAGGGGGAGAAAGGCGGATGATGACAGAGGAACACACGTGCAGGAACGTGCTCATAGGACACCATATATCTGTTCCCACTTCTCAGCTATATCTCTTTAGCAAGAGAGTCTGGGAGCAGAGCAGCGTCACGCCCGTCAATCGCGAAACATCCGTGTCTCAGTGACTAACGAAACTTGAGGGAGCCCCACTCCCTGCAAAGAACATGGAGGGGGCCCCCCATGCCTAGGACCCAGTTAGGAGCTCTCAGGCCAGGGGCACGCCGCCTGTGCACAGTGTCGGAGGGGGCCCCCTGGAGTTCGCCCCCCCCCCCACCCCCACACTGGCTGCGGGGGATTTGTTACTCCTCTGTTGTGTCTGTTATTAAGCATTCCGTGTAACGTGTAGGTAATGGTAAGGCAGTACAAAGGGATAGTGCGTTTCTTCTACAGCTGTTTGGTAGAGTGATGAAACATAGCAGTACTGTCGCCTCTGGCATGTTAACATTCGAAATGTCAACATTAAGAGTCATCTGTTATTTGCTGTCGACAGACCGCGCAGCCACGATAATTTTACAAATCGAAAGTAACAAAGCCAATCAGCATTGAACTAAAAAGATTTGGAAACGGTGCTTTGACATTCGTTACTCTACTGGAACGAAGAGTTCGAAGGTTCATTATAATAACACAACAATACAACTGCTGTGAGGGGCGCACAATACGTCCTAAAAAGACCTCTGGTGAACTAACAAATTTACTGTCAGGCTCACCTGCAGGCTTCCTCGTGTGACAGTTCATGCACAAGCAGCGGGCCCCTGTCCAATATTTGGGTAGTAAAATACAGCAAAATTGGAGTTCAGAGGGCCCCAAAGACTCATGGACCCCGGTGCTAGTGCACCTGCTGCACTGTTGCTAGCTGCACCCCTGTGCACAGGCAAGGAAAGTCATGGAAAATTGCATTTGGATTGCAAGTTATATCTAAATGACGACCACACAAAAGGAAAGGGGGCCGCTCGGCCCCCCCGCACGTATGGCGGGGCGCCGGCCCCTCCTCCCCCTGCACTCTCGGTGGTGGGCGTGCCCCTCCGCCGCGTCTTGATGACGCGGCGGGCGCGCCCACCGCCGATTGGTGCTGGCTCCTGCATTGACCCGGAAGCAATCTAATTGCTTCCGGGTCAAAGGAGGGGAGCCAGAGTGGGCGGACCAGTTGTAACTGGTCTGCCCCCAGAGGGGTTAAAAGGCCGGGGGAGCGCGGGAGGCGCCCTCTTGTTCCCGCACTCCCCAGGCTTGCCCCGCGCCTCGTAAAGGCGCAGAATAATGTTTATTTCAAATTTTAATTTGTTTTCATGTTTTAATAAATACGGCCGGGGGGTCGCGAGACCCCCCGCCTTCCAAAGAAAACTCCTCTCATGTCCAATTGCTTTAATTGTTTAACTGTGGTAATGCGCAGGACAGGGAGGGGGATTGTCGGTAGTCCCTGACCATATGGTGGATGCTGGTGAATCCCGCTGGTGTCGCTTCCTGCTCAGCGACAGCCGTATCTGAGACACTGCAACATGCAGGTGTTGCCGTAATCATTCAGATTCACCTGACGGCAGCGTTGGTGGACTGCCGGTACTGAAAGACAAGCTACTTCCAGGGCACAAGTAGACGAGGTCTCTGGCAAATGGCCAGTGGTATCTCAGCAAATTATTCATGGGGGGTGCACAAGGCCCACAGATAAAAAGGTGTGGTCACCTACAACGGACAATCATGAAAATTGCGAGTTTTTTAAATATATATATATATATATATATATATATATATATATATATATATATATATCCACAACGGCTTTGGACATAAAGGGCCAAAGAAAATGGGCACTCGCGGGTGGCGCTGCATCTCACTTCTTTATTTTGAGAAGATACCAGATCCCAGTTCCAACGCGTTTTTGCTCCAACAAGCCTTTGTCAAGGTGACAAGCCCCACCAGCATTGAAAATAAATACCAAAGCAAGTACAAACACAAAAGAAATCCTACATTAAATGTTGGGCCAGTGCGTCATACATATCGATAAAATTGAATATATAAGCAAAGCAAATACCCAAAATTACACAGCAAATCATGATTTCAACAGTGATCAACATAATAAGCATAATCAAAAACTAGTACATGAAACGGGAACATAGACAAAATACTTACGTTCCTAAAACAAACCAATTCATGCGTTCGTATGTAAATTGGTTCAGTAGTTATTTAGTTATAAAGCACAAAAACATAGTGATATATTGGGCTGCTGTATACCGCAATACTTTTGCGGTATAACCAGGTGCTTGGCGATGACCAAACACAATCTGATTGATTAGTGAAAGCCTTTTCTAAATGAAAAAGCAGCCATATTATTTGCAGCACGCTCTTCCTATGTTTTATGTTTCTAACTAAAATATAGGTTATTACAGTGGAATGCATGAAGAGGTAGGAATGAGGCAGTGTATCAAACTCTATTAAAGTAGGGAAAAGTAGTTTTATCAATTTCTGTATTTTTAAAAAAGTTTACTGAGTACCACAGTACTACCACAAAAGTATTTAGGAAGTGCAGCGGTTCTAAATGAACTACAAAAAAAAAACATATCATAAAATTACACTTGCCACAATGTAGCCTATATTTGTTTTGCAATCTAAACATGTTTAGGTATGTTTCTGAAGCCAACTTTTCAGGTTTGTAAGGAAAATATATTTTCCATGGGTTGTAACATGGACACCATCAAGACGATATAGTGCTTCATTGGAACATTTGATATTTAAATGAAAAATGGAAGACTTTCCATGATCTCCAAGGAATGCTGAGACTGCCTTGTTTATATGTCGTCAAGTCTTTTCAAACTTAGCAGCATTTTGAGTAGACCTCTTCCACTTTTGTCAATGACAAATGTTGGAGAAGACAAAATGTGTGTTGGGAAACATAGACATTAAGGTCGAAAATGACTCCTTCATATCAATTTCTAGTCCAACTCTAGTTAAGTGGTCTATATCATTACCACCACAGTGGATAAACATAAAGTGGGGATGGTCACATATACTAAAAGAGGAAAGTAGAGGGAGAAACTGATTCCATCTAAATCCTCTTTCACCAATCCATGTTATTTCTACTGCTTACAAACCTAAACCAGTTTCTAAATTGGCTGTCTTGGCATTCTCCCTTGCCCAAAAAATGAAAATGTGCCCAGCAAGCCAAACACGAACAATTTGGCACATGCACTGACATACATGAATGAGGAACACAGACCCAGACAAACAAATATATACAGAGTTAAATGATTGGCCAGCAGGAAATTACATAATACCAACAACTTCATTTTGAAAGGAGGACTGACTGGCTTCTATCCAATTTGAGGTACTAATATAGCACAATAGTACCAAAAACCAAAATGAGGTAAGAAAATAAACTAGTCTGCATCAATGAAGTTTCACACCTATTACAAAGAAATTTGAAACACCCATTTCTGGTCACATGACTATAAAACAACTAAAGAAAACTAGATAAGAAAAATAGATTAAGAAATAAACCATTATGTGATTGGGTATTATCTCAAAGTAGGCTATAAACACACACCAATACTCACCCATACTACTACATAATACAACAATTGAGACTGTGCTAGCTGTTGGAAAGCAATACAGCAGTATTTCTTCTTTCAAGACATTATAGACAAATTGAAAATCATACCTCATCACCACCATCTCTACACAGAGATTCCACTCTATGACATGGCACTGCACTGTATGCAACTCCACTCAACCCACTGCACTCAGCAACATGCCACTCCACTCTACGACATGCCATTCCACTCTACACCACTGTACGATACTCGACTCAACTCTACGACACTTGACGCTCCGCCAATATATTCCACTTTATGGCACTCTACGACACTCTAGTCTACTCTGTACCAATTTACAACATTCTAATCCACTGTACGACACGCCACTACCCCTCTATGACACGCCACTTCACTCCACTTTACAACATGCCACTCCACTCTATGAGATGCCTCTCAACTGTACTCATTCCACTTTATACCCCAACACTGTAAGACACTGTAGGACACGCCACTGCATGACATGCCATGCCACTCTATTGTATGACACGCCACTCCATTCTACGCCACTCCAGTCTACTCTATGACACTCCACTCTTTGATACTCTATCGTAGAGTGGAGTGTCATAGAGTAATGCTGGCCCCTTGGTTTCTGCTGCAACCTCGTATCCCACTTACCTACTCTCCTGCATGCTGACGCTGGCCGCTTGGTTTCTGTGGACCATCCTCTTTATGGTCTATGCACCGACGGTGGCCTTTTGGTCTTTGTGGGTCGTCGTCCTTCTTGCCTGCACATCGATGCCAGCCGCTTGATTTCCATGGCCCGTCCTCCCACTCCTGCACGTCAACATTGACCGCCCTGCGTTCTCGAAAATAAAACAAAGAACAAACAAATCAAAAGGTCAGTGCACTGAATCCTCAACAAGCAAACTGTTACAGTGTCACGAGTGTGACTGCCACATCCAGTTTTGGAAAGGAGAGTTCTATGAAATCACACACATTCTTAGTTTGGCAACAATGACATATTTTCACTTCAATTGTTGCTAACAAATGACTATTAACGTGCAACAAGTGTTTCTCCCATGTCTTGTTCTTTAAATGAAATCAAAGGAGGTCTGCTGCAACATTTGTTTACTTGGGATGATTTATAGGTCTAATAACAAGGGAAAAGACTGATTATTCCAGCCACTTTATTTAACAGAGAAGACTCAGGACCCAAGTGGAATTCGTCCTCGAATTAAGTCTCCCCAATGCAGAAATTGGAACATAGTTGCATGCTTAATGGTGAGTGTAGGGAAGAAAATCACGCAAAGTGATAGCGCAAAAACAAGCCACTCCAACCAGCCTTTCAGTAAATCAAGGGTTTATTCCTCAGGCAGCACAGCAAACAGCATTACGCGTTTCGATCGAGAGGGATCTTAATCATATGCAAGCAAGATGGTTGATGACACCTGAATGTTATTTAAAACAGATTTGTCAACACAAACGAAGGACTTCCAAAATACACCTTGCTGTTAAAAAAAGGTATAGTACACAGTTTATGTCAGCTTATCAGACCAAAATAAAGTTCATTGAAAAACAGTACCCTCCGAAATATCATGCAAATGCATTCCCTCTCACTGGTGTTCGGGTTATTGGGCTATGGTCTGTATATGTAACTTTCACTGGACTGCAATGTCCAAGATGCATTGCGGCTAGATTGCAAAATAAGGTCAAAGTCCTTCGTGGTGGGCTATTACTTTATGCCTTTAGTGAGTGTAAATTAAAACAACAATGCCACACCATGCCGCTTTTCTGCACCGGGGGCTACAGGGACTTCAGTCCCCAGATTACTTCGCGCCAGGAGGCGCTCTCGCTGGTTTCCGCGCCCGGAGGCGCTATAAAATCACAGCGCGGCTCCTGCAGCGCGGGACGCCGCTTTTCTGCACCGGGGGCTACAGGGACTTCAGTCCACAGATTGCTTTGCGCCAGGAGGCGCTCTCGCTGGTTTCCGCGCCCGAAGGCGCTATAAAATCACAGCACGGCTCCTGCAGCGCGGGATGCTGCTTTTCTGCACCGGGGGCTACAGGGACTTCAGTCCCCAGATTGCTTCGCGCCAGGAGGTGCTCTCGCTAGTTTCCAAACCCGGAGGCGCTATAAAATCAAAGCGCGGCTCCCGCAGCGCGGGACGCCGCTTTTCTGCACCGGGCGCTACAGGGACTTCAGTCCCCAGATTGCTTCACGCCAGGAGGTGCTCTCGCTGGTTTCGGCGCCCGGAGGCGCTATAAAATCACAACGCGGCTCCCGCAGCGCGGGACGCGCGCGGGCGTGCCCGGGCAAAGCCCGGGCCAAGGGCAAGCCCGTATGCGCCCATCTGCGACTGACGGAGGCTCGGCTGGGCAACCCCTCTGACGTGTGGAAGCCAACATGGGTAAGTGCAAACTGCCTTGTTCAAACGAATTGCCAAAGACTAAAGCTAAGATCCCCCGGAACTGTGCCTCCATAATGTCTTATTTAACTAGTGCTGTAGGGGCAATTACCACGGAGATCCACAATGTAGAAGCCCAGTTGGGTATGGGTGATGTGAATGTGGTTGCTGAGAAAATTAAGGGAAAGCAAATAAGGATATCTGGGTGAAGCCTAAGCAGAGATCTCATGGTGAGATCTGATTAACTGTCAGCACTTCAACCAGAAAGTGCTGGCAGCCATCTTGGGACAATATACATGATAGCACCCCATTGAAATGCATTGTAGTGAATGGCAGGTTTTGAGGGTCACAAAAAGGAGAAATCATTTGTTGATGGTACCATACTAATGTTAGGAATTGTGGTTTGTTCAGAGGGGATTTTACCCTTTGAAAAAGCCTTCTGCTGGGAGTGCATCAATCATGTTTGGGAGAAAACAGTTTTCTGATGATTTTCCCGTAGAGGTTATAGAAGGTGCTCCAGAAGCTAAAATAAAAGCATATTTTCTTTAAATTCACACTACCTTTCTCAGCCATATGAGAATGAAGTCTGACATTCTCAGTAAAACATGTACTTCCAACATGAGCAGCGTATCAGTCGATTCTATGTCAGGATCGGAGGTTCCGATTATGCTTCTCTTTCTTTACTACTTTTTAAAACAGCAGCCAATCAGAATAAACTTTATTTAAAAAAATACTACATTTCCCATGAGACCCTACTGTCACATGACTAACCATAGAGACACTGCCCTATATAAACCCTTAACGATCTAAGAGTATCCTCTTTCTTTGCTGCTTCGCAGCAAGTTAAGTGCACTTCCCTTATACTTTTTGTGTAATGGTTCGCTGTTAATTTGCATTGCTATGATATATTGCTAGTTCTTATGGTAGCGCGTGCTCGCATTGTTCTTTATTTCAATCAAGACTCTTTTGTACCTTGGCTTGGACCATTCGCAGTCCTGCCACGTTGTTTTGCAGAGGTTACATTGTACTGGGAGCGCTCTGCCTCCCGACGGGGTTCCCAGGGCCCGCGTCTTGGTTTTGTGGAGCGGGAAACGTGAGCGAGGACACGCGTCTGCCTGATGCACGGTCCTCTTTTGATCTTTCATGTTGGGCAGCCCCGTGAATGAGCAGCGGCCATTTTAGCTGTCTCAGATTGTCAGAGGCTTGAAAAGAATGAGCGAGGACGCGTCCAAACTCCTTTATCAGTCCCAGGCCCTTGTGACTTGCTCCCAGTAGATGCCCTGTGGCAGAGATAGCCTCAGGTTTTGAAAATTGTTATAGGCTTTTCCTAGAGTGTCGTGCAGGCCCTCCCTCCACTTTATATTGTATATTTTTACTGGCCTAACTTGGGGTTAGACTCTACTCCACCTTATTGCTCCTGATTGGGTCTTGATTGCCCCTGATTAATACTCTTGGTCTCTGGTCTTATCCTCCTGGGACGCTTATAGCTCTGCACCTTCACAATGGCAGAGTACTACGAAGAGAATTATTATTACTATGATGAACCCTCTGGGTCCCTGGAGCAAGACCTTGTGAATACATTGGATGCGGGTGTACAGCACTCTGTTAACCGCGCCCTGGTAAAGGCCATCAAGCCTTTAAAACGCCATCTCTGCAGCTACATAGAACAGCAGGGCTGGCTGCCTACTCCTCCATTGTGTGCCAAGACCAGTGGGAGGGCCCTTAAGGGCTCAGTAAGCGCAAACAAAAGGAGCGCCATGTTGACCACATCCCGCAGCCTAAGCTGCTTACTTTTGAGTCCTCGGAGATTGTACACCCTAAATCAACAGCCTGGCTGCCTCCCCAGGAAGTAGCCAACTATGTGCAGGCCCATTTGCGCCAGGCCATTGACAAAGAGGTAAGCGCTAGGCTGTGTTCCAAGTGTCCGAGGCCAGACTTTCAAGGAAAGGTAGCAGACACTCCAGAGGTAGACCAGAAGAAAGGGATCGATAGGGCCTGGCGCTCCTGCCAGGACAAACTACTTGACATGACTGGCCCCTTAACTAAGATCTTGGAGCTGGACTTCCGAGCAAAGGAGTCTGTCATGTCTATCGATCCTGAAGAATTGATAGGTTGGGCGCAACTGCCAATTTGTCAGCTAGGCAATGCGAACTGTGCCATGTCCAGCGAGAGGCACAGATCCATCCTCCTTAAGATGGACCCCAAGCTTACGGAGCTTGCGTCTTCAGAGTCAGGTCCCATAGCGCAAGGCCCTGAAGGAACTGTAAGTTTGTGGCAACTTTTAGTAGCCTGGACAAGGCTCAAGGGTCCCTCCGTAAGGTCTTCAGACAGTTTTTGGCAGGGCTGGACGTTTTCAACCGGGGGTACCAGCAAAGCCCACAGAGGGGTTTCTATCAGCAACATCGTGGGAGATATCAGAACCCCACCTTCTATCCCTCTCGCAAATCCAACAGGAATCGTTTCAGGAGAGGATGCTACAGAGGCTCTCATGGTGCCTCCCAGGACTCTGGCACCACAGGTGAGATTAATTCTGTCTTCAGAAGTGGTATTGGAGGGCAGGATTCAAGTTTTTCTACAGGCTTGGCAGGAGATTACAAAAGAAGCTTCTGTTCTGGAGACAGTTCAGGGTTGGAAGCTAGAGTTCAACAGGATATATATATAAATATATATATATATATAAATATATATATATATTATCTACTGGCGGTCACCAGTAGATAGTTATAGTTAGGACCTATTATCCATAGGAAATCCGTAACATTCTATTCCCAATAACTTTGGCGTCGTTTGACGAATCATCGCGAAATTTTCAAAACTAGTGGGGCACTCCGGTCCGCTCCTGTCTTGAAAGTTTCGGGGTGATTCATCAAGCGGGGGCCGAGAAAAAAGGGGGGTCCCAAAACGTGTTTTCTCCATGTTAATTCCGATAGGAAATTTTAGCCATGGCTACAGCCCGAACTGCTGAGCGGAATTACACCAAATTTGGCAAAAGGTAGCGCTTGGTTCAGAAAGCGACCTTTTTTTAAATGGTGTAAATCCGTTCAGTAGTTGCGGAGAAATTCAAAAAATAAGAGTGAAAAAATCAATTTCCCATAGGAAACTTTATGCAAGGCTACAGCAAAAACTGCTGAACGGAAATACACCAAATTTGGCAAAAATGTAGTGCTTGGTTCAGAAAGCACCCTTTTTAAAAATGGTGTAAATCCGTTCAGTAGTTGCTGAGAAAATCAAAATAAAAGTTTTGATATCTATGGCCGCGGTGGATCCGCGCACCCTCCCGACCACGAGCTGCATGCTAATTGGCTGTCAACACTCCAAACCATGAAGTGTTGGCAGCCATCTTGTTCCTCGGTAGAACCGAGGAACAAGAAAGCAGTAAAACAAGTGCGCAAAACGCAAAAAGGGGGCAGGGTAGAAACACCCTGACCTCCTAGGTCTGCTCAGGGGGTCCCACAAGGACCACCATGGCAGAAAAAAGCATTTTTTTTTTTTTAAATCGGCGGGATGCGCTTAGTGTGCGCGGATCCCGCCGATTAAAAAAAAAACCCACAAGAAACAAGTGCGCAAAATGCACAAAGGGGGCAGGGTAGAAACACCCTGACCCCCTAGGTCTGCTCAGGGGGTCCCACAAGGACCCCCTGGGCAGAAAAAAGCACACACAAAAAAAAAAAAAGACCGGCATCGTGCCGGAGGCCCCGCCCCCTCCCTGCAGCAGTCTGCAAACGCGCCCCCTGGCGCGTTTTAAGAAGGGAAGTAATTCCCCTTGAATACTGGGGGTCCCTGGGGCCAACTAGCCCACCAGGAACCTCCGGTATGCGCCAGGGGCTGCGTTGCAGAGAGGTGTACAGAGGCCACGCCCCTTTTACACCTCTCTGCAACGCAGCTCTGTGGCGCTTTTGGAGGTACATGGTGGGCTTGTTGGACTCCAGGGACCCTCAGTATTCAAGGGGACTTAATCCCCCAACTTAAAACACGCCACGGGGCGCGTTTGCACAGTGGTGAAGGGAGGGCGTGGCTTCAGGTGACATGTGTGCAAACAGGCCCCGTGGCACGTTTTAAGATGGGGAATTAAATCCTCTTCAATCCTGAGGGTCCCTGGGGGCCAACTAGCCCACCAGGTACCTCCAGTAAGCGCCACGGAGCTGCGTTGCAGAGTGTTGTAAAAGGGGCGTGGCCTCTGAACACCTCTCTGCAACGCAGCTCTCTGGCGCATACTGGAGGTATCTGGTGGGCCAGTTGGCCCCTAGGGACCCTCGGGATTGAGGAGGAATTAATTCTCCAACTTAAAACGCGCCACAGGGCGTGTTTGCAGACATGTCACTTCAGGCCCCACCCCCTTCCTTCACCATTGTGAAAATATTCCTCTAAAATCAGCCGAACTACGAATTCCGATTTACTCACCGGTTATCAGGAGAGACCTCAGTGCTGCATCTTTGAGCCCAGTACTGATCCTGAAAAGTAATTTTAACCGTACTTACCAGTAACTTGAATTTCCTTCCATAGGCTAACATTGACTGGTTTCACTTGGAAATTCTTCTGTGTGGAGTTTTGGAACTTTATAATATTCCTCTAAAATCAGCCGAACTACGAATTCCGATTTACTCACCTGTTATCAGGAGAGAACCCAGTGCTGCATCTTTTAGCCCAGCACTGACCCTGAAAAGTAATTCTAACCGTACTTACCAGTAACTTGTATTTCCTTCCATTGGAATCCATTGTCTGGTTTTCAGCAGAAAAGTTTCAGTGTCGATTTTCACAAACTACAAATATTCCTTAAAAATCGCCTGTATGACTTAAACGCATTCTTTCAACTGTTTACAGGAGATGCACCAGTGCTGGATCCAGGATCCACCACTGAGTAAGAAAAAGTAACGATAACACTACTTACCTGCTAAGTGAATTTCCTCCCATAGGATAACATTGGTGATTCTATGTGAAAAGTTTCTAAGTGTCAACTTTTAAAATACAATAATATTCCTTAAAAATCACTACTGTAACCAAAACGCTTTTACTCAACTGTTTACAGGAGATGTCCCAGGACTGAATCTAGGATCCAGTCCTGTGGTTAGAAAAGTAATCCATAAAGTAACTAATTGCATTTAACTAGAAATTCACATTGAGCTCAATGTTGCATTGTGTTTGAAATTGTGTTGCCCATTGCAACAACTGTAACTACTGTACTTAAAAGTCTATTGCCTATGTGCAAAGTATTTAAACTAAAGTAATTCATTCTGAGAAAGTATATTTTGTAATGTAATGTATAATGTAATTACAATGTAATTTAAAAAATAAAATATGTAAAAATAAATAGTTTAAAAAAATGTAGTAAATCAGTATCAAAAAAATAAATATAACAATTAATACATTTAAAAATTGTCATTTACAAAACCTTTGAAATTCACTGAAAAAAACCATAGGTTTCAGACATGTTATAGTTAGGAATTAGCATTTAAAAAACCTTACAAATTCACTGAAAAAACCATAGGTTTTAGGGACAGTTATAGTTAGTTGGACATTGCACTCGTACAAAACCCGTGAAATTCCCCCGTTATAGTTAGTTCAGCTAACTATAACTCGCGCCCCACAATGCACTGCTGATGACGTCACATATTACATCACTCATGACATGGTCAGTGACATCACTGATGACATCACTGATGACATCTCAAATGACATCACTGATGACATCATCCACGTGATAATCTGATGCACCTCCTCACACCCTAATATAACCTTTGATACACTCACTCTAAATTAGACTGCCATTCGTAAAACCATAGACACTCCAACACCAATAACTACATACCCACTCACTGATTCTTAGGTCTACACACACATCCACTCACTCACCCGTACAGTCACTCATACTTACGGTCACTCAGTACAGGACTATCATATGCACTCATACTCCTATATAGACACTCAAACACCGCCACTCATCCATAGAGGTACTCACACACCTAGTCAGTCATGCAAATAATTAAACACACTGCCATTTACTCACCTATACAGTTATACACACACCAGCTCACTTACTCATACAAATACTAGCACATTCTTACGCTCTTATACAATCACTGATACAAGCACACACTCATCCATACAGTCACTCTCACAATCACACACTCTCTCTTATAGCTATTTATATACTCCAACACACATATATACTGCCTTTCACATATGTAGTTACTCACACATGTACCACTGGGACATACATTCACTCACTAACACACTCTTACACACACTTACCCACCCATACAGTCTATCACAGATGCACTCTTGAAACCATCCACCCAGTGAATCACCCACTCACACATCTATGCACAGAGTCGCACACACCCCACCCACACAAACACTCAGGCACTCATACAGATACTCAGACAACCAATCAATAACTCATATAGACACTCATGTAGCTATTCACAAACCCATGCAGCCACTTACACAGCAATAGACAGACGGATACAGACATTCACCCAGTTTAGTCACTAACCCATGCATTCAGTTAGATACGTTTAATCACTCACTTATAGAGTTAGTCACGCACCTACTAAATCATCCATACAGACACTTATACACCCACTCATTCTTCAATACGCCTTTCCCTATATATATTAAAAATATTTAAACTTTACAGAAACACACAGTCACTGGATGATGTCATCAGTGATGTCATTTGAGATGTCATCAGTGATGTCATTGACCATGTCATGAGTGATGTAATATGTGACGTCATCAGCAGTGCATTGCGGGGGCGCGAGTTATAGTTAGCTGAACTAACTATAACGGGGGAATTTCACGGGTTTTGTACGAGTGCAATGTCCAACTAACTATAACTGTCCCTAAAACCTATGGTTTTTTCAGTGAATATATATATATATATATATATATATATATATATATATATATATATATATATGTCTACATAAAACAGGCACATTTCTATATGTCTCTGTATGGCTGTTCTGAAAAACAATGAAGGATTTACTTTGTGTTATGTTACAAAAACATTTTTCATAAGTTTAAAAAAACATAGAAATTTAATGAAAAAAGCAAAGCTTAAAGCTTAGTTATAGTTAGGAAAAGTTAATTTATTACTTTTATACAAAAACAACTTAAACTACACAAACCTTACTAATTTTAAAGTTATAATTCTAACTTACAGTTACAACTTGTGCCTCGTCCGAAGCATCCAATAACTTGTGCACCTCCGTAAACAGTGTTGTGAACTCATTAGCCACACTACATGAACTATAACTCACCCCTTCTTCACACACTGCTTATACCCTTTCATATTACATCACATATAGCATGTTAAATGATAGCATTCCTAGCAAGACTCATGACATGTGTAATGAAATAATTTATGAGAACACTGTTCATGGCAGAATGCCGAGTTATAGTTAATGTAGTGTGACTAGTGCGTTCACAATACTGATGTAACAACGTTTTGGATGAGACTCAAGTTATAACTGTAAGTTATAACTACTATAACTTTAGAATTTGTAAGGTTTGTGCAGATTAAGTTGGTTTTGCATGGAAGTAATAAATTAACTTTTCCTAACAATAACTAAACTTTAACCTTTGTTTTTTCATTAAACACACACACACACACACACATATATATATATATATATATTTATACACATATATATATTTCAGCTCCTTGTCACCTGATCGGTGCACTCGCGGGCGAGTGCTGTGGTTGCGGGGGTGCACCCGCATAAGTATACAAGCTTCAAAGTTTTCCAAGGGTAGCCGTACCCTATAACTGAAAATCACTCTCGGGGGTGAGTTCCGTTACTTTATTTATCAAACTCGGGCACAGACAGACGTGTTTCGGCTAACGCCTTTCTCGATGTTAGTCAGGCGCGCCGTATTCACAATTGTTTTATATGTAAACGTACTTACAATAACAACACTGAAAAGGGACCAAAATCACAATACATTTGGTTCTGCCATCTTATCATGGTGCAATTCATTCCCGAAACATAATATACAGCAACATATAATTATTCCATGTATATAATTGATCAATTTTCAAACAAACAATCAAGCCCTGTATGGGCCATGTCAAAATTAATTAATTAAAGATGCCTATATTTGTTTTGCATGCATCGCCTGTTATAGGCTTAAAAAGCGGAACTGGTAACTCTCTGGTAATGATCTATAAGCAAACCGTACATTCGGCTTGCTTAATGCCAATATATGAATGAATGCCCTGCGCGGGTCTTGATTAGCATGGGTGCTTATATATACACATTTATAATCAATCCCTATTGAATTCCTTTGATGGCATATTTACATTATTTATGCCCTGGATGGGCCCATACGAAGAGATACTAGTATAATACATGAATTTTCATTATCTTATCCCTTGTGTTGATATAGTCCATTTTCAATATGGTAAAAAAGAAGCGAAATTCTTCGAGCAGGTTCACAAAAAACATCCTTCAAACTAATTCAAATTCTTTAACATTCATTAATGGAAGGGAAAGGAGATAGCGAAAACAAGAGAAAGAAGAGAAAGAAAAGAGAGCAAGCAAGCAAGAAAGCAAGAAACAAGAGAACAAGGGAACAAGAAAGCAAGAAACAAGAAAACAAGAGAAATGTGACAGAGATTGAATTATCGCTATTGAGGGCGGCAGAAAAAAGGGGTACTAGGAGAGTATATCAGTACAATTAGAGTGTATTCATTCATCCATGTTGATCTACTTTAATTACACCTAATCTCCCAAATGTACTGCCAACTCCTCACTGCTATTCATACCTTTAGGGGTCTTTGTCTGTAAGTCAATGATTTAGCAAGACTCAAGTCGTCGCAGGCGAAGGATTCTGTCCCCCCCCTTGGATTTACTGGAACGTGGTCAATACAGAAAAACTTTAAAAGATCCCTATTCTGCTGATGTTCTTTATTGAAATGCAACACAGTACTGAGAGCGGAGAGAAGGGAGCACGTACAAGGTCGAATATCTCTTCAAACTTTTCTGCCTTAGAACGTCTCTTCGAGCGCAAAATACGGAAATGGTGGGAGGTAACTTCCCTCCAAAGCTACATTGAAGTAAACAGAGTCCCTAGGGGTCTGAGAATCTACACGGTACCCGCGTATGAGAACCCGGACCCTCTCCTCATGGAGGAGTGGGCGGAACACACGGCCCAGTCTTGTAAAGGGATGCTAACAATACTAGTTAAATTCACGTGGAGTGATAGAGACTGGGTACTGAAAGATTTTAATGAACTAGAAGATGAGATATCAAAAGAAGAAGATATAACTAAACTGGAGGAACTAAGGGAACAAATGAAGAAAAGACTCAAAGCATACGAACAAAAGATTAAGCAACGGAAGTAGGAGAAGTTCGATAGAGACGAAAAGGATTACAATCAAGGCAGGGTATTGACCTTCACCAGAAAGTTTGACATACCAAGAAAAGAACTTTTAACGAAGAGATCACCCCCCACTGCGGAATCATGGGACACGTCAGAATCCGATATAACGGACAACGAACAGTCGAGTGAGGAGAGTTCAAGCCGAACCACAACCACCATGCGAAGAACTCCTTTTCACAAGGAGTTCAGACTGATTCGGCAATCATGGCAAAGAGGTGGCAGAGGCAAACCCCCAGAACAAAGGTCAACAGAAAAACAAGGCGAGGGGGTGGGGGGCGCATCAGGAAATCGGTCACCACCAGTAACACGGAGCAAGACATTTTTCAACAAGAGGAAATGAAGGAGAAAGAAAACCTGACTATCGTAAATCTGACTACAAAAACTGTCAGAAACAGAGGAGTCAGTATTAAAACTTGGCCTGTCCTTCTGCCCCCAAAAGAAAATGGAATACACTCAAACCCGCCTTGACCTTTTTAAATTCACTCGTAAGTTGAAATTGCATAAATACTTTAAACAAAAACCAACAGTTATTAAACCAAAAAAATCTGGATGTGTTCAAAAAGATACTGACATTTTGACTGGAAATGATTTAAAGACTATGGAAATCCTAGAAAATCTCCGTGCTGAAGAAGGGCTGGAGAGTACTACATCTAGGAGTTTGACCCAACAACTCACCTTGGCAGGAGTGGAACAGACCGGAGGATTCAGCCCGTTTAAACCTACCTCACAATTTCTACCACAAATGCCGGGTGATGCAATAGATGTGTTCGCAGAATCAGTGAACAGAGATCTATTACGCTTACGACAGAGAAAATATAAACCTCACGAAGTGAAGAGAAACTTTTCAAAGGACCAACAGAGGGCATTGGACAATCTATGCCTAGAGACATCAATAATCTGTAAGCCATCGGATAAAGGTGGAAATATTGCGCTGCAGACACGAGAACAATATAATCGGGAAGCTAACCGGCAACTATCAGATGTCAAGTGTTACATGAAGGTTAAGGAAAAGATCTACAACCAAAGCATCACAGACTACCATGAGTTAACACGCAAATGGTTTGAAAGAAATATGCTAGAAACTGAAGAATACCTATTTCTCAGATGCCTGCACCCAATAACTCCGACCTTTTATCATCTCCCGAAGGTCCACCAGGACAATTTGAATCCCCCAGGCAGACCAATTGTCTCCTCGCAGGGTAACTTAACTGAACATATGTCTACTTACTTGATTACTTCCTCTCACAATCAGTGGAGAAATTGGCATCTTACATTAGAGATACCAAAGATTTCTTAAGACATATCAGTGAAATCAAGTGGGAGGAAGGGTTTCAACTTATGGTGTTGGATATAACTAGCCTATATACATGCATAGCCCATGAAGATGGACTAAGGGCAGTACAGTTCTTTTTGGGCAATTGCCCTTTGAAATTTCTAGAACACAATGCCATGTTAAGTGACTTTATTGAATTTTGTCTGAATAACAATATCTTCCTCTTTCAGGACCAATACTTTAGACAGATCTCAGGGACCACCATGGGCACCTGCTTCACCCCCAGCTATGCAAATTTATTCGTTGGCTGGTGGGAGGAGTGGGTGGCCTGGGCGGCATCCAATAAAACCTGGACTAATAACATAATAGCCTGGCATCGATACATCGATGACCTCTTCATTATTTGGAGGGGGTCATCTGAAACAGCGAATGCATATATAGAGGTCTTGAATTCAAACACAGTGAATCTGAAATTTACAGGGGAAGTAAGTTCACAGGCAGTGAACTATCTGGATCTAAGAGTCTATATATCGGAGGGCAAATTATGCACTAGGTTATATAGAAAACCAACAGCGGGAAATTCCATGCTACATGCCACCAGTAGTCATTCCCATAAATTAATCACAAGCATTCCGTACGGTGAGCTATTAAGACTGAAAAGAAATAGCACAAAAGAACATGACTTCCAATCAGCTGCTAAAGACAGCATCATGCGGTTTAGTTCCAGGGGATATAGTAGCCAGGTCCTGACACAAGCAATGCAAAGAGCAAACTCCCTTACAAGGATAGACCTGTTAAAAGACACGCTGAGGGACAAAAAAAAGAGTGAGAAGTTCAGAATGATTACTACCTATTCGGAACATGCAAGTGAGCTGAGGAAAATTTTACGAAAAAATTGGCATACATTACAAACTGACCCTGTAATAGGCATAGACATTCCATCTAGTCCTCTGGTCACATTCAGAAAAGCAAGATCCCTTAGGAACGACTTAATCCACAGCCACCAGACAAAGGTAGTCCCAAAGCCTATGTTAACACCACTTAATGGCTTTTTTCCTTGCAGTAAGTGCAAGGCTTGTTGCAAGAGCAAAAGAGTTCTTTCCTTTGATATTCCGGGATTAGGCAAACCAAAAAGTATAAATGTTTTGCCATTAACATTTGCACATTAATTGACTACAAGTCCCAGCATGCACAGGACTCAATAGAGCAGCCCATCTAAGGGCGTGTTATGATTAATAAAAGGACGGAGGTCAGACTGCGCACTCATTTCACCGTCGTAAGCCTCTGAGGAAGGAATACCGAAACGCGTCAGGCATTGGATGACGAGTGAGCTGGAATATGTATCGGCTTGCCTGAAGCCGTTCATACCAATAAAGGCTTGTAGCTGAAGGCTGGCTTCTGAGTGCTTTCGGGCAATTTGGAGATATATATATATATATATCCAAACACAATCCTACTCCACATCAGAAGAAGGCACGCACTCGAGGCTGTTGGTATAGGGCTTCCTTTATTTCCTCGGGTCTCCCTCGACCCCGCAACTGAAGAGAAACGTTTCGGCTGTCACATATATATATATATGATCATGCACTCAAACACAAAGTAATTTAAACATTTTAAGCAGACTATGGATTAAATATTACTAGGTTTTGTGGAGGGAGTAGTGGTTTTTGGTGCGCTTCAATCACCTCAGTTCTCCTAGACATATCATTGCTTAAATTTACTAATATTTGGCGCCAGCCAGTGTAGCAACCAAAGCTGTTGTGCTGCCTTCTGTCAAAAGGAGAGAAGAGAAAGCCCATATCTACTAAGTTATGGTGCATTTTTTCTCTCCCTCAGGGCTGGTGCACTTTTAGCTGCCATCCGTCAATACACACATGTGTGTGCCATATTGCAAGGGTGTGTGCATTCTCTAAAGAATAGGTTTTGTACTAGAAGGGACCCTTCAAGTACAAAAACTATCCTTTAAGACCTTTCCCACTTTGTATGAGTACCGTTCAATGCAGCAACGCACATACAGCACACAAATGCGCTCAATTCAAACTCCTCACAAACACATTCAAGTCACTACATAACTCAGGTCCCACCTACTTTAAGAGTAGCATCTCCTTCCACAAACCACCCAGACATCTCTGCTTCCCAGGACTTCTACTCGCACACATCTCACGTATACACAGAACAAGAACAGGAGGACAAGTGTTCTCTTACATTGATCCTAAAGAGTGGAACAACCTCTCACTCCACATCAGAGCCTCCCTCTCTCTTCTTTAATCCCTCAAGAAGCTGAGGACCTAGCTTTTCAATTTACCAACCTACCAGGGGAAGGGCTAGGCACACACACCTGCTCGGTGCCAGTTAACACTTGCGGGTGATAGCGCACTTTACAAAAACACATAACAAAACATGCAAAGTGGGAAAAGTAAGGAGAAATGAAAATATTTTTCCTCATTAAGTCTGCCTCGAGGCGGCCTAAAGTTTTGGCACAAATCCCTGACTATGAATGTTAATAGACATGAATTTGTGTCAAAACCAATGGGTGGTTGCATGGCAACGCTCATCTACCACCCATGGAACTGCCCCACTTGAGGCACAGTAATGCATAAAGAAACTTTGCGTTACTTTGGGAAACTTTCCAAAGCAAATCATGGTTTCCTTTGAATAGTAAATCTCACCCCAGCTCTTTGCACCAGATTTGGGTCACTTTTAGAGGCAAACTCGGTGCATAGCATTAGTAAATCTAGACCCACTTTTTTCAGCCGTCTCTCAGTTAGACTCTTATGCCCTTTATCTCCTGATTTCTTTCTGAACCCGAGCATCTGCATATCTCATACCTCATCTCTTTCCTATTCAGCACCCTCTTTTCACTCCCTCCTGAACATAAATATGTTGTCTGAAAAACCTGCCAGAACACAACATCCTGAAAAACCAAATACTGCTAGTGAATTCAAGAGTAAGTAAAGTGTGAAATGTAAATGGTAAAACTTGCTGTTCCAAGGCTAAGAGGCCAGTGTCAGTTTTTGCTGGTTGCAGCTGCTATCTGGTGGTGGGTCCCAAAGATGGTGGCGGGTGTATGGGAGGAGGCAGTATAATTTCAGATGGGGCACAGGCCACACCATTCTCCCCTAAAAACCCAACTACGGACTGCCTGTCAAACGACAACAGGTGGTAGAAATTAGGAGAGCAGACACAGTGCTGCCCGGTCATTTGCACTGTGACGCTGAGATGCCGAAACCTTAGGGAGGAAATCTCTCTTGTTGTTAAGAAGCCACAAAATCCAGCATTACTTTGTAAACAGAGTGCAGTCATGTTGAAGGGTAAATCAAAGGCTGTGAGAAAAAGCTCTTTTATGGGAGCAATGTAACTTGCAGCTGCTGAAGTGGACTGTTTTCCTTAAGTATTCAAGCTACCTTTTGTTTACAGGTACATTGGATATTTTGTTTCCAGTAAAATCTGCGGATGGGTGTGCTTGTGTATTATATTGAAGCATTTATATAGTGCTCAGGACACTGAAACGCTTGCCTACGTGGGGAGCAAGCTAACCTGTGTAGGGTGTATTGTTGGAAGGGTGCTATCTTTGTTTTTTGATTCTATCTAATTAGTATTCCCATGTCAGGCATTATGACAACAGAGGTGTGGTTATCGTGTTATGGGACATATCGCTTAGCAGTGTGGTGGATGAAAAGGTGTGAAGGATAAACACAAATTTGACTGTTTCCAGTAGTGTGGACAACACTTTACTCAGGTAATACCAGAATACACATCTATTTAGACGTGTTAAGGTAGTGTGTTAACCGATGGATAGCATCATTCAGTGACCAGACTTCTCCGGACTGAAAACAGGCAATATGCAGATCTCGATGGTCAGAGGTCATCTAGTCCATGTAACAGGAGGCTTGTACAAACATAATATTTTACAGCTTAACAAGTATGTGACATAATTGAAGAAAGGCTTCCTGCAATTAGAAACTATTCCAGTTTCCCAAAACACAAGTAAAAGTACTCCACCTCAGAGCTGGAATTAGTCCATCACTACACATTGCCAACTACTTGTACTGCTATACCCTCTCATAGAAAACAATGGAGGCAGGGACTTAGAATAAAAGCCCGTAGGAACAGATGTTAAATAAAAATTACTTATTTAAACTTTAAAAAAATATAAATAAATGTAATTCAATGTTAGAATATATATATAGACAAACTATAATTTTTAGTTCATAATAAAATATGTTAACCTTTTTTCATAAAATATGTTAATAACATTTTTAAATGAAAATAAATGTATGCAACTTAATTAGGCTGCACCCCTTGATTTTAAGGGTTGGGGACATGTAAGTCTACACTTTACAGTTACTTTACAATTGTAAATGGTGAATAGACAAAAGTAATAAAGTTACCCAAAAGTGTAAAAGTAAACTTGCACATGTAGATTTACTCATGTGTAAGTTTACATTTGAGAATAGCCCTATCTGTTTGACCTGGTAAAAACGTATTAACTGTCGGTAGGTAGGGTTTAAGCCCCAACATAGGGGGGCGTGGCCAGGATGGCGAGCGGGTAAGACGTGTCCCGTTCGTCTCCCGCTCCCGTCGGCGCGCCCGTGGTCCTCCCGGCAGAGAAGCGCGGCAACGGACCCCTGCGCTGTAGCCTAAGAGAAGCGGGAGTGCGGGGGATCGCTTTGGGGCAGGTTCCAAGCCCCCCCGCAGTGCAGAGCAGCAAAAAAGTGGAGCGAGGCGGCGGCCCGTCTCAGGACCAAGATGGCGCCCGCAGCGTTCTGCGGGGAGTGACGGAGGGCCCGGGAGCTTGGAGAACGCGGGACTAGCGGCTCGGAGCCCGCAGGAGAGGCAGATCAGGAGGGACAGCCCTGAAGGTGCAAGCGGCAGAGGGCTCCCCCCTGAGGGGTTTATGGCTGAACGGGCGCCGGCTGCAGCGGCCTTGCCTGGGAGGAGGGCGGCCCGCCGGGGGCCAAGACGGCGGCGAGTACGGCCCAGTGCTGCAGCGCGATGTCGGAGGGGAGCGCAGTGAACCAGCGAGGCCGGAACAGGTCGGAGGTGAGGAGAGGCCCCGAGGTGCACTACAGAAGGAGCCTGATCGCGCCGCCTGTGGCTGCGCCAGCAGGAGTTGGAGGCATTCCCACCCCGCGACGCCAGCAGGCAGAAGTCTCCGGGCACGGGGGGCCCACATCATACTGCACGTGGTGAGGGGACTCGGGACTGATTCCGGGGCCCCGGGGAGGCCCCACAGGCATTTGGTTGACAACAGGAGGTCCGTGGTGGGTCTCCGCCGGAGCGGACACGGACCGGAGGGGAGTCCCGAGGCCCCGGGGGCGCGAAGATGGCCGGGCCCGGCCACTGAGATACAGGCCCCAGAAGAGTGGGTGAACCCACGGACAGTGAACAGCGACTGGGCGGGTGAGTGCTGGAGGTGAGAGCCCGGCCCCGGGCGGATGGATAGCCGAGCTGACCCCGCCTGCGGCGAGGGAGCAGGCCCAGAGGAAGACGGGCGACATTGAGAGGCACGGCCTAGATCCATAGTTGCGATCGGGGGCACTGACATCAGGGCCTGACAGACGCAGGCAGGCACACGAGAAAGGCGGCTCCCCCGGGGATACAGAGAGCGGAAGGCTAGCACCGGCCCCCCCGAAGCCTGAGACCCGGGGGGCAAGTGACGCGAGACCCGGAGAGTAGGGGCGACAGGACCCCTGACATCAGGAGACGCGAGCGAGCGGAGTGGGTAAAGGAGAAGCAGCTACCTGGGATGCTCTCACCGGAGGAGGCACGAGCCGGCCGGAAGCCCCCAGCATGTCCTCCACTAGGGGCAAGAAGGACAGGACGGTAAAAGACATGTTTTCCATGGTTGGGGGGCCGGCTGGAAGAGATAGCAGGGCCTCGTCACCCACGACAGGGGGGGCAGAATCCGAGGTCACTGAGGAGCCGGTGACTCGGGCCTTCCTCACCCAGCTGTTCTCTACCCTGAGGGATGACATTCAGACTCTCCGCCAAGAGGTCTCCACTGAGATCAAAGAGGTGACTCCCGGGAGGAAGAAATTGAGCACCTGAAGCAGGAAGTGCTAAGGCTCCAGGATCAGCAGGTAGACCTCCAAGCCCACACGGAGGATTTGGAGAACCGTTCCCGGAGGAACAACATTAGGGTGAAGGGCGTTCCATGGCAAGAAGAAGGTTTGGACGTCACACTCTATCTCGAGGGGCTTTTCCGCCGCATCTTGCAGGAGTCCCCAGACTTCCCCATCAAAATAGACAGGGTCCACAGGGTGGGCTTGCCGAGGAGGGCCGCTGCTCCGCCCCCGATATCTTGGCCTACCTGCCGGACTTCCAATTGAAAGAGCGCATCATGAAGAAAGCTAGGGAGACGCAGCCGTTGCAACATGGGGGCCACGACATTGCTCTGTACCAGGACTTGGCAGCGATCACGCTACAAAAAAGGAGGGCTTTCCGGCCCGTAACCACACATCTCCGCAGCCAAGGCCTTAGCTACTCATGGGGTCACCCTTTCCGCCTCATCTTCAAATGGGACGACAAACTACGCCAAGTCAGATCGATAAGGGAGGCATGTCAGATCCATGGCATAGATACACCCCAAGAGTCAGAGCAAGAGGGCGCGGCTGGCAGAGACTCACGGGATGGATGGCAGAGGGTGAGCCGACAACGAAGGAGACGAGGGACCCCAGCAAAGCCCGACCCAGAGACGATGGCGCAGGAACGACAAGGAGTGCTGGACTCGCTGGCCTCGGGTCCGCCACACTGATACAAGTGACGAATGCTCAGCAGGGGCAGATAAGTGGTTCAGAGCATGCCGGGGGGCGGCGGGGAGGACGGGGGCGGGGGGAGGTCATCGGCCACGGAATGCACCCCAATAACTTTCTCACCAGGGAGCTGCGGAGGACGTCTGCACCTCCCGGACAATTCACCAAGGTTCTTTCGGTTTGGTTTGTTGTTGTTGTCCTGGGGAGTTGGGGAGGGGGGAGGGAGGGGTGCCGGCACCTCACAGTCCGAATGTAGAGGGGTTCTTGGGGGTGCGAACGCTCCTGGACAAGGGGTATCCTTACACACACATGGGCAGGGCTGGAAAGGACAATCATCGAGCGGGACGGGCATGGAGCTTCTTCCTGAGGGATGGCATAGATCTGTGCTGTTTACAATATAATGGTTAGGGGGGACGTGAACATTCTCACATTAAACGTTAAAGGCCTCAATAACCCGGTCAAGCGGAGGGCAGTGCTCTCCTTCCTGGAGCGCATGGAGGCTGACATATGCCTCCTACAGGAGACACACTTACTCACCAAGGATTGCCGTCGCCTGCGCTCCAGGGCTTTCCCGCAGCAATATTTTTCTTGCGCTGGAGACAAAAAGGCGGGGGTGGCCCTACTAATTTCCCATAGATGTAAAGGGGTAGTGAAGGATAAGGTAGCCGAATTAAAAGGGAGACTACTTGCCTATACGATTCAATTTGGCTCTCAGATGCTGGTGGTGGGCTCTATGTAGGAGCCTAACTCGGGGCAGGAGAGCTTCCTCAAAGCAGCACTGTCGGACGCCATGGCAACGCAAAATTGCATGACACTCATTGGGGGGGACCTAAACACGGTCATGGACGCCAGTAAGGACAGATCGCAAACATCATACTGGCATAAAGGGGAGATCTCCGGGGAGGGCAAGAGGTGGCTCGCTGAAATGGGATTCCTGGACTTGTGGAGAGAAGCCCATCCTCATACGTCTCAGTTCACATTTTTCTCACACGCACATAAGTCATACGCCCACCTCGACTACTTCTTGGGCACCAGGGACATCCACAGGAGGGTGGTAGGGATAGAGATCGAGCCCATGGCCCTCTCGGACCATGACGCAGTGGTTACCCAGCTCACTTTACCAACAGGCCGACGGCAACAGGGGTGTTGGAGACTCCGGGAGGCACTGCTCTATAAAGAACAGGTGATACAGCAGCTCACTAGGTGCGCCCAGGACTACCTCTCACACAACGATACGCCTGACACTCAAATCACCACACTCTGGGAGGCAATGAAGGCGGTGCTACGGGGAAAATTATAGCAATCGCGGCGGCAGAAAATAAGGAGCGCAAGGAGGCACGAGCAGCACTGGCCGCCCAGGTGCAGGAGTTAGAAAGGGCCCATAGCAGAACGGGAGCGCCGAGAGTCTGGCGTCAGCTTAAGGCAGCTAGGGCACAGCTAGCAGGAATAGACCTCGACAGGGCAGAATACGCGGCTGTGCGCTTAAAACACGCTTATTACATTGGGGGTGACTGCACTGGACGCCTCCTGGCTAACAGGTTGCGGGCCCGCAGGCAAAAGTCGAGGGTTTCCTCCTTGCGCAGCGCGGGACAGCAGGAGGTCACTGAGGACCAAGACATAGCAAATACGTTTGTAGAGTTCTATGAGTAGTTGTATGCCGCTGAGCCAGCCCCTGAGCCTGACATCCTGGACTATCTCCAATCGGTCTCCATGTCCGCTCTAACCCCCGACCAAGCGGCCACGCTTGATGCCCCCATTAGAGTTGAAGAGGTTATCACGGCGATCTCGCGCCTCAAGGTGCTTAAGTCCCGGGCCCGGATGGGTTCCCGGCCCTTTTATAAGAAATTTTGTCATATAATTGCCCGGTCCTGACGAAACTTTTAACTCTTTCGGGGAGGGGACTCCCATACCAGCTTCGATGTTGGCAGCAGCCATAGTAGTGCTACCCAAGCCAGGCAAGGACGGTCAGAAATGCGGGTCATACCGCCCCATATCCCTATTAAACGTCGACTTCAAACTGTTTACGGGAATTCTGGCCGCCCGCCTCGGCCCAAGCATGTTGACCTTGATTGAGCCAGACCAAGCAGGTTTTATCCAGTCACGTCAGTGCGCTGACAACATGAAGAGAGTGCTCCATTTGATTGACAAAGCCCACTGTACGGGTATGGACGCCCTACTACTGACGGTGGACGCTGAAAAAGCGTTCGACCGCGTCGACTGGGGTTTCCTAGGCCACACTCTGTCCAAGGTCGGCATAGGGGAAAGGTTTAGGGGATGGGTGGGCTGCTGCTATAGGGATCCCACAGCAACCATATGTGTGAATGGGGTCTCCTCTAGGGCGTTTCCAATTCAGAGGGGTACCAGGCAGGGGTGTCCATTGTCACCCTTGCTCTTTGCTTTGTACATCGAGCCCCTGGCGCAAAAAGTGCAGGAAAATCCACGGATTGCGGGGATCCCGTTCGGAGGGGAGTCGCACCCTATTAGCCTCTACGCGGACGACGTCATGGCGGCGTTGATAGACCCGTCCGACTCGCTACCCGCCTTCCTGGGTGAACTCTCAGAATTTGACCGAGTGTCGGGCTACCGCGTGAATGTGGACAAATCAATGATACTACACTTATATTCCAACCTCGACCCTCGGGGCCGGGGGGAAACAAGCCTACAGGGTATTCAACTGATGGACTCCATCCCATATTTGGGACTGGAGATAGCCGCCTCTGTGCAACGAACAACTCAATTGAACTACACTAGGCTTGCACGACAGGCAAAAAAAGACTTGGGAGCGTGGAGCAAACATCATCTCTCGCTTCTGGGACGGGTAGCAGCTGTCAAGATGTCCCTACTGCCGAAAGCCCTATATTTATTCCAGACCCTGCCGGCGCCGCCGGCGGCGAGTGCGCTGGTTGCGTTACAGCGGGATATTAATCATTTCGTGTGGGCGGGGGCACTCCCCCGGCTGAGCAAGACACTGGGATACATGAGACCGGATGAGGGAGGGCTGGGGATCCCCGACTTGCTCAATTACTACCGAGCGGCGCAACTACGGTACTTGGTGGAGTGGGCAAGGCCTGAATCAGAGAAGAGGTGGCTCTTTCAGGACAGGGCGCTCGCACAGATTCCGTTGTGGAAGGTTCCCTTCCTGAAAAAGGCTCAACGCCCGCAGGGATTGATGAGATCGAAGGTCACCAAGTCGGTGTTGTCCGCATGGGACGCGGTGGCGACGAAGAGGAAGCTTTCCACTTTCCCGTCCCCGCTAACCCCGCTATTTGGCAATAGCGAGTTCACCCCAGGGATGCCCGAGGCTGCCTTTTCGGCATGGAAGGCCACCCCCTGCCGCTCAGTGGGCCACTTATTTGATTTAAATGGCATTATCCAGTTCCCTCAATTGAAGTCAGATTATGGGATCCCTGAGGCTGAACAGATGGGATACCTGCAGCTGCGACATTGGGTCCTCCAGGATGAGGTTAGGGCGCAAGGGGCCCGAAAGCTTACGGCATACGAGAAATGGCTAATTACTAAAACCTCCGACAAAGGTTTAATCACTGATATGTACAACATGATTAGACAGGGCCCCACAGCGCAGGCTACCCCGAGTCAGAGGAGATGGGAAAGGGAACTAGGGGGAGAACTCACACGGAAGGACTGGGAAGGGATCTATTTTAGAGCAAAACACACGGCGCGTAATGTTGCTAGTATAGAGTCCGCCATGAAGATCGCGACATATTGGTACCTCACACCAGTGAGACTTAATAGGGGCAACCCGCAGAGGAGCCCCACATGTTGGAGGGGATGCGACAATGAAGGTACACTGTTACATATATTATGGGAGTGTCCTATATTGAAGGATTACTGGTCTAAAATTTTGGACACGGTAGACACACTTTTTAACACTCAGATACCGAGGCTCCCAGTTTATGTTGTCTTAGGGCTGCCTAACCCCATTATGTACCCACTCAAAAGCATGCGAGGGCGACAGATGGGGATGGCATTGGGGGCGGCATTACAAAACGTCTTGGCTCACTGGGGCACTGCCACACACCCTACCTACACTGGATGGCTTCACAGATTGTGGTTCATTCTGGGAATGGAACGGATCTCGTCTACTCTACACAGCACAACAGATTCTTTCATGAAAATATGGCATCCCTTCATATCGCTTCTTTCCTCCGAGTTCAATGAGCTTACACAACCTAAGTATTTGCGGGTACTACGTCTCGCTAGCCTATGGTCCGAACAAACTCACATGCCCGACACGTAGATTCCGAGACAGGTGGCAGTGAACAGACATGGAGTGTTGGGACTAGGGTGAGTGCCGGCACGGGGTGGGGGTGGGAGGGTGTTTAGTTTTGTTATTTAGGGTGTTTGTTTTCCTTTGTCATTTCATTATTTTGCACCTCAGTAACTGGACAGTGTTAAAGCGGAATCAACGCTATTGGACTTTGCCACGGGCTCAGAACAATGTGCACAATATTATGCAAAGTGGGGGATATTCACAACGTGGCTTGATTATGAAGGATCCCTAAGCCATAGCTTAATGTGCCTTATGTCTTGTTATATGGTCATGCTATTTTTGCAAAATCAATAAAACCATTTAAACATAAACCCCAACATAGGTGAATAACAGAGCACCTTATTGGGTTAATGGGTGCATGGTGTACCATTAACAGAAGTGTTGCACACCCCCAGGTGTTGGGTAAATAACAAGAGCAGTGAGTGAGCCACATGCTGGGATAGCGTGAAAAAAGTAAAATTGGACATACAGGAATTCAAGAATTAGTTTTGTAAGGAAATGCTTCTTTTTGTATGTTCACCCTCAAAGTTTTGGTCTATTGCTGCTGGTTTTTCGACTCTGAGATGGTACTGAGGTCTGCTAACCAGACCTCAGTGCCAGTGCTCTGACCTGTGTATGGTTCATTGGCGTATACCCAATTGACATATGCTAACTTACTTATAAGTCCCTAGTATATGGTACCCAAGGTACCCAGGACCTGTCTGTTAGAGGGTCACCACAGGGACTGCAGCACTGGTTGTGCCACCCTGGGTGTAACAAAGGTAAAACATGGCTTCCAGTCTGCCAAGGCAGACTGGAAGGGCATTTTTTAAACTGCTAACTCGACTTTGCCATTTAAAGCAATGGGAAAACCCAATCCTCACTTTTTAATATATGTAAATCACCCCTAAGAAAGGTCTGTATTAGAAAGTGAAAAATGTACTTTTACAGCAAAAACCCACAGTTGTCATTTTTATTGTGGAGAAGGCTAGAAACACCATTGGCGGGTGCAGAGTTACAAGCTGACACCTCAGCTTTGCTTACTTCTGACTTGGGCCTACTAAAGTTGATACTGTAACGTATCAAACAACTTGTTACATTAAGCCCGTCTTAATGCCCAAGTCATAATTGATGTAACTTGTTGCAGTGTGCAACTTTAAAAAGTTGCTACTTTGTTGCCCAAAGTCTCCTGTGCCCGTTCTCAGTTGCACATGGGTTCTGTCCCTGAGACAGCATTCTGCCCTCCTGGGGAGACATGCAAACGACTCCTAGGAGAGAACATAATAGAAGCTTGCGTGGGAGAGAGGTGTTACCTCTCCCTGGCAGGATGCCAAATGAGTGTTGGCCCAAATGACAAGCTTCAAAGAGGAAGCCGCCTTTCAAGGGCAAGTGGTTAACACTTGGGAGAGGGACTGCTCTATTGTTTAGGCAGATAGATTGGCACTCGGGACAGAGAGGGGAAACCAGTTGTGAAACTGTTTTTTCAGAGGCGTGTAGCCTCCTTGGTAGCCATGCCTCTTGTTTAGGCTAGGGACCTCTACACGCAGAGAGAGAGGTTCTACTATTTTGAGAGTTGGCAGAACAAAGACGCCTCGGATAGCTAGATGTTGCACTTCACATTAAGTTGTCATCGGTTGAGAGAGAACCTGGTAACCCATTGGCTAGAGACCCCGGCCTCCCATGAGGGCATTTTCAGGGCAGAAAGTGACACCCCTGGCACCCAGAACTCAGATCTTCTATTGGAGAATAGGACTGAAGAAGGACTGCCTGGCTGCACCAAGGACCCGGCGAAGAGAGACTGCACGGACCTGGACTGCACCTGCTGAACCTGGTGGCTAGCAAAGGAACTGTGCCTGCTGTGACTTGTTCGGGAAGAAGGTGACTCCTGAGCACAACCAAAGCAAGCGACTCCAATGGTCATTTGGCTGACCTCCTGTTTTCAGCACAGGAGCACAAGAGCTGAAGAAGCCTGCTGGGACGAGCTGGTAGCCCAGATTTCCGAATCACCACTCCTCACCACCGTGCAGCCCAAAGGACCAAGATCAAACGCTCAAAATTTGCCCCAAGTCTGCTGAACCCGGGAGAGTCATCTGAGTACAGCAGGGTTGCTCAGAGAGCAAGTTACTGCCAAAAGTAGGAACCCACTGAGACAGCAGTACTGGGTGACTGGTAGCCCAATGGCGACTGAACTTCTGCCAAGCCCGAGAGGACTTTGAGGGATGTCAACCCCTGTGGCCAGGATTGCCTCACCCAGCCTGTGGACCAAGGAGTACCCACAGGAAGATCCCAGTCGACAGCACAGTATCTTCAGCATCCTTTAGCATCTTCAGCATTGTGTATTCCTTGCATCAGAACCACTTCATAGAAGTCAACGGCAAGGAGCCACTGACAATGGAACTGAAATGAAGACGGCTTTTCCTGGAAAGGTAACTGTTTTGATGGACCTTGCTGACTAGTTCCCTGACGGAGTTGGTTGCCTAAAGTAACTCTAAGTAACCACATTGATACTTACCCAAGTTTTTCTCAAAAAAGTTTGTGTCAAATTTGTTGAATTTGCCAGTGCTTGTTCATGGTTGAGTAAAAAGTGTTAATTTACGATATTTTGTCATTTCTGTATCTCCTGAACCCTCCAGAGTATCTTTTTCATTTTGGTGTCTAGATTTATATAAAAAATCTACACTTTATTTGTAAACTGATGTTGGATTTTTTTTGTGTTTCGTCTATTTCTTCCTCTATTGTTTTGGTGCTGTTTAAATGCTTTACTCTTGTTTCTTTGTGTAAGCCCGACTGCTCAAAGCCACAGCTCCCCAGGGTCGAGCTAAAGGTTTAACAAATGAAACCTACTGGTCCTAAAGGTGTTGGTAAGTGTATTACACAGTGAGGCCGCACAACCACACCATATAATACACCCCATTTCCTCACAAGTATTTTTAGTAGCAATCATCACTGTATGCTTTTAACATCATCTACGGTCAGCCATGGCACTTTAATGTTAATGATATAAATGATAAAAAGAAATGTCAGGCCCTATTAGAATGGCTAATAGGGGAAAAAAACAGCGATGGCAGGGGCACTTTCCTGGATGATTACGCAGGGCTTTCATGCAGTCCACACACAAGTCAGCCGACACGAACCTGTAGAATGGGATACACAAAGATGGTTAGGACGAGAAGAAAGGCTTATGAAATTAGAAGAAAGGAAGAAAAGACCACAGTTACAGAGAGGGGGCAGAGAAACCACACCCAGGTAGTGGAAACATGGAAAGAGCTATGAAATGTCCTCCCAGAGAATAAACCTTCCTCTCCAGGTTTTCCAGGGAGCGGGACGCCTGAACCTAGAAGATTCCATCGAGCAAGATGCTGAGGAGCAGGACAAATGGGAAGGTGCCAGCAAAAATCCCAACATGCCAGAAGAATGGAAAATACGCACCAGGAGAGGAGATCAAGGTTCTACAAAGGATAACCTGACGTGATTCCAGAAGAAACCACAGAAGCCGGTAGGCTGGCACTCCACACTGCATTGGTGCATTGACAGAGTTCCACAACAGTTCCTGGATGAACCGTGGCCGCACACGCATGTAAGACTGCATAGTGTGGGCTGGGTGGGCGGAGGTTGGTTGGAAAAGAGAGGATGATGGATAATTGAAATACAATAAAGACTGATGGATGTGTGAGGAGCGGGAGGAAAAAGTCTAACAGAGAAATGTTAGGTGGGGATATTTATTCTGCCTCCTCTCTACCTTTGTTCTTTTCTTTCTTTTTGAGTGAACAAGAGGTTTTTTAGGGAAACATCGTTTACAACGCACGCGTTACAACGTGTGCCATTACAACGAATGTTTTACAACGCGAAATCCATTACAACGCATGTCATTACATCGCATAATCCATTACAACGCATTCCCCAAAGTAACGCCCCGGCGGAGTTAGAATAGTAATTGCGTTGTAATGGATTATGCGTTGTAACAACATGCGTTGTAACAACATGCGTGTTAACAACATGCGTTGTAATGGATTTTGCGATGTAAAAAATTCGTTGTAACGACACGCGTTGTAACGCGTGCGTTGTAAAGTGTCATGTTCGTTTTTTTATTTAAAATGTGCCAGTTCTCTTTCTTTGTATGGCATAGGGACTAGTGAGGTGAGTCACCCTTTTTGCAAGTCACTGATGCAACAAGGAAATGCTAAAGCCATATGGTTATGAGAAAGATAGTATTGGAGAATTACTAGTTTATAAATTACTAAATCGTACAGCACTAGAAAGAAGTCTGACAAGCAGTCAGAAAAGTTGAAACAGTTAAAAAACAGGAAACCAAGAGAACCAAGGGAGGGAAAGGATAAAGCAATTTTTTCTGCCTTACAGAAACGTAAAGTAACACTTACTTTTGTTTGCTCTGAGGGGAAGTGGAGGCCAGGCACAACACCAGTAAGGGGAAACATCTTGGATCTCCTTGAAGAAGAAGGAATAGGAGAGAAGGCCTGTGGTTTGAGAGGGAAGATTGATAACTCCTACCATTAATGTTTGTTTTTGTAAGATAAATTGGTAAATAAGATATTCTAACTTAGAAAAACAGTGCAAAGTTTGCCTATTGGTGAACCAGGAGGGACCCATGGTTTACCCACAGACATAACACTGTTGCATGAAACCCATCTAGTTAGAGGTATAGGGTATGGGATCAAATGTTCTTGGGCATATCAGTTATACTTTTCATCATCATCTTCAGCTATCTGTGGGGTAGCTGTTATGATTATTAAGAAAACAGATTTCACTGATATTTCTAAGTCTATTCATGATACTCATGTCAGATGGATTTTTATATCTGTCAGAATAGGGCTACAACCTCTTAATAGAGTTTCACACTATGATCCACTTCAAATTCATCCCATCTCTGTGCAAAAATTGGGTTGGCACTTTGCTCAATTACCATATTTGTAACAGTGGCAATTTCAATTGTTTTGCCAAAGAATATGTTAGACTCTACAAATTCCAAACAGGTTTAAGGCACGAAACAAAGTAAGATAGTTTTTCAAGAACTTTGTACTGCCCTAGGTTTGGTAGATCTTTGGCAACAAAGTTGTCCTGTGGAGAGGATTTATTCTTGTATCTCTGACAGGTTTAAGTCTGCTTCTTGAATAAATTATTTTCTTGATTCAGTTACTCTATTAAATTGTATAGTAAGCTACTAGGAGGCTTCGTTTTCAGACCATACTTTGGTATTATTCCAGATCCCTAAGGCTCTGAGAGTTTGCTTTTCCAGATGGAAATTGGATAAAACTTTACTTTTGGAGCAAGAATCGAAATAATAATAACAACAATCATGGAATATTTTCTTTGAAATAATAACTAAGCAGATGTGGTAATGACATTGGAAGGCTTCAAGGCCAGAATTCATGGAGGGGGTTATTTCCCTGAAGTCATATTAATGTAAAAATGACGCAGGGAAACAATTTCACAAGCACAATGGCTGTTAAGAGAGAAAGAAATGGTGTGTTTACTAAATTCTCTGCATTGCATTAGGCAAAAACAGAAATGGAAATCATTTTATTACTAAAGTAAATTCTAAAGGGAACGATAAACAAGGCTCAAGCACATGAGGAAATCAAAAATATGGGGCTACCTTTAGCTTCGTTTGCAAAAGAATGAACAAATAAGAATGTACTCACAGCAGTAGAAGACCCTTTGAAACAGGGAACCAAAATTCTCTCAAGTTGTTTATTGAAGGTTGTCCCATTGTTTTTTTTTTTTAAAACATTTTTTATTGAAAATAGGACTTGCAATTGTAGGTTGTCCCATTGTTGATTCATAGAGATCAGAGTGGCTTGCTACAGACTGGCTTGCTACAATGTCACAAATTTTCAGCCAATACACAATTTTAGTAGAAACATATGAATATTTTCATGTGAATAAAATTCCGGCAGCCATAGTATTGTTAGATGCAGAGAAGGCTTTAGACCTAGTGTGCTGCAAATCGATGTTTGTAATTTTGGAAGAGTTTATTTTTCCTCCCCGGCCTATCAGTTTGATTGGCTCCATACATGAATAATCTGAAGCTAAGGTTCACAGGCTAAGAAAGACCAAAACAGGTACAAGTCAGTGAAAACATATCTCCCCCAATATTTATGCCCTATTTCTACATCCTTTAGCTATTTTCATCCACTCCTTTCCTGAGACTAAGGGTCAAGAAAAGGGTCTCTCAATGATTATATGATATGCAGATGAAATTGAACTTCATTTAGCAGCTGATCAAGATGAATGAATGAGCACTTATAAAACGCACGGCTACTCAGGGAAGAGTGTCCCGGCGCTAAAACAAAACCTCAATCTGGTCTGCTGCTGTCCCGACTGGGCGGAAGAGCCAAGGGTTAGTTCCGGAAGAGCCAAGTTTTGAGCATCTTCCTAGATGTGGATACATCAGCTAGCAGTCTGAGTGTCAGAGGTAGGAGGTTCCATGCACGTGCACCCTGCACCTGGAAGGAGCGGCCTCCTGTGCGGGCGCGGCAGATCTTAGGGATGGAAGCCAGATGCAGTGTAGAAGACCTCAAGATAATAATTTATCTGCGCTTTCAGCAATTAAACATTTGCTAAGCTGGAAAGTTATGTGGTTCATTAGAGTGAATAACGAAGGTGTTTTTATTTAACGCCCGTAGAGCTATACCTCCTTCTTTGTTCATTCAGTATAATACAAAAACCAAAAGGCATTTAGTTGTGAGATTCTCTGAAAATCCCAATTTCCTATTCATTGTTATGTTATGGCATATCATGATGAGTAGTTATGTTTATTTTTATAGCGCACTGTCATCGGTGAGGGCATCCTGACACTGTGCAGGTGTGTGAAGCTAGCTTTGAGGGGCCAGGTCCAGGTCTTCAGCTTCTTGCGGAATTCAAGGAGAGATGAGCAGGATTGAATGTGATGTGGGAGACCTTTTCACACTTTAGGAGCAATGTACGAGAAGGCACGACCTCCTGATCTGCTTTTGCATATGCCTGGGATGTGTGCTAGTGAGAGTCTGGCTGAGTGGAGGTGCCTGGAGAGTTGGTGGAGCTTCATGACGCTGTTCAGGTAGGCTGGGCCTGTGTGTGGTTCTTTGTATGTGTGCGTGCTTATGTATCGAGAGCCAGTGTATCTCCCTTAGGTATGGTGTAACATGAGCCCGATGTGGGTGGTTGAGGACCAGTCTGGCTGCTGCATTCTGGAAGATCTGAAGTATTTTTGTGAGCTGGTTGGTGATTTCCACGTAGAGAGTGTTTCCATAGTGTGTGCTGCTGGTGATGAAGGCTTGGGTGATGGTTTTCCTGGTGTTGTTAGGGAGCCACTTGAATATCTTTTTCAGCATCCTGAAGGTGTGGAATCAGGCTGTGGCAACAGCATTGAACTGGGCGGACATGTCCAGCTTGCTGTCGATAATGATCCAGAGGTTTCTTGCTTATGTGCGGAGGGTGGGAGTGGGTCTGAGGGCCACCGGACAGAGTCCCACAGCGAGGCATCTTTTCAGAAGATCACCACTTTGGTCTTGTCTGTGTTTAGTTTGAGTCAGTTGAACTTCATCCAGGTGGCCACTTTGGTTAGGCACAAGTTGAAGTTGTTCCTGGTGCTGGGTGTTTTGTCCGAGACGGACATTATCAATGGTATGTCATCGGAGTAGGTGACCATATCCATGTTGTGTGCCGGATTACGTTTGCCAGTGGCGTCATGTAGATGTTGGAGAGGGTTGGACTGAGCGAGAAACCCTGTAGGGCTCCACACATTAGTTTCTGGGCTTCTGAGGAGTATGGTGGCATGCTGACTGTTTGTGTTCTTCCGGTAATAAAGGTGCAGATCCATTGGAGGGCAGGTCCCTGGAAGCCAGACTCGTGAAGTCGTCGGATACGGATGGAATGGGTGACTGTTGAAAGCTGCAGGGAGGTCAAATAGAATGAGGGCTGCAGTTTCTCCTCTGAGGATCATACGGGGTCATTTGTTGCTGTGATGATGGCTGTTTCTGTACTATGTTTTGGTCTAAACCTGATTGCGATATATATGGAACCCTTTGCTCAGAGGCTAAGGGATGACCCCAGAGCTGTAGGAATCAAGTTCGGGGCGGACCACCATCTTATCAGCCTTTACGCGGACATTATCTTTTCCATTGCTCAACCACTCACCACGCTTGAGACGATCATCACGGAACTGGAGGCTTTCAGGGCAGTGTCAAGCTTCAAGATGAATCTATCTAAATCACAAATCTTGAACCTCACTGCTCACCCGGACACAGAACAAGCTCTCCGCGCACAGTATGATTTCCTATGGGTGGATGCAGCGCTCCCATACCTGGGCATTACGCTAGATAGGAACCTTCTTACGATGGCACGGTCCAACTTCTCCCACTTAAGAGCCATGATCCGCAAAGATTTGGACCGCTGGCGACGATTGCCGTTGTCCTGGCTAGGCAGAATCGCCACGGTCAAAATGAATGTGCTTCCTAGGATTCTTTACGTCTTCCAGGCGCTCCCTCTCTCCCCTCCGCCCGGAGAATTGAAGATGCTTCAACAGAATATAGATCGATTCATTTGGGACGGGGCGAAGCCTAGATTGCAGAAACAACCATTGCAACGCTCAAAAGTTGAGGGTGGATTGGCTGTCCCCAATATTGCGCGATACTTCCAAGCCGCCCAACTTAGATTTCTGGTAGAATGGAACCGCACCATGACCAAAAAGCACTGGGTCTTCATGGACCAAACCGTCGCGGGCTCACATATTTGGAGGGAAACTTGGCTCCCTCGTGCACACAGATCCTGGGGGCTATACTCCTCCCCGGTAACGAGCACAACTTTCAAGGTATGGGATAAAGTGGTGCTCCCAGCGGGCCTCTCGACCTTCCCCTCACCTTTGACCCCATTGTTTGACAATCCGGAGTTCCCGCCGGGTCAGTCGCCCCAGGTGGCTAAGCGGTGGCTGGCGGGTGGGTGCAAAAGAGTGGGCTGCCTTTTTGACTACGAGGGCCACATCCCGTTTGATGAGCTTAAATCACAATACTCACTTTCAGATCAAGAGAGGTTCACTCACACCCAACTTACCCATTGGGTTCTTGGCTCCAACGTTCACCCTAAAGTGGGTAGGCCCATGACCCCATTTGAAAAATGGCTGATTTTAAAATCTGACGATAAAAAAACTCATATCCGAACTCTACCGCTTTCTATCGAAAGCGTCACATCCCCAAAGAACACCAGGTCAAAGACGGTGGGAAGCGGAGCTGGAACGCAACCTCTCAGATAAAGAATGGGGGGACATATTTTACAGGGCCCATCACACAACATTTAACGTAGGCCACACCGAAACAGCCTTTAAAATTGCATCTTATTGGTATTACACGCCCACTCGAGTACAAATATGGAATGCACTCTGCGACGGACAGTGTTGGAGGGGCTGTGGTAACCCAGGGTCACTGATACACTTGCTGTGGAACTGCCCCAAGCTGACGAGGTTCTGGGAGCAGGTGCTGGACGACATAGATGAAGCCTTCCAGACGGAGATCCCACGTGTCCCCGCGTATACTATCCTAGGCCTCCCTAATGCCCTCACCTACCCACTGCGGTCTATTAGGGGCCGGCAGATGGCCATGGCCCTTAACGCCACCCATAGGCTTATACTGACACAATGGGGAACGAATAAGATCCCAGACCACCGGCAATGGCTTCATCACTTATGGTCACTTTTGGGCATGGAGCGGTTGTCCAAGCCGGCTAGCACCAAACCCACCACATATGCGAAAATGTGGGCCCCATTAATCTCCATCTTGTCTAAAGAATTCAGAGCATTAACCTGCCTGGCATACCTGCGAATTCTCAAACTGGTCCCGCCCGCTTAGGGGGTTACTGCGCCACCTGGGGGGGCCCCATGCAACATTTCCGCTTTCCTAGCATAGGCTCACTACCATTTGGGCTTCCTCGGAAGGAGAGGGGGTGGGGGGGGAGGGGTGGGCTTTCTGTTGCTCTTCGCATTGTTTTTCTTTTGTGTTATCATGTTTTATTCGTTGGAACATGGCTAAGCATTTACCGCGCTCAGCACAATGTTGGTACTAAAACAGGCTCGACCCGCTAGGTCCATAGACTTGTTGTTCAATGCTTGCCTCCTGAGGGTGCTCCCTGATGCGGCCGGCCCTGATCGGGTTGTAGGCGAATCGCTGTGTACCATATCCTCATCGGCCCGCTGTTACGAGGAAGACTTTCCAGATTACTTTGGCTGGAGTCTACTACTACCTTACCCCTATTGTGGGGCTTTCTATTTTATATGCATTCGGATCCTTTAAACTTGATGCTTCGGATCTTTTCACCTTTAATATTTAGCCCTGATGAAGTTCCTTTGAAAGGAACGAAACGCGTTGGCTGATGTCTTATCATTTGTGTCACTAAGAAGAATAAAAGAAATTGAAAAGACTTACCTAACAGAGTGTGACTTCATTCTTGGTGCTCCCTCCATGATCTTAAACCTATTGATGAATTGATATTTGTATCTGCAAAAGAACGGGCGGACAAAGAAAAATAATATTGCGGTGCAGGGAAATTTTGCAGTAGTCAAATTTAGGTTTTCGATTTGTGATCTACAATTTAATGTGATTATATCAATAGTCAACAGTGCCTGCTCACCAGAATGATTAATTATACTGATGGGTATTTTTTGTTTGCTGTATGGGACACACCATATGACTTCCATAAGGATTAGAAGGAGGGCATCATCATTCCCTACCTCCAAAACAGTGTAAAAGAGGCTCTGCTGTCAGAGGGTAGGAGAGGAGGGCAGCACGGTGTCCCCACCCCCAAAGTAACATGAAATCCTGCAGGGCCCCCAAGACCAACAGGCTGACCAGGATAAGGGGTTCCAAGGGGAAGAAGATGCAGGACAGGAGGAAGGTTCAGAAGGTACCACTTAGGTCTGGCCCTATGGATCCACCACCAGCAGCTTAAGAGAGGCCGAGAGATTTGCAGCCCCTCTCCGACCAGTGCTACAGATGTGCATCATAACGGCAGATCCTAGGACTAGTACCAAAGAGGTCTGTGAATCTTTCCTTCAGATTTTCCGATGTCTGATCTTTGCTGCCCTCAGTGACATTTTTTCTGTGGTTTTCAGTTTCAACCTAACAAGCAAATGTCTGTCCAGGAGGGTTTTACGAGTGGTTATTGGTTCCTGCCCAAAACCATAATTATAATAATGTGTTTGCTATTAAATCAAATATTCTCAATTACAACAGGCTGGAATAGGTAATGGGTATTTTTGTGGGCCTCAGAAGGACATTCTACTTGTTGTTGCAATGTATTTGAAGTTTTTTACCTTTCCTTCACATAACTAAAACCTATTATGTTTATGTTTGGCTTTAAGAAGGCAGCTGGAAGGATTCATACATTTGTGTGCCAAATACAAATGAAAAACATACAGGACATAATGAGAAAAGTGGATATTGTTTGTGGTTTTGTCACTGTTTCAGCTGCAGTGGAATGCCTCGGGTTCTGAGTTCTAGGATATCAATTTTATGACAACCAGTATTTTTCTTGATGCATCATTAGAAAACAAAATCATTCATCACAGAAATCATTTTAGTGATGCAGTAAATTTCCTGATCAAGAATCTCATATATTTTGCACTTTCCTTCGCATCAATGTATGGCAATGGCGGATTCGTGCAAAAAAATTAAAATTGAACTCTGGCTATGAAAACGTGATAAGAGCAGGGTACATGAAAGTTAATGAAATTGTTTCTCCAGGCCCTTTTTACTTTTGAATGCAGACAGTGAAACACAGTAAAACATATATAGCCGCAATTAAAAACAAGACACATTTTCAACATCATAAAGAGGAAATAAATGTTTGTGAGTTTCCATTCATCCTTCATGTGCATAGATGCCAAATTAGAGGTTCCATTATCCCTGCACCTCTCCCTTCTCCCTGTAACCGATCCTTCTGCAGCAATCCCTTCTCCCTCACTGCTACACCTGAAACTCTCTTTCCGCCTCCTACCTTCCAATCAGCTCTCCCTCCTCCATCTAATCTCTCCTGAAAAGGCTATGTCTGTAAGTTTTCTATCACAATACATCCCATTCAATCAATCAAGCTCAATCTTTATTCTTTATTCGGCCATATATGCCCATGAAAGACAAGAACAATACAGAACAATTAAAATGAATTTAAAATAACATCATCGTCCACTGCATAGCTACTTGACATTAAAAACAAGTAACACGATGACCATAGAACACAATAGCAAACGCTCATGGAGGTAAAAACTACAGCATCTAAATGTAAAGTGCATAGCGCATCTATAAAATGTAGCCTGATCAAAGAAAATAAATATCTAAGACTATAGTGGTGACCTGTCGAAGCAGGCGATATTATTCTTTCATAGATTTCTTTGCACGAACAGCAGCTTTAAGAAAGGCACTCACCCTGGAACAAATAATTGGGGTATTCAGTAATTGCAGGTTGTGCAAAGCCTGCTCACATCTACAATGCCACAAAGATTTTAAAGGGGGTTTAAGAAAAAGTCTTTGAGGCTGGCTTAAATAGTTACAAGAAAACATATAGTGCATCAATGATTGTGAAGAAACTCCGTCGCAGGGACAAACCCGGGAAGCGCCTCCCAAGGCATCCGTTGGCATTCTGATGCCTGTGAGCCGCCACACTGAGCCTGATCTAAATCAAAAGAGGAGAGACCTTTCCCATTGATTTAGTTTAAGAGAAAGGTAAAAACAGGCTCTGTACTAGCAACAGTCGGAGAATAAACCATAACAGTGCCCTTTACCAACTCATTTTGCAGTCTTTCCCCAGCCAAAGTTCCAAAAAGAGGCTCTTTACCTGTGATTCATCTTTTTTCTTTAAATTGGTAGGAGATAGGAACAACGAAGACAACCCCAGCCGCTGAAAAGATGTAAAGATGTATTTTAGCCATGGAATAGAGCCCAAGTTATCCAAAATAAAACAGTCTGAGATGATGTCTCTACAGAGTGTAGCTTGGGAATTTGTCCATAAACTGACCCAGAGGAGCAAGGGTGCCATTTGGTCACTATCCTCAATAAAACGTTGCTTAAGCTGTATGTGTAGGATAAAACTAGATACTGCAAGGGGAAGCTGTAAAAACCTTCTACATGTATGATCTTCCCCATGCTGAAAAGGGGAACACTTATGGAAATCCAATATCCCTGCCCCGTATGTGGTAGCTGGGACACATTGGGCATTATACATTTTTAAGAGAGGTAAAATCGTCCCCTTTCCCCTCGCACTAGATACATTGAGTATGGCTCTCGCTGACCTGCTGAGTTTAAGAGTAGAGCGGGCCAATTGGGGCTGCCAGGAACCTGATGAATTAAAAATAGCACCCAAATAGGTGAAATCATTTACACTATACAAGCACTACCCCTTTATGAATAATCTGCAGGTTTCGATTCTTCCTGGGCCGCAGTTGCAGGGATTTACCATAGTTGGTGACTAGGTCTAAGCTATCCAGAAACTGGATGAAGCGGTCCACCAGCACACTCAAGGCATTAGGGGTCCGAGCCAACAGGACTGCATCATCCGCATATAAAAGTGTGGGCACCTGGGTGTCTGCCACTCTAGGGATATGTACTTGAGCTGAGATCAGGTGAGGGCAGAGATCATTAATATAAAATGAACAGCATAGGGGCCAAGATGCAGCCCCGGTGCACACCACGCTTAAGGCTAAATACCGGGGACATTTCACCATTTGGACTAAGACGCACTTTAGCCACTAAGTCCGAGTGCAAGTTAAACAAGAAATTCACCAAGGGAACTTCTACACCCATGTTCAGGAGCTTTAACCACAACTTGGTTCTGTTGACAGAGTCAAATGGTGTTGAGAGGTCCATAAAGGCCATATAAAGGGGACAGTGTTTGGCTGAGATGTACTTACTGGTTATTGAACACAGATTCAAGCACTGTTCAATCGTTCCCAGCCCTGCACGGAACCCAAATTGGAACATAGACAGGATGTGCTGCTCCGAGCCCAGGCGCCAGGCAATTATAAATGACCCTGCCAATAATTTTAACAGTACTATCTAATAAGGAAATGGGTCTGTAGCACTTTGGGGACATCTTGTAACTCTTCTTAAAGATGGGTACGATTGTGGCCAGTTTCCATGACTCTGGGATATGAGTGTTTAGTGAACTAATAAAATGTTAGTAATCAAGGGGCCCCAAAGAGCAATACTGCATTTTATTAGGTCAATAGGGGTCCCATCTGGGCATGGCGCTTTTTCACCAGTGCTCTCCTGTATTGCCAATTCGACTTCTGACAAAGATACAATCACAGAGGAGATGTTACTTAGTCTACCGAGTAAAAGGTCTACTACCTGCTCAGCTTCATCTAGTTGGTAAACAGCCAAAAAGTGAGCCACCCAATCAGAACCCAAGCTGTTGCATTGAAACAGGGAGTTATAGGGACATCCCATTCAGTTAGCTTGTCTTCCTCTTAGCATCTCATCTTGAATAGCTCCCTTTTCTCACTTACTTCTCCTCCTGGTGTTCATCCTTCTTCCTCACATTTGTGGCAGTTCTTCCCTTCCTCTCAAGTCTCAACCTGCAAACGGCCTCTGCTTAACTAGCAACGTGCAGTTTTCCATCCCTGAGTCTTTCCCTCCAGCCAGTGTCTTGTCTCACTCTCATACTGAAGCTTTTCCATTCTTGACACTTCTTCTCTGATAGTTCTCCCTTACTCCTCCTTCTGCAGCATACCACTCCTCTCTGAACCTGCAGACTTCACTTCTTTCTATCATCTTTATCCTTCACCTCTTCCTACCCACTTTCATTTATAAACCAGCAGTGTCTAGTACAAGGGCGTCCAACATGGCTGGATCGACAATGGACTTCCAGGATAAACACTAACCAAATAAATTGCGTCCAGTTACAACTGCTGTATGTCAAAGTGTGTTACATGGCTGTTTGTAACTACATATATATGACGATTTCAAGGAATCTCAGACTTGCATCATGCAACTTTGAATCTGTGTTCTATTTTTAACTTCATTGTCTCTAAAGATCTGCAACTCCCTTTCCTTCATTGTCATAATCTCTGTCTCACTCTTTTCACTTCTAGGGCTGTACTATCCGAAGTGCCCTGGGTGTGAATTGGATGTGTGTGCCCAGAGGGCACTTTGGTAATACAGAAGGGGCTGCAGATGCTTGGGCAGCCTCTTCTGTAATCCTGATAGCTCTGCCGCACATGTCGTGCCATCTTTACTGTGAGAGGGTGTTCCCTCGTTTGCATGGAGGCATGGTCCAACGCAAATGAGGGAATCACTTTGCCTCTGTGCCCACGCTGTATTACGCATGCAGGCACAGAGACAAACATGTTCTTAGGAGGCACAGTAACAGTGACCACAATAAGATGGCGCACTATTACTGTGTCCCCTGAGGGCAGCCCTTTGGAGGTTGGTAAGGGTGTCTCATGGACCACCCCAGCCCCCAGACATCAATCAATCAATCAGAATTTGCAAAGCCCGCCTAATCACCGACAGGGTATCCAGGCACTTGCAGGTCCCGGGGGCTCATTTGAACAGCCAGGTCTTGAGGGCCCTTCGGAATTCCGGAAGTGAGGTGATGGTCCGGAGTAGCATGGAGAGGATGATTTGTGTACAAATCTAATCTTCAAGTTTTATCTCACACTCCTAACTGTGGTTCGATTCTTTTTTACTAGTGTGGCTGCGGATGGTGTGCTGCAGTGTTAGCGCATCATATTTAGGGGTCCCGGTTTTATGGTATTTATTTTTTTAACATTTCCGTCTGTATTTATCCATATTTAGTTTTTGCCCATCTTATTGGTATTTATCCATAGTTTTGAGAATAAATAGCCATAAAATGGTATAGTTCCACATTTATTTAACTCTTAGAAGTGCACTCATATGTGGATTTCTGTCGCCTTTTAGCAAATTAAGCAGACATATAACAAAACACTATACCCACAAGTACATATTGTACTACAAATATATGTTAAAATATGCCAGTATTTAAAGAAATCGCATCCTGTATTTTTTAACTCCCCATGGTGTCTATTTTCTTAGGTTTTACCTGGAATTCATGAAAGACAGCATGGAGAGTCTTTCACAAGAAGCAAAATGTCAGTATTTTTCGGCTTTTAAAAATGAATACAGACAGGAAACACATAGATTTCTGTCTGTATTTATCTGTAAAAATCAGTAAAAATTGAAAACTGTGAGTCTTAACCCCGACGCATAAGTGCTCATGTGCGTCGGACGGCTCCCGCACGTCCGACGCCATGGCACAGGGAATCCCTCTGGTGCAGGCACCAGAGGGATTTCTTTTTCTCCCCCAAAGCCTCGGAAGCTGGGGAAGAGCTTCCCAAGCTCCCGAGCCCCCCCCCTGGTTTCTATGAAATGCCGATCAGCGCACACGTCGCGCTGACGTCATTTCATAGAAACCGAAACTGAAATGAGCCTTTAGGCTCATTTCAGTTTCACTTTCTATGTGCTCAGGGGGCTTTCTCAGCCCCCTGAGCACGTAGAAAGACGGGAGGGGTATCATTGGAAAAAAAACGGGCATGCCAATGCCCCCACCCCCCTGCAACAATTTCAGTCTTTCTGCCCCCCCCGGGGGGCAGAAAGCCCACTAGACGCCAGGGATATTTTTGTTGCCAATTTTAATTAGGGTGGGGGCTGCCCAAAACGGGCATGCCAATGCCCCACCCCCCACCAAAATTACAGCCTTTCTGCCCCCCCTGGGGGGCAAAAAGCTCACTAGATGCCAGGGATTTTTTTCGTGCAATGTGAATTAGGGTGGGGGCTGCCCAAAATGGGCATGCCAATGCCCCCACCCCCCCTGCAACAATTACAGCCTTTCTGCCCCCCCTGGGGGGCAAAAAGCTCACTAGATGCCAGGGATTTTTTTCGTGCAATGTGAATTAGGGTGGGGGCTGCCCAAAATGGGCATGCCAATGCCCCCACCCCCCCCCCCTGCAACAATTACAGTCTTTCTGCCCCCCCTGGGGGGCAAAAAGCCCACTAGACGCCAGGGATTTATTTTTGCCAATTTGAATTAGGGGTTGGGGCTGTCCTAAATGGGCATGCTAATGCCCCCACCCCCGCAAAAATTACAGTCTTTCTGCCCCCCCTGGGGGGCAGAAAGCCCACTAGAAACCAGGGATTTTTTTTTGTATTCATGTAGGGGTGGGGGCTGCACAAAATGGGCATGACAATACCCCCCCCCAGAGAAATTCCAGTCTTTCTGCCCCCCCGGGGGGGCAGATGGGGGCAGTGGCCCCTGATCTGCCCCCCGGGGGCAGAAAGCCCACTAGGCGCCAGCGATTACGCTGGCTTTTTTTATGCGTGGGGGCTGCCCAGAATGGGCATACCAATGCCCCCACCCCCCTAAAAAATAGCCCCAGTCTTTCTGCCCCCCTATCATATCTGGGCAAACCCCCCCCCCCCGATTCCCCCTCAGGGCGGCAGAAAGCCCACTAGGCACAGACTTGTTTTTAGCAATGTGCCTACCTGTGGATTTTGGGTCCTAGCGCAGCCGGCACATAGGGAAACCTAGCAAACCTGTACATTTTTTAAAACTAGACACCAAGGGGAATCCAGGATGGGGTGACTTGTGTGCCTCTCACCAGGTTCTGTTACCCAGAATCCGTTGCAAACCTCAAACTTAGTTAAAAAAAACACATTTTCCTCACATTTCTGTGATGGAAAGTTCTAGGATCTGCGTGAATCCACAACATTCCACCCACCCCACATTTCCCAAAGTCTTCCGAGAAAAATGGTACCTCACTTGTTTGGGTAGTCCTTGTGCCCGCGACAGGAAACGGCCCAAAACGCAATGTGGACACACCACATTTTCTCAGTGAAAACTGACCCTTTTTTGCAAAGTGCCTAGCTGTAGATTTTGAACCCTAGCTCTGCTGGCACCTAGGGAAACCCAGCAAACCTATACATTTTCGAAAACTAGACACCCAGGGGAATCCAGGATGGGGTGACTTGTCTGGCTCTCACCAGGTTCTGTTACCCAGAATCCCTTGCAAACCTCAAACTTTGTCAAAAAAAACATATTTTCCTCACATTTTTGTGGTGGAAAGTTCTGGAATCTGCGTGGATCCACAAAATTCCACCCACCCCGCATTCCCCAAAGTCTTCCGAGAAAAATGGTACCTCACTTGTGTGAGTCGACTGTGGTATTTTTCTTATGTAGTGCTGTGTACCAGCAAGCTGCTTCCTTGTGGAATACTCTGTCACTGTAATTCTAGAGTGTAGAGTGCTTGGGATGGTTTCCAAGTGATCAAGGTCAGTTGCTGTTGGCTGTCCTGTGGATAGGACCTTTCTGTATCTAAAGCTTGAATAAAGAAGTTGATCTACTATCAACCTGTTTCCTGTACTTCTTCACACTGGTGATGAGCGAAGAACCCTGGATTCAAGATCAACACTTCATACAAGAAGAAATTTGTCAAGTATTCTACAGCAAAGGTCCTAACACAATCAAGATTCACCTTCAAAGCGTAAGGTATTGTGTGCGCTGTGCTTAGTCAGGATTAAGACTGTACGCTGTCATCACCGCAACCCGCTTTCCTTTTCTACGTTCTCTTTCTACTTGGCAAGCTTCAACTTGACTTTATCGATTTCATATTTACATTTAAAGCACACTTGACGCCACACAAATCTCTAAAGCAGCCTAACAGCTCTACGTTACTTTACAACATAACGCGCTCTGAGACAGTTATCATATGTTAAAATAAATATCTCCACTTGGTTCAAAGCGTTTGATCTCAGCACAGAGCATCTTTCAAACGCGCACGCACCGTTACCTGCATGCGCCTAACGCTGTCTCGTTCCTGAGAGCATCTCCATTGTTCATCACAGGGAAGGTAGATGTCATCGCTTATTGCGCACAAGTTTCTGCTCTGTAACGCATTACGTGCTTCCACGTTGCGCGACGTCCTGTTGCTGGGCAACCTTCGCCTCCGACTGTCTGGATTCGATTCCTGTAACACATTACGTGCTTCCACGTTGCGCGGCGTCCTTTTGTTGGGCAACCTTCGCCTCCGACTGTCCGGATTTGATCCTGTTTACTGAAACGCGCACAGCAATTCAGATACTTTTGCAACAAAGCCTTGACGCGCACAGCTACCAACTTACCTGTGGTTTGGTTACGCTGATGCACACAGCATTTGCGTGTTCGCCTCTTGAAACGTTCGTACCTATCTTCTACTACTGCGCTGACACGCACAGCTTCTACACTCACTCATTACCTGTCAACCACGCTGATGCAGGTACGCACTGCTAGTGTTTTCGCTCATTATTTGTCATACCTTGTACGCTGATACGCACAGCATTTGTGTGCCAGCCTCTTAAAACATTTATACCTGCCTTCTACTACTGCGCTGACACACAAAGCTTGTGCATTCGCTCACTACTGTCAACCACGCTGACACGCACAGCTTATTTGCTTGATTTCTGCTTGTCATCGTTTTAAACTTTCCTTTACTCTCCATGACATGTCTAACAATGTGATTATCTTAATTAAGTTGTGTAGTTGAGACATGACAGAGAAGGTGTAACAAGTGTGGAAATTCCTGAAAATACCCGTACTTGCTTGTCAAACTAGTCCCTTGGTTTACGTACATCATTTTTTAATGAATTAATTGTACCCCCATTCAGTATCTGAAAAGTGCTAACTGTTTTGCTAGTTTTACTCTACTTATTAATAACTCAGCTTCTTTAATAGTTGTATTAACTTTCTGGCTTACAAAATGCAAAATGTTACACCTCCACCTTTCTTTCTTTCTAACCCTGGTGATCTTGCTATACGTTGGTCAAAATGGAAAAAAGTTTTTCTTAACTATGCACAAGTTTGCGGGGTATCGCTAAGCGCAGAAAGAAAATCAGCACTACTTTTACACTGTCTTGGTTCTGAAGGTCAGGAGGTGTTTGAACATCTTCCTGACTTGAGTGATAGTGAATCAGACATTCTCAATGAATTTGAGATTTGCCTCAAAAAACTTGATAAACACTACCTTTCAAAAGTTGGAAGGCGTGTGCAAAAGTCTGAAGAATCTGTTGAGGCATACATCACTGCTCTTCGTAAGTTGGGTGCTACTTGTAAATTTAATGGGTCTCTTGAAGAGCGCATTCGCGACCAGTTTATGCTTGGATGCAATGTTGAGAAAATTAAAGATGAACTTTGGCAGAAAGATGACCCAAAGCTAGACGAGGTTGTTTCTATTGCCAAAAGAATAGAACACTCTCTCGCTTGTGTTGAGGTCATCAAAAAAGAAAATGGTGTAAAGGAGGAGAAAGTTCACTCTGTTACAAAAAAAACCATAAAACCTAATTGGAAGCAGCGTGAACCCATTCTCCCCTCTTCTACTTCTAAACTTAAGGGAAACTCCAAGATGAAGTGTTACCGATGTGACATGATCGGTCATCTTGCCAACGACAAGTCGTGCCCTGCTCTCTCCTCTAAGTGCCACAATTGTGGGAAAATTGGTCACGTAGCTAAAGCTTGCAGAGCACCAAAAAACAAGAAGGGCAGACGGGTGAAAGAGGTTTCCCTTGAGGATGAAAGTGATTCTGATTATGATGAGCTACACTCTGGTTAGGTCTCATTACAGAAGTGTCAAAACAAGAGAAAGGGGCCGGTGGATGAGGTACAGGTTAATGATTGCAATATCCGAATGCTTTTTGACTCAGGCGCAAACATCTCTCTCATTCCTAAAGAGTTCTTTGATGCGAAACTTCAAGGGAAAGTAAGAGTCTACAAACCTGACATTAAGCCTTGAGCACTGGGGGCTGCTGCCTGCAGATGGCAGGAAAATGAAAGAGAGACCAAAAAAAAAGGAAAAGAATAAGCAGGTAAAGACTGTCTTACAAAGCAACAGACCGAAAAAGCTGCTGAGATTCACTTGGGAATGACCTGATTTATTGCCCCAGACATCTTTCCTCCCCACATTACCCTCAAGAAACAAAATGGTCTCCGTGATCTGACCAAGGACACGCCCCCTCCAATAACAACAGTAGTAGAAAGAAGACTTATACCCTCAGGGAGCTAGGAAAACTGCTGAACAAAGAAACAGGACTCCACTGTAAGTTCCCATGAACTGACCAAGGTCACGCCCCCTCGAATAATAACAGAAATAGAAAGAGGACATATTCCAGTGAACTGACCAAGGCCACGCCCCCTCCAATAGTAACAGTAATAGAAAGAGGACATATACCCTCTGGGAGATAGGAAAACTGCTGATCATAGAAATAGGACTGCACTGTAAGATCCCAACAATGAGGCAACCAAGTTGGAGTAACCGTCAATCATTGGTTTTTATCAGTCTGCGACGTCCATCCCCCTTCTCAGATTTTGCAACCAGCCTGGGAAACAAGTTCAATATATCAGCCTGGGAAACAAGTTCAATATATCTCCCTAATCTACCTCCTGCCACAAGACAGTCACTACTAAAGAGGTTAGAATAGATAGGGATGAATACTCAAAATGCAATTATGACAGGGACCATTCTGAAACACGCAGGAAAGAATTCCTATACTATGTCATACCCCCTAATCTCTCTAAAAATGCAACCAAAACTTTTAAACACAACCTTCTTAGAAAAAACCCAGAAACTTTAATCTCCGACCCCTCCTTTAACATAAAAAAGGCGCCATTATTAACAACCTAATATTCTTCACTACTAAAATGGCAAAATGGCGCAATACCCTGACTAAGTTACTAAACGTACAGGAACTAAGAAACATTCCCTACGGCACTAAGATGCTGATAACACCCTCACGAAAACTAAGAGCTACTCTAAACATAACATGCTACAAAAACGGCACGATACTGACACAAGCCGCTAACAAAGATCTAGAAATATTTGACGAACACTTCACAATTTTAAAAGAATGCGTTCTTAACAGCCCTCCCTCAAAAAACCAGCAAAACAACTCACAAGCAGGGTCCCCACACAGGAGTCAATCCACCAAGGTAGAATCTCTAGGCACTGTAGAGCCCCAACAGTCGAAACAGGAGCTCAGAATCGCCGAAGCTAGGATCAACAGCCCGCAACACACTACAATAACAGTACCTCCTACTAACCCCCGGGAGCCTAGCCCCAGTCCTAGCCCCATCAACGGGCCATACCTTATCTTAGAAAAACACGGTAGGACAGAGTCAGCAGACCAAACCCAGGACATCTGGAGATGTAATCATATGGCCGATAATAAGAATCTCGAGATAGCATTAACAAACAGGAAAATATCTACAGAAAAGACAAAAAGTAGCTACAAGTTCCCAGAGATAGAATTACCCAGCATACCATCTAGTTCACCCCAACATTCGCCCATCTCTCCTCCTTCCCGAAGGGAATTAGATAATCTCAGTTGTCAAGCGAACAAGACCTACAAGGCCTTGCAACTCGCTATCAGAGATATGAAGAACATGTTACACCTCTCAGAAAAATACCTATCAAAAATTGAGCTTTTCCAAAAATCAGTACACGAACCTCATAACACTATAAATACTATCCCATTGCCGGCGACAAACAGACTACACCGACCTTGCAATCAACTCAGATATCTGACAGATGCTGAGATACAAATCCTATTGCTATCATATGACACATCCCCCAATCTCCCCCCTAAGGTAGACGTACATAACATTCAATCAGTCCCAATTAACGCAAATAGAACTACAAAACCAACCACAGAAAACCAAACCATAACAACCTGCAAAAAGTGACTTTAATTCCCAAAAAGCAAGACACAACAAAAGTCATCCCACAGAAACCCATTTCAGGGCTACTACTCAACTGTCGATCTGCAAAGAAACATGCCGCAGACATAGCCGACCTCATCTTAAACCAGGAAATCGATGTAGCTATCCTAACAGAATCATGACTTTCGGAATCATCCTCCCCATGCCTTGATCTATTAGTCCCCCCGAACTACAACATTGTGAGACTCGACAGGCTAAACAAAACGGGTAGAGGCATTGCCTGAATACATAGAACTGACATTACCATTATGAAAGTACAATCGGACCCCTTCGAGTCATGTGAATACCTCGGTCTGTCCTAAAGATCCATAGATAGCCAACTTTGCAAACTTCACACGTTTTACCACCCACCAGGCAAAAACACCAGGTTCATAGACCAATTGATAGAAATCATCACAGCAAACTCTACTCCTCATTCCAACGATATTTTCCTAGGAGACTTCAATCTTCACTGGGAAGATCAAAACGATAATCAGATCAATCTGCTCAAAGACTTCCTTAAGGATCAATCTTCGGTTCAAGAATGCCAGCTACCAACCCATACAAAAGGCTCTACATTAGATTGGATCATATCTAAGGAAAAAGCGGTTGACACAATCGAGATCATTCCTTGCGACTGGTCAGATCATCACATCAATACTTTCCAAATACCCCACATGAAAAGGAAAACAGCCGCACAAACAATCAAACCCAGGAAATGGGTTTGTGACACCAAAGGGCTCAATATGGAGAATCTGGTAGCACGATGTGAGAAGGATCTGCAACCTCCTAACAACCTGACAGAAGTCAGCGAACTTACAGAATACTACAACAATACGATGTCGAAAATAATTGAGGACATAGCCCCTTTAAAACTCAAAAGAATGCCAGACAAAGATAAAAACCCTTGGTTCAACCAATACCTCAATGAAGAAAGACGTTCACTCAGATTATCTGAACGAAAATGGAGACAACACCCTTCAGCACCCCATCTAAAACAACTAAGACAGACCCGAAACGCCTACAATAAAAGTATTCTAAAATCAAAAAAGGACTTCTTTAGAAGAGAACTGGATAATGCAAAAAACAGACCAAGGAAACTCTTCGAACTGCTAAAAGAGCAATCCAATAAAACGGCCAAATCTGCACTAAAATCATCAAAACCGAACATCAGTTGCGAAGAATTCTCTTCCTTTTTTACAACCAAAGCCAAATCCCTGGAGTTGGAGCTCAAAAATGCTGCGGAGAACCATAACAGCCCTGCAGATAAGCCTCACTCTCAACCAGTTCTGTTAACGCCTAAAAACAATGCATTATGGTCAGACTTCAAGCTATATGACGACAAAGATATTGCCAAAATTATCTCAACGATAAAACCAAACAACCATTTCAATGATCCCCTACCAGCAAAATGCTGGCTCACAATAAACCATTTGCTCATCCCCGGTTGGACAAAGATTATTAATGCTTCGCTTTCGCAAGGCTCATTACCAGACTGCCTAAAAACAGGGCAAGTCATTCCAATCTTAAAAAAACCTACAGAGAATCCCTCAGACCCCAACAACTTTCATCCAGTAACAATCATCCCCATGCTTACTAAAGTTATGGAAAAATGTGTTCAACAACAATTAAGCCAACACATCACAGAATTCAAACTTCTGAATGACTACCAATCAGGGTTCAGACCTAATCACAGTACTGAAACAGCAATTCTTCACATAGTAGATGACTCTCTACTTGCCCTAGACCGCAACAAAACCTGCCTTCTAATTCTGCTCAACCTTTCATCTGCATTCGACACAGTAAACCATGCCAAAATTCTAGAACGACTGAAGGAAAGGATGGGGTTAGCGAGCACAGTCCTAGAAGTGGTTTAGATCCTTCCCTAGAAAACAGATCACAAAGATTCATGGTGAACCAAACCCTATCAGCATCAGCCACAAATCCTATTGGTGTACCACAGGGATCAACACTATCCCCCGCTCTATTCAATCTATATATGGAACCTCTAACAGAAATCTTACAACAGGTAAACATCTCCTTCCACATGTATGCGGATGACACACAGTTATATATCAAGATCTCTTCGGTGGAAGAGATCAACATCATGAACCAGGCGTTAAAAAGGACTGTTCATTGGCTAACTAATAATCATCTCAAGCTTAACCCGCATAAAACAGAATTCCTTCTGATCTCTTCCCAAAAAAGCGCGACGAGTATAATGGAATGGACCAAGCTGATCACTGCGCTAAACTGTACCCCGGATCTAGTAGACTCAACCAAGTCTCTTGGAATTGTGTTAGACAAGAACCTGAACATGCGTTCCCACATTAACACAATGGCAAAAAATGCCCGCTTCCATTTAAGCTATCTTAGAAAACTGAAACCTTTCATAGCTACTTCAGACCTCAAAATGGCAGTCCAGGCATTAGTAATCTCGAGGATAGAATACGGATGCACAACTCTAGCAGGACTACCCAAGATTTCAACAGCCCCACTAAAAGCATGTCTTAATGCGGCCACGAGACTTATTACAGGCTCCAGAAAATTTGACCACATCACCCCTCATCTGAAAGTGCTTAATTGGCTACCTTACGAAGCAAGAATCCAACTAAAGATGGCATGTATCACACACAAAGCGATTCACTACAAAACTCCATTATACCTAGCCCAGAAAATTACATTATCAGGAGGCAGCAGAGTATCGCGGAGCGATGGAGATCTCTTACTGAAACCTGCCCTCTTCCGTAAGAAGAGAACGTATGACAGAGCTTTCTCTGGATCGGCCCCAAGAATTTGGAACTCACTCCCACCGAGCATTAGAAAAATCGCGTCCACTTCAGCTTTCAAAAGAAGCCAAGACCTTTTTATGAGCAAATTCCTCCCATAATAACAATTGACTAGATGCTATTGGTTGCTTTCATGATCACTCACCCTGTTAATACTAATCGATCGCTTGTAATCGTCAGGACTTTATATATGATGATGAAAATGTTGATGAAAGCACAAATTTTCTCTCTAAAATCGATGCATACATACTGATGTTTGTGTAGCACAATTGTATCTCTAAAAATGTTGTACGCCTGTTATTTGATTAGGATCATGTCAAACTTACTGTACCAAGATTAAGAATATGTAAATGTGAAGCGCTCTGATACCCTCTTGGGTCATGTCCGTGCTATATAAAACACCGAATAAATAAATAAATAAAATAAAGCCTCTAGCTTACGGTGGTCAACCTATAAAGTGGTTTGGGTATTTTTTAGGCAACATAGAATACAAAGGGAGGATTACTGCAGGAAAAATATACATCTCCTGTAGAGGCGATAGTATAATTAGCTGGTTTCACCAGACTGATCTGGGTGTGTCATTGGTTCCTGGTGGGGATCCCTGCATCGTTCTCAGAGACATCTCTTCTCATTCTACCCCTTTGAATGTTGTTTCAAGTGAGACTGATCCAAGCTGTGCATTACATGCTGAGTTTAAACAAGTTTTCAGTGGTGCACAGTCAAAATATCGACTTTTAAATATCGACCTACATTAATATTGAGTTTTAAATATTGTAGGGACAGAATATCGACATTAAGAATATCGGTGACCAGAATATCGACCTGAAGGTAAGAAATATCGTTTCTGTTAATATCGAAGTTGTTAATATCGATAGTAAAAATATCGATGTTAATAATATCGATGTTTATGTTAGTGTTATGTATTTTAGTATGTATTTTATATGTATGTGTTCCACATGTTTTGTTATGTTTTGTATTTTCTTTTAAAATATATGTATTGTTTAGAAGTTAGTAATTTTTTTTAAAGCAAATTTTGCGTTTTAGTACCGTAGCGGGTTGTGGGTTTATAGGGGAATAGGGTGGTAAGTAATTTAATTATAGTAAATTAATTCATAATTTTTAGAAATTATTCATGATTTTTAATTACATTTTGCATTTTAGTTCTGTAGCGGGTTGTGGGTTTATAGGGGACTAGGGTGGGAAGTAATTTAATTGTAATTAAATAATATTTTTTTTATTATTGTTATTGATATTTAATTTATTGTTAATTAATTATTAATTGGTAATTAATTTTTATTAATTGATAATTATATTAATTGTATACATTTTTTAGTGGAGCGGGTTGTGGGTTTATAGGGGAATAGGGTGGGAAGTAAATTAATTATAATAAAGTAATTAATAATTTTTATTTTTTGGTATTGATAATTAATTTATTGTTTTAATTATTAATTAATTTTTATTAATTAAATGATTGATAAATATATGAATTGTGTTAATTTAGTTTAGGAGTGGGTTGTGTGTTTATAGCGGAATAGGGTGGGAAGTAATTTATTATAATTAAGTAATTATTTATTAATATTTATTGGCATTGATAATTAATTTGTTGTTAATTAATTATTAATTGGTAATTAATTCTGATTAATTATTATTTATTGGTATTGATAATTATTTTATTGTTAATTAATTATTAATTGTTAATTAATTTTGATTAATTGATTAATTGCTAATTATATTAATTGTGTTAAATTTTATGTGGAGTGGGTTTTGTGTTTATTGGGGAATAGGGTGGGAAGTAGAAATAAATGTCCCTTGGTGAAAAGATGTATAAGATACAATACTAGGGGGCCGATTCCGATCTCGGTCGGAGGCGCACCCAATACCATTCGGTCGGGAAAAAAGCCATGCGAATGCCTGTTTCCCGACCGATCCGTACAGCAGACCGAACGAGTAAGTACGATGCGCACAACAGCACAGAATCCGGCCGAGTCGTACTCACCCAATCCAGGTCCTGTTCTCCGACCGAGGCGAATCCGGAAACGCTGAATCGAGTCGCACGGAAGGGAAAATGCTGCTCCGTCCGGCCGAACAAGTACGATGCGCTTTCCGTACGCGCCGAACCCGTCGCTACGCACGGCACGTCAAAGCATCCGGGAGAGGCGCACATACGCTCCGATTCGCGCCACAACACGATCCACGGATACGAGGCGAACACGCCAGCGACAAGGACGACGCGAAGCGACGAGGACGACGCGAAGCAACGAGAAGGACGAACGACACGAACCAACCATGAATCCCTTCGTCCCGATCATACCAATATTCTACATTTACTACCGGAACAGGCACGGACGCGTACGGCGCAGAAGGTAAGTCAGACACCAACCACAAAACACATACAACACGTACACGACACATCACACACACACAGAGGGATGCAGAATTTACTCACACCAGCAACAGCAGCACCATAGGGGCGGGATGCCCATCACCAATGCCACATATGCACACAGGGGCCTGAATGCGCACCACCACCCCTACCCAGGGGGGGCCGGATGCCAACCACTACTACCACCCTTAGCCAGGGGGTGCCAGATGCCCACCACCACTACCACCCTCACCCAGGGGGGCTGGATGCCTACCACTACTACCACCCTTAGCCAGGGGGTGCCAGATGCCCACCACCACTACCACCCTTACCCAGGGGGCTGGATGCCTACCACTACTACCACCCTTAGCCAGGGGGTGCCAGATGCCTACCACTACTACCACCCTTAGCCAGGGGGTGCCAGATGCCTACCACTACTACCACCCTAAGCCAGGGGGCTGGATGCCTACCACTACTACCACCCTAAGCCAGGGGGCTGGATGCCTACCACTACTACCACCCTAAGCCAGGGGGCTGGATGCCAACCACCACTACCACCCTTAGCCAGGGGGTGCCAGATGCCCACCACCACTACCACCCTTAGCCATGGGGGTGCCAGATGCCTACCACTACTACCACCCTTAGCCAGGGGGCTGGATGCCTACCACTACTACCACCCTTAGCCAGGGGGTGCCAGATGCCTACCACTACTACCACCCTTAGCCATGGGGGTGCCAGATGCCTACCACTACTACCACCCTAAGCCAGGGGGGCTGGATGCCTACCACTACTACCACCCTAAGCCAGGGGGGCATGATGCCAACCACCACTACCACCCTTAGCCAGGGGGTGCCAGATGCCCACCACCACTACCACCCTTAGCCATGGGGGTGCCAGATGCCTACCACTACTACCACCCTTAGCCAGGGGGCTGGATGCCTACCACTACTACTACCCTCACCCAGGGGGGCTGGATGCCTACCACAACTACCACCCTCACCCAGGGGGCTGGATGCCTACCACTACTACCACCCTTAGCCAGGGGGTGCCAGATGCCCACCACCACTACCACCCTTACCCAGGGGGCTGGATGCCTACCACTACTACCACCCTTAGCCAGGGGGGTACCAGATTACTACCACCCTTAGCCAGGGGGCTGGATGCCTACCACTACTACCACCCTCACCCAGGGGGCTGGATGCCTACCACAACTACCACCCTCACCCAGGGGGGCTGGATGCCTACCACTACTACCACCCTTAGCCAGGGGGTGCCAGATGCCCACCACCACCCTTACCCAGGGGGCTGGATGCCTACCACTACTACCACCCTTAGCCAGGGGGTGCCAGATGCCTACCACTACTACCACCCTCACCCAGGGGGGCTGGATGCCTACCACAACTACCACCCTCACCCAGGGGGCTGGATGCCTACCACTACTACCACCCTTAGCCAGGGGGTGCCAGATGCCCACCACCACTACCACCCTTACCCAGGGGGCTGGATGCCTACCACTACTACCACCCTTAGCCAGGGGGTGCCAGATGCCTACCACTACTACCACCCTTAGCCAGGGGGGTGCCAGATGCCTACCACTACTACCACCCTATGCCAGGGGGGCTGGATGCCTACCACTACTACCCCCTAAACCAGGGGGGCTGGATGCCAACCACCACTACCACCCTTAGCCAGGGGGGTGCCAGATGCCCACCACCACTACCACCCTTAGCCATGGGGGTGCCAGATGCCTACCACTACTACCACCCTTAGCCAGGGGGGCTGGATGCCTACCACTACTACCACCCTTACCCAGGGGGCTGGATGCCTACCACTACTACCACCCTTAGCCAGGGGGTGCCAGATGCCTACCACTACTACCACCCTAAGCCAGGGGGCTGTCTGCCTACCACTACTACCACCCTCACCCAGGGGGCTGGATGCCTACCACAACTACCACCCTCACCCAGGGGGCTGGATGCCTACCACTACTACCACCCTTAGCCAGGGGGTGTGAGATGCCCACCACCACTACCACCCTTACCCAGGGGGCTGGATGCCTACCACTACTACCACCCTTAGCCAGGGGGTGCCAGATGCCTACCACTACTACCACCCTTAGCCAGGGGGTGCCAGATGCCCACCACCACTACCACCCTTACCCAGGGGGCTGGATGCCTACCACTACTACCACCCTTAGCCACGGCGGTGCCAGATGCCTACCACTACTACCACCCTTAGCCAGGGGGGTGCCAGATGCCTACCACTACTACCACCCTTAGCCAGGGGGGTGCCAGATGCCTACCACTACTACCACCCTAAGCCAGGGGGGCTGGATGCCTACCACTACTACCACCCTAAGCCAGGGGGGCTGGATGCCAACCACCACTACCACCCTAAGCCAGGGGGGCTGGATGCCTACCACTACTACCACCCTAAGCCAGGGGGCTGGATGCCAACCACCACTACCACCCTTAGCCAGGGGGTGCCAGATGCCCACCACCACTACCACCCTTAGCCATGGGGGTGCCAGATGCCTACCACTACTACCACCCTTAGCCAGGGGGGCTGGATGCCTACCACTACTACCACCCTTACCCAGGGGGCTGGATGCCTACCACTACTACCACCCTTAGCCAGGGGGTGCCAGATGCCTACCACTACTACCACCCTAAGCCAGGGGGCTGGATGCCTACCACTACTACCACCCTCACCCAGGGGGCTGGATGCCTACCACAACTACCACCCTCACCCAGGGGGGCTGGATGCCTACCACTACTACCACCCTTAGCCAGGGGGTGCGAGATGCCCACCACCACTACCACCCTTACCCAGGGGGCTGGATGCCTACCACTACTACCACCCTTAGCCAGGGGTGCCAGATGCCTACCACTACTACCACCCTTAGCCAGGGGGTGCCAGATGCCCACCACCACTACCACCCTTACCCAGGGGGCTGGATGCCTACCACTACTACCACCCTTAGCCAGGGGGCTGGATGCCTACCACTACTACCACCCTTAGCCAGGGGGTGCCAGATTCCTACCACTACTACCACCCTTAGCCAGGGGGTGCCAGATGCCTACCACTACTACCACCCTAAGCCAGGGGGCTGGATGCCTACCACTACTACCACCCTAAGCCAGGGGGCTGGATGCCAACCACCACTACCACCCTTAGCCAGGGGGTGCCAGATGCCCACCACCACTACCACCCTTAGCCATGGGGGTGCCAGATGCCTACCACTACTACCACCTCTACCCATGGGGGCTGGATGCCTACCACCAACACCACCCCCACTCATAGGATGGACAATGCATGACACAACCAGCACACCACAACCTAGGGAATGCAAGAAAAAGACATCCCCCAACACCATGACAAGCGTGTGTAGACTGTGTCAAATGCCTACAACACTGAACATGACTTTGAACATACAATGTGACCCCCTAGCACATGTGCCACACATATATGTGTGTGGCCCCCACAATGCAAGCAGGCCATGACCATTGTGGCAATGGGGTCCAAACCCCCATCATCACAGTGACCAAAAGGTAAGTGTGGGGTCCATAGCTGAAGCACATTTTGAACAGTGTGGCAATGGGGTCCAAACCCCCATCATCACAGTGACCAAAATGTAAGTGTGGGGTCCATAGCTGAAGCACATTTTGAACAGTGTGGCAATGGGGTTCAAACCCCCATCATCACAGTGACCAAAATGTAAGTGTGGGGTCCATAGCTGAAGCACATTTTGAACATTGTGGCAATGGGGTCCAAACCCCCATCATCACAGTGACCAAAAGGTAAGTGTGGGGTCCATAGCTGAAGCACATTTTGAACAGTGTGGCAATGGGGTCCAAACCCCCATCATCACAGTTACCAAAATGTAAGTGTGGGGTCCATAGCTGAAGCACATTTTGAACAGTGTGGCAATGGGGTCCAAACCCCCATCATCACAGTGACCAAAATGTAAGTGTGGGATCCATAGCTGAAGCACATTTTGAACATTGTGGCAATGGGGTCCAAACCCCCATCATCACAGTGACCAAAAGGTAAGTGTGGGGTCCATAGCTGAAGCACATTTTGAACATTGTGGCAATGGGGTCTAACGCCCCATCACCACAGTGACCAAAAGGTAAGTGTGGGGTCCATAGCTGAAGCACATTTTGAACATTGTGGCAATGGGGTCCAAACCCCCATCATCACAGTGACCAAAAGGTAAGTGTTGACAAAGAAAGAGCTGCAACTGCCAAACTGCATGGATGATTCCTGGTCACAGAACATAAAACACATCAGTGGCAAAGTAGTGCATGTGTCCCATTGCAACATAAATTGGGGGAGCCAAATACTGCAGTGCAAATAAGACATACCTTTGGCCATGTGCAGACAAACAACACCCATGGGGGCTGACACTGTCAACTTTCATCAATGATACAATGACAGAAGTGACCATCAGAATGCAGACCCACATATTTGCACCAATGGGCACACAAATGCAGATACCCTGTGGAGACTGTAGATGTGAGGTGAACAGATACCATACCATGGCAGCAATGGGACACACAAACCATGATCATTGTGCTGACCGATGACCTAGGAGTCCCAGGGACAGCAGGGGAAACCCACCAAACTACCTACAGCCAATGGCACACCCAAGATATGCCAATGCAGTGGTGCAGATGCACAAACACAAACAGGCAGACCCACACTGCACATCATACACAACAGGTGAGGGGGGGTGCCAGTGTCCCCAGGCAACCACACAACACATGAGGAGACCTGAATACCAATCATACAGATGTGCATACAGTGCCACACAAAGGTAACTCATGGATCCAAATCCCCTATGTGCAAGCAGGCATTGTCAGATGAGAGGGAGCACAAATCACACATGTCACACAGGCACGTAGGAACAGCAACTGACACAGCAAGACACAGACACACCACAGCACTACCCCCAGGGCCCCCACAATGTGGTGACCCTGGGCTGCATTACAATCCCACTGTGATGACAAAGCTAAATGTCGTTCACACTGTGAACCACAGTCATGTGTCCTGAGCAACAAACTACCATCACACCTACACAAGCACAAATCAATCAGCATGGCCAGTAAGCCAAGGCCAACATGGAGGCAGGGGCCTAGCCGGGCAACAACTCTCATCTGCACACACTCAACACCACACCCCTCGACCTCCAACAATGTGCAGCAGTGAAGCACACATGCACTGGTGACATTGCACATGCACCCATGACTATTCCAGGGTGGTGGGTGGGAACCAAGGTGCAGAAACACATCACACATGGCCACTCAACAAGACTCCTGAATGTCTGACACACTGCACACTACGCTGTACATGGACATGACGGCAATACCACACCAACCAATGGGATCCCAGCCACAGTCACACACCAATGAAGAAGCCAAGGTCACCCACAAAGAACACACATAGACAACAACCAACATTGCAGCCCGGACCCTGAGGAGTGCCAGCAGTCACAGACACAACGTGTCACAATCACTGAAAGATAACACAAACTGGAAATCACATGACAGGGGCAAACAACAAGTGCCAAGAGGAAACCTGACTGTGACCCATCTGCGTCTGCACACAAACTCAGCCCTGACAGCAAACACACCTATGGGTGACACCCTGATGACCAGTAATGTGCCATGCACCCACATCACAGAGAACCCAGGGAGAAGACTTTGGGGGAACATAGGTCAACTCAGCAAGCATCACAAACAGGTACAACACTAGGGATCACAGCATGCACAGCTAAACGGAAGTGAACACACAGACATGCACATACAACACACACCTTGGGCGCAGGCAATGTCACAGGAGTACACACTGCCATGAGGGGACTCCACTCCTGTGTGAGGAAAGCTGTGCCATATGTTGCCTCAGTAGGGCCCCATCATGTCAGCTGAGCACTTGGTCACACAATCAACAATTAGCACCAAATGAGGGCTCCCGTCACATCAGCCTGGTCATGGAAGTGCCAACGAAATCATCAGCACAGATCCAACACACTTGTATAGCAATGTTGCACCGACAACACAGATGAGTCCTTCCTCATTGATGCCCAAACCTGCATGTCCAGTGGAGATGGCCACACGGTCAGGGAAGTAGACGAATTGAACAATGGCAGGCACAACAGATGTGCAGGGGTGGAAGCCACAGATGTGAAATAGCTAATCTAAGTAGGAAATCCCATTGCCAAATACTGAACACATGACACCCTCAGATGCTGCTATGGATGACATGGATACACGACAGGATAGGACACATTCCCCCTGGACCACATGGGTTCCTGCACAGTAACACTTCATTATCATGAGACCAAATATCACCATCACTGCAGCAAGGGCATGGTTAGCATCATCAACAACATGTACATCAGAAGCATAAGCACTAGAGAACAGAAAGTTGCTTTATTCAGCATATGTGTGTAATGAAAACAAAGTCCAGAAAAAACACAAAGGCCAATGGCCAGTCCATTGTCAAAGTCCAAACAGGGTGACAGTGGCAGATGTCACCCTACGCATGCCTGCACAAAACCAGGGACAATCCACTAGGAGGGGCAACCGGGGGGCAGGCCAGGCACCGCAGGGACAGGATCAGGGCTCACCAGGAGGAAGCAGGGAAGGGGTGGTGGGTGCTGGAGAGCCACTGACAACTGCAGTGGAGGTGTCTGACATGGTGTGTGCCGGCACAACTGGGGGCATGACTCAGATGTTGTGGGTGCCGGCACGACTGCAGTGGACCCTGCAGATGGAGTGGACAGGTCCGCCACTGCAGTGCCCAAGTCAGACAGGGTGGTAGTGGACTCCACTGCAGTGCCTACCACCAGGGGAGGAGAATGGGGAACAGGCAAGGTGGGCTGGACAGAGGGGAGGACACCCTCACCACATCAGTGGCACAGACAAGCGCAGCGGGGGTGTGGTGCCGGGAGAGCAAGTGGCAGGGGGAGAAGGCCGGATCCTCTTGGGGATGGTATATCTGTGGGTGGGGGAACCTGGGGCAGGGTGTGGTGGGGGCACCTGTGGAGTGGGGGCCTGAGGGATGGAGGAAGGAGACCTGGTGCCTGAGCTGCAGGGCGGCGGTGGGGTCTTGCTCTTACGACTCCGGGGGACTTGCGGGTGGGGGCCTCAGCCTGTCTGCGCCTGGGGGAGGGTGTCCGGGGGCGAGGGGCACTCTGCTCCGTGTGGGTGGGCTTCCTCTTCCCCCTGAATGCTGTATCAGCTGGATCGGAGGGGAAGAGGCCGAGGTCACTGAGGAAGAGCCGCTGGGTCTTTGGGGTTGCAGGTGAGGCAAGGGAGGGTGTTTTGGAGGGAGAGGCAACTGAGGACTGCGCAGTGCTCGTGGATGCGTGTGTGTGTTCCAGGGCCCCATCCCCTGTGAGTCTGGTTTCAGTCCCCTGACTGTGCGTGCGTGTGCGTTTTGTTTGTGGTGTGTGTGTCTGTGTGCTTGATGTTTGTGCTGGTGTGTGCCTGTGCCGGTGTGTGTGTGCTTGGGACGGGTAAGGTGCTGGGGAGTGTGGATGGAGCAGAGGCAGGAGGGGTGAGGGACTGTCTGAGGAGGGACACTGCTGCCGTCAGGGAGGAGTCCATGGACCTATTGCCCCTCTGTAGGTCAGACATGCCCGATGAGATGCCCTCCATGAACGAAACCAGCTGAGTCAACAGAGCGGTGTGCGCATGGAGGACACTCAGCATGGCTGTCTGCCCTACATGGAGCTGGCGAAGGAGGTACACAGACTCCTCACTCAGGGCAGCAGGGGACACAGGGGCAGGGGGTGCGGTGCCTGGCCCAAAGGAGACACGCTCCCGAACATGGGAGCCTCCACGGACCTGGGGAATGGGAGCCGATGGGAGGGCGGTGGTGGTGCTGGTGGTGGCGGGGACAGCAACACTAGCTGGGGTGTGGTGGCTGCTGACACCCGCCTCCATAAGGGAGTCATCCTCCGAGTTGCTCTGGTCCTCAGCTGAGGTGGATGGTGCTGAGGACTCCTCGGTGTGGCTCCCTCGCCCTCCGTGCCACTGGGTCCCTCCGACCACTCCTCGGCTGCTGACCCAGTCTGGCTCTCCGGCTCCTCCTGGTCCGTGGAGCTGTCCCCTTCCGTGGCCGTGGATGTATCTGCAAACAATGGGGAAACAGACAGACATCAGTCACCTGCACCAAACGCACACACCACTGTGAGCACAGCACATTACAGAGCAAGCCCTGGCATCATTAGTTGTACACTGCTAAAAGTGCCCTAACTGAACAGGAGAAGCCAATTGTCAGTCTGATGCCAACCATGGCACTCACATCCCACATGGCCTTGCACCCATCTGTCTGGTGTCTGTTGGATAGCAACACCCCAGTGTGGACACATGCACCAACTACACAGTAGTTGGACAGTGCAGAGGACACGGTGTAGCATGTGGACATGCACACATCACAACTCTTGCCACTGAGTCAGTACAGGTTTCCGGATGAAAGGGACGCCCAGAGTCAAATAGGAAATGCATGTGATGCATACCAGCGACAGACACCATGATGCACCCATGTCCTGATAGCCATCGCCACAATGGTGTGCATGTAGCACATGTCACTCCCCTGCAGGATCACCAATAAGTAGACACATGCCATGGCGGAGGCATGACTGCTAAGTCATACATCACTGTCTCAGTGATGTATGACTTGGCAGCCAGACAACAACACTCTGCACTGTGTCACAATAGTAGGTCATGGGGAATGCAAGTCCTGGAGCTGCACAAGTGCACATGTACATCCCCCACACAACACATCATCTTAACCCTCATCTGTCCAGGTCATACCGATTGGACATATGGGAGACCTGTGACACTACCCTCTGAACCTGAGCCCCTCACAATCTGCTGTGAATGGGGAACAGCTGCCTGAACTTCACATTTGCATACCCCAGTCTGCACGGGCAGCTGATCAAACACCTATGTGACACACAAGTATCGTCTCCTATGGTCACATCTCCAGTGGCATGCTGAGCCCCTACCGAGAAACACCCCAGCAGTCCTGGCAACAAATCCACAGCACACTGACACAGAGGCAGACACCTGAGGGGTCAAATCACTGCGCATAATGTGTCAGCTGATACACGGGAGTGGGAGTACAGAGTGCATTGCATGGCCTGGAGTAGGCATGACTGTCCTGCCCCACATGAATGAGGGATGAGCCCTGGACAGTGGATAGCTGGCTATGTATGTGTGACACACGTAATCTGCACACTCCTGGGGCCCAAACATTGTTCCCACCCGCTGCATGGGTGTGTGCCACATACCCCAGGCACATGTGGTGGCTCAGCTCAGCAAGTGGACCGCATATCAAAGCAACACGCAGATTACATGTCCGAACACAGGCGTTGTGTGAAAAATGGACCCACCCATGATGCCCACAACAGAGTTAGGGAAACAGATGCTGTCCCCCACCTTTAGTGAAGCAAACTGCAAGGACACAGTCCCAAGTGACACAATTCCCTGAATGTAAGGGCCACACCTGGGTATCAGATGAGGAGTGGGCAGTGCACAATAGAGGGACATGGCTCCTGGACAACATGACTGCGGTACTGTGGCTGTTTAACCAGGCCAGAGGAGGGCACATGGCATGTAATACAGAGTTCACAGTGCAGTCTTTGACTCACCCCCTCCTTGCTGCTGTCTGGCCTTCAGCTGCCCATCCAGGTCTGGAAACACCACCGCCAGGATCTGGAGCATGTGGGGGGTCAGGGTCCGTGTTCCGCCCCTCCTGCGAGGAGGCGACAGCTTCAGCTGGACCCGTGCAATCCTCCGGGTCCAGCCCTGAAGGTCCTGCCACCTCTTCTGGCAGTTGCGGATCCGGCGCTTGTAGACCCCCACGGACCGGACAGCCCGGACGATGTCCTTCCAGATCTCCTACTTCCGATGGGCATTAACCTGTCAGGATGACAAAGTGAAAAGGCCATTACTACACATGCAACATATCCGTTCATGACACAGTTGTATATACATGTCTCATTCACAGGGGCACATGATGTACACAGGCAGTGCAACGCTGCCCATGGACAGTTTGCCAGACGTCACTACATGGTATCATTGCATGGGAAGTAAAACCTTGTTCAAATGCACTGTCACTGCACCATACCTGTCCAGTGCATGTCACTACACACTATGGGGGTGACAACTACTCAGTGAGCCTGCTAGCCAGTGGCGTGCAGACTCTCAGCCTTGCTAGTCAGACAAAATGCACATTCAGAAAGGCAGTGCACAGAACACTCACCTGCTCCCCTGGTGTCCCATACAGCTTGCTGTACTGTGGAAGTAGGCTGTCCAGCAGGGCCTGGTTCTCCTCAAGGCTGAAGGCTGGGGCTCTCTCCACAGTACGTGCCATTGCAGGGTCCAGAGGGGCAGAGACAGCAGCAGTGCAGTGGCAGATGTCGTCCTGGAGCATGTAGTGCAGGCAAGTGAGCTCTCAGGGGAACAGCCAGCAATATATATGTGCTGGAGAGGCAGATACTGTCCCTTGTGTCCAAAGTGATAGGTCCAAGTCGTTTGCATCTTCTGAATCTGGCCAATCCATGGAATAGCAGCACCAATTCACGCCCACAGCATCCTTCAAATCTTCAACTTCATGACATACATGATTTTGCAACATTGTTGTGGGTGACCAACTGAATTTCCAGCAACCGACTCGTTCGAATTTCGAAAACGCGTCCGTTGCCAGGCTAGGCCATTGTCAATGGGTGCGCACCGATCGGTCCATTGCGGTACAACGCGTACAGGGGTACAACGCGTACCCGCACACATTGAATGCAATGGGCCGGCTGGGGGCACCGATCGGTCCATTGCGGTACAACGCTTACAGGGGTACAACGCGTACCCGCACACATTGAATGCAATGGGCCGGCCGGGGGCACCGATCGGTCCATTGCGGTACAACGCGTACAGGGGTACAATGCGTACCCGCACACATTGAATGCAATGGGCCGGCCGGGGGCACCGATCGGTCCATTGCAGTACAACGCGTACAGGGGTACAACGCGTACCTGCACACATTGAATGCAATGGGCCGGCCGGGGGCACCGATCGGTCCATTGCGGTACAACGCGTACAGGGGTACAACGCGTACCTGCACACATTGAATGCAATGGGCCGGCCAGGGGCACCGATCGGTCCATTGCGGTACAACGCGTACAGGGGTACAACGCGTACCTGCACACATTGAATGCAATGGGCCGGCCGGGGGCACTGATCGGTCCATTGCTGATCAACGCGTACCTGCACACATTGAATGCAATGGGCCGGCCGGGGGCACCGATCGGTCCATTGCGGTACAACGCCTACAGGGGTACAACGCGTACCCGCACACATTGAATGCAATGGGCCGGCCAGGGGCACCGATCGGTCCATTGCTGATCAACGCGTACAGGGGTACAACGCGTACCCGCACACATTGAATGCAATGGGCCGGCCGGGGCACCGATAGGTCCATTGCGGTACAACGCGTACAGGGGTACAACGCGTACCTGCACACATTGAATGCAATGGGCCAGCCGGGGCACCGATCGGTCCATTGCGGTACAACGCGTACAGGGGTACAACGCGTACCTGCACACATTGAATGCAATGGGCCGGCCGGGGCACTGATCGGTCCATTGCGGTACAACGCGTACAGGGGTACAACGCGTACCCGCACACATTGAATGTAATGGGCCGGCCGGGGCACCGATCGGTCCATTGCTGATCAACGCGTACAGGGGTACAACGCGTACCTGCACACATTGAATGCAATGGGCCGGCCGGGGGCACCGATCGGTCCATTGCTGTTCAACGCATCCCTGTACAAGTGACTGGCATATGTCACCATGCCTGTCTCAGATGGACATATGCCAGCCACAGATAGCTCCCAGGGAGTGAGGGGCACACCTACAACACGACAGCCTGTCCAAACTGTATAATAAGGCATGTAAGGCTGCATTTCCTATTGTGTGTATGTTGGTGTACATGTTGTCCTGTGGGTGTCACCTGGGGGCAGCCACCCCCAGGCTGTGCACGTGTTCATGGGGACAGGATCCTGGGTGTTACATGTACATGACCACTGTGATGTGCAACTGTTCATATCTGTGCATGTGCCATGGTCACATTTCACGGTGGTGTATGTGTATGTCATGTCACATACCCCGTGAGTCCCATGTGGGACGGTATGTTTGAGCCAGGGTGTCCCAGTGGCACAATAGTGATGGTCCTCCACAGTCTGTGTGCATGTAGTGTTTACAATGTCTCTGATTTCATGTGCACAATGGGAGACAGTCTCCACATCCACGTTGTGTGTGCATGGACTTTGATGTTGTGCGTGTGTGTGTCACAGACGTCCATGTCTGTCCTGCAGTGGCAAGTGAGACCACTACCTGTGGGGGTCATAGTTGTTTTGCTATGGTGTATACATGATACTCCATGTAATGCCAGTGTCCATGTGGCAATACAGGGTCCCTGGGAATGTACCTGTCGTTGAGCTGTGATTCCTGGGGCACATCTGTCCTCACATGTCACTGTGGGGGGTGATTGTGACACGGCAGCAGGAGATGGGAACTGTGACACGGCCTCATGATATCCAATGGGCCAACCTGGGACTTATTGATGCCACTTGTTGAACCGTGATGACAGATGTTGGCTTGTATGTACCATACATGTCCTTACGGAACTGCACACTTCATGTAGTTGTGCCTCATAATGATGTATGTTGGGATATTGAGTGTGTTCAATGCCGCATATGTGGGGTGACTGACAATCTTGCTTTCTTCTCCTCTGCACTGCAGGGCTCCTGCTGTCCATCGACCATTCCCAGACCTGGCAACGATGGTGGAACGGGACAGCATCCGACGGTACCGCTTCACCAGGCAGCTGATTGAGGATTTGGCAGTGCAGTTGGCCCCACATTTGCAGCCTGGCCGGCCGTATCCTACAGCGCTGACCCCCAAGGTGAAGGTGATGGCAGCCCTACACTTCTTTGCCACCGGTACCTTCCAACATACTGTGGCGACTGCTGGTGGGATGTCACAGACCATGTTGAGCCGTGTGCTCCGCGATGTTTTGGCGGCAATGTTGCTATTCCTGAACCGGTACATCTATTTCCCTAGACTGCAACGACTCAATGACGTGAAGAGTGACTTCTATGCCCTGGGGAGGATGCCGCATGTCATTGGCTCCATTGATGGGACACATGTGGCTTTGGTACCACCACAGGCCCAGGAGCAGGCCTACAGGAACCGCAAGCACTACCACTCGGTCAATGCACTGGTGGTGTGTCTTGCAGATATGACCATCACACACGTGTGTGCCCGTTTCCCTGGTTCAGCACACAATGCCTTTGTGATGAGGAGTAGTCGCATCCCCAGGATGATGGCACAGATGCAGAACCAGCGTGCCTGGCTTGTCGGTGTGTACTGACTTTGTGCCATTGTGTGTGATCTGAACTGTAGTATTGAGCCCACTTTTCCAAGTCAGCTAATGTGCACTTGTCTGTCCGTAGGTGACTCGGGATACCCCAACATGCCGTGGTTGCTGACACCCCTCAGGAACCCTGTGACACCAGCCCAGATGCGCTACAATGAGGCACATGGTAGGACCAGGAGAGTGATTGAGCGGACATTTGGTCTCCTGAAGAGCCGCTTCCGCTGCCTGGACAAGACCGGAGGGTCCCTCCCATATGCCCCTGCGAAAGTGTGCAAGATTATCATCGTTTGCTGCATGCTCCACAACCTGGCAGTGCGGAAGGAGTTGCCTCTCATCCAGGATGACAATGACCAACATCCGCCACCTGTGGAGGATCCTGGCCTGGACCACGATGCCAGTGATGATGATGATGATGAGGGTGATGTCCGCACACAGCTAATCACCAACTTCTTTAGCTGAATGTGAGTATCCTGAGGTGTCATGTCAATGATGTGAGTTGGCATGATATGTGTAGGTGGTGCTCTGGTGCTGTTGGAGTGTGTCCATGGGCTACTTGATGTGTGCTTACAGGTGGTCTGTACTCCCCAACAGTGTTGACATGCTAACTTGGTTCTGGGTGGGTATCTTGTAACATGTATTGTGCATGAGTTTTGCTGTTCTGTCCTGTTCTCCATTGCTTTTGACTGTGTGTCATTTCTGTCCTTCACAGGGTACTTTCAGATTCGTTTGGTCAACTGTGTCCACCGACGACGTGATTGTACTTCCAGGGTGGTAGCTGTTGTGTCCCTACAGGTTATGTGCGCCACACCCATGGACTTCCTTCCTTCTACAGTTGTTGACTGTGTGCCCGCTGCCAGGTGGGATTACCTTGCATCTGTAGTGGTTACGACATGTTGCAACTGTGTAATAAACCTGTGCTTCACTTTGTGATGTGCGTTGTCTGTGGTCACACATTTGACTGCCATTTGCTCACTGCACCTGTGGGCTACTTGACTACAACTGGGAATAGGTGTGGTGTCTGTGCATTGCACCGTCTTCCCTGGCAACATCAGTGTAGGCAATGAGTCAGATGGCCTAGGTGTGTATGTGTTGTGTAGCCCTGGTGGTGTGTCTCCCTAATATGTGTCACATTGCCTTTACTCACATGCCTGTGTTGTACTTGCTGTTGCAGTTTGCATACACAGTGTAATTTAGCAGTTCATCATCCCCATAACAGCACCCACGTTGGAATCACAACAGAGGCAAGTATGGTGTATTAGTGTGTTTATTGTGATACATTTGTGTGAATAGTGCATAGGATGGGTAGTGCTGTACATATATCTTGCAATCAGAAGTTCCTAGGTGAATTGAAAGTCCTGGTAGACAAAATCCCCGGTATCGGGGCCACAGTTGTCTGAGACATTGGTCCAACTTGTACTCCCCATGCAATGTGTGGGAGTTGTGTTGCCGTCAACAGGGTGAACAGTCTGTGCACAAAGGTGAACAACCAGAACAGGTTCAGGCTTCTGGGAGTTGCGCTTGGCCATCCGCCTCTCACTTGCCCCTCCTCGGACGACCCCTCTTCTTTGGGGGGGGGCCCCTCAAGTACAGGCTGCTGCGGTGCAGGGGACTCTCCGCCAGAGTCATCCTCCCTCCCTGTGGCAGTTGCAGTTTGTTCAGCACCAGATGTTGTTGGCACACAGGGAGGTGTGGACTGGTTGCTGTTCATCTGGCGGAGGCATTGTAAAATGTCCCTGTGCACCGCCGTCATCTCATGCAGTGCGTCCCACTTGGACTCCACGCGGGACATGTGTGAGTCCACGCGGGACATGTGTGCGTCCAAGCGGGCATGATGGGCAGCCTGCTGCTGTTTCATGTCTCTGAGGAGCCCCACTACCTGGCTGAGATCTCCGGTGCTGGACTGGTACGCATCAGCTATGCGTACCAGTTGTGGGTCGTCATGCACACCAGCAACATCTGCAAGCAGCGACCTCTGTCTCCCACCCCTCCCACCACCCCTGCCGACATGTGCAGTGCGTGCAGTGGCACGCACAGTTGACCCTGGTCCACCTTGGGGGTTGGTGGTGGTGGTGGTGTCCATGGCCCCACGTTGGTCCAGGGTCCCTGTGCTGGTGTTGCTCCTTGTTCTGTCCATGTCGGCGGGGATGGTATTTGTGGTGACAGTCGTTGGAGGGGTGGGTGCAGGGGGTGCAGCTGGTGGTCCTGCTGGTGCTGCAGCTGGTGGTCCTGCTGGTGCTGCAGCTGGTGGTCCTGCTGGTGCTGCATGTAGACTTGCACCGGATGTGCCAGGTTGGTCTTCTTCGTCTGAAGAGGGCAGAGGCTCTACAACATCAGTGAGCTCCGCATCCTCTTGAGCCTGGGACTGGGACTCCTCAGCGTCTGCTGCTGTGTCCCCATCATCACCTGTTTTTGGGAGACACACACAATGTATGTTATGTTTCTGCAGGCATCAATGGTTGACACACCTGACAGTTGTGACTGTGCCTCTGGGTGCGGGCCTGTACATTGCATTGTCCTAAGTCGTCACAGTCAGGGGTTGATATTGGTGTGGCACATTGTCCTGCATTATTTGGGCATTACTATGTATTTGTTGGGGTGTGAACATGGTCTGCATTGGTTGTATTTGGTTGACAGCCGGCCCTCCTTCCCACCCAGCCAGTCAGTTATCCCACCATGGACTGTGCTTGCATTGCAGGGAGTGGAAGTTGTCTCTCAGGATGTCAGTCAGTGGTGTCCTGCTGTTTGTTGGTGCACTGTTGCCAGCAGGGCCTTGTGTTCTCCACAGCAGTAGCCAGTGTCAGCCATCTTGTGAGTCCTTCTCCACTCCCTGTGATGTGAGCATGGTTCAGGGTGGTGTTGATGGGACAGTTGTGGGGGTGAGCTATGTCTGTGACTGTGACTCCCATCATGCTTTTGCCTCCACCCCACTTCCCGGCATTCCCATACTTACTTGCTTTTGTGGGGAGTTCAGTGTGTGTGGGTGTGAGGGCAATGGCAAGATGGCTGACAGTGGTGTCCTGCTGTTGGTTGGTGTGCAGTTCCCAGCATGCCCTTGTGCTCCCCACAGCAGTAGCCAGTGTCAGCCATCTTGTGTGTCCTTCTCCACTCCCTGTGATGTGAGCATGGTTCAGGGTGGTGTTGATGGGCCAGTTGTGAGGTTGAGCAATATCTGTGACTACTCCTCCCATCATGCTATTGCCTCCACCCCCCTTCCCAGCATGCCCATGCTTCCTTCCTTTTGACTCTGCTTCCCTGTGGGGTGGGCTGCCTGTGCTGACAGGATGTCTGGGAGTGTTGTCCTGGCAGTTGTTTGGCTAAAAGTCCCAAGAGTGTCCCTGTGCTTCACACAACATAACCCAGGGTGGTGGTTCTTTGTGGGATCTTGAGTTAGGATGTGAGGCATTGCATTCTCCCAGGTGGGTTCTGTGGAGTTTGTGTTGAGGGGGGGTGTGAGGGGAGGTGCTTGTGACTATGCTCAGTGCTGCAAGTCCTCCTTCCCAGCCAGCAGCCAGATATCCCACCATGGAACGTGCTTCCATTGCAGGGAGTGGAAGTTGTCTCTCAGGATGTCAGTCAGTGGTGTCCTGCTGTTTGTTGGTGCACAGTTGCCAGCAGGGCCTTGTGCTCCCCACAGCAGTAGCCAGTGTCAGCCATCTTGTGAGTCCTTTTCCACTCCCTGTGATGTGCGCATGGTTCATGGTGGTGTTGATGGGACAGTTGTGGGGGGGCAATATGTGTGACTATGACTCCCATGATGCTATTGGCTACACTGACTTGCCCAGCATACACAGAATTCCTTCCTTTCAGTGGTCTTCACTGTGTGTTGGTGTTGTAGTGGTGGCTACATGTCTGGATGTGTTTGTTAGTTCTATTTGTGCCACTGCCTAGCTGTAGTTGTAGTTGTGTTTGTACATGTGATGGCACGGTTAAATGTAACTTTGAGATGGCATGTGTTGTGTTTATCTGACTGACATACACATTTTGGGATGATTCTGTTCTGGTTGCTGTGTAATTGCTATGAGTGCATGGTTTGACTCTCCCCTTGACAGTGATGTGTGTGTGTATTGTGGCAGAATATTGTGTACATTTGTTGTGTACTCACCAGGCTCTGGGATGTTCTCTAGTATATATACGCTCACTGCCGGAAGGATGGCCCGCACCTTCTCCTCCCAGGGCCTGAGGTATACTGGCTTGGCAGGAGGGCCACTGCCGGTGTATTGGCTCAGGAGGTAGTCTTTCTTGAGCAGCTCCTGGACCCTCCTGCGCACGTCATACCACCTGTTCTGGATGTCGGTCTTTGTGCGCAGACATGGTGATTGTGCGTTCACCCTGTTGATGATCCTCTCCCACATCTTGGTTTTCTGGGAGATGGGGGTCTGTTGGACCAGTGTGCCAAACAGCTGTGGCTCTACCCTGAGGATCTCGTCTACCAGGACTTCCAATTCACAATCTAGGAACTTGTGATTCTTCTTGGGGGCATGGTGATGGGTGGTGATGGTGAGTGATGTGTGTGTTGGTGTGCAGGTGAGGGTGTGTGGGTGTGTGTTTTGCTGGGTGTATGTGAGGTAGGTATTTGTTGGTGTGCTGATGGTGTGTGGCTTGTGTGAGGGATGAGCTGTGGGTGTGTGGTTGCTGTTTGTTGGGTGCTGGCAGTAGAATGGCATTTGCAAAGGATCATGGTTGGGATTTGTGTCCTTTATATGGGTGGAGTTGTGGGTGTGTCTTTGTTCTCTGTCCCCACCCCCCCAGTATTTATTGGCTTTGTAATTGCTTGTTTGGCCTTTTTTTGTGTAATTTTTTCTTTGTACTGTCTGTGCATGTTGGAGACGTTCTTGTGACCGAGTCGGACCCTGCATTTGTCTCGTACGGTGTTCTCCGTTTCGTTCACGCTGTGTTTGTGCAGTTTTCTATGCTGCGTACGCGTCGGTCGCGGTGTTTTGTGTTACTCGGCTCGGTTTTGTATGCGTGTCGGTCGTACGGCTTGTCCTCCGTACGACTCGCTCGTGGTTTTCGCGCCTTGCATCGTACTTTGCGGTTTGGAGTTCGCGGGTACGTTTCGGTTGGATTTGTTCCGGGTGCGTGTCGGTCGGTTCGATTCGTGTGTTTTTCCAGCCGGATTGCTGTTTTCCGTGCGGCTCGGTCGTTCGGCTTGGGTTCGGTACGTGTCGGTCGGATTTTGCACGCTTTGCATCGTACTTGGCGTGTCGGGCGCCACAGGTACGTGTCGGTCGGAATAAATTCCGGCTCCGAGTCGGTCGGTGCTTTTTCCGGCCCGAATCGGAATCGACCCCTAGGTCTCAAAGTACCTAGCCAGAAAATGTATAGCCCATATGTTAGATCATAAAAAGGTTGTACATACAACTATTGCAATTGCAAATTGTATATAAAAATATATTTTTTATTAAAAACCAGCAGATATTGCAATAAAAAACACTGTAAAAATGATTACACTAACAGGTAAAAAGAGGAAGGAGCTTGATGTAGGGGGATCGCATTTTCAGAAAACTTTTAGTCCTTTAAACAACCTTAATGGGTCTGGGCTTTCTTTCTGTCTTTTACTGTATATCAATGAAAAACACTATACAAGACAGCAGCCTTTTTTGAAGATTATACTAATAGAACCCAAATCGTGTGTGTGAAAGGAAGCAAGATTATACAGGTATGTCAGGCTGCTAAATTTATAAATTATGAATATACTATACCTGAAGAAACATAGGACTAATATTAGGTTTTTATTTTTAGATTTTAAATTCAGGATTTCAATGTCAAATGCTATAAAGGAAGACTATTCGTATAGAAATCGAATATAAGGATTACATCATTGACCTTATCAGGTGAGAATAGGGTCATAGTTCCAACAATGCTTAGAATATAAATTAGCCTGTTAAAATAATAATGAGATGGATATTTATCACTGGTATATATAAAATTCTTTTAGACTCTCTGGATCATGGGCAATAACATGCCCGGCAGATCAAGTGAACTGATGTGTCAGTAATATGAAATAAGGTAAAACACCTTTTGTCTCAAATCTATGGCTAAATTTTGGAATTGGGGTGCCCCTTTGGATTTAAACCATGGGTGGGGTCACAGGCACATATTAGAATAAGCCCATCTGATAGAGTCAAAAGGGGTTATTTGAAAAGCTGGGGAAGAGATGTATGTCATACCCATTAAGTTATCAAAATTTGCAAAATGTAAAAACTGACCCTGGAAACTATATAGAAAAGTAAGGAAAAAATGAGTAGCAATAACGTATAATTAAGTGGTTGTTAGTATAGCGGGTATTGAGTAACCTATGAAGTCAAGCTTTTAAATACACTAAGGGGCCGATTCTGATGCGGGTTGGAAAAGCTTCCCGACTGAATCGGTTGGGAAATGGTGTCCGACCCACTCGGATCGGGAAAGACCGACCGGCGGAGTAGGATGCATCCGGATGCTTCCAGATACGATTTGGTTGAACTCCCATTGACTTCAATGGGAACATTTGTTCCTAACCGCATCAGAATTGGGCCCTCGGTCGGGAAGACACGTTCCCGATCCGATTTGGAAGGAGCAAATGCCGTTAGGAGGCCTTCCTAACCGCATCAGAATCAGGCCCTCGGTCGGGAAGCTTTTCCAACCCGCATCAGAATCGGGCCCTAAATGAATACATTGTATTTGCCTTACACAGGATTGAAATCATAGGCAACCAAACAGTGCCAATAAAGAGAGATTTATATGTTGTCTTGATAAAGATGGGACATCAATAGAACCATCGAAACGCGTCGACGCTTCACTCAACACAATCCGTGGATTTAGCTTATCCTGTAGATAAGAATAATAGACTGTATCCAGGACTAGCTATTGAATTGTTCAGATCGGATGTGTTCTTAGATGACAAAATGTATTGTCTGTTTTTGTCTCTCTGTTGATTGTTTGTTGGTACGTTTAAATAGAAAAATATGATGTTTTAGGTTTTTTGGATAATACACATAATCTTAATTGTATATGAATTTGGCATTAATGCTTCTGCAATCATTCCTATAGTGAGTTATAGGTTTTCTGTGGATGGAATATATGATTTAAATGAATTTGATTTTGCTGTTAGTGTAATCATTTTTACACTGTTTTTTATTGCAATATCTGCTGGTTTTTAATAAAAAATATATTTTAATATACAATTTGCAATTGCAATAGTTGTATGTACAACCTTTTATGATCTAACATATGGGCTATAAATTTTCTGGCTATGTACTTTGAGACCTAGTATTGTATCTTATACATCTTTCCACCAAGGGACATTTATTTCTACCTGTCAGTAGCACCCTATTCCCCTGGTCTGGCACAAGGGGTCCCTCTAATTTTTTCTATATGAATAGGGTGGGAAGACATTTAATGTTATTAAAGTAATTATTAATTTTCATTTTTTGGTATTTATAAATAATTTATTGTTAATTTATTAATAAATCATTATTTAATTATAACAATTATTTAATTGATAAGTATGTTATTTTTAACCCCTACGCTATCCAACACTTTCCCTACTGTTGCACTCTCTGGAGTGGGAATAGTAATTTTTACACCTACGCTATCCAACACTTTCCCTACTGTTGCACTCTCTGGAGTTGGAATAGTAATTTGTACCCCTACGCTATCCAACACTTTCCCTACTGTTGCACTCTCTGGAGTGGGAATAGTAATTTTTACCCCTACGCTATCCAACACTTTCCCTACTGTTGCACTCTCTGGAGTGGGAATAGTAATTTTTACCCCTACGCTATCCAATATTTTTCTGTATTGTTTTACTTAATGTTGTGTATAATTTATTTTACAAAAATTCAAAATATTTTAATTTTTTTAATTTGTTAAATATATGTTTAAAATTTTTAATAATATTACTTTTGTATGTGTATGTCTGTATTTATAATTTATAAAAAAAATAACAATTTATAAGTTATTAAAATAATTTATGAATATTAAGTAAGTATATATATTATATTTTATATGTATATGTTTAATTTATTTTAACATTATATGTATCAGTTTTTATTTTTAAACATTTTTAAATAATTTTAACTATGTTTCTTTTAATTATATGTATTATTTACTTTATTTTAGATTATTTTTTTAACATTTAAACAAAACGATATTTTTTACGATATTTTTGACATCGATATTTAATTTTCGATATTTTTGTACTTACCATGATGTAGATAGGATGTCGATATTCTTGACTTCGATATTTCTTGACACGATATTTTGTACCACGATATTTTTGAGGTCGATATTTTGTCAGTGATTCGTTTTCAGTCAAGTGTTGGGTTGTCTCTCTGGTTATACCCACAAAATAACTCTAAAGACGGGTGCTGTTCCCGTGACTTGTAAAGTACGCAGTGTACCATTAGCCATGCGGGAGTCAATGTGCTCTGAACTAGAGAAATTGAAGAAAGAGGGAATCATTGTTGAAACAGAGGCAAGTGAATGGTTGGCTCCGGTCGTCCTTGCACACAAGGCCTCTAGAGAAGTACGCTTATGTGTGGACCTCCGTGCTTTGAACCGTGAAGTTGTTGCTGACAGGTACCCTCGCGATACAATAAAGAAATGGTCACAGTAACAACAAACAATTCTCAATAGCGAAATACAAATTAGGGCTGCCTTCACAATACCACGTTGGAGATTTGTAAACAAAATGCAATTTATTTTATGCTGTTTATATCTGGCAACACAGTTGCACTTATATCCTTAAATGCTTCTAATATTTCAAAAAAGTGCTCAGGTGTGGGAAACGGGAAATGGAGTGTAATTGGTCAAAGTGAGACCGTGAGGAGGGTGGACAAGGAAGAGAGGTGTGACATATATCCATCACATTATTATGAAGATACTGTTCCGGCCTAACAAATGGTCAATTGTTCCACAATCACATAGATCTCAAATGACACTGTTGATAATTCACAGTTATCAGGACTTGTGAGCCAAATGTAGTCAACGTTTCGACCCCTGTGACATTAGCTAGGTGAATCCAGCCTTAGAATGGGGTCTTCATCAGGACAGTGAGGAAGGGAGGCACCTAGAAGCAAGAATGATACTTCGTGAGTTAGGGGCATGGTATCTAAAGGGGAAAGTGAAATGCAGCTAGACAAAGGTAATGATTACCTAGTAGTGCATCCAGCGCGTATTAGTCTGCTGGGCATTCAGAGATGAAAATGGGCCTGAGCTCCTAAATGTAAAGAAAACACACAATGGAGAAAAAATAATGAAAGAGAATTTAAAAAAAAATTAAATTCCAGAGCCTACCCGGATCTGTCGGTAGTGAATGGCAAGATCCGCTGAATGGACACTTACTGTTCATATTGTAGAGAGGTACGGCCCTTTGTGCGCATACGCGGTAAAATACTGCCGGTCAAAAGATCCTGGGCAGTTCCCAAATAATGTAATCTGCAAGGACAGAAAGGGTGTGCGTCAGAGAGGGATTCTGGCGCGATTTGGGCAACATAAGGTGGTATTGATAACCTATCTCTTGTTATGGTAAAAACCAACTGGTAAATGCTAACAAGAATGAACCCCCGTGATCTCATGGCTACTTGTGTAGCAAGGGTTAAAAAGCTATAGTCACAAGGCAAAGAGCCACTAGACCCCCTTTGGTTAAGTTAGATGTGAAGCGGTGTCCTCGGTAGGTTAGAGAACAAACCAAATTACTCAAATAAAGGAAAACTGCTGAGAAAGCTACTCCGTGGAACAACTCAATTAAAAACAAAAGAAAGGACTTCAAATAGCAGAGTGGTGGCGAAGATAGTGTCTGCTAAGGGAAAATGTCAGAGGGCGCTCACATCCTCACCTTGAAATGTGTCCGTCCCGCTTGGAATCTGTTTGCCAGAATGAGCTCGCCGTGAATCATCCCGTTTTTAGATGCGTAACGGGACGTGCACGTTGAGTGCAGGCGCTGGATGCCTCCCGTGTGGTAACGTGGAGAGCAAAAGGTCAGACAGCTGAAACACGATAACCGGATGGTTCTGTGTTCAGCATTTAGTGACTTTAAATACAGCGAAATAGGGCAGCAAATGCGAGAATATATCGTAGAATGAGCAGTACTTGCATTGCCTGAATTCAACCCTGAGGGTTTGTGCTACACATGTTGTGACTTGTAAACATTTGCATAGGGGAAACGTTAGTGGATATGAAACATATCTGAGCAGTGGAAAGTCATGTAGATGACATTAAGCATCCCATTTTTTACATAATAATCTTGGGACATCTGAAACCTCGGTCTTGCTTTAGAAATGTCATACAAAACAACACATATGCAGGCATATAGTATACATAAGTGGCAGTACTTATATTACATGGATTCTGCCTCTAGGATTTGTATTACACATATCTTAAGTTATAAATATTTTCATGAGGGGAACGTTTAGGGGATGTGTTCCTCCCGTTCTTTTTGCATGTTAGATTGTAGACATTAGGTTCATCTGAGACCCAAGTCTTACTGTAAAGACATCATATTAAAAACAGATCAATGGCACTTGCTCAGATATAAAAAATTGTGGTGAATAGCAAACGTTGATCACATGCGTGAGAGTCACTTATCAGTAAGAGGAGGTCATTGTATACATCAATTTTAAGAAAAACAGACATATTTTGATGCATAATACAAGCGTTAGAGGCGAGTTCTAGCTGTAAGGTCTCAATGGTAATGGCGTGTGGGGGACACAGTTGTGTCTGAAAATTAACAATTATTCAGTAACAAGGACGGAGAGTTGGGCATTGTTGCCATCCAGTTCATTTAATCCATGATTCACAGTGTCCAACTTATGCATCCACTTGCATTCTCTCACGTTCATAATGGAGGTGATGTCGCCTCCCCTGCTTCCCAAAGATACTTTCTCAAGGACTAGCCATCTCAGTGATTCTGGTGTGTGTGATTTGGCAGTGAAATGTTCTACAAGTGGTGCACCTGCTGTGCCGCATCTGATTCTGCTACAATGTTGTAGTATCCTTGTTTTTACTTTTTGTTTCGTCTGGCCAATATACAACTCATTGCAGGGGCAAAGGATGCCATAAATCACATCAGCTGTGTTGCAATTGGAATGTACTTTAAGGTTAATAGTGTGTTGTTTATAGCAGAAGGTCTTGGTCTCAATGGTCAGCTTGCAAGCTTTGCATTTGGTGCATTTAAAATGTCCAACTACTTCTGGTAAGTTCCAGAGTGTCTGAATGGTTGGTTGTGGTGGCGTGTCTAGCAGGGATCGGACCACATGATCTCTGACACTCTTGGCTTTCTTGAATGAGTGTAATGGAGGTTCATGGATGTCTATGTCTTCATATACAAGATTCCAGTGTCTGTTAATGATCTTCTTTATTTCATTGCTCTTCGTGCAGAACGTGGTTACACAGATCATTCTCGAAATGTCGGTGGGGCGTTGCTTAGGTGTCAGGAGCGCATCTCGGTCATAGTACCAGGCCCTCTTTCTTGCTCGTTTAACTAACCTTCTCGGGTATCCTCGTTCGATGAGATGAATGATCAGGTCGTCTGATTCTTTGAAATAGTCATCTTTGAAGGAGCAGTTCCTCCGTATACGGAGGAACTGACCAAAAGGTAGATTATCACGTAGGCTTCTTGAATGGTGACTGGAATATCTTAATAGAGTGTTCCTCTCAGCTGGTTTTCTGTATAATGTGGTATACAGATGGTCATTCTCCACTTTGATGGTAATATCTAGACAGTCCATAGTATCCTTATGCCAATTCATAGTGAATTTGATGTCGGGAGATCTGGTGTTAAGCCATTCAAAGAAATCTTGGAGGTCTCCTTCATCTCCTGTCCAAATGAGCAGGACGTCGTCTATGTAGCGGCGCCACTGTGTCACCCTGGTTTTGTGGGGATTGTTCTGATTGAAGATGAAATGTTCTTCAAACTCATTCATGAAGAGAATGGCCAGATCCGGGGCGAAGGCTGCACCCATGGCCACTCCTTTGGTTTGTAGAAAGAACTCGTTTTGGAATAGGAAGAAGTTTTTCATCATGGCCACCTCTAACAGTTCTATAATGAATTCTGTTGGGACACACGCTGGTTGAGTTCTTTTATCCAACGCTCTTTCCATGGATTCTAATGCAGGTTGCTGAGGAATACTTGTGTACAGGGACACAATGTCCAGTGTCACAAGTAATTGGGTCTCTTTGTCAAATGGTATGCCGTCAATCAGGTTAATCACTTGCATAGTGTCTCGTAAGTATGCCTGGGTCTGTTCAGCAAGAGGCTTTAGGAAAAAGTCAATGTATTTACATACTGGTTCCAGGAGAGAACCGCATCCGGAGATGATGGGTCTGCCGGGGGGTTGCTGTAAGTTCTTATGTACTTTGGGTAAAGTGTAGATCGTTGGCAGGCGAGGTTGTTTGGTATTTAGGTAGTCGAACTCATGGTCTGACAGAAAACCTGCCTGTTTGCCTTTTTCCGTAATAATCAATTTCCTCACTTCTTTAGTAGGGTCCAATGTGAGTCGTGTATAGCTTATGCCATCTTCAAGTTGAGAGTAGATTTCAGACTTATAATCATGTGTGTTTTGGACAACGATGGCACCCCCTTTGTCCGCGGGCTTGATTACTATCACCCGATTCTGCTTCAGGTTTGCAAGTGCATCACGTTCACCTTTGGTCACATTGTGCTTGGTGTATTTTTTAGTGGAACAAGCCTTCAGTACATCCCGGAGAACCACACTTTCAAATGCAAGTATTCTATGCGGCATCATGTGTGTAGGAGGCATAAATGTTGATGGTATGCGTAATCCTGTCTGTGAGGCGGATGACACAGGTAGTGAATGTTTAAAATAATGTCGGAGCCTTACTTTCCTGAAAAAGCGATGCAGTTCAGTTTTGACATTGAATTGATTGGGGTAGGTGGTGGGAACGAAGGAAAGACCTTTGCTTAGGATGCTGGTTTCGTTGTCAGAAAGCACATATGTTGACAGGTTGATGATGGAGCTTTTTGTTCCATTCACCATCTGTATGTTCCATTTGGTCTGATCTCCGCAGCCTCTGTATTCCAAAGAGTCATGGAAGACGTGTTGAATGGTGTGGAAGGAGTTAAAATATATCAGGACGATGTCTTGGTTCATGGCTCCTCTCAACACGAACATGATGTGAGACTGAGGGCTGTTCTTGAGTGTTTTGGTGCTAGTGGTTTGACGTTGCGTGAAAACAAAACAAATGCAAGTTCAAATCTCTCTGAAATTGATTACCTGGGTCACTGCTTGACGGAGGGTGGAGTTAAACCCAGGGATCGCCTGGTAAGCACCATTGAGGAACTCCCGGTTCCGCAAACCAGAGATGAACTAGTCACTTTTTTAGGGATGGCAGAATACTACAATAAATTTGTTCCCCGGTTTGCATGCCGCACCTCCACGTTAAGATCTCTTCTAAAAAAAGGGGTACCATTTTGTTGGTCTTCACAGTGTCAGTTGGAGTTCGAAGACGTCAAGAAGGCTCTTTGTTCTTCCCCTTCCTTTCAGAGCTTCAACACCTCTTCAGGCTCAATTCTGATCACAGACGCTAGTTCTAAGGGTTTGGGCGCTGTTCTTGAACAGGAGAGGGATGGTAAGGAGGTCACCATAATGTTTCTCTCCAGGGCTCTTGTTGGTCCAGAACTTCTATATTCCGTAATCGAGAAGGAAGCACTCTGCATCTTCTGGGCCATCAAGAAATTGAAAAAGTGTCTCTGGGGAAGCTCGTTTGTCGTCCACTCAGATCATAAGCCATTAAAGGACCTGTTCTGCAAGAAAGGTCTAAATGCAGTCTCCTCTAGAATATGTAAGTTGGTGATTGCCTTGCAAGACTTTAACTTCAGTGAAGTACATACCTGGTCTGGACAATAAGGTTATCGACTGTCTCTCTCGCTTGGTGCCTGAACGATCTGAAGAAGTCCCGCTTGATCCTGAAAACTCATGGGAAATTGAGGAATTTAAGGTATGTGAGATTGTGGAGGGAGTAGTCTCCGAGGCAGAATGGAAGGATGCCATGGGGAGTGATGTGGTCATGCATGAAGTATGCAGGCTGGTATCTGAGGGTTGGTCGGGTATCAAGACCCTGAGTGATAGTGTTCGGAAGTTCTGGAATGTTAGAAATGAGCTTTCCGTATGCGAAGGTTTACTTTGGAGAGGTACTAGACTTGTTCCTCCTTCATCGGTTAGAGAAAAAATTGTCCATTTAGCCCACCAAGGTCACCAAGGAATCTCCAAAACCAAGGAAAGAGTCCGTCTGCACTTCTGGTGGCCCGGCATCGATATTCTCGTAGAGCGAATGATAAGAGATTGCATAGAGTGCAATGCCTGTGATAAGGTGTACAAGACTAGGGTACAACCTATGGTCATACGAGAGGCACCCATACGATGTTGACAAGATGTAGCCTTAGACCTCTAGGTCTAAGTGAGGTATCATTTTACTCAGGAGACTGAGGGGAACTCTGTGGGGTAGGACATTTGTGCCGGCATGGTGATTCCACACAAAAATATGTGGAAAATGTAGTTTTTTCAGCGAAATTTGAGGTTTGCAGGGAATTCTGGGTAGGAAAACATTGGGAGATCCAAGCAAGCCATACCTCGCTGGACTCCCCCGGGTGTCTAGTTTTCAGAAAAGTGTGGGTTTGGTAGTTTCCCAAGATGGCCGCCGAGCCCGGGGCCAAAAACCCAGGTGACCCCCCTTGCAAAACCAGGTTGTTTTTTGATAGGTAATTTTGATGTCTCCTCAATACGTTTTGGGCCATTGCCTGTCGCGGGTTCTTGACCCACCCACACGAGTGAGGTATCATTTTTATCGGGAGACCTGGGGGAACGCTGAGTGGTAGGAAATTTGTGGATCCACGTAGTTTCCAGAACTTTCCTACACAGAAATTTGAGAAAAAAAAGTGATTTTTTTCAGCTAAATTTGCGGTTTGCAGAGGATTCTGGGTAGGAAAATGTTGGGGGACCCACGCAAGCCATACCTTGCTGGACTCCCCCGGGTGTCTAGTTTTCAGAAATGTGTGAGTTTGGTAGTTTTCCAAGATGGCCGCTGAGCCCGGGGGCAAAAACCCAGGTGACCACCCTTGCAAAACCAGGTTGTTTTTTTTCTCAAATTTCTGTGTAGGAAAGTTCTGGAAACTACGTGGATCCACAAATTTCCTACCACTCAGCGTTCCCCCAGGTCTCCCGATAAAAATGATACCTCACTCGCGTGGGTGGGTCAAGTACCCGCAACAGGCAAGGGCCCAAAACTTATTGAGGCGACATCAAAATTACCTATCACAAAACAACCTGGTTTTGCAAGGGAGGTCACCTGGGTTTTTGGCCCCAGGCTCGGCGGCCATCTTGGTAAATCTACCAAACCCACACATTTCTGAAAACTAGACACCCGGTGGAGTCTAGCAAGGTATGGCTTGAGTGGGTCCCTCAACATTTTCCTACCCAGAATGCCCTGCAAACCTCAAATTTAGCTGGAAAAAATCACTTTTTTCTCAAATTTCTGTGTGGGAAAGTTCTGGAATCTACGTGGATCCACAAATATAAACGATAAAAATGGTACCTCACTTGTGTGGGTAGGCATAGTGGCTGCAACAGGAAATGACCCAAATCGTACTGTGGAGACTTCAAAATTACCTATAACAAAACTACCTGGTTTTGGGGGGGCACCTGGTTTTTTGGCCTGGCTCACCGCCATCTAGGGAAACCTACCAAACCCACACATTTCTGAAAACTAGACACCCTGGGGAGTCCAAAGAGGTATGGCTTGCGTGGATCCCCCAACGTTTCCCTACCCAGAATCCCCTGCAAACCTCAAATTTAGCTGAAAAAACCACATTTTCCACATATTCTTGTGTAGAATCACCATGCCGGCACAAATGTCCTATCCCACAGCGTTCCCCTCAGTCTCCCGAGTAAAATGATACCTCACTTGTGTGGGTGGGGCAAGGGCCTGTGACTGGGAAGAGCCCAAAACATAGGGATTAAGGGTATAGCACCGAGAATTCTAAGCGCTACATTTTTTTAAAAATACGTTTTTAGCCAATTCTGCATTGGACACCCACACAAGTGAGGTATCATTTTACTCGGGACACTAAGGAGAACGCTGTGGGGTAGGACATTTGTGCCGGCATTGTGCCCTGGTTGTTTAGTTTTCCAAAATGTATAGGTTTGCCAGGTTTATCTATGTGCCGGCAGAGCTAGGGTTCAAAATCTACAGCTAGGCACTTTGCAAAAAAAGTGTCCGTTTTCACTGTGAAAATGTGGTGTGTCCACGCTGCGTTTTGGGCTGTTTCCTGTCGCGGGCACTAGGCCTACCCACACAAGTGAGGTACCATTTTTCTCGGAAGACTTTGGGGAATGCGGGGTGGGTGGAACTTTGTGGATCTACGCAGATTCCAGAACTTTCCACCACAGAAATGTGAGGAAAATGTGTTTTTTTTGACACATTTTGAGGTTTGCAAGGGATTCTCGGTAACAGAACCTGGTGAGAGCCAGACAAGTCACCCCATCCTGGATTCCCCTGGGTGTCTAGTTTTCAAAAATGTATAGGTTTTCTAGGTTTACCTAGGTGCCGGCAGAGCTAGGGTTCAAAATCTACAGCTAGGGACTTTACAAAAAAAGGGTCCGTTTTCACTGTGAAAATGTGGTGTGTCCACGTTGCGTTTTGGTCCGTTTCCTGCCGCGGGTACTAGGCCTACCCACACAAGTGAGGTACCATTTTTCTCAGGAGACTTTGGGGAATGCAGGGTGGGTGGAATTTTGTGGATCCACACAGATTCCAGAACTTTCCACCACAGAAATGTGAGGAAAATGTGTTTTTTTGGACAATTTCTGAGGTTTGCAAGGAATTCTGGGTATCAGAACCTGGTGAGAGCCAGAAAAGTCACCCCATCCTGAATTTCCCTGGGTGTCTAGTTTTCAAAAATGTATAGGTTTGCTAGGTTTCCCTAGGTACCGGCAGAGCTAGGGTTCAAAATGTACAGGTAGGCACTTTGCAAAAAAAGGGTCCGTTTTCACTGTAAAAATAAAGTGTGTCCACGTTGCATTTTGAGCCGTTTCCTGTCGCGGGCACTAGGCCTACCCACACAAGTGAGGTACCATTTTTATCGGGAGACTTAGGGTAACAAGGGATTGTAGAGCAACTGTTATTACCTATTGACTTTCGATGCATTTCTGCCTTCCAAATGAAAGACAATGTGTAAAAAAGAAGTCAGTTTGAAAAATGTCCTATAATTCTCATGCTAGTATGGGTACTCACAATTTCGGAAATGTGCAAATATCTACTGTTTCTAAACTCTATATTTTGTTCCAATTTCAGAAATACATAGGTGTCTTTCATACCGATTTTTCCATGTATATATTTTCCCAAATTAATTGCTATATACCCGGTACATAATAAAAAACCATTGCTCAGTTATTGGCTCTGGGTTCGTCGGGTTCGTCGGGTTCTTGGTGAACCTACAAGTCCTATATATCCCCACAACCAGAAAGGTCCAGCGGATGTAACGGTATATTGCTTTCAAACAGCTGTCATAATTAGATGAAGTTACAGGTGAAAACGTTGGCACAAATGGCTGTTTTTGTCAACTAATTTTCAATTTTTCCTATATTCAACTGTTGGTTTCTATAAGGAAACCTTGAAGGATCTACACAAATTACCCCTTGCTGAATTTAGAATTTTGTCTACTTTTCTAAAATGTATAGCTTTCCAGGATCCATTATTGCTTTCATACCCATTTCTACCATTAACACAAAAAATTGCAAAAATAGGCTATGTGCCAGTAAAATGCCAAAACTGTGTAAAAAATGTTGGTTTTCTGACAAAAGTCTGCTTGTTCCTAAAAGCTTGGAAAATGGAAAATTCAGCCCCACAAACCCTTTGTTGATACCATTTGCAGGGAAAAAACCAGACGCTTTCATTTGCAGTACTTTTTTCCCATTTTTCAAAAACAAAACAAAATTTAGCTGTATTTTGGCTAATTTCTGGGTCCCCTCCAGGGGAATCCCCAAACCCTGGGTACCTTTAGAATCCCCATGATGTTGGAAGAAAAGGACGCAAATTTGGCATGGATACCTTATGTGGTCAAAAAGTTACAGGGGCCTAAGCGCGAACTACCCCAAATAGCCCAAAAAAAAGGCTTAGCACAGGGGGGGAAAAGGCCTAGCAGCAAGGGGTTAATCATAATATACAACAGGTCTATTCATCAGCAAGCTTTCAGGCAGAATTGGCTGCTGCAAAGTTTGCCTGCAGGAGGGTGCATTCACTCACTGTACCTGCCTGCAGGGTAATGTCTGTTCCCTCTTTAAGGTGCAGACAGGTTGCCGCCTGCACAGAGAAACCTGGAGTAGCTTGGAAGCAGCCTCTCTGTATTTCACTGAATGTGCTGCCCCCAGGGCAGCATAGGTTTGTGGCTGCCCTGGGGCAGCGCACTCATCATGATAGGGCGCACTACCCCAGTGTGTGCCAGATGCACCTTTTGAAAGCTGTCCTCGGGCATATGAATAGTGCACCCTGTGTGTTGTGGAACGTAGCATTACTATGGGCAAATGATTTAACTGGTAATATAAGAAAGTGCTCCCTACAGCAGAAAGCGACAAACTGCCTCCCATGTCCTCTCTCTAACTATTGTAGTATTCGCAATACAGAGTTTGGAACCATGGAAGTTACTCCTTGATGCGCTTTGCTGTTATCATTGTGCATGTATCTCCTTTTGTGAAAATCAGTGCTTCACCAGCAGGACAACCAAGTCACTCAAGAACACTTCAGTTATGGCAGGAAGCAATAGTAGCAATAACTCTTAAACTAGAAAAGACGCCAGACTATAAAGCATACATACACATATCTATATACCTATTAATAATTAAAATTGTTGTGGCGGGGGGACTCAGGTTCCCACACCACTAGCAGATTTTGCAAAATCAATGGGACTGATAGACCTTTGGCAGTGGCAGCATCCTACAGATCGTACATTCTCTTACTTTTCTGGGGCGCATAGAGTTTTCGCGAGACTGGATTATTTCCTTACGCCAGCGGGGGAAATACAAGGAGTGGACAGAGTAGAATACCTTGCAAGGGGGATCTCAGACCATTCACCACTATGGCTGACGGTGGGAGGTGGAGAGGGCAGACAGCTAGCTGACTGGAGACTAAATGCCTGGGAACTCCGGGACATAACCATATGGGAGTGATCCGCACAGAGTATGAACTATTCTTTCAAGAGAACAAGGGCTCAGTGGCGTCAGATGCCACCCTATGGGAGGCATACAAGGCGGTAATTCGAGGTAGGCTGCAAGATGCAATAGAGCAAAAGCATAGGGAGGAAACACGTCAAATTGAAACCCTAGAGAACAAACTGCTGGAAATGGAGATGGGTATTACCCCAGATAACGAAGCCACTGTACTAAGACAGTTTGAAATTACATGTAGGGAACTCCTCGCTCTGGGGGAAAGAGAAGTCACGACGAAAATACAAGCTTCACACCATAGGCTCTATGAGGTGGGCGACAGAGCTGGGAGACTCCTGGCCTGGCTGGGCAGAAGGGAGAGAGAAGCAAACTGGGTCCCACAGATACAGGAGCGAGAGAAAAGATGCGTGAATGCACAAGACATAGCGGGGGCGTTTTCAAGATATTATGCAGAATTGTATGAGGCCCGTCCTCTAGCGAGCGCAAGGCAGATAGCAGAATACCTTAGCAATATTGACACCCCCCTCCTGCAGCCGGAGAGTAGAGAGGCCTTAGAGGAAGAAATTACCCTAACCTAGGTCCTATAGGCTGTAGCTAGGCAAAAGTCGGGGAAAACCCCTGGCCCGAACGGGCTGCCAGCGGAGTTTTTTAAACAAAACGCGAGTTTATTAGCCCCCCATCTTCTCAGCATGTTCCAAGCGGCTCGAGACGAAGGGTCACTACCGCTAGACCACCGCAGGGCTACAGTAGTAGTCATACCTAAGCCAGGAAAACCGCCAGAGAAGTGTGATTCCTATCGCCCTATATCATTATTGAATATTGAAACTAAAATCCTGGCTTTTATACTTGCAACACGGCTTATAACAGTGATCACATCCTTGATTCACAGAGATCAGTCTGGCTTCATGCCAGGTCGAGCCACGCGCTACAACCTCCACCGCCTCGCCAATTGGCTCGATACGGTGAAAAATAGGCCCTCCCCACAGATGCGCCTCTCCCTAGACGCAGAGAAGGCCTTCAATACTGTCCATTGGCCCTTTAGGAGGCAAACCTGGTGAAATTCGGATTTGGACGAGAGTTTATGACATGGGTGGAGCTGCTGTACGCGGACCCTAGAGCTAGTGTTAGGGTCAACGGAATAAAGTCTGCCGACTTTCCTATTCAAAGAGGAACTAGACAGGGCTGCCCCCTCTTCCCCTTGCTCTTTGCATTAGTCCTGGAGCAGCTAGCCTGCCAGATAAGGGCTCATCCGGGGCTTGGAGGCTTCCAGTACAGCGGAGGCCACCTCGCTGCTGGACGGATCTCGCTATATGCGGATGATATCCTACTGTATATCACCAACCCTAGCAGTACACTTCCTAAGTTCCTGCAATAAGTGAAGGAATATGGCAGACAGGCAAGATACAACATCAATTGGGGAAAGTCAAGACTTTACCCAATGGGGGGAACCGTGGACATGCAGTTACTACCAGAGCAACTTCAGATCACCAATGAAGGTTTTAAATACCTGGGAATGCACATCTCAACAAGAAAAGCTGATTGCCTCACCCATAATATTAAACGAATCCTGGCAGAATTCTGTGAGGATGTGACCAGATGGCGCCGACTTCCCTTGACATTGCTGGGCAGGGCGGCAATGTACAAAATGATAACGCTCCCTAAGCTACTCTATACACTCCAAAATACATTCCACGTGATGCCAGACAGTATTTTTAAGGCCATCAACGATGAGCTTCGGAAACTGCTATGGGATGGGTGCCACCCCAGAGTGGCGTTACAAACCCTACAAAGAAACCAATATAATGGGGGAATCGCCCTGCCAGATATCCACGCCTACTATCGAGCCGCTCATTTGGTGGTAATTAATGAATGGTGTCACACGCCGGGAGACCACCCTACATACGTATTAGAGATGCTCCAATTCCAGAAACTTACTTTCCTTCATTATTTGTATGGAGGGGTGGGGACACGAGACTTGTTGCCAGCTACGCGACGGGTGATTGAGGCGTGGAAAGGGGCAGAAAGGCAAATGAAGTGGGGGAAAAGACTAACTAGAGCCACACCATTGTGGGAGTGGAGGCGGCTACCTGAACTAGGGAAACTACGGGGCTTCGGGGGATGGGACACAGTGGGGATCACAACGCTAGGTAACATAATCAGGGGGGAGGTGACAAAGTCCTTTGAAGACCTCCAGGCAGAGCACCAACTTTCCCATACACAACGGTATAAGTATTTACAACTACAACATGCTTGGAGGGCACAAAAGCCAGATCTCGCTGATATTGCTGAATATTCACCGTTAGAAGGGAGACTACTACAGGAAGAGATACCTTCCAAAGCAGTTTCTTGGACCTACAAAACCCTGATAAATAACATTCCTGACAGACTAGTATCCCTTAGAAGTAAATGGGAAGAATCCACTGGCCCCCTAGAAGAAATAATTTGGGAGGCAGCATTGATGCACCCGAGAGAGGTCGCAATTAAGCTCCTTCTACGGCTAATACAATTCAAAGTCCTACATAGGGTGTACTACGACCGAGCGCGTCTCCATGCGATGGGCGGGGCAGAGAGACCCAATTGCCTGCGCGGTAAAACCAGCCAAAGCACCTACATTCACACTCTTTGGGAATGCCAACAAGTGCAAAGATACTGGCAGCAAATAGTGCAGGAGCTAAGCAAGATACTAGAAGTACAGTTACCTATGGACCCCAAATACATTATTTTGGGAATCCCTACGGAAGGAGATATTACTAGACACCAGCTCCTACTGTGCAATCTGGGGCTTATAGTCGCCAAACGAGACATTGCGAGACACTGGGGCAGGGAAGGCCTCCCCACATTTGTGGAGTGGCAGGCGGGCATGGATTTATACATGGGTGCAGAAAAAACAACTTATAAGGCCAGAGGGTGTCCTAAAAAATTCAAGAAGATTTGGCGGCCGTGGCTAAGATATTATAATTTAGAAATGGAGGGAGATAGACTGGATACTATACACATTAACACGCAGGAACCATGAGTCAAAAATGGACAACCCTGCTGCTCAGGGGGGAACAGCCTAAGTGGGTCTTTTTTAATAAGTCGCGTAAGAAGGGGAAGGAACACCGGAGAACGAAACCCCTAAATGTACTCTCTATATGCTTGAAGTCTACAATTTGCTGTAATAATGTAATATATGTTGTATATATGACTCACCTGTTGAGACCCTGGCTGAAGGTTCAAAATAAAATAAAAAACAGTTTACAAAAAAAAAAAAATGTAAATTGTTCTTGGATGATTTGTCTAAATACAGTTATTCTGGCATTCATAGATTTATATATCAACAGTGTTTAATGCCTGGTAGACACTTTCGAAAGCAGACCTTAACAATCTTATCAGCTATTGATATAGCCACTGCAGACAAAATACCATTATTGACATTGGTAGCTGATACCAATAAAATGGTTGACACAGTTCACTGGGCTTATCTCTGGTCAACCTTATGTGCCAAGAACTTTGCTACAAGATTTTTTGAAGCAGTACCATAACATACACCACCCCAACTATTGTGTGTATATATATATATATATATATATATATATATATATATATATATATATATATATATATATATATATATATATATATATATATATTTTTTTTTTAATGGTGGAAGTGAAAAGGACATTTTTTAGGTTTTTATGGAAAGCAAGGTGAGTGGAGAGGACAGATACAGAGGCAAATAATTCCCGATTTTTGTTGTGATGAATGTTTTATGGCAAAAACATAGGCTTTTGATTATAATGCATTGGGGGGAGGGGGCAAATGGAGTTTTGCCAGATGTCCAGAGAAGTAGTCCCTCCAAGGAAGACCTTGGACCATGCAAGCTGCGATAATCTGTACCAGTTGGAGAAGCTGAAGAAGGTATTTTTGAAGGTCTAGGTTGGTGGCATTCTTATAATCTAACATAGCAGATCATGCCAGATTTTTATTGTGTTCTGTCTTCCTTCCTCTGTCTGCTCGGTTTTTTGATGGAAAGCTTTGAGCTTGTGGAGGGTTCCATCGTAGAATAAGCAGATGGGAGACAGCAGGAGGGGACGTTTTTCTCTGGTGGCAAGATGTTGTGCCATGACTGCCTTTTGTAAATGTACATACTCAATAAACCGTTGCCTTTCGACATGTACTCCAATTGTTTTCTTGCATTTGCTACACTTTTCTGACTTGGTTCATTGGAGTTTGTGGCGAGTGCGTAGAGGACAGTGGCCGCTCCTTGTCAAGGGCATCATGGCACATCCCCGCACTTATTGCCTCTTGCCATAACAAACATTTTTGTTTTCATGAACATTGCCAGCGCGCAGGTCAGTACTCTCGGCCTCGTCTCTAGGATCCTGATGACAGGAGGAGGAGGAAGGGATGAGGATGCTGAGCAGCGATCAATGCACATAGGGCTGGTTAAATACACAGCACTCTGTAGGAGGAGGTCTACGATCCCCTCACACTGGCACAATCGATAATATTTAGCAGATATACTGCACTTGCCTCAGACAGCACATTATATCTGCTAAAATTTAGCTGTCAGGATCCACATCAGTGGATTCCTGAGGCCAAATAGGAGCCACATATGAGGTGCAGCAAGGGCAGGATCCCTAGCAATATCCCAACATTGTAGGGCTTTGCTTCCATCCTATGAAGAATCTAGGAAGGAGATTGAGATGGTTCTTCCCCGTTTTAAATCTGGCCTTGGTGCTCTGTCTGGCTCCTCGTTAGGAATCACGGCTTGTTGGTTACAATGTATAAAGCCAGATTCCTGCTCTGCTACTGTCATAGAGCCTCCAAGTCACCAGCAAAGAACGCAAGACAAGTAAAATAAAACAAAATGTGTTTCTCTATGCATGTTTGTGTATGTTTGTGAGTGATTGAGAGTGAATGAGATTGAGCTTGAGTGTGTGTCTGTGAGTGTGTTCAGAGTGGAAGTGAGCAAAAATCTGAGTTTGAGAGAGTGTTTGAATAAGTGAAAGTGAGTGCAAGGGAGTGAGTGATGGAGGGTGAGCACATAAGAAGAGTGAGCAATTGGAGATTGCGAGATGGAATGGAAGTAATTCAGGGTGCAGCTATCAATGGCGCAGCAGCACCAGAGCACAGAGTCAGTGAGGGAGTGAGTTTGTATTTGTGAGCGTAAGAACCAGTAAGTATAATATGATTGTGTGTGTGAGTCACAATGAGTGGTAGTGAGTATGAATAAGTGAAAGATTGTGAGTTAGAGCGAATGAGGGGGAAGAGAGTGAATGTGATAGTGAGTGAGTATAAAGAAGAGTGAGAGAGTGTGAGTAAGAGTGTGTTTATTTGCATGTTTTATGGTTGTGAGTCTGCTGCAGGCCATTGAATACTCAATATAATTCTGGGCTTATGGGCAGCACCCAATCTACCATGCTGCCAATGGCATACTGGAGATACTTTTTGGCATAAGGAAGGGCACCCATGGCAAAATGCAAACCCCAGCATACTACAAGTGATTCTTTGCATAGTGGCCCCTGTAGAAAACAGCCAGTGCTTGCATACGGAAGGAAATTATTTGCCTCAGAGGGTGCAACCATGGCATATTGGAGTTAAGCGGGTGGGTTGGGGGAAGCAAATCATGATAAAATGCTGGCTCTGAAATATTGGAGGTCATTTTTGCCATACAGGTGACAGTGTCAGTGGCAAAATTATGGCACTGGAATATTGTATGTAATTTTTGGCACAGTGAGGTACCCATGACAAAATACTGGCATTGGCACAATAAAGGTAATTCTTAACCTATGGGGAAGTCTCAAGGCATATTTTAAAAAATGTGGTGAACACCTGGCAAGTATTACACACCACCCCTTTAAAGAGCACAGGCCTTCACTGGTAGTGGATGGCATCCCAGATTCAGACCAGGGATAGGGGGGAAGTTCCCCCTATGATAAAAATCTCAGTATCATTGAGTTTACGATGACGTGGTTGCATCAACTGCAATCGTACAATCTTGGAATGCTAGCTGGTCTTTGAATCTTCTTTGTGTCATCCACAAAGTAGAAAAAAGAAAGCCCTGCTCTAATGGTTTTGGCTAATGCAACCATGTAATACTGAATAGTGTAGAGCTTAATGATGAGCTGTGTGGCACTTAACAAGGCAAATCACAGAATGACATGCGAAAAGGAGGTAGAACCACAGTTTGTTCCTGGCCAGTTAGAAAAAAATCTAACTGTCCTACCGCATGGTTTATCGCTCCATACTCTTTCAGCAAAGAGTTCAGAATTGAAATGAAGACTGTATCAAATGCTGTATACAAGGCAGCAATAAGCACTGATTTCATCTCATTAGCAAGGCAAACTACCACCTAGACAGGATCATGAAGTTGGTCTTGATCAAGGTAGTCTGAACATGGAGCATTAACTGGAAATTCAATGAGTTTTTTAAATGAAAAAAAGCAAGAGAGAGGTGGACCGATAATTAGAGCGAGCTGTCGGGTCAACCCCTGTTTCAAAATGGTGTTACGGTAGCACTTTTCCAAGCAAGTGGAAGTGTGGCCTCAGCAAGAAAATTACTGAGTTCAGTGACTATATGATGTGATAGCACACACCACTAATTCAATGATTTTCATAAAGTAATGCTCAAACGGAGACCAACATTTGATAGAAATAAATTTAGAGAATATAAAATCAGGTGCTCTAAGTCAATCAAACAGGGATGCATATGAGGGGGCATAAAAGGCCTCGAGGGGTTCTGATCCCTGCCTGAATCCATGATCGGCTCTCGGGAGAGAAGCCATGCTACAATCTGAGTTGGAGATTTCTTTGATGATTTTAAAGAGTCACTATGAGCAGTGAACAGATTTATCTGAAATGTAATATTAACAAGCATTGGCATAGCCAATAGGTCTCGCCTTTGGGGCCTTATAAGTGTTTAGCCAGAGCTATTGACTTTGCCAATGTCTTCAAGCTGTGCTGTAGAGAAGTGTGGCTGCTGTGCGGCATGCTGAAAAGTTATAATAAAAAAGTGTCAGAAGCATTTTTGTTACTTTATATATGACCAAGAAGGCATTATGTAAAACTGAACGACCATATTAAAAAAGTATTTACAATAAAAATGTCCTCAGTTTTCTTTTCTTTTTGCAATGCTGGCAACTTGTTTCTGCCTATTGCAATGGTTGTTTGTTAAAGCTTTTTTTTTGAGGGGGCATAAACAATCGGAGGGTGAAGGTTGGGAACTAGTACCTGTATTATAACACTAGCAGCGGCCAGACGCTAGGGGAGAATCAACAGATGCCAGATTCCGAGAGCAGGCTGAGGTGGTGCTGAGTGATGCTGAGGTGGTGGTAGTGGTGGTGGTGGTGGTGGTGACTAGTGCGGAGACGATGCTGAGGTGATGCTGAATGATACTCAGGTCTTGCTGAGTGATACTGCTGTGGTGCTGAGTGATGCTGTGGTGGTGCTGAGTGATATTGTCTTGGCGCTGAGTGATGCTGTGGTGGTGCTGAGTGATATTGTCTTGGCGCTGAGTGATGCTGTGGTGGTGCTGAGTGATGCTGTGGTGGCCCTGAGTGATGCTGTGGTGGTGCTGAATGATGCTGTGGTGGTGCTGAATGATGCTGTGGTGGTGCTGAATGATGCTGTGGTGGTGCTGAGCGATGCTGTGGTGGTGCTGAGCGATGCTGTGGTCGTGCTGAGCGATGCTGTGGTGGCCCTGAGTGATGCTGTGGTGGCGCTGAGTGATGCTGTGGCGGCGCTGAGTGATGCTGTGGTGGCGCTGAGTGATGCTGTGGTGGTGCTGAGTGATGCTGATGTGGTGCTGAGTGATATTGTTGTGGCACTGAGTGATGCTGTGGTGATGCTGTAGTAGTTCTGAGTGATGCTGTGGTGGTGCTGAGTGATGCTGTGGTGACGCTGAGTGATGCTGTGGTGCCGCTGAGTGATGCTGTGGTGGCCCTGAGTGATGCTGTGGTGGCGCTGAGTGATGCTGTGGTGACGCTGAGTGATGCTGTGGCGGCGCTGAGCGATGCTGTGGCGGCGCTGAGCGATGCTGTGGCGGCGCTGAGCGATGCTGTGGTGGTGCTGAGTGATGCTGTGGTGGCCCTGAGTGATGCTGTGGTGGCGCTGAGTGATGCTGTGGCGGCGCTGAGTGATGCTGTGGTGGTGCTGAGTGATGCTGTGGTGGTGCTGAGTGATATTGTTGTGGCACTGAGTGATGCTGTGGTAATGCTGTAGTAGTTCTGAGTGATGCTGTGGTGGCGCTGAGTGATGCTGTGGTGACGCTGAGTGATGCTGTGGTGACGCTGAGTGATGCTGTGGTGGCCCTGAGTGATGCTGTGGTGGCGCAGAGTGATGCTGTGGTGGCGCTGAGTGATGCTGTGGTGGCGCTGAGTGATGCTGTGGCGACGCTGAGCGATGCTGTGGCGGTGCTGAGCGATGCTGTGGTATGGTTGAGTGATGCTGTGGCGGCACTGAGTGATGCTGTGGCGGCGCTGAGTGATACTGTGGTGGCCCTGAGTGATGCTGTGGTGGCCCTGAGTGATGCTGTGGTGGCCCTGAGTGATGCTGTGGTGGCCCTGAGTGATGCTGTGGTGGCGCTGAGTGATGCTGTGGTGAAGCTGAGTGATGCTGTGGTGGCGCTGAGTGATGCTGTGTTGGCGCTGAGTGATGCTGTGGTGGCGCTGAGGGATGCTGTGGTGGCGCTGAGCGATGCTGTGGTGGTGCTGAGCGATGCTGTGGTGGTGCTGAGCGATCCTGTGGTGGTGCTGAGCGATCCTGTGGTGGTGCTGAGTGATCCTGTGGTGGTGCTGAGTGATCCTGTGGTGGTGCTGAGTGATGCAGTGTTGGCCCTGAGTGATGATGTGGTGTCGCTGAGTGAAGCTATGGTGGTGCTGAGTGATGCGGTGGTGGCGCGGAGTGATGTTGTGGTGCTGCTGAGTAATGCTGTGGTGGCGCTGAGTGATGCTGTTGTGGCGCTAAGTGATGCTGTGGTTGTGCTGAGTAATGCTGTGGTTGCACTGAGTGATGCTGTGATGGCGTTGAGTGATGCTGTGATGGCGTTGAGAGATGTTGTGTTGGTGCCGAGTGATGCTTTGCTGGCTCTGATTGAAGCTGTGCTGGCTCTGATAGATGCTGTGGTTGCGCTGAGTGATGCTGTGGTAATGCTGAGTGATGCTGTGGTGTTGCCGATTGAGAGATAGAGTGAAGATATAATGCCCAATTAGAGAGGGTGGTGAGAGAGAAAGAGAGAGAAAGGGTGTACATAGAATAAAGGGTGGAGCGGGATAGAGAGAGAGAAAGAAGGGAGAGAGAGTGAATGAAGGAGTTTGAAAGAGAAACAGATAAAGGGGTGAGAGAGAGAATGAAAGGCTAAAAAAGATAGAGAGGGGAGAGTTAATTAAGTAGAGAGAGAATTAGAGAGGGGAGAGAGAGAGAAGGAGAGAGACAATAAGAGAGTGGGGGTGTGGAGTTTAAATAGAGTGAAGAAGTGACGCGGAAAAAGTAACCTTAAATATTGCTTTGTGCTGTGCGCGAATAAATATTTTTAAAAAACAGAGTGAGACAAAAATACTGGTAATTAGGCTGTGACTCCTAATATAAAACAAATAGCGATATAAGGTGAAATCAACCCACCGAAGCAATATTTCTAACTAGACAAAAAAAGCTTGCATTTCAATGCTAATCGCTGTTGTTTTTCATGTGACTGTAGTCCAGGGCCGTCAGTTGGTAATGTGAGCTGCTGCTGCGATTGAAACATCAGAGTCCAGAGAGTTAATGAGCCATGATGAGGAAATGAGGAAGAGATAGGAAACCCAGATGGCAGCTGCGCGGGTGCACGCCATCGTGAACGCAAGCTGGGAGCCTCTCTGGTAGCACTTCCAAAAGCCCCTTACTAAATATCTCGCAGAGCAGCGCATGCGCGCTGGCTCAGCGAGACCTAAAAAGGTGGCCAGGCAGAGATATCCATTGCCCCTAATTGAGAGATAATCTGCATTAATCTCCCAGAAAATAATAAAGTTATTTTTTCCTCACACACACCCTTCCACCTACACCTACACACACACATACACCCACAAATTCACCCACCTGTAAGCAAACACTCCACACATTTCAGATATCTATAGCACATCACCCACTCACCTTCCTAAGTGTACACCCACTAACCCATCCACTATCACACCAATACTTTCACTCATCCATCCACTCACCAGCTCAACATACTTCTCCATACATCCACTCGCTTATCCATTCACCTACTCAGACATCCACATTACCATCCACACAACCACATGAACACTAGCACACAGATTAATATACAAACACTTTTAAACATCACTTCAGTTATGACCCACATATTATGTCATTAGTAGCTTTCAGAGCTGAACACAATATACCAGAGTTGGCCTTCAGAATTCAACACAAAACGTCAGAGGTGGCTGTCTAAGTCAACACACTTGGAAATTTAAGAGTTAAAGTATCCTAAGGTTCTTTTATTAGTATTTCAAGTTTAGCTTTTCCCCACAAAACAATAATGCCCTCCAACTTGAGGTACAAAACCCATCCAATGTTTGTTTGGTGGTAAGTTAATCTACTTCTTGGAGGTTGGCTTCTTCGCCCCTCTAGGAAAACCGAAATAAATCCAGAATTATCTTACGTTTTAATCTAAATCAGTTTTTTTCTTCTTTTCTTCGCAGTCATCGGTTGAGAGTAAGTTAAATACCCTGGGTGGCAAGGAATTTTTAATTTAAAGCATTTTTCTCCTTTTCTTCCCAGTCACTGGTTGTGAGTGAGTTAAATACCCTGGGTAGCAAAGAATTTTAAATCATGCACTACAGCCCATGTGTTCCCCTTCCTGTTGCATGCATGCCTTGGAGCCTTCACATTTTAGTTCACTGTGTAAGCATGCAGAAAGCACTTTGTTGTATTCCCGGGTGAACCATTATTTTTTAAAGAAATATGGCCAAAGCTGTGCCCCAACTCCCTGCCACTTCACTGCAAGAAATACAGCACCCTTCTCCAAAAGGTAGCTGAGAATCACATGTTGGTCTGGCTCTCCTTCTTTTCTTTCTTTGGAAAAGTTTAACACTAATCAACACAGTGAGAAACAGTGGTGTAGCAAGGGGAGGCGGTGCGAGTTTTGGGGGTGGCGGCCTCCCCCCTTACTTGCAGGCCGTCGAGGGGCAGAATCTGCAGCACCCCCCCGCTCTTACGCTCTTACCTGCAGCTGTCATGGATTCGCCAGCACCCCTTTTTAACCCCACATACGCTCTCACATACGGCCGCCGCGGGGTGGCAAAATCAGGGGCTGCCATGGGCGGCCAAAGGTTCAGCTACACCACTGGTGAGAAAGTGGATTATTAGATGGGGTGGGTGGTCGTCCACCACAAGCAATAATGCCACTATTTATGTTAGTGTCCTCTGGTAGCTGTGGCACAGAGCAGACAGGCCTAGCTTAAGAAAAAAATCTAAAGCCTGTACCAAAATAAAGTTCAAAAGTCGAAAACTACTTAATAAAAATCCCACTTCAATTGATAAAAAAAGAGAATACTTTAATGAACAAAATGACACCAAAACGACAAAAATCTAATAAGGGGAACCGGAGTCATGATTTTTTTAAAGTTTAAAATAAAAATATCGCCAAAAAGCACAAAGCGCCAACAGTGGGACAACTGGTCAAGCTAGACCGTGGCAAGGTCGGTCACAAGTTAAGTCTGACTGATGTTGATCGTCAGTCGTATACAGGGACTGGGTTTGTCCCAGTCAAAGAGTTATCTTCTTTACTTATAAACAGTTCTTGTTTGTCAACGGGTCATCTATGGGTTTGTCAGCATCGAAGGCAGCGAGCTGAATCCTGGCAGGCTCCTCGGCTGCGGGTTGCAGGAGGACAAGGTCATGAGGCAGTCGTCGATGAAATTAGGAATGCTCAGAGCGGGATAATTTAAAGTTTCCATGCTCTGGAGATCTTTGATGTTGATCAGGTCCTCATCGATTGCTGTCGAGGGAGTTGTGGGCTTGAGTCGAAGGAGCTTTGGCATTGACAGATTCCGACGTCGAGCGAAGAACGTAGAGGGAGCTATGGTCAAGTTAAGCCCACTGGCAATGCACCCTAGGTAGATCGGCTGGCAGGTTGGTCCCAATTCCTTGTCAGTATGTCCAAACAAAAAGTTGCAGAACGTTTCTAAGTCACCAGTTTTTAGGGTTAGGCAGGAGGAGTACAGCCTGAAACCAGTCAAGGGTTCCAGGACCTCAGAAACAGCACCTGTGGGTTAACACTCACTCCAATAGAAGCCACCTACAGGGTCCAGGGCAGGTCCAGTTGAAACTGGTCAGCCGGGATCCACCAGAAAAGTGGGCTTCCTACAGCTTTTTGGTCCCTGTAGCATAAGAGTAGGCCAGTCAACTGACCCTTAGAGTCCACTTCTTTGTCCTGGTTGTAAAGGGGAGCAGTCCAGCCCTTAGGGTTCTCCTCACAAGTTTTACAGTGGTCTGAAGAGAGTGCACAGAGGTGCCACATTTATGCCTGGCTTTAGCCTATGGGTGGAGGTGACTCTTGGCCCCTCCCTAACCAATAAGGAAAAGGTTCCCAGGAGTAACCCTACCCACTTTTGCAGCAGTTCCGGTGTGCCCAACTTCATACAATTCCACAGTGACCCTCTCTACCTAAAACCTAAAATGACAGAACCTTTCTTCCATTGTGCAAAGCGCCTGTGCCCACCTTATAGTTGTGGCCAGTAAAATGAGCAACCACTCCTCTGTGGTCGCTCAAAAGAGGAGTTCCACTTCTTCCCACACCCAAGGCCTCTCAGCTCTGGGAGTCAGTTCAACCCTCATCAAGGATCTATGCAGTTTCTAGAGTGACAGCTGGAACTCAGGCAAATGGGCCTTTAGAGGCTTTAGGCAGGTTGAAGGTGACTTTTTAAAAGTATCTTTTGAATAATATTTGTTACAAATCCCACTTTACCAAAGCATTGGATTTATAATGTATATTTTAAAAAGTCCACGAATTTGCTTTTTATCTGGTTCCTAGGCAAAGATAGCATTATTTAAGTTTAATATTAAATCCCAAAGTTTTACTATGGAACAGCTAACCCTGCTACAGTGAAAATAGCTTTTGGGGTCCTGTCGATGTCAAGACATGTTTTGCAATAACTTTTATATGTCCTACTTGTAAATTCCTTGCACCCTACAGTCATGTTTTGCATTATTGCATTAGTGGTGGCACAATAAGTACTGTAGTCCACTAGTGATATTTAACTTACAGGCCCTGGGTACATAGGGTACCACATACTAGGGACTTATATGTAAGTTAAATGCACCAGTTAGGGATTTAGCCGATTTTACATGTTTTAGGGATTAGAGCACAAGCAGTGGGGTTTAGTTAGTAGAGTACAGTGCATAGAGTCAAAACACCAGTAGCATCAGTCCAAACAAAAATGGGGGCGCTCATGTAAAAAGAGGCATTTTTCTAGAAACACTATTCCCTCACATTTTGACACTGGACTTCCCGTGTGGAAAACTAACCTCCATTGCTGCCTCCAACCATCTACTTTTTTGATGGACATGCCCCCCTTTCTGTATCCTGGACTCCTTTTAACTCAACACGCCTGGTAACTTCTTTTGGATCACGTCTGTGGGCACACACTCAGGCTCAGTGGCGTAACAAAAGCCCCCTCAGGCCCTGCAGTGCGGGGGGCGGCCTCTGCCACTGGCTGGCCCCTGGTCTGAGAGCTTCGGACTGGGTCTGGAATGTGGAGGGCCCTCTGCATGTACTTTGCAGAGGGGCCCCCTCAAGTTTTGTTATGCCACTGCTCAGACTGGAAGTACAGCTGCTGATATTTCCCTTTTTGTGTCTCCCTGCACTGCTTTATGGAGTTGTCATTTGGTTAGTGCTCTCCTGTGTCCCTACCACATATCCCCTGGCCATGCAATGACCCCCAATCAATGTGTCCATCAGAAAACTAAACAACTAACACTCATTCGTCTGGAGATAACCACTTTTATTTATTGTCTCCAAGAAAATGTTGCATCGCCAGTAAACATTGGAGGATACAAGAGTTAGTATGTTTATGCTGAGCTAGCTAGACTAAGGGTGCGATTTCCATATGAACAATAAAGCTACACCCAAGTAAATGGTAATGTAATGCTTCTGCCACCCACTTTATAGCCACGCTTTCCTTTTTCATGGGTGAATAGTTTTTTCCCTATAATTTGCAGCTAATTAATAGATAGGGTTTCAACTCTTAGTTTCCATAAGGCTGTGATAATACTGCTCCCAAACTAATCCCCAATGCATCAGTCTGAAATACAAACTGTTGCTGATATCTAGAAAATGTAGTATCGGATCTTGACAGACTGCTTTAAAAATATGAAACTTTCTTGATCAGGAGAACAGACTGGCAAGCGGTTCCACCATTGCAGCGAAGTGAGGTAGAAATCTTCTGTAGTAAACCACCATTTGTAAAGAAAAGATCTTACGTCTTTCTTATTGAGAAATGTCCTGGGTTGCAGGTACCTTGTCTTACTTATTTATATGCTATCCTGCTTTTCTTAGGGTTGGTCCTTAAATTAGACTTCTTAGATTCTGAAAGACTGCTTTTAGTTGTTGACAATGCATTTCCCATGAAGGGCTAAAAATAATGATATTGTCCAAATATTTTGAGGAATAATCTTGATGAGGCCTTAGCAATTGATCCATAAGACACTGAAATGTGGTAGCAGTTTAAATTGATATTGCCCTCAGGCAGTTGAAAATGCAGTTGCTCCTTAGCCGCAGTCTTTAGGGGACCTGACAATACCCTTTAGTGAGGTCGATTGTTGACAGATAAGTGGCTTCAGCTCTGAATCACATTCAATGGTTGTTTGCCAGGTAAGGTAATTTACTTATTGGAGGTTGGCTTCTTCAACCTTTAAGATAAACAGAACATAAATACAGAATTACCTTCTGTTTTAATCGAAAGCAGTTTCTTCGATTTCTCTCCTTCTCGCCCCACCATCGGTTGTTAGTGCTTAAATACCCTGGGTAGGTAAGAACTTGTGCCACAATCCCTGTGCTTACCTCTCCCTGTTGCACCAGTACCGCAGCACCCTCATGTTTTACTTCACTGTGATAGCATGCAGACAACATTTACATGCCTTTCCTAATGAAGCAGACCCCCGACCACAAGATCACTGCAACAAAGGCCTAATCAACCCTGTCCTTTCGTGCCGCCATTTCTGAGTGAAGTGCAAAGGTTTGTAAAAATAACCCAAAGGTAGCAGAAGAATATTCCCATCTTGTCCAGTGTCATCCCGAAAATGATCTAGGAAAACACCTGCCCGCCAGTTACTTGAGAAGTTAATAATCACTCAGTCCCCAGCGAAAGACTTAGGAGAATGACCCACCCAACCCAATCTCCTCACCATGATAATATCTCTTGTGCAGTGATGGTCAGTCTTGAATCTCTTTGAAAGCCAGTGCAGAACTTTATTTTTTAATTGCGGGTAGCTCTCTGTAATCGAGTTTTTTAAAGGAGGGACATAGGCCATAACCACAACATAGGGCTCTGCAGCAGGGAGAAGTTGAATGGTCACCTTGTTGGGATTATAGCCCATATGTGGGGTGAAAGAATTCAGCTCAGCCTTCCCCTTTTGAGAAACAACGGTCCTGTTGTTGGGGATAGGAAATGGGCAGGAGGGGTGGAGTCAAAAGAGGGGGGGGGATGTTGGCAGTTGAAATTCGATCCTGGCCCCCACTGACCAGACGAGAAGGGTCCAGCTTAACTGGGCCGGTGCTAGAGGCAAGGCTGGTCATACCCAACGTGTCCACACCCTCCCGGACAGGCTCCCCGACCGGTTAGTGACAGTCAAACATGAGTGAAGCGTAGTCATGGAGTCACCCAACAGGCTGGTGAAATTCTCCAACCTTCCTATACGAGTAATCAGGTTGTCAAATACCCCAGTGATGAACCCTTTCAACTGGTCAATCTGCTCATAAAGGAGACCTAAATCAAAAGCAGGCGGGAGACCAGGAGACTCTGTCTGTACTCCCACACTTACAACAGGTGAAGTTTTCTTAGCTACTCCCATTTTTCTCTTACGCTTGTTCCTTGGGCTAACCACCAGGCTAGAATGAAAAACATTTCCCTCAGGACCCATGGCCAGAACAGCCCCCCTCCACATAGAGGAATCCGTGGAGGAGAAATTGACCTGAACACGCCCCTGTTTGCACTCTGGCGGTGGGTTATGGGGCCCCGTGGGGGAAGGAGGGCTCAACTGGGCGCTGGAGGGAACTGGTGGGGGAGGGACAAGGCCATCCCTAGATATGGAAAGCCTCCTTTGAACCAACTCTATTTCTTTGGACACCATGCTAACGGCGCGTCAGGAACCCCTCCATGGTCGATCTTCAGGGGGTATCCTGGGGAGTCCATGGATTAGACCCAATAGTCTTCTTTTTCCCCCATGTCAGAAACAGTCAGATCCAAGAGGGCTCTTTCCACAGGTGCCGCCAAAAGTTTATAGACCCTCACAAGGTGAGAAAGTAAACAGAAAAAAAAAAACAATGGAGTAAAAGAAAAGGAACTTTATGCACCCTCTCCTCCCCCTCAAGTCCAAAGAGTCAATATAGGCAGCTAAGAGCGAAAGATGGAGGACAGGCAGCCTAGGGGATGAAAAAGCAGATACCAAATCACAAGCATACTGAGCACGTCCACCCACCGGAAAGTGGCAAAATACAGCAGGCTGACTGGCAGAAGGAGACAAAGTCACAGGTACACAAATGTCCGCAAGATGACCGCAATAAAAAGACATACCTTGACCAGACTCACAACGATAAGGGGAGAGTCTTGGGAGCCCCTTGAGGAATACCGGTCGGGAGAAAGGTTGAGCCTCTGGAGTCAAAAGCATCCAGCCACGAAGGCCAAAAAAGATGAACAAACAGCAACAGGGCCAAAGGGGGTGGCCCCTTCCTGGCTCTGATGGGACAGGCCCGGGCGTGTCACGCACAGTGTGTCTTCTGAGCGCCTTAAGTGGCGCTGATCCAAAACAAGTGTGAGTTCAGCTGTGCAGCCAGATGGAATTCTGGGACTTGTAGTCCCCAGTGGTCACCGTTGCCATCTGTGACGGCTGAAACCCAAGGTCGTGGATCGCAGGGTGCTCCCATCCAAGGCAAGTGACCAGAGAGTGATGAGGGAGCTCTCCAGTAGCCCCCCAACAGAAGTGAGGTCACAAATTGCAGAATGCGCGTCACACTCAGCGTGTCTTCTGAGAATCTTCAGTAGCACTGATCCAAAACAAGTGCGGGCTCAGCTGTGCAGCCAGATGGAATTCTGGGACTTGCAGTCCCCAGAAGTCCCAGTCTCCAACCATGACGGCTCACACCCAAGGTCGTGGATCGCGGGTGCTCCCATCCAAGGCAAGTGACCAGGGAGTGATGAGGAAGCTGTCCAGTAGCTCCCCGCTCCGACAGAAGTGAGGTCACAAATTGCAGAATTTGATGCTCATTGATTGTTTAAGTGGTAGCATTTCATTCAACTGCTGAAGCAAAGCTTATTGCATGTTACACATTGCACTGCAGCAATTCTATTTTTGCAGGGAGACATGCTGAGACAGGTGATACATTAAGAAATAGCCTGTCACAAAGTGTGTCATGTGAAGGTACTGTGGATTTTCCAGACTAATTTGTTGTCATATTTTCATGTCTAAGTTTCAGAACAGGAAGATAATCTCCATATACAAATAAAAGAAAATGCAAGGGGGCGTGACTGGCTGGCCAAGATGGGCGTGTTCTGAAACAGCTCCGCGCCCGTGGCCCGATTATCCGCAATAATCAGTCATTAGCAGGCGGCAGCTCCTTACTCCGGAGTGTGCATGGTGGAGCGGACAAGCAGTTGCACCTGGAGGGCGATCTCACGAGGGGCGCGGTGTAACCACGACAGCGCAAACCGCTGGCATCGATGATGCAGTCGGAGCGACCAGCAGCCATCTTGCGGGGGCGGGCGAACACATCGAAGTGCCCGGAACTCCGTCATCAGCTCCAGCGCAGCGTTGCACCGGCCACGGAGAGTATGAAGTGCCCCTGGGGGATGGAGAAGCAGAGAGAACTAAATAGAACGAGCGGCGAGGTGTGAAGAAGACAGAACATCCGATCGCCCGATCTCGGCCCGAGGAGGCACTTGGACCCTCCCTCTTCCCGCCGCCCTGCCCATGGACACGAGGCGCACAATCAAAGCCATCCCCAGTGAGTGGTGCGTGCTGAAGCGGAGTGCCTGGCGGCAGACTCGAACAGCAGAATACAGGCGCCCCCACCCGGTGTGGCTCTGGCGAGGTCCGGGAGCTGTGTCGAGCTCAGGCCCACCCGCCGGCATCGCAGCCCCAACAGTACACGGAGGAGGCAAATGACGCGCCCCCCAGTCGGGCGGTGAAGTCATGGAGTAATCGGACAGAGTACACTGCGCAGCCGAATGGGGGTACCCCCCGCGTGGCTGACGAAGGTAGCGGAGTGACTGTGAGCGGCAGCAAAACCGTGCGGTGAGGTGCGGGGTGAGAGGAAAAAGTGCTTGTACCTGGCCTGCACTGACGCCTGGGCCTTTCCTCACCTCCTGTTTCCCCCCCTCCCTCACTGACGCCGCGCACCAGCGGCAGCCCCCTCATTCCTGGGGGCGCAGAACAAGGTGCAGTGCCCGACAACGGGTCAAGGCCATAGACTCAGGCACAACATCCAGAGCAATCCAGACGAGACCCGGGGGCTGTGTCGAGCCTAGGCAAGGGATCTCAGCGATGCCGGGGGCCGCAGAACGAGGTGGAGGGCCCGACAACAGGTCAAGGCCATAGACCCAGGCACAACATCCAGAGCAATCCTGACGAGGCCCGGGGCTGTGTCGAGCCTAGGCAAGGGACCCCAGTGAGAAGTCCTAAGAGCTGTGGCCCCCCACTGGAGCAGGCGAAGACGCATGCTGACCCGACCCCCAACAAAAAAACGGGGACTGCGTAGAACCCAGGCCGGTGGCACAGGATCAGAGAACCGCCCCAGGACTGACGGGCAAATACCAGAGAGAACTGATAAGAGGCCGCACGAGCTGGGCGGACTCCCTGGCGACCTTGCTCCAGATGCATCCGGGTGCGGTCCTGCGACGCCAAGCGACCCACCAAACTCAAACCCCAACGTGCTGTGGCAGGCGTGGCAACCATGCCGCTGTCTGACACCACCAAGCAGACCGGCCTGGATCGGGAGGGGACGGACCCCGCCGAGACTCTCACCCTGGAGTCCAAACTCGACGCAGTGCTCAAGCGGTTGAGCAGCTTGGGACTTCACTATCACAGACCCGATCATCCTTGGAAAGCTGCATCGACAAGGTAACGTCCGACTTTACGCTGTTGCATGCAGACCAACGCAAGTTAACGGGAAGAGTAACTGAAGTAGAGTCAGAGATGCAAGGAGGCCCTACCAGCCCTTAAAACAGTATCAGCAGAGGTACATGCACTCACTGAACAGTTGCGCTCACTGGAGCGCAGATTGGACGACTCCGAGGGCCGCTCTCGGCGTAACAATGTTCGTGTCATTGGCCTACCGGAAGGCTTGGAGGGCCGAGACGCAGTCGCATACACTGAGCAGTGGCTGAAGACTCTGATGCCGGCGAAGGCACGGTCTCCCTTTTTTGCAGTGGAACGGGCGCACAGGGTGCGCTCGAGCCGCCTGCTGCCGGAGGCTGGGCCGCGGCCATTCCTGTTTTGGCTACTCGATTTTAAAGACCGAGATGCAGTACTGCCAGAGGTACGCAAGATGGAAACAGTTAAAGTGGACAATGCATCAGTCCTCTTCTTCCCAGACTACGTGCTGGGGGTACAGAGGCAACGGAGCACATTTATGGCGGTGAAGAAACAGATGCGCGAACTTGACATGAGATATTCCCTATTATTCCCTGCTCGACTGCGGGTAGTAGCAGAAGGCTCCGCTCACTTTTTCAACACCGCCGAGGACACATGGAACTGGCTGGAAGCGGCGGGACATCGCACTTCCTCGAGTAGGCGCGATGGCGCTCGCGGGGCCGCCCCGGGCACCCGAGGGGGCCAGAGACGGAACCGCAGAAGGGCCAGAAAATCACCCGCAAGCCGACACCCAGCCCCTGACCTGGAACAAATGATACGAGAGGCACTGAGGACGGCAGCCACGATGCGGAGCGTTGAGACAACCGGGGACTCAGATGCTTCCTCGTTGCGCGCCCTCAGTGAAGGCAGTTCGTCTGGGGTGTGGCCAACCGGCGAGAGCTCGCAGAGACTTCCAATAGTGACTCCACAAACCGCTGATGATTTGATGTAGGACCCATCAGTGGCTCCTGCAAGACTCTGGGCCTAGATACATTCAAGCACATGCCACTCGTGCCCATACATAGCACACGCGCGAAAAGTTGACACCTACACCACTGTGCCCCATGCTATACGCTCTACAACTATAAGCCGTGACCACGTTCATACATTACACTTCGCACTTCGCAAAGCCTGACGCTGTGCAGTTCCATTCACATGTAGAGTTAGGGCCCAAGCGCCCGCGAGCCTCGCTACCCTTGACTGCTTTAGCTCACCCCCCTGATAGCAAGCGCGGCACACACAGCCGACACCCGCCAATCGGCGCAGTTCACAGTTTGGGCAGACACACGTTGTGACTCTGCTTGGTTCCAGTTAGGGAGCAAAATACTTCCTCCCCCGTTAGTTGACTCTCAGAGCACCATAGTAACATTACAGCTACTGAAGTTGTGCCCACTACCCGGAGTATATGTGCGTCACCTGTGGTCTGAGCCCTTAGTACTACGCCTCCTGTGCCCGTTTCTATCCTTCATCAGTGACTCATGCCACCTACCACCATAGTTACCTGGAATGTTAGGGGGATGCATACTCCAGCGCGTAGGTATGAAACATGTGCATATATAAAATGCCACGCCGCCCACATAGCGCTGCTGCAGGAAATGCATCTTGCACAACCAGAGATACGTAAGCTTCAGCACAGATGGAGGGGCCAAGTGTTAGCCACTGGCTACTCTTCTTATGCCAGGGGCGCCCTCATCTGGATCCGCCCGGGCACTCCATACATATCCGAAGAGACAGAGATTGACATTTATGGGCGCTATGTGTCCTCACGTGGTCGCCAGGATGGGAGACAGATAGTTATAGGGTCCGTCTATGCCCCGAACACCGATCAGGCTGCGTTCTGGCAGACACTTTCTGGCATTCTGTCCTGCTGGTGTGATATCTCATGGTTTCTGGGTGGGGACTTTAACGCAGTGTTGGACACAAGCCTGGACAGGTCCTTCCCGCCACTGCAGAGTACAACCGCTACGTCACACGCTAAGGCCTTGGGGAAATGGCTGCACCACTGGGGTCTCGCTGATGTGTGGAGGTCACTAAACCCACGCGACTGACTATATTCACACTACTCTCACCCACACGGACTGCACGTGCGCATTGACCGATTTGTAGGGAGCGAGACGCTGCTCGCCAGATGCACCCGGGCGGAGTACCTGGGCCGCACACATTCTGACCACAATCCGCACATGGTTCAACTGCTGAACGAGCAGGCTGTGCAGATCACCCGTGTGTGGAGACTCCAGCCTGCGGCACTCAAGGATCCCCCTTCAGGGCTTCAGTAGCAACTACTATTGAAAACTATTGTGAAATCAATGAAGGCTCGGTCCCGGACACAGGTGTGGTATGGGAAGCATGCAAGGCTGTAGTCCGGGGACAATGCATGGGGTTAAACTGGTGCTTACGTCGACAACTGGATCAGGAAGCCACGCGCATTGAGAATGCCCTTATCCGGCTGGAGTCGGATGCAGTGAGAGTGCCTGACACCCAACGCGCCTTAGATAAGTTGAAGCATGAGCACACTCAGGTCCTGGAGCGTCTGCGATGCATAAATTATGCGGCGCATCCGGTGCGCACCCATGCGGCGGCGGACAGGGCGGGTAGGCTGTTGGCGAGGCTAATCAAGCAAGATCAGGCACACCCTCAGGCCCTTGCATCGAGATCGGCGTTGGGCCACTTAATAAGTGGCCAACATAGTGTTCATAAGGAGTTCACAGCCCACTATACCAGAGTATACAAATCGTCTCTTCAGGTGGCGCTCCCAGAGCTGGGCTCGTACCTGTCCCCGCTGCCCGGAGTGTCTGCGGAGCAGCGTGCGGAACTGGAAGAACTGATTATGCTACAGGAGGTGCAGGCGGCTATACAGGCGCTGGTGACTGGTAAGGCCCCCGGCCCAGACGGCTTCCCCGCCGAATACTACAAAGCGTTCCAATCGGTCCTGGCCCCGCGCCTGCTGGCCATGTACCATAGTGCACATGAGTCATCTATCATGCCGGAGTCGCTCAGTGAGTCACTGCTGGTCTCGCTTCCCAAACCAGGCGGAGACTCAGAGTCGCTGAGCTCTTACCGACCCCTGGCGTTGCTGAACACGGACTACAAGGTATTGGCCAAAATACTGGCGTGCAGACTGGCCCCACTGGTGCCACGGTTGGTGCACGCGGATCAGAAAGGGTTTGTACCCACTCGCTGCACGTCATTAAATATACACTGATTCTTCAGGGTGGCGCATTACTCTAGTGTGAGGTGGACACACTCGGGCTGCCTAGTTCTCAATCTGGAGAAGGCGTTGGACACCCTGGAATGGGACTTTTTATTTGCGGCCCTTGACAGGTATGGGTTGGGGGAGAATTTCCTGGGGCTGGTTAAATTATTATACACGCAGCCCACGGCCAAAGTCAAAACAGGCCCGTATGTGCCACGGGCAATCTCAATCGAACGTGGCACCAGGCAGAGGTGGCCTCTCTCCCCGCTGCTATTCGCGCTCGCCATTGAGCCGCTGGCCATGTCTCTTCGCCAGACGGTGCAGAATGGGGTATCCCTCTGGGCGACGATACGCATGCAGTCTCGCTATACGCAGACGACCTCCTGATCTACCTCCGAGATGTGCGTGGCCCATGCCTGGCCATTGAGTGGGCGTTATCGGAGTTCGCTTCGCTGTCAGGGCTGCGTGTCAAGTGGAGGAAGTCGTGCCTGTACCCCTTCACCGAAACTACCCCGGATCAGGAGTTGATGCTGGGGGGGCACGCTAGTGCCGTGGCAGAGCTCAGCCTTCCGTTACTTGGGAGTCCATGTCTTCCGCCAGCTGGAGGACCTACTAGAGGGTAACCTGATGCGGGCTGTGACGGCAGTGAGGTCTCAGATGTCCTTCTGGCGCACTCTCTCTCTTGCCACCATGGGCCGTATAGCACTTCTAAAAATGGTGGTGCTCCCCCGGCTGCTTTACCACTTTACAAATCTGCCAGTCTATGTCAGAGCCTCCTTTTTTCGTGCGCTAGAATAAGACCTAAGTCAGTTCATATGGCATGGGACACGCAATAGGGTAGCATTAGCAAAACTCTACCTACCTGTCGACCGCGGTGGATTGGCAGTCCCCAACATGGAGCACTATTATCTGGCATCACAACTACAGTGGGTGGCCCGCTGGCTTTGTGGCCGACAGTTAGCGGACACTGCCACGTTACAGCCTGGATACACGCAGTCTCAAATTATAGCCTTGTTTCACCCGGGTAGAAGAGGCGCAGCCCCGACACAGCTACTGACCTCAGTTGCTTATAGATGTTTGCGCCGGACCCTAAAACTCACGAAGGAAGTCGTGCTGTATGCCCCCTCACTGCCCATATCGGGCACAGCAGCTCATCGCCGCATAATCTCAGCAGCAGAACTGGACCCTTGGGGAGCAGCAGGTCTGCTGACTCTAGGGAACCTTTACAGTGACCAGCAGCTACTACCATTCCACGCGCTGGCCGAGGACAGTGGACTGCCACACAGCCAATTCCTCTTGCATGCCACACTGACACAGGCGCTGCGAACACTATGGGGTGACATAACTCAAGAGCCCGAAACCCATCTTACCATTCAATACCTACACGAGCTGGGCACAGGTAGACACCTTACTAAATGGTTTGCTGAATCCCTGCGCACGCACTCAGCGCAACCACTGACATCCCTAAGGCAGCGTAGGGACACAGACCTACAGAGGCAATGCACTGATCGTGAATGGACAACCATACTAGAGGGGCCCACACATATTCCTAGAAATGTCCGGTTTTGCCTAATACAGTACTATATAACCCAAAGGGCGTACATAACGCCGGCTAAGATTAATAGATACTTTAACCGTGTAGATGCTAAGTGTCCTAGATGCGGAGTATTGGATGCAGACCTATTGCATATGCTGTGGGCATGCACAGCCCTCTCCTCTTACTGTAGAGCAGTTACGACGCACTTGTCCAAATGTACGGACTGCGTATTCGCGTGCTCCTGGGACACCTGCCTGCTAGGCCTATACCGTAGATCAAAAAAAACACAAGGCCACGTTCCGATTTATAGACCTCGGGCTCATTGTGGCCAAGCGCTTAATCACCAGCCGCTGGAAGTCGCCGGACTCACTGAGGGTCAAAGCCTGGCTGCAATCGCTGACATGCTGGGCGCAGGGAGAAAGTGTGGCGCTGCGGCAAGAAGACACATTGGGCCTGAGATACGATTTTATTAGAACTTCGGAATCCAGGGCAAAATGACCCAGTGGCATCCGTTTCTCCCCCACATGACACTCCCTCCTAGACGGGCCAAGGGACTCGCATAGAGCACACTGAGCACCATTGGGACTTTCGCGGGAAAGAAGTTTGCGTCATTCCAGCTGGAGTTGCATCTCACGTACATGTCCAGGCAATAGGATTGTAGAATCCTACAAACTACACCGGTGGATAAGAAATATACGTATTAGTAATACACAGCACGGAGGGAGCAGTGGGGAATCAGCCCGGGTGGGAGAGCCAACACACGCCCTTTGTGGTACAGCACGAAAATATCGCAGTTTATACATCCCTTGTTTTCTTTTGTTTTTTTAAACACTAATGCTCAAGCACAAGTTATATAGCGCGCAAACAATGCAGAGCGCACACGCACTCCTTCATGCAGATTCTCCTTTGAAACATGACTAACTGCATATATATGTGCATGCATGTAATTTGTATAAGAATTTGTCAAACAGCATCTAAAAATGTTAAAACTCAATAAAGAAATTTAAACAAAAAAAAAAAAAATACAAAGAAAAGAAAATGCAAAAAGCAAACCTACCAAGTGATTTTCTTCTGAACCCTGGAAGACCAAGCACGTCATGGAAGCAATGGCTACATTCTTTTCAGAACTGCCTGTTTGCTTTTGATGAAGGATATTCATCTAGAAGGAAGTTTGCTTCATTCTACACCTGCTTAGACAAGAAAGGGCAGAAAATGTTTGATCACCTTCCTGAGGTTATCCCAGATGCACATGATTTAGGAAGGTGGAATGAATATACAGAAGCTGTGAACCAATTAGGAAAATAATTTCCAGAGGACCCAAGTGTAGTCATATAGAGACACAGGTTTCTTTTTTACAAGAAAACAATTGCTGTATGAAACTTTAGACAAGTATGTAGCAGCTTTAAGAGTATTGGTGACTTCTTGTGATTTTAGTACTCTGACTGATCAGTACGACATTTGTGATCAAGTTATACGTTTTTGTTTTTATAAGAGGATTCAAGAACTTTTTCTGTGTAGTAAAAATCCCACACTGAAAGGGATTTTGAATACTGGCAAAGGGATTGAAAGGTCAAATATAGCATTTAAGGAACTAAACGCTGGCAGTGAAGGTGAACAAGTTGGGGCAGTAGTGTGTAAAAGTTCACAACAACAAAATGGATAATAAAATGAAGTCAGTTGTTACAAATGTGGGGCTAAGGGGCATGTAGCAAGTTCAAAATATTGTCCAACAATAGGCAATGTGTTAAATGTACATAATTTGGCCATTTTGCGAGAGCACGCAGGGTTTGGACAAATAATGGTCAATGCTGTATAAAAGGAACAATTAGCTTATGGACTGGAAAAGTACAACGTAGTATTGTCAATAGACGCAAGAGTTAACAATGGGTCAAAAGATTCAGTTTGTACAATCAGAATTGGAGAAAAAGGGTTGCAAGTGACGGTGGATAGGGGATCACCTATTATGCTGATTTCTGAACAAAAACATGAAAATGTACTTGATAATTGCAAATTTCAATCCTCTAATATTTATGCCATGGCATATGATAGGAATAGGATCAAATTTTTGGGGTATTTTGAAGAGAGCATTGCATTTCAGGGAAGACACATTTATGCAAGAGTGTATTTTGTAAAGCATGGCTATGACATTTTGGGTTGGCGTGATCAAGGGATGTTGGGAATGGTAACATGCCTAGGTATTGATAACCCTATTGGTGTTTCAGGATTGTCAGTTGTTAATGAAGAAAGTCTGTTTGGAAAGTTTCAAGAAGTGTTTCAAAAGAAATTGGGATGTGTGCATGGATATGAACACAAAATAATTCTAAAATAAAAAGACTAATGTCCATTTGTGCATAAGGTATGCAGAGTACTCCTAAGCATTAGAGAAGAACTCAAGTCACATTTATATTAAATATTAGGAGTGATTGAGAATGTTAATTCTGCGGAATGGTTGTCGCCAAATGGAAATCTGGAAACATACATCTGTGTACATTTGCGGTCTCTTAACAGAAACATTCTGATTGATTACCATCCGCTACCAAAGATACGAGAATTATTTTGACCTTTGGGTGGAGCAACAATTTTTTCGTTAATAGGTTTACGTGCAGCCTATCATCGTCTGTTACAAAAGGAATCCAAACAACTAAGACATTTATCACTCCTTTTGGAGCTTATTGTTTCTGACAAATGCAATGCCTTTTGGTTTGGCGGCGGCGGCATCACTTTTCCAAAAGTTGATAGATAGATTATTAGGAAAAGAAAAACAAGTTGTGGCATATCAAGATGACCTTTTGGTATTTTCAAAAACTAAAGAACATTACTTGCTCTTGAATAGAGTTCTAAGCATGCTTTTTTACATGGAATGACCATGAGGAAAGAGAAGTGCAGATTTTTTAAAGACAGCAGTGAATATCTAGGGCATTTGATATCTCAAGAAGGTTACAAATCAAAACAATATTTGTTGTATGCAAATCGGGATAGCCCAAAACCGACCAGTAAAGTGCAGGTAAAATCCTTTTTGGGTTTGTGTGAGTATTACGCACATTTTGTGCCTGGATTAGCTCTGGAGTGCAGAGCCTTTTAATAAGTTATTAAGGAAAAATGTATGATTTGTTTTCTTAAAGCAAAAGAAATGATTATCTGTAACCAGCTTTAAAACCATTTGATTCTGAAGCGGATTGTATAGTAACCATGGATGCAAGCAATGTAGGCATTGGTGCAATGTTACCACAATTAGTAAAGGGTAGAGGACACACAGTAGGGCTTGCATTTTGTTGCCTAAGAGAAGCAGAAAACCACTATAGCACAACTGAAAAAGAAGCGTTGACTAGTGTTTGGGACATTGAATGTTTTAAAATCTTTTTGTGGGGCAGGAGACTCAAACTGGTCACAGATCACAAACCTCTAATTTTTCTTCTGGGAGACAAAGGCATGGACAATGCCAGCCCAAGATTAATAAGTTTATTGTCGCGTTTACAGGAATTTAGTTTAGATGTATGTCATATTTCAGGGGGTAAGAATAATAGAGCAGACTTGTTGTCATGTTTTTCAGTAAGGTCCAGTATTGATGAAAAAGGTAGTGAACAGGCTGAATGAATGTGTAATTGGACTGATGGAGGAAACTGTTCAGAGTGAAGTTCCGTAAGAAAAGAAGAGTGGCTTCTAGCTATGGATGAGGATGAGAATTTGAATTACAACGAGAGGATGATTGGTAAATGTTGGCCAGAAGAAAACAAATTGTCTGAGGAATATCGCGTGCGGTACAAAATCAAAGATGTTTTGAGTATTGAATGAGATCTGTTGACGAAAGGGGATAGGGTTGCACCGCCAAGGGAAGTAAGAGAAAGATTAGTGTGATTAGCCCATACTGGACTGACGTCCACAAAACAAAATTGAAATTGTATTATTGGTGGCCTGGTTTAGATGCTTAAGTAGACATTATCTTGAGGTCGTGTTCACCATGTCAGGATGCTGACCAGCATTTTGTATTGAGAAATATGCCATTGTCTCCTGTTGAGTTTCCCACTTTACCTTGGATAAAGTTGTGACTGATTTTATGGGCCCAATTTCAGTATTTCCAGATGGTGTAAAGAATTTGGTTGTACTTATTGACCACCATCATCAATCTTTATTACCATGTTTATGCCATAAGGTACTAAAAATAACATTTAAATAACAATAAACTTTCCAGTTACACAAGATATATTGATTAAAACCCAATGATAATAAAACAGTCCCAATTGAATAGGACTATGATTGATCAGTAGCAGTAGTAAGGGTTATCTGTGCCTTTCTTGTGATAGACCAAGCTCCATTAATGTAATTGAACACGGGCTTGTAGATGGTTCATAATTCTGATCTGGCGCAAAGTGCTAGTGCTTCTGTGCAAGATGAGATCGAAAATTGTTTAAACAGTGGGATAAGCCACTTAGAACGTAAAGGCTTAGTCTTGGTACAAAATAGCATAAAGTGCATTATTGACTTATTACCACCCACTTTAAAATCACAGAGTTCAGAGTTGATGCAGCTGTTAGAGAATTTGGCAGTATACATTTTAATGGGCATTGGGGCTAATGCCATTCAGATATTGTTCCATGCCCAAGGTGTGCTTTGTGTGCAAATAATTGCAAGTTAAGATGGACGGCATGCTATGCCAATACGAGCCTTGCGTTTAGTATGCAGAAATGCTTATTTGACCATGGCAGCACTGGTGCTGGTAATGTGGGCTGGCTCTAGCCAAAGACGCTCAAGGCCAAGGTTTTGGAGGAAGTTTATCAAGTAGCGTTCCCAGGAATTATGATGGATTCTCCTACAGGGGACACTTCAAGCATTGCTCTCAGATAGGACCGTAGCGATTGTGGTTTAAGCATAACCAATACAGGACCGAGGCTAGACCTTTGAGCTCAGAAATAGAGACCAGGCCAATTTACAGATACAGCAGAAGAAGCGGTGTGCCAGGGCTTAGAGGTAGCAGCAATCTCAAGAAAGCATTTTCCATCTTTTGAAGCTGTTTGCTCTTGCCATACCCCCATAATTCTGCACCGTAAATTGCTGCTGTCACTGCTTTTTGCTTGCATACTTGGAAAATAACGCTCAATGAGTGGCAGCTGATCTTGTTCTTGAGCCTAGGATTGCGTTGGCAGACTGATGTAAATTGGTAGCTGCCTTGTCAATGTGGGCGTAACAGGACAATTTGTTGTTAAAATAGATCCCCAAGTAGTCATAGAACTTGACAATTTCAAGTACCTTGACAGCAATTCTTGGTGGTTTTATTAGTGGTGGAGATAATCCCAGTAGCATTACTTTTGTATTTTGATTGTCAATACAGAGATCTTTTTGGCTGCATTAGGCTTCTAAACTGCCCAAGCTCCTGCGCAGCACATTTTGTGTGCAGGATAGTATTACTGCATCATCTGCAAACCAGAGGATAACAATTTTTTTGTTGCCCAGCTTCGGTATGTCTGTGTCTTGCTTGAGTAAAAATTCTTTGGAGTTGTTCAAGAAGAGGGAGAACAACAGTGGGCCGAGGACACATCCCTAATGCACCTCCGAACAGATGTCAAAAAAAGGAGTGCATTCTCCTCTACATTCGTAACGAACACAAGCACGTGTGTCTTTATGCAATATTTTGATGGCTTGTAAGAGATGTTTTTCGACTCCTTGTTCTGAGTGTTTCCCATAGTTTTGTTCTATTTACCAGGTCGAATGCCAATTTAAGGTCTATAAAGAACAAATAGAGTGGGTGCTTGACCATCTTTGTGTATTTGAGGCATCCCATAAATAATTTTATGGCTTGGTCAATGGTACTAATGCCCTTACAAAACCCTGCCTGAGCATCTATAAGGACAGTATTCTTGTCCACCCAGGCTTGCTGTCTGTTCAGAAGGCCACGACCAAAGATTTTCCAGGTACTAAAAGCGATATTGGCCTGTAGTTACATGGTAACAACTTTTTTCCTTTTTTATGAAATGGGACTATGATGGCAGATCACCAGGAATGTGGGATATTGTTTGATCTCAGTCAGGGCCACAGACCAAGCCTTGTAGTCTAGGCGAAACATGTCAACTGGTACGCAGTCTGTGCTGGGTGCTTTATTGGCCTTCTGGCCCAGGATTGCTCTTTCTACTTCTGGGCACAGAATGTTTAACTGCTCCGTTGGCGGCTACGGCGTCAGGGAAGACCCGCAAACAGTACCTTGGAGTTGAAGAGGCCTCGAGGGCCTTGCGGTGAGGCGTCACTGGAGTCACGAGGCATCGATGCAGAAGTTGGGGAGTCCTTGGAGTCAGACGCGTTGCAGATCGAACTCCGTGAGATTGAAGTCAGGAGCGCTGACGTCGGCGTCGTCGCAGGCGGTGCGTCATGCACTTCACAAGGCGGTGTCCGTGGCTTCGGTGCAGGCAGCGGCGTGGTGTCGGTGTGGAGCGCTGGCATCGGAGTCGATGATTCTGTCGAAGGCAGACCAGGGGCTTCGGTGTCATCGAGGGCGGTGACTACGGCTATGTTGCAGGCAGTGGAGTCGGTGACGGCGCGAAGTGTCATCGGTGAGATCAAGGCTGCAGCATTGTCAAAGTCGGTGTTCACTGTCACAGTGCAGGCAGCAGCGACGATGTTAGCGAGAAGCGTCGTTGTCAGTGAGATCAGGGCTGCGGTGTCGTCGAGGTTGGTGCTGTGCTCACCCAGCGAGCGGTGACCACGGTGTCAGTGCAGGCAGCGGCATCGGTGACAGGGTCGGGAGTCCTTTTCTTGAAGTTACAGCTCAGCAGACAACTCCAGTGGCCCAGAACTATGGATGGCACCACTTGGCAGGTTCAGGACTCCCAGCAAGGAAGTCCAGGTGCTATAGATGAAGTCTTTTATGACCCTGAGACTTCCAACAGGAGGCAAGCACACACAAGCCCTTGGAGAAACTTGGAAAGCAGGATCAAAACAGCACAGCCCAGTTCCTTTCCTGCTCACAGACAGGAGCAGCAACTACAGGCCAACCCAGCAAAGCAACACAAAGGGGCAGTACTCCGCTCAACAGCTCTTCTTCTTGGCAGAGTCCTCAATCCAGAAGTGTTCTAAAAGTCGGGGGTTTTAGGTCCAATACTTATACGCCTTTTGGCCTTTGAAGTAGGCATTTTTCAAAGGATTGTCTTTGTAGTGCACACGTTCTTATCATGCCTGGTCTTGGCTGCAGACACACTTCAGGGGGGTAGGGACAGCATTGTGAGAGGCCAGGCATAGCCCTATTCAGGTGTTTGTGAGAACTCCTCCCACCACTCAGGAAGGCCCATCAGCCTGGTGATGAGCCATCAGGATATGCAGTGTGTAGGAAAGTAGGATCTGCTTCATGGTTACCCCCACTTTTTGCTGGTGTCAGTTTTTTTTGTTTTACTAATCTGGATGGGATCCTGATAAACAAGACCCCAGCCACTATACTTCCTCCCTAAATTTGTTATAAGTACTTTGGTACCTCCACAATTGGCTACTGGTGTACCCATGTAAGTCCCTTGTTAGTATATGGTACTAAGGTACACAGGGCATAGGTACCCCAGGGGTCTCCCATGGGCTGCAGCATGTACTATGCCACCCATGAGAGACCACTCAAACTGTGACTACAGGCCTGCCATTGCAGCCTGTGTAAGCTGGTGCTAGCACCACTTACGACAGATATAAGTTTCCTTATATCTGAAGTCACTACAAACCTATAAGTCACCCATAAGGCAGGCCTTTCAATCCTGACGGCAGGGTGCTGGGTTAAAAGTGTGAGGGTGCCATGCATGAGCAGGACACCCCCTACAAACCCCGGAGTCGATTCTCCAGGCTTTGTAAGTGCAGTCAACCATTTTGATACATATAGTGGCCATGTGTCATTAAGCGATGGCTAACTATATATTGGCTGTGCCGAACCTGGGCATGTTTGGTATCAAACATGTTGGAATCATACCTCAACACCACTACCGGTGTTGGAGGTACGATCCCATGCACTGTGGGGCTCCTCCGGGAAGCCCCCAGTACTCCCGGTAACAGCCTTCCATGGTCTGCCAGCAAGCTAGTTCTGCTGCCGACACTATTCTTCCCTCCTGCTGCTGAGCTGAGCTTGAGCAGGGGAAGGTAGAACAATAGGTTACCTGTCACAGGGAGGTGTGACCACCTCCCAGACAGGAATTAGTGTATTGGGCTGGGGTGGGGGCGCTTGCCAGTGCCACCAGACTGCTTTGAAGGGCACGTTTGATGCCCTCCGTGCATACTCTAGTTAGAACCAGTTCTGGGAGCCCTTGGCTCCTGCTCTGGCGTGAAACTGGACAAAGGAGATGGGAGTATCCTCCCCTCTGTCCTGCTCCTCCTCTGGGAGGGACCCCTGAGTCGTCCTAACCCCTTTCCTAGGCTAGAAAAGGGCTTACCTGTGGGTGGGTCCTCAGATTCGTTGTGGGACAAGACTCTAGCCTGAAACCACATCACTCTTCGACCGTCTGGACACTTGGACTTCACCTGGAACCGAGATTGCATCAAGGAAGACTCCTGCTGCTCCTGATCTCACTGTTCTGCAAGTCTTTTTCGTCGTCTGTGTCTGAGCTTCATCTAGGATCTTCAACAGAACTGTGGGCATCAAGGACACCTGAAGTAATCTCCTTGGAGTGAAGGAGTCACTCCCCTACACCCGCAGGCACCACAACAAAGCTGACCGGTCTGCTGCTCCTGAGGTCCCACGGACTTCAAAAGGCTCAGCAACACAGGTGGTGGTTCTGCAACTCCTTTGAGGCCTGACCTGTCCTCTCTATAATTTTGAGGTCAGTATCCCTCGTCGGAACTGCTGGAACCGGACCACTGTGCACCTCGTCTACCTGCCGTTGCCAAGGCTATTTGGCTCTGCACTCCAGAGATCTTCGGGCTACAAGAAGCTTCAGCCTCCAACATCTCTTCCTACTAAAATCTTCGTCCTCACTGCATCCTCTGCACCGTGGGCCTTCATCTTTGGTGAGCTGCTCAAGGTCCTCTTGCGACTCCTGTGCCTTTGGCCTGCAGGTCCTCTTGAGGGTCTTCTCTTGCTTCAGGGGCTACCCTGCTTGCTCGAGGCCTGCTCTGACTCTCCTGCACTTGGTGAGTCCCTTGGACCTTGCTGGTCCCAACGCTGCTCCTTTATCGTTTTCCATGTCTGGTGCAGCTGCCAAGGCTTGTTGGTGCTCCCGCCAGACACCAACCCCCTGTTTCTCGACTTCCTATCTGGGATAGCTCGTGAACGACTCCTGGTCTTCCAGAGCGTCGCCTGGTCCTCTCAGCTGCAGCGACAAGGTCACAGTCATCACTCCTGCATCTTCCGTCATCGGTGGTCATTGCTCTTCCGTGCCTCCTGGTCACCTCCGAGTGGCATAGACTCTGTCCCCTCTGCTTGCAGGTTCTCCTCTTCAAGAATCCACCCTTGGATTCCACCGGACTCTTGCACAGTCTTTGCCAGCGGCATCTTTTCTGAAGTACTCCATTGTGTTCTACGGTGGTTTCCGACGTCACTTCGCACATATGCACCTGGCTCCCCTGGTGTAGGTATCCTGGTTCCGGGGTATCCACGGGTGGGGTGACTCTCCAACCTTCTGTATTCCACAGGGTTTCTTCAGGGTCCACTGGGAAGGGTCCTTCTTCTTCAAAACTGTAACCGCGACTTTCCCGTTGACTTCTATTGAGTATGCAGCGGTGTTTCCACTCTGCACACAGCCTCCGTGGGGTTCCTGTGTACTTACCTGGAGTGGTTCCTTGTGTCCCTAGCTCTTCTGAGTCACCTGGTCCAAGTCCTGACTTCAGTTGCAATTTGCATTCCACTTTCTTAGCATATGGTTTGATCTTCCCCTGGAGACCACTGTGTATTGTGCTTACTTACCTGTTTACAATTTAAGTATTGTATGTATTTATGTTTTCTCTGGGTAGAAGATATACCAATGTGTTAGTTAGTGTTGTATAATAAATAGACATATTTTCTTAAATACACTACGTGGTTCTTTTTCATTTAATTTACACTATATGATCTGGTAAAACAAGCTGCTTTACACTCCTTCTGGACTAAGCCAGAAGGCTGTTCTCAACTGATATCACTTAGGGAGCTTTCTATGGTTGTTTGAGACCACTAAAATCACCATAAAGGTGTCTGGATTAGTGCAAGGTGCTTCACTTAAATAAGTGTGCACCATATAGTAAGCCAGCCTCCTACACATGGCACACCTCAGTTCCCTTTGTGTGACTGTCTAGAGTGAATGCACAAACAGGCCCCTGTCAGACTAAACCAGACATTGATTCCGCAGGCAGGCAGAGGCACAGGATGGTTAAACAAGATAAGGCCCACTTTCTAAAAGCAGCATTTTCAAACACACAATTTAATAACCACCTTCACTAAAAGAAGTGTTTTTAAATTCTGAGCGCAGAGAGCCCAAACTCCAAATCTCTGGCTGTTCCCAATTGAAAGTTACACTTGTAAAATGTTACAAGGCAGCTCCAATGATAGCCTATGGGAGAGCTAGCACTTGCAATAGTGAAAAACAAAATTGGCAGTATTTCACTATCAGGACACTTAAAACACACCAGTACAAGTCCTACCTTTTACATACACTGCACTCTGCCCATGGGGGTACCTTCGGCCTAGCTTAGGGGTGTCTTACATGTAGTAAAAGGGAAGGTTAGGGCCTGGCAAGTGGGTGCACTTGCCAGGTCGACATGGCAGTTTGAAACCGCACTCACAGGCACTACAATGACAGGCCTGAGACAAGTTTACAGAGCTACTCATGTGGGTGGCACAACCAGTGCTGCAGGCCCACTAGTAACATTTGATTTACAGGCGCTGGGCACACATAGCGCACTTTACTAGGGACCTACCAGTAAATCAAATATGCCAATCATGGAGAACCAATCAGAATTACGATTTACACAGAGTGCATATGCACTTTAGCATTGATCAGCAGTGGTAAAGTGCCCAGTCATAAAGCTAACAAAAACAGGTCAGAAAAATAGGAGGCAAAAGGCAAAAAGTTTGGGGCTAAGCCTGTAAAAAGGGCCAGGTCCAACAGCAGGAGGCCAAGTGTTTAACCTTTTTCTGCTCAGTTAGCACTGCATACTTAAAGCACAGAGGGTCGTGGTTGCTCTCAGGTTTTTGGATTACTTCTATGTACAACACCAAATCCCAGCATTTATTTGGAAAGAGAATGTAGTCGATAAGGCAATGATCTTTTGCTATTTTGAAATATGGGCGCTGCAGGGCTGTCTGATATCGTTCAACCATTTAGGAAGGTTAACTGTGATTTGGTAAGAAAACTGCTAAATAATTTCCCTTTCTTGTGTCTTCTAAGGGGAAGAAAACTACCTGATTCTGGTGACGGAATATCCCAACTGTTCTCTTCCATGCTTTTGGCGGTCTCCCATTGATCTTCCGGTGGATAGATGTCGACGTCACCACAGATTAGAAGGCAATGCTTACCATTGCTGGGGGGCCTTGCTCTTCATGCCGCAGACAATTGTTTGTAAGGCTGCAAGTTGATCCTCAAACTTACTGCATTTGCTTGAATTTAGGTACACATTTAGGACGTCCAGTGTAGTGTTGCATTTCCTCTGCTCTTTGGCCAATCTGACGTGCAGTGTGTACAGTGAGGAAGCAGTTGAGGACATTTTAATTGCTGTACAGTCTAATTTTGTTAGAATATGGCTGATTAGGGCCTCTATTTTTTGTTTAATATTTTTTTTTTATTGGCATTTACAGGTGTGTACCACAGTGAACACAGAAATGGTGCATAATAAAAACAAAAGTTACACAGTAATCTGTAAACAATCATTGATTTTAATGATGTGGTGTTAGCGCATGCGGCTAATGGGGCGGTGTTAGTGAATATGTGTAAGCCATGGCCACGACTACCAACCAAAAGCACTCGTCAGATGTTGGGGTGGTTGGCAGACCAAGATAGCCTGCACCTTGCATCAACCACCAGTTGGAAACATCAAGAACACAAAGCTTGAGCAGTGTTTCGATCAGGTGCCTCAAGAAACAAACTAAACATGAACTAAAGTACCCGGGACATCGGGGAGAGTCAAGTTGAAGTACAATAACACAATAATACAATCTAGCAGTATATGTGTACGCGGAGGAGAGGGGGAGATGGGTCAGCAGCAGTGCAGCACCGGCTGTGTCCCGGGTCAGCAACTGGCCACCCTCTGCGCTTCTGGAAGGAATAGCATTTAGGTATGGGCTTCACATTTGTCTTGTAGGCTGAGCACATACGTGTCTCACAGCGTGGCAGTGTTGCCGCCCCCTCTCACTCTAAAGTCTAGCATCATGGCGTCAACTTCAGCAGTCGCCTAATGGAGCACAACCCTGAGACAACCTCTGCCTTCCAGGACATGGCTATTAGTGGATTGAAAAGAACCATTGCCAGATCAGCAAATTTGAGCGGACCTTTAGTGCGTTTCAAGAGCTTCGTTATCCCTAGCAAACAAAACATGGGATCGGGATGTCCGTTATGTGTTCCATGACCTGCACCCAGCTCCGTGCCAATGGGGGGCACTCCCACACCATATATAGGAGGGTCGCATCTTGGTGACCACACTGGGCGTATGTCTGGCCACTCCCAGGAACATCTTGTGTAAGCGCTGGGGTTTAATGTATGTACAATGTAAATAACTGAATTGGGTAAATTTCAGTCTCGCGTTTCGGGACACTTGTTTTACCAGCTCTAATGCCATCCCCCATTGTTTGTCTGTCAGGGCAGTGCCCAGGGTTTCTTCCTACCTAGGCTTGCGCAACAATGACAGAGCGGCATCCACGGTCTGCAACGCTGCGTAGAGAACCATGACTGCTCCACGGTCCACTCCATGGGTCAACACACACTGCAGCCCCTGATGCAAGGCCGGAGCCTCCTGGCCCGCTTTCCATATGCGTCTGAGTTCCAGCACTAGAGCATTATACGTCAAAAACTGGCCGGCATGTAGGCCATTGACATCCTGCAAATCCTGGAAGGAGCGCAGGGTACCATCCTGATAAAAGTAGCCTAGGGTCAAAAGTTCTGCCTCCTGCCATGGCCCCAGGTCATGGGCCCCCAGCAGGGCCTTCAAGCTGGGCACACCAAATCAGAAGGTGCAGGGCATATGGCGGCGGAGCACGCCGCGGCTGGATATATCAATTCCAACAAACCTTGGCAACCCGTGCCTATCGGCTCAGGCCTCTGGACAGCAACCGGTCCAGTATTCCAACATTTTCCAACTCTTCCCATACCACTGCACCATCGCCCATCCCATCACCCGCCAACCAGCGCATTGGCTACTGCAGCTGCGCTGCCGCCAAATGACACTCCAGATCAGGAACCCCCAGGCCACCCTCCATCAATGGCCGCTGTGGATAGATAGTGGTTTGTGTGCATCCCCCATATGAAGTCAGAGATCAAGCTCCGCAAGTCCCTAAAATAGGCCAGTGTGGGAACGGTTGGCACCGCCGCAAAGAGATAGAGCTGCAGTAGTATCAACATCTTCACGATGGGAGGCATGACTCATGGCTGGCAGGGGCGTCCAGAAGCCCAAGGACCGCCTCACTGATGTGAGGGCCCTTCCGTGATTACCATCCAGGAGGTCACAGTCTGCATAATTAAGCCATATCCCAAAGTAGCAAAACGTGTCCAACTGCCAAGGCAGATGGTCATTTGTTTCAAATCTGCACGCTCCATCCTCCGCAGAGGATAAATGCAAGACTTCCCCTAGTTCACCCGCAGGCCCGCCAAGTCGCCAAACTACTCCAGCATGGCAAAATAAGCCAGGAGCCTCATTTCTGTACTCTGCAGGTACATGCAGTTACACCAGGACATCATATGCATAAAGCGAGACCATGTGCCAACAGGGACACACTGCTATACGCCATCTTGTGCCCTCCACCCTCAGAAGACCGGACAGCGGCTCTATAGCTAGCACAAAAGTCACTGGGGAGAGGGAACAGCCCTGGCGCATGCCCCTGCCTGTGGGGAATTGACGGGATATCTGATGGCCCGTCTGCACTCTGGCCCGGGGTGCCGTGTACAACAGTCTAACCCAACCCAGGAACTCAGGCCCATCCTGAAGGCCTCTAGGACGGCCATAAAGTACGGCCACCCAAGGGTGTCGAAGGCATTCTGAAAGTCCAGGGATACCGTCACCGGGAACACCTCAGACCCCTTGATTGCCCCACAATCTGGCAGAGCCGACGTATATTAGAAGTGGCAATGTTGGGGATGAACCCACATTGGTCAGGATGCACCATAGTCGGGAGCAACGGCAGCAGCCTGTTCACAAGGGCATTGCTCAAGATTTTATAATCAAGATTTAACATTGATAATGGACGGTAAGGACCCACGTCTAGGGGGGATCACGCCCGTCCTTGGGCAGCACCACTATCAGAGCTTCCTGCAGGGAGTCGGGCAGCTCACCATGCCGATGTGCCTCCTGGTATACTGCAAGAAATTTGGGTGCAATGGTCATCGGGTATGCTGCTTAAAATTCAATCAGGAGCCTATCAGATCGCAAGAACCTTATTCCTAGCCATCTGGCTAATAGCTGTGCGGAGTTCCTTCACCTGCAGGAGTTGCTTAAGCTTCTGAAGTTGTAGAGGACTCAAGCAAGGAAAGGCAGCCCTTGCTATACAAGTCCGGGGGCAAGAAAGGGCAGGATCGGCCAGGGGAAAACATAACCGTTCATAATACTGAGCAAAAATCTCACAGATATCAGCTTGGGCATTCACCACCTCTCCATCTGGGGCACGCATCGCACCAATAACAGTCTGAGGCACTTCCAGGCGCTGAAGCCACGCCAAAGTGTGGCCCGGCTTGTCCCAGTCTGCGTGCTGCCTTGCGAGGAACGCCCTGTAGTCGATATTGTGCAGCCAGCACGTTTCGTCTCTAAGCTGCCCCCTAAGAGCTCGCAACCACGCTCGGGCCTCAACCACAGTCACCACCTGCTGCTCAAGGACACGCACCCGAGTTTCCAGTGGAAGCATGCTACAAAGGAGAGCCTCCCGCTCTCCTCAGGAAGTCTTTATACAATGGCACTCGCATAGCGACCTTCGTGGCATCCCACTCCACGCCACTAGTCTTGGTCAAGCCATCATTCTCTTCGAAGTAGCGTTGTAAGTGGGTCCCTATAGTGTCCGTGTATACCGGATCTAGCAGACCCTCCGTAATCGCCATATAAGGATCGGGGCCCTATACTCCCCACTGGAATGTCACCTTCAATGAACTATGATCTAAGGTTGTTCGGCCTAAGTGTTCTGAACTGCACACCCAGGGCCAAAAATCAGCATTACAAAAAAAATAATCAAGCCTAGTGTGCACCTGGTGGCCAAAAACATAGTAGGAGAATTCCGCCTCACCTGAGTGTCCCAGGCGCCAGACATCCTGGAGGTGTGTTGTGGATGTCCACAATTGTAAGTGTTTGGTCTCCTGTAGGCCCTGTGTCCCAGGTAACGGGGGCACCGACCTGTCCAAGGAGAACAATGAACACAATTAAAATCCCCTCCCCAAACGTCAGGAGCCAGGGGGGTCAGTGAGCAAGGCCGGGGTTATTGTGCGCAAAAACTCATCCTGAAGTGTATTAGGTGCATACAATGAAACAATAGAGAGCGGGCGCTGTAGGAAGGTAGGATCCTTCTGCATGGTTACCCCCACTTTTTGCCTGGTGCTGTGATGGTTTCGGACTAATCTGACTGGGATCCTGCTAATAAGGACCCCAGTCTCTGTGCTTTCTCCCCTAAATTGGTATGGTAAGTACTTAGGTACATCCCAGATTGGACACTGGTGTACACTTATCAGTCCCTAGTATATGGTACTAAGGTACCTAGGGCATAGGTACACCAGGGGTCCCCCATGTGCTGAAGCATGTATTATGCCACCCATGGGAGACCACTCAATGTGTACCTACAGGCTTGCCATTGTAGCCTGTGTAAGCTGGTGCTAGCACCACTTATGAAAGATATAGGTTTCCCTATATCTAAGGTCACTGCACTTAGAACCTATAGGTCACCCCTAAGGCAGGCCTTTCAATCCTGAAGGCAGGGTGCTCGGTTCTAAGTGTGAATGTGCCCCTGTATGAGCAGGACACCCCTACAGCCTACGGAGTCCATTCTCCTGGGTTGTGAGACAGCCATATAACATATAGAGGGTCACCGCGTCATTACGCGATGACCATCTTGAAACTGGCTGTAACGAATCCTATCATGTTTGGTATCAAACATGTTGGAATCATGCACCCACACAGTCAACGGTGTGGGAGGTATGATTCCATGCACTGTAAAGCTCCTCCGGGAGGCCCTCAGTGCTCCCTGTACCAGTCTTCTTGGCCCGGACAGCACAACATGGCTGCTGCCGACCAGATACAAGATTCTGCCCTCCTGCTGCTGAGCCAAGCTCGAGCAGGGGAAGGCAGAACAATAGGTATCCTGTCACAGGTAGGTGTGACCACCTCCCAGACAGGGTTTAGTGTATTGGGGCCGGGAGGGAGCGCTTGCTAGCGCCACTCAGTCTGCTTGAAGGGCACACTTGGTGCCCTCATTGGATTGTCCACTTCAAACCAGCTCAGGGAGCCATTGGCTCCCACTCTGGCGCGAAACTGGACAAAGGACATGGGAGTATCCTCCCCACTGTCTGACTCCTCCCCTGGGAGGGAACCCTGAATCGTCCCAACCCTTTCCTTAGGGTACTTAAGGACCTACCTGAGGGTGGGTCCCTAGATTCGTCGTGGGACAAGATTCATTTCAGACACTACTTCTCCAACCGTCTTGGCACTCTTGACTTCACTCTGGGCATCAAGGCTGCAACCGGGAAGACTCCTGCTGCTCCTGATCTCGTCACCCTGCTCGTCTGCTGCAACGTCCGTGCCTGTGCACCATACAGGAACCTTCCAAGGCCTGTGGGCATCCAAGACACCTGAAGGAATATCCCTTGAAGTGAAGGAGTCACTTCCCTGCATCTGCAGGCACCGCAACTAAGCTGACCGGTCTACTGATCCTGGGCTCCCACGGACTCCGAAAGGCTCAGCAGCACAGGTGGTGGTTCTTCACATCCCTCGAGGCCTGCCCTGTCCTCTCACCAAGTTTGAGGCCAGTATTCCTCGTCGGAGCCGCAGGAACCGAACCCCTGTGCATCGCGCCGACTTGCAGTTGCAAAGGCTTATTGGCTTCCTTCCGACAAGATCTTCAGGCTCCAAGTAGCCCAACCTCAAGCATCTCCAGTGACGAAGATCTTCATCCTCACTGCATCACTTGCGCCATGGGCCTGCATCTTTGGTGAGCTGCTCGAGGTCCTCTTGCGACTCCAGTGCCTCCGGGCCTGTGGGTCCTCTTGAGGGTCATCTTTGAATTCTCTGGGCTCCCCTGATTGCTCGGGCCTGCCCTGACTCCCCTGCTTGTGGTGAGTCACCTGGACCTTGTTGGTCCCGACACTGCACCTTCTTCGCTTTCCACATTGTTTGTAGTTGCCAAGGCTTGTTGATGCTCCCAGCGGACACCGACCCATCAACTCTCGACATCCGACGTGGGACAGCACGTCAACGGCTCCTGGTCTTCAACAGCGTCACCTGGTCCTCACAGCTGCAGCTCCAAGGTCACCGTCATCTCTCCTGCAGTACTCGACATCGGTGGGCATTCATCTTCCATGCCTCCTGGTCACTCCTGAGTGGCATAGACTCTGTCCCCTCTGCTTGCAGGTACTGCTCAACTTGAATCGACCTTTGGGTTCCACCGGACACTTTCACCTTCCCCAGCAGCGGCATCTTTCTGAAGTCCTCCATTGGGTTCGACGGCGGTTTCCGACGCCACTTCACACCTATGCACCCGGCTTCCCTGGTGTAGGTATCCTGGTTCCTAGGGTAGCGACGGGTGGGGTGGCTCTCCAACCTTCTGTCTTCTACAGGGTTTCTTAAGGGTCCACTGGGAAGGGTCCTTCTTTAAAATTGCAACCGCGACTTACCCATTGACTTGCATTGATCCCGCGGTCTTGTTCCCACTCTGCACACGGCCTCGGTGGGGCTACATACACTGACCCTAAAGGCCTCCCCCTCACTACCCCCCACCGGCATCACTCACCAACCCAAGGTATAATCACTAGTCTGTCACCTCCCGTCGGGGTGACCTCATCAATACACTTGTGGAGTCCCCGTCTGTGGACCCCAGTCCGGGTACCCCAGAGACTGAGCTCTGGTCAGTATCTGGTGTCAGCACCTGGAAGCGATTGGCACTGTGCAAGTAAACCTCCGCTACAACCTGTGCCCGCTCTAAGACCACCTGCTCAGCAGAGGGGCGTGAATAGGATCTCTGTGGTTTGCACTGTCGTCATTTGGGGCGCCCATCAGACCAGCTTGTAGATCTCCGACCTCTGCGTTTTCCTGCTTCTGGATCCCTTTGGGTTGCAGCCATGCCCAGGCCTCTTCCGGGAAGGAGAAGAAATGCGTTATATCAGAGTCAACCACCTGGAGCCGTGCCGGAAAGAGCAGTGAGTATTTTAATCCCAAGGACCGAAGTTGCCCCTTCACTGCTCTGAAGGTGTTGCGCCGTCTCTAAACTTCTGCAGTATAATCGGGATAAGCTGTGATGGTGGTCCCATTGTAAAACAAGGGGCCCTTCATACGAAACAGTTGTAGGATCAAATGCCTATCTTTATAGGTGATCAAATGCGCATTCACAGGTTGCAGCGGGCCCCAAGGGCTCGAAGGCGGCCAGGTATACGTTGTGCACGTTCTACAGTAAGAACTTTGGTGTGCGGTCAAGGAGCACCGTCTGCAGCAACCAATACTCAAGGAAGAGCATGTTGGGGCCCTCCACTCGCTCTGGAAAGCCCAGAAAGCTGACATTATTTCGACTTGAGCTTCCTTCTGCATCTTCTTCCCTGGCCTTGAGGTCATGCGCCTCCGCCTATACCATCTTCAGCTGCTCCTGGACAGCAGCCAAAAGACGGCTGCATGAACGTCAGAAGGGATTACGCTTCGTCTATTCTCTCTGCCAAGTTAGCATGGTCCACCCTCAGGAGTCCCGTTTCCATCCGAATGGCCCCGACCTGAGTCTCCATAGCGGTCTTCGAGTCCTGGACTGCCTGCAGTACCTTATCAAACATCCCGCTAGGAAGTTCAAGCATGCTTTCCAGCTGCTTGATCAGGTCCACTGCCGCAGGGGGAGCGTCAACATTTCCATGATGGACTTCTGGTGTGGTTAGGCGCCCTATTGCTCTCCCTCTGCTAAGTTTGCTGCCTTCAACGGCAAACCACATAAAGCCTGAAGGTGTATGTAAGGCACTAAGAATATTTGCTTCCTACATCTCCTGAGAACCACATATCTCCTTTGGGCTCACAAAGTCTATCCAATTGATATCCTCGAGTCTTGATTGCAATCCAGCTACGTTCCATGAAAGGATAGTAATCCTATCTGCCCCACCTTGGGTCTTATCACTGTCCATGGGCTTGCAAACGTTAACGGGAGATGGGGCTTTTTTTCAGTTAAAGGCGTGTAGGCGAAATTGTTCCACCTCTCGGCCGGGTTTTGTCACAGCTGTTAAGAGGTGTGCCAACCATTGCCAGCTGACTTCATCAATTCGAGGAGCAAGTCTTTTTTTCTGTCTGATGGCAACTGTCCTAACCGCAGTGAATCTCCACTTGGTCACTGTCAAGGTTTTTGCGTTACTTAACGTGCCTGGCGGGAGTCTATAACTGCCTTCGGGGATTTTTGGACAACCTTGTGGCCATTCTTGCCCGCTTGATACCACACACAATTCCTTTTGATGATCGTGTACTATACCAGCTGGTTTTGCTCTTCTTCTTTGCAGGAGCATATCCAGGCCCATCACATGGAGGAAATATATATTATCGTTGATCAACTTTAGGGTGACTAGTGTATAAGTCTCTACTTCACTGTATGCACCCTCTCTCATTGCCTCGAATGTTGTGATGTTCCGGCTACCCGGCTTCACTAGTTTTAGATCATGCAATTATATCATAGAAATTGCAGGGATAGCCTGGGACACCTCCAACAGACGTGCAAGGTTCAGTGGGGCTGGACACTCAAGGTCTGGAAAGAGGTTTATAGAGGTAAATTGCATTACCATACAGGCAGTGTCTCTAAAGATGGGAGCGGAGGGTCCTTGAGGTGTTAGTTCCGGGACTCCTGCTGATTGTACGGAAGATGGAGAGAACGCTTTTGCACAAGGATTTAATGCCGCTGAGCCCAGAAAAGAGGCATCCCTGGGTTCCGTGACAGTGAGGCCTGTAGTTCCTTGATCCATCATGCTTGAGGAAGGTGTTACTTGCACAGCAATGCTGCTTGGGCTCACACCTGATGGAGGACAGCTGGTTTCACAACCTCTCTTCCCTTTTAATGCACACCTGCAGGCTACTTTGGTTCTCTTAACTTTCTTTTTCCTCCTTAGGGGCCACTTTCAGTTGTGGGATGTTCTCCACTTCTACATCCACCGCCATTGAAGGCTTATGGGTATGTGCAGTCGATTTCCTAAATATTGGATATAGCCGTTGTACCTCACGGCCTTCTGTAGGTTCTGCAAAAAGATAATTTCGATTTTAACTCTCTTCCTCATCCATTGTTCTGGTTTTTGTTTAAGATCTCTTCTCATGCCTACTGGAAACTCAGTAGGCTGTAGTCAGGCCTCCTGCAACTCTCTTGCTAATTTTTTTCAGAATAAAGCGGAGGAAATATTTAACAGGTTTTCCACAAATAACCTAACTCCCCATATGAACAATACTATTTCACTCTTGATTTCAGGAAAAGCAACATTTAGGGAATTTAGCCACCATTGTAGAAAACAGTTCATCCTTACCATTAAATTGGGATCCCCACTAGACCCATGACCACCAGCAACAGTCCAATTAGTACCCAACATTGTTGCAGTCCATTTGACTAAGATTTTTAAACGCTATGTTTATATTAGGACATTCTCCTTAACAGTGGAAAATGGCCTTGGTCCTTCCATTAATAAAAAAGTCTAATCTTAATCCTTTATACCCCAATATCTATCGTCCTATCTCTCATCTCCCTTTTCGAGCCAAGATGGTAGAGAAGGCCATGAACCAACAATTTTCAGTGAAAACAACCATCTTTTAGATGTTACACAATTTGGATTTAGAAGTGGGCACAGCAACAAAACGGCGTTAATCATGGCCACTGAGGAAATCAGGAAAACGTTAGATATGGGCGGCAGAGTAGCCCTTATCTTATTTGATTTATCTGCAGCATTTGACACAGTCAATCACGATTTGTTTATTGACCGTCTACAGAGCATTGGGATCAAAGATGCCGCCTTGGCCTTGCTTCATTCCTTCCTCTCGGATCGTCTTCAATCGGTTGCCCTTACGGAGTTTACATCCGAACCTTTCTCCTTGCCCTGTGGGGTCCCTCAGGGGTCATCACTGAGCCCTACCCTGTTTAACAGTTATGTTACACCTTTGGCAAGTTTGTTTAAATCTTTTGGGTTTTCGTTGGTATCCTATGCTGACGATACCCACATTGTCGTTTTGCTCTCTAGCGGCAATAACAAAACGGGTGAGACATTCCGGAACTGCATGAACGCAGTCAGCAATTGGATGAACGACAACTGTCTTAAATAAAATTCTGTTAAGACCGAAGTCGTGTTATTCAGCAACAATGTTTCCTTCTGGTCTCCTTCATGGTGGCCCTAAGATCTAGGGACCCTTCCTACGCCTGTTAAGAAGGTATAAATCCTAGATGTTATTGTTGATGAGAAACTAACCTTTAAAGATCAAGTTAATGCAGTCATTTCTTCATCTTTCTATACTCTTAGGATAATAAAGAAATGTGTTCAATATATTCCCTTTGACTTACTGAAAACAGGTGCCACTGCCCTCGTCCTATCCTTGAACAAACTTCATATATTGCAAAATACCGCAGCGTGGATGCTTCTGAACATACCTAGATTTCAATCTGCATTCCAGGCCATAAGTAGGTTACATTGGCTCCCCATTAAACAGCAAATTACCTTCAAGGCTCTTTGTATTGCATGCAAAGCGCTCCATGGACTAAGCCCTGACTATTTGAAGGAAAACATCAAATAGTATTTTCCCAGTAGAACGTTATGGTCTAGTTCATCCAGAAACTTCTTCAAACGTTCCTCTTGGGAAGGCAAAAGCTTTGTTATCTGCACTGCTTTAAAATGGAACATTCTCCCTCTCAATCTGAAATCTGCCACTACTTTATTAGATTTCAAGAAATACTTAAAAAACCTACTATTTAGCAATTAGTGAGGGCTCTCTGATCTTGGTTACTTACAGCGCTGAGACGCCTTTCGGGCATTCATGCGCTCTACAAGTTCTTTCATCATCATCATTTTCCTCCTTTCATTGAGCTTTCCCTGCAATAGAACCCCTTTTTTTGCCCATCACTTTTGAATCCTGCGCTGGCTTATTGATTGCTGCTTTGTGTATTGTAGGATCTGACATTTGGCTTACAGGGCTGGTGTTCTTCATGGCTTCAGGTGGCCGTTTAATTACTGCCTGGAAATTTGCATTTACCTTTGGGGTCCGTACAGCTACTTACAGGAATTCTTGGTTGATTGTGCTTTAAATCTGCGCCCGATGGAATATTGCAACTTGAATTTGCTGCACTGCAGGACTAGAGTGCATGTGGCTCATTTGGCCCCAATCGTTGGGTTCGGTCTCTACCTCCCAGACATCCTGTTGGTGTAATTTTCCCTCTGGTTCTAGAATTCCTCTGAGTATTAGTGTAGGGGAAGTAGAATTGGTGTCAGGTCTGGATAGGAAGGCAGGCCAGGTACTTATGCTAGTACTTGTTTGCGTTGATGCTTCATGCTTGGTTGGTTTCATGGCCACAGCTTCCAATATGAGCATAAGAAGAACGGTGCTGTAATTGTTATCGTGAACAATACTCTCAAACAATTCGAGTACTGAGCTCAATACCCCTTCCAATGAGAACAGGAAGCTGGAGATTATATGGCCTTGGCCCAGGCAGCTAGGACGGCTCTGTATGATAAAGTTCACTGCAAAGGAGGTGCTTAGATCTAGGGCCAAAGGTAGTGTAAAGCTAACACCCAACATCTCACTGATAGGTATGTTGGGAGTTGAATGATTGAATGTCGAAACTACTGAAACCCTACTTGCAGACTGGGTGGAATTGTGTATAGTTAAAATCACAATTTCTCCTACAAATTGTTGGAAAGGAGTGCTTGTTTCTGCCCGCGTGGGGCAAAAAAAGATTTCTGTCACACACTCATTGATTACATTCCACCACACAACCTATCGTCTAACAAGTTTCTGCTCCTGGGCAACTTTGATTTCCATGGGGCCTGCTGAATTATGCCCTGCCCCCTGCCCAAAACAGGTGGTTAGAAATCTAGGCATCAAATTGGATCGGACACGATCTATGAAAGACCAAGTCAGCGCAACCTGTGACACCTGCTTTGCAACTATGCGTTTACTTAGGAAAGTCTTTCCATGGCTCTCCCCTACATCAATAAAAACCCTAATCCAGGGACTGATTACGAGTCGCCTGGACTACGGGAATGCACTACTAGTAGCAGCAGACAATGTATTGCTCGCTAAGCTCCAAGTAGTGCAGAACACAGCAGTCCGATTAATCTGCAACCTCCCTTCTCACTCGTCCTCTGCTTTTATCGTGAAAGCCCTTTACTTCTACCAGTTAGTAAACGTGACATTTTTAAACTGTGCTGCCTGACTCAGGATTCACTGACCAAATGGCTTCCTACCTACCTGCACGACAGACTCAGTCAATACCAGCCTATGCGATTGGGTCATCGATCTTTCCTTTTTGAAAGTGGGAGGTTCAAGCAATAGGTTTTCCGCATTACGTGATGGTCTAGAGCCTCCAGACCTCTGCCTCTAAATTTATCCGCCCCGTCTCTCACCCCCCTCTCGCACCCTATTTTTGGCAGTCCTCTCTGCCGCTGCCTCCGCCGCTGGAGGGGAGCTTTTCGCGTGCTGCCCTCTGCTCCCTTGACGTGGCACCGGCGGCCGCCATGTTGCAGCCGTGGCGTCATCCTGCGCTGTGAGTGGTTCGCCGTAGGACGACCCTCACAGGCTCCTCGGAGGGGAGGGGTGGTAACTTGTCTGTCTCACTAGACAGCGACAGGCAGTTAACGGCGGGTGCTGGGTTAGCTGTCACCGTGTGCGGGCGAGGAACAGGAGTTGTTGGGACGAGTAACCGGGTATGAAGACTTCCTGTGGGTGTGAGCGTGAGGAGCGCCGTTTGTGACAGACAACGCAGCAGGGCCGTCCCACACTTCAGGAAGGTAAATGGGCAACTTGTCTGAGTAGTGAAAACTCTTCGCTGGGCTGACACGAGCCCAGGGCTCCTGCGCCGCTGCCCCACTTATAGCTACACCCCGAGCAAGTCTTAGGGGTGTTCCACAGCCAAAGCGGTGGTTCTTTGGCGCCCCGAGAGCCGAAACTCGAACATAGCAATTGAGACAGCATACAAACGCATTCGCAAATGACAAGTGAATTTATATGATGGATCACTTGTAGAATGACTGAAGTGTTTAAAGTTTTTCCCGAAAATGTGTGCGTGGAGCAACTTGGGGACGAGGTCTAACCTGCTGTGTCGCTAAATAATTGCAGTATTGGATGGAGGGGATAATTCCAGGAGAGGTGGTGTAAAGGGTAGTGGAGTCTGGAGTGGAGTTATAGAAGTGCTCCTGTTTTTGGTATGGGTGGGTGCCGCGCCCCTATGTGATCTTCTGCTCCTCACGGCGCAACGGGCATCGTGAGGCGTGGAGTAGGGTAAACTCAGGCTGCAGGTGATAAGGGACAGGCCGCTGGGGTCTAGTTGTAAAGATGGAAAGAGGTGATAGCGCTGGGATATGTCTGTGGTCACAAGACTGGCAGAGAGAGAGCACAGCAGCGCTGGGATCCACGATCAGCGGTCGGAATTCGCAAGTAGTGCTGTCGGGATAGTACAAGTGGTTATTGCTACAACTGAGCATCCCACTGGAACGGGCTACAGAAGCCTGAGGGTCTTTAGTTGAGATAAAATTAGGGGTCTTTACATTGAACCAGGTATATCGTAGAGGAATTATATTACGCTGCATTTTCTTTTAGTTAGCGTTTCTTATAGTTCAGCAGCTGAGTACCTAATTAATATACTTTACTAATTGGCTCATAAGTGACAATTTGACGTTGCGCACTGATGAGACTATGGTTCCCATGAGCACGTACTGCACGCGAGAAACTCCACTGCCTTCACCGTAAAATGCAGAGCTGTCAGTCGTGCCCTGCTTTGAACACCCATCCACAACCTGTCACACAGACACCTAGAGGCCACTATTGAGTAATTAAGACCGAATGTTGCGTGAAAAACAGTGCTATGGAAACGCACTCTGGGGAAAGGAAATACTCTTGGGGAATAGCAACATGTAACGTGGTGTTTGTTATACGGATGCAATGTACACGGGATTGGTATCGCAAAGTTGTATTTCCTAGAGGGTTCTTGCACACATTGCCCAGATAGCAATAGGCCTTTTACTGGTAAAGTTAATGGAAGTTGTATACTGACGGTGCTGTGCACTTGCAGAACCCGTGTCACTTGAAGCTCTGGGGGCGGGGCATCATTGCCCCGGGGACTGCAAGAGCTGCGTGGAGTGCAAAGTAGACATGCTCCCAGAGTGCTGTTGGGGCAAGGGTATCTTTAATGCCACTAGGTGGCGGTAATGTGATTGTTCACAATCACGTGCAGTAAGGTTCCTTGGTGGTTTAAGACACATGACTTAAGTCATACCTCCGGCAGGATAACTCAGTTGGTGGATGCATTTGCTGCAAGAGCACGTGCAATCTTTTGATTAGAGATAACATTTTTGGTAGGGTAATTTTAGCAAAATTAGAGGAGTGGGCGAAAGAGAATTCTTTCTTTACGGAATTGCAATATGGTTTTCGCCTGGGTTTGGGGACCACCTAGCAAGCTCACTTTGATCTTGGGTAATATGCTACGGCCAGGAGAGGGGCCATACATATGGCCTTCATGCACCTCTCCTGTGCCTTTGACTTGGTGGACAGGGGCATTTTATGGGGAATCTTGGACCATGCAGGGATTGACCTTACATTAGTTCATGTTTTAAAAAAGTTTACATCAAGATACCCATATGAGGGTCCGCTATACCCAACAAGAAGACTATACGTCCCCTATTCAAGTAAAGCGTGGAGTCCGACGGCTGTATTTTGGCCCCTTTTTTATTTTTAGCGTATATAAATGCCTTGGAGACCTTTTTAATATCTTGCACCTGTGACGTCCCCAAAAATTGGTACCCTGATTAGTCCCTGTTCTATTGTATGCGGACAACGCGGTTTTAATTGTGCACACAGCAAATGGGTTGCAATCACTTTTAAATGTTTTTAATCATTTCATGCAAGATCTGAAGGTGAATTTAAAGAAATCTTATGTTATGACCTGTGGCCCAAAGAATACCTGGTCAAAAACATTTCTTATTGGGGGGAACTGAGGTTGAAAAAACAAAAGCTTTTAGTTATCTAGGTCTGATGTTTAATGAGAACATGAACTGGGAAAGGTTATTAATTCGGAGAAGACGGGATGGAGGCAGCTTCTGAATCTATTTTAAGTTTTGCAAAAAAGTTGGGACAAAAACCCTCCCCGGGAAATGATTATGCTCTATAACAGTAAAGCTCCTAGCACGGGCACATACAGGGCTGGGGTATGGGGTATTCTATTCCTAAGGCTGTACAAGGAGCAGAAAATACATTTTTAAATAGATTATTAGGGACCCCAAAGACCACCCCAAGTTTTATTACCCATAAGGAGCTGGGTGTGAATTTTTGGGAGGATAAGGAAGGCATGGCCTCCATTCAATTTATGGTGAAAAATTTGGAACACACAGGAACTGGGCTTCATCCTTAATATAATAAAAGATTGCCTCATGCAGAGTAATATGATTGCAATACCGTGGCTCAAGTACATTAAGAACACTTTTTATGATCTGGGACGGAGTGACTTTTTTGTAGGACCAGATAAAATACCCTTAAATGCAAAGAATTTAATAAAAGAAAAATATATTGCATGTAGTGAGGAAGCTAGGCTCATGAAGGTACTAGACCTGGTCACGGTTCAACCATACGTGCCACTTTTTACATCTAAAGGTATGGAGCCCTATTTCATCTGGGTAAATGAACCCGAGCTAAGGTTCTAACTGACTTTGTTACGCAGGAACAAGATTCACTTTTTGGTGGCTTTCCCACTGCCAGGTACCTGGTTTCCAACACTACTTTGCTGTCCGCGTGATGGGAAATCACATCAATCAATGAAGCACTTTATGCTCTTTTGCACGCTATATTCCTCTCTCAGGTTACGGTTTCTGTGCCCAATTTTAAGAGCAAGATTTTTTAATAATCATCAGGAAGGTTTGTGTTTCCTCCAGTGCTTGGAGTCCAAAACTATATGCTGCTCAGTCTTTAATTTTATTTCCCAAGCACTGAAACTGAGGAGGAGATATGCACTTTAGCTCAAGGTTATGAGTTCGTAAGGACTTCTATATGTGAGCCCAAAAAGCTATCATAAAATTTTGTAATTCACAGGGATTTAAAAATATTTCTTTAAGTATTCTTACTTTTCTTTTAAATGTGGGGGCAGTTGATATTTGCATGATTTTATTGTGATCTGATGGTTTTAAACTGTGTTTTTTATTGTGCTTTTATGGTCATTGTGGCTGAATAAAGCTTGATGTTGTTGTGTTGATTAGAGATAATTCATGGCTCAAAAGGAAGATGCCTATGATAGGGCATGGTGGATAACGTGTAGGCACTTGCTCCTGGCTCTCCTCTTCGTTGGCGTGACCATGATCTCACAATTCATTGAACCGAGGTAGTCCTGATTGGCGCTTGCGATTAAAAACACTGCACGGTGTCTGTCTGGATCCAAAAACACCTGTAACTAGTGGGCTTAAGAAGCAACCCAGGCATACTGTCTAACGAAGTATACAAATCACAATCCAAGACGTGGGAACACATGTACTACCAAAAAAGTGCGGATCGTTTTCGAAAACAACATGGATATAAGAAACAGTTTAAAGAGTATTTCAGGACTAAGGGACTGCAAAATGACATCGCCTATGGGCTAGATGTTATAAGTCTTCACTGCTGACACTAGCCATGAACTGGGTTTTGGGACAACTGAATTAATGTTTACGACTGCTCATCTGGTTTGAGTAGTACCAGTACTTTAAATGGGAAAAAAATAAGTGCAGGTACTCATCAAAAGGAGTGGTGGACTGGGGGTTGAGTTTGGGGCGAGCAAGGGTGGTGCTAAGGGTGGTACAAGGGACGGGATTAGGTTTTTGACCTTTCTAAGCTTTGTATGCAAGAAATCTGCATGCATTGTAAGAATGCCTGATGTATTTGTCCATCAGTTATTACACATTATAACCATTTATATAGCACTTATTATTACATGTTTATTATTAACCAAAGTAACCCTTTTTTAGCAACCTTAGAATAACCGAATATTGAGGAAACACAGCAAAGTTCTAAACATATACGTTGTAGTTTGCATGCATTTAATTGATTCAGGGTCATACGTCACTAAGCTATATGACAGGATTTTAACTAGTGACGTGCAGGTAACACAAGTGTCTCTGCAACAAAAATAGTAACTAAGTGAGCTATGTAGATAATATATAAATCTGTGATCAGCAAGTTTCATGCTATGCTTTGCAGCAGGCACATTTGATGAGAATGCCTACAGAGCTTTCCAGCAAATGCATTAACCACCAGTTACTAAAGTGGCTTTGTACCCTGGGCTAGGTGATGTTTGAAATGCAACCTGTTGCAATCAGTTAAGCAAGCCAGAATAGAGCTATTATCACATTTGTTTGTTAACAAATACTTTGTTGTAAAGCACTTAAAAAATAAACCTTTATTACTTTGAGGAAATTGGTGGAGAGGGCAGGTATTTTCTTTCAAGCATGCACATTTAATTTAAATTGTTGATGGATGATGATTTTCAGGCCTTTAAAACAAAGGGCATGCTTAAAAGCTGTACTGCCCTGAACAATGCAACCAACACTGCATCCCATTAGGTTTTACTGTCACTGAATGGGTAAGATGCAAAGATAAAGGAAACACCCCCCGCCCCGCTACACTACTCCTCTCATGATCCACAGCGACGAGCTGCGGTTCAGGAGCTCTTGCACCAGCTCAGCCCATAGCCTCCTCCCTTTTTGAAAGACACGCTTTAAGAGATGTGCCAAAGGTTCTGCCGGGTAGAGTTAATGAACGCATCACCACCCGTGTTGAAGCAAGGCCCCTATGAGTACCGGTACTGTCCTTGTCCAAGGAAAAATTCTGGTACTGAAGGGGAGAAAATAAAAAAGTGCTGGTACTCTATACCATTGAATACTGGCCCATTTAAAGCACTGATTAGTGGATGTATGACGGAACCACGCATGCCTTTACAACGTGGTCTTAACCATGCATTAGTCTTTACAGCGCATGTCTGTACCACAATTTATTTTACTAGGCATGCGTTTACAGTGCAAAAGTAAGTATAAAGCCTTTATTTATATATATTAATATATATTACTTTATCGACCCCCTAAATCCTACCCACCCTAACAATTCCTTTGCCACCCAAATACCCCAACCTACCCTAAACCCTAAAAATTCCATTGCCACCCAAATACCCTTACCCAACCTAAAATACCCTTGCCACCCAAATTCCCCCACCCAAAACCCTAAAAATACCCTAAACCCTAAAAATACCCTTACCACCCAAATACCCCTACCTACCCTAAACCCTAAAAACGCCCTTGCCACCCAAACCTACCCTAAACACTAAAATACCCTTGCCATATAAATACCCCTACCCACCGTAAAAATACCCTTGCCACCCAAACACCCTTACCCACCGTTACCCTAAAAATTCCATTGCCACCCAAAGACCCCCACCTACCCTAAGCCCTAAAAATACCCTTGCCACCCAAATACCCTTACCCACCCTAAAATACCCTTACCCACCATAAAAATACCCTTGCCACCCAATTAACCCAACCCACCTTAAAAATACCCTTGCCACCCAGAAACCCCTACCCAAGCTAAACCCTAAAAATACACTTGTCACAAAAATACCCTTGCCCCCCAAATACCCTTGCCACTTACCTGCGAAATACTTATATTTGTGTTGTAAAGGCATGTATGGCAAAAGTATATGTGTGGTAAAACATTTGTGGTAAAGACTTATGCAGTACTAAGGATGCATAGTAAAGGTAATGGCTGCGTTGTAAAGGCTGTTTCCGCTGATTAGTACCAACCTCAGTTGCCAGAGAGGCAATGTCCAGCACCTTAGTGGTGTACACCGTGGAGGCAGTGTTGGTTTGAAGGCTGTCCAGTTCCTTTATTTTTTGGCTGGTAGTGGCAGACAAGTTAACCTGGATACCTTTAAACCGTGACCAGTGTGGACAGGGACCATTATGCATTAAGTAAGTATCGATTTAGCAGAGGGGAGGAGCCTCACCCCAAGGATGGGGCAGCAGTACTTCAAGGAACAAGGATGAAGAAGGCACTGGGAAAGATGGGGAGTGCATTGTTAATGGGCTGGTAGGTTGGCCCATGTAATTCAATAAAAAAGGTATACACGGTTCAGCCCAGCTGGGATAAATTTGGGTACTGCAAGGACTGACATGGTATGAACTCATTTCCCCGTGTGGTGGTAAATTGGTTGTGTGGTTATGTGACTCCCTGGGATTCAGGGGTGGAGTTCCATCAAGTAAGGGTATTGATATTCTAAGGGTTGTTTACTGCAAGAGCTTTAAGTCAAGTCAAAGTTTATTGATTCATACCTCAAACGAGATCAACAATTATTAAAACGATTAAACCTTTTTAAATTACATATAAAAAACAATGTACAACAGTTAATAGGAAAATTGGAAAGATTGAAATAATTTACAACATACAAAATCATTCTCCAGAAACAATAATACATTAATTAGTTCATTGGTTCACAAACTATAAAACATTCAAACTATTCAACTTCGCATATACAGATTTCAATACAGTTTCAAGAAAAACTTAAAACATTTAACAACTTTACAACATACAGATTCATTCTCTTGAAGCATTAGTAAGTTAATCAGTTCATCAACTCTTGATATTTAAAATTTAGGATATAAAATCTAAATAAAACTGTTACATGCTGGTTCAACAGCTAAACATATATAATAGCATCTCTTAGATCTTGATTTCCACCATGACAAAGATTACAGTTTCCAGCATCATTGTTGGGATTAGACCAGTGACTTGTGTATGTATTCAGAGGAAGAGCACCCGACCTAAGTAAAATGATCACTCTTCTAACGCTATGTTTTAGAGTTCGAAATAAATACTTTTGTGGTTGCTTATACTCTATAATATTGGGGAAAGATTGATATAATTTTAAGTTCTTACGCTAAGTTCCTAAAGCAAGAGCTTTAATAGATCCTCCAAAAAGGTTTACGTTAAAGGTACAGCTCGATGAAAGGGACCGATAGGAAGTAAAGTATGAAACGGAATTAGTAGCGGGCCTACAGAAGGAGTGTTAAGAAAGGGCATATTAAATAGCGACCAGCAAGGCATGGCAGAACTCACAATGTAATTGGGAGCAGTGTTTGCTCTATTATGTACTTTGTTTTCTACCAGCTACCCAGGATTGACCACCATGCCACCGCTTGCATCAGTTCCACTTTAGACTATCCTGTATTCTGAGTGAGGGACTTTTTTGTTTAATTCTCTGCTGATATCCTTATTGCTGACGGATGCTTGGCTTTCCAGTATTTATCTGGCCTGTTTATTCTTTTGCTATTTGGACATCTCCCCATCTTCCGCGTTCTGCTGCCGCCCTTTGCCTATCGGCCTGCAGACCCTTGTTGCCATCCCTGCACCATCTGGGTCGGCCCGATTCTAGCGGACTGGCGGCCTGTTCTCCCAATCATATCACATTGGCGGCAGCTTGACCATTGTTGTCATTCCAGCTCAGGTCTTACTCGATTTCTATCTGCGCAGTGTATCACGCTGCACGATACTTCTTGCCTGCTTATTCAGTTGTTCTCTTGATTTGGAGAACCTCTCCCACTTCTCTACTGTTTTGTTACCCACTCCCTGAGGAAGGTGTTTGGCCATATCCGGTCTTCACACCGAAACGCGCGTCGGCGCTCTGTGACATTTCAACTCTTGATTGGGTTGTGTTCTTCCCTTGATTTGTTTTTTTCCCTCCCTTTTTAAACAATCTTTGTATTTGTCAATTTATTTTTCTAATTATCGATTAATGTATATAACTATGAGATGTACTGAACACATTGGTGCTTTTTTTTAAAACAAATCTTTCGGCCCACAATTCTGTGGATATTGGGTGCTGCTTGGTTGTTTATGTTGTTTTGTTCAATTGTGTATGTCACTGTACGAGTGTTGTAAGTCTGAATGAAAGAGGTATGATAGGATGCTCGCTTGTGTGTATTGTGTTTAATGAGTGGTGGGACTATATATATTCTCTGCTTTGTATATATTGTGTGTTTTCTATTTGTATAGCTCTTTCATTGATATTGAATTAATAAATTTATTTTGTGATATCCCTGTTTTTCTATTCTTCAGCACTGCTTAGACTGTTATATCACATGATGTTATGCATATTGTAAAATAAATAGGTTGGGGCTTTTTCTGTTTGATTGTTCTTTTGCTCTATTATTGACCTATCTGGAAGTACTGTCAAGGTTCCGGAAGATCAAAGAAGTGCTTGAAGCAAACGCTTGCACGGAAGCCAAGGTAATGGTTTGGAATTGAAGTGAGCAGTCACTAGGCAGGGATGGAAGTAAATGCCTACCTGGAAGTGAAGGTGTGGGCTGGAAGTGAAAGTTCACTCACCAGATCTGGAAGCATATGCTTACTCAGAAACAAAAGTAAAAGGAGGGAGGCAGCAAGTAAACACTTGTCTCAAAGCAAAAAGGTAATAATGGATGGGAAAGAGTTACTGATCACAAGGCTAAGGATATTAGAAGGTGGGCTTTGAATGTAGGACACAAACCTCCAGGTTTAATAGAAGGATGGCCTTGAATGTGGGGTACAGGCTCAGGAAATACAATGTGAGAATCGTTTGGACTTTAAAAAATGTAAATAAACTGTGACTTGAATTCTTCCAAAGTTAAACTGTTGTGGTCTGAGTCTGGGAACACAATCTTGTGGGGTGCCACCACTATGTCCCTTTGGCCGGCCCCCTTCCTGGAGAGGTCAGGCTTTGGCTGGACCAAGGGCCTTAATGTGACACCCCCCGCCTTCCCTCCAGGGAGCAGATCCCAGATAAGTCAGGGGTCAAGTATACATTCCTCCCCTTTCATGGTTATTATGGACAATGGTATGTCCCATTAATGAGGGCACACACCTGGGATTTGCCCTTGGGTGGGTACCTATGTAACCCCAGGACTCCCAATTGGGGCTTCTCTTTGTCTTGTACCTTAAGGGAAATTCCCACCAGCCCACCGTTTTTTAATCTTTGAACGGAGGGGGGCCCTGTCTAAGTATTTTCTTCTCTGTTGAAGTGGTATGTGGAACTTAAAGACGCATTCCTAAATAATCGGTGGTATAAAGTGTGACACCAAGAGCATTAAGCCATTTCAAATGGTTCCAGACAAGCCATGATGACTGCATTGAACTCTAATTTGAAAGCAGATGCTCTGAAATGGAGACCGTGATCTGGTAGGAGTTGATCTATGGATGACCAGTTCACTCAGTTCTGTATTATATTTGCTCTTTTAATGGCCTGTCTGGTAGTCTTCACAAGGTTCTAGAAGGGGTGTCACCCGGGAATATTAAAGATCAAAGAAGTAGTAAACAAACATTTGCCCTGAAGTAAAGGTATAGGCTAGTAGTGAGAGGTCACCGTGCTGAGTAGAAAGCAAACTCTTACTTCAAAGTAAAAGGTGGGGGCTAGAAGCAAATACTTGGCTGGAAGCATAAGATAGAGGGTGGGGAAAGTTGCTGAACCTTAAATATAGTGCGTAAGGCTCGATGTAGTATAATTGGGCTTTAAATGTAGGGCAAAATGCTCAGGGTAGTAGAAGGCGTGCCTTGAATGTAGGATACAGGCACAGGAAATAAAATGCAAGGCTCACTTGTGAGTTATAAATGACAATAAATTGCAGCCTCAATTCTTTCAGTTATTTTGTTGTGGTCTAAGTTATTGGGATCCTGGAGGGCAACCACGTTAAGGGGTGCCTCTGCTCATGTTGTGGTCTACTTGCTTCTCAGCACTAGGACAGAGTGCAGGCATCTGACAGAATTTTTACCTGAGGTTTGGGGCAGCTCTCTAGGGTTCGATGGTGTTACTTTGCAGCTCCAATCTGCTTTTAAAACAGCCTGAATCATAAGGACCCTGCTCAGATCATGGTGCTGCTTGCTTACCTGTCTGTCGCGCACCTGCTTCCCTTTTATCTAACCTGTGTGTAATTGGCAAACAGATAAGTAGATTTGTAGGCTGCACGTTTTTTTTAAAAGGCAATTTAAGGAGACAGGACATTTGATAATTCATTTACATTGAGTATATAACCCTGAATGTATTTCTCGTTTTAATGTGTTTTTTTGTTCAAAATGCTTTTTACTGAATTTATAAGAAAAGCATAAACAATATTAGCCATCTTTTCTAATAACATAAACTGGGATGCATAAGATCTAGCATGGTGTAGCCTCAAGCATAAAATATTAGGTGTAATTGAAGTTTTGGTAGAATGTTACATAACCACTGCAAATCCTTCTATGTGAGAAATTATCAGTTTGTGTGTGAACTTAAGTTATGAGTAACCGAGTATACTGACATAGTAGAGCTGGATAGAATGTCTGTTTTAAGGTTTCAGATCTATGTAATTTTCATAAAATCCTTTTTATTTTTAGTATGATTTCAGGAGACTATGTGCATTGGGTACAATTATAATCAGGGAGCTCTCCTTAAGTTCCAACAGACATTGGAAGAATGTCAGGAGGTAGACTAGTTTACAAAGGCATTTCACTCCCCAGTTGTGGAGCCATCTTAAAAGAGTGGGATAAGGAGAACACCTTTTGAAATGTGTTTTCGGACGGGGCGCCACTCCTGACTGATTTGCCACCTGTGAGATGGGTGATCATTGCTGTACTATGTTGGCTGTGCTTCTTGTTCCTCCCCACCTTCCGAACAATACACCGGCTAATAAAGTAGGCAAAAATATATCTATATCCAGTAGGTAGTTCTAGTTAGGACCAACTTTTCCCATACACAAAGTGTTTTTTGTTTTGCTAATAACTTTGGCTCCGTTTGACGAATCGTTGTGAAATTTTCAAAACTAGTATGCAAGTTAGTTCAGCTGATGTCTGGAAAGTTTCGGGGTAATTTCTCAAGCTGGGGCTGAGAAAAAAAGGTGGGTCCCAAACAGCTTTTTTGCAATTTTTAGACACGGCTTCAGCCCGAACTGCTGAACGTAAATCACACCAAATTTGGCAGAAAGGTAGATCTTGGTCCAGAAATTTGGTAGAAGTCTTTTCAGTAGTTTGGCAGTTATTATAGAAAGAAATTTTATAGATATCTAGGGACGCAGATCCATAGCGGATCCACCCTCTGGATTCGGTACCCAAAGATCCGGGGGAAAAGCACAGCCCTGATTGGCTGGCCGCAACCTGAAAGGAAAGTTCAAGCTGCCATTTTGTTTGTCGCTACAGGTATCCTGACTCCATAGGAGACAAAGAGGGGTCCCTGAGGGAACTCCTCATGGGGAAGAAATTGCCCAAAAATGTTTTTTGGCTCGAATTGAGGATTCAAGGGTACCCACAGATCCGCAGCCCATTGGAAAAAAAAACCCTCACACAACATACCCCTGTGCACAGCATGGGGTTGGATGCATGCAGTTCGGTGCAGCCAACCCCCAACGGCGGGGTTGTATTAACATACAGCAGTTACTTTACGTTAAAAAAACCCATAGAAGCTCACTGAATAAAACAAAGGCTACAGGGACGTTATAGTTAGGTTGAGTTTTACCCAGACAAAACCATAGAAATTCAGCAGTTATAGTTATACTTATATTTATACTTATCTGAACAAACTATAACTTTCGCTGTTAAGTAACTTTAGGCCACAAGTTATAGTTTCTCAACATAAGGATAACTATAACTGCTGAATTTCTGTGGTTTTTTGTTGGTAAAATCTCAACCTAACTATAACGTCCCTGTAACCTTTGGTTTTTTTCAATGAATATATATATAAATATATATGTGCCCCTTCCCCTTAAATAAATGCTGCGCCTTCCCCCGGCCCTTGCCCTTCTGAGGGGGAGGTTATTTTTAAATGCGCCGAAGCCAGCACCCTTTTTTTTTGTTGTTGTTGTTGTGGATTCGCTGTTCAATGAGAAAAAATAACAAAAAAAAACAAAAACATTTTTGGCCTCAGGTGGGGTCAACACCGTTGTAATTGCCTCCATCATAGTGGTGGGTAAACTGCCTTTAGTTTTTGCAGCATTGTACATATCCAAGAGGCGAGGCGCTAACAAATCTATATATTCTTTATACAAAATTATCGGAGGTCCATCACCTCCCGGTGCCTCCCTGCTGGGGAGACTCATTATTGCCTTTTTAATGTCCTCAAGTGTTATTGGGGAGTTAAGCAGTTCCCTGACTTCACTCTCTAGCCTGACCAGTGCTACCTGGTCCAAGTAAACTGCTATAGCTTTATTGTCCAAGCTTACGGAGTGTATAGGTGCTGGAATACAGCCAAAATATTGCCTGGGGCTGTTGTGGTCTCTGCTACCGCGGGCAGATACTGGTTATCCATTCAGACACATAACTGGCCTTAGTCACCCAGACTAACATTGTCCCAGGCCTATCCCCCTCTCCAAACCACTGGGCACGATCCCATTGCCCTAAGTAGAGTCCCTCCCATTCCCCCTCTTCTCTAAATTCAGTCAAAGCCCCCCGGATCTCACTAAGTTCAGAGGGCAATTTAAGCTTGGATTTATGGCGATCAAACCACGATGTCCTTGAGGCAACATCCTTGAAGTTATTCAGGATATAAGGAAACTAGTTGTCTTCTGGAAAAAAAATGCTACCGTCGATAGCGGAGACGGTGGTGTTGTCTAAAATCAATTTTTTACCTAGATTACTTTATCACTTTACTTTTAGCTATCCCTCGAGGTGTCTTTAGAGAACTCCATGCTATACTGAACGACCTGATATGGATTAACAACAATGCAGAATAGAGCTCCAGAAATTGCAGCTACATATATCAGAGGGAGGGTGATGTCCCCCAGACTTTGATACATGCTTCCCTGTCTGCCCAGTTACAATGGGTGGCTGGATAATTCTCAGGCCTTGATACCTGTTAAGTTGTTTACCTACGAAAGATTTAGGAGTATACTGACATGACCTATGCTTTCCTGGGTGGGGCAAAATAAAAAGGATCAGAGCCCAGACTTGTGCGACTGGTGCAACACTGTTGGAATGAATACATTAAAAAGACACCTGCTGCCCGCTGTATGCGCTGTATGTATTCTTCAGTGAACACCTTCTATGTTTTGTGCTGTTGGACTGGAGTCACAGAAGACAGTCTGGGCTGCGGCAGGTTTGATGCAAATTACCCAATTGTAAACTAGTGCTAAATTGTATGGTGTATATTCTATCCAGACAGGACAGTTCCTATTGCATGTGATACTACTAATGCTGCACAACAAATTTGAGGATACGAACAAGATGAACCACCTACTCATTCAATTCTTTACTGCCTACTGACGATTGTAGGGGGAAGGAAGTTAGAGACACATGTATTCAGGGCTATTAAAGCAGCCGCATCACCGAGTTGGGCCCATTAAAGGAAAAGTGGGAAACCGATTTGGATAGACCTCTGATAGGTGGAATGGGTTAAAGTCCTGCCTCACCAGGCCAGGTCTCTTGCAACATGAGATTTAAGATGCTGCACCTCCTCTATATTTACTGTACTTACCTTACCCTTAAGCGCATCTACAGGTGGGAACTAGTTATCATTGCATTGCTAGGTTGGTTGCGAAGGAGAGTAGCAGGGTTAGTTTCTTCTGGGTCAGTAGGTCGTAACAATGCATATGCTTTACAATTAAGTAGGAACTGGTTCAGGAAGGCAGTCTGACCTTACTGGGTTCTTATTGTGACAATACGCTGTTTTACCTCCGGTGTTCTGGGGCCACGTTTTGGACCCCAACTGAGCACCAAGTATACCCGTTAGTGTTGACGTTTCTATTACGCCAAGAAGGGTCGATGCACAGGATCAGTGGGAGGCTAAGTGATTTCAGAAACTCCTCCATGAATAATTCTTTTTAATATTAGATTTATTCAGTAAATATGCTCAACATCACAGCAGTAATGTAACCAGCAAGAGTAGTACAGATCAAATGGCCAAATCATTAATATCAGTCACAGAGTTTTCTGCACTACATTATCAAGATGTGTTCAGAGAGCCTGTAAAAATATGTGCACATGTCAAGAGTGCCTAGAAAATAAGTTGAATAAGTCAAATGAGCAAACATACCCAGTAAAAGTGAGCCTGTCGGATGGAAAAATAAGCCAATTGAGCTCCAAACAGAACTGGAGCAAAGGAGTTCAAAATGAGATGCTTCCCTGTAAAATGAGCAGATTGAGCTGAGCTTGTCAATAACTTCGTCTTCTTATAGTGTTTTGAACAATACGAATAATTTATAAATGCAAAGTAAAAATAATTGTGACACATTTTAATACACAACATTCTGTCAACACAGGAACATTACTAAGGAAACAGTAGGTCAAGCTCCCCATATATATATATTGAGGTCCTTCACAACTTGGGCATTTTTTGTTTCAACCTTTGGGAGCACTTTATTTTGTTTCATTGGCTGTTGGTTCTATCTTTTGGGAGCACTTTATTCGGTTTTTTGCCGTTGGTCCTTGATGACTATTCTTTATTCGTTCTTACTGGTTTAAGGACCTTGACTATCTTGTTCTCGCAGTTTCTTTTTCACTTTTCTGTCAATATGGTATACATTCACTATTGTGACTTTGGAATTATATGCCTTTGTGTTATGCAACTGTATATACCTAATTTGATACCCCTTCTTTTGCATATATTTATTTCAGATTTATTTATTGGATGCTCTGTCATTTAAAAATTGTTTGTCCTGATGATGACCATTTAAATTGAATGTGGTCGAAACGCCGTCGGCGCTCATAAAGTGGCCTTGATTGAAGAGGACGCAATCTTTGCTACCTCTGTTTCTTGTTTTGTCTGAACCGTTTTTGTGCATATTAATTTCTTCCTTAGCCACTGGTTTCTGTTTACACTTTCCATTTTCTTTATACTGTTTATTGTGTAACCCATTGAGCACCATCCCATTGGATTTTATATTACTTGTCTATTAAAAATATTTTGTAGATTTTTGTTATTTAACATCATTAATTTTGGTACAGTTTATATTTTATGTGATATATTTTTAATATTCTTTGTGTCTATGATGTATGTAATGTGTTACTTGAACCTTTGTTAGGATTCTAGTCTTTACTTTGCCCCTGGTTCAGGTAATAGTGCTGCCCCTGTTGGTGGTGGTTATTTCAGTACAGCGGCTAGCTGTGAGGGCTTTTTGCCTCAACATGGTGTCTAATTTACCATGACCATTGCCGATATTCCAATCTATTCAGAGGAATATATTTCCAAAATCAAAAGTGGTCCATCATTATTGGGACCTTCGGTGTCCACACCTGTTATAAGTGAGGCTCAGGCATTACTTGACGAGCTAAAAAAAATGCCAGAAAAAACATGTACGTACCCAGCTTCACGCTTTAATGATGACTGATTACCTTAAAAAGGATACGATTCCTGTTGGTTTACAACTCCGAAATGTCCCAGTGCTTTTTACTAATGATCCTAAATTTCGAAAGGGCTTTAGCCATATAGGGATAACTTGCTCCCGCCATTGGTTAGTCCATGGTGTCGATACAGCACTGGAGCATAGTAAGAAAGAACTGGAGATCATTGTCGACCTTGAGAGAAGATTAAATGAGGGTAATCTAATCGCTGATGCTAAAGCGGCACTTGTAAAGGTAAATAAAACTATCATTGAATTTGAGAAGATTAAACGTACCAAAAAAACAAATAAAATCCAAAAAGATATTGCCAATTTCAATCATGAAAAAGCACACCCGTACCTTTTTGGATGAGTTTTATTCCCAACCCAAACAACAACATTCTGAAAACTACCAGACATGGGGCCGTTTTTAAAGGAATATAGCTGTATCTTTTTCTGACTCTTCTGCAAGCTCTGCAGAGGAATCTGATGCTAATGAATATCCTGGTCAGGGTCCATCGATATCTGGATATACTCCTTTTTTAGGCCAACGGGGCCGTGGCAGAGGGAGGCTGAAAACCAGACCACCACCTTAACAATGGAACTTCCCGGCAGGGGAACGTCCGACCCGCAGGAAGTTCTACCAATGGGGGGGCCACCCCAATAATGGAGATTCCTAATATTGAGCCAGATCCTGCTACTATCCCCATCTTCAATCTTTCTGAACATACTCTATCTTCATCTGAGATTGCATTATTAAGCAAAGGGCTCAGTTTTGTATCCCCCGAGAAAACAAGTCTCTTTGATATCCAAATCGAATTTTTACAATTTTTCTGCAAATTGCGGCTTAAAGCTTTCTTTCTGGATAAAGAATACATTGAAAACTTTCATCCCTGTAAATTGCGTTTACCACACACATTCAATCCCCCTACCAATAAGATGCTGGTTGAATTATTGGCTTTTGAAACCATGGTTATGAAGGATGTTATTGCCCTTGGTCAGGGTTTTGAATATATTCCTTATAACATTTCTCTTATGGAAAGACAAGCCCTTCAAACTTTAAAAGGAAATCAAGACCTAATCATAAAGCCAGCCGATAAAGGCGGGGGCATTGTTATTCAGTCCATCGAAACATATAAGTCTGAAATTACCAAACAGTTATCTAATCTCAATCATTATGTAACTTTGAGATCTAACCCTCTTTTTGAGATTCAAAAACTCATCACAGCTGTCACCGCCAAGGCCAAACTTAGTGGTTTCTTAAGTACTAAAGAATATGATTTCCTCAATGTCAAATCACCTAGGACTCCGGTCCTATATATTTTCCCGAAAATTCATAAAAATCTTTCAAGTTCACCTGGCTGACCTATTGTTTCCGGCTGTTGCTCAGTACTTGAACCCCTTTGTAAATACATAGACGTTTTCATCAAGAACCTGGCTGTTGACACAAAGAGTTATGTTCGTGACAGTGGTGACCTTATCACCCAGCTTGAATTGATGGACTTTGACCCTAACACAGAATTATTGGTATGTTTGGACATTGAGTCCTTATATACCAATATTCCCCTACTGGAAGGCATTCAAGTGATCAGGGAAGCACTGGATAAGAAACCTGGTCCAGTCACTGTTCCTACAGACTTTATAATTGATCTTCTGACCATCTCCCTTACTCGTAATTACTTTGAGTTTAATGGTGAGTTTTTCCTACAAGTTAAGGGTACTTCTATGGGGACTTCTTATGTCCCCAACTTTACCATTCTTTATGTTGACAATTTTGAAAGACGTCACAATTATGACTCTGAAACCAACCCTTTTTTTACCAATGTACGTCATTGGAGACGATACATTGATGATATTTTCTTTGTCTGGGCGGGCAGTGACTCGACCTTAGGCCTCTTTCTTAATTGGCTTAACTTATGCTCTTCTGATCTAAAGTTTACATCACATTCGAATAATGAACAAGTTGACTTTTTAGACCTTCCCATTGTTCCTTTTGAGGGCAAATTGGCCACCAAACCTTTTACCAAGCCCACAGCCCGAAACACATTATTACAGTACACCAGTCATCATCCGAAAGGCCTAAGAGATGGTTTGCCTTTCGGTCAATTTCTACATATACGTAGAAATTGTAGATTCCGTGCTGACTATTTTCGGGAGGCAGACCTCTTAGCCAAAAAACTTGAACAACGAGGCTACCCAGAAGATTAATTAAAAGATCGCTCAAGAGAGCCTGGTACAATCATCGTGAGTTTCTACTTTCACCTCGACCCCCGAAGGTAATGGATAAGATTCCCTGTGTTACTACATTTAGCACACGGAGTAATCGAATAACGAAAATAATCAAAAAACATTGGCCCTTGATTCAATCTACAGGCATTACCAAAGAACAACCCTTTTTCTCCTTCAAGAGAGGCCGCAACATCGGTGACCATTTGGTACGAGCCTCTCTACCTATACCAGATCCCCCAGATCTCACCACCATGTGGGGACTTCATAAAATTGTGGGTCACTATTGTTGTGGCAACTGTTCTATGCATGATTCCACATTTAACACGAAGCAGTTTCTTCATGAGGGTATAGT